>OU862933.1:6182064-7666678 GCA_917880885.1 Limnephilus marmoratus | reverse complement strand
CTGCCATAGTAATGAAAACGTTTAGTTCCAATTTATTTAATTTCTACACTTTCTTGCCAAACTATACAGCGCCCTTGAGGCGATTTTTCACATAAACGGCCCTCTACAAATTATCCAAATTATTTGAACAAGAAGATATTTGAACAACATTTTCTCCGACTTATCTGTCATTAAAATCCTTCGGTCACGACCGATTTTTCACGAGATCTAGTTTCGAAATTCAAACACGGAAGCCAATTCTGACAACTTCACAGCATTCATTTTTTCCATCTTGAATCCACGTTCCCTCACTCACTAACAAAGTAGCAAAAGATTTTATGAAATACAATACAACAAAATATATCGTACACCTCCGAGAGGCAAAAAGTGTAATTAATAAACAAACTACGTTATGTTTTGAATTTTTGCTTGTTGCTATCACTTTCGGCGTTAAGTTTAAAAGAGTGAAGTGATTTTCAAGAAAAATAATAGGTAGGGGACACCGTATACCTAAAAGAGAGACTCTATAGTTTATTAATTAAAAATAAAATAATTAATTTATTAATAAATTTACTAAGGAATAAAACATCAGAAACACGTAAGAAAATCTTAGTCATAAATGCATTAAAAAAACCTCTAATTTTCCGATTTTGCCCCGTGCGGTAGTTAAAACCATATACCTTACACGATATGGATCCGGGAAAACTAGCAACGGTTGCATTGGAATTTTCTTCGGGTTCCCAGCTTGTGCGGTCTTCGTGAACCCATTGCTTGCACGTAGTGCATACCCAGTCTTGATCCAGATGTCCTGTACTATTATTCTCCAAGACAATACAACGAAAAAACTTATTTGTTGTTTCTCTTGCTTCGAAGGGATTTTTGTGCGTTTGTATTTTTGTGGGCTGGTCTACATTGAGCTTAGGTGGCTATTTCTTGTTTTGAGAAGAAATGTTGAAAGGTAATGCATTTTTACATAGGGACAAAGTAACTATTGCCGTTTTTTCTCAACGGTGATGGGTTTTCTTCTTTGATCCGTATTTATTGTAGGAGTTGGCATAATATCAGCTGGAATTTAACTTCGGATTAATTTGAGGCAAACTAAAGGTTATTAACATCTGGTCTTTTTGTGATACACTGGAGGTTGATGGCATCTGATCATATTGTAGCGTACTGGAAGTTAATGGCAACGAATTCATTTTTGGCGCAGTGGTGGTTGATGGCTTTAATTTGTTGCACCCTGGAAGTTGACGGCAAAATGTTTATTTGAGACGTAGTAGAGTTTTATGGTACCAGGGTATCTTTTATGGTATCTGTAGCACTGGTATCTGGTATCTTTTATGGTATCTGGTATATTTTATGGTATCTGTAGCACACTGAAAATTGACGGCAATTGGAATATTTGTGCCGCAGTAAGGGTTGAAGGTATCGGTTCCTGATCACGTATCTTTATTTTCGTTGTTTCAGCTCCAGCATAATCAGCATCTTCGAAAATGTTTCGGTTTGTTGGAAAGATACCAGTTTAAACAGATCAAGAAATGGCATTTTGCACACAAACTGCTTTACTGTAAGCTGTTTCAAAGAGTTTTGAGAATTGAAATTGGGTGACTACTCTTCCTGGGTTATTTTAAAGTTTTACATTTACAGCTTGAGCATTAAATGTGCTCAGTGGACTCATAAAACTAACTTCCAGTGGTTGCAAGGTGCAATAAGAAGAGAAACTTAAGGTAATCACACATTTTGTAGGGATTTTTCAATTAGTAGTAGATTTTTAATGCGCGTCGAGTGTTCATCTAGCAAAAGAAGCATTGGGCCATCTGTAGTTGGTCTCATTGAAATATTAAAGTGATTAATCTGTTCGAAAAATATTTCACTTTGTGACCAGCCACTTGCGTGACAGACTGCAACCGTTGCCGGCGTTCCCCTTTATAGTGCGTGGCGGGAAAATATAAAGTAATAAAGATTTTTTTAGAGAAGTTCGATTTACCCCGATACATGGTTTTGGACAGGTCTCCCCTATACTTTTATTCGGTTTTAGGTTTGGCGATATGCCCACCATTGGGACGTCGGCTCTCTGGTGGGTTAGTCTTATGACGACATTGACCATTTTGAGCCTTCTGTTATGGCTAATACTACACTGTATGAATTCAGCGACGGTGGATCCCAATTCGAAGCAGTACAACGCCAGAATGTAAGGAATATTTTATTAACTATTTTTTTTATTTACATGTAATTTCTTTTAATATTTTCTCAAAAAATCTCTCAGGGCTTATTTTATCTTTGGAAATGCTACTTTGAGGATCTTTTATGGAAAAGAGGAAGTTCTCGGAAGGAAAAAGGTATGAGTGCTGGGTAGGAATCTGGGGGTCAATATGTCTAGGAGCGACGAACGTATGAATCCATCCCCCCCGCTGCGGTGCAAGGCGATGGGTCTAATATTCCAATTGAATTCTTTGATAATAAAAACAATAATCCTTCTGGAAACCTAGCACTTAGTTTATTGCTGTATGGTAGAAACTTATTTGAATGTAGATATTTTTGCACAAAAATTACACAAATTACAATAATTTATTGCAAAGTAATGTAATAGATTTCCCTAATAGAATAAAATCGAATTATTAAAATCATTACAAATAATACATAACTACTGCCTTCCAAAACAACGTCTCCAAAAGTCAAATTGCAGACATTTTGCTTTGCAGCTTTATGAACATAAATGATTTCCAAGTGCTTTAAGATATGTTATATTCATACTAATTGAACAAAAAATGTAACACCGCTTATGAAAAGGATAGCCATTCAAAGAATATGAGTGTACGACCGAAATAGCTGTATGAACTGCCCGCTAAAGTATGTCCACTGGACATACTTTAGCGGGCAGTTCATACAACGAACGTATCTACACTTTTTTTAAATTTGTTCATTAAACGTGTCTACACTTTTTTTTAAATTTATTTAAGCGCAATGTATATAAGTATTCTCTCTGTGATGTGATATGTTGTAAACATTATTTTTAAAAAAATTGTTAAAGATGAGAAAAATATTTTTGCTCTCGGTTGCTAGTTCTGTGACAAGATTACTAAACAACTTGATCGGCTGGGGGTTTGGGGGGGGGGGGGTAGGGGGGAGGGGAGGGCTCGCCACCGGATGACACATTTCCCATCGAAAGCCCTAATTAAGCCTTTTATTAACACCTACTCTTCAAAAATTGTTTCCCAGAATATCACGAGAATGTAAATAAAAATCATTCGTACGAGAAGTTGATTCAACACCATTTATTTATTGATTGAATCGATGGTAAAATATTATGTGCATATTTTAACTCTAGATGTGTATCGAACAAACTCTAATTAAATTAATTTATCGAAGACGCCCATTTTCTACCACAGATCAATAACAAAGCATCGATTATTGAAAAAAAGTAGTCGTCAAACCAATTATAAATTAAAAATGATTCGGTCTCTGATTCACAGATGTCGCCGTTTTACGGAAAACCGACTTATTATTGTTGAACCAAAAGATTTCGCGATATTCCTCTATATTATTTTATTATTATAATAATAATTGTCTGATTTTACATTATTTGTTCTCTGTTCTTCTCTTTATTGGATAATATATTTTTTCATTGGTATCTTGTGTCCTTTTGGAATGATAGTGTTGTTTTATCTTAGAGGAGCATCCACGTGGAGGAGTTTTTTTTAAGAAAAGTAAGAAGAGGAAGTTCTGGGAAGGAAATAGGTGTGAGAAGTGGTTAAGAATCTGGGGATCAGGGTGTCCAGGAGTGACGGACGTATAAATACATCCCTTCAACTGCGGTGCAAGGCGATGGGTCGATGGATTGTGGCTAGAGAGGTCAAAAACTCCTCAACCAATTTCTATCGATCCGGCCCAGTGGGCAGACACATCGGCCGCCAAGCCCTTAACAAACCTCATCCCATGAACCCGGGCACCCCTGCTAAGTCACCAAATGTAACGAACTACTTGAGGTAACCTATGGCAGAGGTATAATAGAATTTAAATCTACTCTTTCCCAGATAGCGATTTTTAATTATTTGAGGATAAAAACGCTTATTGCAAGTGACTATTAATATTTGTTCAAATGAAGCAAATACTTTGTGATATCTACTTATTGAAACAGACCATAAATTTAATAAAAACACTGGAGTCGCCTTAACGCATAAAAGTGAAATAGGTATCAGATTGGACAACTTAGAACAACTAGAGCTAAGGAAAGTCGAAAACATAAATAGAAAAGTAATTAACAATCAAATAAATCTAAATAAAAGTCCAATACTTAGGTTGTTCTCCATTGACAAGGAACATTCCCTTTCCTTTTCCAATTCTCCATCCACTCTTACGGATAAATAGTGTTATCCATAGTCAAAAATTCTTCCAAGGAGACTAATAAATGCAATATCATAGATGAGAGCCTTTCTTGAAAGATTTGAGTTTTGTTTACGGACAAAACTGTTTATTCTCATTCATATTGCGTACGTACAGGCGCAAACAATTAATTAATCATATTTTGAAGTATAACTTGCAAAAAGTGATTTTTTTAAATTCAATTTAACTACCGCCATCTATGAGAGAGCAGATTATGATTTTTTTAAGTATCACCTATAGTGTTATTAATAATTTTTAATGTTTTGATTAAAAAAAAATTTTAATTCCAAGTATTTTATTCTTTTAGACAGGTCATCAAGGACGGACCCTTCGAGTGATACAACAATAATGTCATTTGTGAATGTTTACAAATTTATAATATTTACTGCCTTTTGATAATTGAATGCAGATCTTTATTGAAGACATTGAGAGTTTCTGAAGTGTTCGAATAAATAACAAAACGAATGTACAGTGAGCAATAATTGTACAGTTTTTTTATTGCTTAATGTAGGTACCTATTACTTTTTTTAAATCGTTTGTTTTATTTTATAATCTTGTTGAAAAATGTGTACACATTGTACTGATTGTATGCTGGTGATTAGTATCATGATATCCATAACGATGGTAGCCGTATTGTATGTTATGACGCTACAATTTTTGGAGAATACCCATTTAAAATTAGGGCACTTTTTGAGAATGTTAAACGAATTTCACACGTGGACATTTCGAACATGTATCTACATCGCTAAGCTTAGTAAGATCAGTCGAGGGAAATGTGGCGTATCAATTAATTAGTTCGATTCGATTACCAATACTTTGCGATTTCAATGTGCTTTCCAAATAGACCAAATCCTATAGACCAAATACCATTTATAGACCAAATAACATTTATAGACCAAATGCCATTTATAGACCAAATGCCATTTATATGCCAAATACCATTTATACACCAAATGCCATTTATAGACCAAATGCCAATTATAGACCAAATGCCATTTATGGACCAGAATATTTTAAATTTCTTTATTGACAGTCTTAGCGCGGAAATAATAAGCTGTAGAATGCTATGTAATCATTTTGGTATAAATATGTCAACTACACGCACATACCATGTGGAATAGGGAAAGTGCGTCCATCTATTATATAGGGTGTAATAGCAAGTACCCGAAGGATTTTAACCAGCGATTTCTGAGCATATTTGGAGTAAAAAATGGAGATGTAATTTTGCTGCCCGATGATATATATTTTTTCTATTAAAAACGATAAAAATATTTTTCCATCACACATCGCAATTGAAGGGGACACTGTCTTGTCATAGCAGCACGAAACAGCGCTCGATTTTTGATTATTTGATTCCTTCACGATGGATATGGATGGGATCAGTGGCGACTTGTGATTGAAAAATATATTTTTATGTTTTTAATAACAACAAATTTATCATCGGACTGTAAAATAACGTGTACATTTCTTATTCCAAATATGCTCAGGAATCGATGTTTAAGATCCTTCAGTTACGTATTGTTACAAACTGAATTTTTTTTTTAATTTTTCCAAATTTATTTATATACTGAAAATGTTAATGAGAATTGGCCAGCTTTTGTGATGTAATTAAAATAATAAAACATGTTGGGTTATATTTTGGGGAGTAAAAATCATCATGAAAACAAAATGGCTGTCAGAATAAAATTGGCGGCGTAGTGTCGACGGGTTTAGTGTGTAGTATGTTCAGATGTTCGAATGTCCGACACAGCCACATATTTCAGAGTTTTCTTGTAAAACCTGATGGACGCACATACCTTATGCCTTTCTTGATTAGTTTATTTATGGACAAAACTATTTATTTTCATTCATATTGCGTACGTAAAATTGTATTTTTGTACGGTGATTTTTCATAATATAATTAAACTGGCGCCATCAATAAAAGAGCAGATAGTGACGCACTTCCCCCGACTGGCTTGTGAATTATTTTGTTTTTTAAAGACATTTTTATGCAAATATTTCATAGGAGCGATTTTTGTAGGATGTTCTTCTTTGTTGTTAGGAGAAAAGTGATGTTTCTGTACAGGGTGTTAAGGGATATACTTAGCTTAATTTAACTGGTGATTTCTGACAATATTTGGAATCAAAAATGTTAACAAAATTTTGATCTCCGGTGACTTCCTTTTCAAGTATTTTTTCTTCAAAATCAAAAATTCTAAATGTCGTAACTGCCTAACTCCCGACAGACCTCAGAGACCTTTTTTAATGTTTTTAGTTGAAAAAAACATCATTTATGTCACCGGAGACGAAAATTTCATGTAGATTTCTTACTCCAAATAATGTCAGGAATCACTGGTTTAAAATATGTCAAGTACGTCCAACATCATCATCTTATACTCAAAAAGATCATCATTTTGATTATTTAACTAGTAAGTACCTAAATTGTGATTTTCTAATATTTGTAATATTATATTTCAATAAATATTGTATTTTATTTTTATCAGTACTTTTTAATAATTTAAGATCGGTTGATTGAATATTTTACAAATAAAGTCACCATTGTAAAACAAAATAATTACGCTTTCTTTACTTCAGTTACCTACCTACCTACCCAACCCCAAAAAATAAAAATAGTAAGTATTGCAAAATATTACATCGATGTAAAATACATATTATACATGTGTAAGTTTCAAATAAACAATATTTAGCATGAGAAATATAGTTTGAAAATTTAATGATACATAAATGTTTTTTGTATTTAAAACAATAAAAGTGAAATGATAATAACTTTAATAATACCTTTGTTTAAGAGCGTTTAACCAGCCAGCGGACGAAAATCCACATTTCGTCGAAAGTTGTTCTTACGATCGTGCAGGGCGGTTACAATGAGAAAGATTAATTATTCTCCGTACCAGCTTTTTAAAATTATAACTCAATATCGAATTTATTTCAATTCAAATTAGCTTTAATTTATACCTTCATCCAAAAATGCTGAAAGGCGTGATGATAAAACTATTAAAACAATGTACTTTTTGTAATTATTTTTTGAATATAAGTATTTATCATTTTTCAATAATGTCTAAATTTAATAAGAATGTTAAAAAAATCTGAAATATATTAGTTTGTAAGTGCGCAAATAAATACACAAATGGACCAATTTTCGTCAAGAAACACATGTACGTACATATTTTTTAATGATTTTATTGAAACTAAAATTAAAATTTTAAAACATGCGTTTGCTAGATAATGTATTGATTTATTTTACTGCATGATTACATTATTTAAAATGGGTGTGGTATAATACAAAATGTTTTTTGAAAATTTAACAAATCTGCCAACGACCTATCGAATAACCTTATTATACTAAAAATTAAAAAAAAATCTCAAAATTTATTAGATGCAAATGCTAGATAAAAGAACAATCTTTCAAAATCAATTTTTAATTTTTTGAAATTTTTTTTCTAAAATCTGATTTGAAAATGACATATTTCTGGTTTTCTCTGGTAATGCCCTCTTAATTAAAAAATGTATTTCAATTCCATGCGACGTGGTAACCAAAGTTTACATGATAAAAATCACAGGTAAGTCACTTTAAAAACTTTATCTTTGTTTGCATGCAAAATTTTAGGTGACCCGACAGTTAATCCCGTAAGTAGGCTCCTTGAAATTATATCCATGTATAAAAAAAATGAATCCCTGTTTCCCGTGGTCACGCCATAACTTCAGAACGCCTTTACCTATTTCATTAATCTTTTTTTTAAAGTTTTTGTAGAAGGTTCTTACGGAAAGAAAAATTAAGAAAATTTGATAATTTCACAAAACTTAATAACTATTTTAACTTCGCACGTTTGACTGTTCGCGAGTTTAATGAATTTTAATTTAGCAGGCAGCTGTTTTTTGTATTAAAAGAATTGTCTATGGATTTTTTAAATTACAGATATTTTAAATAGATACCTACGTTCGGTATCAGATTTGATTGATTGTTCTTATAATATACTAACATGAATATTTGTAATATATGAAAGATGAAAATTTGAACAAAAAAATGTAATACTTGGCACGCGAGCTGTTTGAAAACTAAATGTATTGGGACTGAATATAGGGAACGCGGGACGGGGGAGCGGTAGAGGGTAGGCGGGAAGATGGAAGGGGAAGGGGACGCGGAGGGGGAACGGGGACGCATGGGAAAGGACATGCAGGAAGAATTTTTTTTAATATGCTATTGCGACGCACGCCGAGAACCAGCTAGTTTAAAATAAATAATACTTTTTTTAACATTATTTATCAGTTTCAAACTTAAAACCGACTCCTAAAAATCCTTTAATAATGAGTTGTTGATGTTTTATACTTATACGCTGGTGTATACAGTTTATAGACCAGATTTTTTTCCCTTGATACATTTGAATGTAGGTATGTCGGGACACTTAATTAGATTTTGTGTAAGTTGGTAAAACGTATTTTCTCTAAACCGACTACATACTAAGTATATCGGGGGGCCAACTGTCGGGGAATCTATTGACGTGAAACCATATTTAAAATTTGATTGTCACGCGGGAATATTTAATAACATGACATTATTTTATCGATGCCCGAGAGGGGTTTAAAAATCTGAATAACTTCGCTTTTAGAATGGTGAACTGATATTGGCTTGAGATAATGGCTAAAGTAAATACGAAAGTGAACTGCTGTGTGTGGAAATTGATTGTTTTCGGGATTACGGTAGTAATGCAAATCGTATAAATTTACTACCCAACCAAATATAAATACCCATCGTGCTATTTCCTCATATTACCCGGCGTTCCTCGAGACTGTAACCAGTTTGAAGTAATGTTTCATGGTTAGGTTAGGTTATCTGGTGTACCTGAAGAATGGGTGTAAGCTAAGTGGGAAATAATGTTATTGTTGGTATATTTTTTAAATTTTTTAATTATTTGACCCACTTGATCATGCCATGTCTTCCACAGGCTTCCTTGACTTCATGTACCACTCACTTCCACGTAATACATTCCTCTTTATTTATCACACATAATATGTAAGTATTTGATTCGATTGAACTTGTCATCTCTTTCTCGGTCTTCCCCAACTTCATCTACCTTTCACTTCCACGTCGTACATTCTCACACCCCTTTTTTCGTTTATCACACACGTCTCATTTTACCCCATATTGATAATTTTTTTTCCTCATTTTAAATGTTTTTATTTAAGGGCCCGCAACCCCGATTTCTACTGATTTATTACATATTTCCCTTGAACACGGTAAGTTTTAAAGCTCTTAAAAAAATATATGTTATTCTTGAAGATAATATCTAGACTTTGCCCGCGCCGAAACGCAAATTATTTAAAATTCCCTTGATAGAAAAAAATCGAAAAGTATGCTCCAAAAATTATTATAAACACGTTTGTTTCACTTATTTTACAAGTTATATGTATAAAAAAAAATCACAGTGTTTCTTTGAATGCTGTTTAAGGAGATTTTCGCTCTATTTTAAACGAGTCGTGTTTTATTAAGCATTTTCGCAATTTTCGCATCGATTTTGTCGCTGTAAATGTTAGCGCTCTCCTCTAACATTCGTAATTTCGTATCTCTCCATCTTCTTCTTTTCGAGCCCAGTTGCAGAGCCTTAACGCCCAGAGGGCTTTTACATGATTGGTAGTACAATCTTAATATGACAGATAATTTTGAAACTTAAGAAAGAGAATAAAAATAAAATTACATTGGATAAAAAATGCACACAGGTCATAAAAATACAAGAAGCAGAAAATGAAAAATAAAGTGATTTGAAAGGTTTACAAAAATTCAAGATAAGTTTGAGAATAGTGTTAGAATAAATATTTTACATTATCCATGAAACTCGCCAAGTTGATATTAAATATGTCAACATTACCCAAGAACTGATTTCCCATAGTGTCAAATCTTTTGATCTTATTATCATGTTTTCCTCGGGCATCCCCGACTTCTTTTACATTTCACTTTAACGTCATGCATTCTTTTACTTATACCTCTTTTTTCGTTCATAACATACATCTCATTTTAACCCATCTTGATTCATTTGATCACGCTATGTCTTCCTCGGGCATCCCCGACTTTTACATTTCGCTTTCACGTCTTACATTATTTTACTTACACCCCTTTTTTCGTTCATAATATACATCTCATTTTAACCCACCTTTATTCATTTGATCACGCAATGTCTTCCTTGGGCATACCCGTCTTCTTTTACATTTCGTTTTCACGTCACACATTATTTTACTTACATTCCTTTTTTCGTTCGTAACGTACATCTCATTTGAACCTACCTTGATTTACATGAATTACCGCACGAGAGTCCAAACTGCTCCCGTCTGGAGCCAGTGGGAGTATGGCTTCCCCAATTGGGGTATGTTGTAAGGCTGAAGGTAGTGGGAGGGGAAGGAGATAGGGAAGAGGAAGGAGGGAAGTGCCTGGCTTCAGATTCAATTCAGATCTGGTCACCAAACACGGCAGAAGTTATTTCAAGCAACGTTTCAATTTTGAATGGTGGTCTTACACCAAGGCGATACTGAGAGTATCTTCCACTCTGGAACGTGCCGCAAATATACTATATTTTTATTTTTTTTTTTTACATAATACCGCACAAGAATCTCAACTGCTCCCGTCTGGAGCCAGTGAGACTATGGCATCCCCAATTAGGGTATGTTGTGAGGCTGAAGGTAGTGGGGAGGGGAAGGAGGTGGGGAAGAGGAAGGTTGGGAAGTACCTGGCTATTCAGATCTGGTCACTAAACACGGCTAAAGCCATTTTCAAGCAACGTTTCAATTCTGAATGGTGGTCTTACACCAGGGCGATACTGAGAGTATCTTCCACTCTGGAACGTGCCGCAAATATACTATATATTATTTTAAATGAATAAATTGTGAAATAACACCAATTAATCAAATAAAATTTATTTGCCACGTCGGGATTCGATCCCGCGGCCTTCGGAGTGCGAGTCAAGAGCCTTACCACTGGACTACGCCGGCCGTCGATTCATTTGATCACGCCATGTCTTTCTCGGGCATCCCCGACTTCTTTTACATTTCACTTCCACGTCATACATTACTTACATCCCCTTTCTCCGTTTATCACGAACGCCTCATTTTACCACAAACAATTATTATTTGATTCGTATCTATCTGACCTTTTTTTTTTACATTAGCTCCACACAGGAGGCACCGAGGAAAACAATTTCCCTAGGGGCCTATGTCATCTTTGAGGATGCTATGTGGAGGGTTTCTTAAGGGAAAGGAAGGAGAAGAAAATATGGGAAGGAAAAAGGTATGAGGGGTGGGTAGGAATCTGGGGGTCAGTCTGGCCAGGAGTGACGGAGGCATGAATCTATTCCTCACACTGCAGTGCAAGGCGAAGGGTCGGGAGAATCAGGCTGGAGAGGTCAAAAGGCCTCCCTCAATCAGTCTCCTCCGATCCAGCCCGCCACGCAGTGGTTGGGCAAACGCATCCGCCACCAAGACCTAGACAAATCTCATCCCATGAAATAATGTATTAACAAACGTACGAGAGTAAGCTGAAAAGTAATACACACATGCTTATAGAATTCGAACAAAAACCAATAGCAAGATCGGACAAAAATTAAATTAATGTACAATTTCAAAGCTTCAATATCACGTATTTATTTTTCAACATAGTTACCGTTAAAGCTAACATATTTCTCCCAACGTGTAACAAGTTTTTTTCTTCCGTCACTGAAAAATTCTTCTGATTTTTCTCGAATGAAGGACTTGACAGCTGCCTATACCTCATCGTCCTAGGTGTAATCAGTACCGGATTATCCCTAAGGCAGAGTAGGCAACTGCCTAGGGGCCCCGGATCGGCTAGGGGCTCCGCGTCCCGGGAAAAAATGACTTGCTTCAATTAGTGAGCAACGAAGTTTCGGAAAAAATCAACTTTCAAGATGTTTTTTTTTTTATTAGGAACATTTACTTGTTAATAACATTTTAGGTACACGCATTAAAGAAAACAACAAATTATAATAATTAGGTTATAACCCAATAAATAACTAATGTTCACATCATGGACAAATAATAAATAAAAAGTCTCTAATTAAAACAAATATGTACCTAAACATAGTTGTATTTTCCTTCTTTTTGTTGCCACGTTACTTAGTATCTGAAGTGATTGAAGGTGCCGTGTGTGGTTTATATTGGCATTTGTTTCATTTTATTTCTAATTATACATATATATGTTAAAAATCTAAATATTGTACAAGCTTCAGTATGCACTACCTATCTGCTTGGGAAAATAAAAGTGAGTGAAAACGCTGTACCTTCGTTAGTTTTGCTCCGATTTACTTGAAATTTTAACACAGTACTCAATATACATTCTGAAAAAAATCAAAAGTTTTAAAACCTACCCCACCCTCACCCCATTAAAGCCTTTTAAGGATTTGATTAGGGGAACAAGGAGGCGTTTAGAAGCTCGTTCAACCTCCCCCCCCCCGTTAGACCGCCATCGGTAAAGGGGCCCCGACATTTCGGGCCCCTGGGTGTAATGATTACCCTTGAGGTCTCTCTTGAGCGGAGGAAAATAATAAAAAGAGAAAGGTTTAAGTTTGGAGGGTAAGGAGGATGTGAGTCAGATCAAACTCCAGGTTTCGCAGAGCCTTTACAGTTGCGAAGTGTGTATGTATGTCATATTGCAACTAAGATATGATTGAACCCATCGTGCAAAGATTTTACGGTATCTCAAGTGTTCAATAATCAGGCGTGACGTCCTGGGAATCCTGGGATATTCCAAAATCAAATAGTCAACGAGTTTACCATATTTATCGTCTGTGGCAGTACTGGCAGTGATCGACATCACTGTTTCATCAACAATTTTCGAGGCTCGAAATCAGGAAATTTTATTAGCCGTCGGTTTACAGTAGACCTATCAACAGCATCTTCATCTTCACCCTAAACATACGATCGCTAAGCTCGCTGTTAACTTGCATTGATATAGCACTAGAACACGTCTCCATACTTCCGCTTCTCAAAATACACTGGATGAATTCAACCCCAAACCTGCGCGCGCGTATATGTCATTTCCACCTTCCGCCAGGCGCGCTTCTGAAGGTCTTTTTGTCACGCAATTTATAATTGTTAGGTATTTGATTTAATCGGTCATGTAATGTGTTCCCGTGCATATAAGACTTCTTTTTCATCTACTTTTCATCGTGACACTTCTCTCTCAATTTATCTGCTCTATGTAGGTATACATCCAAAACATCTTAACACGCTCTTTTCCTTGTTTATTTCGTTTGAATTGCTATCATCTTGAATTCTTTTTCATCTCCTCAAACTTAATACCGTGGCGTCATCCTTTCCGTATCCATCTGTGTTTGAACGTCTACATGGTTTTTGAACAAGAATTGAAAGATGTGGGCTTGGGCTAAAAAATGAAAAAATAACCCACACCACAAGATGTTCTGCCAACAGTAGAACTCGCGTCCAAAAAATATGTTAATTTTCTCTTATTTAATAAATCGAAATCAAATTTCCCCCTGAAATTATACGATTTGTAAGTAGGTGCATAAATAAACCATAATATATAAAATAATTTTAAAAAATAATCTTCACTGAACCACTGAGCGTTTAACCACATTTAATAAAATCCACATTTCGTCAAAAGTTTTCCTTACGATCGTGCAGGACGGTTACAATGAGAAAGATTAATTTTTCTCCGTACCAGCTTTTTTAAATTATAACTCAATATCGAATTTATTTCAATCCAAATTAGCTTTAATTTATACCTTCATCCAAAAATGCTGAAAGGCGTGATAATAAAACAATTAAAATAATGTACTTTTTGTAATTATTTTTTGATTATAAGTATTTATAATTTTTCAATAATGTCTAAATTTAATAAGAATGTTAAAAAAATCTGAAATATATTAGTTTGTAAGTGCGCAAATAAATACACAAATGGACCAATTTTCGTCAAGAAACACATGTACGTACATATTTTTAAATGATTTTATTGAAACTAAAATTAAAATTCTAAAACATGCGTGTGCTAGATAATGTATTGATTTATTTTACTGCAAGATTATATTATTTGAAATGGTTGTGGTATAATACAAAATCTTATTTGAAAATTTAACAAATCTGCCAACGACCTATGGAATAACCTTATTATACTAAAAATTAAAAAAATTTCTCAAAATTGAAAAGAGTCAATACGTCTAAAATCTGATATGAAAATGACATATTTCTGGTTTTCTCTGGTAATGTCCTCTTAAAACGGCCACCATCTTGAAACGGAACGAACAAAAAAAATAAGGATAGACGATGAGTTAAAACAGTTGAGAAAAGTGATTTTGAAGAATCTAGCTTTTGTGAAGAAGTTGGCAACACTGAAAGGTAGAGAAGGAGTTTGTTGATAAAAATGGCGAGCACGAAGTTGTAACGGTTTCATGTAGATTGTGAGGAATTCATGTATTTTCTATTAATTAATAAATATTATGTAATGAAGTTGAAACATAAGTGTTGATTTATTTGGTTTATTTAACAAAAACAAGACTTCACTGCGCTCAGTCAACTGTGTAAAATCATGCAAAGCCGCGTTCTTTGACTTTCACAACGAAAATAATTTAACATTATTTACAAGATAAACTTCGACGAATGATATTTCAGAATATAACAAAGTTCTTTATGTTATTTATGATTCCAAAATGACACACATAATCCATTTATTTATGTGCGTGTCATTAGCATAAATAAATAAGTGGTTACAATACAAAGAATTACTTGAAATTTTAATGAAGCGTTATTTGTTTCGCCTCTGATGATTGCAGTAATTATAAAGTTTTATGTCTTCACTTTTTTAAGGCCTATTTTAAAATTAGTGTTGGAAGCTTTCTTTTAAGCCGGGTAATTAATTTTGATGATTCTGACAAATCTTTTGAAGACTTCCATTTTGTTTGGTTTTCTTTTCTATGATATCTTCATCGAAAATTAATGTAATTAAGATTATTCATTACCTATGAAATACTTTGCCATTCGCATACAGCACTTTAAGGCGCCGTATTCCCGCTCAAAAAGAAGAAGATGGAGAGATGTAATTACGAATGTTGGAGAGAGCGCGCTAATATTAATACGACTCGTTTAAAATAGAGCAAAAATCTTGTGGGAAACATCTAAAGTAGCATTTAAAGAAACACTGTAAATTTTTTCATACATATAACTTCTAAAATAAGTGAAATGAACGTGTTTGTGATAATTTTCGGAGCATACATTGCGATTTTTTTCTATCGAAGGAATTTCATATGATTTGCGTTTCGGCGTGGGCAACGTCTAGATATTATCTTAAAAAATAACATATATTTTTTAAGAGCTTAAAAACTTCAAATGTTTAAGGGAGATATGTAGGAAGAAATTCGGGTAGCGGCGGCTTAATCATTTATTTTAATGTACATATGTAAAAAGAGTCCCAATGCCCGAAATCACCGAAACTATAGCATTCCCTATTCGGGGAACGTTGGTAGATTGAAGGAAATCGGAAGGGATAAGGATTCGGAGAAAATGATGATTGGGAAGTACCTACCTGGATATTCAGGTCTTGTCACGAAGAATGGCTAAAGCCATTTTAAAAAAGATTCATATCTCCATCGTTGTCTTTCGCAATCAATTTCAAGAATCTAAATCTCTGGAATGAGGTGTAAATATTCAAAGAAACATTGTCTTATTCGTTACACTGCGCATGGAAAATAGTTACGATCACCTACATATTTCAGAAAGAAAACTCTGCACAAATTTCGCGTGGTCAGAGTTCACCGTCAGCTACTTTATATTTATTGGCATTAATACTCGCTGTTTTATTCGTACTGATGGTTTTTTCAAAAGTTTCTCGCTTTCAAGGTTGTTCTAGATCATCAGTTTAAATTATGGAGAGATGGAAGGTCAATGTACATATTAATTTTATTTAAAAGGGGCAAAGTTCAAAATCATATGAAAGATTTGAATCGAATTCAGACTTGGAAGAAATGAAGTGTTGAATGGAAGGCAAGCAATTTTAAATAAAGGTTGATGGATATTTGTTTAGTAAGGGACCACCAAAAATATGTGTCTAAGTTCCTATTCTGTACCATAGAAGTTACAATCGGGACTATGGTACGGAACTAAGTTCAATTCTCATTTGAATAAGTGAGGAAATTTATTTTTTGGAAAAATGGGGGAGTCGTTGGATCCATGGTTTTGCTGGGATAGTCCTTTGTATTGAGGCGTATCAGGCTCCCTTTGAACTATGGTCACTCTACATGTTTTACGTTATAATGTATGTGTTCCTATAGTACAGTAGAGGCCCATTCCGTTAGAAATATTATTCAATAATATTGTCTTTCAACACCTATATTATTTTGTGTACTCTAAAAAATTGTTAATCTCAAGTCAAAACGAAGTTCAAAATTTCAATTTAAACAATAACACCTAAATTAAAAAGGTAAAGAAACAATAAATAAATAAATATATAGGGGTTATCGTATGCCATAACTTTGTCAAAACTAAAAGATCACACAGATGGCATTTCTAAGGTGTCACTTACACTATAAAATACAATCATATTTTAATGAAAACGGGCACTTAAATGGAATGAAAACAATAATGTTGTGATCAAAACGGTTTCTTTCATATTTATTTCATAATTATTTGATAGTCATTGCATAAGAAAGATTCGCTCTAATGTAATCGCTTATAAATCTTTGTTTTTTTCTTTAACACATATTTAAAAAAAAAACCTTAAGGACATATATTTTTTTAATTATATCTATTGTTGAAAATGGTATGAACTAATGATATAATGAATGATAACATTTTGTCTGATCATTTTTTAATTCATATATTTTTATCACTTATTATTTTCTCTGTTTATCATTTTATTTTTAAATTTTATTATTTTGCTTTTACTTAATTGTTTTGCATGACCGTTATTTGCGTGTGTTATTTTTATTAAATTGTGAAATTATTAACCCCGATACAGGCGTACTCTAGTGGGGTTAATAATTACATGCTAAAAATATATGTATATAAATTGTGAAGAAGCAATAAATAAATAAAAAATAAATAACTAGTAATGCTTCACAACTTGGCCCAAACATTACGGCATCTATCTTTGAGGATAGAAAAAAATGTCAGATAGAGGAGGGTATGCAATTCCGAAAAATCGGTTTAAAAACGATTTGGTTCTCCGGATATTGCAGAATTCAGATGGTCTGACTTTTACGATGTGGTCGCTAAACATGACTAAAGCCAGCAATTATTCAACTGCAAATTGTTACATATCTCTCACATAGGCGATTCTTACAGTTTTCCCCTTTGGGCAATCGGTAAGTGAAAGTATGTACACCATCATTAATTCGATAGCGATAACATATTATATTTTTCCTATTAATATATTCATGTATCCAAGAATGTTGCTGATCTACCACCGCCTTCGAAGAGTGTTACTGATAATTCGACAAACGTTGTTGCATGAATCATCATTACTCTTGCAAGTAGACCAAAGTCTATTATTTTTGGCGTAGACCAATGTGTAAAATGAGTTGCCTACCTACTAATTAGTGGATCATAAATTACGAATTTTACTTTTATTTCAAACATTACCGTAAAAATAACATACCTATTTAGTCTTTGTTTACTTTTACTTTCATTTCATTGCATTAAAAACAATAATATTGTAGATTCATTGTTGGTCTAAGATAACTTATTTATTTTTTTATTTTCTTTTATTTATTTATTTTATTACTATTAAGGTTAAACGTCACGTACGTTATAATCTAAGCATTCACAGATGGCTCAAATCAAAATATTTTAGGTTTTTAATACATTTTGCACGTTACGCTTTAAAACATTAAAGTAAATTTATTGTTTGCGCTCGTATATATTTAATATGAATATAAATAAATAGTTTTGTCCATAAACAGACCCAAATCTTTCAAGAAAGGCTTAAATATTGGATTGAGGCACCGATACAAAATTGAATTTTTCAGCCTTTCTTGAAAGATTTGGGTTTGTTTATGGACAAAACTATTTATTTATATTCATATTAAATATGTATGGGCGCAAACAATTAATTTACCTTAATATTAATAAAAAAGTAATAAAAACCTAAAATTATTTAATCGGCGCCATCTGTGAATGCGTAGATTATAACGTACGTGACGTTTAACCTTCGTCGTGTGTGCTAATAATTTGAGAAAAAAAAACTAAAACGAAAAAATTACTTATGAAATTTTGGCATAAATAAAATAGCTTTTAATATTTTAAATTTAAATGTATTCATTCACTTACAAAACATCAATATTTTAGGTAGACATACTTCCTTAATTCCTCTTCAATTTTAAATATATTCTCAATCACGGTAATTTCAATCGGAATTTTGTTATGATGTTGGACGACCTGGTACATAAAGTGTTTTCTGGGTGCTTGCTTTCTTCCTTTTTGGCAATCTATTTGCTTTGCATTTCTTGTTCCGTGTTGTGTACATATATCGTATGGTAAATTTATTTTTCTTTTCAGTTCTTTAGATCCATTCCCGTGCTAAATCTTAATATATAAAACAAAGTCGGGTTAGTTACACTATTTATTACTCGAGAACGGCTGGACCGATTTTGATGATCTTTGATTTGTTAGATTTGTCTCCGCTCCGGATAACAGAATAACTAATAAAACATCGCAAGAATTCACGAAAAAGAAAGTTATGAAGAAAATTAATTTCTTCATACATTTTGTATGGAACGAATTCTCACATTTTGAAAGAACTGCAGCAATATTGTGATAGGTATAATATTGAACTGAATTCCAAAAATTCGAAAACTTCAAATGTCAATGCGCTGATTGTTTTGCATTTGTTCATTATAATGCTGACCCTCTTTCTTACACACAAAATGTCAATAGTCGAAAAGGAGAAAAAGAACGTATGTCTGCAACCCCCCCAAAGGAAAAATACAATAATAATAAATCTCTGAAATTCATTTCAGTTGCGTTTCAACGCATTTTGTCTTACGTAAGTTCCACACAGGAGGAACTGAGGAAAATAATTTCGCTCAGGACCTATGTCATCTTAGGCGATGCTATGTGGAGGGTCTTTTTAAGGAAGGGGAGGATAGGAAGTTCTGGGAAGGAAAAATGAATGAGGGGTGGGTAGGAATCTGGAGGTCAGTGTATCCGGGAGTGACGGACTTATGAATCCAATCCTCCAACTGTGGTGCAAGGCAATGGGTCGAGAGAGTCCGGCTGGAAAGGTCAGTAGGCCTTCTCCTCAACAAGCATCTCTCAATCCGTCCCGCCACGCAGCAGGCGGACAAACGTAGCGAACCACTTGGGGTGACCTATAGAAGAGGTGTTGGTTATCCAATAAATGATTCCCGGGGCGGCGGCACCAAATTCCCGTAATTAAGTGGAAACGTAAGAAAATCACAAACAAAATAATCCGTATACAATGTCATCTCTGATACTGACAAAAACAAAACACGGACAGCTGCTCATCGATAATTTCTTCATTGTGTAATTTTAAATTTAATAAAAATACGGAATTTAAATCTACAGTTATTGATTTTGAGGCGGTACGAAGTTCGGCGGGTCAGCTAGTTTATATATAAAAATTAGTTCTTTCATTTGTATGTTCACTTCACTGTCATAAAATTTTGTTCCTTTAACATGTCTATTATTCCTGTATGTTGCGCTTGAGTATTATTTTTTTGCAGTATTTGCTTTTTTTCAGTTTCTCTTCATTGCAGAGAAAAAGAATACTTGAACAGTAATTAACGTGTGGTGATATAATTGTTTCTTGTAGATATTATCTGACATGTTTCTTTATTTAGAATTATTTTTGATTCTGCCAAGAAATTTTCTTTGCAATTTTTAAAATATTTTTGGAAAAGTTTAGTTTTCAATCTACAATGACATCAAGATATTTAATTTCTTCTACATTTTGTACCATTTCGTCATAAATATAAATCTTTAGATTCGCGTTTGTATTTTTAAACATTATAACCATTAAATAAAGACGGATTATCCCGGAATCCCTGGAGTATATCCTATCTTCGACAAGCTAGCTCAACTTCTGCCAATTGAGGTTGACATGTTTCGTATTTTCTGCTAACGCAGGAGACATGCGAGCACCCTTTAGCCACTTTAGCTTAATTCAAGCAAAGTTAAGATGATAGTCTAGTAATTCTGTGAACAGTAGACCGCGCTTCCCAATAAGTGTGTTTCTAATTTTCTTTTATGAGTGTAACAATAACAACAGTTTTGACAGCACGTTTTCGAGATTTGCTCCCATCTAATTTACAGTTTATTTGTGTTTTTTTGTGTTTATATGCGTTTATACGTGTTAAATATTGTAAAGTAAAGGAGAGAACAGGACCAGACGGCGCTGGTTCCATTATTATAATGGCGTACCCACTATCGCCCAACATAGTGATCAATGATGAAATGGAAATAGCAAGTGCTCAAAATGATGAGTCTGCTGGGGTGTGGCAAACCGTTACACGATCCGGTAAAAGATCAAGGATAAACTCAGAAACAAGTGAAACAAAGAAAGAAGAAATTAAAGATAAGAAAGGAATTGTCATAATTCAGGGAGAAAACTTACCTGGTAAATTGGGTATGGCTAAAATTCTTTTTAAATCCGGAATGAAAATTGAAAAAATTAAAGTAATATCCGGAACTAAATTTGAAATTACGTTCCCAAATAATTTGGAAGCTGAAAAGACCATAAAAAATTCGATTTTTATTCTAAAGAAATGGGAAGTGACAATAAAAAAGAACATTGATTATTCTTTTGGTGTCATCAGACGATTAGATCTTGATGTCACTAATGAGGAGATCATGGAAGTGATAAAAAGTGATAATAATGTGGTTAGCATAAAACGGCTCTCCAAAAAAGGAAAAGAAGGACAACTCACGCTTACGACAACTGTGAGTCTAAAATTCGTCGGAAAAGAGATCCCATCCTACGTCTCTATATATGGGGTCAAATTTGGAGTAGAACCCTACATATTTAGAGTTATGCAATGCTACTGTTGTTGGAGATATGGGCATATTGCTCAGAACTGTGGTAAAAAAGAAAAAAAGTTGTGCCCCAAATGTGATGAACAACGAGAGACCTGTGACAAGGCAGCTAAGTGTGTCAACTGCGGAGGAGATCATCCGGCTAATTTTTTTTTTTTTTTTTTTTTACAGTGAATACCGCACAAGAATCTCAACTGCTCCCGTCTGAAGCCAGTGAGACTATGGCATCCCCATTTGGGGTATGTTGTGAGGCTGAAGGTAGTGGGGAGGGGAAGGAGGTGGGGAAGAGGAAGGTTGGGAAGTACCTGGCTATTCAGATCTGGTTACCAAACACGGCTAAAGCCATTTTCAAGCAACGTTTCAATTCTGAATGGTGGTCTTACACCAGGGCGATACTGATAGTATCTTCCACTCTGGAACATGCCGCAAATATACTATATATTATTTTAAATTAATTAATTGTGAAATAACACAAATTAATCAAATAAAATTTATTTGCGCATGCCGGGTTCGAACCCGCGACCTCCGGATTGTGAGTCAAGAGTCTTACCCACTGGACTACGGAGGTCGTCATCAATTGATATCAATTGTCCAAAGTGGAAGAACGAGAAAGAGATAACCCAAAAAATGGCTAAAAAAAATGTAACATACAAACAAGCAAAAATACTTGTAGATAAGAAAAAACCCAACAAAGAAAAAGAAAATGTAAAAACAGGAAAGAAGATTAATTCAAATAATGAAAATCTGTTGAAATCAAGTGGAGGAACCAGTTACGCTGAAAACCTTAAAGGAAATAAGACTAACACTGGAGAAACTGAAATAAATCCTGAAGACAACAGTAATGTTAACATTGCTCGAGAAATATTAACAATATTCATGAATGGTGAAAATTGGGAAAGTCTTGTTAAATTAGCAGTTAATAGACTGATAGACACCATCATGGGAATTCTTAAGGAAGGCGGCTTAAATGAGATTCTGAAATCAATCTTTGCGGTAAACAATGGATAAGAATAATCTTAATGTATTACAATGGAATGCTCGGAGTTTGCACTTTAAAAAACCTGATTTAGAAATATATTTACAAAGGCAACACATCAAAATTGCACTTATTTCCGAAACATAGCTATAATTTCCTTACATTTTAAGATCTAAAGACTATACTACATATAGACGAGACAGAGCCGATGGCTATGGAGGAGTTGCAATCCTAATCCATAAAAGTTTACAATCAATCGAACGAACCCTAAACATCACCTGGTCCTGTGAATTAGAATTATGCAGTGTTGAACTTTTAAATGCCGGAAATCTGAAATCTGTCAACGTGATATATTGTCCTAGTAATATAAATATCACAATTCAAACATGGAGGAAAGTTTTTGACCAGATGGGACCAGGAGCCCTACTAGGCGGTGATTTCAATGCCCATAATCCACTATGGGATAGAGCTATACGAGATTTGAGGGGAGACCTTATTGCAGAAGCCTGCCAAGATTCAAACCTTATTATTGTCAATAACGGAGAAATAACAAGAATAGGACATCCCGGACAAAGGAGTTCGAGCTCGGATATTACCCTGGTATCTTCTGAGCTTGTACTAACTTGTAATTGGAGGGTGGACACAGATACGATGGGTAGTGATCATTTACCAATTATTATCACTTTAGAAAAAACCGATTGTAATTACGAACCAATATTGAAAAGAAATTACAAAAAAGCAGACTGGAACAAATACAAATCCACTGTAGATAAATTCATACAAAATTTTTCTGAAGAAAAACTGTCAATTCAAGAATATTATAACAGATTAGAAGATGTTCTGAACAAAAGTGCAGATGAAAGTATTCCATTCTTTAAGAAATCTAAAAATAAAGCATTCAAACCAAAACCATGGTGGAATCAAGAAGTCTCTAAAGCTATAGCTGAAAGAAGATTAGCTCTGACTCGTTTACGGAAAAATGTTAATATTGACAATTATATAGAATTAAAGCGCAAAGAATCGAGTACCAGATGAATAGTAAGAAAAGCAAAAAGAGAAGGATGGCGAAAATTCTGTGATTCTGTCGATACCAATACAACCTATTCTGATATGTGGAAGAAAATGAAATGGTATAAGGGAATAGGAACTTCTCGTCCAAATATCTTTGAGAACAGCGAATCGGCGCTACAATATCTACAATATCTAGCTCCAAACGAAAATTTAATCGAACATGTGTGGACCGAAGAAGAAACCTCTGAGACTACTGGTATTCACAAACCGATAACAGTTTTTGAATTAAAATCAGTATTAAAATCCAAAGATACATCCCCAGGAATAGATCTGATATCCTACTCAATGATAAAAAATTGACCTACTTCTTGCCAATTAATTATTGTCGATATATTTAATTCAATTTTACGAACTTCCACTATACCAATACAATGGAAACAGGTAAAAATTATTCCTATTATTAAACCCGGAAGAGATCCAAAACTCATGACCTCCATAAGACCAATTTCATTAATTTCATGTCTTTGCAAAACTTTTAACACTATAATTACAAGGCGATTAGAGTGGTATTTAGAAAATAATTTCATGTTTGATAAGTCTACAATAGGATCTAGAAGAAAAATGTCAACAATGGATAATCTGGGAAGAATGGTTACAGAGATCCAAGTTGCCCAAACAACCAACGCCGTTACCCTTGCTGCTTTTGTAGACATTAAAGATGCATACAATAATATAAAGATTGAAGAGGTCATTAAAGTTCTTATCTCTAAAGGTATCAAAGGGAAAGTTATAAAATATATGTGGGAATATTTTAAACAAAGAATGATTATTATTAAGGAACCTAACATATTCGCTGAACAAATGTGCTCGAGAGGACTGCCGCAAGGAGATCCCATGTCTGCCCTCTTATTCAATATTGGAACTTCTGGTATAGGAAACTATCCCCAAGTGAAACGCGTACAGTACATTGACGATTTTGGTATTTATTATTCAAGTTCAAAAGTAAAAACATGAGAAAACATTATTCAAAAAGCTCTGTTAGAATTACAGAATGCTCTTAAAATAAAAGGTCTTGAAATATCCGAAAATAAGACAAAAATATGTATATTTGCAAAAGGAAAGAGACGAAATATCCTGAATATAAAAATAAATGACGTACTTATAAAACGAGTAGATGAACATAAGTTCCTCGGGGAATGGTTGGATTACAGACTCACTTGGAATAAACATATAAATAACACCTGTTTAAAAATGAATCAGCCAATGAATATTTTGAAAGTGCTGTCAGGAAAAAGCTGGGGAATTCATCCACTTCATATGAGAAGATTGTATACTTCTCTTATAAGAAGTCGATTAGACTATGGCAGTATACTTTTTTACAACTCTGCCAAAAGCAATCTCGAAAAATTAGAGAGAATACAATCACGAGCTTTAAGAATATGTGGAGGTTTCCTGAACTCAACTCCTGTACATGTTTTACAAAGTGAAATGAGTGCCCCTCCTTTGCATATAAGAACTTGGAAACTAGCTGCAAGATTTTGGCTTAGAGCTATATCCATTGAAAATAATCCACTAGTTTAAGAGGTTCTCAAACTTAAATCCTTGATACAAAATAGATTCTGGAACAATAAAAAATTACCAATGTTGATTAAAATTTGTTCGGAAACAATTGATTGGAAAATAAATAAAAATAAATGTCTAGATATGTACTCCTCCGATACCTGGGTAAGAGCACTTAATTTGGAATGTATTTCAGTTGAGATTGACAATTTTAATTCCCCCAAAAGACTACTCTTACCAAATGAAATTAGTAATATTGTAAGCGATATGCTAATTAAAAAGTATTCTGGATTCAACCAGATCTTCACTGATGGATCAAAAAAATCAGACCAAGTTGGAGCAGCTTTCCTCTCAATGCCAAACAATTTTTCCCATCAAATAAAATTGAATAAAAATTGCACTATTATGAATGCAGAATTGATAGCAATCAAAGAAGCGGTGGAATATGCGATTAAAAATAAGTGTAAACAAATTGTAATATTAAGTGATTCTAAAAGTGCACTTCAACATATTAAAAGTATTCCGAAAGGAGTTCCCTGTAGGCAAATAGCCTACAATATTGCTGAACAAATAAGATGGCTACAGCAGAAAGATGTGTCCATATGTTTACAATGGATTCCATCTCATGTAGGAATACATGGGAATGAAGAGGCGGATTTGTTGGCAAACGAAGCATGTGTGAATGGAATCACCTACGACTGGACGCCAGACGCTGAAGATTACTGCCAAAAAATAAATTCCATATGTAATAATATGTGGAATAATCATTTTGAAACGTTGTCAACAAATAAAGGAATATGGTACAGAAAGCTCCAAAACGAACCGTTTAAAAGACCTTGGTTCACTGAGGTTAATCTGAAAAGATCGGAAATGAGAATCATTTTTAGATTAAGATCCGGACATGCACTATTGGGAAGAATATTGTGTTTGATAGGCCTCTCTGATTCTCCAATGTGCTCGATATGTGAACAAATTGAAGATGTCGAGCACACATTATCGAAGTGCATTAAATATGAACGACAGAGAGTTACAATACTAATGACCTCGAACTCATCGGAAGTTCAGAATTTAATAGCCTCAACTGAGTTTCATGCCATATCCAGAATTATGAAATTTATTAGATCATGTAAACTGGAAAATATTTGAAAGTGATTTTTTATACGAAATGAATATAAAAGGACTCTAAGCACCTTTTAAAGATCATTAGAGATTATAATGATAATATTATAATTTAAAAATAGATGAGGCAAAAAATGACAACATTGTGTGAGTCAGAAGCCTCGATAATATACATGACAAAAAAAAATTCTTTTATTTAATAAATCAAAAAAAAATATTTCCTCCGAAATTATATGATTTGTAGGAAACAGGTAGGTTCCTAATACCAACTTACTTAATTATAAACCATTGTGAATTTTTTGTATTTATTTTCGGTTAGAATCATTTACTTTGTAAAGATACCTCAAATCTCAATTAAAATTCTTTTTTCAAACTTTCTTCGGGCAGGTAGATTAGACAGTCGTACCATTAAACCAAGGTTCGTAGAAAATTCGTTTTACAAGTTTAGCTCATCGAGGGGGTAGAGCGGTGATTGGCTAAAAAATCGTGACGTAGCTTGAAGTCCATGTTCCACTGGGAGATTTGAATTAACTGCAATACAGTGGCAGTTTTTTACTTCGTCACGCGTTCGAAATTTCGAAAGCGGAGCGTCGAGTTTTTTTTCGAAAAAGATCCATATGGGCTAAACTTGGTAAACTTATTTTCTACGAACCTTGCCATTATACACTGTATTAACTATTTCGATTTGACAGCTCGTTGTAGAATCAACACTCGAGCGAAGCCTGGTAGGATAAAACATAAGTTGTTTCAAACACGGCCACCATCTTGAACCGGAAACTGAACACACAAACAATTTTACAGAAAGATACGTTTTTAGATTTTCACGGCGAAAAGTATTTTAGTTATTTGTTTTATTTTTGTGTTATTTTTGTGTTATTTGTTTTTTATTTCTTTATTTTTCACGTCTACCGAATCCGCCCTGATGATGGACACTGCAAGGCTGTCCAAAACGTTGGCTAAAGAAGGAGGTAGCGCAACACGTCATAACACCCCAAAAACAAAAAACGAAAAATAATTTACAGACAAGTCAATAATTATCAAAACGTTTTGGCCAAATAAGATTTCGTATTTAATATATAGAATTTTGGCACACTTCATGATTTCCACATATGTGTATAGTTCTTCCTTGTTTATTGATTCTGTGTAATAATTCGCAATTTCTTTTAAAGGCAACTACTCTTTATGTTTCGAGAATGCCTAAAATATTTTTTCCTTATAATTAAACATACTGATTTCGGTGTCGGTGCATAGGTGCACGGAGGGTACACGCGTGATTTGAAATTGAATTTTATCGTAATTCGTAAAATTATTTAAGTTCAAAGAACCATTAATTTTTAAAAATTACAACTAATAAGTATAAATCATATCAGATGAACGATTTGTTTTTCTTCTGTTTAAATGCTTATCATATCTAACGGTGTTCATTTATAAGGTAATTCTATTTGACACTCTAATTATTATAAAAAAATATAATAGTACTTATTATAACAAAAATTGACAACATTTGTTTTTGAAAGGCAACGATCCTTAGGCAAATATTTTATAAATACCTTTAGCTTAGCAAATTTTACTATTATGACATCAGTGATTTTCCAGTTATATTATAAAGATTTTTCAGGTGCCGTTGTTCAGAGTAAAACTTATTATTTGTACAAAAAATAATTTCACGAGATTTGATCTCCCAGGATGTGCCCCCCAGTACACGTATATACAATACGCAGCGGTTTAGGAAAAATACGGTGTACCTACTCCCAAAAAATATAATTACCCCGAAGGGGTGTCCAGAGAGGATGTACCGCCGAATAACAAAAGCATAAATCGTATTTTATTTCGATGCAGCAATAATGTTAAAAAAACATTATTTAATGCATTCTGCACTAGCCTGTATATATGTGAAACATGGTGTCAATACCGAGTAAGCTCAATGGAACGTCTCCGGATCCAATATAATGATGCGTGCAGAATCATATTTGGATTCAGAAGGTATAGCAGCGCTTCAACAATGTTCACAGAATTAGGATTCCATGGATTCACCAGTCTGATGAGACACCGGGTCGCTGGAGCCAGGATGCGGCTAATGGCCTCCGACAACACGTTGGTGACCGCAGCCTTCCAGCACCAAGCTCCACTCTTGAGTGAGCGATGGGCCCGAGCGCACTCAAGATCACGCCCTGCATAATAATTGATTATTTATTTTTGTTATTATTAATTTTTATTAGTATTACTCCCCACATCCTGGAATAAAGATTTTTACGCACCAGATTTAAATGTCCGGGTTAAATTTTCCTCCAAAAAAAAAAAAAAAAAAAAAAAAAAAAAAAAAAAAAAAAAAAAAAAAAAAAAAAAAAAAAAAAAAAAAAAAAAAAAAAAAAAAAAGAAGGAAAAACTAAACCCTTTCATACACTTCCCCAAATGATCATCTAGTGAATCCACGCTATGCAATTGCACTATATAAGTATTATAAATACAAAACAATACAAGAACAACATGTCAACCTACTAGAGACCAAATGGGAATATAATTCACCGACTCCAGATATTTTCATATCAGAGGGTTCGGCTCTGTGGCATTTCTAATTGAACCTATAAATCCTACTGATCCCTCAATATAAATATTTAAAAAATCTTTTGTAATCCTACATGTATTTAAAATTACTGCTTTTTGCATTTTTGTATACAAATTCTTTGACAAATCTAATATGCTTAAATTTTGAATCAGATTCCTAGGTATTATGCCAGTGGCCGAAATAACAAATGGTAAAATTTTTATAGTCCGAGAATGCCAAATTCTTTTAATCTCATTTCCTAAATCTGTGTATTTTCTAATTTTTTCAGAAACAGTTTTTTGAATATTACAGGAATTTGGAATAGCTACATCAATGATATAAGTTATTTTTTTAATTTTGTCATGTAAAACTATATCAGGTCTATTATGACTAATTGTTCTGTCTGTTAGTATAGTTTTATCATAATATATTTTATAAAATTCATTTTCTATAAATGAATTTGGTTCATATTCATAATAAGGTACTACATTACGGCAATCAATCAAGTTATGTTTAATTACCAAACTTTGGTGAATTATTTTTAAAACCTGATTGTGCCTAAATGTATACTCGGAAGGCGCTAATATAGAACATCCCGATATAATATGTTCTATAGTTTCGGGAAAAGCCAAACATTTTCTACATAAATCATCAATTTGATTTATATCTTTGATTATATGCTTTCTATAATTTTTAGTATTAATGACTCTATCTTGAATTGCAAGCATAAATCCTTCTATTTCTGCGCTCAACTCTCCAATACTCAACCATTTGTTTGACGAAAGTTTGTCAACATACGTTTGGTTGAGATAATTGAAGTGTTTTGCGTGAATAATTTTATTTGACCAGGAATCTAATAATTCCTGGTTAGTATTTATAAGAATGTTAATATTTATAATTATTTATTTATAATTTTAAAAAATATTTATAAAAAATATTATAAATATTTTTTCTTAATATTTTATAATATTTTTTTAAATTTTATTATTATTATTATATAATAATAATAATAATAATATTAATTCAAATGCATCAAGAATAAAACTACTTGACTATTAAATAAATAAATATATATACCAGCGACAAAAAAAACGAAACTTTAAATAATTTCATTTGCTATCCCATAACAAAGTCGATTTAAGGTTTGAAATTGGTAAGTAATACACATAAAAATAAAATATAATAATAATAATAATTTTAACTTATGGAAATGCGATCAAGTACCGGTTATAATTTATTTAAATCTTTGGTGAAACCGCGTTATGGCCACATTGGTCACGTGACCAATGTAGTTCTTCCAACTACCGTCGGAGAGCGACACCATTCCAGCTACTGGCCTCGGCCCGAGAACACGATCGTAATAATTACTTAATTTCATTTCCATTCTTTTCCCGCGATGTACAATAACTGTAAATACATCTGACAAAGACGAAATAAATTATAAAACGTGGAGGATTCTTTTACTGATACAATACACGCAAATCCCTTCCTTGGAGGCCAAGTAAGTATTCCGCCGACAGCAAGTAAAGATTCCCCACAAACTCATAAAATAAAATATTTTTTAAATTCTCGTATTATCGTTTTTTAACATTGATTTCCAGACACCGTATACGAGGTACACAAGCACTTGATTAATGTACTCTATAAGATACAAACAAGTTTATCAATTTAGCGGAATGAAAGGAAAATGATCTTCATGACGCGATGGGCTATGGCATATAATTTAAGCGGTAATATTATTGCCTATTGGTCCCATGAAAGAACAAGGTAACTTATTTTTATACAATTTTTGTATGAAACTTGTTACTTCTTTGAAACAACATCCAATTCGGGAGGTTGGTATTGGTACCGCCGCCATGGAAACCATTTATTGCATAACCAACACCCCTGAGGCCTGAAATATGTCACTTCAAGTGGCCACATTTGATGACTTAGCATGAGTGCCCGGTGAGATTTGTCTACGTCTTGGTCTTACGAAAGCGTTTGCCCACCTAGTGCATGGCAGGCCGAATCAGGAGAGGCTTGTCGAGGGAGATATAACCTACACTTCTCCAGCCGGACGCTCTCAACCCATCGCTATGCACCGCAATGGGAGGGAGGAATTCGTGCGTTCGTCACTCCTGGACAAATTGACCATCAGATTCCTGCCCTGAAACCTATTTGCTTCCCAGAACATCCTTTCCTTGTATTCCCTAAAAAGAAGCTCCACAAAGCATCCCCAAAAAGTGACATAAGCCCTGAGGAATTTTTTGAAGTGAAATTCAAATTGAAATTCGGATGAGACAAAAATGACGCGTAAAGCACCTGCGAAGCATTATACTGCTATCAAGGCTCCTATTGGTTGAGATATAAAAAGAAAAAGAGAAGAGGTCTGCGCTCATTGGCCTGCTCACTGCGCTTTGATTAGGACCTCACTTTTCAAGGCTCCTTGGTTCTTCATAGTTTGAGATTGTTTCGGTAAAGTTTCGCTTTACATTTACCGCGTGTTAACTGCACTCGATTTGTTTTTCCTCCTATGCGAGGAAAAAGTAATTTAGTGCGCCCCACGGTTGAATTTGGCAGCCACCTCCGGTCTGGAGCTCCAAAATACCTGAAAAATACCCTCGACTCTGTACAGAAACGGGCGGTACGTTTGATAGATTCTCCCATCTTAACAGACGGATTGCAATCTTTAGAGCACAGGCGTCGGGTGGGAATGCTATCCTTGTTTTACCGGTATTGCAATGGAAGATGCTCCGAGGAACTAGCATCATTGATCCCTTCGGCATCGGTGCATAGTCGGGAAACACGCCAAACGCGTGCCCAACATTAGTAGACGGTTGACATTTGTCACATGAAAATGGGTCGTTTCTTCGACTCGTTCTTATGTTCAACAGCTCGGCTGTGGAATGATTTGCCGGCCTCTATGTTTCCTCCTTCCTACAACATAGGTCTCTTAAGACCAATGTTCATTCCTTCCTCTCCTCAAAAAGACCCTCCACACAGCATCCCAGATGACATAGGCCCACATAGGAAATTATTTTACTCAAGGCCTCCTGTGTGGAGTTATTGTAAAAAAAAATGCGAAGCTATTGTAAAAAACAAACATCATTATGAAAATGTACAGGGCAATCTTAGATATGGCTTGGATATAACAGAGGAATGATGAAAATAAAATACTTAATGCTGGAGAAATATGTGTAGGTATGTATGATCTGTGAAAAATGTGGATATCAGGACAGAATGAAAGGCAAAATACAGTGTAAAAAAATGAAAGCTTATACGGTTTAGGCACGTGGAATGTAAGGAGAATATTTGATGCGAAAGTGAGTAGTAGAAGACGAGCGAAGAGGAAATGGCAAGACCAAGTAAATAAAATATTTGAGTTGGGTCCTGTGTCCTGTCACTAGTCAGAAAACCTGTCACTAGTCAGAAATCCATGTATGAGACGATGTATGAATATGAATGAGACTAGGACTGTGTATCAAAAAAAAATGTGTGGCGATCTTCGACCAAGTATATCTCGACAGGGCGTGTAGGTCTTAAAAATGACATCGGAACCAAAAATATTGGTTTACGAAAACATTTATCAAAAAGAAAGTCCATTATCTCGCAGTCCAAAGATCGAAAGAAGCATTGGTTTGTACCTTTAGTTGGTCTGCGTGGAGCTAATTTGTTTTCCAGCAAGTTCGCGGTAACGGAATTACTAGCTTTTTGAATATCATTTTTAAAACACAAATTTCAAGCAGTTAGAAATAATTTAGGTATGGGCTACCGCGGACTTTATTATTAACAATTTAATCAGTTATATGAATATCTAAAAAAATATGTACATAACATATGAATTCGAGGCAGCGCACAATGGGGCAGCTCTATGAACCGCGTTGGCAGAAAATCAGAAAGTCAAGTGTTCTTTACAATGAAACAAGTAAGCTAGTTTTGAAGTTCATTAAATGTTTCATAATTCCCCCGAAGCGTGTCGTCCTTATCGCAATACTGACGGAAAGAGATCAGTTTAAACGTGAACTTTGTGCGGGTGACCGTGTAAGTTTTTGCAGTCGCGTAAATTTCAATACGTTTCAAATTTAAATAAAGTAAAATCTACAAGTTGTTAAGATCCAATTCAAGATGAATACGATGTCTAGTGGTATGTACTTTATGTACTTTTATTATTTTATAGTAGTTGTTGAAAACCTTTCACGACACGTCAAAATTTTTAATTAAAACAAATACCTATTTATATGAAATATTTTTTTGTGAATATATTAAATATCGAGGCAAATAGTTAAAAGTTCCACTAGATTCCGTCGTATTTTAATTTTTTTTGTATACTTTAGTATCTTATCTACTAGATTAAATTGTAAGAAGTTGCTTTTATGCACCATTTTATTAATTACAAAACTTGAAAATGAGGACTATCAGTTTTCATGAAAAACGGTTCTAGTCTTATAATCAATGTGTTTTGTTTTAGATGCAATTTCTGAAGTGTTTCGTACAAAGTTCGAGATACATATAATCATATGTAACACATATAATCATATAAAGAACTCTGGCATTAAGAAATTTGACGATAAAGTAAAATTCTTGAAAAAATATCTCGTCTGAAATATTTTTTTGTGAATATATTAAATGTCGAAGGCAATTTGTAAAAGTTCCACTAGATTCCGTCACATTATAATTTTTTGTATACTTTAGTATCTTAGCTACTAGAATAAATTGTAAAAAGTTGCTTTTGTACACTATTTTATTAATTATTGAACCTGAAAGCGAGGACTATCAGTTTTCATGAAAAACGGTTCTAGTCTTATAATCAGTGTGTTTTGTTTTAGATGCAATTTCTGAAGTGATTCGTACGAGATTCGAGTTATATATAATTATAAAGAACTCTAGCGTTAAGAAATTTGATGATAAAGTAAAATTCCTGAAAAAATATCTCTTAGATACACATTATCACATGAATCTCTAGCGTTAAGAAATTTGATGATAAAGTAAAATTCCTGAAAAAATATCTCTTAGATACACATTGTCACCTGAATCAAAAAGAACTTTTTTTAATAAAGTAGTTGTTTTCTGTTGTAAATTGAAAATCAGATGGTTGAAGTGTCGCAGAAACAATAATAAATAATGACTTGAAAGTATAGGCTTTAATAATAAATAATGGCTTGAAAGAACTATTTAATCTAAGAATTGCAAATCTTTACCAAAAATAATAAAAACAAAAAGAGGTCGACCCATGCTGTCGTTTGATATTATGTCATCTGAGCGTACAAACATCAAAAAAACTATGATATTGCGATCTAAAACTCGAAAAATAAACAAAAGGACAGTGAAAACAATTCCAAAAGATGTACTGCAAATGCTAAAGATATCAGTCCCTAATACGACTATAGTCCATTATTCGGTAGTTGAACAAAGTAGTGATGACGATAGTATATTGTCACAAGACAATTAAGACGATCTATTCTGTGAATAACTGTCAATAAATAGCTTGCGAAATGAAGTGAGCATTATGACTAATTTAATGTATCACATATTTTCAATTTTATATTTTTGTACTAAATATATGTGACCTTTCGAAAATTTTTTTTCACTTATTTTTATTAACATGTCTATACGAAACTAAAAATCGAAAAAGGTTCGATGCAATTGCAACCACTGATTTGATGCCAACTTTCGGGGTCATCCACCCCATTGTGCAGCGTATCGAGAAAAGTAACATTTGATAAAAAAATGTTTAATTTCTTCCTAGTAAAACAACTACGTCACGCAAGAGATGCAAGGGAATTCGATGGGTAGTTGTATTATGAAATTTCTCGTAGGTGGTGTCACTTTGGGATTGGAATTGGGTATGGGAGGGCTAATCTATAGTTAATATATCGAAGGTGGCGATTTATCAGCTTTCTATAACGGTTAGTTAGATGTGTACAATATCTACCCTTCTTAAGTTATAAAAAAAATTCTACTATTTTTAAAAAGTTTTTAGATTTAACTGTTGAAAAATTTTAAACATTGACAAAAAAGTAGGAGATAGTGTGAAAAGAAAAAAAAGTACTGTTATAGTATTTCCCGTACCGGGAATCGAACCCGAGCCTGCTGGGTGAAAGCCAGCTATCCTAGCCACTAGACCATACGGGAGGATGAATACCATGCTACATTTTCACTTCAACCAAAATAAAATACGCATGGAGCACTTCTCTCGAATTAGCAAGTAATCTCTCGAATTAATTGTTCAAGTACAAATAAATTTATTTGTACTTGTCTTAGCCGTTCGACAGAATCTTTTGCCAGCTGCACATATATTCAATCTAAAATATCAGCATGATGCTAAACAGTTGTCATCCAATTTACACACGGAAAAGCTGCGCAAATAAAATAACGCCAGAGCTCACCATTTAAGAGATCTTTACGGTATCACATATCAGACGAGTATTCTGCTTTAGTTACCTGCCATTGCATCTTTGCAACAAAAATTATGACATGAATAATTGAATTCGCAATGTCGAAAGTTCATTAAAAGTGATGACTTTTTTTTAAATAGCCCTTAACATAAGCTAATGTAATCTATTTGTTCTCTTTTTCGTCACTTTTAATGACTTTTCGAAGGAGTGATGAAGTTGCACATTGTTGAATTTTCCGGTCACCGAAATTACACAGGCGTGATTTTCGCGTGTCCACCAATATTATACTGCAAGAATTACACACAAACGGAATTATGCAAGGACGAAATTACACAAGCAGAGTGTTTGCGCATCTTTATATGGGATTGATTGGGTATTGCATTCGCAGACTTGGTGGGTAGATATGTCAAAATCCTGAATTTATCCCACCTACCTAATCTTTCCTTCCCAAATGTCCCTATAAAAATTGTTGCAAGAAATACTCAACTTTGAAGAGGTGACAGTGTGCTTTCCTGCTCAGAACAAAATTACATCTCAGACAGGGCGCATGTGTCGTAACCTCTTACTGTAAGAATATTGCGATTTTTAAAATTAAACAGTGAAAAGTGTACACCAAACTGGAGATCAGCGGGGCCCCATCTGCAACGGTGAGTCCTATTTTCCTTATTCCAGTCTGGGCTTATCTAATTTTCCAAAAGCCCAGATTTGAACTATCGACTGACTATCCATCAGGTTTTGCGAGTGTATGCTATTTAATCGTCCCGTATAACTTAGCGTTTTCACGTAGTTTCGGGACTGGTCCTTCGAGGGCTGCGTGGGCTTTGCTCTGCAGCATTTACCGCCAACTAACAGTGGAGTCGCAGTTTCGCGACACCACAGAGATTTCCACCAGCACTTAAAACACGTGAAATGGAATTATAAACGTCAATATAGTTATATAATAATTTCGGATAACTGGACAACTCAAAACAGTGACAAATCAACACACTTTTGAATGTGATGGAAAGTCATGAAGAGTGATGAAAAAACTAGGTAAAAGAGGTTAATAAGTTTTGTATCATCGCTTTTAATGACTTTATATCAGTTTTCAAAGATATGTTGATTTTAGATATTTATTATTAATTTTTTAAACTTTATGAGTAAAATCTCAAATTACAATATTTAATTAAATGAAGACAATATTAGCGAAACTCAATCGAAATCTGGAGACAGAAAAATCAGAAAAGATATCTTTTCTGATTTTTCTGTCTCCAGATTTCGATTGAGTTTCGCTAATATTGTCTTCATTTAATTAGATTTTAGATATGTTGGCCATAATATGGTGTCTATGTTTATATATTTTAATACGGTATATAATATGATGAATATTATTTTTCATTGAGCATTGTTATCTCAGTACGTGAATATTATTAACGAAACAAAATTATTATATTTAAAAAAAAAAAATTTTATTTCATTAACGGAGTTATCTTGTTCCTCCTCCGTCGATCATTGTGAAATTATTTATTATGCACAGTGTGAAGACTTTGATGTCTCGCAAACCTGAAATAAACCCGGAGCAAGGCAAGGTCTTTGGCTCCCTTCACGAGGCGTTACCCCCGAGAGATTACTCGTTGCCTGCTCGTGCTAAGTCTACTGGTGATTGACTTTTCTTTCAAACTTCGCTACTGTACGTACCATAAAAACTGGTATTAATAAAAGTTGTAAAAATATCAATTAATGCAAATATCACAAATCAGAACTTCATAAGCTACGTCCTGAACTTTATAATCTAAGCCGCTATCAACTTGCAAATAAATAATTAAATTAATCGGTCAAAAGGGAAAACACACGTATCAAATCTTATGACTATATTGCATTCGATTACCCTTTTGACGGCATCACTCCATTCCTATAATGATAATAATATAGCAAATAGTAATAACTGTTTTGTGTGCAAGTCAGAGCTGCATCACTAAGAACATAATATATTCCCCCGTGCCATCACTTGGGCAATCATAGTAATCGGCAATCACTTGGGCATTCATAAAAAAGCAAAACGAATATACCATCGGTTAGGAATCACCTCATACATTCATTTGATCCTACGTCGCAAACGCATGTAGCTACTAAAAGAAAACATACTTAAGCTCGGGATCCATCGGGTTCCATCGGGATTCTGGATTTATCGGAATCCGTAGGTGCGAGAAGTAAGAAACTTGAAAAATTCTTGTAAAGTGAAATTAAACTTTGAATAATTTTGAGGCATTTTAAAAATAATGACAATTTATGTAAAATAAATTATATTAACGTATATATTAATTACTAAAGCCTCGATTACATTGAGCGAGTTTACAAGCTACTAGCCGGTAAGTTTAAACGCGGGCAAATCGGCGAGTGCGATTGTGATGATGACACATAAAACGTTCCACTCGCTCAGTAGCGAACTAGCTAGCGAAAAGCTGAGCTAAAATAATGACTCACACGCGAACTAATTCTGTCGACATTTCGTAGAAAACTGATATATTCGCAGTTAGCTCACCGCTAGTAGCTATTTGCCGGTTACTTAACAGATTGTACAACGAATAATCCAGATCAAGCAGTAGTTTGACAGTTACGAAATCAGCTGTTCGAGGGCCGCCATCTTGCCATCCGCCATACACGCTAGCGAGTAGCGAGCAAATTGACCCCCTTTCAACTTTTTTGTAGGTTGTTTACAATCTGCTAGTTAGCTAGTACTACGATTGCACTGAGCGAATTTACTAGCAGATAGTGAATTCACCGGCTAGTAACTTGTAAACTCGCTCAATGTCATCGAGGCTCTAATGTTTCAAATTGTAATATGCACCTATGTAATCACAATCGTGGGATTTTCAAAATAATAGTAATTTTACATCTCCACAAAAAAATGACATTTTATATTTTGACAGCCTTACTAAAAAAAAACCACAGCACGGCCGATAACCTGTGTTGCTGCAGCAACATGAATAAAACAAACATACACTAAAACACGATAACATTACTAATAAGATTTGTTCTTAAAATGTATTTTAAATCTGGCAACAATGTAATTTTTATAGTGTACATAATAAATTGTTTGTTTTCCTACAGAACCGCTAGGTGGCGGCGGAAAACGCGAAAAAAAAGTCGCTCCGCGGATGTGTGTGTAATATCACTTAAATATGACTGTAATTTCTATAAATTTGACTAATTCACTCTGATATTCACATAATTAATATATTTATCGTGTTTTTTGTGGTTTTTCATAAGCTTTAGTCAAGTTATAATAACAATATCGTGTTTTGAAAATTGAAATGTCAAGTATTTTATATGATACGTGAAAATTCAAATTAACATTTAAAGGATTTTATTTTGTGAGAATTTCATAAAAGTGGTGTTTTTTTTAAATATTAATATCTAATACATGTGTTCCTAAACGTATCAAAGAAATAAAAGTCTTTAGAGATCCAAGAAATCTGTTATAAAAGTCAGTATTGTTTTTAGGTTATTATTTTGGCAATAAAAAAAACTTTGAAATTTTTTATTATTTTTTTTATTGTATGCACGAGGAAAAAGTGAGGTGACGGTTTCGTTCCAAATTCATTGTATAAAAGGACTGTATTTTTTAAATTTGGTTTTTTTATAAATTTCTTTACGTTTTCGTAAAAAATGTTTGAGTAAGAAATTTTTTTCAATTATTTTCCGCGTTTGAATCTTAAAATATGGCAGTTTTTTAAAGATAGTGTATTTTAAATACACAAATCTCAAAGCTAATTTTATCTAGTTTTCATAAATGGTATTTGTTTTTACGACACCTTCAAAAATAAGAAATATATAGAACATTCAAAATACTTCATGAAATTCATGATCATGTTTAAACATCCACGTTAATTATAATATGGATTTTGTCATCGATTGTCTCGCTTCTCAGTTTTTGCAAGCGATTTACATGTCCAATCATTTATCTATTGTTAAACAAGCATTCGATACTAAATCTGTACTTTAAGACATTGTTTTTTTTCTCTTCGCTTATTCTTTTTTTTATGAGTTCAAAATTGTAGTTATTAACTAAAGCTTCTACGAGGAATTCAATCGTAACACTTGTTTCATTCAATAAATAATATGTTTATATAATTAATCAATGTAATATGAAATTATGATATGAACTAAATTTGTCAATTTGACTGGCCTAAAACAGGATCCATTCCTAGTTGGCTAGTCAAAGTTTCCACATATGTTTCATTGTATAATTTTTAGCGAAATAAATATTATTATTATTATTATTACTTTGGAAAATTCCAAATTTCGTTCAGACATCATTAATAAAACAGAGATAAACTACCCTCTCAGGCTGTGTAAACCATGGTGTTTTTTTTTTCATGAACAATTTTTAATTAGTAATGTTTTCACATCCGCGGCCGTTCGTCAATTGAATAAAATTTTCACTGGGTTTTTTAGTAAGGCTGTGAGTGTTTAGCGAATTTCTTATATTATTATTATTATGTGATGTATATAATAGATAATGTAGACAGGTTTTTCTTTTTACCACAAAATTTTTATATGTTTCCCTAAGATTACACTTACAACCTTAAAATCAACTGATGCTAGAACACACCTTTGGGGTGTAAGCTTTTAAAAAAAGAACAAAAAGAGAGGGACCAGTGAGTCATACCTTACTGTGAGCAAGTAGTATAAACTGCAAAAGTTGTTCGAGTTGTGGTTCAACTTTCTATGGTACCTACCTACTTATTTTTTTTGTGTCAGCTGCATTCATATGCTAGGTTTTATTTAAAATAATAATAATTTGGATATGAAATTCATAAAATACTTTAATTAAACAAATACATTATTAAACAGAATAATTAGAAGAAGAAAAATCCGATAAGCAGACTAATTGAAGTGATTGTTTTTTTCGATGGCATCCTGAATACTAAAAAAGAATTAAAAAAACTGATATAATTTTGAATTGAGCACAGCACACGCGGTCATTTTTATTGCAAATAACTTCAACTACGAGGTTTGATCCATTATAGACTGGGAGACGAGATGGGTAAACCCTACATCATCGACTACACGGATGAAACTACTTTGTAGTGATAATGGACATTTAGGAAACCTTAAAAAAGCTGGTCTGCCGGTACGCCTCTTGGCACGAGCCGCGAAGTCATGGAAATAGTGAGCGATTTTTTCCGAAAAAATTACGTCATCAATCGAATTATAAAAAACGCCCATAAATAAAACAGCACCACGTTTTAGATAAATGAAACCTTCCACGAACAAATTCTCATTCCAAGGCCTGATAACGGTGTATCAATTAAAAAAAAATATATATATATATATATATATATATTGTTAGATACACCTACCTGTGGTGCCTACCTTCTCCGACAAACTAGCTCAGAATGGTCAGCAGAGCGGGGGAGACTATCCTCACCAGGGTGGTAGGTTCTCTGAGGTGTTTGTGTGGCATCCCTGAGATAAGCTCAAATCCTACGGGCTGGGGGAGACAGTGAAACAAGGTGGCTACGGTAAATATCAGGTGTATTGGGTAGAATCCTTTCATAAACAACAATGGTACATAATACAGGCACAGTTAGAACAGGGTAGCTTCAATAATCCTACCTAATTCGGGTGAATTTGGCCCTAAAATCTCTCTGGGGCGATCATTTATCTTCGCGTTGAATTTACAAGGAACACACGCAATAAAGGGGGTTAAATGGCTCAGGGTACTCACAACAGCAGGCGGCTTGGAGATCGGTGTGGTGAAAGGAATTTAACCGTGCTTGGCATTTCGGCAAGTCACTATGCACGAACACAACCGCCATGGCGGCTTCGTGGAATGTTCCGGAACAGTGCGGAACGGTTCTCGTTACACGTGCGCTCTAAACGCGCTCGGGGGAAGAATGGCGGCTTCTGCCGGCCGTTGCTCGCGTTCCGCCGCCGTTAGCGCGCGGCGCACTTGCGGCGAGGGAGCGAAACTGTAGTCTGCGCAGTGGCGTGCGCTCCAACTAGAGAGGGGGCATTTCGTATATCGTAACAATATACATATATTTTTAAATGTCCAATACTGGGAAAGATTTATAAGAGTAAATTCACAAAAGAATCACAAAGTTTTATCTCTATCGTTGGACAAAATAAAATTAATGTTTTGAAATATTTTAGTTCGTCTGGTTCACCTGTCTATGTTTCTTATGAAAGCAAAATATAATTTTTTTAAACCATGCCATATAATGTCCAGTTTGCTTGAGTAATGCATTTTTGTTACTTAAAATGTTGGTAGTTAATATCCAAATTTCGTCTATGTTTAATGTTAGTTTGCGGTAGGCATATCCTGAAAGATTTGTTTTAGGATGGTCTTGGTGATTCCGTATTTTCGTATTCCGTTAAATAGATATTATTTTTTTTTTACATGAGCTCCACACAGGAGGCCCTGAGGAAAACATTTTCCCTCAGGGCCTATGTCATCTTTGGGGATGCTGTGTGGAGGGTTTTTTTAAGGAAAGGAAGGAGAGGAGAGTTCTGGGAAGGAAAAGGGTTTAAGGGGTGGGTAGGAATCTGGGGTTCAGTGTGTCTTGGTCATCCGCCTCCAAGACCTAGACAAACCTCACCCCATGAACCCGGGCACCCCTGCTAAATCACCAAACGTAGCGAACCACTTGGGGTGACCTATGGCAGAGGTGTTGGTTATCCAATAAAGGTTCCCGGGGCGGCGGTACCCATTCCCGCCTCCCAAATTGTAAAATGAATTAATTGATAAAATTATATTTGAATGAATAAAATAATATTTTTACTTGGAGTTCTTGATGACAATGTAGGTGGGTGAAGATTAAAAAGAATAAAAAAAGACAAATAAAAATGCAGAAATAAAAAAAAAAAAACAATTCCAATACTTAAGGCGTACTTCCAGATTCTTAAAAGTACCTTAGCATAATCCTCCACAAGCCGCCACTGATTATGATTATCGGTTCCATGACAGTTGATCCCCTGACAGTTGCCCCCCCCTCCAACTTTATATACAATATGCAGTAGGTTCAGAAAAAATGCGAAATAATCTACTTAAACAAAATATAACTAAGTGTTGATAATAATAACAAAAGCTTAAACATATTTTCATCATGCTTCAAGAAAAAACTATTTGTCTACGTACTGTGAGTACCAGTCTACAATCTACTACTTGTCTTTATACTTTATATTATAAGTACAAAAAATCAACACTCTAAATAAATTCGCTTGATATCCATGCCAACTTATTATTTTTTAGTTGATTTTACTTTGAAATATGTAAATAACGCACCAAAAGATATAATTTAAAAATAATTATAATTTCGGGGGGCCAACTGTCAGGGGATCAACTATCGGGTCACCAAGATTACCTATATATTTCTAACACGTTCTATTCCTAGATTTATTATTATCATGACACGCACAACACCTTTGTTTGTTTATAAGCAAAGGATTATTTTAATGTAGGTACATTATAATTGATTGTTTATATTAATCACGATTATATTAATGTAATAAAAATATTTCCCTATCTTTCACTTTAAATATTTATTTACGCGATGGGATTAAAATGCCCACGTTATACTAGATACTTCCTTCATTTCTAATAAACACTATTCTGGCTTAAAGCTTTGATAACAGTACTCTAGTAGTTATACAGGTGTTTAAGGTCCGTTTAATAAATCACTAAAGGCACTTATCCACGATTATTAAATGTTTTTAGTTTAATTTTGACCTTAAACCTGTAATAGATTCCTAATCAATAAATAACCTTTTGTCAACTTATTTAAGTGCATTAGCTAAAAATGCAAGAAAGGTATTTTCAAAATTTTATTTATGAAGTTCTTAATTAAGAAGACAGTCAACACATTAATCGTATTTACCTATTTTGTCTAAGGTCTTTGGTTTCGGACCAGAAGCTGCCGGGTGTTTTATTTCATTTGTACGCACGTCATCATGGAGCATTCCAAAGAAACCTAGGTATTTTACTTCTAATAATATTGATTTTAGCAATGGAAATTCAACAATTAACTGGAGTTTTATAACAGAATGTGTTTATAAAACTAATTAATAATTATCTACGTCGATGATTAAGATAGGTACATCAATTTTTATTTGTATGCAATTAATAGAATAATTCTTCGCTTCTAACTTCGCTTTCTGTCAATCAATTATACAATACGGCATTATAGGATGGGGCGGTACATATAAAAATCAAACACAAACAATTTACATATCACAAAAACTAATAATAAAAACAATTTAAAAAAAACCCTACTCATATTCGTCAGAACTTTTATTCAAACAATTTAAGGTCAGAAAATTAAGTGCATTATACTTTTATCATGCAACATTACAAATTTATAAAGATAATATTAAAAATCAAGTTGCACCCTTTAAAAATAACAGAAGTCTTAGACAAACATCAATACTTCCCACTCCAAAATGTAAAAAAAAAATTGGACAATTGAGTCATAAATATCTCGGAGCAAAATTTTTTAATTCATTACCAGAAAAAATTAGAAACATGAATACCAATATAAAAAGTTTTAAAACTCACCTAAAAAATTATACTGAAAACTTAAACTGAATGATATTAAAAAAGCAATACAATAACACCCCCCCATACACACAAGCCTTGCTTAATTATGGGGGTACATCAAATATTCTACTATGTAATTAATTACTGTATAAAATTTATTTGTAATTTATGTACCTTCTATTACTAATAAAAAAAATAAAAAAAATCATTTAAAATAAAACAATAACTTCGTAAACACCACTTTTATTTTTATACTTTATGCCGACCGGGTTTCGCTACAACCGTAGCTTCATCAGGGCAGTATAATACTCTACTAACATTAAGGGAAGGGACGTGTTCTTTATCAATAGGGAACAATCTTCCCAATTCTCCATCTATGCCTCCTTCTTCCTCCTCCACTTGACGAGTCCAGCCCATTTTTGGTAAATTATATATTATAACACAAATGTAACCTAATGTTAGTAGAGTATTATACTGCCCTGATGAAGCTACGGTTGTAGCGAAACCCGGTCGGCATAAAGTATAAAAATAAAAGTGGTGTTTACAAAGTTATTGTTTTATTTTAAATTAATAATGTCACATCACAAAGTATCCGCTTCATATGAACAAATAGAATAATTAATAGAAATCGAATTAATTAATAGAAATAGAAATAATTAATAGAAATAGAAATAATTAATAGAAAAACGCGAGTTAAAACACACAATAATTTTATTTTTTTATATGCACATATTTACTAGTTCAGTCGAAAATACACGTAGTTACAAATAATAAGCAATAAATTTGTTAAATGACAAAAAAAAAAAAAGATTTCACGATGACATTTGAATTCGCAGCGTTACAAATCTAGAAATAAGTCGTACCGGATAGAAACTTATGTACATTTCACATTGATAGTATCATATTATTTTTACACAAAATTATTAACGAATAAGTATGTTTTAATTAGTGTTAAATATCTACCTCATCCCGAGCAAATTTTAAGTGGATTTTAGAAAATGGAGCATTTAACTTTTTTGCTTGTTTTTTATAACTGGCAATAACGTAATTCGAAAGACAAATTCGTTCGAGAAATGTAAGAATGTAAACATGTAAAAATATAAGAATATCTTCAAATTTAGCAAATTCACTTTGTGGCACCATTTTATTAATGAAATAATTAAAAACACTTTGTTTTTACCACAATAAACTTTATTTAAAAGTCTACTGACTTTTAAATTTGACTTTTAACTTTTGACTTTTGAAAAACTTTTGACTTTTAAATAAAGTTTATTGTGGTAAAAACAAAGTGTTTTTAATTATTTCATTAATATAAGAATATACTCGTAATTAAAAACATTCAACATTCTAGAATCTTCTGTCTTTTTCGTTTTCATAGGTACAAGACGTCTCAGAAGGAAGACTTTTATGAACGGCTTTTAGGACGATCGTCGATGAAGTGCATACGATATCTGTCTGGGACGAGTATGTAGAATACAAAAAGTAATTTTATACATAATATGTTTGCATCATGTTCCATAGGGGAGGAAGGTACTTCTAGAATCGTCTTCAGTATCGAAACGTTTCTTGCAATGATTTTAGCCGTGTTTAGTGACCAGATCTAAATGACCAGAAACTTCCCAAAACTTTGCATCACCTTTACCATATTTTTATTTATTATTATTCGATAAATCTTTTTGTTTTATTTTTTTATATTGTCGTAGATTTCCACACAAAACTCAATAGATATATGAATCTACTACGCCTAATCTGATTAATTTACAAAAATGGTAATGCAACAAAAGATACGATGGCACAAATGACTACTCACAGTTAACGACATAATTATTGCACTACTCTCTGATGAGTTTTGGTCCCATTTCTGTGGGATTCTGTCTTAACTCTCATTTGTAGTTATCTGGTTTCTTTTCCCATAGACAGTGATTCTAAATTATTCTAAGTAACAAAGATTCTCTTACACCTAAGTACATATAAACACACCTTCATTATTACCAGTTTACAGGTAAATTGGTGTAACTAATAACTAGAAAAAGAGAGTTGTCAGGTTTAGAATTCTCATGTTTAAAAAAATAGCTTTGATTTTTTTCCGACCTAAATATGAAAAATATCACAGAATAGATGTAGTTTTCTTCTTTCAATATTCGCAAATTCACTGTGAAAACAATTCACTTTGGGTACACCACTAATTTAATCAGAATCTATCTATCTTTTATCTTCTATCTTCTATCTTCTATCTTCTATCTTCTATCTTCTATCTTCTATCTTCTATCTTCTATCTTCTATCTTCTATCTTCTATCTTCTATCTTCTATCTTCTATCTTCTATCTTCTATCTTCTATCTTCTATCTTCTATCTTCTATCTTCTATCTTCTATCTTCTATCTTCTATCTTCTATCTTCTATCTTCTATCTTCTATCTTCTATCTTCTATCTTCTATCTTCTATCTTCTATCTTCTATCTTCTATCTTCTATCTTCTATCTTCTATCTTCTATCTTCTATCTTCTATCTTCTATCTTCTATCTTCTATCTTCTATCTTCTATCTTCTATCTTCTATCTTCTATCTTCTATCTTCTATCTTCTATCTTCTATCTTCTATCTTCTATCTTCTATCTTCTATCTTCTATCTTCTATCTTCTATCTTCTATCTTCTATCTTCTATCTTCTATCTTCTATCTTCTATCTTCTATCTTCTATCTTCTATCTTCTATCTTCTATCTTCTATCTTCTATCTTCTATCTTCTATCTTCTATCTTCTATCTTCTATCTTCTATCTTCTATCTTCTATCTTCTATCTTCTATCTTCTATCTTCTATCTTCTATCTTCTATCTTCTATCTTCTATCTTCTATCTTCTATCTTCTATCTTCTATCTTCTATCTTCTATCTTCTATCTTCTATCTTCTATCTTCTATCTTCTATCTTCTATCTTCTATCTTCTATCTTCTATCTTCTATCTTCTATCTTCTATCTTCTATCTTATTTATTTATTTATTTATTTATTTATTTATTTGAGACACAAACAGGATATTTATAAAACATTTTTGTGGATAATATATAATAAATTAAAATACAAATATAAATATCCCTAGACTAATGTGTCTGCAGTAATCACATTTGAATTTTTACAGATGCAAACACATGAAAAACAATGGAAGTATTATTTATACATAACTTAAAAAACTTAAATATAGAAATTGAAATACATTATAAGCATACAATATTTATGAAGTATTTCCTGAAATGTAATAAAACAAAAACAATTTTTTTTTTTTTTTTTTTTTTTTAGGTGCACAATTCGTGGAGATATTTTTTGAAACATGTTACATTATTTAGAAAAATATCTATGAAAGTGTGTATTTTACCAAGATCGTTGTATGATCGACACATTCTAGATATGGGATTAAAATATCCAGTATTATTGGTAAAAATTTCAGTCCAGAATATGTCAAGGTTTCTGGTAGATTTGGGCCTGGCGTATAACTTGATTTGGTTGACTAAGTTACTGTCTACACGATTATTCACAATTTTATATAGCATTAAGAGGTCATTTATGTTTCGTCTTTTAACCAGACTTTCTAATTTGAAATATCTAAGTCTTTGTTCGTACCCGTCTAGAAGATGATAGACACCTGATCGGTAAGACAAAATCCGTGTAAATTTTCTTTAGACTGATTCGAGTCTAGATATTTGTGTAATATAATGTGGATTCCAGACTGTTGACCCATACTCAAGAACACTTCGGATTAAGGAATTGAATAGAATTATTAGGCTGTTAGAATTCTTAAACAGTTTGGTTGATCTAACAATAAAACCAAGTAATTTATTTGATTTACTCACAATGTGTTCAATGTGTTCATTGAATGTTAGTTTGTTGTCAAATATAATTCCTAAATCTTTTATTGATTCAACTGTTTCTAGATTGTGACCACATATGCTATATGAATATAGAGTTTTGTTGGTGTTCTTGGTGAAATTTATAACTTTGCATTTAGTTATATTGAGTTCCATTTCATTGTCAACACACCAGGTAGATATTGTGTTAAGGTCTTGTTGTAAGAGTTCACAATCTTTCATAGATTTAATTGCTTTATATAATTTGAGGTCATCAGCATATAGAGAAAAATTACAGCGGAGTTTGTATGTAAGGTCGTTAATAAAGATTAAGAAAAGTAAGGGTCCAAGGTGAGATCCTTGTGGTACGCCCGACGTAACTAATATTGGGGAAGAGTTAAAACCATTGACAGTGACTAATTGACTTCTATGTGATAAATATGATTCTAACCAATGAAGCAGATTTCCGTGAATACCAATTTTATCCAGTTTATTCATTAGGATAGAGTGACTAACTTTGTCGAAGGCCTTACTGAAATCGGTGTACACGGCATCTACTTGTGTTTTATTATTCATCGATTTACACAGAAAGTCCATATACTCGAGTAAATTAGTATTTGTGGATCTTTTAGCTACAAAGCCATGCTGGAAAGGACTAAGTATATGTGTTACATGGTTAAAGATGGTTTTGTATACAATGGACTCGAATATTTTGCCAAAACAAGATAAAAGGCTGATAGGACGGTAGTTTGTTACATCATTTTTACTGCCAGATTTATGGATCGGAATGACGTGGGCAACCTTCCACAGATCCGGAAATACCCCATCGTTCAGACTTTTGACGAATATTTTGTGTAATGGTACTGCAAGCTGATCTGCACAATTTCGAATAAATAGTGGAGGAATTCCATCTGGGCCGGAACCCTTATTGATATCAAGAGTGTTCAATTTCTCTTTGACCTCGTCTAAAGTTATTTTGATTTGAGACAGTGGATAATTATAGAGTGGGGAAGAAAGTTTAGAGTCACTTTTAGAATTGGATGGTGAGCTAAAAACAGAAGAGAAGTAAGTAGATAACAGTTCACATGTATCTTCTCCATTTGTTGCTGATTTGTCGTGGAGATGCATAATTTTGGGGAGAGAATTAGAAATTCTTTTCGAATTAATGAGGGTTGAAAGATTTTTGATACTGTTAGGGAGAGAATTTTCTATTGAATCTACATGGGCTTTAAGGCATGTGCGTATGGATACTTTTACTCTAGCCCTCAAGATAGAAAAACTGTCATAGTCACATTGATTTTTGTATTTTTTCCATTTCTTTCTAAACTTTTCTTTTTCTCTGAGTTGGTGGATCAGAACACTGCTGAACCAAATTGGAAACTTATTATTCCTGATTTTTAAGCGCGGAGTGTGTTTTTCAATTGATAGCCATAACAAGTTATAAAAATGTAGTAGGGAGTCATTACAATTCAGGGTTTTAAGATCGTCCCAGTTATTAAGTGATAACATTTCATTGCATTTAATATAATCCGTTTTTTTGAAGTTATATTTGATGTGATCTGGATTAGTGGGTAGGGGTCTGTATTTGGATATCAAAAGATCGAATTCAATGGGAGGATGATAAGGGTCAATTTTGGATAGCACATGTGAAGCAATTTGAATGTTGAGGTTATGGTTTGAAAACACTAAATCTAAAATTCGATCTATGTTGTTAGTTACGTGATTGAATTGATTAAGTCCAGTCAAATTTTGAAAGTCTAGTAGAGATATCGATTTTTGGCTATTATGTAAGACTGGTCTGGTGTGCGTTACATTGGCATTTGGTGAGTATTGAATAGATGGGACATTAAAATCACCCATTATTAATGTTATATCGTCTGATGATAAGTTATTATATGTCGTATGACACTTTTCGAAAAAAATCTGTAAGATTTTCGATCGGTATATCTGGAGGCAAATACGCCAAACATAAGTTAATGGATTGTCTGGATGTTTCATTTAATTTAAATTTAATCCATATATCTTCTGTAGATTTTGAGCTGTGTGCTGAGACTAAAAAAGATGTCATTTCTTTCTTTATGGCTATTAGAACTCCACCACCTGATTTTTTAAAGGAACTCGATATGTCCCTTCTATCTTCTATCTTCTATCTTCTATCTTCTATCTTCTATCTTCTATCTTCTATCTTCTATCTTCTATCTTCTATCTTCTATCTTCTATCTTCTATCTTCTATCTTCTATCTTCTATCTTCTATCTTCTATCTTCTATCTTCTATCTTCTATCTTCTATCTTCTATCTTCTATCTTCTATCTTCTATCTTCTATCTTCTATCTTCTATCTTCTATCTTCTATCTTCTATCTTCTATCTTCTATCTTCTATCTTCTATCTTCTATCTTCTATCTTCTATCTTCTATCTTCTATCTTCTATCTTCTATCTTCTATCTTCTATCTTCTATCTTCTATCTTCTATCTTCTATCTTCTATCTTCTATCTTCTATCTTCTATCTTCTATCTTCTATCTTCTATCTTCTATCTTCTATCTTCTATCTTCTATCTTCTATCTTCTATCTTCTATCTTCTATCTTCTATCTTCTATCTTCTATCTTCTATCTTCTATCTTCTATCTTCTATCTTCTATCTTCTATCTTCTATCTTCTATCTTCTATCTTCTATCTTCTATCTTCTATCTTCTATCTTCTATCTTCTATCTTCTATCTTCTATCTTCTATCTTCTATCTTCTATCTTCTATCTTCTATCTTCTATCTTCTATCTTCTATCTTCTATCTTCTATCTTCTATCTTCTATCTTCTATCTATCTATCTATCTATCTATCTATCTATATAAATAAAAATGAATTGCCGAAATGTATGTACGCGCATAACTTTCGAACGACTGCACCAAATTGGATAATTCTTTTTTTGTATGTTCGTTATTGTCAGGGCAAGGTTTGTATAAAACTTCTGGTGAGCTCTGGCATTATGAAATTTGTATAAAAAAATTGCTACAGGTGGCACGCGAGCTGTTTGAAAACTGAATGTATGGAATGCGGGAGGGGGGAAGGGGGAGGGGAACTCGGGTAGGTGGTTCGCAGGAGGGGGGAGGGAAAACAGGGAGGGGAACATAGGAGGGGGAGTGGGACCTGGGAGGGGGGAGGGGAACTCGGCAGGGGGATTCGCGGGATGGGGGGGAGTGGAATGAGGAGAGGGAAGGTGGAGGAGACGGAGTGGGAATGCGAGAGGGGGAAGGGATGCAGGAGAGGAAGGGGAGGCGGAAGGGGAACGGGACGAATGGGAAAAGACACGCAGGGAGAAACAATATCTTTATTAAATGGCATAGCAACGCATGCCGGGTACCAGCTAGTTAGCAATATATTTTATCCTGACGAACAAACCATTGATTTTGAAACATGTTGATAATTTTGATTAAATTAGTGGTGTATGTAAAGTGATTTGTTTTAATTTAATTTAGTTTTTTGTTCGCGCTGATATTACATATAAACTAGAATCATCAGTGCGAATCAGTGCGAACAAAAAATTTAATACTTGTTCGCACTGATGTTGAATATAAAATCTACAACACAATTTTATTTTTAGGTTTCATGTACATCACCTATAAACTCTGTAACATATTTAATTAAAATATATTTTTAACGGCAGGTTGTTAAAAGTTCTATACAAAAAGGTCGAATTCAAACGATAAGTTGGGTAAAAAGATTCCTTCATAATATTTTCTCCAAGAGAATAATTTGTTAATCTAAAGAAAATTCACAGAACGCCTCTGGTACGTACCATAAATAATAATAATTATTATAATCTTTTTTTATATCTGCCAAGAGCGGGACATCTTAATTCATCGGTGGCGCCATGTTTCTCTCATAGGTTAAGACAGTAGTTTTTCTTTCGTTTGTATCTGAAGTTAATTACTGTGCCGTGCCTCTGTCTGTTTTCTTTACGGATGCTTAAGTAAATACAGATTTATAATATGTAGTGCTTATACCTGCAAACTACTGACGTGCATGACAAAGTGTAGGCTGTAAGTATTTTTTTCAAGTTCGTGTATGAATTTATTGAGCACCGAATATTTTAAAATTACCATTATATTTTTATATTCTGCCGATTGTTGTGGCCAATTCGATACATGAGTGTACAAGTTCCGTACAAAGTTCATGGAGATAATAGACACTGGAAACCCGAGAACCATTAAAAAATAGATCAACAGTTTTTCAACTCACCAAGGGATAAATTTAATTATAAAAATAATAATAAATCACAGGCATAAATTTCTATAATTGTTTCGATCAAAACTAGTTCTTAGTTTTACAATAGCTATTTTGTACTAACATTTTATTTAACGATTTTATGTATTGCAATTTGTTTCAAAGAAATTGAACACTATTCTGTAATTATTTGATTTAGTTTAGTTTAACTCATTACTGATACTGACTCACCTTTTGAAATTTACATGCTTACTAGCTGACCCGACGAACTTCGTACCGCCTCAGAATCAATAACTGTTGAATTAAAAGTATTTTTATTAAGTTAAAAATTACACAATGAAGCAATTATTGATGCCCAACTCTCCGTGTTTTGTTATTGTCAGTATCAGAGATGGCGTTGTGTATGAATTTATATTTTTTGTGATTTTCTTACTTTTCCACTTACTTACGGGAATTTTTGAAAGGAAGCGGGTACGAGTGCCGCCGCCCCGGGAACCATTTATTGGATAACCAACACCTCTGCCATAGGTCACCCCAAGCGGTTCGCTACGTTTGGTGATTTAGCAAGGGTGACTTTTGTGCGGGTCTTGGCGGCGGATGCATCTGCCCACCTGCTGCGTGGCGGGCCGGATCGAGAGAGACTGGTTGAGGGAGGCCTTTTGACCTTTCCAGCCGGATTCTCTCGACCAATGGGTCGAAAGAGTCCGGCTGGAAAGGTCAAGGTAAAAGGTCAATTCCGCTCAAGGCAATGGTCTTGCACCGCAGTTGGAGGAATGGATTCACTCCCGGATACAATGACCTCCAGATTCCTACCCACCCCTCATGCCTTTTTCCTTCCCACTTTTTTACTCAACAGAGGTGCATATGGTACCACCCAACGATTGTCAATGTCAATGTCTACGTTACTGATATTTTTAATGAATGATTGTCCGCCATTATCGGTATTTCTTCGACGATATATTGCATATCCTTCAACATGTGTGACCGTATCGTTGATGAAATCTTTAATAAAACCCTTTGTACAATTTCCGTCTACCATGCAAGGCGATGAACGATTCAAATTACTGCATGGACCGTGAATCATGTTTGTAGTAACAATATCAAACAGTAATTGATTAGTTAAAAATTTAAAATGAGAGAAAAGAGGCCGGCTTCGTTCTCATCGGGTCAGAAGTGACACCGGTTTGAATTACTAATATCACTTTTAAAAAATAGGGGTTAATGGTAGAAGGTTGAAAATTTAGGGCTGCATGTATTTTTTAATGCCTCACCATAAAAAAAATAAAAAATAAAAAATTTGTCAAAAAAAAAAAAATTCGGAGTGGAACACCCTTTAATTTTAGGGGTATGAAAAATAGATGTTGGTCGATTCTCAGACCTACCAGATAAGCACACAAAATTTCATCAAAATTGGTCCAGCCGTTTCGGAGGAGTATGATAACAAACACCGTGACACGAGAATTTTATATATTAGAAGATTAAACTAATATGTAGGTATACCTTCAACAAAAACATCACTGAATCCATAATTAGAAAAGATCACGAGAAAATTGAAGATCTTATGAAAGAGTACTTGTAATTTTTTATACAATGCTAAAAGTACTATCCTGCATTTTCATTTTATATTATTTTATTTCTTTGCATATTATTTAATCGTCATCTTTTTAACCGTATGTACTTAGTTCTTCTTTTACGGGCTACATACTTTATCAATTGTTCTACTTCACTTATCTAAATTTAACATCACCACCTAATCTGTCAATAACATTCCAATGAAATATTTTTATTGTCTATTCTTGTCACCTACCTCAGAACAGGTGACACTCAGTTAAGTAGGTAATGTACAGCTTACATTTACTCTTAATCCAAAAAAAAAATTAAATAGGGTAACTACTATTATTGCAGTTTTTTTGTATGAAATTGTAAAAATGTAATTAAAAAAATATCGATTTATTGGCACTGTACTGAACTAAACGGTTCAAATGTTATATAACATACTTCGATATTAAAAATTAGATAACTTTAACTATTAGAAATACAGTACGAAACAAAAAATAATTTTGAAAATATCTCGAGTAGTTATTTTATCTATAGACTGTTAGGTAGCAGAACTCCCAGCTCTACGAACTCCCAACTCTACGAACTCCCAGCTCTACTACAAACTGCCAGCTGTACCCCCGCCCCCCGCTTCCTCAGAATGGCCCACGGCGGTCTCGCAAACCGCCCGCGCAGTGATGGTATGTCTACGGAAATTTACCTAGATCTAGGGGAGAAAAATAATTTTTAGGGAAAAGGGAAATCAGCACAAATCTAGGGAAATTTCGAACTCTGGCAAAATTTTTATTACATATGACAATATTACTGGTATAATAGATTTTTTTTTGAATTCCCATGAATCTTGTATAGTATTGATGTACGTACAAGCAATGTTATTTTTAACACTGACAACTCAAAATGATATTATGTATCTAAAAAGATAAATGGAGACCTCTAAAAAATATTTAATTTAAGTTTCAAGTTCCTTTTTTTCGGTGATTGCGGTTGATTTTTATTTTGCAAAGTGATTTTTATTTGAACTTCTGTTTCTAATTTAGTGGTAAGTGTACACATACTTTGAAATTATTATTTCACTTAGCAAAAAGTGTTTTATTTGGAAAAGCACACTATTATAAGTACACCTACTAAGTTCCAATATCTTTCCAATTAATAAACATATAACAGGATTAGTGTCACACAGACACACAGTACTTGCGTAAATGTGATTATTTGAATAATTTGACTGCTTACAATGGTATAACATGTACAACAAACGTTTATTATGTATTTTGTTTTGAAAAGTTTTATTTTTTATGTACATTTATTATTTTTTTTTTTATTTAAAAAATAAATAAAAAAAATTGAAGGAAAAAAATAAAATTAAGTAGCTGAAATAAAATGTCTAGAAATTATTATTATATTATGTAAATAAAAGGAATACCCCTTTCCTAGTCCTTTATTTCAAAGTCCGACAACCCCCCCTCCCCTACGCGAATTTTTGGTAACCCCGAAATCTAGGGAAATTCTAGGGAAATTTCACCTCGAAATCTAGGGAAATAATTTTTTTGGGCAGAACATCCCTGCGCCCGCGCCATTCTGCCCCAGATCGCGCTAGCCGAAGCTGTGTCGCCCGACGCACACAATTGCGCCTTTTCCAGAACAATCGTTGCAAAGCGCGATGTTTTGGGGTGATTCGAGAAGCACGCCCGAGGCCCCTGCAGCATAGGGACCCTACCTGTGGCGACCCCAAGCACATCATGGCCCCCCTGCCAGGCCTAGCCTGCCCTGCGGCCAGGTAGCCCCTTCCTGGGACCTCCCGACGATCACCCCCCTTGGCACCTGTGAGTAATGACCAAGTAATCCTCTTTTTGCCGTGTGTCCCCCTCATTCTCGCGTATCTATGATCGACCCCCAGAGTCGGCACGTTTGAGAGAGATTTGGTAGACTTCCCCCATGTGTAGATAGACAACTAGCTTACCTGTGCATAATTATTAATTGTGGATGTACTCTTGGTTGTATTTGTGAATCACCAACAATACAAGTAATATTTACCTCAGACAGCGTTTTATTTCCCTGGCGAGGTACATGCAGTGTTGGCTTATTTTATGTATTCTCACTTGACCCCTCTAGGAACCTACGACCCTGGTGTAGAGAGATTTCACCAGCTCTGCCGAGCCAAACCCTGAGCTAGACTTGGTGCAGAAGGTAGGCACTTCCACCCGAAGCGCACGACAAGACCTAGACTGAGATGGGAGGATGATGTGAGGAAGAATGCAATAGGATTACTCCATGTTGCAGATTGGAAGACGACGGCCGAGGACAGAGGGCGGTGGAGGCTTATTTTGAAGGAGGCTAAGGCTCGAAATGGGCTGTAGTGCCATTGAAGAAGAGAAGTTATTTTATTAGATAGTTTTATTTTAGTACTTACAACAAACAGGCATGTTGCCCAAAAATTATATACACGGATGATTTAAATGCAATGTATAACAGAAATTATAACAAAATTAGAAATAAAAATAATTAGCTAAATATGCAGAAGTGAATTTCAAACAAGAATGAGTAAAGGGTAGAATATAAAAGTTTCACCACCAATTTGGCACCTGTGCTGATGGGACAATGATTTAGTTTAGTAGGTACGATATTGCCTGTCTTTGAATAAAGGGGTTCATCACAATATCTGCTTTATATGATTGATGGTAAATTATATTTTTTAAAGTGTTTAAATGGGTCATTAAAAATATCAATTTCATTATTAGAGCAGTGTATAGTGTTATATTATTAATGTTCGTGGTATAGGGGAGAAATAATATCCTGTAATTGTGTGGTAGGTTTTTGTACAGAAAATATCTTGCATCCTCCTTGTTGAATTACTTGATGGTGTGTTGATGTTAATTTGGGATAAAATGTTTGGTGTATCAACTGATGCACGTATAATTTTGTGTAGAAGCAATAAATCGGAAAGTTTACGTCTGGCAGTAAAAGAGTGTAGTTTATAGTATAACATTCGGTCGTTATACGTTCCAAATTGATCAGATAAACCTTCAAGATAAGCAATTACACGGGTTAATTATTATTATAAGTATTTATTATTATTCAATCCTAAAAACATAAATAGACGAATGGCCTTATTAACGTGGAAATACGGTGACAATTTTAACAATAATTAAACATAATGTTAAATAAAATCATTTGTAATAAGGTGTGTAGATCCTTTTATACACACTATATTTATGTTTAACAATTGCGCATTGGTCAGATTGTTAGCCCTGGAATATTTTGGAGTTGAACTGTAGTCAATCCTGCAGGCAGAATTCAATTAAGCAGAATCAAAAAGAAAGCTTCTTCATTCTTTGTGCGGCAGCCCAGAGCATAGGACGATCCTCTGGACTGAAATACGATGAATCGACTAAAAATCATTATGATTGTGATCATACATCTTGGAAGTGACTCTCGCCATCTTGTGACTAGAAATAATCCTGGGATCTGAAGACATCAGCCTGTCCTGCTTCTGGAACACCCTTTTTGCTGGTACCCGATGATCTGGAGACCTGCCTTTCTCACGATGTGAGAATCTTTCTTCAATACGAGGAGTTTTTGACAAGCCACGCTACGATTTATCACGGTACCACCATCAAACTATTTATCTAAGCAAGCCCTTTATGGCATACAGCCGAATCAGGATGTCTTTTGATTTATTCGCAATATACTTTTGTATTTCAATATCTTCTTTTCATTTTGAACTAGAACCTAATCCTTGCATTTGCCATCTTGAGTCCACGTTGCTCATTATAATCAGAATTTCAATAATGTACATTTTCCACATAATTTCACGGTAACAATAGTTTAACGGCATTTTGTGTTAATTGGAGGAATGTTTGGTTTAAGTGGCGATTAATTTTCTGATAGTTTAATTACGTAATAATGAAATGCAAATTAAATAGTAGCAGTAGGGGCAAGCAATTTATAATAAGAACCATAAAATATAATTATAGTATTAATACAGGATTTCACATAAAGTTAAATAATAATAATAATAATAATAAATTTGGACAACTTATATAGCGCTGTTTTTGCGAAAAATCGCCTCAAGAGCGCTGTAAAGTTAGCCTTCTGCTACTCATAACTTGATAGTACACAATTGTTTGCAATATCTAACTGCAACCCCTTAGAAAATTTAGGCAACATTAAATACCTGCATAGGTGATAATTTTTTGATATGGTACGATCATCTACCGGATCTGCCGGATCTGCCCTGATGATGGACACTGCAACGATGTCCGAAACGTTGGCTAAAGAAGGAGGTAGCGCAACACGGCATAACACCCCAAAAACAAATAACGAAAATGCTTTTGGCCGTGAAAATCTTAAAACTTATCTGGTACGATCATGTTGAAATGCTGGTAAATGATACTAGGAACTTTATAGACAAGGTTGAAGTTATATTCGAGAAAAAAATAGATATCCGACAAATTTACTTTATAACTAATCTAATGTCATGAAAGAAAAAGAGCTATATATCATATAAACACCTTGTATATTTTTTAATACCTAATATTAATATATCCGAAACAACACAGCAAATTCGTACTACTAGCATTAGCTTTGGTCTACACTTTGTGGCAATTCAAACTTCTTTTATTTTGGTCGAATAAAATATTTGTAACAGGCTCCACTTATATCAATAACCTTCCAAAAAAATCCTTGTGTACTTTTAAAAAGATGTTAAACTTAAAATAAACCAATTACTTTGTAAACACCACTTTTATTATATAATAATGAAATAATTTAACTTTGTATAAACCACTTATTTGATGTGCAAATCCGACCGGTTTCGGAACAAACGTTCCTTCGTCAGGGAAAGCTTATACTAATTTGACAGTTTCGAACAATGTTTTATTATGGTAGGGGTGGAGCTGTTGCTAGATAATAATGTAGATTGGGTAGGTAGGTATTAGTGTAGAGTGGGTGGGTATTATTATGGTATATTCTTCATATTAATCATAAAGGAAAACGTTTAGATAACTTAGAAGCCTTGGAAATTAAAAAATTCCTTAAAAATAATGAATCTATTATCAACAAACAAAAAATATTGTCATATAGCCCAATCATGGATTTGTTCCCCTACCCACCCACTCTACACTAATACCTACCTACCCAATCTACATTATTATCTAGCAACAGCTCCACCCCTACCATAATAAAACATTGTTCGAAACTGTCAAATTAGTATAAGCTTTCCCTGACGAAGGAACGTTTGTTCCGAAACCGGTCGGATTTGCACATCAAATAAGTGGTTTATACAAAGTAAAATTATTTCATTATTCTATAATGGATAACCACAAAGTAATAGCTACATTCAAAAATACCACTTTTATTTTTTATAATTTATGCCGACCGGCTTTCGCTACAACCGTTTCTTCTTTAGGGCAGAATAATACTCTTACTAACGTTAGTAGAGTATTAAAGGCAGTATAATACTTTACTTTACTAACGTTAGTACGTTAGCTACGGTTGTAGCGAAATCCGGTCGGCATAAAGTATAAAAAATGAAAGTGGTGTTTACAAAGTTATTGTTTTATTTTAAATTATTAATGTCACATCACAAAGTATCCGCTTCATTTGAACAAAGATGTTAAATTATTTGTGTTAGCCGAGGAATGGGGACTTAGGACTTATCCAAAGTAATGACTGGTTTCCATTAAATGCTCGGCAACTGCTGATTTGTTAGGGTGTCAGAGTTTATATGATCGAAAGTTTTCTCACATCCTTTTGGAGATCGTCTGTTCTATCTGGCCTATATAAACTTGTCACTTCCAGAACAGCTGAGTGAGTAAATATGTATCTTTTCGACACCAAAGTTCCACACGCTCGTTACATTATTATATTATAAAGTGAGAAGAAACATCAGCCAAATAATTAGAAAACCCATTCAACAGTTCATACATACGCATTTTCTGCACAAAAAGAATAATGCAAATTAGTTTCCGACAAATGCAGTCGGTCCCGGTGTGTTATTCATATTATGTCATATTTCCCTCGGGGCCTATATCATCTTAGATTATGCTATGTAGGTTTTTTTAAAGAAAGGAAGGAGAGGAAGTTCTGGGAAGGAAATAGGTATGAGGGGTGGGTAGGAATCTGGGGGTCAGTGTGTCCAGGAGTGACGGACGTATGAAACCATCCCTCCAACCGCGGTGCAAGGCGATAGGTCGAGAGATTCCGGCTGGAAAGAATGAAAGACCTCCCTTAGTCTTTCTCGACCCTGCCCACCACACGCAGGTGGGCAGATGCATCAGCCGCCTAGACCTGAACAAACCTCACCCCATGAACCCGGGAACCCCTGCTAAGTCACCAATCGTAGCGAACCACTTGGGGTGACCTATGGCAGAGGTGTTGGTTATCCAAAAAAGTGGTTCCCGGGGCGGCGGTGGAGTTTTGTTGGAGTGCGACCATTCAGAATCAAGGCTGTGATTGAAATGGTTAGCCGTGTTTGGTGACTAGATCTGCATATCCAGATACTTTTCATTCTTCCTCATTCCCATCTCCTTCCCTTCACCACTTGTTCCACTGGCTCCGTACAGTTCGGAAATAAAGAAACCAGCCAATTAAGCGTTAAGAATAATTACAGTTTTTTTACAGTTTCAGTGCCGGCAACCCGGGCGTTTATTTAGTTTCATGGTTATTTACATTGTTTTCTTTTCTTTTACCCGCCTCACTAGACAAAGTCTGTTCCGAGGCGAGTAAATCACATATTATGTTTGTTCCAAAAGAAATGTGTGTATTTAAACAAATATATATATGTATGTAAAAAGATAAAAAAGATAAATTATATGTTGGTATATTAAATATTTACATACATACTTTGTTTTTTAGATAAAATTAAATTAACATTTTGTGACAGTTGAATATAGCGGTTACATAATAGAAGTAATAATTAATAATTACTCATAATAATTAATGTTGCAAAAATTGCAGTTTCTCGTATTTGTTTTATTTGTATATTATATAATTTCGTGAGAACTTGTATGAAATGTTATTTATTTAGAATATTTTGAATGTCTGTTCTTTCCTTTTCATTCAACCATATTACAAATCTTTTGAAAAGCCAATTCAAATTATTTGGGGTGACGTAAGTTTTTGTTTGTGTTAGGAAGGTATTGAAAATGTGTGGTGCTAGGTAAGATTCGTGTTTTTTTGCAAAAGTTGATTTGATATGGGGAACTTGAAAGTGCTTATTAATTTTTGCTCTTGTGTTTTGTGAGTGAGGTATGTGGAGATGTGAAGTTTTGATACAGTTTTTGTAAATGATCTTCCTTATGAATAGTTTATTTACGTCTAGTAATTTATTTCTGATCATTAGCTGTTCCGTCGGATGTTGGTAAGGTTTATAAAACATAATTCTAATTATTGTTTTGTGATTTATTTTAAGAGAATTGAGGTAAGTATCTGCTGCTCCTCCCCAAACTGAAATTCCATACGTTAAAATACTTTGACAGAGTGCGAAATATATATTTTTTAGTTGATTTAATGACATGATGTTTCGTATTGTTTTGAAGATGTATGATAATTTTCGTATTTTTTTTGATAATATATTAATATGGAGATCCCATTTTAGTTTATGGTCAACAGTTAAACCTAGATATTTAATATTGTCTGCATAAACAATTTTGTCACAAGTACAGCATGTGTTATTTGACGAAATATTGGTGCAGGGGTTAAGATGTAGTTGTGGTTGGCTATGTGGTTGACCAGCCTTTGTTTTGCTAAAAGTTAAATATTTTGTTTTTGAAATGTTCAGTGTTAGTAGATTATTTTGTAGCCATTTATTTACTACAGTCATCCCTGTTTCTGTGTTTTTGAATACCTTTTCCCATGATTGTGCCTTGAACAAAATTGCAGTGTCGTCTGCATAACTGATTACTTTGTACTCAATTTTTCCTAGGTTTATCTCAGTTAGACTATTTATATAAATGAGGAATAGTATGGGACCCAAGACGCTGCCTTGCGGTACTCCATACCTGATATCTGCTTTGTCACTGCTGTATTTATTTATTTTTACTATTTGTTGTCTCTTTTCAATGTAGCTGACAAACCATTTTAGCGGTTGACCAGTTATACCGATATTTTTGAGTTTTTGTTGTAGTAAGTTATGCGAAATAGTGTCGAAAGCTTTTGCTAGGTCTAAGAATACCCCAATCACCTTTGATCCGCCATCTATGCTTTTCACTATGTAGTTGGTTAATTCTGATAAAGCATCTTCTGTACCCATTTTGGCACGAAATCCAAATTGGCGGCTTGAGAGCAGGTTGTGTTTTTCAAGGTACGCAAGTAATCTTTTTTTCATGGCTTTTTCTAGAAGTTTAGATAGTGAGTTTAGCAGAGTGATTGGTCTGTAGTTTAATATCAGAGTTTTGTCTCCCGATTTATGTATTGGAGTGATACATCCTATTTTTAAATGATCAGGGACAATTCCGAGCCTAAAACTTTGGTTGAAAATGTGTTGAAGCGGTATAAGTATGTATTCACGTAGATTTATCAGTATTTGATTGGAAATGTTATCCGGTCCCATCGCGCAATTTGGTTTGAGAGATTTAATAAGATCCGATATTTCCTTTGTATTTACTTGATAAGCATTGAACGAGTGATTTGGTCGTATGGAAGAGCAAAGTTTGTATAAAGAGTCTTCTGATGTACAGTTTTTTTGAAGAATTTTTTCCGCTAGGGTAGAGCCAACTTTTGCGAATTCAGTGTTAATAAAATTAGCTATTTTATTAGGTTCATTGTTTGTTAAGACTTTGTCTCCGTTTATTAATAGTTCTTTGATATGTGAATCTTTCTTCGGAGTGGAATAAGTAATATTTCTTACAATTTCCCAAATTTTTTTAGTATCATTTTTGGCGATTTTTATTTCTTTTTTGTAATATTTGTATTTGGCTTGTTTAATTAACTTATTACACAGGTTTCTATACAGTAAGTAATCTTGCTTTAGTTTGTTATCATTCGGGTTTTTGTGGACTCGCATATGCATTGCATCTCTTTTATGAATACTGTTGACTATTCCTTTCGTGATCCATGGTGTTATTTTTTTTTCTTTATGTGTGTAGTTCTTTTGCGGATTTTTTGTGGTGTGTTTGGTTATGTAGGTTTCAACCGTATTTATAAATGTGTTCAGCGCTGTGTTTGGGTCTATTTCATTTAGTACATTAGTCCAAGGTTCATCGTGAATATCCGATTTTAGGGACTTAAAGTTTATTTTGTCTTTCATGTTGCCATTTTTGTTTTTACTTTGTTCTTTGTTAAGAAGTATGTTTAATGTAGTTGTGAAATGGTCAGTGACAGTTGAGCGAATAATGGATGAAAAAGTTTTTTTTCTGGTTTTAGCAAATATATGATCGATGCAGGATTCGGAGTGTGATGTAGTTCTTGTTGGCGAGTTTATTGTAGATTTAAGTCCGTAGTGAGTAAAAACATTTAAGAATTCCGTAGTTTTTGGTTGGCAGTTTAATATGTTAATATTCATGTCACCAGCAATAATTATTTGTTGAGTTTTTTTATGTTGTTCAAGAAGTTTATTTAAGGAATTTAAGAAAGGGGCGAGATTGTTGTAGCATGGTGGTCTGTATATAGCAAATATAGAAATACATGGGCCAAGTGATATTTGAATGCAGTTTGCTTCAGTTATGTTAATTTCTGATATGGAAGATTTTATTGAATCTTTGACAAAGATTACTATACCATCATTTTGATTTAAGTGTCTTGTGGTCTGGAATGTGGTATAGTCATTTAAGTTTAAGTTGGTGTGAGAATCACCTAACCAGCATTCACTTAGGATAATGATATCGAAACTTATATTTATTTCATTTAGAAGGACACAGAAACTATCAAAGTTCTTTTGAATACTTCTTATGTTTTGACATATTATGCTTAAACTGTGTTTTCCTGAGACAAGGATTTTGTATTCTTTTGCTTGGTTAAAAGTGTATTCTGTGTTATTTATTGTTTCCAAGTCAAAATTCAGTGCAGAAACCATTTGTTACAAGGATGAAAAATAGAAGTTTTGGATGGAAAGCCATACATGATAACGTACATAAGATTTGGGAATGTTTAGAGTTATTATTAAGTACGAAGTAATATAAGGATACAGTTTGGCGCCTGTTTCAGGAACAATTTCTGGTTGGTTTTCCTCTAGTTGTTTTTCAATGAGGTTGGTGGTATTTTCTAAGTTTAATTGAATTGCTTGCGAGTCGATTGATCGAAGGCGAATATATACTCGCCTTGTTGTACTCCATAAGTAGGAGAAAAGGTAGTTTCTTGCAAATAGTTTGTAGAGATATAGTCTTATTGTTGTGTGCGTGGCTAGATATCCATTTATGTGTAAATAATGAATAATATAATGAATAACCCCTTGTAAATTTTAGTGATAGTACCTACGCTTAAGTTTTTTGTTTGATCGAAATTAAGAACCTAGGCATAACAATAGACCAGCGTTTAAAATGGTCCCCACACATAAAATATTCTGAACAACAGAGTAAGGAAACTAACATAATATATATTTAGATGTTGAAGAGATATTTTAAACAAAAAATTACTTAGAATCACATACTTCGCTTCCTGTCAATCAATTATACAATATGGCATTATAGAATGGGGCGGTACATATACAAATCAAACACAAACAATTATATATTACAAAAAACTAATATATGTATAAATTTTTTTTTATAAAACAATTTAAAAAAAAACCCTCTCATATTCGTCAGAACTTTTATTCAAACAATTTAAGGTCGGAAAATTAAGTGCATTATACTTTTATCATGCAACATTACAAATTTATAAAGATAATATTCTAAATAAAATTGCACCCTTTAAAAATAACAAAAATATTAAACAAACATCTGATACTTCCTTCTCCAACATGTAAAAAAAACAATAGGACAGTTAAATCATAAATATCCCGGAGTTAAATTTTTCAATTCACTACCTGAAAAAATCAGAAACATGAATGGTAATGTAAAAAAAATTAAACCAATATAATAACACCCCCCATACTTATAAGCCCTGCTTATTTATGGGGGTAAATCAAATACATACATGTATCATGTAATTTAATTATTGTATAAAATTTATTATAATTTATGTGTATTTTTGTAAATAAAAAAATGTTAGCTGTTATAATATAACATACACTCGTACGTTATGTTGGCAGGTCTGTTGCATTTCTTGACGCTCAACCTTGAACTTATAAGAAGTCTCAATAAACGTCTAGTGAGTTAAGTGTCTTTCTTATTACAGATATAAATTGTCTTCAATGATGAAGTGGTTTTACTACCCAAGTTATTTAAAAAAAATATATATTTATCGTAGCCGATAGTAATCATCCCAACATCTTCAGTTTATAGTGGTTGATTACCGTCAAGATATATAATTCATTGAGGAATTCAATATTACTTACGAGAGCCGACAGATTATACGGTAGTTTCCCAGTGTACAGCTATGAGATATGCCACTCAATGGGATCTCATAAACCTCGAAAAGAATGGTGTGAATGTCATTCTACCGCCATTGTCTGGAGGCAGCAATATTTCAAACAGATAATGTCTCTCCTACGCGTCAAAATACACCACATATCATTAAAATAAAATAATAATCTGCAGTGCTGAATATGATTTAAGTCTTGAAAAAACGTAATCGCAAAGCAATGAATAAGTCATGAATTGTTGCGATTAAAGTAAACGGTTCTTTTAATTTTAAGTATACGTCAATTAAAATGAATTAATGCATCTTTATTATAACAATTACTCAAACGTGCACATTCCAGTGGCAAGGTGCATAAACTGTATGTGCATAAACTGTATGTGCATAAACTGTATGCACAAACTGGATACGCGCCATAAAATATATTTAAATACATTTGGGCATTAATCTCATTTAAATTAATAATTTATGCTATGGGACCATGGGGGCGCCATCTATGGTGGTTGTATTATATTGAATTTCCCTATGTGACATTGAAATTCAGTGAATTCTGGCATTTTCTGACCTCTGTGGAGCAAGCAATTACTTCCGACATGAGTGTTGGTTAAAGCCAATAGATGTCAGTCCTAATCAAATGATTGACCCATAATTGAATTATTGTTGTGAAATTTCGGCACGTATTATTAATTTGCAAATTATTATTCATTGTGTGAACTTTCTTCCTGTGATAAACATCTGTTTAGATTGTGCAATACCGCCTTGGCAAAATCAATATTTGAAGGAAACTGTGTCGTTTGTCTGTACATCGGGTGGAGAGCTGCATTCTCTGAGTGAATATTTGTTTTGTTTTTCACTGAGGATTTTGGAATTGCTGTGTAATCTGTTTTGAGTCATATAGGGAAGAGTTCATCTTTCATTAATTACATAGGGTAGTATACATAGTAGTGCGTTTTCACCGAACTGCCAATACGTATACAGACCTTTTCGATATTTTCAATACCTCACCGTCTTGCATCAAAGCAAAAATAACTAGTTATTTATGTAACTGATATGTTTGTAAAATGATAAATATTTGTTGTACTAATATGCATCGTATGTATGTACTGTATGTTATTCTATATATATATGTATAATGTTTGTAAATGTTCAATACACCTGTATTATGTATGTAATAGCCCTATGTACGGGCGTTTAAATAATAAATAAATAAATAAATAAATAAATAAATTCCCTCGTGTCTGGGGCTATTTACACGCCCCTACAAGGTTCTGGTAAGAATTTTTGCATTCAATATGTGAAAATGGTCATTATAATATTATCATCTCAAATAATAACATATGTTTAATTAACTGAATAAATGAGCAGTGGCGTAGCGTAGTGGGGGCGGCAGAGGCGGCCCGCCCTGGCGGCACTTTTGGGGGGCGGCAAAATTTCACAATAAAAAATAATGATATCTTGTAAAAATTTTAATCATCTCATTAAATGAATGCATAAAAATGAAATCTTGCTCATTGTAGCGACATGGCAATACCGTCCTTAATTCCTGATAAATAAATACCTACTTAATAAAATTTCGAGGTCTAACTTGAAATCTGCGTTTTCTCCCTGATAGGTACGTACAGGTAATAACGAAAATCTTATCACTAAACCCGTAAGAATCTCTTCCACATCAGAAGTTATTGTTTTTTGAAGTTTACGTATTGATTTACGTAGACAAAATTCTTAAGTGGTTCATTTAGTTAGTGAATAATTAATATTAGCCAGAAATCTTTCCTATTAAACAAATATCTATAAAATCTGTGTTTTCTCCCTGATGTAGTTATCTCTTCTTCATCAGAACTCATCTTGACATTTACGTAACCGTCGAACGTCAAGTGTTCAGTGAATAGGCGTATATGCGTAGCCACGCCTACTTCGCCCCAATGTTTTATCCATGTTTCAGCAATCGAAGGAGATGTAAAATAAAAAAAAAATAATTACAGTAATGTTCAAACGAACTTTCAAGCAAATGTTCATGTCGGAGATAGTAAGAGTCCTGGCTTTAAATACGCATGACATCTCTTCACTTTTTCTTTTCCAAGAACATCGAGATGCCCTTATCTTCCTTGCTAAAATCTAAACAATCCCATACACGGATTTTTACACACCATAACTGAAATCGTTTTTGCGTTATTATCTGTCATAAGTAATCCAATTGGATTATTGAGTCGATATATCATGGAGAAGTGTCAAGTTTGACACTTGATTTTGTTTTGACGTTTTGATCACGTTCAATAACTATTTTATTTTCGGTTCTAAGTGATTTCTAATTCAAAATATGTCTCATAAAAATGATGGATGTGAACGCAAGCCAATACCATTCAGCAACAGTGTGGCACGGTTGGTAAGACTGATAATATCTGAATTATTTTGATTGCCTTAAACTAACCGGTAAATGTGATTGCAAACTAAAATTGTGTTTGAGTGCTGTTTAAGGATTGATTCAACTCTTTCGCTTGATTAAATCTTCTAATATTTCAATCACTAGGTGTTCGATTAAAATAATTTAGTATTTATTTTATTTTTTCTGAGATGCCGCACAAGAGTATAATCTATGTGGAGTGCGGAGGCAGACGGAATCAACTTTTTTATGGGGAATATTTGGAAGAAAAGAAAGGTAAATACGTGCGGCTCATCCATTTATTTGATTTGGAAATGGTCTTCCGTACACGATTATTGGTTTATTCTAATACATGATACGAGTAACAATTGATGATGCCTGACGTCATAGACTGGAATGAAAGAAGGAAGTGTGAGCAGATGCAAGCTTATATAATCCTTAGGCTAACACTGTCTTACTCTAATAGTGTTCAAGTCGAAGTAACAAATTAATTATCCCAAAGAGCAGTTAATTCCTACGAGGAATAACTATTTCAGTCCACGGAGAAGCGAAATAATGCATTTTTATTAATATTTGTAAAATTCTTCTTGTTCACTGTGATGCAATTTTTTGTGAATGTCAGTATAATCAGGGCGATACTGCGATCACTTTGGCAACAGGTGCAAAAACAAGAAGATTAAACTGAATATAAGTTTCTTCAAACTTCGCAAATATAGTTATTTCCTTTTGGGGTATTATGCCGTGTTGCGCTACCTCCTCCTTTAGCCAACGTTTCGGACAGCGTTACAGTGTCCATCATCAGGGCAGATGTGTAAAAGTTTGAAGAAGTGGCACTTGACACAGCTTCGGCTGTTCCAAAGGTATGGTGGCGTTATGTCGATGATGTTTTCGCCATTTGGCCTCATGGAATAGAGAAACTGAACGAATTCCTAGACCATCTTAACTCACTTCACAGTAAAATTAAGTTCACAATGGAGTTGGAAAATAACCACAAAATCCTGCCTTTTCTAGATGTGGAAGTGATGCGAAAAGAAGATGGTAGCCTAGGACACACAGTGTATAGGAAACCAACTCATACGAATCGGTATCTACATGCTGATTCGCATCACCACCCAGCGCAGAAGAGAGGACTTATCCATACGCTGGTAACCCGAGCGACCAGAATATGTGAAGAAACAAAAATCGGAGCGGAACTTACTAAGCTCACCGATGCACTGGAGCGAAACGGTTACCCGGCAAGGCAGACAAGGCAAATAATAAGAGCCAAATCTACACCAAACGAAGACAGAATTGAACAAGAGTCTAAAGGCTGTGCTTTCCTACCTTATGTTCACAATGTGACAGACAGAATTGCCAGACTGTTGAGGAAAGAAAGCATCAAGACTGTCTTCGGAACCACGACCAAAATACAAGACCTACTGAGGTCTGCAAAGACCAAGTTTCCTCTGGAAACCGATGGAGTATATAAACTCAGCTGTTCCGGATGTGATAAGGTCTATGTTGGCCAGACAGAGCGGACGATCTCCAAAAGGATATCGGAACACTTTCGAGCATGTAAACTTGGCCATCCTGACAAATCGGCAATCGCCGAGCATTTAATTGAAACCGGCCATTACTTCGGATTTGTTCCTGAAGTCCTGGGAAGACCCAAAACCTATAGAGCACGCTTAATTACAGAGGCAATTGAAATTCATAAAAATCCTATTAACATTAATAGAGACGACGGAGCTAAGCTCAATAGTTCTTGGTATCCGGTAATTGACGGCTACACCAAAGCTAAATACAAAAAACCATCTTGAAGTATATTGTAATGTCAGCCCGCAGTGGATTGGTGCTGGCAACACGGTATTGCTTCGAAGTACTTAAGCACACATTTCATCTCTAACATTTACACATCTGCCCTGATGATGGACACTGTAACGCTGTCCGAAACGTTGGCTAAAGGAGGAGGTAGCGCAACACGGCATAATACCCCAAAAGGAAATAACCATAAAATTTTTGGCCGTGAAAACCTAAAATCATACCTTCGCAAATATACTTTGCGGCGTCATTATTGATAGAATGAAAACAAATAACTTTGTGAGTTATTTGCACCACCATATTATTAACATTATCGACAAGTTTCAAAAACAATGTTTTCTTCGTCAGGATAAGAGATTAATATAAGAATAACAAATGACAAACAAGTATAGAAAAAAAAAGATCATAAATAAAGTATTAAAAAGGAGGGGTGATTAATTACTTAAAAATATCTTAAAAAACAATTATATAAAATTAAATATAAAAATAATTTAAGGATGTGTAAAAATAACATTTACATAATAATTTTTTTTTTAAACAAATTGTAAATACTGAAAGTCTAAATAACATAATAGATAATTATAATTGTTTTATAATAATAAATTTATTTAGAATAAAAATATTCAGTGAAAACCATTGATAAGTTAGGATAGGTCTTCACATTATAAGTTTCTAACAAGAACATGTATGATTAAGCTCTACAATCTCTGTTGTTTTCGTCAAAACGCATTTTACAAAAAGTTTTTGGTATTGTGACTTGTGTTTTTCCTGGTGAAACTTTCCTCATTTCGACTTTTTCTACCAATTTTTATTTAAATAATTACGATAAAATGTTGTTATTCAGATAGCCGCGAAGACGTCATTAACGAAGAAAAAAAATTAAAAAAATAATTTTACTATATTTATTACATAAGTGTGATGAAATATAAAATAAAAATAAAAATTATTAAAAGAAATAATTTTTATGGGTGATAATTAAAAATACAAATTACCTATCTACGTCGGAACAAAAGTATGTCGTTTATATAATATATTGAAATTACTCTCCAAAAAATGCATTTTTAACAATGTTTTATTATTTATTTTATTGGTCACCATATTTTTAAAATAAATATAGATAAAAGAAATTATGTTTGTCATTTACTCACAAATAATTTCCCAAGTTCCCTTTGAATTCATGAAACATTAAAATCTTTAATCGACTATATCTTATCATTTAAGGCAAAAATAATTAAAGTAGCTCACATCCATACTAGATATTTGATATGGCTTTTGAATACAAAAATATTTTTTCAGTTTGGTTGGGTATTTTGATCTCAAATCTAAAATTAAGATATGTATGAAACGGGCCGAAACGAGCGTGTATTATAAGTTTCACATTTGCATCTGGAGTTCAGAGCAAAAGAACTCACCGCTCTACAATAAAGGTCGCTCATATATGTATCTATCTATCTATATAAATAAAAATGAATCGCCGAAATGTATGTACGCGTATAACTTTCGAACGACTGCACCAAATTGGATAATTCATTTTTTGTGTGTTTGTTATTGCCAGGACAAGGTTTGTATAAAACTTTTGGTGAGCTCTGGCATTATGAAATTTATATGAAAAAATTGCTATAAGTGGCACTCAAGCTGTTTGAAAACTGAATGTATGGTATGCGGGAGGGGGGAAGGGGGAGGGGAACTCGGGTAGGGAGTTCGCGGGAGTGGGGAGGGGACCAGGGAGGGGGAAGGGGAACCTGGGAGTTGAACTCGGGAGGGGGGGGTTCGCGGGACCGGGGAAGAGGGGGAGTGGAGTGGGGAGAGGAAAGGTGGAGGAGACAGAGTGGAAACGCGGGAGGGGAAGGGGACGCAGGAGAAGAAGGGGAGGCGGAACGGGACGAATGGGAAAGGACACGCAGGGAGAAACAATTTCTTTATTAAATGGCATAGCAACGCATGCCGGGTACCAGCTAGTATGAAAATATTTTCAATCAAAAGTTTCACCTGAAACCTTCACAAATATAAGATAAGCACGCTTTCAAATTTATCAGAAATAATATTGACGTTTGACCAAGTATTCGATATCGATTAATCCAGTTATCTTTTACCCTGCGGCCAGACACGCTACAAACTTAATGCAAAACCTCGAGATTACCTTAAACATTTCATAATTAGATATCAATTTTCCAGGAATCCGGAAGAGATTATTCAGGTACCTACCTACAGGATATCAATGAAAACTGGATATTCAGCTTGTGCGTAATTAATTGCGTAGTTAGGGAAATAAAGCAGTCAGATGCAGGTTGCATTTACATAAATGCAAGTGCAATATTTTGATAAAAGTACGACTGCAGTGGGCTGTGGGATGGCGTGTATTATACCTTGTTCTGGTAGTGGACTGGGATTACCTGCTGGTTTTCTTATAATTTTTTTAAGAATGTTGATTGTTGATTGACTTGATTGAAAAAAAACATCGACATACCGAAATTATTTAATATTATGTATATTTTTACTACCTACATAAACGTATTGAAAAGAAACCTATTACGTAGGTATTTATCTTAGTTATAAATCAGGAAATTATCAATAATATTAATTATCTAACGTCGTTTGTTGGCGACATGTTAAAATACGCACTTAAAGAGTTGTTATATGCTCTGGCATCTTGAATTCAGACAGTTTTTTTGTTATCTGGAATTTATAAATCAACGATTTTTTTTTTTGGTTTGCAACGCCATTTTCTTCAAACCTTATGGAGGTCTATAACATCTCTAAAATACCCTATATAATAGGCCACTTGCATCACATTTTTTAAATTTTTTTTTCCGGTTTAGGCAAATATTCTAAGACATTCTGTATTTTTTTTTTTTAATCGTATTTTTGAAACCCTGGGGATTTTTTGAAAATTTCAAACCGAAAAATCAGACCATTTTTTATAAACCGGAAAGACGGGACATAATTTTATAGGTGTGAAAAAACGATAATTACATAGCCGAAAATCATTTAAAAAAAAGAACATTTTCCACACGAATGGCACAGTAAAATAACGAGGCATACCAAAAATATTACATCTCATAAATATTTTTTTCCTTGATCCATCTTAGTGATCATAAATCATCATAATGTACAGCGTCTATATTACTAAATTCAATGAAATATACTTGAACTTGTAAATTGTAATAATAATAAGAATATTATAAAATTTTATTTTGTTAAAATCAGCACCATAATCATTATACCTCTAAAACATGTACCGACATCATCTTCACGTTCTGAAGAGAACCCCGTACCCATTAATTGTACGGGGTTCTCTTCAGAACAAATGTCAAAAAATCAAACCAAATGATAAGTTCGCAGAGAACAAACAATAAATCTAGTGAACGAATTCAAAAATTCGCCTGAAATCAAAGTGATGCCATATAAAAAAATAAATCAGTGTGGAATTTTATCAAATTAATAGGAACATTTTCGGCGACGGGACATTTTCATGTAGTGACGTCATGAGCCCAAATAATGGATTTATTTATTTAAAAATAAAAAAAAACGGTAAGTTTCTAAAAATTTTTACAAACATTTTCGTCATCTTAGTAAAAAACTCTATCCACACGATTTTTTCCAAGTCGTTATGAAGTCCATGCAAGTGGCCTATTGTAGTTTGCATTGTATTTAAAATTTTCGTTAAAAAAATGACCCCAAGGAAAACCATTAACTCTAAGGCTTTGTCATCTTTGGGGATGCCAAGATAATTTTTTTGAATAAACTTTTTTTTAATTTAAAATAAAACATTAATTTTGTAAACACCACTTTTATTTTTTTACTTTATGCCGACCGGTTTCGCTATAACCGTAGCTTCATCAGGGCAGTATAATACTCTACTAACATTAGGTTACATAATGTGTTTTAATATATAATTTACCAAAAATGGGCAGGACTCGTCAAGTGAAGGAGGAAGAAGACGTATATGGAAAACTGGGAAGGGAACAGACGTGTTCTTAACAATATGGAACAATCTTAGTATGGAACTTTTATTTAAATTTAGTTGGTTATTAACTACCTTACTATTAGTGTTTATGGCTTTCCTAAGTTCAAGTGCCTCTAAATTATCCAACCTTACACCGATATTGTTTTTATGGATAAGTTTGGCGCCGGAATTTTTATCAAATTTACGGTCTTTTTCGATCAAGTGGTTTGCAAATTCTGAAATTCCAGAGCTGTGTAAACATCGAAGATGTTCTTTGACACGGGTGTTTATGTTGTGTGCTGTTTTACCAATATAAAAACTGGGCAGTTGCTGAATTGAAGTGACTTTTTTTTGCTCCATACAAGAGGCCCTGAGGGAAAAAAATCCGTCGTCATCTTTGGGGATGCTGTTTGTGGAGAATGTTTTCAAGGAAAGGAAGAAGAGCAAGCTCTGGGAAGGAAAATGGTATGAGTGGTTGGTATGAATCAAGGGGTCAAGGTTACCAAGAGTGAAGAACATATGAAACCTTCCCTGGTGCGATGGGTCGAGAGAGTCCGAAAGGAGAGGTCTGTCTGAACCAGTCTCTCCTGATCCGGTCCGCCATATGGTAGGTGGGCAAACGCCATTCACCTCCAAGCTATTCAAACCTAGTCAAACCTGAGCTCGGGCGCCCCTGCTCAGTGATAATAAATGATTCCCAGGACGGCGGAACCCATTCCCGCCTCCCAAATTAAACGAAAAGTTAAGCACGAAAATCTCAATTTTTATTAGTAATATCGATGCGTTTGTTACATCCCTAGTTGGTGGTTGTAGTCATGTTGCATTAGTTGTTATATTGTTATAAGTACATGTTTGGAACATGAAATGCGGAGAGCCGGTGTTTGCATTGGCACCTCCAACCAATAAAGAACCAGAGACAATCGAATCGCCAGAGGATCCGTAATACCATAAACTAGCTTGGACCATGAGGTGACTACACATATTTTCATTTGCATAAAGGGCAGTGGCGCGCGACACTTTACTACATATTTATGATTTTACTGAACATACAATTTAATATTATTATAATACTCCATTGGATTTTTTAGTTTTGGTTCTATTCACATTGTTTGTATATGCCACGTAATGCTAGAATCATTTCTTATAATACATACTTGAGTAACGTCGTAAAGTACATGCAACTTTATTGGATAAACAACACCTTTGCCATAGGTCACCCCAAGTGGTTCGTGGGGTCAGGTTGGTCCGGATCTTGATGGTGGATGCGTCTGCCCACCAACTGCGTAGCAGGCCGGATCGGGAGAGACCGGTTCAAGGGCGGATCCAGCTTTGGCGCCAGGGGGGGGGGTCACATAGCGCCAGGGGGGGGTCACATAGTCGTGGTCAAGTCACAAGAAGTTATAATTTAATTTTGATAATAATGGATACAAGAAAAAAGTAGGTCCACCTAGGTCCTGGACCTAGCCCAGGGGGGGTCATGACCCCCCCCCCTGGATCCGCCCTTGGACCGGTTGAGGGAGATCTTTTGACCTCTCCAGCAGGACTTTCTCTGAAGGACTTGCACCTCAGTGGAAGGGTTGAATTAATTCGTCCATAACTCCTGATTACACTGACCCCCAGATTCCTACCCACCCCTCACACCCTTTTCCCAGGACTTCATATCCTTCCTTTCCCTAAAAAAACCCTCCACACAGCATTCCTAAGACATAGTCCCTGAGGGGAATTATTTTCCTCGGAGCCTCCTGTATGAAGCTAATGTTAAAAATCTTGTAAATTGTTCTACGTTCCCTTAGGTTTTTAATATGTTTTATAATATATTATGTAAACCGTTTTTGCTGACATTTATAAAGATTCAATCAAGTAATAATTATTGTGTTAACTACGAACAGGTGTTCATAATGCATGTGCATTATAGTTATATGTTAAGCTATCTAGATTAAAACCAGTAAAGTGCACTTGCGAGATTTCACCAAATTCATGCCTCGACGGCTTCCGTCCTGTTCCGAGAGAGTCCTGCTGTAAAGGTAAAAAGGTCTCCCTCAACCAGTCTCTCCCGATCCAGCTTCCAAGCAGTTGGTGGGCAGATGTAGCAGCCGCCAAGGACTGGGCAAACCTCACCCCATGGACCAGGGGACCCCTGTTAAGTTACCAAACATAGCGGACCCCTTGGGATGACCTGTGGCAGAGATGTTGGTTATAAAATAAATGGTTTCTAAGGTGGCGGCACTAATACCGTTGTCAAAATTGAAAACATACAGTGATACTTAGATACCGCGAGAATTCAATAACTTTGTTTTGTTGTAATAAATTATTATGCACTGAATGTTTCCAAATCTTTTGACTGGGAAATTCTGTTCGCTATGTCACGTGAAAGAAGAAATGTATTAAAGTCAATATATTCAATAGACACGTAGGCATTTCTTTCGATTAATTGTGGAGTAATTTTTTTTGGTTTTTTTTTAGCAGGTTTGTTCTTGGAAATGAAAAGAACACACAACATGAATAACTCAAGAGGAGGAAAGGCGCTATACAAATTAATACATCGAACTTAGAATCGAGAATTTAGTTGTACTTACGACCCAGAAACAGTGATCTAACTAAGAATTCTCATTAAATGTATAATTTTTTTGGTAACTAATGTATATTTTTGAAGTGAAAACTTCTTTAGCACCGTTTTGATTTGAAACTCTGATGAAACGAAAAAGCGACACTAAAAAGAGACAAACACATACATCTATAAGATTTAGGCTGCGAGTGAATGAGAGAGAATAATCGGTCTCTTCTTTGTGCGGGGCTTCGTAGCCTCCCCACTCTTGTCTTCTTTAGTTTCCTGAAGGTTTCACTTAATAATAATTAAGGAATTTTTTTATTAATTATATATCTTTAAAAATTTTGTTTCAGTCAATGCCCACGCATCATGAAAATGGTAGTCTGTTGGAATGAACCATACGCCACTGATATTCGGTCTGTATATCCATAAACAGTAAACACCTTATGGTATATTATGTTTCCTAATAAGTAAGTACATATGTTTATGTATCAAATGCATCTAATGATATTTTCATACTTAATGTAATGTGTTATGCATTAAAATAATCAGATTGCATAGTAATTATTAGAGTAATTCAATAGAGGCTAGTAAAAAAAGTTTGACAGAAGGCGCAAACATGAAATTTCACAAGTGAGAATATATTTGATTTTAGATCTTCACGGCCAAAAGTATTTTTGTTGTTTGTTTTTGGGGCGTTATGCCGTGTTATGCTACCTCCTCCTTTAGCCAACGTTTCGGACAGCGTTACAGTGTCCATTATCAGGGCAGATGTGTAAATGTTAGTGGTAAAATGTGTGCTTAAGTACTTCGAAGCAATACCGTGTTGCCAGCTCTACTCCACTGCGAGCTGGAATTACAGTACGCTTAAAGATGGTTTTCTGCATTTAGCTTTGATGTAGCTGTCAATTACCGGATACTAAGAACTATTGAGCTTAGCTCCGTCGTCTCTATTAATGTTAATTGGATTTTTATGAATTTCAATTGCCTCTGTAATTAGGCTAAAGGAGGAGGTAGCGTAACACGGCATAACACCCCAAAAACAAACAACAAAAAAGATAATGTATTTATTTAGATAGCTTAGCTACCGAAATTACTCTAACGTATTTTTTCTCGATAATTTTTAATCAATTTCGAAAAACAACAAACAGCATAATATACTTATCTTGGCAGAAACCGAAAAGAAGAAAAATAATTTAATTTCTATTGCTTTCCACCTGCAGGAACTTTATAATATTTATTCACATTTTTTACATTAGCTCCACACATGAAACCCTGAGAAAAATAATTCCTCTCAGGGCTTGTGTCATCTTTGAGGATGCTGTGTGAGGGTATTTTAAGGAAAGGAATGAAAGGAAGTTTAAGGAAAAGGGTATAAGGTGAGGGTAGGAATCTGGGAGTCAGTGTGTCCATCCCTCCCACTGTGGTGCGGTGCGTGTTCCGAGAGAGTAGGTACGGCTGGAGAAGTCAAAAGGACTCCCTCGACCATTCTTTCCCGATCCGGCGGCGTGCCATACAGCTGGTGGGCAGACAAAACTCACCCTATGAAACCGAGCACCCTTGCTAAGTCACCAAAACAGAACCACTCAGCGTGACCTATGGCAGAGTTGTTGTTATTCAAAAAATGGCTCCCGGAGCGGCGGTACCCATACTCGCCTCCCGGATTTAAAATGTATACATATATTTCACTTATTGAAAATAACTGTCAATATGAGAAGCATTTCAGAATTTCGCAAAGCATTTCGAAAACTACTACTAAAATTTATGATCTTTCTAAAGGAAAATCTTACTATTTTTTAAATACCAACACACAATTTTCTAAAGAAAAAAGGAATAACAGTTTAACATTTCATGCATGCTGAAAAATCATTTCCCTCTATAAATTTTACATTTAATTTACAAATTGCTTGCCTGTACGATGTTATTTATTACCATTTTCTATTAGAAGTAAAATTTTACAAGTGAAATGGCGTGGCATCACGCAAAAACTGATTTTCCATTACACAGTGAATTAGCAAGTATTATGCAAATGAAAATACTTTTCTGTACAGTGGCATCTTTCACTTTTACTGCTCGTTGCTGGCGCTTCCGATGCATACTTACCGAACGCGCCCACAACCGCATGAAAGTATAAACTCCGCTACCGTTGTCCGTCGGTTAACATTTCTTGCTCGAGCTCGAAAGGAGAAGCATCGTGCCTACATTTCCGGCCGCGGTTAATTTAAAATCGCGTAAAAAGAAGCCTTCGTAAGATTCACAACAACAAAATAAATACCCTTCTGGGTTTTGCTTCAGGAAGGTTTGTCGCTTGTCCACGCGTTGATGTTCTGAAGAGTATATTTGGTGTTCGGGTGTGTTTTGAGAAATTTTTGTTTCAGTTCGGTGTTTCCATGATTTTGTGCCTTTGGTAGTGCCATTTCTGATCAGCTGTTTTTAAGGTAAGAAAATAAAATACACTTCAAAAACCAAATAATAATATTCAATAAAAAATAACGATGTCTTCTATGGGTAAGCCGCTTGCACAGTGTGGATGTAAGCTGTGCACCTCTATTTTAATCCCATAAAAACACTGATTATAATCTTACGTTATGCACCAAAAACGGTTTCTACACAAACAAATATAATTTTCTAAACACAGTCAGTTGTACGGAATATTATAAATTTCGAAGCTATCTTTCAAGTTCTGTGATTTTATTTTTTGTTCGAGTTATGTTATTACGATATAATAACAGAACTCGAATAGAAATTTTGCAGATTTTGAAAATTAACTTCGAAATTTGATGAATTGTTCAAATTCTGTGAAACAATCCACCTTAAGTAATTAAACAATTTCATTAAAAAAAATTAAAAATTTAACTAGGAAAAAATTCCATAAATATTCGACGATTATAAAACTAAAAAAAGTAAATTTATTAAATAATTTTTAAAACCAGTATGCAGATGAAATAACATCTGAACCATTCATTTAAATAATAAGCATATACCAGATTTTACCGGGAATATCTTTAATTTGAAAGCGTCTTATTTCAGATAAGTACCCATTTTGTACAATCATATGAAATATTCAGGTCAGAACGCCAAACGACCGTGAAATCCTAGCGAGCAAATACTATCTTTAACTTTAAACTGTGTTTCAAGAAAGTAGGTAGCTACGTAAATTGAAAAAATAAACATATTATCGAACTTTTGATCACGTCGTTATATGTATGTATTAACAATAAAAAATGGGAGCTGGTTCCGCCGAAATTTTTCCTTTTTATAGTAAAGTAAAATTATTTGTTCAAATACACAAAATTTACTCATGCATATTATTATGAAAGCAGAACAACCACTAGTTAGTCAATTTACTATAAAGATTAATAATGCTGGAGAAAAAACATATTTAAAAAAAAACATAATTGTAAAAAATATTAATTACCACAAAGAAAACAGGAATTTTACTATGTTATGTGTCTATGAAAATTAAACTTTATTGGAGTTTTTATTATTGGAGTAATAATTTTATTTTGGAAATAATGAAATAAATAATATTTAAATGAAAACAATCGAAAATCTGAAAATTGAAAAATTTGAAAAAGATATGGGCATATTTGGGGCACTATCTAGAAAGCATTTATTTCGGGTTTGAATCTTGCAATCATACATAAAGGTAGCAGCCAATAATATGTGCGCTAAGAAACTGAAGATAACGTTGGTAGTTCTTATTCGAGGTACGATACAGATAAAAATGACGGAATAGGATTGGGACACATTAGATCAGTTGGTAGAGTTGCGGCCCGGAAGCGTATTTACAATCCCTACCGCATTTCAGTCGCTTTAAATTTTCAATATCAAAATTTAAATATTTAGAAATAAAATTATTAATTTCTAATATACACATTGGAAAGATTATTTGATCTAGATTTTAGAACAATTTTTGTTTTTGCAAAGTGATAAAAAATTATCAATGTAGAGGTGTATTTACAATATATGGGAATAATATTAAAATTTAATTGTCTAGAAATAAAATTATTAATTTCTAATATACACACCAGAAAGATTATTTTATCTAGATTTTAGAACATTTTTTGTTTTTGCAATGTGATAAAAAATAACCAATATATAGGTATATTTAAAATGTAAATTGTCGTTACCGCGACTGAATCGGTATAGGTTTTGTAAATACGCGGCCCGGAAAGTCGAAAGTCCTTGGTTCGTGTCCCAGTTGTGCCCATATTTTTTCTGTTTTCAGATTTTTTAATGATTTTCGCTAATATTATATATAATATTTCGCTAATTAAATATTACTGTTTGAGGTTTTAGTCATTAAGTTCAAAATAAATAATTTTACTCTTCAACAAGATAAAGCTATGATTAATATACTGTTATAATACACGATAGATATGATAAAATTAAAAATATCATTGCCAATTTAATTTCGTCAAATTCGCATGAGCAAAAGATAAAACTTAAAAAAAGGTTAAACTGGTAAATAATATTAACAAAAATTTCAACAATTTTTGTTTTATCTTCGAATTTGCTTCTATATCTGCACTAAGCTTCTAAGCTGTTATATCTTCTGTATTGCTCGTGGCAGTAAATAAGCATGACTGTGAAATAAAAAAATTTTCATGGTTAAACTTAGCAAAAAAACGATTTTTTAAACCACGCACTGTGCCAAATATGGTTGTTTATTTTCTCCTAGGGAGTACGTGATTATTAGTTTAATTTAATGCTTTCTGTTTTGCCAAAATCACTATTCCACAATATAGATTCCAGATAATAAAACAAAGATTTTTAACTTTGCACTAGGAAGACTTTAATACAAAAAATAGAAGAGTTATAGCACAAGAAACAAAATAGATGCTGTGTATTTTCTACATGATTTCTCGACTTCAATGACAAAAATATCTACTTCGTGAGATCGATTCAAAACGTCTAAAACGGTCTGAATGATAGGTATATTTTTTAATTGAACACGACTTGTAGCTGTGAATCGAGACTATCGAGAGAGAAACGCAATACAATTTGAGATCTATTATTATTGTGGCATTTCTTTTTCACACTTTTTGTAAACTTTGTGGAATTTATGGGCCTACTTATGAAGCTGCTGTAAATCGTATTAAATGTCATTTTTATCTCTCCGTTACCACTGTTTATTGTATACCGTTGCTGGTGGTCCCATTCTGTAAAGTTAAAACCGTAAACCATTGAATTAAATTGATATCAGATGATAATAATAATTGGATATTTAATAAAGCGTTTCAACCTTAAGAGGATTTACAGATAAATTATTTATTACACCTTAACAATTATTATGTTTGATACTAAAATACTTTAATATTAAAATATTTATGGTCGTAGTTTTATACAAGACTTCCAATTGCGCGGATTCAGTGGAACGAATGCATCCCCATTTGTAGAGTTATGTTGCGAAGCTGCAATATGAAGAGAAAGATCGGAGAGATGTGTCTGGCTATTCTCAAAGCTATTATAAAAAAAGTTTAGAATTCAAATGGTTTTCTTTGGAGATAATTACAAGAGTACTATCTTTCACTGTCGAATAAGGAGCGAACATTACATGTTTTGATTTATTACGTGTATAAAATTATTATTAATGTAAATACTTGTATAAAATTCATATACTTTCTAAGAACTTAGCAACTTACCGCATTTACTAGAGAACACGAATCTCGCTTATTATTATTGGCTTTCAAAAATACTTATTTTGATTGTGGGTGTGTCCTGCGTAGCTCTGATTCAACGAACGCAGGAACTCCGATTTTGCTATGAATTTAAAATTCATTTTCAAAATTGGAACTGATTGTGTGAACAATTCAGATAAGTGATAAAGTACCTACCTATCATAAGATATTTTATTATAAAATATATTTTAATTATCATTTTCAAAATTGGAACTGTTTGCAAAGAATTCTGACTATCTCATGATCTTTCATGGGTAACTAGTATATAACCACTAGCATAGCAATAGTTTGGCTAATATGTAATATGTTTAAGTATAATTGTAATACTTTGAAAACATTAAAACTGTTAACGAAACTTTTTTATAAAAAATGAAACAAACACTTTGTAATTAACCACGAATTTTATTTTATATATCGACCGGTTTCGCTTCGACCAAGCTTCCTCAGGAAGCTTAACTTATTAGTTATTATTATATCCTGAGGAAGCTTGGTCGAAGCGAAACCGGTCGATATATAAAATAAAATTCGTGGTTAATTACAAAGTGTTTGTTTCATTTTTTATAAAAAAGTGTTGTTAACAGTTTTGATGTTTTCAAAGTATTACAATTATACTTAAACATATTACATATTAGCCAAACTATTGCTATGCTAGTGGTTGTATACTAGTGAAGACCCATGAAAAATCACGGGATAGTCAGAATTCTGTTTGTTTCGTTTTTTATAATATAATGTCTAACCACAAAGTATTTGCGTGTTATGAAAAAAAAAACTTTTTTTTAATGTAACGTAATGTTGCCTGTTAGTAGCTAAGTAAATAAATGTGACAATTTTATCAAGGATCAATCGCAAGCTCAATCCTCCGATAATCCTCTATCACGGAACAATCAATATTTTCCGCTTGCAGGCTTGGAAGTAAGTTTAATTCAAATATTTTTAGGTTATTCGTAATTCTGAAATGTTTTTCACCCTTTATGAATAAATACAACTTAGGTTTACATTGTGTGAATTAACTACTAACATCGTACACTTTCTTTTTAATTAATTAGAAATGTTCTCTAATAATAATTAAGCAAATATTTTTGCAAATTATTACATCCGTGAGATAATTGCTAATTATTAAAATAAATTGACTTTCAAAAAACAAAAGAGATCCGGTCAAATGCATTGAGTTGTATTATTTAAGAAAAACGTGATCTGAAAAATGTCGATGAGAAATTGGGTTAATGGGTGGATAAAAGATTGTAGATTATCGGTGAACTTATTTTAGATATTTTTTTAAGCGATGAATTTTAACTGATAGGTACATACGCCCTTGATGTCAGTTTTCACATAAACAGCGCTACACAAATTATCCATTTATTATAAATTATTTATTAGCTTTTTTTAATGCTTCAGGCTTTTTAAGATTTTTTTTTTAAATTTAATTTTTTTTTTTAAATTTTAAGAACAATCTTAAAACTTTTCTAGATATGCACTAGCACTTCCTAAAATAATAATTATATGCAAATTAAATAGTATAAGGTTGGGGACAAGTTTGCACGCAGAGAATATTAAGAAAACTTGACATTGCACGATGTTATAGTTGCTTTAACTTCTTACAAAAGTGAGTTTTAAATTTTAAACTCAACTGTTAAACAATCATATATTAACTGTTGTTTATCAGTTGTACAAAATTTAAATCGCGTTTATTAGTTAAGTTCAATTTGAGGATTTATTTTATTAAATTTTAAATTACCATAAAAAGCTTAAAATTTCGCTATGGTGCTAATAACAATATTTAAGCGTAAGCGAGATAAAATACTACTACGTACTAATACTACGTACGGGTTGTTTAACAGAATTTCAACACTTCATCAAATTTTGAAGTTAATTTTCAAGTTTTGTAAAAGTTCTGTTATCATTTCAGTTTTGTAAATCTATTGGTCAATAATAATATAATAACAGAACTAGAAAAGAACCTTTACAGAAATAAAATAAAAACTATAAAATATGTTAATTAATTTATCCTAACTAACTAACCATCACGCCGTTTCCCGCAGGGGTAGGCAGAGAGGACGGACCGCCAAACATCCCGGTCTTGGCACACATTCCTTGCCTTGTTTACATTCATACAACGTCTCATACAATCTCTTCTATTATTCTGACTCTTGACATGGCCCGACTCAAGTATCTGATTCACTTGATCGTGCCATATCTTTCTTGGGCGTCCTCGACTTCTTCTACCATTCACATTTGCGTTATATATTCTCCTTACACTCCTTTCCTCGTTCATTCGCTCTACATGCCCAAACCATCGGAGCGTTCCTTTCTTGATCATACTCATTACGTTTACATCAGCCTTGCATTCTTTGCGGATTTCCACATTTCTCACACGATCATACATGGTTTTACCACACATACGCCTCAGGGATCTCATTTCTACAGTGTTCAGTCTACTTTCATCCTTACTCTGCCAGTTCCATGCCTCACTGCCATACATCAGGGTAGGTACCAGTACTCCATTAATGACGGCTAGTTTCGCGTCTGTGAACAGTTTTTTGTTGGTGCCAACGGCGTTCAGTCCTCCATTAATAGAGTTACCTGCATTCACCCTTCTTCAATATCGCTATCAGCCTTCCCATCTCTCGTAAACATACTTTCCAAATAAATAAACTCATCCACCTGATCCAAGAATTCATCATTCACAACTATATTGCATACTGTTTTCGTACTCTCTTTTTCAAACACCAACAATTTAATTCATCCTTATAACTTATAATCTTATCGGTGACGTATGGTACGTGCATATGCACCAATATACACACTCATAGTTGTTGTATATACGTATGCTATAATATATACACTCATAGGGTTGTGTTGTATGAATCTACTCTAATACTTTGCGCCAACTATAATTCAACATCTCATTACAGCAGCATCGTAAAAATTGCCTGAAAATCTATCCAGCAAATTGAGTGTTTATGTAATTTTAAAAATTGGCTGCAGTTGTAGACATTAAATATTATTATACAACATGCTCGGTGTCTATAATCACGTTCGTCAGGTGCCATTTTCTACATATTATTCATAATACTTAATAAGTTACCTACCCTTGTGATTTAATCTGACTTTTCCATTACACTTCATTTTATATCATCATCATTATGCGGAAATTACTCTCTAAGATCGCCGTTGAACTTAAACGATTACTCTCAGAGCCAAAACACGGACTAAGGAAAAAAGATGGACCCTCATTCTGATAGCTTTTCGTAAAGTTTATAGGTACCGATTCTGACAAATTTTTTATTTACTTATAATTTGCGTCTTCTTCGTTTTATTTTATTTAGATTTTTTATCCTTTAAAACTAGTTCTTTAATATCCAATTAGTTGTTTGTCCATTTGAACGAAATGATGTCTTCATATTAACTTAGATATAAAAGAATTTACCTTTATTTTTTTTTATATCATGATAAGCAAAAAATAATACTATTAACCGGAAATTCTGTAAACGATTGACAGAATATGTCATATAGAAAGGAGTCACGTGACTCGTTCCACATGTTTTAGATGCCTGGTTTCAAATCAAACGGAATCGACGGTCTTATTGGTCGAAGGGTAAGGCTCTCGACTAGCAAACCGAGAGTCGCGGGTTCAAAACCCGGCGTTTGCAAATAAATTTTATTTGATTTATTTATGCAAATTCACAATAATTCATAGAAAATTTGAGACGCGTTCCATAATGGAAGATATCCTCAGTATCGCCCTAGTGTATGACCTCCATTCATAAATTAAACCTCGCTTGAAATGGCTTTAGCCGTGTTTGGTGACCAGATCTAAATAGCCAGATACTTCCACACATCCCTCTTCCCCATTTCCTTCCCCTCTCCATTTCCTTCTTTTTCACAACGTAGGTATCCCAATTGGGGATGCCATAGTTTTACTGGCACTACACGGGAGCAGTTGGGACTCTTATGTGGTATTCAAAAAAAAAACAATAGCATGACAAGCAAAAAAAAAGGTGCAGGATATGCTGCAATGGCTCAGTTAACATAAGTATCTAACTAGGCAGTTCCTGTTCTAAGAAACTAATCATTATTAAACCTGTTATTTCTTCACAAATACATATCTTAAAAAACAGAGTGTGCAATTCACAAGGTTGAAGTGAAACCTTCAGAAAACTAAAGTAGACAAGAGTGGGAAAGCTACGAAGCACCGCACCGTACACCGATTATAATGTCTCATTCTCTTGCAGGCTAAATCCTATAGATGTATACAATAGAAATGCATTGATTCAAATTATAAAAGAAAAAGAAAAGTATCAATTTATAACTGAAACCGTACTAGACATAAATATATTTTTTCATGCCCAAAATTAAACACTTCCTTCGCACAAAATTGTTATACTTATCAAGGAAGACTTATTTTCAACCGATTACCGGATGAAATTAGAAAAATTAATGATAAAATCCAAATAATAAACATTGTTAAAAAATATTTTAAAGATAATCTCAAAAAAAAAAGTTTCCGATTAATCTAATCTCAAGAATAACTATGTACTTATAACTCAGTTTCCAAGTGATACTCTGTTCTTCAAATAAGTTAAATTTTGTATTGTTTTTGGCAACTAATTACAATAATTCTGGATACATTATCCAAATAGTAAAATTGTTTTGATAGTAGATAAATACTTATAATTACATATTACCGAACTTACAACTTATTGTTTTTTACATTCACATTGTAATTTAAGAACTTAAAAATAGCATTAAAAACTGTACACTACTCTTCCAGACACAAGCTAACGCTTCCATGGAAGAGTGGTATTAACATATTTGAATATGAACATGTAAGCAAATTAATACATCATCTGTAATGTACATTATATTTTATATGCTAAAAAAATAATAAATAAAAAAAAAATAATAAAAATAAAAATAAATATTATGTATATTTGCCTCTTTTTAGTGTCGCTAATGTTCGTTTCATGGAGTTTCAAACCAACGCAACGGTGCTAAAGAAGTTTTTATTTCAAAGTACAGTTCTCAAATGCGCCGTGGAATAGGTATATTCTTTTTGCATTCAAAAGTGGGCATTATTACTGGCTTCCTCCATATTCCGTAGAGCTCCAAACCATTAAGCGAGAAAAATCTGAGAAAAAATAATTGAACATTATCTTAAGTTGCATCTTTACAAGATTACTCGGCCTCGGTACAGGTTCACTTCATATTAACATCGTCTTAAGACGGAAGGTGTAAGGATGTAAGGTTTTATGGGTATTATCACCGATAAACCAAAGATAATTACGTACAGTGAATATCGGAGAACTTTTTACCATTTGTTACCATTTTTACCATTCTCACCAGAAAACCTTAAAAGCACTGTAACAATGTATTGTACAGTATGTATCAATTAAAATAATAAAATAGTTGAATTTTTCATTAGCTTTTTTTTCACATTTGTTCCTACACGTATGTTTCGTAAAGTAACAGATTTACGAGTTGTTCTGTGAACAGTAGACCAAGCATCCAAAAATTATCATTCTAATTATCTCATTTCTGAAATCGTAATAATTTTTTTTTTAATTTTTTTTTTTATATTCACAAAAAGATACATAAATTACAATAAATTTTATTCAATAATTAATTACATAATATATGTGTTTAATTTACCCCTATAAATTAACAGGGCTTGTGTGAATGGGAGGTGTTATTATATTGGTTTATTTTTTTTTTTCAGTTTAAATTTTCAGTATAATTTTTAAGTTGTGTTTTAAATTTTTTTTTGTTACTGTTCATGTTTCTGATTTTTTCAGGTAGTGAATTAAAAAATTTAACTCCGAGTTATTTATGATTTAACTGTCCTTTTGTTTTTTTACATTTTAGAGTAGGAAATATTGACGTTTTGTCTAAGGTTTCTGTTATTTTTAAAGGGTGCAACTTTATTTTGAATATTATCTTTATAAATTTGTAATGTTGCATGATAAAAGTATACTGCACTTAATTTGCTGACCTTAAATTGTTTGAATAACAGTTCTGATGAATATGAATAGGCTTTTTTTTAAATTGTTTTTATTATTAGTTTTTGTGATATGTAAATTGTTTGTGTTTGATTTGTATATGTATCGCCCCATCCTATGATGCCGTATTGTATAATTGATTGACAGAAAGCGAAGTATGTGGTTCTAAGTAATTTTTCGTTTAAAAATATCTCTTAAACATCTAAATATATATGTTAGTTTCCTTCTTCTGTTGTTCAGAATATTTATGCGTGGGGACAATTTTAAACACTGGTCTATTATTATGCCCAGGTACTTAATATCGGTCTTGATTTCAGTGTTTGTACATACTATATTGCATAATATATTGATTTATAAGTATGTACTTAAATACCTACCTACTTAATTTTAAACTATGCATTACATTTTAAGTAACATTTAAAAAAAATGTATACGTAATTTTACAATTTGTACAAAGAATCGTCAGTGTCTCAATGATAATTCTTTTTTCAATCTTTCTTCAGGCTGGTAAGTAAATACCATAGTATCTAAAAGCTCAGTCAAGTTAGCTTTCTAGCCAAGGTAAGGCTTGCTTTAGTAATAAAGTGGATGCAGTAGATTTTCAAAAACGTAAATCAGTCACCTATCTTATCAAAGTTAGCCACCTTTTTTATATGAATACCTCACAAGAGTCCCAGCTGCTCCCGTCTGGAGCCAGAGAGTCTATTGCATCCCCAATTGGGGTACATTGTGAGACTGAAAGAAGGGAAAAGTACCTGGCTATTCAGATCTGGTCACCAAACACGGCTAAAGCCATTTCATGCAGCCGTTTCAATTCTGATTGGTGGTCTTACACCAGGGCGATACTAAGAGTATCTTCCACTCTGGAACGTGCCGCAAATATACCATTTATTATTTTAAATGAATTAATCGTGAAATAACACAAATTAATCAAATAAAGTTGATTTGCTTACGACGGAATGCGATCCAGCGACCTTCGGATTGAGAGTCAAAAGCCTTACCTCTAGACCACACCAGCCAATTACGAAAATCGTCCTAAATTAATCAAAGATTTTCACCGGAAAAGGATTGTAGATACAAAAAACTTTACGGACACTTGAAATGCCAAACGGTCGAATTAAAACAGGACTTCGGTAGGACAAGATGTTAATTGTTGGCAAGGGGAAAACATACGTTTCAAACGATTATTTTATATGTGTTTTCGTTAACCCATTTTACAAGCACAAATAAATCTTAAGGAAAAACGTCACATTACCGGTTTTCTTCTTCTAGTACTTCTAATGGAGTTTACGTTTCATCAGGGCTATCTTTATATTGCGAGTTGCTACGCAGATCAAATTTTAATATAATAAAGAGATTCGAAATGTTCTTATTGAAGAATCGCTGACTTATGGTACCTAGATGATGTATGGCAGATTAATTAGGTACTTAAGACGATGCATCACATCGTATAACATTAGAAATCAGGCCGCTAGCAAAACACTCCTTGTGTAGAGGGCGATAAGGTTGAAATTCCCCGTTAACATCAGCCACTTATTTTGATTTTTGCGAGAATAATACATAGCCAAAAAGCGTGTTGTATTTTATTTTGCAGAGTTCAGGCACAAATATTTAAATATTTTATGATAATTTTCTAAAGAACTTAATTTTTCCACATTACACAATAAAATCATATATTGTGCCTTATAGCAGATTTTGAAGGACTTATACTTAATTGTTTCTTTTCTGGGCTTATATAAACGCTTCGATCATTTCAAAGGCAGTACTTAATTAAAGAATCTAATATATTCCTAAGCGATCTAATTTTCAAAACAAAAACGCCTATGTACACCTATACAATATTTTGTAGTTGATCATCGTAACACAGAAAGTAAGTCGTCACCTCATTTGGAGATGATTCCGTCATTTTTTTCAAAAATGACCTTTGAATGCCAAAGCATATCTTTTGCTCATTTCTATACCCAAAATATTTTTCAGAACCATCAGAGTTGTATTTTCGTAGATACAAATATATGTATGACAAAGTTCTAACATCAAGCATTGTCAATGATAATTCATTTTACGATTCTAACATCACTTACACTCTCCATTTTGTTTGTATCTGACAGTTGATCTTAAATACTAGGCGCATTATGGTTTGTCACTTCATTTGGATAGGGTTCTAACTACGCCTAACCATTTTCTAAGGTTTCTAAGTTTCCAAAGACGAATTTTCGTAATCTATTTAAGAATTTTTGTTAAAGTGTTTTAGTTTATCATATTTTGATGGAAAAAATTTAAATAGGACGTGGCCCTAGCTTGGAATTGCATTAAGGAAATGTAATTAGAACCTTGTGCAATGAATTATTATGCCCTAGCTGGTTGCATAGGGTACTTTGTTTAGGTATGTTTAGGGTAAATATACGACCTATTTAAATACTTTCCTATAAAATATGTTCAATTAACATACTTTACACAACTTTCAACCTCAAAATCGGAAATTGGTAAATAGATAATGAGAAATGGTCGGTGCAAACTTTTAAACCTCATATCTCGGAACAAGGTGAAGTGAAGTTAGAACCCTATCAAAATGAAGTGACGATGTGTTAAGTGTGAAGAGTAAAAACATGAAGAGCGTTTTTACGGCAACACGTGCGTGTCAGAGCGGTGCAGGCGATCAAGGTCAGAGTAAACTATTTTACTTAACATGGCTACCCTTCACGTCTCTTTTTTTCACTCACTGAGGTTAAGGCCATACTCGACGCAATGTAAATTCGAGTACACTATATATTACGCAACATGTAATATTTATGCAATTTTTAAATGCACTTCTTTCCAATGAATGAATTTGACTAGTAAAACAGTACATTTTAATATCGAGATATATCTAGATCTATAATACTCGTGTGTCGAACGCAGCAAATCATTTCAGTGATTTATGGTTTCGATTGAAATATTTTTAAATCCAAGGAACTTTGGATCGTCCCAACACGTAGTTTTTGTTCAACGTACGTCTCGTTGAACTTCGGTCGAGCCCACTTATTGCCAGAATCATTATTTTATTGTCTTATTTTTTTCATGATTAAAAGATAATGTTCATGATATACAGTTATAATGTGAATTATCATTAATAGATGGAATGAAATATGGTACGCCTTTTCTTAAGCCACGTGTTATTATTTATTATATTTTATCCCAGTGGTTAGAATTTTCCTTCTTCGTCTGGACAAAAATTATACTAAGAAAAATAGAAAGATGTTTTTACAAAAAAATATATATGTACATTATTTCCGTACAGGAGGCTCTGAGAAAAATAATTTCTTAAAAACAAGTTTTTTGTGCAAAGGAAGGAGTGAACCTTGGTCTTGAAAATACCCATGTTATACCATGTAGAAGCACATATGCTGGCAAATCGTTTCACAGACCTACTGTTCAATTCAAGAACGAGTCGTAGAAATGAACCGAATTTCAACTATATACGTAATGAAAGAACCAAAGACGGAGCATATTCCATTGAAATATTGTTAGAAAAAGGACGTCATTTCTGTGCTTTAGAGACTGCAATTTTGTTAAGACAGAATAATCTATTAAACCGACCGCGCTATTCTGCACAGATTCGAGTATTTTTCTTCAGATATTGTGAGGCTCCAAACCAGAGGTGGTTGCCAAATTCAACCATGGTGCGCATTTGTGATTTGTTCAGGGTTATTTGGACGTTATTATTGTATTGTTCGTCTGGAATATTTTTTAAAGCGGAGCGTGGCTCTCAGTAAAGGCGCTTACGTAACTCGGCGTCCTATCGATTATAGCGATTTTTTACGGATAAGTAACAGAGTTAGGTTTGGTTTATGTCAATTTCATGGGTCTCAATTGGAGTAGGTACGCCTCTTGTCAATATCTGACATGCGCATAGAATTTACATTGCCATGGTTGCATTATTATGAGATCTGAAAAAAAAAATCAGAGTTAATAATAATAATTTTTTTGTGTCTCTTGTTTCTAATATTAATACAACTTTAGATGGAGTTGGGTATCTTTCAAATGAGTTTGAAGTTCGTGTGATTACTAGTTGATTTATTAAGTTATCGTAAATAATATTAAACTGGACAGACGTCCTTACTATAACTAGACTAAGCTGTAAGTAGCAGACTGGAGTGCCCGCCAAACTTGATGATGCCTTTGGCATTCATCGTAACCGTTCTTATCCAAGACACGAACTACGATAGGTGGTACCTTTCTGATATCATGCTCATCTGCCATCTATTGGCAATTGGAATATTTCAAAACTTCGTATTACTAATTAAGAGCGCTGCCGGTCGCTGCGAACATTTATGAATAGGTATTTTAAAAAATCTCTTTTATTTCACTCTCTGACAGTAGTCAGAATCGCGCTATAGATGTGTGAGTGAATGCAGGCCTTGTGTGTGTGGGCTACGCGCTTCACCCGTGTCGAATTATTATTTCTGCCGACCACGCATGTTCCAATCTGCAAATGTGTAGAGACAAGACCGCTCGCAGGGGCGTCCTATTGTAAGCGTCCTATGAATATGCTATTATAGCTACTTATCGTTGTTGCGCGCACAAAATATCCTGTGGGTATTTTAGAATATTAGGATACATAATAAAAAAAAAACCGAAAAAAAAAATTGGGGACCCATATTTTTATTTATTTTCATTAATTGTAGAGTTATTTTTGATACCATGTTTGGGTGAAAACAAGTGGGCTTAATATACATTTTTTTATTAAAACCGACAATTTTTTCTAAAATTTTGCATTCAGGATTTTTGTGCGCACTTTTTATGCACATATGATATTTTGTGTAGCAAACGTAGGAAAGGCAACTTGACCTTTCTCATAGGACCCATATCCCTCAGGCCTCGGGCATATTTTTTCATAAGGTCGAAATATTTCCGCTTTGCAATAAAATCCAAATAAATGGAATATTTCTGATAGTATCCGAAAACTAAAAATTGTTTTTGAAAGGCGATGAAATACGCTTTTAAATTTTGAAATCCGAAATAAACCTTTGCTTTTCGAATATAAAAATTTTGAACGCACACATAATTTTTTTTAAAATGACTCATCTTACGTTTTTTCTAACTAAAATTACTGATAACGAAAAAAATAAAAACACGTACATATTTATTACACAAATGTATTGTTAACATTTCCGTCACCTCACTTTTTTATTGTTTCATGTAAAAATAATTAATAGATACAAAATTCCATAAGTTTCATAAACTTTGGTTTTATAAAGGTGTACAATTCCATTATTTTGTGGTTAACTTTTGAATTTGAATATAAAGTTTGATATTTTCTCTTTCTCTTTCGAACACCGTTTAAAACTTATTTCTCAACATAATAGTAAGGGAGACACAATATCGATATGAGTTGTTCCCAAAGCTAACAAATAGCCGAGGGGGGGGGGGGGGGGGGGGGGTTAAATTTGGATTTGTGACCAAAACACCCAAATAAATTGAAAATGTATTTTTTTAGCAAAAGGTAGAGAAAATATCTTGTGCTGATAAATATGTTTTATTTTATTTATTTTTGTTTCAAATTACGAAATATTGGTCTTAAAAAAATGAATTTCGTATGATTTTGGATGCAACTTAATTTTTTGGTAATTTTTTGACAGTTAAATAGAAATATTAAAAAAATAGTTTTGCTTTACCTACTGAGTTAATATTGAAGAAAATATATATATTTTAATATTTAATATAGATGTATAATTGTACAGTGGAGTTATATAAATTACATATGGTGTACATACATAGGATACGGTTACATACTAAAATATTGTGCACTTGGAAGAAATTCGAAAAATCTAAATAAAATAGAGGTGAATATAGATTAATAATAAATAGAAAGAATGAGAAAAACAGGTAATTATTTAGTTAATTATTCCTGATGAAGTTTGAGTTTCAGTTTATTGATGTCTTTGGTTTTTTTTTATTTCAATGGGAAGGTTGTTGAAAAACTTTATTCCTAAATAGATGTAATTGTTTTGCATTAGTTTGGTATTAAATTTTGGTATTTTGATGTTATCTTCATATCTTTTTGATTTTAGTTTAAAATTTTTTGATGATATTATCTTTGTAAATTTGGGTAATTGCATTTTTCTTGAAGATATTCTCTACTCGAGGCACCGTGAAATCTGCGAAAAGCGTTTCTGTTGGATAAGTGGAGGGTTTCTTTAGGATTACTTTAATGATTAGTTTCTGGATTACTTTGATCGGGGTTAGAATATTGTTAGAATATTGTATGACCCCCCCCCCCCCATGCAATAATTCCATATTGAATTAATGACTGGATTAGTGCATAGTATACTCTTTTTAGATTGTTGAGATTATTATTATTTTTTTATATGAGCTCCACACAGGAGGCCCTGAGGAAAATAATTTCTCTGAGGGCCTAGGTCATCTTTGGGGATGCTGTGTGTATATTATTAAAAAAACATTTCTTTGGGTAATTTTAATTTAAGTGCGACAAATTTGAGTTAAAAAAATAATACGAATTCTTGCACACAAAAAGACTTTTTTTCTCATTTTAATTTTATAGTTTTATATTTTTTTTATATTTCTGTAGTATATAGGGATTTAATTTTATAATTTTATATTTTTTTATATTTCTGTAGTATATGTAGTATATTTTTTTAAATAATTACCATTAATTACAAGTAATGGTCAGAGTTGCCTCTAAAATGATTAAAAAGATGAATTTTTGAAAAATGGGATATATTTGTCAGATTATTTAGGAAACCGTGGTGAATCAAATGGTGTAAACAAAAAAAAATTTGGTCGAAAACCTCACATGGGATATTTTGTGAATGCAACGACGATATTTTCTCAAGAGTTTTGAGAATAAATATATATATATATATTTTTTTTTTATACGTTATTAATTTATCAAAAAAAACATTCTTGCATCATAATAAGAGGAGTACCAGAAATTGAAGGTGAAAATATACAAAATATACTATTCAACATTAGCAAAGAGATCAACACAACCACCACCAAAAATGACATCGAGACCACTTTTAGAGCTCCGGGCAGAACCACGCCAACAAAAACCAGACCAATAATCGTAAGGTTCAAACATGTACATTTAAGAAACGATTTTTTAAACTGTACAAAAAAGTACAACATGAATGCAGTATCCAGGGAAGATAAACTTAACACCAGCTCCATTGGCCTTTCCGGACCTCGAACCCCTGTATTTATTTCGGAGCACCTAACATCTACAAATAAAAGATTATTCTACCTAGCGAAGAAGACGGCAACAGAGAAAAAACTCGCATACGTATGGATAAAAACGGGACGAGTGTATATACGTCAAACCCCTGAATCGAGAGCTATACTCATCACATCAGAAAATACCCTTCTTACACTGTGACTGAATAGGACGAAACCAGAGGAAAACAAACAAATGGCCAATACTAATGCAAAAGAGGAAGATACTGCTCCAGAAATAGGCGACAAACTGTATCCTTTAATACTCCACTCTACCTTACAATTATCTTACCACATAGCAATTTTACCCTTAAATTTAATTCCTTCTGCATTTGCAAGTACTCACACAGGATTGTCCATGCAATCCATGTATTCACTTGCATTGATATACCATATTTTATTATCTTATAATAATGAGTCCAAATTACCTTGTGATATTTACAGTATACATAAATTTTAATTATAATGATAATAAAAGAGCATAATGAAATCGATAGTATCATAATGCCGATTACTGAAATAATCTGCCAAGATAAAGATAAAATTATGCAATTCGAATGGGGATCTAATAAATTTAATATTATACATCAGAATATTAGAACTATGGAAAATTTGGATGACTTTCTTATATTTATGGAAGAAATAAAAACTGTTGTAAAGTTTCATGTAATAATTTTCACAGAATGCAGATTAAGTGAATCTTATACAGCCAAACAAATTGCAGGCTATAATGAATACCATACAACTACACATATTAACCAAAATAGCGGAGTGGTAGTTTATATTGACGTCACATTAAATTCTCAAGTTCAAGAAATACACATAAGCCAATGTAATTGCTTAAAAATCAACATAAATAAGACTTTAGGTATATTAGCTATCTACAGATCACCATCGTTCAATGACATCCAAGCTTTTCTGGAGAGTCTCATTGTAGAGATAAAAAAAACTAAGAATATTCCGCGATACTTGCTAATCGGGGACATGAATATAAATACAATAGGTGAAGTAAAGCATAGACAGTGTGATGACTTTTTATGTGCTATGTCGGAAAGTAACTTTATCTCTAATATTAATTCCCCAACTAGGGTACAAGGTACTTCAAGCTCGTGCTTGGATCATATATTCACTAGAAAAATAACAAACTCAATTGCATTTGTTATGCATAATACAATTACTGACCACTACACCATTGCAATCAGTATCCCAAACTCAATGCACAAAAAAATAAAAAATAAAAATAAATTGGTTATAGACTTTGAGGCTTTATTAAATGATCTTGGTAAAAAAAATTGGGAATTTATTTATAAAGAAACTGAAGTTAACAATGCTCTAAACTATTTCATCAATGAAATCAATGCATACATTATGAAACACTCAACAATAAAACACATTCCACACAGTAAACTACAACTCACCCCGTGGATTAGTAACGGCATTGTTAAATCTATACATAAAAGGAACCATCTTCATAAAATAGCAAAACAGGACCCATTGAATATTACTAAACAGCAAAACTATTACCGATACCGAAACGTATGTAAAAACGTCATTCGCAAATGTAAAGAGCGTTACTATAAATCTTTAATCGATAAGGACAATTCCAGCAAAAATTTGTGGAACGTTGTTAGAGACATAACAAAAACTAAACGAAATACAGGTACACCTATAAATGAATTAAAAATCGGAAATTTGACTATAACTGACCCTCAAACAATTGCATGTCATACTAATCGATATTTTGCATCTGTGGGCTCTAAGCTAGCGAATAATATTTTTAAAAATACCCAGAAAACGGAAGACAGTTTAGCGTCGGCAATTAAAACAAACGATCCAAGTTGCTCATTTGAAATTAAACCAACTACTACAGAAGAGATCATAAAAATAATCAACATTCTTAAAACTACACATGCAAAGGGTCCAGATAGTCTAAATACGTACATATTAAAAAAAATTAAATCTCAGATTTCTACACCGCTTGCATTTATCTACAACTTAAGCTTTGCTTCGGGAATATTTCCTGATCATTTAAAAAGATCAATAATTATCCCAATTCACAAAAGTGGACCAAAATTTCTTGTAGAAAACTATAGGCCAATATCACTGTTAAGCGCAATATCTAAAGTTATTGAAAAGATTTTCAAATCAAGGTTGAGTGAATATGTGGAGCATAACAAAATTCTAAGCCCAAACCAATACGGTTTTCGATCTGGTAAAGGAACAGATGATGCCATCGCATGTCTCACGGAAACTATTGCAGGAAATATGAACCGTGGCAAGAAAACTATTGCCCTGTTCCTGGACCTGGCCAAGGCTTTCGATACAATATCACATAAAATACTTTTACAGAGACTGCAAAATATAGGGATAACAGGAAAAAGTTTTCAATGGATACAAAGTTATATTTCTAAGAGATTCCAGCAAACAAAAATTAATGAGGCTACTAGTACTTCAATAGAAAATAACTTTGGAGTGCCACAAGGAAGTACACTAGGGCCCCTTCTCTTTATTATATATATCAACGAACTATGTAATCAACATATAGGTGGGAAAATCATTACGTTCGCAGATGACACCGTCATGTTATTTGAAGGAGAGGATTGGAAAGAAACGCACCACCTTGCGAACATCGGTATTAACTTAGTTAAACAGTGGCTGGACAGTAATTTGCTTACATTAAACATATCAAAAACCAAATACCTAACATTCAGCGCTACTATTGCAGGACAACCCAAAACACTTCACCACCTCATAATACATAAAATTAATTGTAGCCTCGGAAATAGTAACTCTCCGTGTAAATGTGAAACTCTTGAGTGTGTTAAATTTATCAAATATCTAGGCGTTATAGTTGACAATAACCTAAAATGGAAATACCAAATAGAAAATGTAGCAAAAAGAGTGCGTACACTTATTCATATATTTATTTCATTGCGGGAAATTTTAAAAACACACTACTTAAAAAATATATATTACGGGCTATGCAACTCGATCATAACATACGGATGTATTGGGTGGGGGGGTGCAGGGAAAACAATATTAAACTCGTTATTGAAGGCACAGAAATCTATTTTACGTGTTATAATGAAGAAACCTTTCAGATATTCGAGCGACGCTCTCTTCAGGGAATTTAATGTACTAGATGTTCGACAGTGTTACATTAAAAAGATAATAATTTATGCTCATAAAAATAAATATAAAATGAAAAAAGTCGAACACAAACATCAAACCAGAAGTAAGGGCAGAAATGACCTTTCTATTCCAACAAGCAACACAGCGGCTTATCAAATGATATTCTCATACCTGGGACCGAAATTGTATAACAAAATCCCTTCTCAACTAAAATTGTGTAAAGTGTCATCCTTCAGCCAAAAAATTACAAAATGGTTACTAGATTTGGGCAGGACGGAGTCTGAAATATTACTAAAAAATATTATCTGATAATTATATATTACAGCGCCTCTATTTTTTTCCAAATTAATGTCTTTTGTTTTTTTCTTACTGTCTACCTGTATATTATTCTTCTTGTATTCAAAAATAACAAAACTAATTTTAACAAAAAACCAAAAAATTTACTCATTCAACTCTGTCACATGGTAGCTTATCTGATGGTTCTGCCACTTTTCTTGCTGGAACAAATTAATTGAGAATCTTTTGTAAAATTAATTGAGAGTCTGCATTTGTGTAAGATGTTTTGCTTACGAGGCTTCTTTCGGATTTAGTTTATTGTAATGGCTGATTAAGTTCTTTAAAGTACGATTGGAAAACACTTTAAACATTTTTGAAAACCTTTTATGCTAACGATTCTGATATTTTTTGTATGCCTCTACTGAAGTATAAAGCTGTACTAATTAAACAATTTAGCAGTACGTTTTTTTTAACAAGGTCACCATATACAAGTATTTTCTGTTTGCTTCTTCTTCTTCACTGCTTTCAATAACTTTGTATTAATATGTATTATTTTTCTTTTGGTTTATTTATAATTAATAGGTATTATTTTTCTTATGTATTATTTTTCTTTTGGTAGAATGTATTATTTTTATTTTGGTAATATGTATTATTTTTCTTTTGGTTTATTTACAAGTAAACTTATAATTTTACATTTCTTTCTTTTTTCTATATTGAAAAAAAAAACATGTACGTAAAGGACACTTGTGCATAAATATAAATAATTAATAATAACTAAATTAGTAAATAATTAAATTATGCATACATTATAAATAATTAAATATTTTTGCCTGAACTTTAGTAAATAAGATAAAGTTTTTTGGCGATGATTTGTTGATTTGTGTCCCAAATTGGTAATTTCTAAATTAAATTTACGCCTATCAAAATGTTTGTCATTTGACTGTCCTAGAACGGGAGACCTTCCTAGTTGGACAGTCAAAGCTTCTTTGTATTGATGTATTCTCTATAACAAATAAACGTTTTATTATTATTATTATTATTATTATCTATTTATTATATACTTGATGTGGAAAATAACATAGTTACTATATTAAGCCAAATAATGTATATGCGGATATACAATTGGATATATGCATAATAATAATTATACCATAATAAAAAGTCATACAGCTTCATATGTGCTAGAGCTACAAAACTACACTACTTGGATGTTTTTGACCACAAATGTTTAAAAAACTGGCGTAAAAGTACTAATGACGTGTAAGCCCATAGAAGGGTTCTCGAGAAACACAGAAATGCATTGATTGAAATTGCACAAACGAATTGGTTATGGCGACCCAGCTTGAAGTGCTGCAAATGGGTCCAATCTTTGTGGCGTCATTTTTAGTTAAATGAGAACAAATAACTTTGTAAAAACAGCTTTATGTAATCAATATTATCAACATATTTCGAAAACAGAGTATTCTCTTCGTCAGGATAAGATTAATATTAAAAGACAAACAAGTATAGGCATATGAGAATTATAGATAAAATATTAAAGGGAGAGGTGATTAATTACTTAAAAATATCACAAAATGCAATTATACATATAAAATGAAATATAAAAATTATTTTTAAGTTAAATACCCTTATAGTATAGCAAAGTCATTGGAGAAGCTGTGTAGAGGATATTTTTAATGAAAGGAAGGAGAGGAATTTCTGGGTAGGTAAAAGTATGAAATGATGGTGGAGAGAGTCCGGCTGTAGAGATCAAAAGATCTCCCACTTCCAGTTTCTCCCAATCCGGCCCGCCACGCAGTAAGTGGACAAAATCATCCGCCACCAAAACCCATGCAGACCTTACCCGTGAACCCGGGAACCCATGCTCAGTCACCAAACATAGCGGACCACTTGGGGTGACCAAGTGGCGGGGGTGTTGGTATCCAATAAATGGTTCCCGGGGCGATGGTACCTATAACGCCTCCCAAATTAAAAATTTATTATAGTACTTGACATAAACAATTTTAATTTTGCACAATTTTAGTATGAAAGCTCGGTCAGTATTGGTATACCGCGATGAGTCACTGAACAGAAAAAAAAACGAATAAAAAATATCGATTACTCGGGCAAGGACAACACTAGTCTACCGATAAAATTCGTTACATCACTACTTCGCTTTATATGTATTTGTCAACACCCTCGTTCCCCGGCCCCCCCAGGAGAACTGAGCGAAAGGGACACCTGCACGTCGGGCCGAAAATACCTAAATAAAATCTTCGAAATCGATGTTTTGTATTCCCCATTTTTCTTCTCCAAAACTGGACCGATTTTAAATTTTTTTTTCACTAACTGTATTAAAAGAAAATATTCTATGTCGGTACGTTTTGCTTTTTTTCAAAATACATTGTTTAGTTTGTATACTGAACGTTTTTTGACGGCGTTTAAATTAGGCAATTTTATTCATTTTTGGAAGGTCCTAACTTCTATAAGAAGTAAATTATCAAAAAAAGCAAAACGTACCGACACGCTAGTGGTCGATATCTATATTATGTAAAAAAAAATTTTGCTCTAGGGTCAAAATCCAGAGAGATAAACGGGGAATACGTTTGTATGGAAAAACGCAGCTAGTATTTCCTCTTAAGCTATCGACATCTGTTAAAATATGCTGAAAACACATGAATAATCGATACACTACAAAGATCACTACTTACTCAGCTATCTTTGTAGTAGGTTTTTGAAGAATTTCACTTCAGGGACGAACGTGAAGAATGTCATAATGTCATAGGTGTTATAAAGTGACATACATGTGTGTGTAAGTTTGTATTAAGTTAAATACTGGATAAATTAATTCAAACACAGCATATTCTGTTTAAATTAAATCATTATTTTGTTCACAAGAATAATTGAATTATTAGCTTTAATGTCGTACAATGGAAAGTGTTTGAATACATAAAACTAGTTTACATAGATTACAAGATAAGTAAGTCAAAGTCGCAACGGTATTATTATTAACAATAGGGTCGAAGCAATAATAGTGGTTTGCGATTCTGTTACTTGGGTTAGAAACAAGCCACTTCAGGTAGGTAGGCACTTGACTCTTTTAAGTAGGTACTAGGTACATAATTTTATTTGTATTGTTTCTACTTTTAATAAAGCTAAGTTCCAATTTCTCCCGTCTGGAGCCAGTGAGATTAATGCATTCCCGATCGGTGTATGTTGTGAGGCTAAAGTGAGTTGGGAGGGGAGGCAGGTGGGAAAGACGAAGGTAGGGATGCAACTGGCTTTGTAATCAACAAATTCAGCGACCTGGTCACCACAGACGGTTAAACCCATTTCAAGCAATATTTCATTTCTGAATGGTGGTCTTACATCAGGGCGATACCAGTAGTATCTCCACCCTGTGATACGTTACAATATATCTGTACCCGAAAAGCATACGGATGCAAGTCCAAAATTTGAAGGTATGAGTTTTTGATGCAAACTTGAAGTAAATCATCATGTTTATCAGTGGCAGAAAGATACAAGTCCTATCATGAAGGAAAATGGGATTTAAAAAGATGTATACGAATGCAACTACCTTTGATGCAACAACTATCTTAAGAGAAGAAAGATGTACGTGATTTAGTTGCATTTTGAGTATTATGACTCAAATCCATTTGCATCCTTCTGCCTCTAACATTACTGCGCTTTCTATGGAAGTAAACAATTTTCAAACATTGATTGTTTCATAATACACCAAAAGTCATTACAAAATAATATTCCATTTCATTTTGAAGCAGAAGGACTTAAGTCCGTGTCTTTTTTTAACGTTTTTTTTAACATAATTTTTCAAGGCTTTACATATAAAATATGTCGTTTGATTTGCTCGTTTTTAAAACAAAACTAATTGATTTAATAATTACATTTTTTGTTATCTATCAGCACGGGTATCCGAAGTTATGAGACCATAGTTACAGAAAAAATAGTTTTTTGGCTCTCCTGAACATTTACCTTTTTGGACTTGCATCCGTATGCTTCCCTGGTACAGAAATTATTACGATCCGATATTATTACGATACGATATCGAACGTTATTAATACGTTGAATTTCAGAACCCGGTTTCGATTGCATGTTCGACGTCACGCCTTACACGCCGCGCCACAAATAACATCTGTGTACGTGGATTTTCAGACAAAGCTACCGTTGTAATTCGGTTTCTAATTTAAGAATTCGTCACAAGATGTAGCCACGTTCGTCGGCAAGACGCATAGGGACGTTTCCTTCCTAAGTATAAGTTATACGAATTTGTGAACTTTGCGTATCTCCCGGATTTCGAAAGATTGACGGTAAGACTCAGTTGTATCAAGCGGCTGTAAGACGTCGTCGCACGACACGGTTACTTTGTCGCGGTGACTAGCCATCACTGGTTGACAGTGGATACGAGGAACGGGCTAATTTTGGAACCAGTTCCTATTGGATGTATAAGATGAAGACGAACCAAAAGCCGCCCGCCTTTTAATTATCACTAATACGATATATTATTTCAAATTAATAAATTGTGAATTAACATAAATCAATCAAATGAAAATTACTTGCGCACTCCGGGTTCGAACACGCGACCATCGGATCGCCAGTCGAGAACCTTTCCCCTCGATTACGGAGCCCGTCAAGTTTCATTTGATACGAATTTATCATAATTATAAATTAGTAGTTCACAATAATTAAAACAAAATAATAGTGTTTCACACGGACCATATTTACTTCCTGCGTTCTTTTCTGAAAGTTTGTCAGTCGTGTGAAGTAGATTAAGTTGCTTTTTATTACAAAAAATATTCATCGGCGCGCGCCGCGGGTGTCTCATATCAAAAGTTAAATTACCGAAACACCCATTTTGAATACAAATTGCTTTTTTTAACATAAATTCAAGTAAAACTTTCATTTCTACAATGAAGTTGTTTTGAAATCAATTAACACAAAAAACCATTGTCACAAACAGCTGAATTTGTGATATCTAAAATATAAATCAAAATATTCTGATTAGAATGAAAAATAAACTAAAGTTAGTTTTTCTTGACATCAATAATGTATATCTTATATGAATCACATTAAAATAATTTCACCTTGATTTGTACAGAGGTAGATATTATTACTTGGGAATGTAAATGATAAAAGAACTCTTATTAAAATCGGAAAGCTTAGGAAAATTAGCTCTATTTGCTGAGTTCGTAAAATTAGTATTTAACACATTTTGGAAATTAAATTACATTATCATATCGCACCAAAGAAGTACGAAGTATCGTACATACAGGTATTAAGTGACATGCTTTACTTACGCTAATGATTCCTGACATTATTTGGAGTAACAAGGGTTGGTAAATGAAATTTTGGTCTCTAGTAACTTTTTTGTTTTTTCTTCTTCAAAACATAACAAAAAAAAAACTTCTACATGTTATCACTAGTCCCTCACCGAGTAACCAAACACATCCTCACCCCGACCCTAACTGTCCAATTAACTACTGATATTTTATGATTTAAGTTGAAAAAAAATCTTGAAAAATGTCACCGGAGACCAAAATTTACTCCAAATATTGTCTGGAGTATATACATAATAATAATAATGTCCCTTAACACTCTGCATAATTCTAAAAAAATGCTTACATATTTTTAAAAGCTACCTTACCTTCAATTAGTGCGTAAGTTTTCTTATTAAAATTTCGCAATTAAAAAGATAAAAAGTAAGTTTTCAATTTAAATTCATGAATTTGTTTGAAACAACGGGGAAGGGGGGGTGGGTTAGGTTTTAAAACTGTGTTTTTTAATTTATTTTTTTCTGAATGTACAATCATGTCGGGAATATTGTGTCAAAATATCAATTAAATTTCGAACATGATACAGCGTTTCAATCGACCGGCCTTTATGCTCGATTCAATTATATTTAGAGTATAAAAAAATTTTAAATCGATTTTCTCGCAAACAAATTTTTGAAGTTCGTGAATATTATAAATCAAAATCCACTTGACCGATCCTTTTGAAATTTTGTACACTATTTCTACACATAAATCAATAGGTAATCAGAGCGAGTTTTTTTACCATTTTTTTCCATTTTATAATAACAAATTCAACGAAATTTTTTAGCGAAAATCGCATTTTTCACTTCAAAATGCTGCCAAAAAAAAAAAACAAAAACTCCCTCTGACTACATAGAAAAATATATCACCTTTTAAAAGCATTTCGCCTTTTTTCTTTCAACATAACAACTTTTTTTCGAGGCGCTTCCGGAGATTCGCTGTCACGGACTTATTTATTAAAAAATAGAATTGAAATTAATTTTCAAAGATACTTCAAATGTTATACGATAACGTGTATATAAAAAAATAAACCAACATTATTCATATATCTCCAAAAAAAATCGTCTTTAAAACCTTAACCCCCCCCCCCCCCCCCCCCCTAATGTGCATAATTTACTCTTCCAGTTTCACAAGGGACCTTTTTCACCAGGAGAATATTGATATTATTCATAAATAATATTATTTACTAAGAGTGCCTTTAAAGAAATGTATGTGGTTTTAAGTAAATGTTTTCTTCGATTAAATAGATTTTTCTTTTAATCATTAAAATAACGTAATAATATTTCCATTTGAATGGTTCAGAATTTCAAAAAAACACAAGAAATAATACATGATATTATACGTAATTGTTAATAATGTTTCCCTCTCACTGAACCAATGTTTTAATTGATACTAAAAAATAATTACTGGTGTAACGTTTTATTTAATATTCTAACGATTTAATGATCGTTTTGGGCGTTAGAAACGAGAAATTGCAAAAAAGTAACGTACGAATAGAAAGTTTACCACGTTAAAGATGTAAAACTTCACGTTTTTATTGAAATCAATTAATAATATCAGTGAAATATTATATTTAAGACACACGTTTTGAATACTAAATTCATTAAAATTAGAAACCCTAGATCGAACAAAAGATTCGTGATATTTGTATTATAGTGAAAACAATTAACATATTAATTTCTTTATCTTGGATAAAATCATTAAATCATTTACAAAATAATTTAATCATATCAGTTCTCAAAATCTTTAAGGGGGCATTACCAGAGAAAGCCGGAAATACGTCATTTTCAAAAAAGTTTTTAGACGTATTGACTCTTTTCCACAAAAAATTATAAATGGATTTCGAAAGATTGTTCTTTTATCTAGTGAAGTGATGTAAAAAATTTTTAGAATTTTTTAAAATTTTTAGTATAATAAGGTTATTCCATAGGTCATTGGCAGATTTGTTAAATTTTCAAAAAAGTTTTTGTATTATACCACACCCATTTCAAATAATGTAATCATGCAGTAAAATAAATCAATACATTATCTAGCAGAGTTATGTATTAGAATTTTAATTTTAGTTTCAATAAAATCATTAAAAAATATGTACGTACATATGTTTCTTGACGAAAATTGGTCCATTTGTGTATTTATTTGCGCACTTACAAACTAATATATTTCAGATTTTTTTAACATTCTTATTAAATTTAGACATTATTGAAAAATGATAAATACTTATAATCAAAAAATAATTACAAAAAGTACACTATTTTAATAGTTTTATCATCACGCCTTTCAGCATTTTTGGATGAAGGTATAAATTAAAGTTAATTTGGATTGAAATAAATTCGATATTGAGTTATAATTTTAAAAAGCTGGTACGGAGAATAATTAAACTTTCTCATTGTAACCGCCCTGCACGATCGGAAGAACAACTTTCGACGAAATGTGAATTTTCGTCCGCTGGCTGGTTAAACGCTCTTAATGCGGACGTAGGCAATTTTTATGACTTGATTAGTTATACCACGCTGCTATTCTTTCGACGGAATTATTAAAACTTGATGTTAACTAATAACTGGTTAAGAATAAACTATATGCTTCAGGGCACAAAATGCAATACAGCTTCAAACATAATATTTGTTCAAGGTAACATTTATTTATTTATTTATAAACAGAAACAAACAGTACAATAGTTACAGTAGTGAAAACAATTTACATTTAATAAGTGTGTTTCATGATGGGTACGTATTATGTGTGAATAACTATTGACATTTTATAAAAGTCAAAATGAATATTCAATTTTAATTAGAACAGCCCTCCTTTAATAACTTTTGAAGGATATTCCCATCAATGCAATCATTGTATATCATTGAAGAAGAAGATAACACTAATAATCTAAAGAAAAATATGAAAGAGAACAAGACTCAGAAGAAGGGACTCGAACCCAGAACCACTCTTCTTACTCTTATAATTCGTTGTTTCTTATAGCCCATTCACATGATTCATTTATCGTTCATTTCGTGATTTCATTCCGCCTCTTTCCCTCGAAATGAACCATGTGAACATGAAAGTGAATAGAGACAGTGCCGAAGGAAGCATTCCAACATTGTTGGCTTTGTTCACTCGCAACCGGAATTTAACATCACGTGACGCGAATGATGTGTGTGAACACTCAAGTGAACAGTCTTTCACTCGCAAATCAGTCGGCCGAAATGTTCTGGCGTGAGGACGAGTACCCCGTGCGGCTTAAACGTCAAAATGCTCCGTTTAGTTCGCTTTTCGAAATAACTCCTACACGTCTCATAGAAATCGTTGTTTCTCCCTTACTATGATAGTAAAAAATATGATCTAAACGGTATTGGAAAGAGAAAATAATGCTCTATATATTCAATATAACAATTAACCACAAAAGAATACGAATGTACACTTCTATGGAACCAAAATTTCTGATCGAATTTGAAAAAAAATTATGAAACATTGTGAATTTTTTATGAATTATTTTTATATGAAACGACAAAATAGTGAGGTTACAGAAACGTTTATAATTTATTTGTCTAACAAAATAAGTGTGTGTTTTTAAATTTTTTTTTGTTACCAGTAAATTTAGTTAGAATAAATAGTTAGAGCCCATTTTTTAAACTTTTAAAAGTTTACATTAAAAATTATTCTATTTAAAAAATTACGTGGTTATTTCTAATAATAAATTTTGAAAGCATATTTTATCACCTTTCCAAAACAGTTTTTAGTTTTTGGATACGTTAATAAATATTCCATTTATATGGATTTTATTGCAAGCTGAGGCCTATTTTGGAATAAAAAAAATTTCATGGTAGAAAAATACTGGTAGATATCAGTTTTCAGGTTATTATTTAACCATATGTTCATTTTATGGTGCTAAAATTTATTTACTGTTTACAAGAATCGCCAATTTCTCGTAATTTAGTTTGACGTTATCGGAAATGTCAATTGAAATCGTAAATATTCCCGAACTTAGCCGTCAGCGCCGGACGAATTCCAATGCGCGCCGCGACTACGCTCGACGACTTCGTAGCGAGAATGTCGAGTGAACTCTTCCTTGGAAGGAACCATCTGAACACTCGGTGAAACGAGAATGGAACATTTCATCGAGTAAACCTTCATCCGAGTGAACCTTGTGACTTCAGCATTAGTAATTAAAGGAAGATAAGTCATTTTACAGTTTCATTTTGAACGATGTTATCGAAAGATATTGTATTGCAAACCAACAAGATGCTTTCAAATCTAGGTACAAGCCTATGTAGTTATTTTTAGTAAACAGAACGATCCTTGAAGATAAAACATGGAAATTATGTATTTTAGTATGTGGCTAAAGGTATCATATAAGTCTACTTGTAATGAAATATCGACAAATCGCGCAAGTTCATGTCTATTGCAGTACTTAATTTGCTTATTTTAGCTTTTAGAGGCGGAATAACGGCACATTACGCGTATTGGGCACAAACGAGAAATAGGTGGTTTATTTTTGATTGTCATTTTTATTTTGCGGAAAACAGTTATAATTTATTCAGTAAAACCTTTTTTGATATTTTTTTTCAAAAGACGAAATATTTCAGCGTATTCGTAAGGAAAGTGTGGATGTAAATAAATGTAAAAACCAAACAAACGTAGTGAGCAGGAACGATATTGAAATATTTTGGTTGTAAAATATTGGTAAAGTGAGGACTTTAAAGTTTTCTTGAACTAGATCGTGGGAACGTTGCTGGACTATCGATGTTTAAGTTACTTTTTAAAATATCGTGTTTACCTACAGTTGATGCCATGTTTTGGACCACGGGCCTCGTTCAATTCCTGGCCGTTTTCATCAAATCGACCATCACCGACATTTTGAAATGTTTGGCATTTGTCACTTCGTAACTCCGTAGTCGAGGGCTCCCAACTACGAATCCGGAGGACGCGTATTCAAATTACATTTTATTTAAGTAATTTATTTGTGTTGTTTTACAATTAATTGATTAAATAACACGTTCTAGGGTGAAAAACCCCCTGGAGGGAGGAAAGATTGAAACTTTGTTTGAAGTGGCTTTAGCCATGCATGGTGACCAGATTTGAATAGCCAGGTCCATCCCCACATTCCTCATCACCAAATCCTTCCCCTAACCACAACCTTTAGCCTCACGACATTCCTTAATTGAGGATAACATAATCTCACTGGCTCCAGACGGTTGGGATGAGGTGGGACTCTTATGCGGTATTCACACAGTTACAAAATTGTATAATTGTTGTTATGCTTAATTAAACATTAATAATCCACTGTCAATGCTGGGTATCTTTTTTAATTTTTTGTTCATAGTGATACCACACAAGAGTTTCAACTGCTCCCATCTGGAGCCAGTGAGACCATGGCATCCCCAATTGGGGTATGTTGTGCGGCTAAAGGTAGGGGGAGGGGAGAGAGATAGGGAAAAGTAATGTGGGGAAGTACCTGGCTATTCAGATCTGGTCACCAAACACGGGTAGGAATGCCATTTCAAGCAACGTTTCAATTCCGAATGGTGGTCTTAAAACCACGGTGATTCTGAGAGTAACTTCCACTCTGGAACGTGCCGCAAACACACTATTTATTATTTTAAATTAATAAATTGTGAAATAACACAAATAAATCAAATAAAATTTATATCCCGTGACCTTCAGAATGCGAGTCAAGAGCCTTACCGCTGGACTACGCCGGCGTCACAATCTAGTACAATCAATAAAGATTTTGTCGATAATATTCGTAACTTCCCATCGTTACCGAGCATGACTCCAGATCGCCAACGAACCAACAACAAACAGTTCACAACGAATAATAGTTTTTAATTTATTCGACGTGATAGGGAACAATGACAAGTTATCGACATTATCGAAAAATCCTTTATCGATCCGCCATGCTACATAACCTGATGACGTGAAGGTACAATGATGATCGCTAAACAACGGTTATTGGATTAGAAAACATTAACGGTCATAAAACGCAGGTTTACAAAACAGATTTTTTTCAGTTCACCATGAAAATCATTAACTCGTTTTTTTCTCTGTGGTTTACGAGGCCATGATACTATGGCGTGTTTGAGCAATCGTAAAAATATTTTCAACCATTTTTCTATATCTAATATCTAATCGAACACCTCAAAAGAAAATAATTGACCGTATAATCCGAGAGCGGCCATGATGCGGGATACGTGATACGGGTAATTATATCATATACCCGTAATGGCTTGGCGTGCTGCCAATACGATGATCTTCTAGTCACAATATCGGATTGAAAAAATCATCATCAGACAGTGCCGTATTTACCCGTAACCAAGAAACTAGAACGCGGCATTGAATATTGTAAAATTGAAGACGATATCTACCTAATACTGGAATTATATTGTTATGGTTGAGAAGACATTTAGATATTTGACGATCAAGCCGTTATTACTAAAGGTATTATGGTCCAGAGTTTTATAATTTCATACATTAGTTTTTGCAAATATCTTTGTTATTTGCACTGTTATTTGGATCTATCCACTAGCTGCGTTGGAGGTTGCAGATTTCGGTTGAGGGAGTTCCTTTGACCCCTTTAACTGGACTCTCTCGACCCATCGCCTTGTATCACAGTGGGAAGGATGGATTCGTGCGTCACTCCTGGACGTACTGACTACTGACCCTCAGATTTCTATCAACATCTCATACTCTTTTCTTTACTTGAACTGCCTTTTCTTAAAAAAGACTCTCGACACAGCATTCGTTAATATGACATATGCTCTGAGAGAAATTAATTTCTTTATTGTGGAAATAATGTCAAAAAAGAAATATATGCACTTGTTTCACAGAATTTGAATATATTTTAAAGATCATTTTTCAGTTCTGTTATAACATCTTTATGGGCCAATTAGTTCACAGAACTGAAATAATAACAGAAATCGAATGGAACTTTTGATGAACTGTTCAAATTCTGTGAAACAACAGGCCCTTAATCTTAACTATAAAGTAGAAAAACTAAATGCAGCAAAACAGTGTATACTAGTGACTAGTGATGAAAATTGCAAAGCTTTTTCATCCTGGAGTCGTTTTGTTTGTCACTGTAAAAACTCTCGAGCAGATCATCTTGAAATTTGCACGATGTTTTTTTTGTCTCAAAGTTCATTAATTTCTACTCTAAACGTCATTTCTGCCGTAAAAAAAGATATGCAAATTTATCTGTCATAAAGTAAGTGTCATAGAGTAGTAATTATGTGTTATATAATTTTTGATAATACAATATATAAGTAAATATTAATTCGACACTGTAGACCTAAATCAATTTTTTTCATTGTGAATTTAGCGAAATCGATGCATATCGAATATGTTTGTTTTTACTTTCATTAGAACGTGCGATGACCGACTGAAATCTTAATTAGGAATTTGTTGAGGTATACAAACCAATTATCCACGTCACGCAAGATGGTCCACGGTACATGAAATAACTGGTGTTTTATAGTAATGAAAAGCTAATCAAAACATAGTGTAATGGTTAACGAAGATTTGTTATTTGAAAAGATAATGTCTTTTATTGTCAACAATAAAATAATAAGTTATAAATAATTCCATGATAGTTGATCTTCCGACATACTCATTCAAATGCATCAATGATAAAACTATTTGTCTTTATACTACATATACCAGCGTATTAAAACAAAAAAACGATACTGTAAAGAAATTCGTTTGATATCCATACCAATTTATCATAAAAGGAATTTTTGAAGTCGATGCAGGTTTTATCGAAAATGTCGGTAACTTGTCATCACTCCCGAGTAGGAATGCAAGCCGCTAACGAACAAACAACAGTTCACAACGATTAAGGTTTCCTACTTTATTTGACGTGAACTGTTATTTGTTCGTTAGCGGCCTGCAGTCGTGCTCAGAAGCGATAATAAGGTACCGATATTTTCGACAAAGCCTATATCGATCGACCATGCTAGGTACCCTGGTCCCCCTGACGTTGGCGATCACTCTTGAAAATGTCTCTGTCTTCCCCTGCCCGGAAAGCTCCTCCACACTTCTAATGCCAGTCCACTCTCCTATATTTCGCATTTGTCTCCTACCAGGCCCTCGGTGACCTTTCAATATTAAATGCAGCAAGTGATACTTCTCCCATCGAAGTACATGACCCAGATATGAAATTTTCCTGATTTTTATTAATGTAAGCAGTTCTCTATCTGGGTTTAAAATTTGTAAATAATACACAAACAATTGTAATTTTGTAAATTGTAAAAAATAATAGATAATTATATAGTCGTAAATTGCGGCCGGATAATATATTTCCGCCATAATAGGAGTTACGGATGTACAATATTTCCTTTCATAAAGTGTTAATAAATTCCCAGCTGCTCTATTAGAGACTATGGCATCTAATAAAATAAAGTGGGGAGGGAAAGGAGATGGGGAAGAGAAATGTGGGGAGGTTTCTGACTATTCAAATCTGGTAAATCTGGCAATCTTCTTTAATATTTTATGACTATTCAAAATAAATAAATGTAGTTTCGTTTAACAAAAAAAATTATAATCTTGCGAAAGCCTTGAAGGAGTAACCATCAGTTACTTATACCAGGGCGGGTAAGAGGTGGATTACCTCCACTATTCAAATCTGGTCACCAACACGGCTTAAGGCATTTCAAGCAACGTTTCATTTCCTCATAGGTCTTACACCAAGGCGGTACCGATAGTAATTTCTACTGGTGCTGCAAATATAATGAAATGTTATAGCAGAATTCAGTAAAATATTTTTTTCTGGCGCATGACGGTATTTTAACTCACGACCTTCGGTTTACCAGTCGAGAGCCTTGCCCCTTGACCATAGATGCCGTCAACATATGTTTAATGTTAACACGGTAAAAACCTTTGCACTAGCAAAATTCCTTGCATATTCCTAATTCATTTGAAAATTTATAATTATCTGTAGTCGACACCACGACTTATTCAAGATACCAAGAAAACGGTACTATCGAAATAAATTTCTAATAAGTTGATGTAATAGAGCATATCATCTACTTTTTAAATAACCGGGAAACTTAATTGTGTACCTCCAATCTACCCAAATGTTCAGAATGTTAAAATAAAATATATTGTAATGTAAATGAATAATTTAAATTAATGAAAAAAAATCTAATAATATATAAATTTAATTTTGAAGTGAAAACTTCTTTAGCACCGTCGCGATTTGAGAGTTGACGAAACGAAAAATAGACAAATACATACATCTATAGTATTTAGCCTGCAAGAGAATGAGATAATATAATCGGTCTCCTCTTTGTGCGGTGCTTCGTAGCTTCCACACCCTTGCCCACTTTAGTTTTCTGAAGTTTTCACTTATACCGCGTGTGAACTGTACACATGTGGTTTTTGATTCCGCTTTCCAATATGTTAAAAACTTCTAACAATTTTAACTTTAAATCACTCTGTAAAACACCACCATTTAATCAAAATTATTTATATGTTTCAAAACCAAAGGCTTCTTCGTCAGGATAAGATTATCATAAGAATTTAAACAATTATACTTATAGAATCGACTTCCGTGTGAAAAATTAAAAAAAACGATTTAGCTATAACTGATAAAATGCTAGTTCCCAAGTCATTATTGATTTCGTTTTATTTCATGACTATTTTCACGAGTAGCAAAATGGCATAATCGTTTGGTATCAGTTTACAGTCTGACGTTCGCGTTGTTATCGCCGCTAAATCGCTAGAAAGAGGTCAACAAGGTAATGGCATTTCTTCGTTCTTGATCTGCCCAGATCATTGGTGTAGACTAGGAAGAGATTAACCTTTGCAAAACTAAAGGTCATGTGTTAAACAGATAAGCAAACATTAACGGATGATGTATTTGATAGTTTTGACACAAAGAAGATTTATCGGACTGCAACAAAATAAGGAATGCATTTATTTTATTATTTAGGAAAAAAAACACAGATACAGTTAGTAAAAAATCAGAGTGTGCAATTCACACGCGGTAGAAGAGAAATCTTCAGAAAACTAAAGTAGACAAGAGTAGGGAGACCACCAAGCACTTTTTTATCAATGTGAAGAATAATATTGATAATACTTTTGACCATATGTTTGTCGACGAATTCCAGTACACCTTTTCCTATATATTTGTTCGTTATACGTGTTTTTTTCTGAGTCCAGTGAGATGCAGCTTTATTTTTTTTTTTCTTTCGCCTGTTCATTTTGGAGTGGTTGAAAGATTGGATATTTATTTTACAAAAATAAAAGTTTTTTTTTGGATTTCGTAGGATTCGATCCTTGGACCACTTAAAGTCCGCAGGGGTTCATCAGGCTGTTCAAATGACACTCGCGGGGTATTGTGGATTTATCGTATTATATTGGAATCGACTACTTGTGAATTAAATAAATATTTTGTTGCTACCTCATTCTCTCGCAGGCAAAATCCTATAGATGTGTATGTTTGTCTCTTTTTAGTGTTGCTCGTTTCAGCTTTTAGTTTCAAATCACAACGGTGCTAAAAAAGTTTTCACTTCAACAAGTCATGGGACGCTTAAAGAAGGATATAGGGCAACTTGGCATAAATAAATCACTATAATATTTAACAAGACTACGTAAAACGATGACTAGAGGATTCATCTGCATTATATTTATTTATTTATTTATTTATTTAAACGCCCATTGGGCTTTTACATACATTGTTATAAGTATTATTACATTAACTATATGGCATATAAAAGTTTAAGTACATATATGAATAAAATAATTATTATATGTGTAGTACCTACATAAATGTTTTACAAATAATATAGAATACCATTATGGAGAACAGTTTTTTTCTTTGTACTTACAAACAAAAATAACGGGATTGAAATTAATCAGCATTAGTAGGGACTTAAGCATAATCGAAATATAAATTAAATTACAATATTAATTTGTAAAGTTACATATATATATTAAAGTTAAAAAGTCTAAAAGAAAAGAGTGAAATAGATGGAAGCTAAAAAGGGTTTTTCACTATGGAATGGTGAAGTCATACATTTCAGCAAAGTGTTTATGTAGATTTCGTTTAAGCACTGCTACGGAATCTCTAAATATATCAACGACATTACCTAATTTATTACCAAAATTTTGTAATCGATTTAGGGATATGTGCGCTTGATAATTTGTTTTGAAATTGTCACAGAAAAACGTGGAATTTTGTCTCGTATTTTTGGAAGGTACAAATAATTTTATTGTGGCCAGAATTTCAGGGCTGTCGATTCTATAATTAATAATTTTATTTAGTAGAACAAGGTCGGAGATAATTCGCCTATCTGACAGCGTAATCAAATTTAGTTGGTGCATCAGCTGGATATAATTTATATTTTGGATTGGAATATTTAGTTTAAAGTTAATAAATAAATCGTAGAAATTTGTGTTGTACCCTTTCAATATTGTTGGAATGTATTTTATAAAAGGGGGACCAAATAGGCGAATTATACTCTACTTGACTTCTTACTAAAGATGTGTACAGTGTTTTCAAACATTCTAATGACTTGAAGTCGCATGCGGTTCTACATATAAAACCAAGCATATATGCATTCTTATAACTATTTTTCACGGATAGACTGAGAGACAGCAGATAGATAAACATTTACAAATATTTATCAAAGTAAATAAGCAAAAAATATAAGAATTAATTTTACGTAAAGAAAAATTAGAGAAATGCGCCTGTGAAATGTCTAAAAATAAAAAGCTTGTGCCTAGCATAGTGGCCGAAAAATTCTCAACTACTATGATAAACAATGCACTGAATAAAGAAAAAAAAATAATATTTAAATAAATAGCGAAGATTCAAGAAATTGTTAAATAATTTTGTAAATGACACATAAAAAAAAAGATCCGAGACCTTGGTGTAATTTTTCAAGCAAATCATTCTTTCAAATCCCACATATATCGGACATTGTCTCCCGCGCCAACAAAATGCTTGGATTTGTTCTTCGTAACGTGAGATCAATTACTCGTACTAATGGAATTGCAATACGGAGAATATATGAAGCACTTGTTCGCAGCATCCTGGAATATAGCTCCATTATTTGGGCCCCTTCTGAACAAAACTTCTGAACAAAAGGTTTATTCGTTACCTGTGTATGAGGGAATATACATACTATCCGTTCCTGTTCTTAACATTAAAATATTTAACAGGGATGCTCTATTTCAATACCATAGAAGCCCGCCGAAAAATATGTTAAGGTATCTAAACATTTTTGAAACTGATCTCTATACTCAATCCGCCTATGTTGAAAGAGATTAACTCATATATTTTCGTAACAAGTGTAATTGTGAGACCCCATGCACTTTTTAAGCGAGAACTTCTGCGTATCAGAACACACCAACAAACAGAGCGACACAATTGCTTAACGATTCTGCATTGGCCATCGACATCTTTAATGTCACTTACAAACAATCTTTTGATACGTGTCACAGAGTAGTATAACTGCCTCCATGCGCTTTTTAATTTGTAATCTTCTCCTTGTTATATTGGTGTATAACCTTTTTAGGGAGAACTTAAAAAAATAAATAAGTTCAAAGCAAATCCAAGTACTTACAGACAGAATCAAATAGAACAATAATTTTTAACAATAAATACCAGGGCCACCTTGGCATCTGAATTAATTAACAAACAGGCGGATTGCCTGTTCTAAGGAATAATATAATACCATGATTAAATTAGTTTTACAATCAGAATGTTTTACATCGGTTTTTGCTCAGTTCTCAAGCTTCTTTTATCGACCGTTAGCTATTGCACATTCCACTTGTTTTATTTTGCATCAATCTGTTTCCCCTTTCCCGTCAAGTAAGAATGTGTGCAATTGAAGTTCCCGTCATCATAAATTTTCCGCTGTAGGTTTTATGAACACGAATCAAGAAATCAATTGCGCCAATAATGTTATTAGATTAACTGCCCGTGTAAAGTCGAGAAGTTACCCTTTCATCTTCCTGCCTGTCAAGTTCTCATTGTAGAGGGCGTTTTGTAGATGATGGAAAAACTAAAAATTAAACATGCTAATTTCGATTGTCGATGCATCGATACATGCGTGGTGTGAAATATTCCCGCGTATTCCAACGTAATGCGTAAACTTACTCGCTGATTACAGTTATTATTTTTCACAATGAACTAGTAATCGTCCTCCGTGGTCGAGGGGTAAGGCTCTTGAATCACATACACTCTGAAAGTCGCGGGATCGAATCTAATACAAATAAATTTTATTTGTGTTATTTCACAATTAATTCATTTAAAATAATATATAGAGTACGTATTTGCGGCACGTTCCAGAGTGGAAGTTACTCTCCCTGGTGTAAGACCACCATTCAGAATTGAAACGCTGTTTGAAATGGCCTTAGTCATGTTTGGTGACCAGGTCTGAAACAGACGATCATTTCATTTATTTATTTATTTATTTGAGACACAAACAGGATATTTATACAACATTTTTGTGTAAATTAGAATACAAATATAAATATCCCTAGACTAATGTGTCTGCAGTAATCACATATGCAAACTCATGAAAAACAATGCAAGTATTATTTATGCATAACTTGAAAACTTAAATACAAAACTTAAATACAAAATTGAAATACAAAATAATAACAAGTATACAATATTTGATTAAATTGAAATACATAATGTATTTGCGGCACGTTCCAGAGTGGAAGATACTCTCAGTATAGCCCTGGTGTATGGCCACCATTCAGAATTGAAACGTTGTTTGAAATGGCTTTAGCCGTGTTTGGTGACCATGTCTGAATAGCCAGGTATATCCCCACCTTCCTCTTCCCTATCTCCTTCTAATTTCACAACATACCCCAATTGGAAATGCCATAGTCTCACTGGCTCCAGACAGAGTAGCTGGGACTCTTGTGAGTAAAATAAAACATTAAAAAAAAAGTATAAATCATATCAGACAACGATAACGTGTACACCATTTAAAAAAAAAAAAACAGAATTTTAAATCTGTATTTCTTTTGTTAAAATGTTTGACAGATGGGAATCGTTATTTTTCAAAAGTTTTATAATAATGATCATTCGAAGATAGATTTCTCTCTAATTTGTTAGAAAATTAATTTGCAGTTGGTAAAAAAACCAAAATTGTATTCTAAGTTAACTGACATGGTTTCTGTTTGAACAGGTTATTTCGAGAAAAGTGTTAACGAGTATTTTATTTTGGTTGAAGTGAAAATGAAGCGTGGTATTCATCCTCCCGTATGGTCTAGTGGCTAGGATAGCTGGCTTTCACCCAGCAGGCTCGGGTTCGATTCCCGGTACGGGAAATATTAAAAGTATTTTTTTTTACTAGTGACTATCAATAGATTCATTTTAAATAATGTTTTCGTAAAAAAACCGTTCGAAATATAAAATTTATTTACAATATACTTAATGCACTAACAAAAATACATATACTTTTTTTACAATAGCTGCACACGGGAGGCCCTGAGGATAATAATTCCCAGGGGCTTATGTTATCAGGGCTTATATTATCATCTTTGGGGTCGCTGTGTGGAAGATCTTTTTAGTAGAGGAAGGAGAGGAAGTACTGGGAATGAAAAAGGTATGAGGGGTAGGTAGAAAAGGTAAGTGATGGATATAAGAATCTATCCCTCCTACTGCGATGCAAGGCGATGTTCCAAGAGAGTCCTGTTGGAGAGGTCAAAAAGTCTTCCTCAACCAGTCTGGCAGGCAGATCACGCAAAGGCAGGCACGCAAAGATCCGAACAACCACACCCCATGAACCCGGGCATCCCTACTAAGTCGCCAAAAGTAGCGAACCACTTGGAGTGTCCTATGGCAGAGGTGTTGGCTATCCAATAAATGGTTCCCGGGGGACGTTATCCATACCCACCTCCTAAATTACTGTACCGCATGCTTCACTATTTATACCTTCATGTGATTGATCATAATATATAAAACAAAGTCGGGTTAGTTACACTATTTATAACTCGAGATCGGCTGCACCGATTTTGATGATCTTTGATTTGTTGGATTTGTCTCCGCCCCGGATAACAGAATAACTATTAAAACATCGCAAAAATTCACGAAAAAGAAAGTTATGAAGAAAATTAATATTTTCATACATTTTGTATGGAACGAATTCTCATATTTTAAAAGAACTGCAGCAATATTGTAATAGGTGTAATATTTAACTGTGCGTGAATTCCAAAAATTCAAAAACGTCACATGTCAATGCGCTGGTTGTTTTCTTTTGTTCTTAATCATATAATGCTGCCCCTCTTTCTTACACACTAAATGTCAATAGTCGAAAATGAGACAAATGCTGAACGTATGTCTCTGCACCCCTCCAAAGGAAAAATACAATATCTAATAAATCTCTGAAATGAAACGCATTTTTTTACGTAAGCTCCACTCAGGACCTATGTTATCTTAGGGGATGCTGTATGGAGGGTCTTTTTAAGGAAGGGTAGGATAGGAATTTCTGGGAATGAAAAAGGCATGAGGGGTGGGTAGGAATCTGGAAGTCAGTGTATCCGAGAGTGAATCCATCCCTCCAACTGCGGTGCAAGGCCATTGTCTTGACCGGAATTGACCTTTTACCTTGACCTTTCCAGCCGGACTCTTTCAACCCATTGGTCGAGAAAATCCAGCTGGAAAGGTCAAAAGGACTTCCTTAACCAGTCTCTCTCGATCCGGCCCGCCATGCAGCAGGTGGGCAGACGCATTCGCCGCCAAGACCCGCACAAAAGTCACCCCAAGAACCCGGGCACCCCTGCTAAATCACCAAACGTAGCGAACCACTTGGGGTGACCTATGGCAAAGTTGTTGGTTATCCAATAAATGGTTCCCGGGGCGGCGGCACCCGTACCTGCTTCCTTTTAAAAATTCCCGTAAGTAAGTGGAAAAGTAAGAAAGTCACAAAAAATATAAACCCGTACACAACACCATCTCTGATACTGGCAAAAACAAAACACGGACAGTAGCGCATCGATAATTGCTTCATTTTGTAATTTTTAACATAATAAAAAAAACTTTAATTAATTCAACAGTTATTGATTCTGAGGCGGTACGAAGTTCGTCGGGTCAGCTATTTATTAATAAAAATCAAATATATAATAATAATACAATTTTGCTTTTGATGCGGCAACATCAATTAGTAACACCATTATTTTATATGAGTAGGTACCTTCATTCGTAATCTTTAATGATATATCGAAAAATGCTCTGGCTTCATGGAATTTGCCATTTTTTTGTGATTTTCTCAGTTATTTTCATGAAGTTACTATACAACTTTCTGCATTTATCAGACTTATAAATGCATAATTTTATAAATAAAACTGCAATTATTATATTTATAGGAGTGTCCTGTATGTTTGCACATAAAAAAACTACCACGGACGGTCATAATATAGTTTATATGTGAAAACAAAGCAATAAACTAAACCAATTAAATCGAAACCCACGGAATCTTAAAAAATATACCTGGTTTATTTGTTGTAGGTACGGCGTTTATTGCAAACGTTTTCCCCAAGTAATATTTAATATCAAGGTTATGGTGGAGTTGACAAATTAACTTTTTACGATTGCAGTTCGTTTCGTGTTCAATTTGTACAGCGGGTTTATAACGTAACTCCGTGGTTAATTTACTTGGCATGTTCTGTCGGGAGCCGTACGTCCTTGGCAATGAACCCGCGGGGAGCCGACTCAAATAACCGACGAGTCAATGACTTTAATAACCGTACGGTACGGTTTGGAGAAATATTATAATTATTAGAGGTGGAATTTCAAAGCGTCAACACATTTATGCCAGATTTACGGTAGTATTCCGAAAGATATTCATTTACTAATTTAAGTTACACTGTCTCCGATAAAAGCTTTCCTTTGCATGGTTTCACTTTTTTAAGATTATTAATAACATAGGAAAAATTTTTCAAAATTCAATTTCAAGTGACGTTTAAAGTGTAACATTTTTCAACATTTAAGTGCATATCATTGACAGTACACCAGTTATTGATTGTGTCGAGGTCATTTTGAGGCAGTTGATGATCTTAAACAGACTTAATTTTAAGAAAAAAATTAAGATCATCAGAGAAAAAGAAGAAAAAGCAGAGGGCCAAGATTTGACCCCTGTGGTACACCAGAAGTAACATCTATAAGTGACGATTTGTATCCATTAATAAACACTACTATTCTGTATTACATTAATACGATTTCACCTAGTGAAATAGGTCTCCATGTATTCCTATTTCATCATCTTTAGGAATGCTGTGTGGAGGGTCGTTTTAGAATAGAAAGGAGAGGAAGTTCTGGGAAGGAAAAGGGTATGAGGTGTGGGAAGGAATAAGGTAGAGTAATATACGTATGAATCCCCCACTGGGGTGCAAGGCGATGTTCTGAGGGTCATGCTGGGAGATCAAATGGTCTCCCTCAAAGAGTCTCTCCCGATCCCACCTACTACTTAATTGGTGGGCAGACGCGTCCGCCGCCAAAACCCAGACAAACCTGACCCTATGGAACCTGGGCACCCCTACTAAGCCACCAAACATAGCGAACCACTTAGTGTGAACCTTGGCAGAGGTGTTGATTATCCAATAAATGGTTTCCGGGGTGGCTTTACCTATACCCACTTCCCAAATTGTGAAATGTTATAGATATAGAGACGTCACATTATTTCGATTAAAATGATAAAAAACCATAATAGTAAACTATAATACCGATTTATTTTAGGCGTGTTGACATCATAGGGAGTTCGATTGTTAACACCATAAGATATACAAACTATACATAATTACATACCTTTTCAATTCTTTATCGTTAACAAATAATAACCTCAGATGGCGTTTGGAATAAACCAGCCATTTAAGCATCGGGCATTTAATAACCATGAGTAATAATGTTGTTAAAATCAGCACGTTGACTGTTGAATTGTAAAAAATACTTGTTAACAAGTCGTTATTATATAACACACAAAACATTCGAGAATGCGGGTTCGGGATGATGATGGCTTGAATAAAGCGACATAACATGCTTCGTTGCAGAATACCGTAGGGAGTAAATCTGGTCGTTTTTACTGATGAACGGATCTGTGATGGGTGTCATCATTTATGCCTTTATTCGGATTTGATTAGCGTATTCAGATTTATACAGACATTAACCTAAAAAAACTAACAATCACAGTTTAGAGTTTCATTTGAACACAATTGCAATTTTTGATCGCAGTTAGCATGTTTTAGAGCGGTAAGAACTCTAATGTATGGTGAATGGTGAATAATATGTATCTATGAAACGTTACTGAAAATGATTTTAGCCGTGTTTAGAAATCAAATCTGCAAAGCCATTCCACTCATACAGATGGTTGGGAGCATTAGGGACTCTGGCACGGTATTTACAACCAAAAAATTTGGTAGAATTTGCGTACGATCATAAAATTTATAAGAATTGAAATTGCAATCCATATCGTTCCCCACTACATTTAGCCTCACAATATACCCCAATTGGGATGCCATAGTCTCACTTGCTCCAGACGGGAACAGCTGGGACTCTTGCGAGGTGTCTTTTTAATATTCTAGTAGACACTGGCGCAAACCCATGAAAAATAATGGGAAAGTTGGAATAAGGAACTCCAGTGAAAAATATTATGGCTTTAAAAAAATATGTTCATACAGACAAATAAACGCTGATTCTGAATATATACATAATATTACACGTAGAGTTCGTAAAAAAATATTAAAAAGTGCATTTTTTAACGTTTCGTTAAAATACACTGTAAAGTTGGTACGATTGAATGTCATTGTATCACATTGTATTGAAATCAATTGAAATGTAGGTATGGCACAAGCCATCAGTATTAACAACATTTCACGTTATTCTTTATTTCGTACTGTTTATAGAGATTTATTTGTGTTTATTGAAACAATATTTAAGCCTAAATAATTCAGTATCAAAAATAGAGGTATCTCTATTATTTAAAATATTGAAAAACTATTGCACAAAAAAAATAGTAATGCTTCTTCTAGGGAGAATACTTCGAACAACGGATTTCAAAATGGCGGTAGTTTATCAGCTGATTGCCCAATCCTATACTAATTTTTCAGGAGTGATGACGTCACACGATTTGCCATATTTCCGGTGGTTTTCGAGCGGTCTTGAAAAATTAAAACTTTGACAATTATTTTAACTATTAAAACTAACTCTAAAAATAAAAATAAAAATGCAGTTATTTAAGTTAGAAGGTCATTATTCATTAAAAAAAATAAAACAATTGGGATGGAGTTCTCTATTCTTGGCAAATTGGTTTTAATTTGTAAAAACGACAATTAACATAATTTTCGGTTAATTATATTACAGGCAGGTACTTTGAATTCTTCACACAATCAGTTTCAATTTTGAAAAATACACTTATTTCGCAGCATTTTTTAGATCATTCCCTATAATTTTCCTCGGGGTCTGTTATCTTGGGTATGCCGTGTGGAGGGATTGAGTTCATTGAAGCAGAGTTGTAAAAAGATTATTTTGACTCAATCGATCTAGTTTTCATACAGGGTTAATTGATAACCTTCACGGTGTGACATAGATGCGCTTCCGCGCATACGACATTTATGTTTGAAATGTGTGTCCAATGCATTCAAATATTTTTTAATGTTGTGTGGAGCGGGGTTACAATTCGTTATGTCCTTAATGAATATTGAACCTAATCGCTTCATTCGTACATTAGGTCTACATCAATACCTATGTGTTATATAATTGTAATATCGCGGGACCTTGACCCAAAATTCTCAGGTCGTGGTGCTTTAAATTCGATGAACCATTCAATCACCGAGTTTTTGAATTTTTGACCTTTGAATGGTCTCCGTTAAACGCCGATTCCCGGTGCGTTTCAGTGTTTGCTGAAAAACAGCTGATCAAAATTTGACCAAAAACTGAATCGACGTTTAACGAGGACCATTAAAATGTCATTCGTAATGGCGCTAATCTACGATTTTATAGTTACAATTTTTTTAATATTTATTTGTTACATTAAATTAGATTTACTTATAAAGCAAAAATAAAACAGTAATAATATTGCATAACAACTGAACATTTTTAAACATGTGTACAATTGTTATTACGTCTTGCAGGTCGATATTAGTTCCCAGCTAAGCAGATTGCCCTGATCTTGAAATGTGATGATTGTTTGAAATAACCCAACTCTGTATTATAGCAAAGTGGGAAGATATTTAAAAAAGGCACATATTGATATAATTACAGTGGAAATTTTATCTGTGGATATATATTTCTTATAAAAAATTAAGAAAATATTGTTTTACTTTTTTTACTGTAGGTATTACTTTTATTAGGTAGGTATTCTATAATACATATCGAATTTCATCTAAAAATGCACTCCAGTGACGTCGAAAGTCAAGGAGAAGTATACCTGTTACCATTAAAAAACCATTATGACGTATAACGTATCTCATTCTAGTGATGAGAAATGCATAATAATGAAACGTACATACAATCGTAATTAATTTTTGGGGTGTTATGCCGTGTTCCGTTACCTCCTTCTTTAGCCAACGTTTCGGACACTATAACGCTGTCCGAATAACTAAATAAGGAGGTAGCGCAACAAGGCATAACACTCCAAATAAAAATTTTAAGTGTGCAGTTAACACGCGGTAGAAGTGAAACTTTCAATAAACTAAAGTAGACAAGAGTGGAGAAGCTATGAAGCAGCGTACTAAGAGGAAACAGATAGGCTACGAAACACCGCACAAAGAGGAGACCGATATCACTATCTAATTCTCTCGCAGGCTAAATCCTATGGATGTACCTATGTATTTGTCTCTTTTTAGTGTAGCTATTTTTCCTTTCATAGAGTTTTAAATGACAACGGTGCTAAAGTAGTTTTCACTTCAATAATCTAAAATCATATCGTACGTACATCCAAATTTATACATCAGATAATACGATTTACTGTTTTTATTTTATTTGAAACGCCCCGTCTAGAGCCTTCAGAAGGCCGTTTGTTCGCTTTGTGGTTTACGCAAAAAAAACCTCAATAAATAATTATCATTGGATATCATACACCTCAATTTCTAGATGGGTAGGTACTTAAAACGTACACTTAAATTCGGCAGCAAAAAGATCGATGTCTGTTGGAGAAAAAACCGTTGCAAGTTTGAATTTAGAATGGCATTAGAACGTTTACTTATTATAGGTTTGAATGAGGTCGCTATTGTTTCTTCTGCCAAATCAGATGTTCTTTTTAAATAAAGATAAAATTATATCCTTGTGTACGTGGATTGCCGACTTCTTGAGGGAGAGGTCGATTCAGACGGTAGTCGATGGTTTCACCTCTTCCTCACACTCAATAAATGCTGGCGTCCCACAGGGATCGGTTCTGTATCCGACTTTGTTTTTGTTGCACATCAACGACCTTTTGTCATGTGCACCAATTCATTGTTACGCGGATGACAGTACAGTTCATGATAGCTTTTTGTTTGACAAGCCCCCAAAGGGCTCACAAACTCCAACAGCTCGTAAGGCTTTGAAGCAAAGAATGGACGGTTACCTCGAGAGTGTTTTCTCTTGGGGTAAAAATAATCTCGTTGAATTTAATGTTTCAAAGACCCAATCTTGTCTGATTACGTCTAAAAGGGATCGAAATGAAAATCTAGTCGCTTTCAACGGAAGCAATCTTCCGAACAGGCCCTCCATTGATATGCTTGGTGTAACCCTAAGTGACCAGCTGAGGTATGGGGGCTCCATCGAAGCCAGAGTAAAGTTAGCCTCCCAAAAACTGGGCGTACTGTACAGGGCCCGCAGATACTTTAATAGTACACAACTGCTAACCCTGTACAAATCGCAAGTGCGGTTGAATTTGGCAGCCACCTCTGGTCTGGAGCTCCAAAATACGTGAAAAATACCCTCGACTCTGTGCAGAAACGGGCGGTCCGTTTGATAGATTCTCCCATCTTAACAGACGGATTGCAATCTTTAGAGCACAGGCGTCGGGTGGGAATGCTATCCTTGTTCTACCGGTATTACAATGGAAGATGCTCCGAGGAACTAGCATCATTGATCCCTTCGGCACCGGTGCATAGTCGCGAAACACGCCAAACGCGTGCCCAACATTTGTACACAGTTGACATTTGTCACATGAGAACGGGTCGTTTCTTCGACTCGTTCTTGTGTTCAACAGCTCGGCTGTGGAATGATTTACCGGCCTCTGTGTTTCCTCCTTCCTACAACATGGGTCTCTTCAAGACCAATGTTCATTCCTTCCTCTCCTCAAAAAGACCCTCCACACAGCATCCCAGATGACATAGGCCCTGAGGGAAATTATTTTCCTCAGGGCCTCCTGTGTGGAGTTAATGTAAAAAAAAAAAAAAAAAATATGCAGAGCCATTTTATTGCAATACTAGTATTAAATGATGGCCTACGAATTACATTGCGAGCTGAATGTAGTTAGCTTGGGTACCGCCGCCTCAGGAACCATTTGCTGGATAACCTACACCTATGCGATAGGTTACCCCAAGTGGTTTGCTATGTTTTATGATTTAACAGGGGTGCCCGGGATGCGTATTTACAAAACCTATACCGATTCAGTCGCGGTAGCGACAATTTACATTTTAAATATACCTCTATATTGGTTATTTTTTATCACATTTCACAAACAAAAATTGTTCTAAAATCTAGATAAAATAATCTTTCTGATGCGTAGATTAGAAATAAATAATTTTATTTCTAAATATTTAAATTTTAATATTATTCCCATATATTGTAAATACACCTCTTTATTGGTTATTTTTTATCACATTGCAAAAATAAAAATTGTTCTAAAATCTAGATAAAATTATCTTTCCAATGTGTATATTAGAAATTAATAATTTTATTTCTAAATATTTAAATTTTGATATTGAAAACTTAAAGCGACTGAAACGGTATAGGTTTTGGAAATACGCGCCCGGGTTCATGGGGTGAGATTTGTCTACGTCCTGGTGGCGAATGCATTTGCCCGCCAACAGAGATAGGTTTTAGGAGACCTGCTTAGACATCTCCAGCCAAACTCTCTCAACCCATCGCCTTGCGACAGATTGAGAGGGACGGTTTCATATGTCCGGCACTCGTGTCCGACCCCCAAATTCCTACCCTCCTCACACCCCTTTTACTTTAGAACTTCTGCTCTTTCTTTTTCTTAAAAATACCCTCCCCACAGCATCCCCTAAGATGCCATAGGCCCATCTGAGGGATACTCCCTCAGGGTCTTTGGTGTAGAGATAATTTTAAAAATATCTAAATTCGAACTTTTTGACTTCTTTTAAAGGTGGCTTTTCGCAAATGAATGAAAGAATGAATGAATATTGCGCCGAGTGATCATTCATTTAAAATTGTCTCACGAAAAAAAAGATTTTGTTGTGAAAACGCTCCTTAATTTCTACTGCTTATCTTTCGTTACATTTCGCCTATCTTTTACTCGTGTACAAAAAAATTCTGTAAAAAAAATCAGATTTATGTTTAGCATTTCATGTATTTTTTAATTTGGTCAAGTATTTTCTTACAGCTCTGCTATGAAGATCGTAGATAGGCAGTCGTACATCTGTCTTCAACACGAGGACATAGAAAAAAAGCTCTATAAAACGTTTAACGGAAGCAATCTTCCGAATAGGACCTCCATCGATATGCTTGGTGTAACTCTAAGTGACCAGCTCAGGTACGGAGGCTCCATCGAAACCAGAGTTAAGTTAGCCTCTCAGAAACTGGGCGTACTGTACAGGGCCAGCAGATACTTTAATAGTACACAACTGCTAACCCTGTACAAATCGCAAGTGCGCCCCACGGTTGAATTTGGCAACCACCTCTGGTCTGGAGCTCCAAAATACCTAAAAAAAACCCTCGACTCTGTGCAGAAACGGGCAGTCCGTTTGATAGATTCTCCCATCTTAACAGACGGACTGCAATCTTTAGAGCACAGGCGTCAAGTGGGAATGCTGTTGTTCTACCGGTATTACAATGGTAGATGCTCCGAGGAACTAGCGTCATTGATTCCCTCGGCACCGGTGCATAGTCGGGAAACACGCCAAACACGCGCCCAACATTTGTACACGGTTGACATTAGTCACATGAGAACGGGTCGTTTCTATGACTCATTCTTGAGTTCAACGGCTCGGCTGTGGAACGATTTGCCGGCCTCTGTGTTTCCTCCATCCTATAACGTAGGTCTTTTCAAGACCCGTGTTCACTCCTTCCTTTCCTCAAAAAGACCCTCCACACAGCATCTTCAAAGATGACATAGGTCCTGAGGGAAGTTATTTTCCTCTGGGCCTCCTGTGTGGAGTTAATGTAAAAAAAAATCTCATCCAGATAGAAAAGCACATTTATATATACACCAGTCTGATAAAAAGTTTTAATTGAAAACTGGCAAAGAAAAAATACATTTATTATTCCCTTTCATTGCGTGCAGCATAATAAATAGCGTACGTAAACACATGATTGAACACTATTAAACGTAATAAATATTGCATGACTCTCCCCATAAGGCATTATTTAAGCGAGAACATAATAATTGTTCTCATATTAAGTTAATAGAATACCTCCGGCGAAGTCCATTCGCTATGAAAAATTATATTAAAAGATTAAAACCCCTCGCATTAGACGTAATCTCGTGTTAATCGTGCAAGCTGCGATTCTTAAACGACGCGTTTGAGAAAACCACCATCGATGGTTCAACTAAAAACCCATAAAAAATAATGTAGGGAATAAAGACTTATCAGTATCACTATCAATAAAATGCTAGTTAGTTCGCTAAAATCAGAAAATATTTCATAATGAAGGAAGGTAATTAATTAAAATTTATCACCGCTTTACTGAAATTGCAGCAAATGGTTTCAGACTTTGGCGTGCCTTCTTCAGAGCAATATATTCATACAATTATTATTTACAACCTTGCTGTTAGCTACTCTTGTTTACCTTCTATCCCCTACTTTACAACTTTGCTGTATTCACATTTTTTTCGTTCTACCGCTGGTCTAATCAACTACAATTTTTTTTAAAGAAATACAAACATTCCCGGGTTACGAATAACCTAACAACATTTGGAAACCCCTTACCACCACAGTGAGAGGAAAATGTTGATTGTGTCATGATGGAGGACTGAGAAATTGAACACACAACGCTTGGGTGGGACCAAAACGCGATTCGAACTTAGTCACTGACCGGTCACATAATGTAATATATCGGTAGGTTCTGCCTTGAAGGAACAGTTTTTTTATCTCATATAAAGTGGTATGAATGTACATATTTATCTCTTCTATTACAGGCATCGCTACTGAAGACTTTTTGGATACCAAAAACATCAGTTTATTAGAAAACAATTTGGTGCCGAAACATAGAAACCTGTAAAATGCTTTACTTCTTTATCAAAACCCAATTTAAAATTTTTAGGCCATTTCCCATTTTTTAAGGTTGTCAGACCGGTCAGTGGCTGAGTTAGCATCGTGTTTGGGTCCCACCCAGGCATCCCGTGTTCGATTCCTCGGCTGGCTAAGTCATCCATCACGACTGAAGCAACATTTTCGGCTTACTAAGAGATTTTCAAATATTGTTGGGTTATTTGTAACCAGGGGATGTTTTTCTATATTTAAAAAAATTGTTTTTTCTAAATTTTCAAATAAAACCCCAAATATATCAGCAGACATGGATATTTTATGACAAAAACAACAAACCACTCCAAAGTTATGTCACAGGGCGGGCCCTCTGCAGGCGCAATTGGTGCAGTCCCCTTGCCAATGCGCCAATAAGGAGCAAATGCGCTGATAATACCTAACACCTAATTCAGCGTCCTTGAGGTTTCTTCTGTACCCTACCCCTACCCTACCCTACCCTACATTCTGATCCCCATTATTTCAAAATCGCGAAACATAAAACCGAGTTAGTTAAGGGACTACTGCGATTCATTGCGTTGCCTTAATATAAAGAACATCGCTTATTGAAAGCATTTTTCTTAGGCATGGAAAAGATTGTATAGGTATAGGATACGGTGTTCTTGTATTTTACTTGATGGCTTATTGCACGAACACTAAAAGTAACTACGCAGAGATTTATCGGTATCTTTGTACAAATGAGGCCTGGATACACCTGGATACATTAAGAAAATATACCCTGTTTGTTGGAGGTTTTACAAAAACATTTCATAAAAATTAAAACGGAATTATTTCTACGAGTATATTATGCTTGCAGATTTGTTGAATCATAAGGATTTCGTTGTTTATTTACGAAAATTACAAGCATTATGCTCGTTGTAAAGAATATGTAAAGTTGTTGAATAAAAAAATTAAAAATTATTTCGGTTTTCACATAAACATATAATAATTTTAGGTCCTTACATATGAAATTGGCGTTTTGCCGTACTGGCAACTTTGATCTCAAATATCTTCTCTTTGGTTAGGAATTCCAAATTCAAATACAGCTATATACTCATGTATTTGTGTTTCGAAAATTATAATTAATTTGTTTTTTCCTTAATTGTTTTTTTTTTCTTTGCGTCACTTAGTTTACAAAATGGAAAACTTGAAATATCGCGTTATTTACGAGTACGAGTTCCACCGTGGAACCAGTGCTGCAGAAACGGCTCGAAGGATTAATGATGTGTATGGCGACGGTGCCGCATAAGAAAACACAGTTGTGTTTTTTTCTTTTTTTTTTCTGTCGTTCACTACAGCTTTCTTAAATCTGGCCAGACGATTAAGGCAGATGTCTATTATCAGCAACTGCAAACCATGATGGAAAAGCTAGCTGCTAAACAACCGAGGCTGGTTAATCGCTCTAGGCCACTGCTGTGTCATGGAAACGCTAGACCACACACTGCACAACAGACCGCTACCAAATTAGAGGAGCTTCAATTGGACATCCACCGTACTCTCCGGACCTTGCCCCAACAGATAATCATTTTGCTTCTTCTTTTGAAAGGGAAAAAATTCAACTCCGATGGGGCAGTTCAAACCGCCTTCAAAGATTTTATTGATTCCCGACCGAATGATTTTTTTAGTAAAGGGATCGATGAACTACCTATGAGCCTATGAGATGGCAAAAGTGCATAGATAGCAATGGTACATACTTTGATTAAATAAATATATTATATTTTTAAAAAAATCGACTTTATGTTCCTCCCATACAAAACGCCAATTGCATATGTAAGGACCTAATATATCTCAGTCTCAGCGAGAGATCGTAGGTAATGTCACCGTTCTAGTATTCTCTGTTTTTTCGTTTTCAAACAAGACATGTGAGAAAGTAAAAGTCAAATGTCGATGAGGTCCATACATCGACATTTGACTTTTTTTATTAAACATACTATATTTTTATATAGTATGTTTGAGACTCATTCCTTAGTGAAAATAATCCCAGTAACTTTAGTTTTCAATTCATAATCAAAACATATTTAAAATTGCATTAGGGAACGCATACCTTTCCACTTCCTTCAGCACAACAATTTTCACAAAATTGGGAACCACATAGTCCCAGAATTTAGGCATTCGGCACAACGTGGAATCACATGAAAAAATCAATAAAAAACATGTCTTCCCATTTTCAAAACTGTAATCGTCTTCAGAAAAAAAAACTGAAGTCTAATTTCATTACGTTACCATTCATAGAAGTCTAATAAATACACAATGAAACTTCAATATCCATTCAGCTCAAAGACAATTTTTCTTCCTGGCTCCTGAAATCTTTAACCTTATTCCTGAAAACCTAAAAACGTTGAGTCAACCCCATTCCTTTAAAAAACAAATCACGAAATGGATCCTTACACATAGAATACATTACAATTTTAACACCCATTCACTTTACACTCTATCAATTTAACACCTTTCAGACAAAACATAATATATCTCCATTTTCTAAATTAGCGGCATTGTATGTACAAGATTAATTAGTGTGATCTATATCTAACAACTCCTCAAATTTTTCATTTTCTAATAATTCTCTAACTTCTCCATCTTCTTCTTGTAACCTAATCTAACTATAAGTATATCATTTTCTTATTATAGAAGATTTGTGTGCATAGTGCAAAATATATAATATACCTTTATTTACTATCTAAGCAGCATTATATGTATAAGACTGATTACTGTGAACTATATATCAATAATTCCTTAATGTACTAATAATAACTTATCTTTTCCAATAATTCTCTAACTTCTTCACCTTTTTCTTGTAATCCAATGTAACTACATATACTCTCTTACTGTAGAAGAATTTGTGTGCATAGTATCAATTAGTGAAAAATTTCAACCTATACTACTGTAATGAATGTATATCCGCAAACTGTAAACTTCACCCGCCATAACACAGGGTCATCCCTAGCATGGAGAGTGAAATATCACAAAAAAACTTTATGTACTTTCGATAATTCATGTATTAAATAAATAAATAAAAATAAAATTCGATTCATCATCTCTGCTTTTGCAAATTCCGTGAGTATTTGCCTTAAAAACAACACTCAACAAAGGCATATCATTTCTTGTTTTCATTTGTAAAACATCCAATAAAAATAATGTTAAACGAACAATTAACATTTTTGCTGCAAAAGAATCTCCGCGTTTAGAAAGTGAACGCAAAACCGTTGCCAAAAAAATTCTGGGCGGAGATACTTAATTTGTTCAAAAGCAGATTAAATTGTTGTTTTATGTATTTTTTAATTACTTTTTTCTGAGACATAGGAACATTTTAACCAACAAATATACCAATAAATTAACAGCTTGTTTTCAAGGTAACTTCAACATTCTTTATTTCGTCTGTTCTGTTCTTGATTTGATCTCATTAAATGAGAATCGGATAAAGAAGAAACATGAATTTCAACTTAAAAAATTCCGATTCTAAAACTACTTTTTTATGGTTACAGTGCAAGCTTTCTGATCTTGAGTCACGAGTTCGAGACCCAGTGGAATTTATACAAGTTTTTATTAATTTTGCTATTGTGATAAACGTTTTTTTTACTATAATAGTTTGAGCATATTTATCTATTACTTGCGGGTATTTCCAAATTCGATGTACAATGTTTAGGAATTCAAAATAAATGGGTTAAATGAAAAATCTCTTAACCTTTTCAATTTAAAAACAATTTATTATGGTAGACAGCCAAAATGCAATGAAAAGGGTTTTTGTACATTATTTTAAACTTTGAAATATCATACACACCCGGGTGGATGGTAGTGATAAAATTATTCTTTTTTTTTACATGAGCTCCACACAGGAGGCCTTGAGGAAAATAATTTCCCTCAGGGCCTATGTCATCTTTGAGGATGCTGTGTGGAGGGTTTTTTTTAAGGAAAGGAAGGAGAGGAGAGTTCTGGGAAAGAAAAGGGCTTAAGGGGTGGGTAGGAATCTGGGATTCAGTATGACCTGGTCATCCGCCACCAAGACCTAGACAAACCTCACCCCATGAACCCGGGCACCCCTGCTAAATCACCAAACGTAGCGAACCACTTGGGGTGACCAATGGCAGAGGTGTTGGTTATCCAATAAAGGTTCCCGGGGCGGCGGTACCCATTCCCGCTTCCCAAATTGGTAACTGGTAATAATTTGGGACCTTGCACAGCAATGGGAGCGATAGATTTATACGCCCGTCACTTCTGGGCACATTGACCCCTAGATTCCTACCCACCCCTAATACATTTTTCCTTTCCAAAACTTCCTCCCTCCTTTCCTACGAAGATTCTCCACACATCATGACGGATGTATGAATCCATACCTCCCCCTGCGTGCAAGACGATGGGTCAAGATAGTCCTATTGGAGAGGTCCAAAGGTCTCCTTTATTCATCCAGTCTGCCACGCAGGCCCAGACAAACCGCACCACATAAACCCAGGCATCAATGCTAAGTCATTAAACGTAGCGAACCACTTGGGGAGACCTATGGCAGAGGTTATCCAATAAATGGTTCCCGGGGCGGCGGTACCCACACCCGTACCCCAAATTGAATTGGTTGATTGATTTATATAAGTAGCAAGAGCTATTTATATAAATCCTTAATATTATACTAGTAGAGTTAAGCAAATGATAGGATTAACGATAGGTACTAAATTGTAAAAGAGAAGAAACAGTATTGATAACCACTTAAATTAAAATATTTTACTTTGGTACGTTAAACCACTTTCTCCATAATATGACGTCTCAGCAATGATATAGTGTTCCACAAACAGCTTGTGAGAAATTTATTCAATAATTTAATTCTTACACTTGAACCAACTTCAAGTGGCCAGCCAAGAACCGTGTAATGATAATGTAATAATTCCAAAAAAAACCTTAATACTTATGTAATTAACTAGCCGTTACAGCCTCCCAAATAGCCCCCTTATGCAACACTTAGCCTCCAAATCACCTGACCAGGCCATCTTTAGCCGATGGTCATCTAATCTACCTGTATTTGTACTCTCTTCTGGCGTTTCCTTGTACTTAGCTGGGCGATGCAATCGTTTTTGAACGATTTGGTTGTGACGTTAAAGAGGTGCATTAGGCACGTGAGATCGCAGGTGGAAAAAATTGTGAAGGAATATGACTAGAGGATTTGTTATGTAAAAAACGTCCAGAAAACCGTGATTTGAATATTTTTTAAAAGCATCAGCTCTTCATATGTTTAATACCTACTCATAACAAATTATTTTCATCGGTTAGGTAAATAATTTGTTATGAGTAGATTACGCTGAAATTCTCAGGCGGGCTAGAGCAGATAGAGAACTGCTTGCATTAATAAAAATCCGGAAAAAGGCAGAGAGACATTTTCAAGAGTGATCGCCAACGTCGGGGGGACCTGATACGGCACACAAAGAAGAAGAAGGTTAGATAAATAACATGAGAAGATAAATGGTATGTAAAGTGGGCAATTAATAGAAGTGATATACCTAGAATGCATAAATGTAAAAAAAAACGATGATCAGTTTTTTAAAATCTTTTTTTATATGAATACCTCATAAGAGTCCCAGCTGCTCCCGTCTGGAGCCAGTAAGACTACGGTATTCCCATTGAAGGGGAAGGAGATGGGGAAGAGGAAGGTGGGGAAGTACCAGGCTATTCAGATTGGTCACCAAACACGGCTACAGCCATTTCAAGTAACGCTTCAATTCTGAATGGTGGTCTTACACCAGGGCGATACTGAAAGTTTCTCTCTCCTACTCCCGACTCCCGAGTGGCTCGGACCGAGACCAATAGGTTCAGAGAGAGTACGGCTAGAGCAGTCGAAGGACTCTCTCTCTCTCTCTCAATCCGGTTAGTTAGGTATATGTGTGATAGATGAATCCTCTTGAATTCTGATTGTGGTACATTATGATGGCATGTCATCCTGTACATTTTTATAATCCAAACAATAAAAAACGCATCTTTACACGTTAAAAAAACACGTTTAGGAGAGATTTTCAATTACCTGTTCGCATTATATCTGTTGTATTATGTTCCATCATGTACTCAGGTGCCATTCCATCGTCCCATCGTGGGTAAAGGTCCATTAGCTTGCTCGCACGAAGCTCAATATCTTTAACGCAATACCAACAATAATAGTTTGGAGGGTAAATAGCCTCAAGGTGGATGGAATTCAAATGGTTCCTCCGAAATGAAATTTGTTAAGTGAATCAAACAAGACGAACTATTAAATCTTTTATTTACAAGCTTCATGGACGATTGGACACTTGGAGATTAGTGGACTTTGAAATGTGAACACTTGAACAATGAGGAAACACTACGTAATCTCCATTTCTGTAATGTCAATAAATGAATCTGACAATATACGGGCAACATTGTTTTAACACTATTTAGTAATCGAAATTAATTTCTGCTTACGAGTTATCAATCCTTTTTACAATGTTGCGCAAATTGATGGCTGCTTAAAAAAACTTTACTACAAATCCCAAACCGGGTAAACAAAATATCGGGCTTGTTTGCAAAATCAAATATTTTCTTATACTATTTAGTTGGATACTTTCATTAATGTGTCATAATTTACTAGTGTGCATCATAAATATACAAACCACCCACGTGTGCATTCTTAGGTAGTCAACGTTCGACTGACGTCGTAGTTTATTCGAACCCTCCCGTTAACAAAAATATGGTCATATGTTATAATAATGTATTAATTTTGATGCCTAAGGTCTACCCTTTGTTTGTAATATTCTGCTATTTATCTCTAGACATTTTTTTAAATCCATCTCACAAACTACTGTTGTTGGAATTTTTCTATCCGGACTCCTACTTTTTAACGTGTGTGACTATGGCAAACCCAGATTTGTGTATATTGTGCAGTGAATGGAGTGGGAAGTGGAATGAGATGCAGAGAGCAAGTTTGGTCACTAAATAGCACCAAAATAATTACAGCAAAGTTCAATCTTGAATGTTGGTATTTCTTATATTATTTATACTAAGATTATCTACCTCTCCAGAGTGTCGACATGGCACTAATAGAAAAAGAATGTATTGTATATCAATGTTTGAATCAACAGTCTAATGTTTCTACAAAATCTTACCCGCGTCTTCAATCAAGTGTCTTGAAGTAGGTACTAATCAAACACCCCAATATTATGCTTACGACAAAGAAAAAAAGCACTTTTTCTGATGAGTTCAAACTTATGTTGACCTTGACCTTGAAATAAACCGGTACACAACACTCGTCTTGCTTGATACGACCTTAGCCTTAAAATCAATAACCAACACATGTTTAAATATGATCGCTGCATTAAACATTTTTGCAGTAACACGATGTAACAGAATAACTGTTATTTTACGCGAAAAGTTTAATTATTAAATATCCCTTCACCATTTTTTTGTGAAACAAAACTAATTTTGTATTAGTAATTTGAATTGAACTTTGCATTCACTTTGCTAATGCAACAAGTGTCTAAATCCAATTTATTTCTGACTTGACTTAAAATTGTTAATGGTATTATAGGCAGCCCTGATTTATTAAGCTTAATTACCTTCCATAAACCGACAAGAACTGCTCGATCTAAAATTATTTTTAATTGCAACAACAATATCAGGATCGTGTCATTTAGAGACTCGCTTGTACCTAGATTGAATGCAATTGGCAATACTTTCTCGGAAGTAGTAGATGTGTTCAACTGCACGGAATATAGTTACAAACGGGTTATAATAGTAATAATAATCAATGTTGGCATAATTCCTATTATTCTTCTGCATGGGTTCTATAAACTTTTTTTTGTTATGTAATGTATGGTATGTGTGTATGTATGGTATGTGTGCGTGTATGTATGTGTATGTATGCGTATATGATTGTATCTATGTATACCTGTCAGTGGTTGAGTGGGCATAGCGCTTGGGTCCCACCCGAGCGTCGCGTGTTCGATTCCTCGGCTGGCTCCTGCATCACAACACAAGCAACATTTTCGGCTTTCTGTGGTGGTAGTAAACATTGTTGGGTTATTCGTAACCCGAGAATGTTTATCTTTATTTTTTTTTAAATTTAAAACATTATATTGTACATTATATACATACTTTTCTACGCTCACAGTATTGAGACGGTATCTTGTTGGGTAAAACATACTCTACAGAATGCTTTCTTAGTATTGTGAAGTGTATTGCCCCATGTTGTTATCAATGTTTTGTTTGTCTTTAATTAGTGATATCTAGTATCAAGCATGTTCAATGTAATTTTATTTGCGAGCTCTTCGATATGTTGACAAACCTAATAAAAAACAATAAAAAATGAATAAAATATAAAGTAAGTAGGTACTTTGATTTGGAATACAAAAAAATGTGTTTCGTCATTACAGAGTAATTTCTGAGCATTTTGGTAAATCAATTACAGCATTATACCACGCACTCCAAGCATTTGATGCACGATACTCTCAATACCAAGAATAACACATCGTTGTACAAGCACACGATTAAAATATACACGCACTTATCTTGTTATATGCATACCTCAAGTAGAACAAATTTATTAGCAACAACAACAATAACAACAAATAAAAACGGGCATTTATAAACTTTTTTGTAATAATTATCCAGCCTTATTGGACCAAAATTGCGTAATGTAAAAACTAGAGCAAAAGAACACTTAAGATGCTTAATTGGTTCAGGTTTTTCAGAGTTTGCGGATCATTAATTGATAAAGTTCATAATTTTAACCGCGATAGAGTAGTTAAATTCCTACGTAAAAATGGAAAAGGTTTAAGACTTAACAATTTAGAATTTTCATAGTGGTATCATTATTTCTTCACACGCTGGTAACACCAGAAGTTCGAGAAGCTCCGACAATCTGACAGCCACGTTATTGTGGTTTCTGTATTCGGATCGATAACACGCGCATCTTGTCAATATAAAACCTTCTGATTATTGTCGCGGTTGATAATTTTAAACTTGTATCTAATAGATACGATTTTAGATTTTGTATTTGTATCTTTTGTATCTAATATGTAACAACCTATAACAATATATATATTAAATGTTCTTTTGTATTTGATAGCATTATTTTTAGTCCTGATGATGGCACGGAGGTACCGAAACCGGAAAACAAAGAAAATATATCAATAAAGTGACTAAAAAACCAAGTACAGTCTGTCAAATAAGAGTAGAAAACATAAGAGAGCGCCACTGTCGTTCAAATAATATTGAAGATGCATTGTCAAAAATACAAAGTGAACTTCATGAAATATCTAAATGGTTATGCATAAATAAACTCAAATTAAATGTAACTAAAAGTAAATTCATGGTATTAGGGAAAAAACAAAATGGACTTATCACCCTAAATATAGACAATCAAACTATTAAAGAGGTAGAAGAAATTAAATATTTGGGAATCATAATCGATAATAAGTTAAAACTTAACTCTAACTTTGAAATGCTAACTAAAAAAATTGCCAAAAAGATTAATTTCTTAAGTAGGATAAAGGGAAAATTAGACATTAAAACTAGGAAATTGGTCTATAACACAACTGTAGCATCCCATCTGAATTATTGCTCAAGTGTAATCTTTCTGAGCAATAAAACACAAATTAAAAGAATGGAAATAATTCAGAACAGAGGCATGAGATCTATATTGTGCTGTAGCAGGTATATCAGGATAAAAACCATGCAACGCCAACTCAATATTTTAAGTGTGTGGAAAAGATTAGTTTTCAATACCCTAGTTTTTATTTATAAGTTAAAAAATAAAATGTTACTTGATTATATGTTGAATAATGTTAGAATCAACAGTACAGTTCATTGTTATCCTACGAGAAACTGCAACGATTTTAGACTTCCTAAAACAAATTTATCGGGAACACAAAATAATATTTATTATAAAGGTTTTAAAATGTTCAATGAACTCCCTGTAAATGTTAAGGAGGCTAAAAGTCTTGCAGTTTTTCGTGGATTATGTCTTAATGTTGTAAAGTCCAAATTTTAGTCAGTAGGTAGTAAATAATATTGTAGTAGTCATAGAAAAGAAAACATTAGATATAAGATGTCAAATTTTATATCTAAATAAAATACACAATAAAAAAAATAAATGGCAATACTAAAAATATAATCACGGTGTTAATCCAAACCTGTGTGATCCGCATTTTAATTAAAAATTAAAAAGGCATAAAAGTGAAAAAAACATTTTTTCATTCCACTGATCTCAAATTAGAATTGCATATAGGTATATTATTATTATATCTTTATTATTTTATGTTAACATAATGAAGAATAACGATATTGTAATAAAATATAAAGCACACTTTAGAAATTGCTCACATTTATTTAATATTAGCTTAAGTACCTCCTAGCGTAGTCCAGGCTTTAGATCACGTCTCTGATTTTAGATCTGAATATATTTAACTCATTCAGATCTAAAAGTAGTGTAACTAACTCACCATTAATGATTCTTCCTTTCTACCTACTGTTAAATTCAAATTTATGTTAAATTAAATGGAAGCCAATCACTTTGTAGATCACAAGTTAATCAAATTTATGTCATTAAGTAGGTACCTTAACAACAGTGCTTCCTCGATTTAATTTTTTTTTTTAGGAATAAAAAATGTATTTTTAAATGTGTTTACGGTGTTCTGCATTTTTAGAGTGATTGCACTTTAAAAGAATATTTGACAGATAAATTAGTGTTGCCAGGCTACAAATTTTGTATTTCAATTTTTTTTATTTTCTAATCTTATTTGACAGACTATATTTTCTTTTCATTTAAAAATTTAAATAAAAACGTACTTCAGAACTGACAGGTCTTTAGTTATCTAGAATCTACCCATTGCAAATGTCTACTATTTATGTTATTTGCATTACGTAATACTGTAATACCTCGGCCGCTATAATTTTCTTGGTCACATATTATTATTAAAGACTGATTACTCTCGGCGAGGCATCCCAGGGATACAGAAAGATAAAGGTGTAATACAGGCAAGGCAGGTATTCCGATGTAAGTGTAGTTCTTGCTTCTGGCGCCGATGTTTTCGTATTCAGAAGTATAAAAAAAAGAAGAAGAACAACGCATTAGACATGCACGCGCTGCAGAAGTTGCGTGCGTTTTCTATCATATCCACTATATAATGAAGATAAAATGCAACCATACACGTATTACGTAGGTATAGCACATAGTCATGTCGTGGGTTTAATGGAGATATTCTTTTTGAAGTCATTTTTTTTCAGAGTCAAGTTCTTAGCGCAAATTGCGTTTTTAATTTTCAGAGTTGACTTAAGATGGAGTCATAAATAATGCAAAATCATATGTTTTTGTTTTGAAAATTTGATCGCTTAGAAGTATTGTAGATGCTTCAATTAAATACTGCGTGTAGAACATACCTTGGCCCTAAAAATATCGGTCATTTTTTTTAATAAATCTTTTAAAAGCCTATAAAAAAATAAAGTATAAGGTCTAAAAAACACACTTTCAAGTCCAAACTCTCCTATTTATAAATCCCTTTTCGAATATGGTTTTATTGTGTAATCTGGCAAATTCAGTTTATTTTATAATAATCGCAAAAAAAAGTTGATATTTACACCCAATCTTCCCAAAATAAAATAAAATATGCATTTTCGCGTTGATATTTTACAATACGGCCGCTAGTCGACGAATTCGGTTATTCAAAGTGACCCCTATGGCGTCCACCGAAGAACTACTGTCCACGGCACAGTAGTGAACTAGTGGATCGCCTTAAGGCTCTGCAACCGGGTTCGAAAAGAAGAAGATGGAGAGATACGAAATTACGAATGTTAGAGGAGAGCGCTAAAAGCGACAAAATCGATGCGAAAATTGCGAAAATGTTTAATAAAACACGACTCGTTTAAAATAGAGCAAAAATCTTGCAGGCATTATCTTAAACAGCATTTAAAGAAAAACTGTGAATTTTTTCATGCGTATAACTTGTAAAATAACTGAAACAAGCGTGTTTATAATAATTTTTAGAGCATACTTTGCGATTTTTTTCTATCGAGGGAATTTTATATAATTTGCGTTTCGGCGCGGGCAAAGTCTAGATATTATCTTCAAGAATAACATATATTTTTTAAGAGCTTTAAAACTTACCGTGCTTACGGGAAATATGTAATAAATCGATACAAATCCGGGTTGCGGGCCCTTAAAAGGATTTTTCGAAATTAGAATTATTTCAAAAGTTATAACTATTTTAGTGTAGCGGTTTAGACGAAATCTAACTAAAATCTAAATAGAACAAAATTTTAAACGCATTTTCTCGAAACTACTTTTTTCGAAACGGTTTTTTTTTTACATGAGCTCCACGCAGGAGGCCCTGAGGAAAATAATTTCCCTCAGGGCCTATGTCATCTTTAGGGATGCTGCGTAGAGGCTTTTTTAAGGAAAGGAAGGAGAGGAGAGTTTCGGGGAAGGAAGAGAGTTTAAGGGATGGGTAGGAATCTGGGGTTCAGTGTGTCCTGGTCATCCGCCTCCAAGACCTAGACAAACCTCATCCCGTGAACCCGGGCACCCCTGCTAAATCACCAAATGTAGCGAATCACCTGGGGTGACCTATGGCAGAGGTGTTGGTTATCCAATAATAATAAAGGTTCCCGAGGCGGCGGTACACATTCCCGCCTCCCAAATTGCATTCCCGTACATTCAATTTTCAAACATGTCGCGTACCACCTATTTCAAATTTTTTATACAAATTTCATTATGCCAGAGGTCACTATTATTGCGGGCGTGTACATATCAAATCCCCGAAGTTTCATCGCAATCGGATGAATGGTTTAGCAACGCATAGACAACTATACACCCTAGCAATATACACCGAAGCAAGCATATTTTGATTTTTATGCTTATGGATGATAAAAATCGTGATATTTTTCACAAAATTGATTCATTTGCTAATTAATAATAAAATGAACCACTTCGCAGCGCGGCGTGCCGACAAACACGAGGCTTCAGTTTTAATAGTTTTCACGAATATTAAATTATTTTGTATTTACGCAATGCCTTTTTTATCTTTCTGCGGAAAACGATATAAAAATTTCAATTTCCTGATTTAAAAATACCGTTATTATATTCAGTGTTAATGGATATTTTAATATTTTAATGATTCTTTACACTTTAACGCTATTCCACAGAAGTGGAAAGATTGATATATTATTTTTAGGTTCAGGAGAAAATGTACGATTAACTAAATTTATCGGCTCGTACCCGATGGATAAATAAATGTTTTTGTTACTACGCAAAAAACAGTAGTCGATTCGATAGTCCACAGTACAAGTCCAAAGATAATAAATGTGTTCTATGAATAACAAACTAAGATATTGACTTCTAAATTCTGGGGGACATCCGTCATTTTTAGATGACCTATGTAACTTCATTAAATGACGTAAGTAGAACCACTTTTTTTTCATTAACTCCACACAGAAGGCCCTGAGGAAAATAATTCCCCTCAGGGCCTATCTACCAGGGGATGCTATGTAGAGGGGTAGGAAAGGAAGGAGAGGAATTTCTGGGAAGGAAAAGGGTCTGGGGGTCAGTGTTTCTAGGAGTGACGGACGTATTTTTTTTATATGAATAGCGCACAAGAGTCCCAACTGCTCCCATCTGAAGCCAGTGAGACTATGGCATCCCCGATTGGGGTATGTTGTGAGGCTGAAGGTAGTGGGGGGGGGATGGAGACAGGGAAGAGGAAGGTGGGGAAGTACCTGGCTATTCAGATCTGGTCACCAAACACGGCTAATGCCATTTCAAGCAACGTTTCAATTCTGAATGGTGGTCTTACACCAGGGCGATACTGAGAGTATCTCCCACTCTGGAACGTGCCGCAAATATACTATATATTATTTTAAATTAATGAATTGTGAAATAACACAAATTAATCAATAAAATTTATTTGCCACGCCGGGATTCGATCCCTCGACCTTCGGTGTGCGAGTCAAGAGTCTTACCGCTGGACTACGCCAGCCGTCAGCTATGAATCCATCCCTCTCATTGCGGTGCAAGGCGAAGTTCCAAGAGAATACGGCTGGAGAAGCCAAAGGGACGCCCTCTACCATCTGGCCTGCCAAGCAGCTGGTGGGTAGACGCATCCACCGCCAAAACCCGGACAAACCTCACCCCATGAACCTTCCCGGAAGCCCGCTAAGTCACCAAACGTAGCGAACCATTTGAAGTGACCTGTGGCAGAGATGTTGTTTATCCAATAAATGATTCCCGGGGCAGCGATACCCATACCCGCAACCCAAGCCTCTACATATACGTCAACAATCACCTGTGTTTAGAAACTCACCAACAAAACTAATAAAACTTTCTCGTATGTTCATCTCGGCATAGAACTGCCCTTGTGAGAAGAGCGGCTTAATGTGTGCTTGTATTATATATATTTTTAATAAATACATCAATATAAAATTTATAATAAACAAAAATTTTAACAAAACAAAAAAACGACTTCAAAAAATGCACTAAAAAGTAAAAAAATAATTTCGTATTCTTCTACAACTTTATAATCAACTTACCTTTTCTACTCATCAATATGTACGTACGATTGTTATTTTTGGAGTCGGTGTCGGCGGGAGAGGAGCTGTCAAGTGAACACGCCGGGCCGCAGGTACCTTGGTTGACACCGACTCCAAAAATAACAATCGTACGTACATATTGATGAGTAGAAAAGGTAAGTTGATTATAAAGTTGTAGAAGAATACGAAATTATTTTTTTACTTTTTAGTGCATTTTTTGAAGTCGTTTTTTTGTTTTGTTAAAATTTTTGTTTATTTTTTGATTTTTAGTGAATCTGAGGTACACTAACTAATTCGATTAAGATTCGGCCGAGTATCGTAAATTTGTTCTTCAGAATTGGAGAGTTCCGTTACTTTGTCATGGATCCCATAATCAGAACCTAACCAAACTATCATCAAACTACCCTTGAAGTACATCCTTTCCAATAAAAAAAAGAATCAACGAAATCGGTTGGCGTGATATTGAGTCCATTTGTCGCGCACACACTTGATGCAAATTTAAGACTTATATGATTTTCTCATGGATGCCATTGTTAAAATGGGACCACACGGGAAGCACCAGCTATCAAATAAAAAAAAGAATCATCAATATCGGTTCACCCAGTCGAAAGTTCTGAGGTAACAAACATAAAAAAAAATTTTTAAAAAATACAGTCGAATTGAGAACCTCCTCCTTTTCGAAGTCGTTTAAAAAAAAAAAGAAGCCTCACACAAAACTCATTTTCATGAAAAAAAGTGAACCATCAATTTTTGACCTCCGAGGTTCATTACGTAATCAAAATCATAGCTTTAATATGGGAAATAATTTTAATATTGTTATAGTTTAATGTTGTGATGATTTTTAATTGTTTTTTAGCTGCATCGATATAAGATGATGTTGATAATAAATCATTAATATCCTGGTCGTGCTCCAATTTAGACGGAGTTTTAATGATTCTCAATCATCAATAAAATCAACAGTTTTCATAACAATCAATAATAATTCGTCTCAATATTAATACGTTTATTGTTTGACAGGTGATTACAAATTAAAAAAATATAGAGCTGTAGGTCAATGGGTTTATTTTAAAAATATTGATGAATGTCGTGAAAGCATAGAATAAATAATAACATAAGACGTGCCTTGTGGGCGTGTTTCGTGATCCAATTATAGGCCCGATTGCGGCCTATATTTCCATACAAAGCTGTGTTTCAATGAATACGAAAATCAAATGGGATAGCAATATATAATTTCAGGCAAGAATGAGTGAGGCAGACCTCGTGCTAAATGGTCTAGAATCAAAAGGTACCAAGTCAGTGGCACCTTTGTTTTCTTTGAAATTAATCGGAAGGTTTTTCTGGTGATATATTCTTTATTCTATGCGTGAAATTATTGATTAGTGTAGACTGAAATAATAAGGTGATGACCAATAGCAAGATGATAGCGAATTAACGTTATGTATTTTTTTAACAAACATTATTTACTATAATTTCTTCAAAAAAAAACTGTACTATTTAAAGATATTGAAATTCAATAGTCTCATTAATTTTCCGATCTGTACTAGTTTTTTTTCATATTTGCTTAGCTTTGAACAACAATGAATCAAAAATAATGTTTACACAAGTGTTATTGGCTACTGGCAGTAAAGTAAATAATTCAAGGTGGTATAAAAAAGATATTTTTTCGACCGTGACAGGACTCGAACCTGCAATCTTCGGATTCGAAGTCCGACGCCTTATCCATTAGGCCACACGGTCTTGTGTAGATGTCCACATAATAGTTTGTAATATTACATATTTTCACTTTGCATCCTAATGATTGTAATATTAATGGGTACGAAATGATTCCACGGCATTATTGTGGCGAGATAAATTCAAGACTTGTTACATAGTGGTATTCAGTTCTCATGTGAAAATGGCAAAAATGTAAAGTCAAGTTTGTTTTATTTCTACGCGTGTTGACCTCTGTGACAGAGTGCGAAAAAGTTTTATTGCAAAGTATAATAATTATAATAAAGTACTATGTAATTTGACTTTTCGGCTCGGTTGGAGCTATGTACATATCACAAGAACCACTTCACTGGAAGGTGATACTGACAAGGGCTTACATAATGGGGTTTTAGGGAGTTCGAACCCCTACCCATCGGCATCAGCCAATGCTGAATTATGCAATCATAGGAAAAAAATTGTATTCGTTGATTACCGTCCTGGATGTACAACAATATTATTTGCACCATTTCTCTTATTAACGTAATGACGTAAATAATTGGTTGTGGTAAGTAGAGGTCTCAAAAACTTTCTCATGAACTTTCCAACCCCCTCATCCGTTTAAATAATGTTTTAATGTTTTTACAGCATAATTTAGTGGCTTGTGCAATGTCCAGTTTGCCTTATAAAAATAACTTTTATTATATAATAGCACACTAAAAAAATAAAAGATTAAAAATCCGAACACCACACTATAGTGTAATATAATTTATCGAGTTAACATCCTGTTCTTGCTACATATCTCTGAGTTTTGTGGAAGCTTACAAACTGCAATAAATAAATTTAAGTGTTTTCGTTATTTGGTTTTGGGGTGTTAAGTTTAAATTTAGCCGTGTTGCGCTACCTCCTTCTTTAGCCAACGTTTCGGACATCATTGCAGTGTCCATCATCAGGGCAGATCCGGCAGATCCGGTAGATGTGTCCGGTAGATCTGCCGGATCTGCCCTGATGATGGACACGGCAACGATGTCCGAAACGTTGGTTAAAGAAGGAGGTAGCGCAACACCCCATAACACCCCAAAAACAAATAACGAAAATGCTTTTGGCCGTGAAAATCTTAAAACGTATCCAAATTTAAGTGCGTGCGCTCAAAGCGGGGTCACCCAGAAGGGCCAATCATTTGGGGAATATCTAGATTCTGCACGCGCCGAGATTTTAATGATGAAAATTGAAATCGTTAACATTAAAACCTTTTCTAATAAAGGGCTTTTAGGGAGCATCCGTGAAATACATAATGCTGTAAGGATAATGTAGCCGTTAAAGATACTGTATGATACAGGACAAGAGTACGTGTTTTAATTGAACCCATTCACTGTCTACATGAAAGCACGACTTACTAAAAGCGCAAATTCTCTAATTTTCGAAATTGTCGTTATTGATGAAGTCTTCCACTTTTGTGTTTTATTCACTTTGATGGATTATTATTACTGTATTCCCCTCGTCCGCTTTAGTCAGGATCAAATTTTGATCTACTTTGTCACGAATATGGTTGTCTCTGGATTAAGAGTAAGTTTAAATTTAGGTATCAGTTTTTTTATTGTTTCTGCTCTTTTGTAGAAGAGTTGTTGCGATTTACTGTATAAACCTGTATCGATATCCACTGCTACGTTTTGTGTTCATTTTTGACTCCCTTGTAATGAATAATAATAATGTACAGCGCAGTTTTGTGTTATTTCTCTTCAAGTGCGCTTAACTAAAAAATACCTTAAATCAATCCTATAGTGTTCCTAACGAGTCCTTACAAAATATTGATCAAATAATATTAAACAAAGAATAAATGGTATTTACAAAGCAATGCCAAGAGAACAAAAGATCCCCAAGAAGTGGACCCCACAGAACACTAGGCTGTAACAACTTACACTGGAATCTCCTTAGGTTTGGAACGGGCCTGATACTAAACCACGTCGATTGTCCATACCTAGTCTGCAAGAACGCCAGGTAGGTTCTACAGAAACCGCAACTCGTACATTGTGTTTAATGAGTGCGTATTAGACCGCTCTGCGCTTACGTTTTTTTCTGCAAGATTAACTTTTAGTGAATCCAGTAGTTAGTTTTCTTATTAGCCTTGTATTACACTTCAAAGAAAGCGCTTCAGTGAACAATAATTCATAAAGCGGGCTCCGTAATATTACTTCAAAGTTCCCATTAGCAATCTACTCGGGGGATTCAATTTTCGCGTATCGTAAGATAATAAAATGCTTAGCCAATCTATGAAATTTACAACTTTAGTGCTTTTATGTACAAGTAGGTTCTCAAATTATTAACGCAGTTTAGAAAACATGTATTTGAAAGACTTTTATGCTCTCGTAAATAAGAGTGTTGGCTTCTATTTTAGATTATTGGGCGTCTACTTCAGAAATTAGTGTTTTACTATTACAGTTCTGAAAAAAAAATGGTATCAACTGTTAAAGTTGATACCATTAAGTAGTTAATACTGTATTAAATGTGAAACTATTAAGTTATGCTTATTAACGCTTCCATTGGAATATTGAGATTGTATCAACTTTCCTGGAGATCTATGGGGATCCCACATGACGTTCACGACATACAGGGCGGAAAGTTTTACGTTTTGGAACGGGACGCATCGAGTTCAAAACCGGGAGAGGTTTTTTTTTTAATTAAGAGGAAGCCACAAGCCTAAAATAAACGTATTCTTAGTGTGTCTTACTTATATCGCCACGAATATAGACAAAAGGTACAAATTGGCATGTAAGCCATAGCTTTGCAAACGGAGTCTAGAAGTCAGCGAAAGTGATTTATATTTATTTTGTAAATAATTTCATAAGAAAGAAAAAAAAATTTAAAAGATAATTTGAGACATTTTTAAATTTAAATTTTAGACGGCCGGCGTAGTCCAGCGGTAAGGCTCTTGACTCGCACATCGAAAGTCGCGGGATCGAATCCCGGCGTGGCAAATAAATTTTATTTGATTAATTTGTGTCATTTCACAAATTATTCATTTAAAATAATATATAGTATATTTGCGGCACGTTCCAGAGTAGAAGATACTCTCAGTATCGTTCTGGTGTAAGACCACCATTCAGAATTGAAACGTTGCTTGAAATGGCATTAGCCGTGTTTGGTGACCAGATCTGAATAGCCAGGTTCTTCCCCACCTTCCTCTTCCCTATCTCCTTCCCCTCCCCACTACCTTCAGCATTACAACATACTCCTATTAGGGATGCCGTAGTCTCACTGGTTTCAGACGGGAGTAGTTGGGACTCTTGTGCGGTATTCAAATAAATAATAAAAAATACATAAAATTAGATTATTTTAGTTGTTGATGCTTTTCTAATGAAAAAACACTCATTTTAGTAATTAACGCTTAAATTTTTTAGGTAAGTAATTAACAATTTTACTTTAATTCTACTCGATGAAAACGGTAGAAAAATATATAAATTTATCCGAAGGATATTATTGTGTATTTTTAATGTAAACCAAGTGTTTTAGCATTAACCTTTGCATTAAATGGTTTTTCGTTTTTTTATTTTGTACTAGCGAGTTCCCGCATGCGTTGCAGAGCCTTGCCCTCTGCTTCCACTTACCATCCCCTTCCTGTCGCTAAGCTATATGAAATACACCCATTTTTGGAGAGATGTACCAAGAGGAAGGAGAGATGTATCTAGCTATTCAAATCTGATCACCAAACATGGCTAAAGTCATTTCAAGCAACGTTTCAATCATGAATGGCGGTCTTACAAAAGGGCAATTCTAACGAACGTGTCAAATCAAATAAAATTCACTTGTCCATACCGGGAGTTGAACCCGCGACCTTCGGAATGGTAGTCGAGAGCTTTACCCCTCGACCACGTAGACTTGAAAGTAAGAATTTACTTCCAAATATTTTCAATTTACTACATTCATGATTCTTTTTATAACGTAGAACTTAGTTGAAGCTGTTAAAATCTGAACTTCCGACGGGTTTGATGTCATCAATTTAACGCGTAAGATCGATTTTATCAATATGAGAGTATGTAATGTATCTGGAGCATATCCTATCCTTTTCCTATATTCGTCTTCCTCTCCCCTTCCTATAACCAAAAAAGAAATGAAAATTTAAGATATTAAAATTTCACTTCCAATGAACTTTAACATAAAAACTTAAAACTTGGCTTGACTTTAATTCACTTGTATATCTTCACATGTAGCAAACACGTTGTGGGAATACATAATTATAATAAGCATAATTAAATAACTTTGTTTCAATTCCACTTTATTATTTCTTAATCCAACCGGTTTCGGTTCGCCCTGAACCTTCCTCAGGGGTGAATAAAAATATATGTGATTCACCCCTGAGGAAGGTTCAGGGCGAACCGAAACCGGTTGGATGAAGAAATAATAAAGTGGAATTGAAACAGAGTTATTTATTAGTGTTTATTATCACTTGTATAATTTTATCACTGTATATTATGTAAAATCTGTTAGTTTCTTAAAAAATTTCACCAAAAAAAAAAGTAGACATAATTTGTCTCGACGCCACCTAGCGAGAGATTTAACACTAACAATGCCTCTCTCACAAAAATAAGGTTGGTGGTTTTCAGGTGGAAAAATGTAATAAACGGTAATTGTTGAATGAAACACTAGTATATATTGAATTACTTGGCGGGTATTAGATAAGCCGCCATAGCTCAGTGGTGAGAGCACCTGACCGGCAATCAGAAGGACACGGGTTCAAGTCCCGTTGGCGTCATGTGTCTTTTCTCGAAAGATTTTTTCAATGTAGATGAGTGTTTCAGGCTGATAATTATTGCTTATAATAATAATTGTTAAACAAATAAATATAAACATGTCAAGCGCATTTGAGATTCATAGAGGCCAACCAAACACAATATTCTTCTCATTAGTGCTTCTCCGGATCTTAATCCAAAAATGATTCTCATTACCTTATCTTCTAGCATATCATTATCATTTGAGATTTACCTAAGTGGTCTCTTAAAAGAAGGAGAGGTTCCAATGGATCTATCAGCGGGTCAATTAAAAGATAATTAAAATATTCTAAAGGTAGTTAATAAAATAACACATCCCAACAAGTAAATTATACTTATTAAAGAAGACCCTCCATAAAAAACATTTCCTGTTGTAAGTTGTAAGCCGGGTAGTTTTATAAAAGGTGGAATGAATGAGCGTGAATCTATTTGAACATAAAAATAATGACTGATGTAAGGCTGCTCCTTGGTCGGATGGTGAACAGTCTCACCCTTATATGGCTACCCGTCTTTGCTGTGCATACAAAAAACAACAAAATGAAATATTGTAATCAAGTAATCACTCTTCAATAAATGGCAAATCACTGGTAATCAAATAGCATCTGTGTTTACAGAAATGTGGGGAATATACTACGAGTATCCTATCATTAAGCAATCATTGGAAAAAAGTTATATCTACTTTATTTAGTTTAATGGCCTTTTCCCTTGCGATCAAATTCTTGTACGGATTGAATATTTTGTTTATTTTCAATGTGAGTACCACACAAGGGTCCCTAATGCTCCAAACCGTCTGGAACCAATGAGACTAGTGTTGGGTAGGACACGACATCAGAATGAGTTTGTATGAGGTATTCAAATATCGAAATGAGGTGTTGAGTTGTCCCACCTCATTTGAGGTGAGGTGTTACAAAATATTTTCGCTTACGGAGGGGGGGGAGGGGGTGGGCACCCACCACCCACACAAGGGGCCGTGAGGAAAATAATTCCCCTCAGACCCTGTGTCATCTTTGAGGATCCATCTCTCCAGTGGTGAAAGGCGTAAGGCCTGAGAAGTCAAAGGGACTCCCTCAACCACTCTCTCCGGATCCGGCCTGCCATGCAGCAGACGCACCCGCCGTCTAGACCTGGACAAACCTCACCCCATGAACCCAGGCACCCCTGTTAAATCACCAAAAGTATCGAACCACTTGGGGTGACCTATGGCAGAGGTGTTGGTTATCTAATAAATGATACCCGGTGCGGCAGAACCCATACCCGCCTCCCGTGTTTGTTATTTTTGTAATACGAAAAATGGATATAAAAAAATGCCTACCCTCCCACCTCCCCCCCCCTCTCTCACCCCTCCCTTCCTCCACCACCTCTGACCCCCCCCCCCCCCTCAGCAATCCCCTCCACCTCATCTCAACACTCCCTCCCTTGGGAGCTGTTGGGACTCTTGTGTGGTATTGACATAACACAAAACAATAATATAAAATAAAAAAATATATTTTTTGGAGCCGTTGGAACTTTTGTGCGTTATCACATAACAATAATTTAAAATTAAAATAAATATTAAAAAAAAAAACCTTTTTTTTTAGCAGTTGGTACTCTTGTGCGGTATTCACTTAACAATAATTAAGAATTTTTTTTTTTCAGAGCCGTTGGGACACTTGTGCGGTATTCACAATATATGAATGGTTTACCCCAACACCACCTCACGGTTCTAATACAAAAATGTCATACAATATACAAACACCTCACGCCTCACCACCTACGCGTGACATGACATGTAGTTTAATACATCAACCACCTCACGCCTCACGACCTCATACATTTTCATACATTTGTCCCATACGATACGTGACATGTGACATGACATTTAGTCCAATAAACCAACCACCTCACACCTCATATTTGTCCCATACGCGACAACGTGACATGACATTTGTACTAATACAAAGAAAAAGAGTTGGTACAACTACATTTTGTGAGGTGGGGGGACATTTTACGCGTTTGTATGGGACATTTGAGGTGCCTCTTGTATGAGGTACTCAACACTAAATGAGACTACGGGATCCCCATTTAGGGAATATTGTGAGGCTTGAAGTGGTGCGGGGGGGAAGTGTGTATATCGATTATTTACATGCACGTGTCTGTGTTTTACATATAAAATATGCTATAAAATAACATCGGTGGCGTAACGGTCCGGTATATTAGTATGATATTTTGAAATATTCTACAGTGACCCAGAAAACATCAACAGTTAATTCACTTCAAGTTTTTCCGCAATATATTTAATTTGGTGGTGTTCATGAGAAATTTGAGTATTGTTCCAGATAGAGGATACACTTTTACATATAACTGCTTACTCAACTCAAAATTCGATTTTTCAGACATGTCTGACTAATCAACTGGACGATCGATATATTTATAATATATCTATCCTATGTAGTTTCCCCACAATAGCTACTTATATTTTGAGAAATGTTTTTTTTTTCTCTCTACTGTTAAAAAAAAAATAATTTAATGATGATGTAAAAAACATTCTTTAGTTTTATTCCACTTATTTTCCAGCCGAATAAATTTTTTAAATTTTGGCCGATAAAATAAACATATTAGCAAGTGACGACAGTACAAGTCATACGTCATACGTAATATTATTTCTTTGCGAAACAAATAAAATATTTATTAAAAGAAAATAACTTAGTTTACATCACTTTATTTTTTTATATATTTTATACTATCAACATGTTTCGTGAACCATGTTCACTTCTTCAGGAATAAAAGTATACTAAAGTTAAAAAATTAATTATAGATTACATATGGAGAGAAGAAATTGAAGGAGGGGGAAGGGTTGACAATGGTGGGAGTTTCGAAGAATTGGGGATTACCAAGCTATTAGAATAATACGGATAATTTCAAAATTGTCTCCTTGCAGAAAGTCCATAGTCTTGGTTATGTAATCACCTCTATCCATAATAATAACACTGTTCCCTTTATCAGCCTTTGTAACGATTAAATTTTCTTCCTTCACAATTTTTGAAATATTCTTAGCAATATTTAAGTTCGCGTTAATACTTATTTTAAACATGTCCGGAGAAAATATATGTTTAAACACATTTATCTATATTTAATCAATAACTTTTTATACACTTTAGCCTTCGTTGCCGTACTCGCAAATATAAATTTTTCGAAGAAAACTTCTTCTAAAAAGTTGTTACTTTGTGATGTCATTATTTATTTATTAAAAGAAAATAACTTAGTTTACATCACTTTATTTTTTTTATATATTTTATACTATCAATGGTAATCCCCAATTGGTAATCCATTGGTAATCCCCATAGACATCCAAATTCAATAGACCAGAAATAACAGGTGAGGGGAAAAATCAACTATGGCGGTACGAAGAGGGGAAGATGACTGTCATTGGTTGAAAAATTAATCTGACAGTATATAGGCATCTCGCATTATAATATCATCATTTAGTTCTTAAAAGCAAAATCTGCTTTGAATGAATAGACCTTTTTACATGGGAGCGCGAATTGCTTGCCACGATAATAAAATATTTGCGTAGGCCAAATGTACACCCCAAAAAGATTCGCCCGTTTTCACATAGCAATATTTTTTTGCCGTGTTTAGTTAAGACACTTTTACAAATGTTTCATAATTTACTTACCCCTGTAACCAGCGACGAGCACACTAAGGAACCGCCCACATTTATGTGCACACTGATATGTAGGTATGTTGTATAGCACAAGCTACTGTTTTGGCGTGTTATTTTTTCGTTAAATGTATAGATGTTAGCTTCGCGCTGCCCACGGCAAGAATGATGACGTCACACATTTTAGATTAAAGCGATTCTCTATCCCCTCCACATGGGGCGAACTGGCGCCAAGGAGGAGCTCCAGCCGGTTCCATGGCGAGGGGGAAATAATACGTTTTTATCACTTAGGGCAGGTCCAGATATATTCATATGTCCGTGGTAATCCCCAATTCTTCGAAACTCCCACCATTGTCAACCCTTCCCCCTCCTTCAATTTCTTCTCTCCGTATGTAATCTATAATTAATTTTTTAACTTTAGTATACTTTTATTCCTGAAGAAGTGAACATGGTTCACGAAACATGTTGATAGTATAAAATATATATATAAAAAAAAAATAAAGTGATGTAAACTAAGTTATTTTCTTTTAATAAATAAGTAATGACATCACAAAGTAACAACCTTTTAATTAATTAGATTAATTATTAATTAATTAATTAATTAGAAGAAGTTTTCTTAGAAAAAAAAAATATTATTTCAGTATTAAAGGAGCATTTTTTAAGGATAAACTGCGGTAAGCTACTGCAAACACACGGTGGATTTATTGGCACACTAGAGGTTAAAAGTAATTTAATTATATCATTCCAGCAAAAACATTTCTATTGACCAACAAAACAAACCTTCTTTGCCTTTTTTAACATCAGAATCTTGAGATCATCAGACTTTTCGCGTAATACTTATGTAGTAAAAACAGGCGAGGTTTGCAAGCTTCTAAAGCGCTGTAATCACTTTAATAATAATGTACGACTTGATTGATATGATAGATGATTCTCGATTAAGTAATTTACTCAAGAGGTCTTCTGATAGACCAGAGAGAAGTGTACATAGATCTGGCGCCTGGGTTTTTGCACTTGCAAATTTTATATAAATATTAATAACCATCGATGAAATTCATAGATGACTTGATAAACAAGCATCAAGTTTATGTGGCATATGTCATATGTTCGTCAATATTGTCGACAATTAGGAATGGATTAGAAACAAGGTACTCTATGTTGCCATTTAGATTATTTCATAGATTTGAAACTTTCGATTTATGTGAATATGAATGGTGCCTGTAACATTTACATTATTATTTGATTGACGTTATGTATTTTTTGTGGCAGGCTTTGAGAGATAATTTTTTTCTCTTGTATTTTAGGTACATAACTGATCGTGGGAAACATAACGTTTTTTTTTTAGTTGAGAGTATTCACACTGTGGTTTGACACTGTTGTAGGTAATTGAAATATATCAACCATTAAATTTTTGATTTCTGTGCGGCCTAGCGGTTTCATTTTTAATTAAATATTAACGAAATTTAAAATGCAAGAAATGGCTTTAGCTGTGTTTGTTGACCAGATCTGAATAGACAGTTACTTCCCAATCTTCCTCCTCTCATCTCCCCTCCTTCCGCCTCTCAAAACACCTAATTTAGTACTGCTGTGGTTCCAATGGCCCTGGGCAGTCGGGAGCAGTTAGAAATCTTATGTGGAATTCTCATAAAAAAATAAAACTACCTATTACTTCTTCGGGGCACGTGGAGATTCAGTGTACTGTGGAGATTCCATCACAGTACATACTTAGAAGCAAAAACTGTTTATTAAACATTAAATTTTTCTATTGTTTTGACACGTTCATAAATCTTCCTAAACATACTTGAACTTCTGTTGTTAATTTTTTGCCTGTCCGCCCTTTTTTTTACATTAACTCCACACAGGAGGCCCTGAGGAAAATAATTTCCCTCAGGGCCTATGTCATCTGGGATGCTGTGTGGAGGGTCTTTTTGAGGAGAGGAAGGAATGAATATTGGTCTTGAAGAGACCCATGTTGTAGGAAGGAGGAAACACAGAGGCCGGCAAATCATTCCACAGCCGAGCTGTTGAACACAAGAACGAGTCGAAGAAACGACCCGTTCTCATGTGACAAATGTCAACTGTGTACAAATGTTGGGCACGCGTTTGGCGTGTTTCCCGACTATGCACCGGTGCCGAAGGGATCAATGATGCTAGTTCCTCGGAGCATCTTCCATTGTAATACCGGTAGAACAAGGATAGCATTCCCACCCGACGCCTGAGCTCTAAAGATTGCAATCCGTCTGTTAAGATGGGAGAATCTATCAAACGGACCGCCCGTTTCTGTACAGAGTCGAGGGTATTTTTCAGGTATTTTGGAGCTCCAGACCAGAGGTGGCTGCCAAATTCAACCGTGGGGCGCACTTGCGATTTGTACAGGGTTAGCAGTTGTGTACTATTAAAGTATCTGCGGGCCCTGTACAGTACGCCCAGTTGAGTAATTTTTGATTTTTTTTGCCCGTCCGCCCCTTGTGCTCCCCCCCCCCCCCCCCCAGAAAAAAATCCTGGATCCGCCCTTGCATACAACCATTGATGAAAGTTCTTACCCAAGTTGCGTTACGATTTTTTTATTTATTTAATACCTACCTTCTACTTTCGTAGGCGTATTTCAAAATATGTTTGTGATTTAATGATATAAGTGCACTTTTCAGGTTTCCAATTCTTCTCCGTAATATAAACCCTATTCAAATCGTGATCTCAATATCATAGCAATGACTTACTATTTATAATATGAAATAAATTAACACCTGTTGGTATCATCTCATGAATGCTATTGACTGGAGGATGATAATTGAAATGTTGGATGTATAGGGTATGGATTGTTGTCTGATGATGATACACGCTGACAGGCGGTTCATACGCTTGGCAAATCACCGTGGAATTATATGATTAAAATTATTGAGATTCAAATAAAAGGCCACTTGCATCAAATTTTTTTCCGGTTTAGACAAATATTCTAAGACATTCTGTATTTTTATTTTTTTTTTTAATCGTATTTTTGAAACCCTGGGGATTTTTTGAAAATTTCAATCCGATAAATCAGACCATTTTTTATAAACCGGAAAGACGGGACATAATTTTATAGGTGTGAAAAAACGATAATTACATAGCCGAAAATCATTTGAAAAAAAAAAAAAACGTTTTCCACACGAATGGCACAAGAGAATAACGAGGCATACCAAAAATTTTACATCTCATAAATATTTTTTTTCTTTGATCCATCTTATTGACCATAAATCATTATAATGAACAGCGTCTATATTACTAAATTCAATGTAATATACTTGTACTTGTAAATTATAATAATAATAAGAATATTATAAAATTTAATTTTGTTAAAATCAGCACCATAATCATTATACCTCTAAAACACGTACCGACATCATCTGCACGTTCTGAAGAGAACCCCGTAGATCATTAAAAGTACGGGGTTCTCTTCAGAGCATCTGTCAAAAAGTGAAACCAAATGATAAGTTCGCAGAGAACACACAATAAATCTAGTGAACGAATTCAAAAATTCGCCTGAAATCAGAGTGATGCCATATAAAAAAATAAATCAGTGTGGAATTTTATCAAATTAATAGGAACATTTTCGGCGACGGGACATTTTCATGTAGTGACGTCACGAGCCCAAATAATGGATTTATTTATTTAAAAATAAAAAAAAACTGTGCATTTCTAAAACTTTTTACTAACATTTTCTTAATCTTAGTAAAAAAATCTATCCACATGATTTTTTCCAAGTCGTTATGAAATCCATGCAAGTGGCCTATTGTAGGCACATTATATATCCTTTAGATACCTTCATATTGTATTCACTTTTAAATTATAGACCTTTTTTACATGAACTTCACACAGGAGGCCCTGGGGAAAATAATTTCATCCTATGTCATCTTTGGGGATGCTGTGTGGAGGTTTTTTCTTAAGGGCCCGCAACTCGGATTTGTACCGATTTATTACATGTTTCCCCTAAACACGGTAAGTTTTAAAATTCTTAAAAAAATATATGTTATTTTTGAAGATAATATCTAGACTTTGCCCGCGCCGAAACGCAAATTATATAAAATTATCTCAATAGAAAAAAATCGCAAAGTATGCTCCAAAAATTATTATTAACACGTTTGTTTCAGTTATTTTACAAGTTATATGTATGAAAAAATTCACAATGTTTTTTTAAATGCTGTTTAAGATAATGCCCGCAAGATTTTTGCTCTATTTTAAACGAGTCGTGTTTTATTAAACATTTTCGCAATTTTCGCACCGATTTGTCGCTGTAAATGTTAGCGTTCTCCTCTAACATTCGTAATTTCGTATCTCTCCAACTTCTTCTTTTCGGGCCGGTTGCAGAGCCTTAAGGAAAGGGAGGGGAGGTGAGGTCTGAGAAGGAAAAGGATCTAAAGGATGGATAGGAATCTGGGATTCAGTGTGTCCTGGTCATTCACCTGCAAGACCTAGACAAACCTCACCCATGAACCCGGGCACCCCTGCTAAATCACCAAACGTAGCGTACCACTTGAGGTGACTTATGGCAAAGTTGTTGGTTATCCAATAAAGGTTCCCAGGGCGGCGCCTCCCAAGGACCTAGAGATTTTATATCGTTAATGGATATATAATCTAATTAACTACGAGTATGTTCTAATGAATTGGTCACTTAATATATTAATGTGCTTGGACATTAACGATAAAGACAACTTTTACATAATCTTAAATCTCTCTAGAAAGTAGTTGGTTAATTTTTTTTTTGAACTAACCCCCACAGAAGACCCTGAATAAAATAATTCCAACCATGACCTGTGTCATCTTTAGGGATGCTGTGTAGAGGGTATTTTAAGGAAAGGATAGAGAGGAACTTCTGAGAAGGAAAAGGGTCTGGGGGTGTGTCCAGGACGAATCCATCCCTCCCACTGCGCTGCAAGGCGATGTTCCGGGTGAGTCATGTGGGAGAGGTAAAAGGTCTTCATTAACCACTCTCTCCCGATCCATCCTGCCACGCAGTTGGTGGGCTGACCCATTCGCCGCCAAGACCAGGACAAACCTCACCCCATGAACCTGGCCCCAACTCCAAGACACCAAATGCAGCGTACCACTTGAGGTGACGTATGGCAGAGGTGTTGATTATTCAATAACTGGTTCCCAGGGCTGCGGTAAAATCGAGTGCAAACAAAACAACATTTGTCATAAACGAATCTGATTCGAAAATATTCTTTCCTTATTGGGCAATTCTCGTTCTCAGGAATATAATATGGTCAGCTACTTGGAGATACCTGGATATTCAGATCTAGCTATCTAAAACATTGAAAACCCATTACGATTCCTTTATTGTAATCTGCTTGTTTGTGAAACTTCATAGCTGTTAATTAGAATAATTATTCAGCGGATAACAATACGATATTAAATTAACGTTATCGACATATTTGTAAAGGTTAAATATCTCTGATTGTAGTGGGTAAGATTGTAGATATATTATCACAATTACTTCTTCCATACTAAGAAATAGATATCGCATAAGGGACCTCCTGGTATGGGGTACTTATAAATAACTTAAGCAAGAGAAACAAGTGTTTGCCGACCAAAATCTATCCTTTTACCTATTTTGTAAAATATTGTTTACATGTAAAAGAGCTCTGATTTTTTATAGACTGTTTGGTTATTTCGAAAAAATAAATTGTTTCTCAACGCATATCCTTTCCCGTGCGTCCCCGTCCTCTCCAGCGTCCCCTTAATCTCCCGCGTTTCCTTTCCACCTTCCCCGCCTTCCCACTCTTCTCTCCCGCTCCCCCGTCCCGCCAATCCCCTCTCGCGTTGCATACATTCAATCCCAGCACATTCAGTTTTCAAACAGCTCGCGCGCCACCTATTACAATTTTTTTCTTCATAAATTACAAATATTATTTTTTTATATTATAAGAACAATCAATCAAATTTGGTACCTAAAATAGGTACCTATTTAAAATATCTATAATTCTTGATTCGATTTAAAATATTTTATTTTATTTTTATTTTTTATTATTATTGGACAACAGAATAATTCCAATTACAGTACAATTTAGTTACCCTATCAGCATTCAGGCAAGTGACTCTTCAATAATGTTTTTAAGGCATATAAAGAACAGTCACTTACATCCAAATGGTTTGCAATTTCATTTAACAGCACCACTCCCCTCGTCATGCTATGCTTTGCCAAGACGTCTGTTCTGCCGTTCGGTACTTTAAATAAGTCATGATGTCGACTTCGGCTGTAGTGGTCTGGTACATATAAACCATAGCATCCCAAGAGAAATGGGCTATTGATGAAATTGTTCCAAATTTTGAAAGACAAAATAGCAAGACTTGTTTTCCTTCTAGTTTCTAGGCTCACAAAATCAGTTTCCTCGAGTAAGTCAATACGGTGCATGAACCTTGGATAGGTTCCATGTTTCCGCATAAAAACATACCTGAGGAATTTCTTCTGGATTTGCTCTAACATATCAATGTACTTCTGGTGGTACGGTGCCCAAACATCGCTCGCGTACTCCAGCTTGCTTATATTAGGCGAATACTTCAAATAAATTCATTAATTGAAAGAGTTTCGAAAATTGTATTTTGATTTAACAATCATTGTTTTGCAAAATGTCATTCTCAAATTTTGACAGTTTTGAGAGTTTTTGGAGTGATTAAAAAAACTTTTCAGATGTATTGTCATATGGTGGTAATAATCCAGAAACCTTCGAAAGGGTTTAAAGAAGGTATTTTGAAAGTTTAAAAGTAACATATTTTGATTTATATAAATATAGATAGATAATCAGAAGATATGTATTATTAGAATTAATTCTTCCATACAAATAAATAGGAGATATTGCGTAAGGGACCACCTGGGAATGATTACCATTATAATAACATGTGCATTACCAGAAACTAAAGTGTTTGCTGACAAAAATCTAAACCCGTTTTGTGTTTACGCGTCAGTTTGAAAAAAAGTAAACATTGTGAAACCAAAACTTGAGGCAAGTGACAGGTGAAACTTTAATTCGTGGAAGAAAGAGCTTTCGTTTTTTTAAAGGTGTTTGTCGTTCACAATATTTTAAAATATTTAGAATAAATTATTGCTTTAAGAAGGTAAGAAGAAATAAACGAATAAAACGAAAATCGATATAGTTAGGTATAGTATATATATTTGAAGTTCCTCTGTGCAAAGCTAGGCTTGCGCTAAGACATGCTTATTTCATTACACCAAAATCTACAATACACTCTATAAGGCTACTGAAATTAAATATATTAATGTATCATCTTACAGCATAATAGAAATGTAATAAAAACTTGGATCACTACCAAAGATAAAATATTTACCTGCTGTAACAAATTCTTAATTTTTAATTAACTTGTCTTTTAAATTTCAATTCTGTAAATACAGTTTTTTTTAAATTCTCCACAAAAATAATGTATATGTGAGCAAATTTTAACTCCATTAAAAAACATAAGAATACTCACGAACTGGCGATGCCTTTGTTGTATTTTTTGATATCATACTTGTGCATATTTTTATTTATATTATTATATTTTTTGGCTTAATTATATTATATTAATTAATTAATTTAAATTAATTTGGCTTAATTATAAATAAAATTAATTAAAATTGTTTGTCTATATAATTGATTAGTCTTTCTTTTTTTTTTGCTGTTTATAAAAAAGACTATTTTTTAAAATTAATATCTATGTATGTATGTAACCAAAATATTATTAATAAAAATAAATACGGCATTAAATAAATGATATATTTAAAAAAACATTCATAAGGAGTAAATAGTACATCCGAAAGTCAATCGAAAATCTGGAAACAGAAAAATAAGAAAAATATATTTGCACCCGTGGGACTCGAACCCAGGACCTTCGGCTCTCCTGGGTTCAAGTCCCAGAGGTGCCAATTGTCAATAACTTTTTCTGATTTTTAAGTTACCTGATTTTTAAGTTAAAAATAAAAAGTAGTATATTCTATATTTTCACTGGATTAACTATAAAACCAATACGAAATTACCTAAAACACCAATAACTCCTGAACTACTACTGCAACTACTGAAGTCTGCATGAAATTCGCATGAACAATGAACGCTATATTTTCTGGCGGCAATATTATTTTCAGATTGAGCTTTTGAGCTTTGGAAAGAATACTAATAACACTGGTCAAAAGTGGTTTTGGTGCCGAGTAGCTGTATTTTTTTTAAACTTAGGACCTTATACTGAGTACAACAGTAGCAAAATTTTTGGAATCATTTTTGGAATGAGGTGTAGTGGGACAATCAAGTTGCACCCCCCCAATAGTAATCAGCCATCATATGCTGATCCCATCGGCCTTGGTAGCTTTCTTCCATAGTTTTTAGATCCTGGTAAAATCGCTCCCCTTCATAGACATCAGAATTCAATAGATCAGAAGATACAGACGAGGGGGTAAAATCAAACTATGGGGGGCGAAGAGAGGAAGATGACTGTGATTCGTTAAAAAATCAATCTGACAGTATATAGGCATCTCGCATTACAATATCACCATTTAGTTCTTAAAAGCAAAATCTGCTTTGAATGAATAGACCTTTTTACATGGGAGCGCGAATTGCTTGCCACGTTAATAACATATTTGCTAAGGCCAAATGCTCGCCCCAAAAAGATTCGCCCCAATACACATAGCAATATTTTGTTGCCGTGTTTAGTTAAAACACTTTTATAAATGTTTCATAATTTACTTACCCCTGTAACCAGCAACGAGCATACTGGAGAACCGCCCACATTCGCTATGTGCACTGTAACAGACGTATCAAGCCTTTACAAGACTGTAAAATAAGGGGCACCGGTCTTGTGCACGCCTTTCACTAGCTCACGCTGATGATGGTGATTGTAGTAGGCTGGCCTCCCTACATCCAGTGGTATGGCCCTGGATGCGCCTCGTTTCTGCCTGAGCGGTGCCTTGCAGTGCCCAGAGTCAGGGCCGACTGCAGCGGTAGGCACCGGGTTCCCGTTCAGGCAGAACTTCGGCAGGAGGCAGCAGCTGGCAGCAGGTCGCAGATTTCCAGAGGTAGGTGTCTGGACCACTTGTAGAGTAAATAAAATACTTGTTTGAATGTTGAAGAATAACTGATTTATTATGAGAAATGGCCGGGTTTATATACCCGATTTCCGTGACAAAACCTGTCACGTGGTACATTTTTGTGGGGGGAGGTTTTACCTAGCCCTTTACCTATATAAGGTGTGCCTTTCTGTGGGCCACCCATTTTGGCAAACACTTGCTTGAAAGTGGTCGTCTAAAATTGGTTTCTTAAATTAATTATACAGGTTAGGTTAATGTATTTACAATGTTTTCCTTAAAACTAGAGTGGTTCTACGGATATTCTCTATCCGTAGAATTTTTGTTTGCTGAGTTTGGGTTGATTTTAAGGAAGTTTGACTTTTTGTCGGTAGGTATTTGTTTTTTAACAAAGTGTTTGAATAGTTACAAAGAAGTTAATATTTTTCCCAGGTCCCCCGTAAGCTTGGCTATCGAAACCTTTTGGTTCCGTCGCTTTACGAGGTCCTGGGATTTTTAAAATGGAGAAAAAGTGAAATGATGCTAAAGTCTCGAAAATCTGCTCAAGTGCTGATAGCGCTGGCAGTTTAAGAGTTGCAATGTTTATTTATGGCTCTATGGATGCCCCGTAGGACTCTGCACTGAAACGTCTTAGTTTCAGCGTCCTACGGGGTGTTTAAACGAAGTTATATTAAAATATGGTGTATTTTTGACCAATATAAAGGCCCTTAATAGGGACGCCCAAACTGGTTTTTTGGCTTTGTAGCCGGAAAAATAGCCCTGAAGGCGATGAAATAATAAGTTTAGGATGTCTCCTGGTGGCAACTTGGTAACCAAGTTTTTACTTGTGTCACCAGGGCATCTGTGTATTAAGAAAAAGACATTTAAAATTGAAAAAATGTGTTTTGAAAAAGATCGTTGCTGGCGGCACGGTATTATTGAACTTCGTGGCCAGGACGAAAAAGGCCCTAAAAAGGGCCGCCAAAAGGGCCCATCCTTTGGAGCAGGAACCGATCCTTCGGAGCAGGAACCGATCCTTCGGAGCAGGAACCGATCCTTCGGAGCAGGAACCGATCCTTCGGAGCAGGAACCGATCCTTCGGAGCAGGAACCGATCCTTTGGAGCAGGAACCGATCCTTTGGAGCAGGAAACGATCCTTTGGAGCAGGAAACGATCCTTTGATCCTTTGGAGCAGGAAAAAATGGCCCTTCTCAGGGGTATAACATATAACATAGAGAAATATAGGAGGCTAGAATGGCTCCCGGTGCAAACTTGGCACACAAGCTTTATTGGTTGCACCGGGGCATTGTACATAGCTAGACATTTTTATAATTTAACAATGAGGGAGAGCAACACGTCCGTTACACTCCCCCCGTGCTGCTTGTCTGCACTAGTCATCAGGACGTGTCGAACGATGAGTAGGCGAAGCTGCATAGGCGGGAACGACAGGATCCCAGCGGGCTTCACGGCAGGTCGGGTGTAGACTGCGGGGCTCGTCTGGATTCGGGCTGTCCTCTCTCGGCCATCTGCGGCGGGGGTGTCGTCCAGGACTCGGCCGTGTGGTCGGCTGATGTGGAGCATCATGGGGTCCATGACAGCCAGCAAATTTTTCCTTTTGCTGGGGTTGATTGGCTCCCCCCGTGTGAAGAGCGCCCCTTCTTTGATGGTGGCATTGCTGGGGCAGGGCGGGCTCGTCTTCGCTGCGCCGATAACAGGTATCACGAATGTGGTAGTGATACTGCTGGGGCAGGGCGGGCTCGTCTTCGCTGCGGCAATGATGAGCACCACTGACGTGGTAGTGATACTGCTGGGGCAGGACGGGCTCGTCTTCGCTGCGCCGATAACAAGCATCACGAACGTGGTAGTGATACTGCTGGGGCAGGGCGGGCTCGTCTTCGCTGCGCCGATGAGGAAAACCACTGTTATGACAGCGGAATGTGGTTGGTCATCCATCTGGGCCAGTGCTAGGTATCTCTGTTCGCGCAGAGGTACGGATCCAGCAGATGCTTTCTGCTGATCGGCTGACTGTGCAGAGCTGGCTGTCCGGTGGAGCCCGGGTGAGGGCGGCCCGGGGCCAGAAGGTCCAGGTGGCAACAAATCCCACTGCTCTGGCAGCGGTGCGGATCCGGCAGATGCTCTCTGCTGGTCGGCTGGCTGCCTCTGACAAAGCAGGGGTAGGGGCGGTCCGGGGCCAGAAGGTCCAGACGGCAGTGAGTACAACTGCTCCGGCAGTGGTGCGGATCCGGCAGGGTCCGGTGTCACGAAACTGGCCCTTCTCGGGGCCGCAAAACTGGCCCTTCTTGGGGCCGCAAAACTGGCCCTTAATGGGGCCGCAAAACTGGCTCTTCCTGGGTTGTAGGAAGGGGGCGGCGGCGGAGGGTCTTCAGGCCCTAGCTGCGCCAGTGATGCATATGGTCCAACGGGCTTCTCCGGTGCGGCTTCACGTTGCCTCTTGTCGAGCAGAGGTACGGGCGGCACGGGGCCGGATGGTCCAGGCTGCATCCAAATTTCCTGGAGTCGCCAAGGTTCTCCTTGGTCCGGAACTGAGCGTTCGGTTGGCTCAAGGACTGCACCAGCTTGGGCAGGCTCTGCTGCTGCTGGTGGTGCATACCTCTGGTCCACCAGAGGTACAGGTTCGGCAGGCTCTTCACGTACGGCTTCTCGGTACCTCTGTTCGAGCGGAGGTACGGGCGGTACGGGGCCGGCAGGACCAGGTTGGGCAGGAGCTGCTGCTGCTGCTGGTAGTCGGTACTGCTGTTTGTGCAGCGGTACTGGCTGTGATGGCCCAGGTGGTGTCCACTGGGCGTGTGATGATGGTCCCTCAACGTTGTAGTAAGGGGGCGGCGGCAAGGGGCCTCCAGGCCCTGGCTGCGCCGGCAAGGCGTACCTCTGGTCCACCAGAGGTACAGGTCCAACGGGCGTCTCTCGTACGGCGGTACGCGGCCTCTGGTCCACCAGAGGTGCGGGCGGTACGGGGCCGGAAGGTCCATGCTGCATCCATCCTTGACCCTCATTGTGATGAGGGGGCGGCGGCGGAGGGCTCTCAGGCCCTGGCTGCGCCGGTGAGGCGTACCTCTGGTCCACCAGAGGCACAGGTCCGACAGGCATCTCTCGTACGGCGGTACGCGGCCTCTGGTCCACCAGAGGTGCGGGCGGTACGGGGCCGGAAGGTCCAGGCGGCATCCATCGGGGACTGCAGCCATAGTAGTTGAGGGGCTGCGGCAGGGGGGCTCCAGGCCCTGGCTGCGTCAGCGAGGCGTACCTCTGGTCTACCAGAGGCACCGGTCCAACGGGCATCTCACGTACGGCGGTACGCGGCCTCTGGTCCACCAGAGGTGCGGGCGGTACGGGGCCGGAAGGTCCAGGCGGCATCCGTCGGGGACTGCTGCCATAGTTGAGGGGCGGCGGCGGAGGGCCTTCAGGTCCTAGCTGCGCCGGCGAGGCGTACCTCTGGTTCACCAGAGGCACAGGTCCGACAGGCATCTCTCGTACGGCGGTACGCGGCCTCTGGTCCACCAGAGGTGCGGGCGGTACGGGGCCGGCAGGACCAGGTTGTATCCATCTTGGACTGCCTTGGTTGCTTGGCTGCGGGGCTCGGCTATCTCGTGCCGGCCCTGAAGCATGATGAGGCTGCATCCATGTTGTGTCATGGCTGCTTGGCTGCGGGGCTTGGCTATCGCGTGCCAACCCTAAAGCATGACGAGGCTGCATCCATGGTGGTTGTCCATGGCTGCTTGGCTGCGGGGCTTGGCTATCACGTGCCAACCCTGAAGCATGACGAGGCTGCATCCATGTTGAGTCATGGCTGCTTGGCTGCGGGGCTTGGCTATCGCGTGCCAACCCTGAAGCGTCGTGTTGTGGCAACCCTGTAGCAGCATGCGGTAGAGCGGGCCCTGTCGCACTTTTTTGTGCCGGCCCTTTTGCTCCACGCGGTGTCAGTCCTGCAGGATGAGGTAGAGCGGGCCCCGTCGCACTTTTTTGTGCCGGCCCTTTTGCTCCACGCTGCGTCAGTCCTGTAGGATGAGATAGAGCGGGCCCCGTCGCACTTTTTTGTGCCGGCCCTTTTGCTCCATGCTGTTGTGGTTGCAGGGTTTCCGTCAGCATGTCAATAAGTTGCTGCTGACGGCGCAGCTCTCGTTCTAGTTGTCGCACCATGCGTGTCACGGGCGTGGGTATGCATGGCATCAGGCGTGATGTGGCATCAGGCGTGGCATCAGCCCTGACATGGGCCATGGCATCAGGCGTGGCATCAGGCGTAGCGTCTGGCGTAGCGTCTGGCGTAGCGTCTGGCGTAGCGTCTGGCGTAGCGTCCAGCGTGGAGTCAGGCAAGGGATCTCAGGCGTGACGTGGCATCAGGCGTGGCGTGTCAGGCGTGCAGCTGATCCGGCTCGAAGGACCACTTGTAACAGACGTATCAAGCCTGTACAAGACTGTAAAAAAAGGGTACCGGTTTCAGTACACGACCAGGATGAAATGATTGAAATAATAATACTGACCTCCCGTGCACCCAGTGCCTGATGCGTGAAGGACACTGGATGTGCTTAATCCTCTGCCTGATCCTGGCGCCTGGCGGTTGCCAAAGTAGGGCCGGCTCTTCTGGAGGAGTGTTGGCACCAGGACTGAAGACAGGCAGAGGTCGGCGGGGGAGGCAGCTGAGTGATAATAAATTTCCCAGTAGGAATAATAACACGAGTTGACGTTGATGGAAGAACTGATTTATTATGAGAAATGGCCGGGTTTATATACCCGATTTCCGTGACAAAACCTGTCACGTGGTACATTTTTGTGGGGGGAGGTTTTACCTAGCCCTTTACCTATATAAGGTGTGCCTTTCTGTGGGCCACCCATTTTGGCAAACACTTGCTTGAAAGTGGTCGTCTAAAATTGGTTTCTTAAATTAATTATACAGGTTAGGTTAATGTATTTACAATGTTTTCCTTAAAACTAGAGTGGTTCTACGGATATTCTCTATCCGTAGAATTTTTGTTTGCTGAGTTTGGGTTGATTTTAAGGAAGTTTGACTTTTTGTCGGTAGGTATTTGTTTTTTAACAAAGTGTTTGAATAGTTACAAAGAAGTTAATATTTTTCCCAGGTCCCCCGTAAGCTTGGCTATCGAAACCTTTTGGTTCCGTCGCTTTACGAGGTCCTGGGATTTTTAAAATGGAGAAAAAGTGAAATGATGCTAAAGTCTCGAAAATCTGCTCAAGTGCTGATAGCGCTGGCAGTTTAAGAGTTGCAATGTTTATTTATGGCTCTATGGATGCCCCGTAGGACTCTGCACTGAAACGTCTTAGTTTCAGCGTCCTACGGGGTGTTTAAACGAAGTTATATTAAAATATGGTGTATTTTTGACCAATATAAAGGCCCTTAATAGGGACGCCCAAACTGGTTTTTTGGCTTTGTAGCCGGAAAAATAGCCCTGAAGGCGATGAAATAATAAGTTTAGGATGTCTCCTGGTGGCAACTTGGTAACCAAGTTTTTACTTGTGTCACCAGGGCATCTGTGTATTAAGAAAAAGACATTTAAAATTGAAAAAATGTGTTTTGAAAAAGATCGTTGCTGGCGGCACGGTATTATTGAACTTCGTGGCCAGGACGAAAAAGGCCCTAAAAAGGGCCGCCAAAAGGGCCCATCCTTTGGAGCAGGAACCGATCCTTCGGAGCAGGAACCGATCCTTCGGAGCAGGAACCGATCCTTCGGAGCAGGAACCGATCCTTTGGAGCAGGAACCGATCCTTCGGAGCAGGAACCGATCCTTTGGAGCAGGAAACGATCCTTTGATCCTTTGGAGCAGGAAAAAATGGCCCTTCTCAGGGGTATAACATATAACATAGAGAAATATAGGAGGCTAGAATGGCTCCCGGTGCAAACTTGGCACACAAGCTTTATTGGTTGCACCGGGGCATTGTACATAGCTAGACATTTTTATAATTTAACAATGAGGGAGAGCAACACGTCCGTTACATGCACATTGATATGTAGGTATATTGTATAGCATAAGCTACCGTTTTGGCGTGTTATTTCGTTAAATGTATAGATGTTAGCTTCGCGCTGGTCACGGCAAGAATGATGACGTCACACATTTTAGATTCAAGCGAGGCTCTATCCCCTCCCCATGGAGCGAGCCGGTTCCAAGGAGGAGCTCCAGCCGGCTCCATGGGGAGGGGGAAATAATACGTTTTTTTTCACTTAGGGCAGGTCCAGATATATTCATATGTCCGTGCTCCCCTTGTTCTTCGCTATGAGATCCAAGATTCTCTGGAAATTGATCAAGATGACTGTGTAGGTAGTGCACTTTAATAAACTTATTACATCCTATGTTTTTAAAGTTATCTAACATGTCGTTTACAATTTCAGTGTAGTTACTTGACTTGATATTTCCGAGAAAAAAATTTGTAACTTTTATTAATATTCTTATTTGTATCATTTATTAATGATATCATTTATTAATATTCTTATTTGTGGGCCATCGAAAATACCCGCTTTAACAAAAAAAAATTGTGGTTTTTTTCAAACTTTTTTTTTTTAGTAAGAGTCGTTGTAGTGTTTTTTTGTTTTTTTCATTGCATAGGCACTCCGAACCATATATGATTTCTTTGACCACTGACCCACGTCTCGAGTGTTCATAGCACTTTTTACAAACAATCTGGGGTATCCACGGCTTGAATTCATCCACAATTTTTCACTTAAAATACGAAAAATAGGCACTTTTTATAAATTCTTTTATGGATTTCCTGAATTTTTTTACTATATATTAACCGCAAATATAACAAAACACATTTGGATCATTGAGACAACTTCTTCGCGATGAAGACATTATATGAAAATAAATTTATTTATATAAATGTACTGATAAGATAGCAAAACGCACACACGAAAGTGCTAATTGCAGCCAATACTCAAAACAGAGGTTAGATCAAAAACTACACGTAAGAAAAAAAAAGAAAATATCATTTAGTGTTGCCAATGTACACCTAAATGCAAATCCATCAACGGTATTTCGGCACCAATTTTTTTTTTTAATTTGTTGACCAGTGTAATAAGTAAAAAATAACATATTATTGTCCTCCATTTTTAACCACACGACATTCTTCTAAAACCTTTAACCATCGAAGCACATTCATATTCTAGACTTCTACTATTATCGTTTGACCATCGTCATTGCTTACAAAGTTTAGGTACAAAATCCAATCTACCTACTGCAATCGCATCGTATTAAGTTGATTTTCACATTCAGGATTTATGCAAATCAAAGCGCCCTGAATGAGCTGACGTAGATCCCTGTAGCTTGACACCGGATGTGATAAGCCGGATAAAAGCGCTGTAGCCACATTGTTAACAATATATCATTCGCATTCGAGCAAGGTGTATATTGTTGATAAATTAACTTTGGTTAATAAACTTATTCTGTACTTAGACAGGATGTCCTGGATAGCGTAGCTGAGGCAGGATGCGATTTGGACATAATTTGTTTTATGGACTGCACGACTTTATAGTACTTACATTCTTTTGAAGGACAGTGGGAATAAAAATTGCGGATAATAATCATAATAATTATGCAGTTCAAAGTACGTTTTTTATTGGGTTATTCAATTTTTATTATTTTATTTTTTATTCTGTGCATTGTTTTTTTATTACAATTGTTGAGAATTTTTCGACCACCATCACACAATGCTATATAACACATGCCCTTGTCGTGATGGTCGATTTTATATACAAAGCATTAACGTGATTTAAAAGAATATATCAAGTATGAAATATAAAAGAATTTAAAAATATTAATATGAAGTACATTTAGAAAATATAAAGTGTATAATTTTAAAAATTTATAAAATTAAAGTAAGTAATACAAAGTAAGCAAATAAGAAAAAATGATATTTTATACCTGCGAGTTACAGCAACATGATATCTATCTATCTATCTTCTTCTTCTATCTTCTATCTTCTATCTTCTATCTTCTATCTTCTATCTTCTATCTTCTATCTTCTATCTTCTATCTTCTATCTTCTATCTTCTATCTTCTATCTTCTATCTTCTATCTTCTATCTTCTATCTTCTATCTTCTATCTTCTATCTTCTATCTTCTATCTTCTATCTTCTATCTTCTATCTTCTATCTTCTATCTTCTATCTTCTATCTTCTATCTTCTATCTTCTATCTTCTATCTTCTATCTTCTATCTTCTATCTTCTATCTTCTATCTTCTATCTTCTATCTTCTATCTTCTATCTTCTATCTTCTATCTTCTATCTTCTATCTTCTATCTTCTATCTTCTATCTTCTATCTTCTATCTTCTATCTTCTATCTTCTATCTTCTATCTTCTATCTTCTATCTTCTATCTTCTATCTTCTATCTTCTATCTTCTATCTTCTATCTTCTATCTTCTATCTTCTATCTTCTATCTTCTATCTTCTATCTTCTATCTTCTATCTTCTTCTTCTATAAAAATAAAAATGAATCGCCGAAATGTATGTACGCGCATAACTTCCGAACGACTGCACCAAATTGGATAATTCTTTTATTTTTGTGTTCGTTATTGTCAGGACAAGGTTTGTATAAAACTACTGGTGAGCTCTGGCATTACGAAATTTGTATTAAAATATTGCAATAGGTGGCACGCGAGCTGTTTGAAAACTGAATGCACCGGGAATGAATGTATGGAATGCTGGAGGGGGGAGGGGAACTCGGGTAGGGGGTTCGCGGGAGGAAGGGAGGGAAACCCGGGAGGGGGGGGGGGGAACTCGTGAGGGGGGAAGGGAGTGGGTATAGGGAAGGTGGAGGATGCGGAATGGGAACGTGAGAGGGGAAGAAGACGCGGGAGAGGAAGGGGAGACGGAAGGCGAATGGGACGAATGGGAAAGGACACGCAGAGATAAATAATTTATTTATTAAATGGCATAGCAACGCATGCCGGGTACCAGCTAGTGTTTATATAAATTCATGTTTGAACTCCGGCTAATAACACTCGAGTGAATAATTATTGTCACAATAATGTTCTCAACGTTTACTAGAGCCGCATAGTAAAGATATATGTTCATATATTAGTGGTATCAAACAATTTTTAGTAATAAAAATAATTAAATAATATGTTATTTCAATACAAAAACTTTTACTATTGGTATAGATTCAATTTCAGATATCCATTTTTTAACACTGGTTGCAAAGTGAGTAGATAATTGTTCTTGATCTTTTGATGTCGGTGTTTAGTGCGTTGAATTTTTTGGTGCGATGTGTGAGTATTTTCTGTGTGGAAAGGTGTTTTGTTTAATTGGAATCGTCTTTTATTTTAAAATAACATAACGAAATTGTTTATTTATTTATTATATTATTTATAAATGTGTAAAGGCGAATTACAAATAAAATTAGGTATCAACTATACTAGTAACGATGGTATTTCCCTTTGGGTAGCAATATTAGATTATACTATTTCCTAGTGGAATATTTAAAAACGGTTGACTTAGGAACTTTATTTTCACTATTTTTTTTTTATTGGTGCCCTTTTTTACTCATTTAAAGTACGCTCTAGCGTGTTTAAATCGCACTTTATGGAACGCGCGTTTTTTAAAGTTACCATGGCAACATCAACAAAGCTCAACTCGTTCATCTACATCTACTACGTTTTGCTCCTCCATCCATGTTATGAACCTTTCATATTCTTTTTTATAAACGTCTTTGGATTTTTCAGGTATTAAACGCGATTCTGCTTTGGTATTTAAATTATCAATGTTAGAACTCATTTTACAACACACAATAACTAGTAAAAACTGTGATGTCAACTATTAATCTTATGTGACAGATTGCAAATTAATGTTTGTGTTTTTCATTTCCATGACAACAAGATATTGTGATGTCACATCACGAATTCATTAATAGTTCTTATTTCCAAATTTTTAATAATAATATCAATATTTATGTTTTCAAAGTGTACCAATAAAAAAAAAAGCGTAAAGTATTCGTGGATAACTGGTCTTTAAAACACTTGCTTTATTTCGAGCACTCGGCTACGCCGTCGTGCTCGAAAAATCGCGCGTGTTTTAAAGACCTGTTTATCCACTTATATTTTAATATACTAATCTATAGAACAAATAAAAAATTGCAGTTTCTTTTATTTAAGTTTTCGTTAATTTAGAAAATAAAAACAATTTATTAGAATTTAAAACGTCAAAGGGCACGAAGTCCAAGAGATTCAAGGCGTTTTAAATAAACATTCACCTTATGCAAAAAGGGTAAAAACCCCTTAGGCAAAAACTTTTTTTTTACTTATTACATATCTTCAGCATTATAATACGCGATATTTTTTATGTTTAAACAACTACCAACTACGATAAAACTATTTGTCTTGTCGAGAAGTAAGATGAGCACAAGAACGATCCTACGTCCTCCCAGTGAGACATGCCTCTCAAAGACAAATATCTCTTTCAAATCCCACATATCTGACATTGTCTACCGCACCAAGAAAATGCTTGGATTTGTTCTTCGTAATGCGAGATCATTTACTAATGGAATCGCAATACGGAGAACCCGTGAAGTACCTGTTCACATCATCCTGGAATATAACTCCATTATTTGGTCACTTCTTAAGAAAAAAATGAAATATTACTACTAGTATACTGATCAAGGCTGCAGAAGGTTCTGAATTTCAAACAAGTTAATTCGTATAATAAAGCGTTTAACAATTAATAATAAATTGAATTGGATCAATTAATTCACCTGTCTTAATGAATACAACGATCGCAGGAAGCACTCCATAATTTATTCAGGATTAACATAAAACGCTCTCGCTCTACATTAATACTGGCGTAGGTATAAGATCGCATGTAAAAACCGCAGCGCTCACTCCGCTGAAAGATAAAAAGTCCATGTAGAATCTCCCATGTCGTTGTTAGATTCACGGATACACGAAGCCGCAATGATATTTATCTCGCCTATGTTCTTACCTCTTATCAATACGTTTACGCACGTCTGGGCATAAATAATAATTGTAGAACACGAAATCCACACAGCCGTACATTCATTCTTCTATACTTCTTTACTAACTTACCTACCTACATATTACTCTCTCTAGATCCATTCTCCGTACATCTATTCTTCCATATATCCATTCTTATGCACACAAGCCCGTCTCGGTTCTGGATGACTGTTGTTGATTTATGCAAGAAGTTGAAGGGAGTGACTCCTGACTTTATAGAGATGTTGCAGGAGGAATTCAGCATCGGAGATGCAGATAGTATGAGAATGACAGGTCTGTAATATGCACTTGGCAAGCATGGTTCTGAAACCTTTGTATCTTAAGAGTACTTTTGCAGAGTTATATCTTTGATAATGCAGAGGTGAAACATTTCTTTATAGGGGTAAAAATAACATTGGAATTATAGGGAGAGGGAGAAATTTAGAATGCGATTAGTTATTTTTTGTTTAACATGGGTACAGTTTTTTTTAGTACCTACATCGTCTAGGTCTAGGCTATTTACAAGCTACATGTATTATGTCCTCTAGACATGTCCTGTAATTAACAACATTATGGACAACAGTAATTGTTTTTTATTCCTTTGGATATACAGACTTTTGGACAAGTTTTCGAAATGGTTGTTCACTTTTTCCAATCTTGCTTTTTATTGGACAAATCAGCATCACGGATTCAGATATTATTAAGAAGGTTACAACATTACCAAGGAAAGATCTAGAAGATTTATTTATTAGAAGAATTTATGTGCATGTCATGGCAAGGTACGGCAGGTATGCCACGATCAAGTGAATAAAATAATTGAGGTAGGCCATGCCAATAGTCAGAATAATAAAGTAATAAATGAGGCATATGATTGAATGTGAATGAAGTAAGAAGTGTACCCAAAGACAGAGTTATGAAGTGGTTTCTCCTATGTACATACTGACTCATTTTATATAGATGTCTCAGCACAAAGTCACTATTTTTCACAGAAGCTGTTGCTATTTTTTGGAATTTTAGAGATTTGTAGGTACAATTCAAAAACTACCAAAAACAATTTTCATCAATTGAATACGGTCGGTTTATTTCTTCGACTATAAATTATTACGAAGAAGTGTTAGAAACGTGTGCATTAGAATCAATCACGTCTCTAATGACTCTGATACAAGTAAGTACTATTTTTAGACATACAATTACCAACCAAATTATCGATTGATGCCACAATTTTTGGTGCGATGTGTGAGTATTTTCTGTGTGGAAAGGTGTTTTGTTTAATTGGAATCGTCTTTTATTTTAAAATAACATAACGAAATTGTTTATTTATTTATTATATTATTTATAAATGTGTAAAGGCGAATTACAAATAAAATTAGGTATCAACTATACTAGTAACGATGGTATTTCCCTTTGGGTAGCAATATTAGATTATACTATTTCCTAGTGGAATATTTAAAAACGGTTGACTTAGGAACTTTATTTTCACTATTTTTTTTTATTGGTGCCCTTTTTTACTCATTTAAAGTACGCTCTAGCGTGTTTAAATCGCACTTTATGGAACGCGCGTTTTTTAAAGTTACCATGAAGCTGTTGCTATTTTTTGGAATTTTAGAGATTTGTAGGTACAATTCAAAAACTACCAAAAACAATTTTCATCAATTGAATACGGTCGGTTTATTTCTTCGACTATAAATTATTACAAAGAAGTGTTAGAAACGTGTGCATTAGAATCAATCACGTCTCTAATGACTCTGATACAAGTAAGTACTATTTTTAGACATACAATTACCAACCAAATTATCGATTGATGCCACAATCGTGCGGGTAACGCGTGAGGGTCTGGTAGCAATAACAGGTAATGTGAACCCGACTAATCGTACCTTCCTAGTATGTGATTTGATAGATTCTTAAAGAAATTACCTTCACTTTCCGTTTCGGTTAGAGCGTCATTATTCGTGGAAACCGCCCATTTTTACACGGCACAATTTGAAACCACGATTGTTGTTACCTCGTAATACTGAGGATTCGTTCTTTAATGATTTGTTAACTGGGTTTTACTTGCCTTATAATGTCACAGCAATGAAAAAGCATCATGCTATAACGAAAAACTTCAGTTGCTTTGTGGATAAACGTGTTTTTTTTATTTTTTTATTTATATGTTGTTAAAATTTGTTTAATTTTTGAGAAGCACCCAAGAAGGCCGCCTCATGCACCGAAGACCTGGGGTTGCCAGGACGTCTAGCATGATGATCGATAAAACTTTACAACAATACGATATTGACTAAATTCATCATCTACGGTCAGTTATCAATATTTGCACGCTCAGCAATTGGTAAGAGATGGTCCAACCGGCGATTGATAAATTTTAGCCCGGCGTACCTTAGGTTAACTGTCAATATATGCATTTATTTGGTTAATGTCATTCGTTATGCAAAATTACTGGCTTATTTGTTTATCTACAAAAAGTACATTTACATTGGATTTTTTTATGCCTGTCTCACTAGGTTTTATACCTGTGTCGAGACATTATTAATGAACGAAGTTCAACTAACGAAGCTCTTACAATTGAAGGAGTCGTGTACGCGATACGCGATCTTAAATAATTCGACTAGGACGCGACCAATTTATTCCGTTTGATCTTAGAAAATTGAAAGTGGTTGAAATATCACGAAAGACCTCAATAACTAATTAACTCCCGTTAAGTGCCAAAAAGTAAATACGGACTGCCAATGCATATTTAATTAACATTATTATTAATTAACATCGACATATTCTCCGATTCACTGCCCAAATTTAAAAAGAGCATCATATCAATAATATAAATATTTCATTGCGCAAACATACATACATACGTACACACATACTCACACACACACACACACACCCACCCTCACACCCTCTCACACACACACACCTTCCCGCTACATACATCACCCGGTAATTACATATATGTATACCATAAATAAGACACTAAAATGAAACACATAATAGGTACCTACCACGAAATATACTTATTAATTGTAATTTTTTTTCACCAATTTATCTAATGTACCTACAGTTTGTTTTTGTTTATAAATAAATAAATTTCAATTCAACACCGCTAAATTATTAGTATTTTTACGTTATTCTTAGGCGTTTTGAAGCATCAATTCAAAGAAAATACCCCCAGCGTTGCCAGCGTACATCGATTTCTAGTTTATTCCATGTCAATATCTGCTCGGCTGTCAAAAGTGAAACCGTGCTCAAGACAACGATATAAAATCATCAGAAGTTATGCCTAACCATCAGCTATTGTAAAGTTATCGATCTCACTGCTAGGGCTACAGCTAGAGATGTTTTCAGACATAGATTCGTTTTGTCCAACGATCCAAACTACAAACCTGCTTAAACAAGTGTTTTTTGTGGTGTGATTAACATAACCATAATTTAAAGTATTATTTAATCGGCGGTTGTGTTTCCGGTATTGAAACCGAGACTGATTGATATTTTAAAGGTATGGAAGATACCATTTAATTATCTTAGATCTATAACACCTTCGTTTTCTCAACAGACGTTGAGACCTTTCAAAGTATTGATGGGTGGTTCCTGCTGGTCATGATATATTCTCGCGTTCACTTTCACTAAACAACAATAAAACAGCTTTTTATTATTATACTTCATCAGATATGTGATTCTCGTCCACATTGGGCAGTCTGCTTGTCTGCCGTAAGACGTTGATCATTTGCTGTTTTGAATAGGTTAGAATCCTTAACCCGTCAGTCCTCGGGCCTATTTTGTCTTATCAGATAGAATATTCCTGAACGCACCCAAAAACTAAAAACTATTTTTGAAAGGCAATGAAATACGCTTTTAAATTTTGTCATTCGAAATAAACTTATGTTTTTTAAAATATAATTTTTTTTTCAAACATAACCAGGTTTTAAAAATGTCTCACCTTACGTTACTTAAGAGGGAATAAACAGACAAAAGCGGAAATATGTCATTTTTAAATCAAATTTTAGCTGTATTGAATATTTTCCACAAAAAATTATAAATTGATTTCGAAAGACTGTGCTTTTATCAAGTAAAGCAACGATGTTTAAAATTTTGAGAAAAAATGTTTATTTTTAGTACAATAAGGTTTTCCGTAGGTCGTTGGCAGATTTGTTAAATTTTCAAACCAAACTTTGTATCATACAACACACATTTCAAATCATATAATCATGCAGTAAAATAAATCAATAAATTATCTGGGAAAGCTATGTTTCAGAATTTTAATTTATGTTTAAATAAAATCATTTAAAAAAAGACCCGCACACGTGTTTTGTGGCGAAAATACTTCAGTTTGTCTTTTTATTTAAGGTCTTGCAAACTAATATATTTAAGATTTTTTTAAATTCTTATTTTGCTTAGACATTATTGAAAAATTATAAATAATTATGATAAAAAAATAATAACAAAAAGTACATAATTTTTATAGTTTTATCATCACGCCTTTCAGCATTTTTTAATGTAGGTATAAATTAAAGCAAATTTTGAATGAAATTAAATCGATGTTGAGTTATTACTTTAAAAAGCTGGTACGGAGAATAATTAATCTTTCTGATTGGAACCGCCCGGTACGATCGTAAGAACATCTTTTGACGAAATATGAATTCTCGGCCGCTGGCTGGTTAGTGGCTCTTAATGTGATGAAATAAGCTTTCAAATTTTATAATTACACATCAATTTTTCAATATTTTAAATAAATTTTTTTTGATTGCAACATTAAAAGGTTTTAAAAATGTCTGATCTTATATTACTTAACTAAAATTACTGATAATGAAAAAATAAAAACACACATATTTTATCAGGCAAATGTATTATAAATGTTATCGTCAACTCACTTCCTTGTCATTTCATGCAAAAATATTCCTTTCAATAGATAGAAAAAGGAAGAAGACGTCATATTGTTTCTTGAATGTTTTCCCTTTGCGATAATAAAGAAGGAGGAAGCGGTAGCACGGCATAATACCTCAAAAAATCGCGATAATATTACTTTTGGCCGTGAAATATCTGACATTACAAAATATTAGTTTAAATATAAGATTTTCATACAGTAAACAATTTGGGAGGCGGGAATGTGTATCGCAGCCCCGGTAACCGCTTATTGGATAACCAACACCTCTGCCGCAGGTTACCTTAAGTGCTTTGCGACGTTTGTTGACTAAGCAGGGTGCCCGGGTTCATGGGATGAGGTTTTTATAGGTCTTTCACTCCTCATGCCTTTTTCCTTCCAGATCTTTCTCTCCTTCCCTTCCTTTAAAAAGACTCTCCACACGGCATCCCTAAAGATGAGCTCTGTAAATGGCTTCCGTCGGCACTTATTAGCAAATATATTGGCCTTTATATATTATACTAGCCGACCCGGCGAACGTTGTTCGGCCATATAAATTATTTGTAGATAATATTTTGGTTGTTAAATAAAAAATAAGGAATTTAAGAGTGCGGGGATGGGATCTATGACAGAAAGAGGAATAAAGCGCTGTAGACGATGACCGCCGATAAAAAAAACGAGTGTGCTTTAGACCACTCGACTGAAGTAAAATTTCACTAACTTACATCTCCTTCTCAACTTCCGTTCGTCTCGCCCGATCACACTTTTTATAACGCTATCGTCACGCATTCACCAGCTTACTCCCCAAGTCAAGCGTGCGTAAAGGCCCGACCGTTCGCCTCGCCCGATCACACTTTTCGTAACGCTCTCGTCACGCATTCAATAGCTTACTCCCCAAGTCAAGCGTGCGTAAAGAAGTATTTCTTCAACAAAAAAAATAAGTTAAATGTAAAGTGAAAAAAAGTAATAAATATTTTTATCCTAAAGTAGGAAAATGAAATAATGAAAATCAATTTTAATTTCGAAGAGCAATTGAGTGTACGATATTTTTTGTCAGTCCGTCTTTAGCCAACACAAATAAGCTCGATGGTTTGCCTAAATTTGTTCATACAAAAATACTAAAATCGCGATTAAAAAATAGGAGGGTGGGGGAGGAAAGTGAAAAGTTCGTGTAATAGATATTTTTTGGTGATAAATAAAAAAAAAATAAAAATAAAAATTGTCAAAAAAATTCATTTTTTTTCTCGATAGGGACACCCTAATCACGGTATGAAATATACATAAAAAAAAACATAAAAATCGGTCGAGCCGTTTCGGAGGAGTGCGACCACAAACACTGTAATACGAGATTTTTTATATAAGTATATAGATTTTACGACTCCAGTTACTAATATCTACAGCCTGTATGTCGGAAGAATATCTACAGCTCATATGTTGAACTAATATCTACGAACTTCAGAGTGTTGACTAATATCTACAGAGCGTAGGTTGAACTAATATCTACCGAGCGTAGGTTGGACTAATCAGCTAAATGTGTCCAATAGTCCGATATCAGGGATTTTTACATACATGCTTACATACATGCTTACATAAATTAAGTTTTTTAAATTGCATACGCAATATTACGTTATTCCAATATGCTATACATAATTGCAAATCCAACCTCTGCCAGTACCGTAGATATTCGTCAACACTTTGGTTCTCATAGATATTAGTAAACAGTTTGAGCTGTAGATATTCGTCAATACTTTGATTCTAATAGATATTAGTTCGATTTTTTCAGTGTTTGGAATTCCTGTAGATATTAGTAGACGCCTCCGATTTTACCCGTAATAAAGCAGTCCTTAATAAAAAGAGCACCACCTAACCATTGCGCAAATGTTTCATTGTTAAGTCGGGATCGCTATATAATGAAACAATGCATATCTATTATTCCGTTGAGTGATTTACTTGTTTTATGCTAAGAATCCATACCTCAGACAATCTCCTTCGATCCACACACATCCCTTCTCCTTATCGCTGCACTCAGTTAAGGAAAGAATCGACTAGGCGATACATTACACCATAATATAAAATATTTTATCGCGTGGTTTCACCCTTTAACTCTGTGATAAGTTGTAAGATAAAAGATGCTGATGTTAGGAATTGTAACAATGTTAAGATAAGATCTGTTAATATCGGGAGTAGACTACACAGAGCCTGAAAAGGAAATTGCAGATATAAATAATTTATACGGGACGAACATGCACACGCTTCCTTTCGGATTGCAGAAATCGTAATACGCCTATTGAGAATATACCATTTTATAGGATATCTTTGCGGAATGTTGGAAAATTGTGGTTATAAATAATTTATAAACTGAAAACATGTACATAAGTGAATGTAGAATGCGTTTTCTTTTTTATAGTAAACTTAACACGTACGATATTTTATTGAGGAAAATATATTATTTAAATTATTACTTTATAAGACTCTTAGTGGCTTGCTAATAAACGTATTGTAAATTTAACACACCCATTTTCTGCAATTGCTTTGCACTTTCGACATTTTTATACAACATTCCAAGTTGATTCATATACCAATCTTCGCGTTCATCGTTGATCTTAACAATTAAAACTCCAATAAAGCAGTGCATCTGACATGCACAAGAAAGAAACTATTAATTACCTTGAACAATATTAATGTCCCTTCATTGCGAACCCTGGAATAATTAGCGTCTGTCAAGATTGCGGTGCTCAGTTAAAACTAAATCTCATTAAGGGTGCCCGTTTGTGCTGGGGACCGCTTAATTCAAAACTCAATCTATTTTTAAAGCTGTTGTAATAGACTATGGACGATCGACGAGTAATTGAACGGAGTGATTTAATCTTTCTATAATATATAATAATATTATATCTCACTAATATTATAAAGGTGAAAGTTTGTATGTATGTATGTTTGTTACTCTTTCACGCAAAAACTACCAAATGGATTTAATGAAACTTTACAATAATATAGCTCATACATCAGAATAAGATATAGACTATAGCTCAGAGCTCTGGCATTATGAAATTTGTATTTAAAAAATTGCAATAAATGGCACGTGACCTGTGAATAAATGTAACGGGTATGGACGGGTTGGTGAAGGGGCGGGAGGAGGGGATGGGGGATGGAGTGGGGGAGAGTGGGGAGGGGGAAAGGGGAGGAGGGCGGAGTGTTTTTTTTTACGTTAGCTCCACACAGGACGCCCTGAGGAAAATAATTACCCTCAGGGCCTATGTCATCTTTGGGGATGCTGTGTGGAGGGTGCTTTTAGGAAAGGAGAAAGAGGAAGTTCTGTGAAGAAAATGGGTATTAGGGGTGGGTTGGAATCTGGGGGACAGTGTGTCCAGGAGTGACATCCATCCCTCCCATCCCTCACATGTTCGGCTGGAGAAGTCAAAGGGACTCCCTCAACCATTCTCTCCCGATCCGGCCTTCCGTGCAGATGGTGGGCAGACGCATCCGCCGCCAAGATCCGGACAAACCTCACCCCATGAACCCGGGCGCATGGAGCTAATGTAAAGAGAGGAGATTTTTCTGGTTTAGTCAAACAGCACAAAAATAAATAATGTTGCACCACAGTTAATAAATATCTTGCACTTCAGGCCATGTTCGGTTCGGACATAAACAAACATGGGGTCTGGCGGTAGCAGGTAGCAGCTAGCGGCCTTACCGCGGTGTAGTTGTGCGTGTGCACACGGACTGTGCGCATTCGGCCTCAAATATAACTTAACCATTCACACGAGCTGGTAACTTAATTAGTCGCTGATGAATTAACTCTATTTTGCTCTATGGCTTCGTTATTCTGAACTGACGATGGATGGTCTATGAGGGGCGGACTGGTTTTTATATGATAATTAAAAATATAATAGATAAAATTTGGTTCTTTTTAAAAAATCTAATTTAAAAAAAATGTTCTTTTTTCAATTTAATACGCACCAGATTTAAATGTCCGGGTTAAATTTTCCCCACAGGAAAAACTAAACCCTTTCACACACTTCCCAAATGATCATATAGTGAATCCACGCTATGCAATTGCACTATATAAGTATTATAAATACAAAACAATACAAGAACAACATGTCAACCTACCAGAGACCAAATGGGAAAATAATTCACCGACTCCAGATATTTTCATATCAGAGGGTTCGGCTCTGTGGAATTCCTAATTGAACCTATAAACCCTACTGATCCCTCAATATAAATATTTAAAAAATCTTTTGTAATCCTACACGTATTTAAAATGACTGATTTTTGCATAAACTCTTTGACAAATCACTATAAAATACAAATCATATAATCTAAAGATTTTTAATTGTTGATCTATTTTATTTTTTGAAATGGCAGATATTTAGTCGTTCTTCTTTTTTAAATCTATCATATTAAATGTTGACCTTTTTTAAATCTAACATATCAAATGTTGTTCTTTTTATGAAATCCATAATTAAAAATATCGTAATTTTTTAATTTTATGTTTTAATTTTTTTTAAATTCATGTTGTTCCAAATTAAAATTAATAAAATTTCTGTTTCAAACTACATACTGATCTATTTGTTATGGTTTCTAAGATAAAGCATTATTTTGCTTTGTTATTGCATTTTTCTCAAGTTAAATAAAATAACGTTATAACCAACGACGTTGCATTATATGGACGCGTGGTAGAATTCTCAAAGCGGCAAGCTAAAAACAAGGCAATTGTATTGTCTACGATTTCTTGGTTTTAGTACTAAACTGTCGCGTGTCACTTAAGGGCGTATTCTACTACTAAGTAAAATGCATTTAAAAAGTGCAAAATTTCCCTCGTTTTTGATGAGAAAATGTTTTCATTATTCGGCAACACTAATAAAAGTCAACCTCTGCCATAGGTCACCCCAAGTGGTTCGCTACGTTTGGTGATTTAGCAGGGGTGCCCGGGTTCATGGGGTGAGGTTTGTCTAGGTCTTGGAGGCGGATGACCAAGACACACTGAACCCCAGATTCCTACCCACCCCTTAAACCCTTTTCCTTCCCAGAACTCTCCTCTCCTTCCTTTCCTTAAAAAAAAACCCTCCACACAGCATCCCCAAAGATGACATAGGCCCTGAGGGAAATTGTTTTCCTCAGGGCCTCCTGTGTGGAGCTCACGTAAAAAAAACAAAAAAAAAGGAATAACATTTCATTTGTAAAAACACGCAAATTAGTTATTACCATAAATAATCATATATAATACAATTGTTTTCCGCCCGTAGATTTTTTGCGTTATTAGAGAATGTAAAGTTTACTAAAATGCAGGGTCGGGGTGCGCAACAGCCAAATTACGAATTCGGTACTGTCGCTAATCAAACTTTACGGTAAATAGTCTAATTTTTTGCAAGCACAATGACAATCGACGCCATTTGTCGTTGTTCGTCTGAAAACGCCGCCATCGCGACCTATCGGTCATTTTACGCACGCATACATTCTTCGAATTATTAAGAATCTACTGGAATCTTATTAGTGTTCCTTACTTGCCACATTTAATTTTGAATTTGTGAGACAATAGCCAGTCTAGATGTATAACGTCATTGATCATTACCACGTAAAACACCCAAAATAATACCAATCAGGGCCTATGTTATCTTTGGGGATGTTGTGTGAAGGATCTTTTTGGCGGAAGGAAGGACAGGAAATTCTGGAAAGAAAAGAGGTAAGAGAGGTGGGTAGGAATCTGGGAGTCAATGCGTCCACAAAAGTGACGGACAAATGAATCTATCCTTTCCACTGCGATACAAGGCAATGTTGCGAGAGTGTCCTGCTGGAGAGGTCAAAAGATTTCCCGATCCGGTCTGCCCCGCTGTCGTTGGGCAGACACATCCACCGCCTAGATCCGGATAAACCTAACCTCAAGAACCCGGGCACCCCTGCTAAGTCACCAATCGTAGCGTACCATTTGGGATGACCTATGGCAGAGGTGTTGGTTATCCAACAAATTGTTTCCGGGGTGGCGGTACCCATACCCGCCACCCAAATTGATGCCTTATAATTTGTATCAATTTATGTAATATGTATCTATGACTAAACAAATCTCGTGAATTAGAAACCCGCTATGATGGTCAAACATCATTGATTTAAAAATTAAACAATAACGCAAAATGCTTAAATTCGCATACAAGTGTGTAATTTACAGCTCGTATTTATGTGATCTAACTTTTAATGTTAGTATCTCCATTCCAACAAGAATGTGATTGTTTTCCGCTAAGGAAATAACTTATTTATTGGAAAAGCAATTTATCTAATTCAATGAATTGACCAATAAAGATATTAATAAATTCCTCCCTGCCCATAATGATGTATCCGTAATTCATTAGGTACACGATTATCGCGTGTAACCAGGCCGATCATAAAACACCATCTATTGGAAGCTGTTCGAAGCTACAGGAGCACGGTAGCCGCCACGCGGCTGGGGGAGGAACTACCGTGTTTTATATATCCTATACAATACCAATACATCTCTTTTGAACATCGTTATTAATTATGTAAATTAATTAAGCTGCCTTTGAATTTTACAACAGGGCCGTATTTTTCTAATTTTATGGGATTATAAATTTTGTCTGCTATCAGATTTAAATCTTGTTTGGCTGGCCATGCGCTCTACTATTTTTGTGGATACTCTTAATAAAAAACTGTGTTTTAGTGTTTTGATTCATTGTCGTGCAAAATACTTTATTTAAATTTCGTGAAACATTTTTTTTCTCATTAGCTTCAAATGAACCGCAAATCTGGCTAATACAAAATTTAGAATATTTAAAAAAATATATCAATTTATGGAAGGTGTAATATTGATAGCATAATAAGATGCAATTGTAGTAGATATAATTTGGGAGGCGGGTATGGGTACCGCCGCCAAGGGAAACAGTAATTGGATAACCAACACCTCTGCCATAGGTCACCGCAAGTGTTTCGCTACGTTTGGTGACTTAGAAGGAATGCCCGGTTGATGGGGGTGAGGTTTGTCTAGGTCTTGGTGGCAGATGCGTCTGCCCACTTACTACATGGCAGGCCGCATCTGGAGGTACTGAATGAGGGAGACCATCTGGCCTCTCTTGGAGGATTCTATCGATCCGTCGCCTTTCACTGCAGTGGGATGGATGAATTCGTACGTCCGCCACTCCTGGACCCACTAACCCCCAGATACCTACCCACACCTCATACTTTTTTTCCTTCCCAGAACGTCCTCGTCTTCATTTCCTTTAAAAGACCCTCCACACAGCATACCCAAAGACGACATAGGCCAAAATTGAAATTATTTTCCTCGGGGCTTCCTATGTGGAGCTATCGTAAAAATGTACAATTTTCAAAACAAAGCATTTACCTGTATCGGGGTAGAGATATAATATTCATTTTTCAAATAAACTTTAAAAATTAAAGAATTTAATTGAATTTCTATGATACTCACCTAAATTGAGTACTTTGAATCTAATCAAGAATTACCTATAGGTAGATATTTTAAATAGGTACCTATGTTTGGTACCAAATTTGATCGAGGGTTCTTATTCTTATAATATATAAAAATGAATGTTTGTAATGCATGAAAAATGAAACTTTGTGTAAAAAAATTGGAATATTTGGCAAGCGAGCTGTTTAAAAACTGAATGTACCGGGACTGAATAGAGTAAAAAGGCGTGGAAGGTTGAGGGGGAACGCGTGTGGGGAAGGGGAACGGGTCGAATGCGAAAGGACACGCAGGGAGAAACAATTTCTTTATTACGTGGCATTGCTACGCATGTCGGGAATTCGCTAGTAAGTAATAAATATCGAAGTTGTCTTAGAAAAATTGAAATCTTGCAATAAGAATAAGCACTGGTGAAATAAGGAGTTGGTTCAGTTCTATGGCATTTATTTTGCCGGCGGTCATTTACATGAATACCGCACAAGAGTCCCAACTGCTCCCGTCTGGAGCCAGTGGGACTCTGGCATCCCCAATCGCGGTATGTTGTGAGGCTGAAGGTAGTGGGGAGGGGAAGGAGATAGGGAAGAGGAAGGTGGGGAAGTACCTGGCTATTCAGATGGCAGAAGCCATTTCAACCAACGTTTCAATTCTGAATGGTGTTCTTACACCAGGGCGATACTGAGAGTATATTCCACTCTGGAATGTGTCGCAAATATACTATATATTATTTTAAATGAATAAATTGTGAAATACACAAATTAATCAAATAAAATTTATTTGCCGCGCCGGGATTCGATCCCGCGACCTTCGGAATGCTAGTCAAGCGCCTTACCGCTGCACTACGCCGGCCGTCAATTAGTAAATAAAGTTTTCAACAGAAATAATTTATTTTCCTTCATCTATAGGTATTATACATCATAATGAGTAATCTTTGAGGATATTATATAATAAAAATAAACCGTTTTATTAGTCACAAATAATAACAAATCAAGTTACTACCTATCCCGTGTTTTCCGCACGTGGTTTTATGAAAACCGTTCCTCATTATTCAGAATAATACTGTAACAAGGAAATCTCTGTATTATCATGAGAGTTTATCATTGATGTCATAAAGCTCGGAATCAAGAATATACATGCTAGAGCAATTCGTCGAAAGATTTTTACTGCGGTTGTAAAAGCTGCACAATTACACGAGATTAACCAAAACGTTGGAAACAGATGAAAGAATAAAGATTTAATTTAAAAAAAAAAACCCTCTTCTTATAACTTTTTCAAGGTTATTGCCATCAATGTAAGATATAATTGAAGAAGAAGGTAACAATAATAATCTAAACGAAAATATGAAAGGTAACAAGACACAGAAAAACATAAAAAAGACAATGGTCGCAACTGGGACACGAACCCAGACCTCTCGTCTAACCGGGACGTGTGCGTTAATCAATTTTAATATGTCATATAATTTGTTTATCAAATTTCAAGTTTAGAATTAACAGTATTATTTTGTAATATGTACTGGCTAGTCTCACACAAAATGTGGTAGATTTAACAAACAAAGTTTTATTTGGTTTTCCAGAAAAATATTAGCGGTTGATCACGTTTTTAAAGAAAACAGGCGTGTTGAAAAATATGACAGGGATTCAATCAATTTCTTTAACAAAACGCCAATTGAATTTTTTTTTGGGATTGACCACTTTTGATTCTACAGATACAGGTGACATTTAAATTGAGAGAAATGACATGGTGATGACCGTGGCCGGTTATCTACATTACCACCTGGACTCCGTTGTATGGATCCAGATCTTCTTGGGATGGTGATCTCCGTACAGGGTGAGGTTGCCAATAATAATAGTGGGTAGACTATTTATGTTTATTCCGAGATTGTGTACAGGTGTGCTTCGTAGGAAGCGTAAATGCAAAGAGGACGGTAGACAGCAATCACACCCTTTTATACGTTCCTCATGCTGTCTCACTCATACACGCATGTCTCTTTCATACCGCAAGACATACGTTCACCACATCCCTCCACACTTAAATCCGAAGACAGTTACACAACATGAACTGATAATTTTTTACAATACATAAAATATTCCAATATTTACAATGTAAGTAATTCATGTTGAGTCGAGAGCTGAGTGCTGCCTTCATTGACTCATCTGTGTGTTCGTGGTCGTAGTCGGTCCTTCCAATTTCCCGACGTTGACGCCACTGGATCACTGGGGCTGGAATGAGAAGGAGAAAAACCCATTAGACTGTCATCCAGGCCAAAGCTGGAGACATCGTATTCATCATACGACAGTCTCTTCGTCTCAGACGCGACATAAGGATTGCTGTGTTTCTTTTCCCATGACACACATAATTTAGACAACTGATCAAAATGCCTTTTCCAAAACATAATTTTACCATTTAAATTTACCTCAATTATATAAAGTTTTTTTCCTAATTGTTTATACACTTTCCCTGGTACCCATTTATCATTGTTTTGGTCTCTGAAATCTCTAACCATTACCTTTTGATTAATCGAAAAACCCACCGATTCTTTATAATTTCTTTTATAATAATATTTTTGATTTTCCTGACATTTAGACATTTTAATTTTTGTTTCTTTCTTAATTCTATTATCCTTATCTCTCCCCCCTCTCGGTACAAAACTGTTTAAGTTTGACCTTAGTTTCCTTCCAAACATTACAACTGCAGGTTCTAAGCCAGTTGTACAGTGTGGTGCATTTCTGTAATCAGTTAAAAAATTTCCTAATTTTTCCTCATAACCTGACTGAAACTTATTTCTTATCATCATTTTTTTTAAAAAATTTTTACACGTTCGAACCGCGTTTTCTGCTAGACCATTTGATTGTGGATGATTTACCGGAGTCGTTAAATGTTTGATGTTATTCATCTCACAAAACTCTTTGAAGTCCGCTGACATGAAAGCGGCTCCATTATCTGAAACTATTGTCTGTACACTCCCGAAATAACTAAATAAACCCTTTAATATTTTAAAAGTGTTATACGAATTTGGAGACTTTACTTCTACACAGTCTAACCATTTTGAGGTTGAGTCAATAATTACAAGAAAATATTTATTTGCAATTGGGCCCGCATAATTAATATGCACCCTACTCCATATTTCTTCCGTTATAGGTAAATCTCTGTTATTTTTAAATAAACTTAGAATTTGAGTATCCAAGTCATTCTCTACGTGAACTGGTTCCTCATTCCCAATTAATTCTAATTGCACTTTACTTTTATTAAAACTACCCGCTTTCTCCGAAAAAACCTCCTGGAATTTTCGAATTTTTTTATTCACTTTACTTCTACCACTCTCAAATACACTATGAGAAAAAATTTCACTACCCTCCTGGGATGAAATTGATTGTAAATCACTTCTATCATCATCAAAACCACTATGAGAAAAAATTTCACTACCCTCCTGGGATGAAATTGATTGTAAATCACTTCTATCCTTCTCAAAAACACTATGAGAAAAAATTTCACTACCCTCCTGGGCTGAAATTGATTGTTCATTTATTTCCCCATTATTTTTTTCTATTGGAACGATTGGTGACGCAAACTTACTATAGTTTACCGGAACTAAAATACCTTCCGATTGTAACCGGCCCAATTCCGCTTCAACCTTTGCTTTTAAGGCAAACGGTATATTTCTCGGATTGCAGAATTTCGGTTCCGCATTCTCTTTTAATTTCAAATGCACTTTATATTTATTGAATTTACCCAGTTTCTCCGAAAAAACCTCCGGGAATTTCCGAATTAAATTATCAATTACACTAGTATTATTCTCAACCATATTGTGAGAAACATTTTCACTTCCCTCCTGGGATAAAGTAGATTGTAAGCCCGTAAATCCAATATTAAACTTTTTAATGAAATCACGCCCTAGAACCGTAATTGTTCCCTGTTTTACTACGCAAAATTCTAACATTTCCCTATAACCGTTAAATTCAACTGTTAATAAGATACAACCCAATAAATTTAACTTACAGTTAGCGTAACCCATTAAGGTTAAATCCTTTGGTTTTAACATCAAATGTTTGAAATGTTTAACATAATCTTCGTCCGTTAAAATCGAAATTGCCGCCCCTGTGTCCAATAAACCGTTTAGTTCCACATTATTCACTAAAACTTTGCACAATATTGGTTCACAATATACTGCGTTTATCCGCAACATGTTTTTATGTTCCTGCGTATTTACGAACACTGAAGAAATGTTATTATATTTTAAACCGCGACATATCTTCCCAATATGCCCTTTTACTCTGCATTTATAACAAAACACGTCTTTAAATTTACAGTTTACTGAATCGTGATAATTCCCGCAATGTTTACACTTTGTTCGGTCCGCTGACCTCGCTCTGTACGATGTAACATTCTTGTCCGAAGTTCTAAAAAAATGTTTACCTACCGAATTTTGTTTTTGTGACAAATTGTTCGATGTATTTTTAAATTTATTTACTAAATCAACACTTTCCGTTTTAATTTGCTTATTCATTACCTCGAATGAATCCATAGCAATAGCACATTCTATAACCTTTTTTAATGAAAAGTTTTCAGCCTCTACAAATAATTTCTCCTTAATACGCCCCACTCGAAGACCGGTGACAAAAACATCTTTTAAATTATATTCAAGTCTGTCCTCGAATTTGCAAAATCTAACGAGATTTCTTAACCGTGCTATATAATCATTAACCGATTCTGAACTTTTTTGTTTCGTAGCAAAAAAAATTTCGCGCTCTTTGAAAACATTTCGTTTGATACCTACATGATTCTCTAGTAATAACAATAAATTTTCGACCGTAATATCTGTAATTTTTTTAGGAAAACACAAATCAATCAATAAATCTATTGTCTCTGTGTGTAAATGAGATATTAAAACCGCTCTCTTTTTTTCTACCGAATTTAACTTGTCATCATTGACGAGGATGAACTGTTCGTATTGCAACACGAACGTCTCCAGTTTGTCCCTCAAATGACAAAACCTGGGCAGTTCTCCCCCTTCCATCTTCACACAGATACAATCAATAAAAGCAGAAAATTTTACAAACAGCACTCAACTCACGACTCTGTTGACTTGATGCTGCTGCTCCGATCTCGCCCTTCCGCGGACCGTCTCCTGGCTCCTGAACCCTGGTCGTCCTTCTAATGCGCCGGCACGCCTTCCGTGAGGTCTGCACCTGGTCTCTGATCTTCTCCTGAAGACCCGGACTTCTCCATCCACGCCTTACGTGTATGCTCCTCCAGGTTCTCGGCACTGAATAAACCTATCCAGCGCCTTGCTATTCCTCGGATGCCAATTTCTGCTGCTCTTGCTCTTCCTGAATGTGATCTGGCCTGATGCTGCCTGATCACCTATTGTCCACTGTAGCCTCAATCTCGTGATGTTTGCTGCCAAATGTGATTTTGGCTGCTGCGTAAATCTTCTTCCTTTATAGGCTGCGCCAAATGTGATGACCGTGGCCGGTTATCTACATTACCACCTGGACTCCGTTGTATGGATCCAGATCTTCTTGGGATGGTGATCTCCGTACAGGGTGAGGTTGCCAATAATAATAGTGGGTAGACTATTTATGTTTATTCCGAGATTGTGTACAGGTGTGCTTCGTAGGAAGCGTAAATGCAAAGAGGACGGTAGACAGCAATCACACCCTTTTATACGTTCCTCATGCTGTCTCACTCATACACGCATGTCTCTTTCATACCGCAAGACATACGTTCACCACATTACTTATATATTAGAGGCTTGTAAATCAAAACTTAAAAAATACTCACTGTCTTGGAAAATATAGTCACTCGACAGGGATGTTGACATAAAATCAAAAGTCAAACACCATTCATCTGAAGTCGTCTGTAAACAATTTTAATTCCTCGAATTAACAAACACTTATCGAATTATGGAAATCGTTTGTTTAATGATGTAATGAACAAATTACACATAAATACAGTCATATTTTGATTGCATTGCGGTAAGCTACTACGAAAAAGCATACTGCGTAGTGTGGAAAAGGCACGGATTATTGGTCTGGATTTTGTGATTTTACCATCGCAAAATAAATATTATGTTACTGACTCAGAATAAAAATTATTACCTCGTACATCCTACGCATTTATATTTGAGGATTTCCCAGAATTTTTTTACATACCTATCTAGTACATTTAACTTACTCCATGTAAATAGCAAAACGTAACTGATGAAGATTATGTAAATTTAACTTGTAATGTTTTCACAGTTGTTATTGTTAGTTTTTCAACTTCGTTTTTACTTGTTTTCTTTAAGAGTGTTCCTTTAAAACATGCAAATCAACTGCTTTAAGAATTACGGAACAGAGGTTATGGCAATCTTTTGAAATAATTCATTCATTGGCGAATTGTTTTTTTTTCATAATTAACAAGGCCTTTTTTTCCTTTGCAGATCATTTTGTGCGCCACTACGAAAGGGACCAGTTTATAAGTGGAGGAGATCACTTGACCACGCAATTCAACACAAAACCTAGAGACAATTTATAAGGTATGTTTTTGACATTATTATCAGGTAGTAATTATAATTAAATTATTAAGAAGTCAACGATGGAAGCAAAATAAAAAGATTTAAAAAATAGTAACCTTTAAAGACGGCTGAAAAAAAAATTATACAGGGTGTATCAGCACTCATCGGACAGACCTTCGATTAAAAAATGTTGACATGTTGACATTTTTTTCAATTAAAAACAAACGTTCTAGCAATGCCATACGAGACAGAGAACATATCACGTGACCCGTTACAATATGTGGCACTATGATCAGTGGCGAAATGTGGGATAAAAGTTTAATTTGGTTTTTATTTGTAAACAAAATGTCATCGGACAGCAAAGTGACTCTAAGTACATTATTATTATAAATATACTTGGGAATCGCTTGGTTAAAGTTTGTCAGGTTTGTGCGTGTACCTCATGTACAAAAGGTATTCAACACGAGAAACCCATTAAATACCTCCGATATGATTAAGTTAATTTTAAATATTTGCATTCAAGCACAAAAACATACGTTTTTCATCAGTCATTTTTTATGTGATACACTGATAAGTTTTTATTTATAATTTTAACTTTCCACAATTCGAGAAATGTGTTTAGTAGAATGTAATTAAAACTTTAAAAGTAGTTCTAAAAATATAACTACCTCTGAAATTGCATTTGTGATTATGTCACATTTGTAATATTTCAAACTTATTTTTTGTTCATAGGATTACCTTTTTAATTTTTAATTACTATCGAACGCTTCCTGTCACTAAGATTATTAAATTACTGCCGGACCGGAGAGTCTTTTTTTTCTTTATTCATCTTTATTAATTCTATTATAATTGGTGTGCCATTCCTATCCACAGTTTATGGCATAGTCAGATTATGACAGAAGTAAAAGTAACAACCACACCACATTTAAAATACAAGACAATCAGCGTCGTACCATCGGAAATGTATACTTATAAGTGGTGGCGCAATTTGTAACAAAATCGGTTTATGACAAAAATACAAATAATAAGACAATGTTACGTTTAAAACAAAAGACAATCGTAATCGTTCCATTGGAAATACAGACTTATAATGTGGTTTTAATCAAATCTTTGATGTTAGCTCTGTCTATATATTCATCGTGTATATTGTTAACATTATCATAAAAGTCGTTCTCATTAAATATTTACAACACAAATCGTTGAACCGAAGTTTTAAAGTGTGCTTTTAATGCAGCGAGATCTATAAATAGCCTTAACGAAAGTTCGTGTTAATTACAATTAACTCCGGGTTAAAAAAAAGTTTGTGTGAAAATGAATTCCTAATTCCCGTGGGACAAGTACCAGCTTCCATGTTACTCGTACATTCCTGGCACCTGGCTGAACGAGTATTTCCCTGTCGCTAAGCAACTTGATAAGAATAATTGCAGTCAACAACCCATGGGCATAAATTAATTGACCTTCCGACCCGAGGCTTCCGCATTAATTATTAAGGAAGTGCGCGCATAATAATTTCTTTCCCGGTCCCGGCGATTGTAATATCAACATTTGCGGCAATTATTTTAAACGATTTATATGTTAAGGAAGTTATTAAGGTAAAGAGTGATCATTTATTTGGCATAGTGACGAAATGGTGGCTTAGTTAACTGCCTAACATAAATCAAGTATAATACGTACCTACAGTTAAGCCTCGATGACACAGGGCGAGTTTACAAGCTACTATCTACTAAGTTTAAAAGCGGATAAATCGGCGAGTGAGATTGTCATGATGACACACGAAACTGTCCACTCGCTCAGTAGTATAAATAAACCAGTCATCTTAGTAGCGTAGGAAACTGAGGTCGCTGCTAAAGCCAGTAACAAGAATAACGACGCCTGCGTGAACTAATTCTGTGATGTTCGACAGTCGAAATCAGCTGTTAATTGGCAGCCATCTTGAAAAACATAAATAAACCAATCACGAGCAATCGTGTAGCGAGTAAAGTTGACAACCTTTCAACTTTTTTCGTAGATTGTCAACAATCTGCTAGTTAGCAAGTAACACGATGACACTGAGCGAGTTTATTAACAGATAGTGAATTTCCAGATAGTAGCTTGTAAACTCGCCCCGTGTCATCGAGGCTTTATGGTTTGGTTTTAATGGTTTGCCTAGACGCAATTTTTTTTATAGACATTGACCCAAAGTGACAATTTATGAACATGTAAATATAAAATAAAATACACGTATTGAAAATATAAACTATAAATGTCTAATGAAATGTCTAAAATTAATAAAGTAGTCCAACAGAGGATTGGCAGCTGATGTAATTTTTCTTTTTTAAATCATTAATTTCCTTATTAACCGCTCTGCATTATTGGAATTAATTTCATTTCATGTTCAATAGAGTCACACAAACTAAAAATATTTTTCACTTTTATGTTTATGAACTCTCTTACACCTTTACATCCCTTACAATCTCACTCCTTTATACCACGCATACACAGCTTACATAAGCAATTAGCAGAAATGGCAGTTATTTTCAGAAGCATAGATTTTTTTTTTAAAACAGCTATTAGTTGTAAAATTAGTTAATTTAAATGCATGATTACGCTATATAATTGTTTCGTAACCCATTTTTATGTAAAAAAAGTGTTATTCTATATGTAAAGGTATTTGTACCGTACAAAAAAATAAATATGCTTTTCCTGCCGATCCCCAAATTATGGAAACTATAACGGGAGGCTCAATTTTTTTTTATTTTCAAATAGATAGTTGGCCCTAGTCTAACCCTAGAGAAGAAATAATAGTTTGTGATGAAATAAATTTTCAAAAAAGCGACATCTTGAACATAACTATAGAGCATAATATAAAATCATGTCATTTTCCTTTGCCGTTTCTGTCAACAAATCATCAAAAATAAACGCGAAATTCACAATGCCGAACCGTAGTACATTTTCGCAATCAGTAAGGGCCGCTTCCCGAATTACTACCGATTTCTTACATATCTCCCTTAAACACATAAAGTTTTAAAGCTCTTAAAAAAATAAATGTTATTCTTGAAGATAATATCTAGACATTCTTCGTGCTGAAACGCAAATTACATAAAATTCCCTCAATAGAAAAAAATCGCAAAGTATGCTCCAAAAATTATTATAAACACGTTTGTTTCAGTTTTTTTCTAAGTTATATGTATGAAAAAATTCACAGTGTTTCTTTAAATGCTGTTTAAGACAATGTCCCCGAGATTTTTGCTCTATTTTAAACGAGTTGTGTTTTATTAAACATTTTCACAATTTTCGCATCGATTTTGTCGGTTTAAAAACTAGCGCATTTAACATTCGTAATTTCATATCTCTCCATTTTCTTCTTTTTGCGCCCGGTTGCGGCGCCTTAAGCACGTGTGAAAATCGGTTACTATACATTTTTAAATTTAAAACGAATTATTCATGTGACATTTCCACATAATTTTATTGTTATGTAAAACGTATAATTAACAATAAAATATGAGTATCTAAATAGAACAAGAATTTTCCCCATTCCGAATCCATATGGAAACTGGACGAAAAAAGGCACCGTGTAGAATGCTCATTAATCTTTGAGTTCACCGCTATACTTTAAGTGAATACCGCACGATCATCCCGACTGCCTGGCGCCATTTGAAGTATGGCATCCTAAATTGGTGAATCTGAAGGATATCTCTATTTTGGGGAAGGGTATAAGTGACGCCGTCTCGGAAATCATTTATTGGATAACCAACACCCCAGCCATGGTTCATCCCAAGAGGTTTGTTACGTTTGGTGAATTAGCAGGGGTGCCCGGGTTCATGGATGAAGTTTTTCAAGTCTTGGCGGTGGATGAGTTTACCCACCTACTGGGTGGCGAGTCGGATCGGGAGAGACTGGTTGAGGGAAAACTTTTGACCTCTCCAGCCGGAATCTCTCGACCCATCGCCGTATACCGCAATAGGAGGGATGGATTCATACGTCCGTCACTCCTGGAAATATTGACCCCGGATTCTACCTACGTACCCCTTTTCCCTCCTAGAACTTCCTCTACTTCCTTTTCCTAAAAACAACCTTCCATACCGCACCCCCCAAAGACGACATAGGTCCCTGAGGATTTTTTTCTTCTTTGCCTCCTATGTGGTAATGTGAAGAAAATCTGGTAACTAAATAAATCTAATGCCATTCAAAGCAATGTTTCTATTCTGAAATGCAAAGTCGATATAAAAATTTTCTTCCGCATAGGTGCGTTAATTTATTTTCTTCACAATCCTCTCAGGATTGTCAAGTCAATTAATGATTTTATTGTTTTAAATTTTTCGTAGGTGAATATTTCAAGTTTTTCTACAACTTAAATCCGAGTCCGAGTTTTAAAGAAAAATTAAAATTACAATCATGCTCTTGAAAAATATTATTGTGTATAAAAACACCGGTCCATTTCCGAATAATTCGTTGACAATACCTCTGTCAAGGTTTGTTTCGATGCAGAACGTCTCGCCAGCAAAAAACATCAACGGTAGGTTAAGAACGCAAGCCTTTGCTACGATTCCGCCGGTTTTTCTCAACTTTTTTTCTTTTATGCATGAAATTGACACATTTCTGCCAATTCAACGGTTAAATATACAATGGAAAGGAAATAACTTAAATTATCATGGATTTTATCAATGAAAAAGAGTAAAAAAATATTGTCTGCATGCAGTCATGAAAAACTCTCCGATCATTTATTTACTTACTCTTTTATAAGCCCATGGGACTTTTACATTGGCTATCTTGTAATTTTAACATATTTTTGCACAGGAGACAGTAATAAACAATAGTTTGCAAAAATAATTTCATATGTCACAGTTCATTACATCACAGTAAAGCGGAAAAAAATAAATAAACTGAAAATAGCTGAAATACTATGTTGACAACAAAAAAATTGTTTAAGTATGTTATAAAATCGAAATTGTCACATTGAAAATGTCGATGTCTTTCGTATATTTGTTTTCTCAACTATGAAATTGGCTAGTTTGCTACATAATGTGTTTGTGAATGATGACATTGGATTAAGTCCTTATGCCTGGTGAGTTGAGTAGGTACTCTTAAATTGACTACACGCAGGAGTTCGCAACAGGAATAATAACAATCATAGAATAGGTTTGTATTTTTTGCCTAGTTTTAGTAAGTTTGAAGAATGATTATTCCTTGACTCTGGGTCTTGTGTATGTGGGTTCATAAACCTACACGTTAATTAGAGAACTTAAAAAAAACAGGTAGTTTTGTTAATGACCAGATCTGAATTGCCATATAGTTTCCAATCTTCCTTTATTTTTTCTACTCCATATATCTTTATATCTCAAATAACCCAAAAATAGGGGATATAAAATTCCATTGGCTTTTGGTATTTACAATCCATCTCTCTGGTTTCAATCCTGGGATTGGTTTGTAGCAATTTCCTCTATTCGTCTCTTCCACTCTTCCCTGTCTTGGGCGGCTCTTTTGAAGTCTGCATATGATGAGCAGTGCACGTCCACCAGCAAGTCCTCCAGGTACTCACGGCGTGGGCGTCCCCTAGAGTTTGTCCCCTCGGTCATACCCTCCATTATGGCATGCAAGAGGCCTTCTTGTCTTATTGCATGGCCGATCCATCTTGCACGCCTTTCGAGCAGGTGCCTTCCTCCTTCGATTCTTTGGAGAACCTCCTCATTTGTAATTTGGTCTCTCCAGGAAATTCCTAATAGTCTTCTATAGGACCACATCTCAAGAGCCACTAGTCTCCGTTTATCTCTTTCGGATAGGCACCACGTTTCGTAGCCGTACATCAAGATACTCCATACATAGGTCTTGGTAAGGAGTATTTTCAGTTTTAGGTCTATATTATTCGATTCTATTATTTTCGACCTTTTATTGAATGCAAGCCTAGCCTGGTGTATACGGCTGTCGACCTCGCTCTTAGACCGACCGTCCCATGTTATTTTGCTCCCGAGGTAGACAAACTCCTTGGTGTTCTTTAGTGGAACTCCTGACATCTCTACTCTCATCTGATGTTGCGTTCGGCCTACAGTCAGCAGCTTTGTTTTGTCTTTATTTATCTTCGTGTTGTAATTGTTTTGAAGAATGCTTTGCATGGTTGTTAAGGCCTCTTGCAGTTCTTCTTCGCTTTCAGCAACCATAGCAATATCGTCAGCAAACCTTGTCATATCCACCTTTTGCCCGTGTATTTTTACACCTTTTCTGTGACTCATTCTCTCTCTCAAGTCATCAATCGCACTCTGTATATAGGCGTTAAAAAGAACAGGTGACAGAGAGCATCCCTGTCTCACCCCTTGTCCTCACAATCCATATGTTATACGTATATAAAAAACCAAGCTAAAACATAATATTTTAACAGTATTGGAATTAATTGGAATTATAATATCCCTTCTTGTTTTAACGGACTGTGTTAGTATAAATATATTTTAATAAAAGACAAATTAATAACCTTGTTTATATCACTTTATTTTAATATACACAATCTACAGTTTCGTGAACAGTGTTCACATCAAGAGTAAATGTACACTGAAGTCGCCAATTAAATACAGATTACTTCTGATGATGTGAACATTGTTCACGAAACATGTAGATTGTGTTGTTACAATAAAGTGATAAAAACAAAGTTGTTTGTCTTTTAATAAAATAAATAATGCCATCACCAACCTTTCAGAAGAAGTTTTCTTCAAAATATTATTAATATATCTTAGGCTTAATGCTAAATGTGCCTACATCAAATTTATAAATCGCTCAGGAATGAATTTTGTTAATACATTTCCTAGCTAAAAAAAAAAAAACAATATTTTAACATCTCTATTTTTATTTTTAACCTTTATGAGTAAAACTCCAAATTGTAATATTTAATTAAATGAAGACAATATTAGCGAAACTCAATCGAAAATCTGGAGAAAGAATAATCAGAAAAAGATATTGGCACCTCTGGGACTCGAACCCAGGACCCTCTGCTTATAGACTGGGAGGCGAGATAGGTAAACCCTACGTCATCGAGTACACGGATGAAACTACTTTGTAGTGGTAATGGACATCTAGAAAACCTTAAAAAAGTTGGTCTGCCGGTGCGCCTCTTGGCAGGAGCCGCGCAGTCATGGAAATAGTCAGCGATTTTTTTCGAAAAAATTACGTCATCGAGTACATGAACGGGAATGGTCTCATATGATAAAGGTCGCTTAGAAAATGAGAAAAAAGCAGGTCTACCAACCGGCAGCCTGGCACGTTCGCAGGCAACCGGCGTCAAAGTGGGGTAAAAAATAGTAAATTTTACGTCATCGAGTACACGAATGAAACCAATGAATAACTATAGTCCAGATCATTCCATTTAAGAATTTCTTGGTCTGCCGACCAGCAGCCTGGCAGCTTTTTGTGTATGATGTTTTAAAGTTTTTTTTTTTTTCGTAATTTTTCGTTTATCTTTATTATTATTTTTATTTTACTATATTTTTGAAAACTTTGAATGCCATATTTTAAAAAAATAAGCGTAGAATATAAAAAAAAATAATTTGAGAGTTCCGAGTATACCCATCCGTCAGGCGAGCCATTCGACGCCAAACCACTTACGAAACCTGCCGCGGTGCCCCTCACCGCTGTCGCATGTTAATATTTTTGTACAAATTTATAATAATAATAGTCCTTTTAAGATTGCCTAATAGTCCATAGTAGTTGGAAGTTCGAACAACCAACCCACCGTCGCCGTAAGAGCTGCGTTCGTCCGAAAAACGACTGAAATTTCCGAACCCCGTCCGTTTCATATCGGTTTCGCTTGCCCTGCTGCATCGATTACATCGAATACGGGATCGAAACTAATGAAAACCTGTAGTCTAGATCATCCCATTTATGACTTCCTTGGTCTGCCGATCAGCAGCCTGGCAGTTTTTTGTGTACGATCTTTTAAAGTTAAATTTTTTTTTTTAATTAAAAAAAATATATTTTCAATATCTTTATTATTAATTTTATTTGAATATGGTTTTAAAAACTTAGAATAGAAGATTTTAAATAAAATTAGTTGTAATCATAAAAAAAAAAAATTTGAGTGTTCCGAGTGTCCCCATCGGACGGGAGAGCCTTTCGACGCGAAACAACTTACTGGAAACTGGCCGCGGAGCCCTTCGCCGCAACGCGTGCCCATATTATTAAACAAATTTATCATTATAATAGTTTTTTTAAGATAACCTAATAGTTAATAGTGGTTCGAAGTTCGAATACCATCGCACCGTCGCAATAAGAGCTGCGTTCGTCCGAAAAACGACGAAACTTCCGAACCCCGTCCGTTTCATATCGGTTTCGCTTGCCCTGCTGCATCGATTACATCGAATACAAGATCGAAAATTATGAAAACCTGTAGTCTAGATCATCCCATTTATGACTTTCTTGGTCTGCTGATCAGCAGCCTGGCAGTTTTTTGTGTACGATCTTTTAAAGTTTAATTTTTTTTAATTTAAAAAATTATATTTTTAATTTCTTTATTATTATTTTTATTTGAATATGGTTTTAAATTTAGAATGGCAGATTTAAAAAAAAATTAGTTGTAATGATTAAAAAAAAATTTTGTGTGCTCCGATTGTACCCATCGGCCGGGAGAGCTTTTCGACGTGAAACAACTTACTGGCTGCGGAGCCCTTCGCTGCCATCGCGTGCCTATATTATTATACAAATTTATAATAATAATAGTTTTTTAAGATAACCTAACAGTCGATAATGGTTTAAATTTCAAACAACCACCGCACCGTCGCCATAAGAGCTGCGTTCGTCCGAAAAACGACGGAAATTTCCGAACCCCGTCTGCTTCATATCGGTTTCGCTTGCCCTGCTGCATCAATTACATCGAATACAATATCGAAACTAACATAGACATGTAGTCCAGATCATCCCATTTATGACTTCCTTGGTCTGCCGACCAGCAACTTGGCAGTTTTTTGTGTACGAGCTTTAAAAGTTTTAAATTATTTTTAATATCTTTATTATTATTTTTATTTCAATATGGTTTTAATAACGTAGAAACCAGATTTTAAATAAAATAATTTGTAATGATAAAAACATTAATTTTGAGTGTTCCGATTATCCCCATCGAACGGGAGAGCCTTTCGACGCGAAACAACTTACTGGAAATTGACCGTGGAGCCCTTCGCCGCCATAGCGTGCCCATATTATAGCCTGGTTGGTACACTCGGAACACTTAAATTAATTTTTTTTTCGTTGCCACTTATTTGTTTTTAATCTGGCATTCCAATTTTTTAAAACCATATTGAAATAAAAGTAATAATAAAGATAATGAAAGTAATTTAAAAAAAATTAAAAAACTTTAAAAATACGTACGTAAAAAAACTGCCAGGCTACTGGTCGGCAGACCAAGGAATTCATAAATGGAATTGTCTAGACTACAGTTTTTCGTTAGTTTCGATCTTGAATTCGCAGTAATCGGTGCAGCAGGGCAAGCGAAACCGATATGAAACGGACGGGGTTCAGAAATTTCCGTCGTTTTTCGGACGAACGCAGCTCTCATGGCGACGGTGCAAAAAGTGTTTTTTGTAATTTGTACAAAAAACAGCGGCGAGGGGCACCGCGGCAGGTTTCGTAAGTGGTTTGGCGTCGAATGGCTCGCCTGACGGATGGGTACACTCGGAACTCTCAAACTATTTTTTTTTATATTCTACGCTTATTTTTTTAAAATATGACATTCAAAGTTTTCAAAAATATAGTAAAATAAAAATAATAATAAAGATAAACGAAAAATTAAGAAAAAAAAAACTTTAAAACATCGTACACAAAAAGCTGCCAGGCTGCTGGTCGGCAGACCAAGAAATTCTTAAATGGAATGATCTGGACTATAGTTATTCGTTGGTTTCATTCGTGTACTCGATGACGTAAAATTTACTATTTTTTACCCCACTTTGACGCCGGCTGCCTGCGAACGTGCCAGGCTGCCGGTTGGCGGACCTGCTTTTTTCTCATTTTCTAATCGACCTTTATCATATGAGACCATTCCCGTTCATGTACTCGATGACGTAATTTTTTCGAAAAAAATCGCTGACTATTTCCATGACTGCGCGGCTCCTGCCAAGAGGCGCACCGGCAGACCAGCTTTTTTAAGGTTTTCTAGATGTCCATTACCACTACAAAGTAGTTTCATCCGTGTACTCGATGACGTAGGGTTTACCTATCTCGCCTCCCAGTCTATTACATTACTGCTTAACCAGAGGTGCCAATATCTGATTTTTCTGTCTCCAGATTTTTGATTGAGTTTCGCAAATATTGTCTTCATTTAATTAAATTTTAACTTATCAACTAGATTGATCACTATTTCAACAAACTAGAGCACCTGACAAGGTAGTCATAGCTTTCATATAGGGGACATTATAGAATACTTTCTGGCACCAAAATAAAATTACCAAAAACTTACGTAGCCGCTTCCAGCAAAGTTCCGAATCAATTGCGACAAATTGTATTGCATAAATACGATATCTTTAAAAATACACACAGATTTTCTGCTTCCATTAAAAAAGGTGAACAAACTGATTAAATTATATTAATTTGTACGTGTTTTTTCGTGCTTTTTAAAATCAATTTCACATTACTTGTCATCGTAAAAGGTAAAATACGCCTCAAAGTTAACGTTTATGTTATGTTTATGTTAGTTGACTTTTTATGAAAAGAAATCCACCTCTTTAAACGGTATATGGATATAATAAACGCAAAATACTTGTTACATTATTTTTTGCATCCATTCAGCGTTTTATGTCACCGAGAAAGGAATAAATTGAAACAAACAATGTTTTACTCGTTGAATAAACGCATAATTCATGAATAAGATTGAAAGTGAGAGCGACGTGTTTGGAATGGTGGAGAATATTTTAAAACTGTGTTTTAAAATACTTTATTAGTACATTGTTTTAAAACTGTGTTTTATAATTTTCTGTGGACATAATTTTATGAGTGCGGAAAAACGATAATTACATTGCCGAAAATCATTTAAAAAAAAACGTTTTCCACACGAATGGCACAGGAGAATAACGAGGCATACCAAAAATATTACATCTCCGTAGTCCAGTGGCTAAGACTCTTGACTCACATTCCGGAGGTCGCGGGTTCGAACCCGGCATGCGCAAATAAATTTTATTTGATTAATTTGTGTTATTTCACAATTAATTCATTTAAAATAATATATAGTATATTTGCGGCATGTTCCAGAGTGGAAGATACTATTAGTATCGCCCTGGTGTAAGACCACCATTCAGAATTGAAACGTCGCTTGAAAATGGCTTTAGCCGTGTTTAACCAGATCTGAATAGCCAGGTACTTCCCAACCTTCCTCTTCCCCACCTCCTTCCCCTCCCCACTACCTTCAGCCTCACAACATACCCCAATTGGGGATGCCATAGTCTCACTGGCTCCAGACGGGAGCAGTTGAGATTCTTGTGCGGTAAAAAAAAAAAAAAAAAAAATCTCAGAAATATTTTTTTCCTTGATCTATCTAATTGTTTATAAATCATTATAATGTTTAACGTCTATGTTACTAAATCCAATGTAATATACTTGTACTTGCAAATTATAATAATGATAGGAATATTATAAAATTTGATTTTGTTAAAATCAGCACCATTACCATTATACCTCTAAAACACGTAGACATCATAAAATGTACGGGGTTCTCTTCATAACATCTGTCTAAAAGTCAAACCAAATGATAAGTTCGCAGAGAACAAACAATAAATCTAGTGAACGTTAAATGTCAAATTCAAAAATTCGCCTGAAATCAAAATGTTGCCATATAAAAAAAATAAATCAGTGTGGAATTTTACAAACTTAATAGTAACATTTTCGGAGACGGGACATTTTCATGTAGTGACGTCACAAGCCCAAATAATGGATTTATTTATTTAAAAAAAAACTGTACTTTTCTAAAAATTTTTACTAACATTTTCGTAATCTTAGTAAAAAAATCTATCCACACGATTTTTTCCAAGTCATTATGAAATCCATGCAAGTGGCCTATTGTGTAAAAGATTTGGAGCGGATTTATCCGTAGGGCACTTATTGTTTTCTACTATCTTTTAAAATAAATTTGAAATATTAATTTAATAATTTTTTTAAAATGATACAATTAAATTGAATTGAATTAGTAGGAGATTTGTGCAGATTAATTCAACGGCAATCTGAAAATAGAAACATTTTTTTAATCTCGCGACTTAAGATGCACGAAAGAAACCTGGAGATAAATATTTAAAAAAATCGTGAAAAATCGTGTTATTTTGTGAAATCCACTTAACCGACCATATTTTTTTCAGAGGGTCAAAATATTTCCGCTTTGCAATAAAATCCAAATAAATTGAATATTTCTAAACACGCTTTAAAATTTTATAATTCGAAATAAACATATAATTTTTGAAATATAATTATTTAACTAAAATTGCTGATAACAAAAAAATAAATAAAACACACATTAATTATTAGGCACATGTATAATGAACGTTATCGTAAGATCACTTTTTTGTCGTTTCATGTAAAAATAAAAAATGAAAAATTCTCAAAGTTTCATTTGTTTTCAAATTGCGAACGGAAACTTTGGATTCATAAAGGTGTACATTTTAATTATTTTCGGTTAACTTTTTGATTTGAACATAAGGCGTGGTATTTTCTCTTTCTAAACCGTACAGATTGTATTTCTAACCATGATAATAAGAGAGACACAACGACTTTCATAAGACCTTTATGAGTTGATCCGAAAACCGAACAAATATACCTGACTAGTTAATTTATTAAATATCCTTTTTGGGCTTAAGAATATGTTTTTTTTATTGAAATGAGTTGTTACCTGTTCATATTCATAACCGCTTAAATAGTCCTCAAATTGGACTCGGCAATAATTATTCTCGTCGAAATAAATCAAGATTTTTTCCACCCTATGGGTTTTGCACAAAATTGGTAAGAGCAGCAAATGTAAGTAATTCGTAATAATTATACTAGTAACGCGTGAAATTGCCGGCTGTCAGTTTTATATATCGCCCCACACTATCCAATGCGAGCCACACTCGTTTATTCACCTGATTTATTGTATAATTCATGGAATTAAAACGATTCTACAAGTATTTAATGAGTTGTTTAAATTGGCAAAAACATCTCTTCCACATATCAGTAATAATTAAAAGACGCATTTTTCTCACCTGAAATAGTATAGAATATAGTAAATCACATTGGATCTAGCTTGATGTTGGTCCGAATAAGAATTTTACCATGTAACCTTTTCAATCTGCCGTAACGATAGTAAAGTTAAACCGAAACCGGTTGGAGTGCTCGTATGAGAAGTTTGAAGCTCATGTTAGAAGTTTCGATTATAGCATAATTCCCTTTAACAAGTTTTTGAGTCCTTAAAAAAAAGTTTTTAACACTTTAAGTTCCGTCTATAGAAAAAAATCGCAATGTGCTCCGAAAATCATTTAAAACACATTTTGTTCTGTTATTTAACATGAGATGTGAAAAAAATCACAGTGTTTTTTTAAATGCTACTTTAGACATTTAGCAAGAGATTTGTGCTCTATTTTAAACGAGCCGTGTTTTATTAAATATTTTCACAATTTTCGCTTCACTATTATCAGTTTTTAACATCAGCGCGCTCCCTCTTACATTCGTATTTGCGTATCTCCCTTTCAAACCATCTTCTGCTTTTTTTAACCCCCAACGCAAGGAGCGGTGTTAAAAGTTTGACATTCTGTGTGTCTGTCTGTCTGTGTGTCTGTCTGTGGCATCGTAGCTCCGGACCGAACGAATAGACCGATTATGATGCGGTTTTTTTGTTTTTTTTTTTTACATGAATACCGCACAAGAGTCCCAAATGCTCCCGTCTGGACCCAATGAGACTGGGGCATCAATAATTGTGGTGTGTTGTGAGACTGAAGGAAATGGGGAGGGGAATGAGATGGGAAAGAGGAAGGTGGGGAAGTAACTGGCTTTTCAGAACTGGTCACTAAACACGGCTAAAGCCATTTCAAGCAACGCTGAATGGTGGTCTTACACTAGGGCGTAATTAGATTATCTTTTACTCTTGGTCGTATCGTCAATATACTATATATTATTTTAAATTAATAAATTGTGAAATGACAATAATTAATGAAATAAATAACCTTTTGCATTTTGAAAACGTTTTGAACCCGCGACCTTCACATTGCTAGTTGAGAGCCTTACCCCTCGACCAAAAATAAAAATTAAACGCTTAAAAACGAGGATAAGTTTTAAGATTTTCACGGCCAAAAGCATTTTCGTTATTTGTTTTTGGGGTGTTATGCCGTGTTGCGCTACCTCCTTCTTTAACCAACGTTTCGGACATCGTTGCAGTGTCCATCATCAGGGCAGATCCGGCAGATCCGGTAGATGTGTGACCGTATCTACCGGATCTGCCGGATCTGCCCTGATGATGGACACTGCAACGATGTCCGAAACGTTGGCTAAAGAAGGAGGTAGCGCAACACGGCATAACACCCCAAAAACAAATAACGAAAAAGCTTAAAAACGAGGATTATTATATTTTTAGTAGGTACGTAGATACAAATAAATAGTAATAAAAATAAAAATGTGGGTATTTTTTTTATTACTGGTATTGATTAGTAGGCTTATATTATAATTCAGTAATTATTATTGCAAAACTATTTTTCTGTTTCGCAATGCTTGTATACAATATAACATATATCTTATAAGCCCATCTAAACACATCTACCAACTATATTTTCTTCGTTGATAAAGAACTTGGCAGCACCTATTTAGCGTCATAATGAGTGCAGAAATACATAAAAGGAGAAAGTGTCACGTCGTTACTCAATACACCTTTTCCTGTCCTTGTTTGGCAGTCGTGACACTCCCTGCTACCGGTCACTTCTCTAATCGGTGGAGAGTGTCACACATGACGCCTCAAGAGATGAGATCAGCGGCGACAGCTGATGGCATATTGCCGATTGGCATCGTCCACCCCCTGTCACGTTGCCAATTGGAGAGCTTCCAATTGTCACCACATCAATGGCGGCGCGATTCGAATATGGAATGCCACGTGAACATCGGGCGGCATCTAGCGAACGAAGCACAAAGCACGTGTCCTATTGAAAGGTTCCACGCCGGCGGAATGCTTAATTTATATTCTTGTGGAATTTACTATTACAATAATACACAGGAATGTTTAGTTTGTAAATGTTTGTAAATGAACAAAGGTAAAACAGAGGGAATTACGGTGACAGTATACTGCCTATGTATGGAGTCATCAGTTAATTGGAGTGATTGTGAAAAAATATTTGTAATCAGAGGCGGTTCTAGGGGTCCAGAAGTGGAAGGTCACTTAAAAGAAGTATGTGAATAATCTTTTTTTTATTTATATAATAATATTTTACATGAACTGTAATTGTGGGGTGTTTCTGTCCCATTGACCTTATGAGCCAGCCGCCCCTGATGATAATACGAGTTATTTTACATAATTGTATAATTTTAGGACTGGTTATTTCACGGAATTGAACAATTCATCGAATTTTAAAGTTAATATTCAAGTTCTATGAAAGTTCTATTCAAGTTCTGTACTTATTCAGTTTTATGAAACAACTGGCCAATAATGACACAATAATAGAACATTTACCGAATATTAAAAATTTACTATGAAATTTTATGAATGGTTCAAATTCTGTGAAACAACCTGTCCTTTATAAAATAATATTTAGATTATATATTTTTCATTATAGGGCCTGTAAGAAATTTAGAATTGAAAAGAAGCATGAATTAATTTTAGCCGTGTTTAGTGACCAGATCATAACCAGATTACTCCCAACTTTCACCTTTCGCATCTCCCCTCCCTCTCAACGTTTTTTAGCCTCACGGCATTCCTAAATTGGAGATTTTTAATATGATTGCCATAGTCCCACTGTCTCCGAGTGTTTCAAACTCTTACTTAGTAATAAAAAAAGGACATTAGCTATAACTTCGCTTAATCACAATGATACATGTTAAAGTCGGTTCTTCTTGTATTCTTTTACAGTGCTACATTTGAAAAAAAAATGTTTTAATGTAACGTAGTTTTCTATGATTACTTTCTGAATTAATGAATTAAAATCATGATTGATGAATCTCAAGTATAGATCCACTTCTACATGGTGTCGGAAAACTAATGTTAAAAGCGGGAAGCTGGTGGATCTACATTTCGTTTGGAGTCGATTTTTTGGTAGGTATCACTTTTTTTGATTTGGACTCTTGTTTCGATATTCGTAGTCCTCCTCACTAGGAGATCCTGTGCTGAGGGGGACTATGCTTTGGATAAGTTTTCAGCGACTTCTATGGTTTAACTTCATTGTTTGGATAAGGTTTTCCAGAAACTTCTGACGTTGTTTTAAGTATACTAGTTCATTTTCCAATAGTTCCTTCAGCCAACATTTAATGTCCTTAATGTAGCTATTTTTTGTTTTAATTTGTTTGGTACTAAGTGGAAGTTTGTTATATAACTTTACTGCTAAAAATTCTGAACTTCTTTGTCCAAATGAAGAGTTACACTTTGGTATATTAAGTATGTCTGTTTGTTTGGCTCTGGTTTTATGAGCATGTGAGGTGTCTGCCTCTGAATCATTTTTGTGGTGATGTACTAGAATGTTTTTGGCGTAGATTTTCTGTATGCTTGGAACATCAAACTGTTTAAATCGAGTCCGAAGTTTTTGTCAAATTTGATAAAAAATAGTCTCTGCAGGGTTGCTGCTGTCAGTAGTTGTTTATTGTCTTTTAAAATGTTTCCAGTGTTCCAATAGTATCTTAACCCCCAATTTTTCCAAAAAAAAAAATCAGCCTGAAAAGAAACCATTGCCTGTCTCGGTTACTTTGTACCGGTGACTAGCGACCACTGGATGACAGTAGATTCGAGGAATAGTTTTTTGGAACCGGTTCCATTATGAAGGCATTTGAAATCTACAACCATTTTGAAGTATATTGTAATACCTACCAGATCGTAGTGGAGTGAGCTGGCAACACGGTATCACTTCAAGTAAATATGCACACGTTTCACCACGAACAATTACACATCCGCCCTGACGATGGACACTGCAACGCTGTCCGAAACGTTGGCTAAAGAATGGGGTAGCGCAACACAGCATAACACCCCAAAAACAAGTAACGAAAATACTTTTGGCCGTGAAAATCTAAAAACGTAACCAAAAAGAAATCAAGTTGCAACGATAAAAAAATTAAGAATATTATGCTTCTGTGTGATGATGATCTCTCAGTTTCCCGCCCATACCACTAGTTTCCGGACGCCTTGTATATTGTATTCATCTGTCAATAATATTGATGATCGCTCAGATCACAATACTAAATGAAGATAGTAATTAACATTTCAAGAAATAAGATTAGTTTTTTTTAGTCATCAAATTAAGATCGAAGATATATCAATGGATTTGAGATTGTCGATGATTTTTTTGGGATGACGGGATATATTGCTTTGTACTGTTATAATTTACTAGGGGTTACCCTCTCCGAAGGGGTTCTGAAATTATGAGGTTCTAAGACCGAAAGGTCACATATCGAAGCAATTTGCATCTCAAAAGAAATATACACTTCACTCAATATAAATAATTAGTCTTCAGGAAATATTCCTTCAAAGAATCATCACAATAAACGCTGGACTCTAATAACCCCTCAGGCCTCGAGCCTATTTTGTCGGAAGGTCAAAATATTTCCGTTTTGCATCAAAGTTTAAAAAATGTAATATTTCTGAATATATCCAAAAACAAAAAACTGTTTTTGAAAAATGATGAAATACGCTTTCAAATTATATAATTCGAAATAAATTTTGAAATACAAAATTTTTTAATGCAGACGTGTTAAACGGCGTTCATAAAACGTTATCTTCGTCTCATTTTTTGTCGTTTCGTTTAAAAAAAATTAATAAAAAATTCCCAATGTTTCATAATTTCTGTCAAATTTCGGTCGGAAACTTTTGTTTCAAAAAATATATTTTAATTATTTTAAGTGGTGTTTTCTATTTCTAACACCGTTTAGATCATATTTCTACCGAAGTTGGAAAGGGAGACACAATTTTTAATTATTTTTTTTACACAGATTTCAATGAGACCTATTTTTTTTTTTTTTTTAAATTTTTATTTAGATGTACGTAAATATTTTCATACATCTAGTAGGAAAATATAAAAAAATACAATTTACAAAGTATGTACAGTAACATTTACAAATACATTTTAAAAAAGAATATTAAATAAAAAAGATATCTAGACAAAAATACATTATAAAAGAATAAGATATTAGAATAACATTGGTAAATAATCAAAAACTATTTTTTACATATAATGCACATATCCTTCGAAAAGTGCTGAGACTTGAGGCTTCCTTTACGACATTTGGCAGACTGTTATATAGTTTTTGCCCTTTATAAAATGCGCTATTTTGTGTGCACGAAAGTTTAGTTTTGGGAAGCCTAAAGTCTCTGCGTCTTCTCGTAGGATAATTATGAACATTTTCTTGAAACACAATAGTACTCTGCAGATAATTTGGGAGCATATTATTTTTAAGTTTGTAAATCATTGTTAATGTATTATATATTATATGTTGTTTTGTAGTCATCATATTTAAATTTTGTAACATAATTTTAACTCTAGTAAAAATGTTGCATTTTAAAATCATCCTCAACCCCCTATTTTGTATAACCTGTAGTTTGTTATTTTGGGCTTCGTTACATAAGAATAAAACACTAGAACAATAATTTAAATGCGGAGTTACAATAGAATTATAAACAAGGCGCGCTGTCTTCAGATCTAAGTTATTTCTGATCCTTTTTAGGAATCCAACTTTTTTAGCAATTTTGAGTTGTTTCGAAAAGCGAACAAATTACTCCGAGGGGTTAAAAATCAGCAAGTGCTTGCGAAAAATAGCGTGTATTCACTGGACTTTGTTTAGCTTTCAATACTCAATAAAACTGCAAAAAGCGTGAAGTTATAAATATATACTTAAGTACGTATTTATTATTACGCTAATGCTAATGATCTGGTATGCAAAGAAATTTATTTTATCTCTTTAGATATTAACTCATTTTCGATTTTTTCTTTCGTACTAAACAAATATAAAAAATATGGCACATTGTTTTATTTTCGACGGTTAAATTACGAATTAAAAGTTGCATAGCTTGCGGTGAAATTCAAGTGAATAGGGAAATAAAATGTTATACAGCCAGACGAAAATAGTTAACTTTTAAATAAAAGTTGTATTTAAAATTTTCCGAACGCCCGAGCTCACCGTTCGAGAGATTTGAATGGGAAAGCCAAAGTTAACATTTGATTCTTATGTGCCAAAATGTTTTGTTACAAACTTAACAGCATGCAAAGGTAAGTTTAAACGATAGGTATTAATGAACACTGACTTTAGGTTATGTACCTAGGTACCAAGTAGTTCCAATTTTGAAATTTAAAAGTTCATTGAACTTAAATGATGTTACGCATCACGCCGAAAACTTTTTCATATTATTTTTAATTATTCAATTTTTATACAAGTGAAAAAAACAAAATACATGTTTTTAAAATATATATTTTTTTAATTCCACTTAATTACCAATCATCATTATCATCATTACATAGTCTAAAATGAAGTCGCTCAAAATGTATGTGCGCGTTAATCTTTTAAACTACGCAACTGATTTTCATACGGTTTTCACCAATAGATAGAGTGATTGAAGTGGAATGTTTATATGTATAATACATGTAAATTATATTAGAGAAAAGTCGAGAAATTTAAAGAAAACATATTTTTGTGTGATTTAAAACGGCTGGCGAGCCGTACTATAGTCACTTTTAAAATTTGTTCTACGGAAGAAATTGTAAAATAGATGTCCTAGAGTAAGTACGTATTTGATTTGGATTATCTTATTTGATGAGGTCGCTCAAAATGTATGTGCGCGTAGATCTTTTAAACTACGAAACGGATATTCATGCGGTTTTCACCAATAGATAGAGTGATTCAAGAGGAAGGTTTATATGTATAAAAACATGCTTATTATAGTAGAGAAAAGTCGAGAAATTCAAATATTCAATTCAGGCAGCAGGCAGCGGGCAGCTGGCAAGCGGGTGGTGTGGATTTTATAAAGTTTGGGTAATGGCGTTGTGTTTCGTTAGCCACAGCAACGTGTGGCCGGGTCTGCTAGTGGAAATACAAATCACCAAATCAGGTGAGCCAATAAACCAGTGTATAAAATGCGATAATAAAAAGTACAGAGCGCCAAAACCACAATAAAAAAATGTACTTATTTACTAGCAAGTAGAAACATTAACGGTTTTTTTCGTGACATAAATTTTATCATACAATTATTGAGGAACCATACCGGATTATTTGTGGAAAGTAAGTGAATCGGTGTACTTACTTGCGAATTGCGAAGTTATTTTACGAGAAACGGAAGGTGATATCGATTGCAGATTGGCTGCCGGAATAAAATCGATGATAGTCGATAAAACCGAAATATTTTTGGTGACCTGATTTGCCTCATGGGAAATTTGGACATGTTTCACGATGAACTTTGTTTACTGTTTGTGTGTGGGTAGGATGTGATGATTCCGTTATAATATTATTTTGAATAACAGGTAAATATAATATAGACATTATTGAAATTTGACACCCATTATTTTTCTTATCTTGAAAAGAATGGATACATTGAATAGACAAACCAGTAGGAGTGTATTTTTGAAGAGTCTATGTGCCGAATAAGATCGTATTTTCTTACTTTTGATGATGATAATTTTTGTGTTTAATTCATATAACTCCATTCATATTTCATTTACATCAAATTTCATAATGTGATTATTAAGTTCTGCAAAAAGCACTTCCTCAAAAACAGAACCTCTCTTGTACGATTTTAGGTTTTCACGGCCAAAAGTATTTTTGTTATTAGTTTTTGGGATATTATGCCGTGTTGCACTCCCTCCCTCTTTAGCCGATGTGTGATTTATGTGTGACATCACACATCTGCCCTGATGATGGACACTGTAACGCTGTCCGAAACGTTGGCTAAAGAAGGAGGGAGCGCAACACGGCATAATATCCCAAAAACTAATGACAAAAAAGAACATCTCTTAGTTAATAATCAGACCCTCACATATAGAGAGAAGGGTCTTGGATTAAAAATCAATAAACGAACTAATGACCCTAAAATAACACTACATAATTAATAAAGTAAGAAAAATTATTTATACCCCGCTGCTCTGTTCTAAATTTAAATAAGTCAATAGCAGTCAAGTAGGTAATAAATAAACAACTAACAGTTAAAAACCGGCTCCGCAGGTTTTTGCTGCTAGGCCCTGCGGGCGGCTTTTACTTCGGCTTCGCCCGGTTTGAGTGTTTGTGACAATTATATAAATCCGATAGGAATTGGTTCCTAAAATAGCCAGCTCCTCTGATCCACTATGATACAGTGACAGCTGGTCACCGTCGGCGACTCACCGAGTCAAAGAAATATTGACAAAGTAACCGTGACACGCAATGACGTTATATGTATTTTATAACAACTTCGTCAAGTATTGCCGTCCATCTTTCTAAATCCGGAAGGATATCTACTTGAAGTATATAAATCCGTAGCACTTATACCTAAAGGGGAAACATCCATATGCGAGCTGCTGACGTAAGAAGTGACATCATGTGTCGAATTTTTGAATTTGAAACCTAATAATTATTACAGTAGCTTTGTGTGAAATTCCACGTACACAGATGTTATTTGAGGCGTCCGACATGCACTCGTGGCTGGGTTCTGAAATTCAACAACGCAGATGCTAGCCTATAAATATACTGTTTGATACGAGTAATATGGCGTGAAATGACATCGAGTGAGGAATGCCCTTTTTTAATTTAACTAAAAATAAAGATACCCATTCCCGGGTCACTAATAACATGGTGAAATCGTGAGGTATGAGCGGAAAACGTTGCACATGCAATGGTGGAGAACTTAGCTAACATTAGAATTGAAATTCCGACGATGCCAGGGTGGATTTCCGATACACTTGTTCACTCGGCTAAGATATCACTGCTCGTTTAGTGAGCACACCGCAACGGTGCGTGAAAATAATGACTCGCAATTTTTTTACGGCTGTATTGTAATAAACCTCTCCTTACACTAATATGTAAATTAGCCTCTTTGTCGATAGGAAGGTACCGGCCGGCCCAAGCGAGCGGACATGGAAATTAATCTCCCCGGTAACGCGTGTCACATGGCAACATGGATTCTAGCGACGCTTGTCTGGTATTGCCGCCGCTATCGGAATGCAACCTAGTACAGGGTGTCAACAAATTCTAGATTATTTTTTTTTATTTTTTTGAATAAGAACTTCCTTAGCCCCGTTAGAGTGATTTGAAATTCGGATGAAACGGAAATGACGCACTACGGCACCGAAGCATCAAATTGCGCTCAAGGCTCCTATTAGTTGAGAAATTAAACGAAAACCACGATGCTTACATTGGCCGCTTTGTTTTTTAACGGGTCGTCGGAATATAATGCCTAAAGTCGCGCCTCGCTGAGCGCGTCCCATAGCGCAGTGGTATAGTGCGTCGCCAATCTCAGCGGCCAAAGAAATCCAGCGGACGGAGGTTCGAATCCTACGAAATCCAATAAAAATAAACATTTTTGTATTCGTAAATCAATATCCAATCTTTAAACCACTTTAAAATAAATCTTTAAACCACTTTAAAATAGGCAAACAAAGCGACATCTAGCGACTTTTTAGTTTCATTTCTATCGTGTGTGAATTGCATAAATTTTTTTTATGTGAATAATACCTCGCAAGAGTCCCACCTGCTTCCTTCCAAAGCCAGTGAGACACGTTATCCCCAATTGGGGTATGTTCTGGGGCTGAAGATAAGTGGGGAGGGGAAGGAGATGTTGAAGAAGAGGAAGGTGGGGTACTACCTATATATTCAGATCTAGTCAACAAAAAGGCTAGATCTGCCCTGATGATGGACACTGCAACGCTGTCCGAAACGATGGCTCAAGAAGGAGGTAGCGCAACACGGCATAACACCCCAAAAACAAATAATGAAAATACTTTTGACCATGAAAATCTTAAAACGGCTTTAGCCTTGTTTGGTGACCAGATCTGAATAGCCAGGTTCTTTCCCACTTTCCTCTTTCCATCTCCTTCCCCTCCCCACTACCTTCAACCCTATTTGGGGATGCCATAGTATCACTGACACCAGACGGTGGCAGCTTGGGACTCTTCTGAGGTATTCACATTTAAAAAAAAATCAAAGTAACTTTTGATAACTTTTTTCAATGTTGTGTTTTTCCATGCAACCTCTTTTTGTCTACAGTTTATTGACAGACTGTAGCTTGTAGTTTGCCAGCTACCACGCAAAACTCGCACTCAGGAAGAAACCTTCAAGCTACCACGCTCACTCAGGAAGAATTCAAGCAGCCACGCATAAGGCCGCGGTTTGTTCCTCCCGTGCCTTGCACCTAGCACACCAGTCTACATACTATCAAGCGTTGAATAATTATCTACCTTCCGTCTCTAAGTATAATTTCTCTTATAAGTTTACAGTGCGCCTGACAAGTGGAAATAAAGTACTTTCGGGGCATTTTTACTGCATGGATGTGGTACTCGAAACTAAGCTAGAGCCTTAAAAGAGGCTTAACCTAACCAAACCTAACCTAAAGAAAGTTTATTCCTGTGAATATACAACATACGAGCACATTTTCTTCTGATTTTTTAAAATTTAATTTCTTTATAATTTTTTTACAATATAATATTGTTTAGCGTAATATTTCATTCATTCTCATAAAGCAGATGTTTGTGCTTAGGAGAGGACAATTAAAAGTTACAAAAGTAAGATAATAATTAATAATTTTCAATGTGGATTTCTTACCTAAAATTACATTTTACATGACAACAATGAAGACAATAGAGATATGGAAATTTTGTAAGAATATATATTAAAGTAATAAATTATCAATTACATAAGAGAAAGAAAATTTTGTAAAAATACTTTTTTTGTCTTTATCACTTGGCATGATCGGTGTATGTATGAACAATCCGTGTCGCAATTGCCATTTACACAATAAGATGGAAATGGCGTAATTATGTAGGTATTTATTATTAATGTCAAAATGCTTTATAGGACACACTTGAGTATTCAAATATTTTATCAAGTATGCTCTATAAATATCAGTAATGAGTGTCTACTATAAACATAGCCCTCAATGGCAAGGAGAATACTATAATTGACAAGTTAAAAAAAAACACTGAATTATCTTGGCGTATGGTGGTGTCATGTGTGATGATGTTTTTATTTGGGCAGCATATGGGAAAAAAAGACAAACATTCCCGAGTTGCCAATAACCTGACAATATTTGATAATCTCCTACTACCACCACAGTAAGCGAGAAATGTTGCTTGTGTCGTGATGGAGAACTTAGCCAGCAAAGGAATTGAACTCATGACGTCTTGGTAGGACCCAGATACCGTACCAACTAAGCCACTGATCGGACTTCAAGCGACTCCGAACTTGGGCAATATGGCCCACCAGTGGGAGACTTAAATCGCTTGTGAGGCGATCAAGAGTTAAGTGCTTTGGTGGGCGATTTTATTCGATTTTCTGCACTTACTTTATTATAAATATTGCAGATAAATCATGATAATTCTAGAATTACAGTTCTTACCTCTCCATCACAGAAAAAAAGGTTTATTAAAATTGAAGTATGCTTTCATTATAAATCGGACCATTTAAGGTTAAAAAGAAAAGATGGTATTGCATGTGATAGTACTTTTACAAATGCGTCGATGCGGCACGTATCACGTATCAAGTAGTCTCAGATACCCGTTAAACAATCGGCTGGCTTATGGAAACCCGGCTACCGGACTGGGTCCACTAGTCAGACAAAATAACCATTTGTATGCCGCGGCTATGTCGGCAAAAACGATTTCGTGAAGGAATTCAAAAATTATTATTATTCTAACTTACTTTTAAAGCGATTGACTACCAATGTATAAACTGTTGTACCAGAACTCCAGTAAGATAAGCTGCTTGTTAAGAGTGGTACATAAATATAACATAACAGCCCTGCTGAAAGACCCAGCTAGGTAGTTTCCAGCCTTCTCCTTCACCACCCACTTCCTTCACCCTCACAACATACCCCAATTGAGGATAACACAATCCCACCGGCTCCGATAATTAGTTTCAGTTGGGACAACAGTTGTTTGCACAGTGTGATCCAATTCCGAATTTTAATTATTCAGTAAAAAATTATGTGTGTTTATTCACCATAAACACTTAAATAGAGGGTTTTTAACATTTTCAGATGTTCGATTAAAATGAAATTTATAGGTAAGGCAACTATTTTTAGCTTGTTATTTCCATCGTGAGCTATTTCAAATATACATTTTTATGGCGTTAAAAAAATATGGCACAACCCAAAATGTGTCAAAATTGTCAATTATTCGATAAGAAAAATATTATTAGCGTCATGTGATGTTCAATTTGGTCACTAGAACCATGGTATTATTATGAAAAAGAAACGTGGATGTTTTATGTATGTATAATAGAGCAATATAGAGTTTCATCTTTGCGTAGAGAGTAGAGGTGGGTAAGTTCTGCATTTTTCCGGAAGCCTCCGAGACTTGCTTCCTTTTAAAAGTACACGAGTTCTAGGAGCAGGTCCCGGGTCCGAGTTCTTAGGTGCGGACTGGGCACTGGGTATTGTTGCGGCGCACCGAAACGGGACGCACGGGTTCAAAGAACTCGGAACCAGGACCTACTCGTAGAACCCACACGAGAACTCAGAACCCCGGAGTCGGACAAGACCCGTACGAGAACAAGGACCCGTCACCCGTGCAATGTAGGTACATTCAATGTATCTACACTGCACGGTCTTTTATTGAGAATTTAAATAAGTAAATTAATAAGCTGTAATGCTTTACTATAAACTATTATTTTATAATGCACGTCACCCGTTGATTAACGATACCAGATAAGACGCTCTAATTAAAAACTACTCCGTGCCTAGCCGAAGGGGTCACGCACGTGTGTGTCGATCAACGAACAGCGATCGAATGAACGCCCAACGCCCAGCTCGTGACGTGACTCAAGGGGAAGTGTCATAGTTGGCCGGCCGCGGGTAGCGGGGAGTGTCGGGAACTCACCGAGACCCGCGACTCATGAGTGGAATGGTGAGTGACGCCGGACCGTGGATCGCGGAGCAAGCCGGCGCGGCGGCCACGGGGTGAGTCAGGAATGTAGTAGTTCGCGGCGTTCGCGCGAGTCCGGGAGTGGGCGAAATGAATGGATTGTGTCGCGATTCACGTAGCCTCCGTAGTCCAGTGGGTAAGACTCTTGACTCACAGTCCGGAGGTCGCGGGTTCAAACCCGGCATGCGCAAATAAATTTTATTTGATTAATTTGTGTTATTTCACAATTAATTCATTTAAAATAATATATAGTATATTTGCGGCATGTTCCAGAGTGGAAGATACTATCAGTATCGCCCTGGTGTAAGACCACCATTCAGAATTGAAACGTTGCTTGAAAATGGCTTTAGCCGTGTTTGGTGACCAGATCTGAATAGCCAGGTACTTTCCAACCTTCCTCTTCCCTACCTCCTTCCCTCCCCACTACCTTCAGCCTCACAACATACCCCAATTGGGGATGCCATAGTCTCACTGGCTCCAGACGGGAGCAGTTGAGATTCTTGTGCGGTATTCATTGTAAAAAAAAAAAAAAAAAGCTTGGAACAAGGCGCTTGGGTTTAAAGGAACCCGGGACTCGTATTCGAGTGCGGTTTTCGCGCTTCGGCGTTGAGTTGCTCGGACCGCCGGATTACCGCCGGATTTATTTGGATGCGGAGAGTACTGGGACTGGGCCGGGTTCTCTGGGAGTAGTCGATTTGAAAAAGGAGTGGGAGTAGGAACCGCTTCCCGCAAAGGAGCGGATCACATGAGCCCATTCCAGCTGAACTGACACATCGCTAGTAGAGAGGCGATGGTTTGGCGTGTGAAAGTTTTTTTTTCTTAAATGTTCCTGGCTTTCGCCCTTCAAGTAGTGTGTCCTAAGCCATCATTTCAATTTGTGAAGAGAAGGAAGGTGAATTTTATTAGTTTTATTTACAAGCTAATTTCTAAATTTTATGGAAGATTGGAGTCGAGTTCAGACATAGAAGATATGAGATGTTGAATGGACGGGAGGCAATTTTAGATGACTTGATGAAAGAGCGAATATTTGTTTAGTGAGGGACAATAAAAAATATGTGATTTAAAGTTCCCTCTTCTAGACCACAGACTGTACAATCTAAGGAATCAATTACGTGAATTTTAAAAAGTGAGAAGGAACGAAAACAATGTTAAATTCTCATTCGAATAAGTGAGGAAATTTCTTTTTTTTTAAATGGGGGTATAGTTAATAATGCGGTTTTGATGGGATAGTCCTTTGTATTGATGCATAGCAGGCTCCCTTGGATTGACTAGTAATGTACCAAAACTCTTACCAGACTTTGCGAGATCTCTATGAGGATGAAATAATGTCAGATAGGGGAATGTGCTTTACGAGGGTAACAATAGGGTTGGATGCTTCTTGTTTTGCCAAGGATTTCGCAATATCGTTACCCACGATGGCAACATGTCCAGAAATATAAGTTTATTTCAAGATTAGGATGGAAACATTCTGAATGATGCCTTCTATATCTATAAAGACTGCAAGACATACTTCCTGGTTAGAAATGGTTAGATTAATATCGGTGCTGATGATGGAAAGCTTATCATGAGGAGATTTTTTTCTAAATCAATACAGAGGTGGAGAGAGAAGCTTAATCTCGTCAAAAAATTCTAACCGGTTTTTAATTAATTTTTCATAAAGTTTACTAAGGGTCGATGAAAGAACGTTTGGCCTGTAGTTGGATCCGAGAATGTTAGAAACTATAAAATATCATATCTCTCCTACCTAATTTACACTTCGTGTTGAATTTACTGCTTCCTTGCTTGGAATTCCAAGGGAAACTCTTTACAAGGCTCGCTATGCATTATTCATCCATCAAATTGATTCGCAGGTTGTAAATTATTTAACTACGTTACATACTTGTTTAATTTACAGTATCAATAACGGTGAAATTATTACAATTTTATATGCTTTAAACGTAATTAAAGTTACCTGTGCCGTGAGGTTGAGGTTGGACTGGTTCCAAATTAGGTATTGGGTATGAAATTGATTAAAAGCATTTATCACAGGTTGTGCTTAATTTAATTTCTCCTTTGAATGAACGTTATTTTGCAGTACTTCCATAATTCTTGGAAGTATAACGAAGTATCTCCAGATTGGTAGGAAATCTTAATATAAATCTTAATATTGCCATTGTGAAAGACAATAATTGAGAAGCAAAACGTTACATTAGCAATATTGAGTGAGTAATTCAGCCAATAGCCAGACACTTACAAACCTTACTCTCTCTCTCATCTCCTCATCTGCATTCAATCAACAACGTTCCACAAATTATGTATCTCATAATCTCACCAGGTTGATTTATGCCTTTTTCGCGGTATAATCACATAAAACAATAATCTCTTATACCGATGAAGGCTGCTCTCGCTAAACCAGTGTATTGGCCAAATTATCATTTGGTTTCAAATAGGTACATATTTTTTTAAAGATGTTTAAATTGTTGTATGAAACGTTATCAAAAACCTACGAAAATCCGATTTGAATGCTTTTACATATGAATATGTTTAGAATATCCAAATAAATCAATGCGGTTATCAGATTATCATACTGTTCACGCGCTTCTAATAATAAAACTCAAATGACTCCCTTTTAACCTATTATTTTTAAGATACCCACGATGTATCACAACAACCCTACAATTATTTCAATAAAATTTATCGAGCAAAGAATCATAATGCATTTTTCCACTTTCTCCGTAGAACCGCAATGCTTATAATTTGGGGGATAATAAGTGTTATGTGAACGCTTGGCCTCACACATAATCCACCTGTTGTATTTTAGTGAATCTTTAATGAGAGGCACCTTCGTGGAACATCAAAATTAAACACATACATTACACGCATTGGATACCATCTATGTTTTTTAAGTCCATCCGATACCATCGCAAATCACAATCCGAGAGAAATTGTAATACATCTGGCGCCGTGCCAACCACCCACTAAAGAATTAAAATAATTATATCTCTTGATACATTATGTGAACCTTCTTCAAATTTTAGAAATGAAAGCCCTTGTGGTTTTGATTGGTGGTTTAACTATTCAAATTAGATTAGGTATACCTAGCAGAATAGAACGAAACCATGGTCTGGGAAATTTCGTCCACAAAATATATAAATCTATTTGTGAACGTTTTCGATTTTTTTTATTTCTTTCCAGCATTTGAAAAATGTTTACCTTTAAAGTTTACGAAAATGTTAGTAACATTTTTTAGAAATGTACAGTTATGTTTTTTTTTAAATAAATAAATCCATTATATGAGATCGTGACATTCGTGACGTCACTACAAGAAAATTTCCCGTCTCCTTAAATGTTCCTATTAATTTTGTAAAATTCCACACTGATTTATTTTTTTTTATATGGCAACACTTAAATTTCAGGCGAATTTTTAAATTTGACATTCAACGTTCACTAGATTTATTGTTAGTTCTCTGCGAACTTATCATTTGGTTTGACTTTTTGACAGATGTTATGAAGAGAACCCCGTATATTTTATGCTGTCTGTACGTGTTTTAGAGGTATGATGGTAATGGTGATGATTTTAACAAAATCAAATTTACAAGTACAAGTATATTACATTGGATTTTGTAATATAGACGTTGAACATTATAATGATTTATGATCAATAAGATGTGATCAAGGAAAAAAATATTTATGAGATATAATATTTTTGGTATGCCTCGTTCTTTGGTTCCTAAACGTTCTTTTTTTAAATGATTTTCGGCTATGTAATTATCGTTTTTTCGCACCCATAAAATTATGTCCCGTCATATTAAAAAAAAAAATGTCTTAGAATATTTGTCTAAGACGGAATTTTTTTTTTATAATATGATGCGAGTGGCCTGTTGATAGGAGATTGGGAAAAAAAATATGATACCGATAGATTTTTTTTGTACTGCCATACTGAGAGTACCTTACACTATTTAGATACGTTTTAGTAAGAAATCAGTTCAGATTAGTTTTATTATAGATGTTTGGTGACCAGATCTGAATACCCAGGAACATCCCCACCTTCCTCCGCCCCATTTCATTCCCTTCCCTACTACCCTAAATCTTACAACGTACCAGGGCTGGGCAGTATTTGAAATACTTGTAATTGAAATACGTATTTGAAATACAAATACGTATTTTGTATTTGTATTTCAATTACTTCTTAAAAATGTATTTTGTAATTGGTATTTCAATTACCTGCTGCTGAGGTATTTTGTAATTTGTATTTCAAATACTTATGGCTTCAAAATACATTTTCAAATACATTTAGCGATCTTAATAATAATAATGAAAAATAAACACACATGGATAATACATAGACTAAAAACGCTAGAATCCTGTACTATTGTCCTTTGCTATAGCACTCTTACTAATGATTATTTGTAGTTCTCTTAGGGGGCATACATTAATTACGTGAGCTCAAAAAGGGGGGAGGGGGGTTCAGCAAAATCTCACGTTACTTGAAAAGAATAAACGAAGTGGCCCAAATATATCTCACCAAGGGGCGGGGGGGTCTAGTTTGGAAAAAAAACTGCTCACGTAATTAATGTTTGCCCCCTTATCATTGCTTTATAATGTACTCTACATTTTTTTACGTCATGCTAGTTATTATTATTGTCTTTGCTACAATAGCACTGTTATCATACATTTTGTATCATATTATATTATACTTCTCATTGCTTTGTATTGTACATTTTTGTATCATAGTATTAGATCAAGCACTATAGGAATAATTTGACTGAATACTAGATTATTTTTAAGTTAATTACGCTAGAGCGCACTTGAAGTGAAATAACACATAACTGCGCTATACAAATGTCATCCATTTATATATAAAAATGAATCCTTGTTTCACTTGGTCGCGCCTTAACTTCAGAATTACTTTATCAATTTCATTTATTTTTTTTAAGTTTTCTAATACTTTGTAGAAGGTTCTTACGGAAAGAAAAATTAAGAAAATTACGCAGAAAATTGGATTATTTCAGAAAACTTAATGACTATTTTAACTTCGCACGTTTGACAGTTCGCGCGTTTGATGAAATTGAATTTAGCAGGCAGCTGTTTTTTTGTAACAAAAGAATTGTCGACGGATTTTTAAAATTATAGATATTTTAAATAGGTACCTATGTTCGGTACCTACCAGATTTGATTGATTGTTCTTATAATATAGAAAAATAAATATTTGTAATAAGTGAAAAATGAAAATTTGAATATAAAAATTGTAATAGCGGCACGTGAGTTGTTTGAAAACTGAATGTACTGGGACTAAATATATGGAACGCGGGAGGGGGGTTGGTGGGATTGGGGAGCGGGAGAGGGGAGAGGGGAGAGGGTAGGCAGGGAAGGTGGAAGGGGAATGCAAGAGGGGAAGGGGATGCGGAAGGGGAACGGGGACACACGGAAAAGGAAATGCAGGGAGAAACAATTTATTTCTTTGAATATGGCACAGCAACGCATGCCGGGAACCAGCAAGTGTTATTATAATAATAATTATTATAATTTAACACCTAAGTCCTATACCACCAAAACTTTACAAGTGGAGCGGAGACGAGATGTGTCTTCTGAGCAATATGATTGGTTAATTTTAGCACGTCTCTTTTTCACTCTACTCAGCTTTGCTTCTATGGAAACGCATCCTTAGATATGGGCACTTACGACAATTTATTGCAACCAAAGGTTCTACCAAAACCAAATGTATTTTGTATTTTGTAATTTGTATTTTGTATTTGATATTAAAAAATGGTTAAAATACTGTATTTTGTATTTTGTATTTCAAATACACGACTTGAAAGTATTTTGTATTTCGTATTTTAAATACATGCGAAAAAGTATTTTGTAATTTGTATTTCAATTACAGCAAAGCATGTATTTTGCCCAGCCCTGCAACGTACCCCAATTGGGAATGCCATACTCTCACTGGCTCCAGATGCAGACGGTTGGGAGCAATTAGGACTCTTGTGCGGTATTCACGAAAAAAATATAACGTAGTAATTTGGTGTTTTTTAGTATTTTGATTGTTAAAACGTACTCTGCGCTCGGTATTATGTTGTTTATCACCAGATCGTGTCAAAATTATCACTAATACTAAATATTTCTTTATCATTAGTATATTTGCATAATTAGTCCTTCGCCCAGTCGTTTCGCTAATGAACCAAATTACTGAGGAATTAAAATGTTTTTATTGCCTTGATAAAGAGCAGCTTCCTCACAGTATCGTATTCGCAGCAATATGTTAAATAATAAAAATATATCGTCGAGATACCTGAAGACCAAATAAAGTGCCAAAAAATAACAAAATGTTTTGGGTAAGTTTGTTCCATATGACCTTACGCTTGTCTGTTAAAGGAACTCATCATCAAACAGTAGATATTAATAGCCTACCGACTGTACGGTTGAAATTTAAGAATCCGGAGTTTGTATACAAATCTACTTTTATAATAGAACCGAATTAAAACAATGCCAAAAGATGGTGGCGCCACTTACATTAACAGCTAGCGTGAGGAGCATCGCCTGGCAGGCGTAAATACTATTGGTTTTGTAATTTCGTGAATATCTCCGGACATGGAGAGATTGTCGATTAATATTATGATTATTATTGTGACTGGCGGTTGTGATTTTTTTTTACATTAACTCCACACAGGAGGCCTTGAGGAAAATAATTTCCCTTAGGGCCTATGTCAGACAATAATAATAATACCACGCGTTTACATATCTACGTCATTGCCCGGCGGGGTTAGTAGAAAGAAACCATCCCTTCGTTCCGAATGCAATTATTATTGTTGAAAAAAGTTGTCTTGACCGAATCTCATTCCTATGATATCTTGAGCGAAACCATTCCTTTGTTAACCCATATATATGCTATATTATGAACTAAATATGCAATTTGGCTGTCCTGAAACGGGAATCCTTCCCAGTTGGACAGACAAAGTATCATTTTGTAATGTATTCTATTGTAATGTATATATTGTTACGTTACAAAAGATAAAGAATTGAGTCCCTTATTCCTGTTGCGAGAAGTTATTGAATTGGGTCCCAGTGCACAGCTCGCCGCACCGCCCCCCTCTCCGCCCCCCTCTCCGCACGCGGAGGTCCGTGGCCCAAGTGCCGATCGGCACCCGGCATTTATTCAACCGCTTGCCCCTGGCGCGACAACAGTGTCCAAGTAATTGCGCTATGGCGCTCTCCGAGACTCTAGACTCGTGATTGTTTCTATAATGTGTATTGTGCACGAGAAGGCTCCAGCCCACCAGTAGCCTGTCTGACGACTACCTCATTTCCTGCTTTGTGAGTAAAATGAATCTTTGCCCCCTCTTGTGTGCTACATCCCGCGTTTAAATTCACTAACACGTGTGGAGAGTTGAGAGAGAGAAGTTCCCCGCCATGTTAGAATACTAGTCCTAGCAAGTACCCATGTGTAGTTTGCCGAGGCTGGCAATTGTAAAACCCTGTCTCCTTCTAAATGAATAAACCCTTTACGTGCAAAACTGTATTCTGATTAAGGAAAGAGACCTGGAGATTGTGAGGAAAGGAGGAGGAGGAATTCACAAGCGAACCACAACACTCGCCTTGGTTTTAAGAGGAACCTTGCTTGCGCCGGCTTCCTGAGCTAGTTCTGTTGGCCTATTTATTGCGTGTCCTTTCCAGGCTTGGTTTAGCAAATGGCCGTATATGCGGTAATGCTAACAATATATATAAATAAATAAATAAATGAAAAAATAAAGGTTACTTCGTCCCGGTGACTAGCTGTCACTAGATCCCAGTGGATCCAAGGAACCGGCTATTTTTGGAATCAGTTTCTATCGGATTCATAAAATGGCCAACAACAATCAAACTGGGCGAAGCCGTACCAAAAGCCGCCCGCAGGGCCTAGTAGCAAAAACCTGCGAAGCGGGCTTGTTACAATTATTGGCACCGATGATATATCAAGGTTTGATGTAATCCAAAGGAAATGTTTAAGGACTGCAACAATTTTTAATCGATCGCTTATATTTTTAATGTAGCAATTATTACATTGTTCAGTTTTAGTTGCATAACGTATAATTGTGTTGAAAATGCATCTCTTTTCAATATGCTACTAAGTTTAAATAAGTTTTTTAATGAATGGTATGTAGGTATATAGATACCTAAGTACTAACTACCTACATGTTTTTTTTTTTGTATTGAATAATTTTATAGAAGAGGGCGACCTGACAGTTAATACGCCGGCATTTGGCCCTCGGAAATTATAATTACGAGGGCTTCCGTAAAATAAGGTCTCCAAGGTGCTGCGGTTGCCAGGAATGATTTTACGCGCAATCCTGCAACACTGGCGTGTAGCCTGGCTTCCCTTTGTCAAATCCCTATCACGTTGAACCCTCTACGACGCTTAGTCTCGGAGTGGCATCCAATCGCGATGGAGATTCCACTCGCCGCACCCGCCAGGTGTGACTTACGCTCTGTATTTCTGTTTTTATACTTAGATTCGGCTAATCTGAATGATGCTACTGGGATTGTTCCTTTGTCTCTGGGGTCATGTAGCGTATCCGGGTCTCGTCCCCAGTCATAATTGAGTTCAAGAATTCTCGCACCATCGATGTCGTAGCACTCAAGGAATCCGCGGGCTGCTTCAACCCGTTGTTGTTTGTGATCTTTGATGAACATTTTTGGACCCACCTTGGGTAGACTTTGTGGTCTCCCAATTTTTTTGTCAAAATATTGACAGTAGTGGTCTTACTGACATCAAGATCGTATCACAAAGCTTCTGAACCGTCACCCGTCGATTTTCAATCATTGTTTTATCCACTTTGGCAATTTTTTCGTCTGAAACCGCCGTGGCATGTCCGACACGCTTTTGCACCATTTGCGTACGTTTTCGCACTCATACACTGTTTTCCGTGCACTTCAAGTAGCTGAGAATGAATTTCTACAGGAGTTTTGTTCTTCGCACAAAAACAATATTATAGAGCGTAATTGTTTCCTGGCGGGTGCGGCGAGCGGAAGCTTCGTCGCGAACGGCTGCCACGCCGAGACTAAGTGTCGCAGAGAGTGCAGTGTTGTGGGGATTTGGCGTAGAAAAACCAGGCTACACGCCAGATTTCCCGGATCTCGAGTAAAATTGTTACTCGCGACCGCAGCACCTTGGAGACCTTATTATAAAATTTTATTTTTTTGTGCATTATTTACTAATTTCAAACCTAAAATCAACTTCAAACAAACCTTTAGTAATGAGTTGGATGGATATCCAACAATTTTTTTAACAGTATCGACTTATTGTACTTATACGTCGTATTTACAGTATATGGACTAATAGTTTTTTTCTTCAAACACAAAAACTTTTTTTGTGCTAACATTTTAATTCAAAATTAATGTATTGAATTGTTTATAAAAAACAGATGTGTTTTGTGAGCGATGCTCACTTCCTCATGGCTTACTTAAAACTTTATCTATAAGTAAACGAGGAAGTGCGCATCGTGTTTTTATAAACAATAAACGTGGTTAAAACAAAGAAATCTACTAATTCTGAAATATTTTTATCCGTGATGCATTTGAATATAAATATGTTTTATACGTTTATTATTCGGCATTAGTAGGTAAACCGTATTTTCCCTAAATCATATTGAATATAATTATGCAGGGAAGCCAACTATTGGGTGATCAACTTTCATGAAATCATAAAGTAGATTCCTAAAATAAGGTTTTAGTGACATTTTTCAATACTTACTATATTTTTTATGTTCATGTTGAAATCGTTTTTTTTTTATTATTATAAGCCTCAGGTGAAAAATAACAACTTGAAGCGTGATGCATGCGCACCATAAAATTATAAAATGTGTGAGTAGGTTGTAAAAACACAATTATTTAGTTTCGGTCTGAAGAATGGGAAACCACAGCATTTCGGAGTGTTTTACTGATCAATTATATGAAATTACTTTATCAAACCACCGACCTTTGACGAAATAAGCGTTTTTGAACTGTTTTAACGTCGGCCATTACTTTGGACTATGTTTACTAGAATTAAAGACACATTAAACTTTGTAGTCGACAAATACACGATTTAAATACAAAATATAACTCAACAATTATTTGGCTAAGTTTTTAGATTTTCACGGCCAAAAGTATTTTTGTTTTTAGTTTTTGGGGTGTTAAAAAATGTAATCTAAATTTTATTTTCAAGTTAAAACATTAAAAACCAGTAGGTATGGACAGTTAGGCCGGTTACAGTGCTCGACCGACGGTCGATGCGCACGTCGGTCGCGCTTGTTATTTGTATGAAAATTCCTAAATCGTTCAGTGCAGGACCGACCGTACGCATGCGTATATCGCTACGCAGTACGTACGAGAATCGTCGGTCGAGCGCGTGCGCATGCAGACTCTCTGGGCGACGATCGGGTGTACGTGATATCTACGTCTTCTGTTCCTAATACGTCTACGAAGATAATAAGCAGCTATTAATAAATTAATTTCGCGTACGACGTCCGGTCAGCTTGTTGGTCAATCGTGAGCTGACGGTACGCACCGACGGTCGGTCGGTGGTATGCGATCGTCAGGACCGACCGTACGCATGCGTATCGTCAGGACCGACCGTACGCACCGACCGTCGGTCGAGCACTGTAACCGGCCTTAGGGTCTGGATGAGTTGTTGAAAAAGTTATTACTCGGCTCAGTGACCATTAATGATATTTGGAAGAAAAGAAATTAGTCTGATTTTGATGAAAACAAAAATTGAAAAAAAAAACATGATTGGAACTAAAATTTCATTTATTTTTATTTTTTTACGCCAAATAATGTCAGGAATTACCAGTCAAAGTAAGTTGAGTACGCCTCTAAACATCTTTTATAACACATTTAAAAATGTGATTTTTTTTATTACCAATCTTTCGTCACTATTGATGGGATGGGATATACGTAAACCAACTAATTTATTACTGTAATAAATGTCTCGGCTGTGTGATGAATGCCAACCTTCAACCTACGAGAAGCCTACAAGAAAAAAATTTTTCCTCTAAATATTATGTAGAGAAAATGGTACATTCGGCGACATCTGTCCGAGCAGTTGGGAACTATACAGAAATCTGCATAGAGACTGGAGCGAGGGAACCCCCATATCATAGCTATCTCGAGGACAAAGGAAGTTTGGATTCTGCCAATGAGGGAGTAAATAAGGCGATTAAAAATAATTTGAACCAATCAGAGAAATTATAGGCGTGTATCGTTTTAGTGGGCTTTGATCAGATTGAGCGGCCTTGAATTCTTTCCCACAGGAACGAAAGTTCAACGAACGGAATAGTAAACAGAACTAAAGACAAAGAGTTGAAGGATTATTGACCCGGGTCGTGTTTATTTAAGGCGCGATCGAGAACTGCAGGTTTTGGGCACCTAACGTTTCAAATGGAAACAAGAAAATCTTAGGCGGAAATGTTGAAAATAAGTAAATGAAAAATCATCAATAAGGGCACGGAAAACGTAACATGAATGGTCCCAGGGGTCGATTTAATTAAAACCGATCTGGAATGATCACAAAAAACGGGTAGAATCTCGAAAATTTTCACAAACTGAATATAATAACCTGAAAAAGTGGGAAAATCTATTGATATGGAAATGGAATGGTGAAACGAAGTTATTAGAGCCAAATATCTCAAAAGAAAACTGATTGGAACTACTTAAATTGACTTTAATAGGTACCGATATAAGGATTACTCTGATCTGACAACACTATTCACGATAAACAGGATATTGAAAATATTGCATATCAAAGGCCACGGTACATTTTGGTCACTCTACAATTAAATCAAATCACAGGAAAAGATGCTTAACGTAGCCTGACACTGGGAAATGCGTGAGAACCGTCGAAGGAATCGCTAACCGTTTGACTAGAGAAAAAAGGTTGGCTATCACTTTGTTGATATGACTTTATCCAAATAAAATTATAGAACATGATTTCAAGCAATTAAGGGTATCATTAACACGAAACGACCTAAACAAAATTATACAAGTTAAATACGAATATTTACTCTAAAATAAAAACATTACTTTTATGGTGTAGGCATTAAAAAAATGAATTACGAGCAAGTACATGAAATTTTTAATATAAATACCTGTCAATGAGAAAATTTATGTGATTTTTTACGAGAGAGAGACACTAAACTAATTTGGTTCTAAGACATGAGATAGGGAATTAGCAGAGATTTGACAAAAGGTCATATACGGAGGAACCGGATTTGGTCCTTTTCCTATGAAAGTCTGGGCGATCAGGGGTGATTTTTCTATGAAAGGAGAGCTCTAAAAAGTTTTTAAAAGACCATGGTTTGATAAAGAAAGGGAATTCGTTGGGAGATTGAGGGAGAGTTCGGATGAAATAACGGGAAGTGCGCGATCAAGAAAAATGTAAAGGTGCGCGAAGAAGACTAGTAAACTAGTGCTTCTAGTAGAGTTGAAAAATGTCTACAAGTGTTTGCAAAAAAAATAGTAAATTCAGTGTTTTATTTTCCCTTTAAAATTGAGGAATAAAAATTTCAAAGACGATCAACGGAGAGTCCGGAAAAGTGCCTAAATAATACTTCGTGAAAGTTCGGGTGTTTTATAATGAAAGTGTTTAAAGTCAGTAAATAAGAATTAAATGACATTCGGGGTTCTTTCTTACAACTTATATTTAGTGGTTTTATAACATTTAACAAAAATCCAGTGTCTTAAAATAAATCAAATTACCGGATAAAAGAAAATATAACACGCGATTTTAAAATTAACTATAGGTGATATAATAATTAAAACTTTAACCTTACTTTAAATAACATGACATATGTAAAATAAATAACAATAACGAATTGTTCGAGTCACGTTTAAACTACAGTGGTTCAATAATAAAGCGGTTAAAAATCCTTTGTGAATTGAATAACGAAATTGTAATAAACAGTAGTGATAATAATTCGTACACTTGGAAAACGTGCGTATCTACGGTTATTAATTCTAAAGTGATATTAAAATATTGAGAATAAATAATAATTTACCTAATTCCGGACAATAAAATTAAACATCTGATTTGTTATTTGATGAATCACCTCTCGAAGGCGAATGAAATAAAACAGTAATTAATACGAGGTTGAGGAACTAAGCGAAATACCGAAGTGAATTTTAAATAGACAGATATTTGAAGAGTTTTTTTCATCATCAGAGTCTTTTCTCAAAAAGGGCCGATAGGAATCCATTAGCTAGGAAACGAAAAAAAAGGAAAACCTCGATCACAATGTCGAAGTTATGAAAGTTCCGACTGGGAAAAATTGTAATCGATCGAGGGCGGTAAGATAAAACCAATTATTAATTATTTTCAGAGACAAAGAAGAAAGGGACGATCGTGCATCACCAATAAATCAATCGGACCTTTGAAGTTTGTCACTAACACACTAATAACAATTTTCACTTGCTCGAAAGTGGGTCAAACAGGAAATACCTGCTTTAGAGTTAGGATACATATGTAGGTATTTACTTCAGTTAGGTAAATACGCTAATTTATTATAACTCATATAAAACGAATCGAGGCGCGTAGAACGTAATAAATGACTATCGTGGAAGCTCTTTATTCTATATTTCGTGTGCGGGAGTATACAAGCGTCTCAAAATTAGGTCAAACAAACAAATACCTACTTATAAATTAGGTCATACAAGTACTTGTTTTAGTTAGGTAGGTGTAATGTTTATTTAAGCGCGTATAAGGAATGCGACGTAAGATATCAGTTCGATTCGTAACCGAAATACCTATATTTCTCAGAACTATGTAGGTCAAGCAAATTATACCTTAGTTGAAACTAGGTCATCCAGATACCTCTAGGTTAGCAAGGTACCTATTTAAATGATCAGTGTTTAAGCAAATCTAGGTCAAATAAATAAGAAATAATTAGTTAAACGATGAATCGTGCTTCAAAAGGACAATGACCGTAGAAATAAACAATCTCCAAAGTAGGTCAGTATACCGAAGGTCGTCTGTGTGAAGAGTAAACAAACAAACCATAAAAATGATGTACCTATTTAATATCGGTCTTTCGTTCATCGGAGTTAATTAACTATTGGCACAATTTAATTAGGTATTACGAGATGTGATAGGAGCGTGCCTCTTAATCACTCTAGGTAATTACATTGGCGTACTTGAATAATAATAATAATAATTTATTCCAGAAATGTTAGGGAAAGTGCAGTGCAATACGTTCCATATTCTAAAATTACAAATAAAGACAATAATAAGACGAGGGAAAATAATTGACGACAACACATAAATTAAATAAACAAAAAACCATGAGAAATGAAATACGTAACGCTTAAATCAATGGAAATAGCAAATTTATAGGTATAACTAATACCTACCGAATCCTTTCACCGACGAGATTAGGGTATGTTATATGACCTTCGATTGTGTATCTAAAATTTCGATTAGAGTTCAATGACATGGTCACCTAGATTCCATCAACGAATAAACAAAACAAAAGCACAAAAGTCAAGGGGCAGGTTTATCAATCATAGCTTACGACGGAAACTTCGCCCAATATGTGAAAGTAAAACCGACGTTAAATTCACTCAATTTAAACGACTTATCTGTACTAGAGCGATCGCCAATAGGTAGCATTGTTTTAGCATGCAAAATTTTCGCAAAGTAAAGTACTGCGACTAGCTTCAAACTCTAAGAGAGCTCATCACAATTATTCAGGAGGTCATTGATTCAATGACAACTTGATTTATCTCATTTTTAAATCTTTCTTATAGGAAGTAGGTATCCAAGAACCCATAAATACCCATTATCCTAAATACCTAACACACGAGGAGCTAGTGACCTCATTTAAACAACACTGGTGTTCAAATACTCATACAGTCCTGAATCCTAACTTGTCTTCGAATGTAAGCTTCAAGGCTTCTGTATGTAGGTATAAGCCATCTGGAAATGTAAGTGTCAACCTTTCTCGAACGGACGGCTTTGATCTTGTGGCGGTATTGTCGAGGTGGGCATGCGGGGAAGAGGAAGGACGTATGCGGACAGTACGCTGACGCGGCATTAAAGCCACAGGTTATTTGCATACCGTGAGTCTTGTCGAACCTGAAAGCAAACATAAGGTTCACGAGGTGAGTTTTATGTCAGCTAGTCAGAGGTGGAGTGTAACGCTGGGTCGGTCACGTGGGAGGAAGGATCTGCCCGTCACAAGCTTACGCCACATTTAACGGATAGAGGCATGATAAGGGAAGACATGAAATACCCCTTCTAGACTCAGTAGAGTTAAATTCAATCCGGCGGAGATGGAAGTCGGAGTGAGGCAGAAAAACGGCATGAAGACTTGGTATTCCCCCATCTGGCGTGAAGAGCCCCTTTCGTAACAAGAGACGCTCGTCGAAAAGAGTAAAACTCGGACTTAAGGATAAGCTTAGCAAACGTATTTGGGAGAATCCGGTTTGAAATTGTTGTTCATCGGTTTTCACTTGGTTAGCGGAGGAGCCGACTTTTCAGCAAACATATTATCCCCCTCCCCATATCCATCCATTCCTGCTCTTTCAACAATTTTGCGAATACTAACCAATAACACTAACTATGACTACAAACACATTATGTTAGGAGGTTGCAGACAAGGACTTCAATTGAGAAAACTGGACCCTCGAGTACGATCCCCGGTAAGGTAAGGTTTGCTTTCTTGAAATGTTAAATTTATTAACTGTTGTTTTATGTTATCGATGTATCCGCGGTGATAGGAAGAATTAAATAAACACACTAAATTCCTACAGAAATCAGATAGACACAAAGTTTAAGGCGGGGTTAGTTTATCAAACTCGGTAAAAGATACTCAAATAATAATAATTAATAAATCGGAAGATTCTCACCCTTTCTCTAAAAGAATCTATGGGTTACCACACGTAATACATTATCTTCTCTACATATGTGTGCATATTAAGTATGCAAACAGATGTAAAATCTAAAACAAAAAATACACAACGCAGATTATAGAAATAATGTGAACTAAAATCTTAAATCTTGATTACTGTGAGAAAATCGCGGGGATTTAAGAAGATAGGGTAGGTTTAGCTAGATTATAAAGTATAGGGGTTTAGAAATCACGAGCCTGAGGTAGAAATAAACCGAAAGGAGGGTTGAGTCAGGCCATCATACCTAGTGGTGTGATCAGTAGGACATAAGGGTAGAATTATGAGCGTGGCTACGAGACAGGAGCTACGAGATTTAAACTACGAGGTAGAAGCTTAGAAAAGTAAATCAGCTAGGTAGGGTTCATCACAATTGGTGTCAAAAGCCAAGGGTGGCGGACCATTACAGCTGTACCCTATGCATATGCAAAAAAAACGATATTATTATGGAAAAGTGTGATCCGAACTCTTGGTATTGCGGCCAGCCATTTCCCATGCACATTAATTACGTAAGTGTTCATTTGCATGGCCCATACGTGTTATGTTATTATTCTCAGGAATACAGCTTTACAGGCTTCGGGCAAACGCTCCCATAAACATACTGGTCGGATGCTACCGCATGCTAATCCCGTCACGTAGATCGATCGGCTCTTATTAAAAAAACAGCATGGTCGTATCCTTAGCAGCATCTTAATTTGATAATTGTATACGCTGACATACATTGAGTAACGCTTGCAAATGATCTCTTTTGCAATCCGTAATAATGGACGTTTCGGTCTTGGGTCAGTTTCAATGTTCCGTTAACCAATGAAGTTTTGGGAGTAAAGTGGGTATCAATAAGGTATTTGTATGCAGACGATGTCAATGATATGTTTTTTTTTTGTATGGGATAGCCACTGGTCACAGAAAAACTGTTGGTGAAAACATTTTGATGGAACCGTATTTTTTTAATCTATTAAATTTCTATTTATTTATCCCGAACACTAGAATCCCATCTGCCTGAAGATAGTGGAATTTATGGCATACCCAGTAGGGTATTTTCGCTTTTTTTCAAATTTCGAAAAAATTGAGAAAATATTACAATTCTGAAAGTGTTTTTATTGATTTTTTTTTGTAATTGTTCGAATAAATTTTCAAAACAATTTAAAATGTGCCATTTTCTATTTGCCGCCAAAAAGGCGTGTTCATTTTTATTCGTTAATTCTGTGGCGTTGACCTTACGCCGGGCGTTGGTGACAGTCGTCTTACAAGCCAGTAACGTTTTCTATGTCATAATGACGTTCTAGCCAGTTGGAACTGTTTAATTTTACGTGGTTTTTCAGAATCAGAAAAATAAACTTAAAATCTTCCACATATTTATAAACATATTCATAGTTTGTGAAAATACCCTGTTGCGGTTGAAGAAGATTGCAGCAAGTGGGAAGGGGAAGAAGATAAGAAAGAAGAAGAACGGTTGACATGCGACTGTTCCGAAAATAATTCTGGGGCGTCGCAAGCATTTTGGACTTATTAAAAAAGGTATCTACACCCAAGTGGATTGGACGTTTAGAGCAGTTAATAGAGAAATGAGAATTAGGAGAATGTGATAATATACTGATAGTTCTCTGAATAGTAGATCGCGTCCAAAAATTTTATCGTCATTTAATAAATCAAAACCAACATTTTCTCTGAAATAATTAAATTTGTAAACAGATGCTTTAATACTAATCCACAGAATTAGAAACCATATATCCTGTGTTACTTTTTATATTTCAAAAAAGAAATTACACAATTTGTCCAAAGAAATTACCTTTTCATTGAAAAGTTCTTCAAACAAGACAGCATCATAATAACTCATTCAAAGTTTGCCCTGTAGTCGAAGAAGGCTTGCTTGAATAATAAAGTGGATGGAGCAGATTTTCAAAACCGGAAACGATTCGCAAGTGAATGAAAAAAGTAGTCGGAATTTTCTTTGAAGCATTTCTTTACAAGCCTTTATTGGATTTTTCTCATCATTATAATTCGTGATGCTCTAGGCTCTAGGGAACCCACTTGCACAGCCAAGGAGCGCCCTAAAGTGGCCTAAAGTTTAAGTTTTGTTCAATGGATTTCAATACATTGTTGGTTTGAAAGCAATATGAAACAATACATTAGCTAAATACCGATGTAATCTTATTTATATTAATCGCGCCAGTGATGTTACATTCTGAAACATACATTTTATTATAAAATTGTTTCTTTGCTTGTTATTTTGAAATAACACGAGCTAAACAACATTTTGCTCAACGTACGTAGCGTCCAGACGCAGACAAGTGTTTTTGCTTTTGCTTTCACTGTGTAGCTGTTAAAAAACCTAATAAAGATCGATTTTATTGTTTATTGGATGTCAGCGCAAAGAAAATGTTGTTCCTTTTTTATGCTTGTAGAAATTACGTTACGAAGTAGTTGTCCTATAAACACCATATAAAACTTCAGAAAATCACCTGTTTGTGGACGATATAAATGCATTCGTCAAAAAAAGTTAACGAAGATGGTCATATTAATATTAACAACTTTATCGTCGGTGGAGAGAAAATAGTTTTGTGAAGAAATATTGTTTTAACGAGAACATGAAGTTAATAGTTACCATAACCATAAAAGTTAGCACCATATAAAATCTCAGAATATAACTCTTGTTTGAGCACGAATAAATTAAGACAACATAATTTTTTACACGAGAAAATAAAATTGAACGTTAGAGAATAGGAAAACAGCTTGTTATGTTTATATTTTATGGTAACTAATGATGGATCGTATACCGAACCAATTCAATTTCTATTTTCAATTTCAATTGGCAACCCGAGCGTTTATTTTATTGTAGGTAATCTGTATTTACATTATTTATCCGCCTTACTGGATAAAGTATAACAATTCTTGCCTCAAGATGAGGCAAGAATGGTTATTTATTTAATTACTATATTACGATTTTGATGTTTGAAGATGTATGTGATATAAAATACATGAAGAATATTAGACGGACTCACTAGGAGATTCTTATTATTTTTTTCACACTTATCGGTTACCCTTAAAAACAAATACAGATGCCTTGCAAAACTTCAAAAAAAATCATCGCTTAAAATTTCAACTAATTTAAATAATTAAATTGGAGTCCATAATTGTGAATTTCGAATGATGAGTACGTCTGTAAAAGCAGGTGAAATGTAAAATAGTGAATTTGATCAGTAGGTACAATGCAGCCGGCGCGGGCGACCAGCTATTCAGATCTACTCTCTAACTCTAAACCAGGGTTTCCCAACCAGTGGTCCGCAATGGTCCGCGATGGACCGCCGGTCAATAAACGAGCCAGCTCTCGGGCGGTCCCTGGTCGATAAGTCTGAATAAAAAAAATCGGGCCAATATTCAGTTTATCATTATTGTACCTTGTGGTCAGTGGCCATTATGGTATTCTGTTTCGCCCCACCCCATTCTACCCCGTTCTACCCACTCCGTTGTGGTAAATATTCTGCTAGAACCCATCCCACTCTATACCATTCCGCCTCCTCCATTGTGGTAAATATTCTGCTAGAACCCGTCCCACTCTATCCCATTCCGCCCCCCTCAATTGTGGTAAATATTCTGCTAGAACCCGTCCCACTCTATCCCATTCCGCCCCCTCCATTGTGGTAAGTATTCTGCTAGAACCCGTCCCACTCTATCCCATTCCGCCCCCTCCGTTGTGGTAAATATTCTGCTAGAACCCGTCCCACTCTATACCATTCCGCCTCCTCCATTGTGGTAAATATTCTGCTAGAACCCGTCCCACTCTATCCCATTCCGCCCCCTCCGTTGTGGTAAATATTCTGCTAGAACCCGTCCCACTCTATCCCATTCCGCCCCCTCCATTGTGGTAAGTATTCTGCTAGAACCCGTCCCACTCTATCCCATTCCGCCCCCTCCGTTGTGGTAAATATTCTGCTAGAACCCGTCCCACTCTATCCCATTCCGCCCCTTCCATTGTGGTAAATATTCTGCTAGAACCCGTCCCATTCTATCCCATTCCGCCCCCTCCGTTGTGGTAAATATTCTGCTAGAACCCGTCCAACCCTATCCCATTACGCTCTTCCCGTCAATCCGTCCCGGGTGCCACCCATGCTAGCCTACGCCACTGACCACAAGTAGTGGTTATAGGGCGGATAACGTGGTAACGTGGTGTCATCACCCCCCCCCCCCCCCCCCTCCCACCCATTAAAGTTGGCAAACACAAATTTCAACTTGGGGGGGGAGGTGGTCCCTGTCGAAAAAATAAACGTACAAGTGGTCCCGGGTCAGAAAAAGGTTGGGAACCACTGCTCTAAACAAACAACGCAATTCATCAAAAGTAACTGTAGCCATCTAGCAGATATAATATATGTTGATCTGGAGAAACTCAACTAAAATACCAGTTACCCTATCGCATGTCTGTCTGTATAAATCCTCAAACAAATGGTTCTTAATTGACATATTTATAGACAAATGCATTGTGGCATTAAATCAGAGAGGCATTGTATGCTAGATGGGCCCTTCAATTGTAATGAACCTGGCCAAATAATTATTATTAATGAGCCCATTGAATGATAAAGTTCCTATGCTCATAAATAGTAATGTTTGTCCTACAGGAATGCCACAAAGTCTAATAATATGCACTTCATTATATTGAAGCCTCGATTAGTATATTATACACAGGGAGTCATAGCGCGTACCCGAAGGATTTTAACCAAAGATTCCTGAACATACTTGGAGTAAAAAATTGATCTCATTTTGCGGTCCAACGATTTTTTATTTCAATTAAAAAACATGTTTCTTTACACGTCACCACTGACAACACTGCTAGGCGTGGCGACGGGATTATGTGATATGCCTACTCTATCTCTCTCTCCTGTTACCGTGCTGCTAGAACGAGACAGAGTGCGTATCACGTGACCCGTTTCGAATGCACCCAACTATTTTTGTTGGTTTTTTTGAAAAAAACTGTTATCGGACAGCAAAATGACATTTACTTCTTTTACTCCAAATATGCTCACGAATCGCTGGTTAAAATCCTTTGGGTACGTGCTGTTACACCCTGTATATAAAAATGTGTACACTGTCCAGGCTGGCTATACATTTAATTTATGTACGGCTCACTTCTACCAAGTATATCGAGACAAGACGTGTAGGTCTTAAAAATGACACCGGAACCAAAAATATTGGTTTAAGAAACATTTATCAAAAACAAAGTCCATTATCTCACAGTCAAAGGATCGCAAGAGGCATTTGTTTGTACCTTTAATTTTTTTTTTTTTTTTTAATTTCAATAACAAGGTTTGTACATGTATGTATGATGTATATAATAAGTATGGATTCATTTTTTTTTTCACACTAGGATTTCCTGTTCTGAGGTGGCCTGTAGTTTTTTAAAATATTTGTATTTGGTTATGGATTGTCTTTATATCGTCTTCATGATGTTTGTAATTTTATTATCACTTTGATCTCTCAGCCATATTTTTACTTTTGTTTTAAATATATTCATTTCCTTTATATTTTTGATTTGATCTGGTAGAGCATTGTATAATTTTATAGCATGGAATTTATTATTTCTCTGTCCAAAAGACAATTGGTCTGCGTTGAGCTAATTTGTTTTCCAGCAACTTCGCGGCAACGGAATAACTTGTTTTCTGAAAATCATTTTTAAAACACAAATTTCAGGCAGTTAGAAATGTTTTAGGCGTGCGTTATCGCGGACTTTATTATTAATTAACAATTTGATCGGTTATATGAATATCTAAAAAAATATGTACACAACAGTACAGTACCGGCAGCGTATCGAGAAAAGTAACATTTGATAAAAAATGTTTAATTTCTCCCTAGCAAAACAACCACAGCACGCAGCAGATGCAACAGAATTCGACGGGTAGTTGTATTATGAAATCTCTCGTAGTTGGTGTCACTTTGGGATTGAGGAGGGCTAATCTATAGTAATTATATCGATGACGGCTCATGGTTTTTTTCTGTATTTGCTTTCGGAAATTGTAACTCTATTTTAAAAAAAATTGAACTTATGATGGAAAGTGTCGAACTGAACTGTACCCACCTATTTGGTTTTAATGTTCATATTTGATTTCTGTATAAAATTTCAGTGTGAATGAAAACAAACACATTTAATATGATTATATTATTAATTGGCTGGTTTTGAAGACTATCTTTTGATCCACCGTTAATTGCCAATACCTGCACAATAATTGTTCACTGAGCGTAGCGAAGTCCTGTTTTAACTCGATAATTTGGCATTTCATGTAACTGTATATTTATTTTTTACGTTCCGGTTCCGGTTCAATATGGTGGCCTTATTGGAGAGAACATTTTATCCTGCCAGCTTACGCATGAATGCATGCTTTTAAATCGGAACAATCAATATTGTGATACCTTTCCACCAATTCGCACTCAGGGGATAATAATGGCACAACTCAAAAAACCTCTTTTTTCATGAGAGCAGTTTGAATATTTCGTTTGAGTGCATTAAATCAGTTTATTAACCAATAAAAACACATTATTTTACACAAATTGAAAGCAGTGTATTAATATTTATTAAGTTTGATATTATAATACTGGTACAATGATCATTGTGCCACTGTTTTTGCTTGAATTTGAATAAAATATTATAATATAAAAACAACATATTCGCTTTTAAGGCCACTATAACATATTAAAGAAATGTGGCGTTTTAATCGAAGATATGACAGGTATCCAAGAATATTTCTGCACACTTAACTCAAAAATGCATTTTTTTGACTTGTGCCACTGTTATCCCTCAGGTGCGAATTGTATAATTCCTTATTTGTAATAAAAAAATGTTACGTTTGTAATTAAGTAGGTAGGTATTTAAATATCTATCTATAAGTCTTATAATTTCGGAGGAAACCAAAAGGTTTTGATATATTAAAAAAGAGAAAATTTGAAACATACTGGAGGCAGGTCTGGGTACCGCTAAACTGTGGGAACAATTAATTGGATAATTAAAACCTCCGTCATGAGTCACCCCAAGTGGTTCGCTATATTTGATAACTTAGCAGGGGTGCCCGGGTTCATGGGATGAGGTTTGTTCGGAGCCTGTCCATCAACTTCGTTGCAGGCCGGAACGGGAGAGATTGGCTGATGGAAATCTTTTTACCTCTCCAGCAGGACTCTCTCAGAATATCGCCTTGCACCGCAATAGTAGGAATAGATTCATACGTCCATCATTCCTGGACACCTGGGGGGGGGGGGCACGGGGGCACGTGCCGCCCCCAGAGATACACAGTACATACTTAGAAGCTAAAACTGTCTTTATTAAACATTTAATTTTTCTATTGTTTTGACACATTCATAAACCTTCTTGTACATATTTGAATTTGTAGATATAATATACTGTTGAATGTAGCTATAAATTTGTGGTTATCCATTATAGATAAATGAAACAATTACACTTTGTTTGAACCACTTTTATATTGGAGTAAAGCTACTACCATAATAATACATTGTTCACATCCATATTTCGTAACTGTCAAATTAGTATACGTTTGCCCTGAAGAAGGAACAGTTGTTCCGAAACCGGTCAGCTTTACCCAAATATAAAAGTGGTTCAAACAAAGTTAAATTGTTTCATTTATCTATTGTAACTTGAAGTATGATACTTCAAGTTTATTTCTAACAGTAATTTATGCTTTTTGCGCGACCGCCCCTTGTGCCCCCCCCCCCCCCCCCTTAGAAAAAAATCCTAACAGTAATTGTTGATTTTTTTGCCCGTCCGCCCCTTGTGCCCCCCCCCCCCCCAGAAAAAAAATCCTGGATCCGCCCTTGGCCGCGTACATTAGGATAGTAATGAATGCTACAAGACAAAATATAATTTTTTAACTTACCGCTTTCTGCTCTTTGCTTGGCATCACATACGAGACATTCATCTGTTGCACTTTGGGAGAATCCACCTTCTTGGCATCAGTCTAAACCAGAAAAAAATCCTGGATCCGCCCTTGACACTGACCCTCAGACTTCTAACCACCCCTCTTACATTTTTCTTCCCAGAACTTCCTCTCCTTCCTTTTCTATAAAGACACTTTTTTGGACGGGAGAACTATTATTGTTCACAATTACAATTTTTCTTTTTAGATTCATCCGCAGTGATGGGGTTTTTATTCGCACTTTTGTTGACTTTGAAGTTCTTTTTACACACTTCATCATTTTTATCTTTTTGTTTTTGTACTGTTATAACCAGCCTGGCGTGCTCCATACCATCGCAGGTGGGACACCGATTTGTAATTTTCTATTCTCCAGTTTTCTCATGCGAAAGTGTTATTATCGTTTCTTCGATATTACATATTATTTGTTGTCAGAGTTAATTATAAGTTAGTAGTCAGTTATTAAAGCATCAAGCCGCGCGGCACCGTGTGACAGATCCGTTTGAGTGGCCGCAATTTCTCCCCATTAATCACTAGACAATACTCAGGAATTAATTAATTGCCATGAATAATGCATTTGTCAACGAGCCGCTGAGTGAGATTGCAATGTCAAGGTAATCATTAATTATCTCTGTAATGTTCTGGAATGTCAACGTCGATTAACTGCTGTTAAGAGGAACGGCCGCGCTCCCTCTTTCATACAAAACTTACATTTGGATTTGAGGCCAAAATACTCGACAAAACTGAATAAATTTTTTTTAATCAACCGGTATAGTAAATATTATCTTACAACAATTTAATCAACAGGAATAGAATTAAATTTTTAACGATTTTTGACGCAACCTTGAAACATTTAGTTAGTTGGAGTTAATTGTAATTACAAAAAAAATTATCTTACCCAATGTGCTATGTGAATATAATCAATTAGAAATTTGTAAACTTAAATGTACAAATTACTAAAATAAAATTCAAATAAAAAAAATAAAAAAAGAATATAAAATAAATCATTGTAAAAAAATTGGTCTGTTTTGGTCAGAAATTTTAAAAATATACGTTATAAATTTGTATTCCAACATAAATCAGTTGTGTTTAATTTAAAATTTAACCATCAAAAAGCTTTTCTTAACAATTAATATTTTTTAATCATATTTCGTTATATTTGCAGAGCTGATAGATCAAAAATATATTTTTGAATAATTTTCAAAACTTATAAGTAATAAACAAATTTCCCTCTAAAATCATGTAAAATAGATTCCTTTAATCGCCTATATATTATAATATAAATCACAAAGTAGGAGACATCCATACTAGGTACTTGCTTTACTTTTTGATTAAAATAATTATATTATTATTCTCTTTTGGCCATAAATCCAAATTTAAGTTTAGTATGAAAAAGGCCACGTAACCGTTCTTCATGAAGGCTAAGAAAAAATAAAAAATAGATACAAAATATACTAAACCAGCTGGTTCCCGGCATGCGTTGCTATGCCATTTAATTAGTAAATTGTTTCTCACTGCGTGTCCTTTTGCATTCGTCCCGTTCCCCTTACGCCTCCCCTCCCCGTCCCGCGAATCCCCCTCCCGAGTTCCCCTCCCCCCTCCCGCATTCCATACATTCAGTCCCAGTACGTTCAATTTTGAAACAGCTTGCGTGCCACCTATTTAAATTTTTATACAAATTTTATAATGCCAGAGCTCACCAGTAGTTTATTACACACCTCCTCCATACATTTCGGCTATTCATTTTTATTTATAGATAGATATATAGATATAGATAGATTTTCGAGTTATACATATACCAATTGTAATTGACTGTTTTTCTTCAAACATTTACGTGCATTATACAGGCACGTGTTATTTTGTATTATTATAAAGTCGCTAAAAAAATAATTCCAACGTTCATTGACTACCCCCGAATTATTGGTATGTTTTTTGTAGATAACGATGTTATTCTAAGCCCTCGCATTATTCAAGTGGTTCGAATTTTCGAATATTAAAATGTCCGGTAGCAGATAATTCGATTTCCAAGATATTCACTTAATCGCCACAACGGAATAGTCCTTTTTGTGACATTTCCAATGTTGTCAGTGCGATAAATCGAACAATCTTGACGGAGGTTACTCTCCCATTTGTGGCACTCAGTCTTGATTGTGACATTTGTCACGTCGCATCACTAACAGACATGTTGACGATCAAACCATGTGACGTTAAGTCATGTCAGAATCGTTTTAGTGTCAAGTTCGTCACGATTCAACAGGGGATTAGGTCTGAGATTTCTCGTCGTATATTTCTGGTCTACATAATTGATAGTATCAATTTTGTGGTCTGTGTCTAGGATGTGGAGGCCTAACCAACATCCTAGACATAGACCATCCCAAGTGATTCGCTACATTTAATGACTTAAATGTAGCGAATCGCTTGGACTAATGACTTAGTAGGGGTGCCCGGGTTCATGGGGTGAAGTTTGTCTAAGTCTTGGCGGCGGATGCGCTTGTCCACCTACTGCGTGAGGGGCCAGATCATATATTTCTGGTCTATATAATATATAGTTACAATTTTGGAAGAAGGTATGGGTCCACCGCCCTGGAAACCATTTATTGGATAAACAAAGATGACATAGACCCTGAGGATTTTTTTCCCACAGGATGCAGCTAATGCAAAAAAAACTCTCTGAAAAAATAATAGGATATACCTACGAGTAGCATTCATTTGTTTCTATATTTTAAATATCTACAACTTTCACTGTTCTTAATCATTTTGAAAGTTCTGAAAATTCCTTGAAAATGGAGAAATTTTAACCCTTTTTCTTTTTTTTTTTTACATTAACTCCACACAGGAGGCCCTGAGGAAAATAATTTCCCTCAGGGCCTATGTCATCTGAGATGCTGTGTGGAGGGTCTTTTTGAGGAGAGGAAGGAATGAACATTGGTCTTGAAGAGACCCATGTTGTAGGAAGGAGGAAACACAGAGGCCGGCAAATCATTCCACAGCCGAGCTGTTGAACACAAGAACGAGTCGAAGAAACGACCCGTTCTCATGTGACAAATGTCAACCGTGTACAAATGTTGGGCACGCGTTAGGCGTGTTTCCCGACTATGCACCGGTGCCGAAGGGATCAATGATGCTAGTTCCTCGGAGCATCTTCCATTGTAATACCGGTAGAACAAGGATAGCATTCCCACCCGACGCCTGTGCTCTAAAGATTGCAATCCGTCTGTTAAGATGGGAGAATCTATCAAACGGACCGCCCGTTTCTGCACAGAGTCGAGGGTATTTTTCAGGTATTTTGGAGCTCCAGACCAGAGATGGCTGCCAAATTACTTACTTATCTTACTTTGAGGAAACCCTTACTACCCTTTCATAGACAATGTTAGTGTAGCAAATATCTTAAAACGTATATTAACAAGACATACCACGATAACGGTTTAACATTCAGCTCAAATGTCTGAAAAAACCCATTGACCGTTTCACCTTAACACGAGCAACTTGTAAAAAAATACTTACGAGTAACTTTCATGCCGAATGTGGTCAAACATGAGAAAGCCTAACAGCTGATGACAGCTTAACTTTATATGCACATTGTTGTTCGAGTTACATATATAAATTTGCAGTTTCTCCCTTTGATGACATCAACCAAGAAACGGTGCATTGTTGTAATTATAACAACATTTTTAATGAGAGAGCGTGAAAGTAATCTTAATATATTTTATATTAAATCCGGAAGACAAAACTTTCCTTTTAAAGTATTTCAAAGTGCTTTTCAAAAGCATATCTGTTAATAGTTCGTTAAATATTACGTGCCTCGAATCAAGTCTGCAATATTTTATCCGAAATTTTCATTTAACGATAATTAAGTACTGACATTAAAATTGATTGATTTTTCGTATCGCGCACTGAATAAATTTCAATAATGTTGGCCCTTTGCAAAAATATAAGTGCATCGAACTCGACCAATAATCGTTGGTAAGGATGGCAACACTGTACTTAGTTTTAAACGATCATTTTTACGTGATGCGTAATCTTTTTGACATGACACATTATCACAGACAGGAAAATTACAATATTTTTAGTTTTTTTATCAATATATTTTAAATTTGGTACCTATCTTCAAATTTGCTCGTGTTTTGTTTTCATAAAGCGATTGAAATGCGAAAACTTGCGAAGAGTGATGTAGTTATGAAACACTAGTCGGAAGCCAATTTTTTTTTTTTTTTTACAGTGAATAACCGCATAAGAATCTCAACTGCTCCCGTCTGGAGCCAGTGAGACTATGGCATCCCCAATTGGGGTATGTTGTGAGGCTGAAGGTAGTGGGGAGGGGAAGGAGGTGGGGAAGAGAAAGGTTGGGAAGTACCTGGCTATTCAGGTTTGGTCACCAAACACGGCTAAAGCCATTTTCAAGCAACGTTTCAATTCTGAATGGTGGTCTTACACCAGGGCGATACTGATAGTATCTTCCACTCTGGAACATGCAGCAAATATATGCAATGAGACTATGCCACCCCAATTGAGATATGGTGTGATGCTGAAGATAGTGGAGAGGTGAATGAGATGGGGAAGAGGAAGGTGAAGAGGTATCTGGCTATTCTAAATGCGGTTAAAGCTATTTCAATTTTGAATTGTAGTCTGCGTAATACTTTTATACAATAGAGCATCTTCCACTTTGGAACGTGTCGCAAATATACTATTATATTATTTTTTATTAATAAATTGTGAAATAACACAAATCAATCAAATAAACTTTATTTACGAACGCCGGGATTTGATCCCGCGATCTTCAATTCTGAATGGTAGTCTGGGAAATACTTAGAGCATCTTCCACTCCGGAACGTGTCGCGAATATACTATTATATTAATTTTAATTGATAAAAAGTGGAAAAACACAAATAAATCAAACAAATTTTATTTACTATTCGAGAGCCTTACCAATCGATAACGGAAGCTGTCAAATTAGTTACCGTAGGTACATTATTTTATGATGATGACAGACAACCTACGATAACAGTAGGTACCAGAAGAAAAGCCTAAAATACAGAAAAAGCCATTTGTGGTTCGTACTTAAGAATTTTCAGAGGTACTTTATTTAGCATAGTGGGAATTAATAAAAATTAATATCAATTTTCCCTGCGGGTTGTATATAACTGAAACGAGAGATCAGGACTTGATAAAATAATTACTGTTCAAAATTACCGAGGGGAGAAGAAAAAATGTTCGGAGGTTATCAAACCCAGATTCACAAATATTTTTCCTTGTTTTAACTTAATTGTTTTGAAAAAGCTTTTCGACAATTTTGAATGTTTTTTTTTCTGTATTTTTGGGTCCATAAATTTGTCAGTTTAATTGGCAAGGCATGGATGATTTCGCATCATGAACGTCATTAAAATTTATTGTAGTTTTTATCCTCACGCAAGGGCATTGTTCTTGAAGTATAAGACTCCAAATTGAGATAAGTTAAAAGTAAGGATCCGCGCAATTTTTGGACTTTAGTAAATAAAGTAGTATCATTATTATATTGTTTTAATTTTCTTGTTTGTTATTTAAAACTTCCTTGGCAATTGCTCTCAATTTTATTCCCTTTTTTATGTGAATACCCATAGACATATGAATATTAAAAATAGTAGACCAGAACATAAAGGTGAGGGCGGAAACCAACTACAGCGGGGCACAGAGCGGGAAGATGATTTTGGAGATATGTGATTCGTCGATAACTCAATATGACAGTATATAGGCATCTCGCATTATAATATCGCCATTTAGTTCTTAAAAGTAAACTCTGCTTTTGAATGAATAGACCTTTTTACATGAGAGCGCGAATTGCTCACCGCGTATTGAACAAATTTGCGAAGTCTAAATACGGAAAAGTAAAGTTCGTTTATTTTCAGTTTCCAATATTTTATTGCCGTATTTAGTTAGGACGCTTTTACAAACGTTTCATAATTTACTTACCCCGTAAACATCGACGAGCACACGCCATGTATTTCGAGTGATAGTATATATTTACACGTTTTCAAAACACAAGCCGTGTTTTTTGCAGTGTTATTTCGTAAAATGCACTGATGAGCGCTCGACGCCGGTTCGCAGAAGAATGATGACGTCACATTTTTTAGATTCACGCGAAGCCATACTCAATGCCAGCCGGTTCCAAGGAACCGGTATGGGGAGGGGGAAATAATACGCTTTTATCACTTAGGGCAGGTCTACTAATATTCATATGTCTATGTGAATCCCGCACAAGATTCCCATCTGCAACCAATTGTCCGGAGCCAGTGGGACTATGGCGTCTCCAATTGAGGTATGTTGTGAGGATGAAGATAAGCGGGGAAGGAAAGGAGATAGGAATGTAGAAAAGGGGAGGTTGAAATGTACCTCCTGGCTATTCAGAAGACATCAAACATGACTAAAGCCATTTCGCGCCACATTTCGTTTGTAGTAGTGGTCTTTGACCAGGGCGATACTAAGAGTATCATCAACCCCGCTGGTAACTAACTAAAATAACATTACGAGTTTAATCTGAAAAGATTTCAAGAATGTGTCGTTCACGGTTCTTTATTAAAACAGAGGTTGAATTATGGGAAGTACAACACTTTTGTTTTTATTTTTAACTTAATGAGTAAAACTTAAAATTGTAAGTAATAATTTAATTAATGAAGACAAAATTAGCTAAACTCAATCGAAAATCTGAAACAGAAAAACCAGAAAAGGATTCGGTCACTCGAACCCAGGATCTACGCCTTGCCGGGGGCTCTAACTCTACCAACGGAGCTGATGTGTCCCTATCGGATTCGGTCATATTTTAATTGTATCATACTCCGAGATAGAGATTTATATATGATCGCAAGATTCAAACCCGAACTAAATGCTATCTAGATAGTGTCTTGGAATTTTTTTTCACCTGCCCTTAAATTCATAACTTATTTATAAATAATTTTATATATTTTTTGGCTATATTTCTAAAGTGTATGTTGTATCTATCATCAAGTATTTTAGAATTTATTTTATTACAGCTTTTTTTTTTTTTTTTTTTACATTAACTCCACACAGGAGGCCCTGAGGAAAATAATTTCCCTCAGGGCCTATGTCATCTGGGATGCTGTGTGGAGAGTCTTTTTGAGGAGAGGAAGGAATGAACATTGGTCTTGAAGAGACCCATGTTGTAGGAAGGAGGAAACACAGAGGCCGGCAAATCATTCCACAGCCGAGCTGTTGAACACAAGAACGAGTCGAAGAAACGACCCGTTCTCATGTGACAAATGTCAACCGTGTACAAATGTTGGGCACGCGTTTGGCGTGTTTCCCGACTATGCACCGGTGCCGAAGGGATCAATGATGCTAGTTCTTCAGAGCATCTTCCATTGTAATACCGGTAGAACAAGGATAGCATTCCCACCCGACGCCTGTGCTCTAAAGATTGCAATCCGTCTGTTAAGATGGGAGAATCTATCAAACGGACCGCCCGTTTCTGCACAGAGTCGAGGGTATTTTTCAGGTATTTTGGAGCTCCAGACCAGAGATGGCTGCCAAATTCAACCGTGGGGCGTACTTGTGATTTGTACAAGGTTAGCAGTTGTGTACTATTAAAGTATCTGCGGGCCCTGTACAGTACGCCCAGTTTTTGGGAGGCTAACTTTACTCTGGCTTCGATGGAGCCCCCATACCTGAGCTGGTCACTTAGGGTTACACCAAGCATATCAATGGAGGGCCTGTTCGGAAGATTGCTTCCGTTGAAAGAGACTAGATTTTCATTTCGATCCCTTTTAGACGTAATCAGACAAGATTGGGTCTTTGAAACATTAAATTCAACGAGATTATTTTTACCCCAAGAGAAAACACTCTCGAGGTAACCGTCCATTCTTTGCTTCAAAGCCCTACGAGCTGTTGGAGTTTGTGAGCCCTTTGGGGGCTTGTCAAACAAAAAGCTATCATGAACTGTACTGTCATCCGCGTAACAGTGAATTGGTGCACATGACAAAAGGTCGTTGATGTGCAACAAAAACAAAGTCGGAGACAGAACCGATCCCTGCGGGACGCCAGCATTTATCGAGTGTGAGGAAGAAGTGAAACCATCGACTACCGTCTGAATCGACCTCTCCCTCAAGAAGTTAGAAGTTAGAAGCTATTTCGGCTTACAATGTCATTTTCAAACTATCTAGTCTAGTCTATTGTCTACTGTCAGTCTGAAAATGGTCTTGTAAGACGAAATAGCTGTTCAAAAATAAACACTATAATAAATTAAATTTAAAATCATAAAAAAATAAAATGATAATAACTAATAAAGAGAACATTAGCAAAACCTAATCAAAAATCTGAAACAGAAAAACCAGAAAAGGATACGGTTACATCTGGGACACGAACTTGGATATGTTGTACCTTCATGATATAACAACATTACTTTACTATTTAAAAAACAGGTAACAGAATTCGCGACCACGAATAAAGACTTAATTTACTTAAAATTTGCCTTCAATTAATGTATGCTAATTATTCGGCTTTAATGTGAAACAATTTACCCAGTGCTAAAATAAAATCAGTCCGTTCAATATGCATGAGGTATAAATTATTCATGGCTCGAACTGATCTGTACATGTCATGCTGTGGGAACTCCTTGTTTGCGGGAGTAGGTACTTGTGCAGCGTGTGTGGGACTCTTGGAATGTTGCCAGATAACAGAATTACATCTAAATCTAAAGCTGGTACCTACCTGAAAAGTCACTAGTTGAAAGTTTACATTGTTCTTCTAGATTGTGATACCCTTAACATAGGAATAAAAAAGAAAGACAGGCGTTCCCGAGTTACGCGTAAATGAGTATTATTGAATTTCTCCGTATTCCCATAATAAAAAACCTAAATTGTTTTGTAATGATGGAGGACTATTCTTGTGGAGGAATGAAGCCGCGCGCCTGTATCAATCCAAACGGCTACAAGCCGGTCAATTGTGTGTCTTTTACTTGTAATGAACATTTTGTAAAGTCTATCAAACGTACAAAGGTGCAGTATTTGAGGGAGCTTTTGGAAAGTTGCCAACAAATTATAAACAATTTCGAAATGCCTTAAAGATAATGGCTAGAAACACGTGACTAATTTCTGTTCAAGAGCTTTTATGGTTTTAGTTTTTTTATGGTGGAGAAATGAGGAACTACGTATAAAATGCCAAAACAAATCTGTAATAAGGAACTCCAGTGAAAAATATTATGGCTTTAAAAAAATATGTTCATACAGACCAATAAACGCTGATTCTGAATATATAAGTTTTTTTCATAATATTAAACGTAGAGTTCGTAAAAAAATATTAAAAAGTGCATTTTTTAACGTCTCATTAAAATACACTGTAAAGTTGGTACGATTGAATGGTTAGTGCTGACGTCACGCATCACCAGTCATTGTATCACATTGTATTGAAATCAATTGAAATGTAGGTATGGCACAAGCCATCAGTAATAACAACATTTCATGTTATTCTTTATTTCGTACTGTTTATAGAGATTTAGTTTTTGTGTTTATTGAAACAATATTTAAGCCTAAATATTTCAGTATCAAAAATAGAGGTTTCTCTGTTAGTTTATCTCTATTATTTAAAATATTGAAAAACAACTGCACTAGAAAAAAGTAATGCTTCTTCTAGGGAGAATACTTCGAACAACGGAACAACGGATTTCAAAATGGCGGCAGTAGATCAGCTGATTGCCCAATCCCATACTAATTTTTCAGGAGTGATGACGTCACACGATTTACCTTATTTCCGGTGGTTTTTGGAGGGTCTTGAAAAATTAAAACTTTGACAATTATTTTAAGTATTAAAAATAACTCTAAAAATAAAAATAAAAATGCGATTATTTAAGTTAGAAGGTCATTATTCATAAAAAAATTTAAAAAATTGGACTGGAGTTCTCTATTTATTTCTAACTTTAGTGACACATACAAGCAACATTAGTTCTTCATCTTGACTCTTGACGAATAGGTAAAAAGGTATGAAACTATGGCATCCTCAATTGAGGTATGTTGAGAGGCTCAAAGTAAGTGGGGAGGGGAAGGCGGGCGTGGGAAAGTATCTGGCTATTCAGATCTAGTCAGTAAACACGGTTACAGTCTTTTTCAAACAAGGTTTCAATTCTGAATGGTGGCCTTATTCCAGGGCGATACTGGGAGTATGTTCCACTCTGGAACGAGCTGCAAATATACCTTATATTAAGTTAAAATGATTAAATTGTGAAAATACCATTCAATTAAATAAAATTTATTTGCGCACGTCGGGATTTGAACCCGCGACCTCCGGATCGCTAATCAAGAGCCTTGCAACCACGGAAGGCGTCAAACAATGTGCTGTTATACAATAAACAGTTCCTTTTCCAATAGGTAGCCTTTAATCAGTGCAGTCGGGACGTGATTTTACTGTGAAGAATTCGCACCAGACAGACATTGAGTTATGTCAAATTTGGCGGTCGAATTCGGTCATTTAACTGTGGCGCCATACGTGATCGAATTGTTGAATTATAACTGTTTTCATACTGTAAACAGTACCTACCCACCTAAGCAATGCAATCGAAATTTGAACACGGAAACAAATTATCATCCAAATTAAATTTACGCGGTTACGCGTTCCCGCGTTTTCTGAGGGCGGCCATTTTTATTTTATGTTTTTTTTATTATATTAGTTTCTCGGATGAATGAATAACACAAATTGCACTTTAGATCAATATTAGAAAATGCTCATTTTTGTGTTTCAAGGCTGATCGAGATGAAGATTATTGAAAATAATTTCTGTACCCGAGAAGCATACGGATGCAAGTCCAAAATTTGAAGAAATGAGTTTATGATCCCGACTTGAAGAAAATTATCATGTTTATCAGTGGCAGAAAGAAAAATAGAATTTTCAAATATGTAAACGGATGCAACAACCTTTGACGCAACAGCTATCTTAGAAGCAGAAAGATTTTCATTGACTTGCGTCTTCATGATTTGGTTGCATTTTGAGTATTTTGACTCTAATCCATTTGCATTCTTTTACCTCTGACATTACTACGCTTTCTATGGAAGTAAACAATTTTCAAATCATTTTGAAGCAGAAGAACTCAAGTCAGAGTTTTTTTGTAGCGTTTTTTTAACAATATTTTTAAAGGCTTTACATATAAAATATTTCATTTTATTTGCTCATTTTTATACAAAACTAATTGATTTAATAACCAATTTTTTGTTATCTATCTGCATGGATATCCGAAGAAGTTATGAGACCATATTTACAGAAAAAAATAGTTTTTTTGGCTCTTCTGATCATTTACCTTTTTGGACATGAATCCGTATTCTTCCCGGGTCAGATTTGTCGGAATGGTTTTTGGACATAATTACTGTTATGTGTATTTTTTTTAATTAAGACTGCTATTAATTTTAGAAAGAAAAAAGCTAAAGTCCCCACCAATTGATACATTTTTAAAGTTATGACTTGTTGCTATCGTATAAAAGAAATTTTTATTGGTTTCTTAGTACTTAGGAAATAAATCCAATAATAATCACAGACACATCATTTCAATTAGTTTAATGTTTGGCTTAGCACTTACTATTATAATGCACAAACCTTCTTATTTCAAGGCTTAATATGTTTACCCAATAAACTTAGTATTCAAATCCTTTATTGCGTTGTCCAAATACTTGGTAGTCAATAAAAACTACATACTCTAATAATAATTTATACAGACGACTAAAACAATATTAATTTTTACAAATTTCAATGTGTTTAGTTTTGACGTGGTGTGCCTACTTAAAAATTGATCACCTGACCTTGAATAACCCTGTAAGTGAGAAATTTGTCTTATGAACTTTTAGTTTATATCGTTGAAGATATTTATTTTATTTCATGTGGTCTGATAAAAGCGGTTCCATGACAGTTGATCCCCCGACAGTTAGGCGTAATTCGCACGAGACTTTAAAAAACGCCGCGTTAAAACTCGGCGTTGGCGCTTTTATAACGTTCTCGATATGATTGTTCATACGAACGCTTAAAAATCACTTTTGTTTTGTTTCTCGCTTCAGTAAGACGTGGAAATGGTTTCTGCAAAATTAATAGCAATAGCCATTAGTGTTGCTAGAAGACAAAAAAGAAAACAAAGGGCATTCTGGTTTCTGGTTCATCCTCTGAATGAACTGAGATACTCAAAATGGCAGTTTGTGACACTGTACGAAGAATTGAGGCAATACCTCGATAAATTTTTTAGTTATTTTCGAATGTCTATTACAATATTTGACGAACTGTTGTCGATAGTGGGGCCTCGAATAACACTTCAAGATACCAACATGCGTTTGGCGATACCACCTGTACAACGACTAGCTGTTACACTGAGTTAAATAAAACAATAATTACAAAACAATTTAAATTTATTAAAAACTTAGGTAGTAAATTTAACAATCATCTGGAGATAAATTAAATTCTTCTGGTGAACTTATATTGGCCAAATGGGCTCTGAACAGTTATTGGTCAGTGTTGGATGGATATGGGAAAATATTTGGGTTGAAAGTGGTAAATAAGCTTTGTGCGGAGTGTGGCCTAGAACTTGGTGCAGTTGAATTGGCGGGGCGATATCGACAATTATCTAGAATCCTAATTACTTTAGACGGATGTACAGGATTAATGAATGAAGATAGACGCACCGGCGCTGTTTTACAGCTCGTGTGAATAATAATACGAAGTTTCATATGATCTATTTCCTTTAACGCCCAACGCCCAGCGCTCAAAATGCAACACTGCTCGATAAAAAAGCGTCGCGTTTTAAAAGCGCTGACGTATGAACATATACTTGGAAATGCATTTGTTCTATTTGAACGCTTTTTTAACGGACGTTAAAAAAGCTCCCGTGAGAATGAGGCCTTAGCTCCCTGGCATTCTTATGTAAAATATGCAGTCGGTTACTTATTACTTACGTAAAATATAACTAAGTGGCCCGGAAAGAGAGGTGTGCCGCCGAATAACAAAAATATGAAACACATTTTCATTTAAATTCATAAAGGATAAAACTTCTTCTCTATACTCTGTAGGTATACACAGCATGCATGTGAGGAGAAAAATCGACACTATAAATAAAATCGTTTAATGCACATATCAACTCATTAATAAAGGCATTATTGAAGTCGATTATAGGTTTGAAATTGGTAAATTGTGCACAAAAAATATAATTTTATAATATCTAATAATAATTTGGGGAAGCCAACAGTTAGGGAATCAACTATCAGTATATGAATCTACGTGCAGGATTTATTCCCCGTCTGCACAGAATATATTTTAAAACCTACAGAATAACAGAAGCATGTGCCAAGGCAGTGTTGTATGGCGGTTTATCCTCTCTGACAAGACAGTTAGTTAGTTAGCTAGGTAGAGGAACATAATTAACTTATTTCCTTAGTTGAACTAATCACCCACTTGGTGACCCCGACTGAACGGAACATTTATGCCGAACCAATCAACGTCCGAGGGTAGATTAGGTATGTAATCATGATCAACGATCTATTGGCAGGTAAGTATTTATTAGCAGCATAAATCAACTATTCCTCATTATTATATCCTATAAACCCTTTAGCCGTGGCCGACTTAAAATACACTAGAGCGATATATTTATTTTATATCTTTATTTTACTTTAGTACCTACTATAATATATCCTAATGTTTTTCGGTTTTTATGTATGTACAAAAAACATAATTGATTAAAGAATCATCATTAATTCCGTGTGACTTCAGGATCAAGCATCGAAATACACTGAAGAAAGAAAATGCCGAATATTAGAGACACTCAATCGAAAATCTGATCGCGAGACGTGGGGACGCGGGAAGGCGGGAAGGTTTATACATGATAAACTAAAAAACATACACTAAGAAAATAGGGATAGAGACTGAAAAGTGAAAAAATCTGGAGACAATACATTAAATTCTAATGATTGTGGATTTTTTTTTTATATCGGTAAAACTACGAGGAGCTTTAAAATTTGGATAAACGAACATATTATGAGGTATTTAAACAGTAATAGTTTCTTGGAGTTTGCCAATCATTTATTGGAGACGAATCACACTTTTGATTTACCGCATTGTAATTTTAATGGTATTCACTTTAGTAGTATTTTTGTAGGGAATTAATTAAAACTTCCGAAAACTGATGAGACATCCAGAGAAGTATGAGATCCTGCATCTCATAATGCAGGAAAAGATTGCCGGAAGACGGGGCCCTGGAAGAAGCAGAACCTCGTGGCTGAAAAACCTGAGACAGTGGTTTGACCAGTCTACCGTGGAGCTGTTCCACTAATAATAATAATAATAATAATTGGATAATTTGTATAGCGCCGTTTTTGTGAAAAATCACCTCAAGGGCGCTAGTTAATATGTAGTTTCTTATCGGTTATCGATGAACCGGTGGATGCAATTTTTATCCATAATTTGTTATAATAGTTTGTTTAGTTTGTAGTTGAAGTACGATTGTAGAAATATATTATAAGTTAAAACAGCGCCTTTGATTTTTCACAAAACGGCGCTACGCAAGTCATCCAAATATTATTATTATTAGACAAACTTGAAATCTTATAAATTAGAAAGAGCGTAAATATGAACGTAAATATTATAAATAGTCAAAAAAATATTTTTAAATGACCCGTTAATACACTTGTTCCCTTCTTAAATTATGCCCTATTACCACCTTAGGGAACGTACCCATACTACGTGACCAACTTTTTGCATTTTAACCTCCCCCCCCCTCCCCCCCCGGTGACCAAAATCCTAAGCAACCCGCCGCTCATTTGTATGGAGCGTGACATTTTGAAGACCCCCCCCCCCCTAAAAGTGTCACGTAGTATGGGTACGTTCCCTTACCTCTATCCATTGACACTTTTAAGTCTATGTCTATTGTTGTAATTTGTTTTAAGTAAACTCTAAAGAAGTAAGCATTGTTTACGAAACGTGTTGGTTTTTTAAACAATAAACGAGGTTAAAACTAATTCTTCTATGACATTTGGGATATATTTATGGTAAAATGTAAAAATTGTAAAAAATGTTAACATGTAATCAGTTGTTGATTTCCCAAAGATTAATAAATAAATTAATCAATTTCTGTTACATGTGGGATTATAACAAAGAGATAGAAAGAGATTACAATGGAGCTTTCAGCGGTATGCCTAATGATTGTATAATAATGGTAAATACCAACGTGATATACAACGTCTCATTATATAGATTTTGTGTTAAGCTATTTTAAATTTTATAACATCATAACTTTGTTGAAATCATTTTATCTGCACACTGCACTACCGGTTTTCAGTGCAACCGGTTAAATAAAACGATCGTTGTATAAATAAGTGTGTTTATACGATATGCCAACCGGGTTCGATACAATCGTGCCTTCGTAAAAAAAAATCAATATTAAATATAATATTTTTTATTCGAATTTAAGTCTCATTTTTTAAATTGAAAATGGTCGTTTGAAAAATTTTATAAATTGTATGAAATTTTGACAGAACATTATTTTAATTGACTTTTTCAGAATTAGACCTGATTTTTATCGGCTATCCATTTAAATGCGACAGTGGTTCCGTACATCCTTTTTTTTTTTTTTTTTTTAAATAATCGGAGACGGTTTACATATATATAGTTCCCGAGAGCACTTAGGCCATAGACCCATTGTACTATCTCCCATTTTACCTCATTCCTTTGACAGTAACCCAGTCCCTTTTATAAAGTTCACCAGGATTGTCATTCGAAATGAAGCTATATCTTCTGGTCCGACAATGTGTCTTCCCAGGTCTCATTTCCCCTCTTCACTCCTCCTTGGTTCCCTGAAGGCCCCACGACGGAAGAGGGCTTCATCTCTCCTCTCCACTCCTTAATTCCCCGAAGGATCCACGACGGAGAGTCCATCTCCCCTTGGTTTCCTAAAGGCCCCACAAGGGAAGAGTCCACTCCACCTTGGTTCCCCGAGGGCCCCAGGAGGGAAGAGAACTTCATCTCTCCTCCTTGGTTCCTCTAAGGCCCCACAGAGGTTCACCAAGATGGCCTCATTTCTCCTCTTCACTCCTACATGGTTCCTCGAAGGCCCCACATGGGAAGAGGACATTATCTCTCCACTTCACTCCTCCTTGGTTCCACAAAGGCCCCGCGCTGGAAGGGTGCCCTTCCCCTTGGTTCCTTGAAGGCCCCACAAGGGAAGAGTTCATGGAGGTGGCCTCAGCCCACCTCTCCACGGTTTCTCCTCTTAGTTCCTCCTACGGCCCCAAGAAGGAAATCCACAGAGGTGGCCTCAGCATTCCTAGGTTCCCAAAAGGCCCCTAGTTTTCGAATGGTCCAATTTTTTTTTTGTCCCACGAGTTACCAGGGAAATAGAAGGTCCACTCCAGCAGAGCCCTGAGTGCTGGCCTCATTTCTCCTCTTCACTCCTACATGGTTCCTCGAAGGCCCCACATGGGAAGAGGACATTTATCTCTCCACTTCACTCCTCCTTGGTTCCACAAAGGCCCCGCTCTGGAAGGGTGCCCTTCCCCTTGGTTCCTTGAAGGCCCCACAAGGGAAGAGTTCATGGAGGTGGCCTCAGCTCACCTCTCCACGGTTTCTCCTCTTAGTTCCTCTTACGGCCCCAGGAAGGAAATCCACAGAGGTGGCCTCAGCATTCCTAGGTTCCAAAAAGGCCCCTAGTTTTCGAATGGTCAAATTTTTTTTTTGTCCCACGAGTTACCAGGGAAATAGAAGGTCCACTCCAGCAGAGCCCTGAGTGCTGGAGTGAGGTCTAAATACTCCGAGATGCGACCTTGTTTCTCGGAGGCACCGTTCGTGACGCTGTTCCCCGGGACATTCAGCCTGAGCACGGTAGCTCACACCTTGGCTTGGGATGGCTATTGCAGGTTTGTGTTTTCCACTCCCTGAGCGATGGGTTCGCCACACTCCCTACGCTATCGTACATCCTTCATACTTACATATTTTCTTCTGGAGCCAGTGAGAATATAGCATCCCAATTGGGGTATGTTGTGTGGCTGAAATTAGTGGAGAAGTGGGGATGGGAAGGAGATGGGTAAGAGGAATGTGGGAGGTACCTGGCTTTTCAGACCTGGTTACTAACCATGGCTAAAGCCATTTCAAGTAAAATTTTAATTCTGAATGGCGGTCTTATACCAGGGCGATACTAGGAGTATCTTCCACTGGACGTTCCACAAAAATATTGCATGATATTTTAAATAATGTAACGAATATAAGACTCGTATTTTATATAACCTGGCGGCAGAGCAGAGATCCAAACTCGGGATAGTGGGCCAAGTAATTCTCTATCATGTAGGTAGGGATTCAATTAAATCAAAGAATATTAACTTTTCAAAAAAAATATGTATTGAACACAAAAGCAACACGGAAGTGTACAAACTTCCCATCAGGGTATCAAAGGAAAACATATAAAAACATACGTACCAGATGGACTCGCTAAACTATCTATCTAACTAAACAATGCCGTGATGATGTTCCTTGAAGAGGTGCGCGCCAGGATGAAAGCCGGCCCATCGAGAAATGTTGCGGGTAGCACGTTCCAGTCCGCGCCTGGATGAAAGCCGGCCCAGGGCTTTCCATGAGGATGGATTGGTGATGTGATGATGACCCAAGAAAGTCTCCAAACGAGGTAGGAACAGGCTCCCAGACAACGTGGCGAGATTATGAGATGTCGAACTTGTCCCAAGTAAATAATAATCTCGGCCGATGAAAAGCAGCGTCTTCCCGATTTTGGCAAAGCCACGATTGCAGGACGGGTGAGGATTGTTAATTCACGATTCGATTCGGATTAATTTGCCGGCCGTACTCTGATCGCGTGTTAGGCATCTCACGACCGAAAACATCATTGCACGGGCTTAACACTCCGTTTTTCTGTCGGGAATTCTTTATATTCCCATTTCCAAAATACATCCCTTGACCGGGACAACTAATCACACTTTTAAAGTTACAGCAAGGCCGAAAATATCACTGCCGGCGTCGGTCAACCACATCTATAAAAAAATGGGACTTACAAGTCATCCATTAACATTATACGTACACGAGCCTCGCGTGTTACGAAAAAATCACCCGCGATCGGTTAGGTTTTAATTTACTTAGATTCTCATGGTTTAAACTCAAAATTAAACACCTTTATGGTGAGTGACCAATTCCAGAACAACCTAGTCCATGGCTGCTCGGGAGGAAGTGCGCATAAACAAAACTGCTCCTCTTTCTTTTCCAAAAATTACCAGTGTCCAAAAAAACACCATAGACAAAATAAACACCTAAGCAAGAACTGCATTAGTTACATAATTATTTATGTGACAATAAATGAATTGCGAAATAACAAAAAATTAATCAAATAAATGGTTCGAAGCGAAAAAAATTGTTCATCTTCAACCTTTTTACTCCCGATGCTCTACTGCCAAACGATTGGAAACTACCGAATCAGGTCCCTGCGCACTGCTATTCGCGTGATAATAGCGTCTCTACGACTATCCCGAGATTTTTCGTTTAATAACATATACCCTATCGGAATGTTAATAAATAATATTTTCAAAACACTTTATGGGTAGATAATTGTTTCTATTTTAACTCGATTTCTGTATACTAATTTAAAATATTATTTTGTTTTATTAGTACGAGTAGGTTGAAGCACTGTTTTATTTTAGTAGAATTTTAGTAGGATCATTAAGGAGGGAGTTTTTGTTTATCATATTCCAGCTATTAATATTGCTATTAAAGGTTCTATTCGTATTTACTTTCCCGGTGGCCAAAGGTACTAACAAACGTTTTTTTTTTATTAACAAAATATACATTAAAACAAAACAAATCGACTGCAAAGCAAAGTGCGCCGATCTTAATGTGTATCGATAATATTTTGCTTTTTAATGTGAATGCATTAAGAGGGCATTACCAGAGAAAGCCGGAAATACGTCATTTTCAAAAAAGTTTTTAGACGTATTGACTCTTTTCCACAAAAAATTATAAATGAATTTCGAAAGATTGTTCTTTTATCTAGCATTCGTATGTAATAAATTTTTAGATTTTTTTTAAATTTTTAGTATAATAAGGTTATTCCATAGGTCGTTGGCAGATTTGTTAAATTTTCAAAAAAGTTTTTGTATTATACCACACCCATTTCAAATAATGTAATCATGCAGTAAAATAAATCAATACATTATCTAGCAGAGTTATGTATTAGAATTTTAATTTTAGTTTCAATAAAATCATTAAAAAATATGTACGTGCATGTGTTTCTTGACGAAAATTGGTCCATTTGTGTATTTATTTGCGCACTTACAAACTAATATATTTCAGATTTTTTTAACATTCTTATTAAATTTAGACATTATTGAAAAATGATAAATACTTATAATCAAAAAATAACTACAAAAAGTACACTATTTTAATAGTTTTATCATCACGCCTTTCAGCATTTTTGGATGAAGGTATAAATTAAAGCTAATTTGGATTGAAATAATTTCGATATTGAGTTATAATTTTAAAAAGCTGGTACGGAGAATAATTAATCTTTCTCATTGTAACCGCCCTGCACGATCGGAAGAACAACTTTCGACGAAATGTGGATTTTCGTCCGCTGGCTGGTTAAACGCTCTTAATGTGTATCGATAATATTTTGCTTTTTAATGTGAATGCATTAACTTACTGTTGTAAGAATATTGATATTTTATTACAACATGGTGTTATGTGGGATTTATAATAATGAATTCTTCGGCAATAAATGAGCATAAACGTAAAACATAAAACATTAACTAAGTTATGCCTCATTGATCATAAATATTGATGCACATTTTAGTAGAATTATCACACTTAAAATATACTTTAAGTACTTTCATAGATGGCGCGAGTTTAATTATTTAATGATTTTATTGTTCCCACCTGCCGCCTCTGCATCAAAATTGTAAACATAAATGTTTTATGATTTTAGATTTTCACGGCCAAAAGTATTTTTGGGGTGTTATGCCGTGTTGCGCTACCTCCTCCTTTAGCCAACATTTCGGACATCGTTACAGTGTCCATCATCGTCATGTAGCGCAACACGGCATAACACCCCAAAAATAAACAACGAAAATATTAAGGTGATGCTTAAAATAATTCATAATCTTCTCTTTTATAGATGGCGCGAGTTTAATTTATTTTACGGAAAATGCTTTTTACAAGTTACGCTTTAAAATATTAAGGAGGAAGTAATTGTATGCGCCCGTAGGTACATATGCAATATGAAAATGAATTAATAGTTTTGTCAAAAAAGGCTAACGACTGGTTTAAATAAAAAAAAATAACAATTTATCAAATACTAGTTGACCCGGCCACACGTTGCTGTGGCTAACGAAGCACAACGCCATTACCCAGCCTTTATAAAATCCTGGGTAAAAATATAAAATTTGCCAGCTGCCCGCTGCCCGCTGCCCGCTGCCCGCTTTTCGAAGCATGTTTTTATACATATAAACCTTCCTCTTGAATCTCTCTATCTATTGGTGAAAACCGCAGAATATCCGTTGCGTAGTTTAAAAGATCTATGCGCACATACATTTTGAGCGACTCCATCAAATAAAATAATTCAAATTAAATACCTACTTACTCTAGGACATCTATTTTCAAATTTCTTCCATAGAATGAATTTCAAAAGTGACTATAGTACGGCCCGCCAGCCGTTTTAAATCGCACAAAAATATGTTTTTTTTTAATTTCTCGGATTTTCTCTAATATAATTTACATGTATTATACATATAAACATTCCTCTTCAATCACTCTATCTATTGGTGAAAACCGTATGAAAATCCGTTGCGTAGTTTAAAAGATTAACGCGCACATACATTTTGAGCGACATCATTTCAAGTGTTAATTATTGTCAATTTTTTTTTTCAAGAAGTAGTTAACATTTTTTGTTAATTTTTATAATTTTTGTTTGTTTTATAGCATAAATATAAAAAAATATTTTTTGCATCAATTATTATTGTTTTTTATTTCATTTAACACGCCTCAACTGTTTGTATAAGTGAAAAAAATAAGCCAAATTTCAGTAAACAATAGATTTTTAACAAGTCTAAAAAAGTTTCGGTTTCGGCCGAAACTGAGACGGATACCGAAGATTCGGTTTCGCTTTCGGTAGAAAGTCCTGTTTCGGCCGGACACTAGTTATTGTATTGTTTTATTCGCATTCGCAGTTGACTGCGCGAGCCTAATAATTATGAGTTTAATAAATACTGTCGTAATTAATGATTATTTGTATCGTGAACTCACTTGTAAATAAAGTCTATTAATTTATATTTAGAAGGCCTAATAAACCTTTGCATGTACATTCTATTTTAATTCGTACCAACAAGGTACGGTACCAAGGCCAACTGTCGGGCAGAGAAAGCCGGAAATACGTCATTTTCAAAAAAGTTTTTAGACATATTGACTCTTTTCCACAAAAAATTATAAATGGATTTCGAAAGATTGTTCTTTTATCTAGCATAGTTATGTAATAAATTTTTAGAATTTTTTTAAATTTTTAGTATAATAAGGTTATTCCATAGGTCGTTGGCAGATTTGTTAAATTTTCAAAAAAGTTTTTGTATTATACCACACCCATTTCTAATAATGTAATCATGCAGTAAAATAAATCAATACATTATCTAGCAGAGTTGTGTATTAGAATTTTAATTTTAGTTTCAATAAAATCATTAAAAATATGTACTTACATGTGTTTCTTGACGAAAATTGGTCCATTTGTGTATTTATTTGCGCACTTACAAACTAATATATTTCAGATTTTTTTAACATTCTTATTAAATTTAGACATTATTGAAAAATGATACATACTTATAATCAAAAAATAACTACAAAAAGTACACTATTTTAATAGTTTTATCATCACGCCTTTCAGCATTTTTGGATGAAGGTATAAATTAAAGCTAATTTGGATTGAAATAAATTCGATATTGAGTTATAATTTAAAAAAGCTGGTACGGAGAATAATTAATCTTTCTCATTGTAACCGCCCTGCACGATCGAAAGAACAACTTTCGACGAAATGTGGATTTTCGTCCGCTGGCTGGTTAAACGCTCTTAATATGAAGCCATACTAAATAATGCAAAATCATACAAAATCAAATGTTTTTGTTTTGAAAATTTGATCGCTTAGAAGTATTATAGATACTTAAATTAAATACTGCGTGTAGATAATACCTTGGCCCTTAAAAATGTCGGTAATTTTTTCATAAGTCTTTTAATAAGCCTAGAAAAAATATTAGGTCGATAAAAAATCACTTTCAAGTGTAAACTCTCCTACTTATAAACCCCTTTTCGGATACGGTTTTATTGTTTAATGTGGAAAATTCAGTTTCTTTTATAATAATCGAAAAAAATTGATGTTTACGCCCGAACTTCACAAAATAAAATAAAATATGCATTTACTCGTTGTTATTTTTGACATCGATCAATACGGCCCGCACTCTACGAATGCCATGGGCACAAGAACCATGCACTTGGCACACCCATTTCGAATCAGTTACGCCCCGGCCGGAGCGGGAAATAGACGTCCCACGTCGCTCAGTTCCGTGAAATCAGTTTTAAATTTCGTTGTTATTACAATAAACAATGCGTAAAACAGTAGTTAATGTTTTTTACAGGCCTTTACAAAATCAACCTAAAAAAAAATCTCAAATACCTTTTCCAACCTTTGAAAAAGCTTTTTCTCAAGTATTTTTAAACTCCTCCCATAAAGGGGCGTGAATTCCAATTTCGATTTTTTCCTGGAATATTGGATCCCCTTAATAATTTTTTTCAATGTGTTGACGATATTTTACATCTAGAAATGAGTGTTTCCAACTTATGGAAAGCACATAACATGAAGAATTGTTTCTATAATGTAATAAATTATGCAAATAAATAACGTAATAAGATGTGAGATGTTTTTAAACTGCTTACTTTTGCAATAATATTTCCAATTAATAGGCCAGACTGACATGACTCTGCGCCCTCGAGGATGACAGGCTGGTCACTTAATTCAGATATAAATACACTTAGTTGCAAGACTACATCATCATCATCTGCTGATACTCCCTTTGAGAGTATGATCGTCTGGTCACTGACTAATTGAAGTTAGCTACGTGCCTGAAGGGCGGCACACTGCCGCCATTAAACTAATAACTAATAACACACCGTGGACAAATTACCCCAAGGCAAGGGTTATTCGAAAGCAATAATGCGCATAATGCTAAGTACCCACGCCCGTTCATGTTCGATGGTTTTAAGCTCATTCAAAACATGTCTCAACGTGTGCACTCTCTCGCTCGATGCTTTTTGTTCGAAGCAAAAAAGTTTCTGCAAGGGTTATTCGAAAGCAATAATGCGCATAATGCTAAGAACCCACGCCCGTTCATGTTCGATGGTTTTATGCTCATTCAAAACATGTCTCAACGTGTGCACTGTCTCGCTCGATGCTTTTTATTCAAAGCGAAAAGGTTTCTCTACAATTAAATTTATTTATAATGGCCTTGAGGAATAAATCCCTCAAGGGGGAATCATCTTTGTGGATGCCGTACGAAGGGTCTTTTTAGGAAAATGAAGATGAGGAAATTCTGAGAAGGACAAGGTATGAGGGGTGAGTAGGAATTTGAGGGTGTATTTGTTCAGGATTGACGAGCGTGTGGACCATTCCTCCCACTACGGTGCAAGGCGATAGATCGAGAGAGTCCGGCTGTAGAGATTAAAATGCCTTCCTCAACCAGTATCTCCTGATCCGGCCCGCTACGCAGTAGGTGGGTAAACGCTAGACGCTTCGCAACATCTAGACATACCTCACCAACTAAGTCGCCAAACGTAGAGAACTATTTGGGGTGACCTATGGCAGGGGTGTTGGTTATCCAATAAATGGTTCCCGGAGTACCCATACTTGCCTCCCAAATTGATAATGTTGATGTTCGACAGAAATTCGGTCGAACATGTCTCAACGCGTAGACAATGCATCGAACATGTTAGTCGCCCTCTTGAGTCCGATGTGCTTGTTGTACTTATCGATATTCAAAAATGGTTATTCGGAGTTACCCTCGCGATTTTATCGAAAAAAAAATATTTGTGTGCTGGAATACTATCAGATTTGACATTTGACCATAAATAAACCACTCACCACTAACAATAGATATCTGAGCCGACTGGGCGGCGTCTCGCGACGAGCTGCTAAAGTTGCTCGACATAAAACGTCCGCCGCTCGAGCGTGTGGACACAACTACGAGCATAGTTCGAACATGAACGAGCGTGGATCATTAGCATAAGGGCGCATATTATAATAGCAGAGCCGATAATGGACCAATATTCTAGTAATTTATATCGTAAAGTAGACTGGTATTTTGTGGAGCACTCTATCTAGTATCTGGAAACTGGACCACATTTTTTAAAGATCTCATCTGGTATAATTTTAAAATTATAGTCGTTTCTGGGTAAAGAAGGCGGTATGTATTTCGATAGAAGAAGACTTGTAAGTGTGTAATGACCGACAATCAATATAGATCTTTCGTTTTAGACTTTTTGAGTAGTTTATGGTGATAATTCTGAATAAATTTGATAAACCCGCTTTTTTACCCTTTGGTGATCGTTTTTGTTTGTTTGTTATTTGTACATACAACTAACTAACTATCACGCCAATGCAGGGGTAGACAGAGAAAACGGACCGCGCGCCGTACAACTCGGTCTCGGCGCACACTCCTTGCCTCATTCACATTCATTCATTGTCTGTCTCGTACACACTCCTCTGTTATTGTTATATTTGATTGGCACGACTTAAGTTTATGGTTCACTTGATCGTGCCATATCTTCCTTGAAGCGTCCCCGACTTATTCTACCGTTGATATTCGTGTCGTGTATTCTTCTTACACTCATTTCTTCGTTTATTCGCTCTACGTGAAACTGCTCCGAACCATCTAAGTCTCTATTTCTTCATCTTACTCATTACGCTCACATTTGCCTTGAATTCTTTGCAAATCTCCACATTTCTCCTACGGTGATACAACGCACATTTCTTTAACATGGATACACCGCACACTTACGCCTCAGGAATCGCATTTCTACAACATTCAGTCTATTTTCATCCTTCTTGTGCCAGTTCCATGTCTCACTACCACACATCAAGGCATATACTAGCACTCCTTTGTGACTGATGGGTTCGCTTCTTTGTACATTTTTTTGTTAATGCCAACCGCGTTCAGACCTCCGTTTACAAAATACTAAATTGTAATTTGCATACCTACTTACACATTTAAGTTGACACGACAGTTGATCCCCCTATAGTTGGCCCCCTGAAATTATAATTATTATCATCATTACATAGTGTGAAATGAAGTCGCTCAAAATCTTTTAAGATCTTTTAATTTACGCAACGTATTTTCATGCGGTTTTCACCAATAAATAGAGTGATTCAAGAGGAAGGTTAATGTGTACAATACATGCTTATTGTAGTAGAGAAAACCCGAGAAATTCAAATACTCAATTCAGCCAGCGGGCAGCGGGCAGCTGGCAAGCGGGTGGTGGATTTTATAAAGGTTGGGTAATGGCGTTGTGTTCGTTAGCCACAGCAACGTGTGGCCGGGTCTGCTAGTATAATAATAATATTTTGTGCATTTTTTACTAATTTCAAACTTAAAATCAACAATAAATAAACGAATTTATTTGTGTCAATTTTTTGTATTTATTTTTGGTTATATAGTAAATAGACAAGTAGTTTTATCCTTGACGCATTTGAATGAAAATATGTTTTAAACTTTTGTTATTCGGCGGTACATCCTCTCTGCACTTTATTGTATTTTGTGTAAGTATCGTATTTTCCCTAAACTGAATGCATATTGTAAACGTATAAGTATGCCGGGGGTTAACTGTCGGGGGATCAACTGTCATGGAATCACATTTTGTCAATCTATATTCAACTTATTAATTGGTGAAGTTTTTTAAGGTTTCCGGTAGCGCATCATAATATTTCACCATATAAAGAACATTTTGAAAGAACACTTGATTTAAAAAAAACTCTTTCTGCAAAATGTGTTAAATTGTCGCCAACGGTGACCGGACAACTCAGAACGAACTCAACTCAACATCTCATTTGAAAAGTCATTAAAAGTGATGAAAAAAATATTAAAAAATTGTCAAATGGGTTAAGTTAGGTTAAGGGCTATTTTTAATTTTTTTTTTTAGCATTTTATGATTTTTCAAAGAGGTGTTCAGTTGAGTTGATTCTGAATTGGCATCGTCGACTTATATATATTTTTTCAAATGTTAGCACCTGTGTAGGTATCTTACAAAACGTATCTTGTAATTGAATACTGATTAAATTTTGATTGCATGATTGAATTCAGCCTCCCAATAAAATACCGCAACTAACAATGGTAGTCTAAGCATGGTGAAACCGAGATAAGAAGTGCCATTTAAATCTAGTAATGGAAGGATCAATTTTAATGAAGGACCTCTGAACCAGTTCAATGATCCGCGTCTCGAAGAAATCAAAACCATTATATTAAAGGAAGCGGATCAGTTGAATACTTTCAAAGAACTGGAGTGACTTTGATCAATTTTCAACTTTAAAATAAATAACATTTTTATAAAAACAATTTATTTTGTAAAATTTTATTTCATAGAAACATATTTATTGCCCATGTTAAAACTACGTAGAAATGTACACCTTTAAAATGATTCATATTATATGTATTTGGAGAGCCATAAAAGAAGAGTGATCAAATTAGCCGTTCAGATTGGGACGACATTGGTACATTCATGATTTTAGATTTTCACGGCCAAAAGTATTATCGTCATTTTTTTAGGGTATTGCGACGTGTTGCACTACCTCCTTCTTAGCCAACGTTTCGGAAACTGTCTGACACATCTGCCCTGATGATGGATACTGTCCGAAACGTTGGCTAAGGAAGGAGGTAGCGCAATACGGCATAATTCGTCTAACTCGAAAAAAATGTGTAAAAAATGCGAGTTTGAATATTTTGGGAGGTTATATGTACGAATATGCCGATAGACACTGATATACTTTACAACATCAATTATATGAAACTATGGAATGTTGACACTTCCACCATTAACCGTGACAACCTTGCAACCATAAACGTTATGTTATTAATTATTATTTACTAAGTTAATTGTTTTATGTTCAATAAACGCCAGCGAGATCCAATTTATTATATTTTTATTTAACAGAACCCTTTCTTTTCTGGCACATTAAAATTATTGATTAAGAAAGGTAGAAACAACTACCATTAAACTATTATAATCTTTAGGGAATTTATAAAATGTACCTGCACACTTACATTTATATCTATCACAGAAAATATCTAAAACAAAACAGCTTCATAATCAACCAACGTTTAGTTTAGTATACTTACAAATCAACTAATTTGACATTATTTCTGAATTCTCAATGTATCCACGTTGTCCGAAACATTTAAATCATAACAAAGAGAGATTAATTTCTCGATTTATTTTTAGCAAGAATTATTGCAGGAAACATCACACAATGATCTCTGCACTGCCGTTCGGCGACACTTAATTGTATTTTGTGTACGTATCGAATTTTCCCTAAACTGAATGCATATTGTAAACGTATAATTCTCAATTTGGGAGACGGGAATGGGTACTGCCGCCCCGGGAACCTTTATTGGATAACTAACACCTCTGCCATAGGTCACCCCATGTGGTTCGCTACGTTTGGTGATTTAGCAGGGGTGCCCGGGTTTATGGGGTGAGGTTTGTCTTGGAGGCGGATGACAAGGACATACTGAACCCCAGATTCCTACCCACCCCTTAAACCCTTTTCCTTCCCAGAACTCTCCTCTCCTTCCTTTCCTTTAAAAAAATCCCTCCACACAGCATCCCCAAAGATGACATAGGCCCTGAGGGAAATTATTTTCCTCAGGGCCTCCTGTGTGGAGCTCATGTGAAAAAAAAATTATAAAGTCACCCCCCTATTCAAAAGTCGCGCCTTATGACGCTACCTGTAGAAATACGGAGCCTGACAACAAGATATTTGATGAATATGCAATACAAAGGGAAGAAATAATATTTTTTTAAGTGATATTCAATCGCTAGTATTTTATAAGAGCTCGGTGTTAACGAAACCACTTTTGTATCGCTATTACTCGAAGGTACCACGGTAAGATTTTTTAAATCTTGTTCTTTAGTGGATTTTTATGTTTAGACCATTGTTTATCTTGTTATTATTTTAATGGATTGGCGTTTAATGGGAAAATAAGAACAGAAGCTCAAAAATAAATATCTAAATATCTTTGGATGGACAGGGGCGGAGATAAGAATTTATTGATGCTTCTAGCGATGTCGACCCTTTGCGATAATAAGGTTCCATCTGGCACGGTAACGTCTTGCGATGAACTCTAAAGTAGCTTACTGTAGATCCGATTATCACATGACGTTACCGCGACAGATGGAACTTTGTTATTCCAAAGGGTCGATGTGTACTGTGTAGTACCTACTCATATTATTAGGCATACTATTTTCGTTTGTCGGTGCATGGGTGCATGCGTAAGAATTGCAAATTGAATTTCTGCGTAATACGCACAGTTATTCAAGTTCCATGAACTTCACTTTTTTAAAAGTATAAAGTAGGTAAAAAATTAATTTTTGAATTTAATTTTTTTATCGAAATGTGCATTTCTTTTGTTTAAATGTTTGACAGGTCTAAATCTGTTAAAAATGACGGATTTAAATCTGAACCAAAAAGTTTAAAGTTTTTTTAAACATTTAAAGTTAACTAAAGATTTTCATTGATCGCCTCTATAATTATTTGTCAATACAAATATATAATTATTATATTATAAAAAAAATTGATAACATTCGTTTTTGACAGGTAAAATACTTTCAGCTTCACAAATCCTACAATTATTACATCCAGGCTTTGCGCTGGTGATAGTATAAAAATTATTTAATTTTTTCATAAGAAGCAATTACTTTGTGGTTAGACATTATATTATAAAAATAAATAAAACACTTTGTATTTTAACCACGAATTTATTATATTACGTATCGACCGGTTTCGCTTACATCAAGCTTCTTCAGGATATAAGTAATAATAACTAAATCTTAAGTGAGAGCTATGGCTTATATATAAGTTGAGTGACAGAGGGAGAAAGAAAATGACCAAATGACCAAAGAAAGTGGACGATGTGTTTTGCATTTGGTCCGGTACAGATCGTCAATTAAAGACCTTCCTCCAGCTTTTAAATTCTTTTCACACACAAATACAATTCACCTTAGAAATAGGAATTAATGCTTCTCTTAATTTTCTAGACCTTACAATCTCTTTGTTAAATAATAGACTTGCTTTCAACATATACCGCAAACCAACATACACAGACATAACCATACACAACACATCAAATCATCCGATCTCCCACAAACACTCAGCCTTTCATTCAATGATACACAGACTAGTCTCTGTGCCTCTGTCTAGCATTAATTTTTCAAAAGAATTATCTATTATTAAGCAAATAGCGACAAATAATGGCTATGACCCGGACCTAATCAATAAAATACTTAATAAGAAACAAAAACAATTAGCTACAAATAAATTTCTTTATAAAAGCACCCCGACAAACAATCAAGACATTCCAAAATATCATTGGCGTAGAATTTTATTTATAAATAATTTTTCTAATCTAAGCGTTAGGAACCTTCCTGTAGATATCAAACCGGCCTTCTATACAAACAATAACCTTGCCAAATTTTTAATTAATACTAAAGACAAAGAAGATCATTTAAGTTTCTCCGGTATTTATAAACTTAGCTGTAGTGATTGCCCTGCTTACTATATTGGAAAAACCGCACGTAATGTCAACACTAGAGTAAAAGAACATTTAAGATGTTTAAATGGAAAGGGGTTCTCTGAGCTTGCAAATCACCTAATCTCAACAGATCATACTTTTAATAAAATTTCAGGAACTCGCATATTACATAAAAATAATATAGGTATAAAACTAGACAATTTAGAAGCTTTAGAGATTAGGAAATCATTAAATACAAATATGTCAGAATTCTTACTCAATAACCAAATCAATTTATCAAATCAAAAAAATTCACCTTATAGCCCTATTTTTAACTTATTTCCAGCTATTCATCCTAACCCATGATATTATGTATGTGTTTTAGTGTTAGTCTGATGTCCTTCATTATTAATATTATCATATATCTAAATATCGTCCTTTATCTTATAATGTAAAATACATCAAAATTTGTTTAATATCTCATTTATTACCGTTAACTGTTGGTTTTTATTTGTGATTAGATCTATACTGTTGTCTCCCTCCCACTAATTGATTATTGTATTGTTGTCTCCCTCCAACTAATTGATTATCCACTTTACCTCTGTCAAATACTTTGTTTGGTCATTTTCTTTCTCCCTCTGTCACTCAACTTATATATAAGCCATAGCTCTCACTTAAGATTTAGTTATTATTACTTATATCCTGAAGAAGCTTGATGTAAGCGAAACCGGTCGATACGTAATATAATAAATTCGTGGTTAAAATACAAAGTGTTTTATTTATTTTTATAATAAAATTATTTAATTTGTTGAATTTAATTTAATGTAAAAAATCACATAAAAAACCTTATTTTTGGTCCATTAAAAAAAGTTAGGTGGAGCAAAGTTTTAATCAGCATGACGTTAATAAAAATTATATTCTAACGATCATTTTATAGAGATCTATGTACGTGACAAGTGCAACCATTAATAATACTTAATACGTACGGGACAAACATTAATAATATTTAATACATACGGGACAAGTACAAACATTAATAATATTTAATACATACGGGACAAGTACAAAAATTAATAATATTTAATAAATGCGGGGCAAGTGCAACCATTAATAATATTTTAATACATGCGGGGCAAGTACAAACATTCATAATATTTAATACATACGGGACAAGTACAAACATTAATAATATTTTATACAGGCGGGGCAAATGCAACCATTAATATTATTTAATACATGCGAGGCAAGTGCAACCATTAATAATATTAATTTAATACATACGGGGCAAGTGCAACCATTAATAATATTAATTTAATACATGCGGGGCAAGTGCAACCATTAATAATATTAATTTAATACATGTGCAATCATTAATAATATTTAATACATAAGCAAGTGCAATCATTAATAATAGTGCAAGTGCAATCATTAATAATATTTAATACATACGGTACAAGTGCAACCACAACAGACGGAAATATACATGAAACCATTTTTTCCACCAGACCTGCTCTGTACATTTAATAAATATCACTACAGTGTAGGTCCCTACATTCATTTCGTCTTAATACAATATACGGGACAAGTACATACAAAAATTGATAATATTTAATACATACGGGACAAGAACAAACATTAATAATATTTAATAAATGCGGGGCAAGTGCAACCATTAAAATTATTTAATACACGCGGGGCAAGTGCAACCATTAATAATATTAATTTAATACATGCGGGGCAAGTGCAACCATTAATAATATTAATTTAATACATGCGGGGCAAGTGCAACAATTAATAATATTAATTTAATACATGCGGGGCAAGTGCAACCATTAATAATATTTAATACAGACAAGTGACAAGACAAGTGCAACCACAACAGACGGAAACATACTTGAAACCAATTTCCACCAGACCTGCCCTGTACATTTAATAAATATCACTACAGTGTAGGTCCCTACATTCATTTCATCTGTGTAGATATTCCAAAGGTAATAGATGGGATATTCTATTCCAGTGGGTATTTCAGAGTAGGGTTCTGTAATTAATTGGTATTTCTATCTTGATTGTAATTCTGTACGTAGGTACAAAAGATTAAAATATTATAAACGATAGAAATCTAGGAGCTTTGTAACCATGACAACCGTGAAAGCGAAGCCTTCAGCAGATTAACATGCCCGGTACAGTGTGAACACGAAATATTGCTCCTTTATAAATGGTATTATTTACTTTAATCATAGAACTTTTGCTGCCATCAGTATCACATTTTATTATTTATGTATATTTATCATTGTTATCTGAACAGTTAGTAGCTGAATTGACAAATGTATCAGGTACCCACCCGGATCTCCGGGGTTTAATTGTATTGGTTCCGCGACTTTTCATCCCGCGACAAAATATTCCCGACAAAATATCCTACGGATAAAACATCACCTAACGAAATATCTACTAAAACCTAACCTAATCTAACCTAACAAAAAAATGGGACAATAATAATACAGACATCCTAGAAATACAATAAACTATTGTTCAAAGATATTAAAATGGAACAAAAATAATACAGACATCCTGTAAAGACAATAATTTTATTTTCAAAAATAGTAAAGTGGCACAAAAATAATGCAGACATCCTGTAAAAACAATTATTTATTGTTCAATAATTTTAAAATGAGACAAAAATAATACAGACATCCTGTAAAGTTAAGTTAGGTTAGGTTTTAGTAGATATTTTGTTAGAGGATATTTTGTCCATAGAATATTTTGTCGCGGGATAAAAACGCGCATTACCAATTCTATTTGCCAAGCCTCCATCATTGCACAAGTTAACAAGGCGGGTATGGGTACTGCCGCCTCGGGAACCATTTATTAGATTATCAACACACTGCCATGGGTCACTCCAAGTAACCCTACGGTTGGCTATGTTTGGTGACTTAGCAGGGGTGCCCGAGTTAATGGGTTGAGGTTTACCTAGATCTTAGCGGCGAATGCGTTTGCCCACCTCCTTGTTTGCGGGCCGCATCGGGAGAGACTGTTTGAGGGAGACCTAACCTGCACCTCTTCAGCGACTTTCTCGACCCATCGTCTTGCACCACAGCGGGAGGAATGGTTTCATACTTCCGTTACTCCTGCGCACTGACGATTGTTAGAAAGATAACATTGTTAAATTTGTGTTAAATATTAAAATAAAATGGGACTCGGACGTTTAATTGAAAGTAAAAGAGTCCATAGACAGAAATGAATGAGGATGAATTTAAATATAAAATGACAGGTGGAAAATGAAGTTAAATATTTCAAAACAGGATGACACAACAATCAAAAAAGTTAACTGGCATTAACCCTAAACTGATTATTTAACTACATGACGGAAAGTAATAAAAATAATGACATTCGTTTGACCTCCCTGTAGTTGAATAAAAGCTTGCGGGACAAGTGCAACCACAACAGACAGAGATGCCTCCACATCGTCGGCGAATATTCGAATAATTACGTAAATTGCAGTCACTATCAAATGACGGAGTAATGATCCTGGCCGCGTAGGTAGGTACTAGGTACCTGCTGTGCCGTGCGCCGTGTGACGAGTGCCAGGATTTATAACCGGGAAATACTGGCTGGCGAGGGGCGAAGGGGGTGGGAGCGAAATAATACCATCAACCTTAAATAACAAAGTATTAATTTATTTTAGTTTTTTTTAATAAGTATCTACCAACCTATTTTTTTACATTATCCTCAAAAAGAAGGCCCATGAAAAAAATTATTTTCATCCGGGTCGATGTCATATTTGGGGATGCTTTGTGGAAGGTCTTTTTAAGAAAAGGTCTTTTTAGTAGAAGTACTGGGAAGGAAAAAGGTGTGGCGGGTGGCAATCTAGGGGTCAGTGTGTCCAGGATTGACAAACGTATGGATCCATCCCTCCCGCTGCGGTGGAAGATGATCAATCGGGAGACCAGCTGGATAGGTCATAAATCATCAAACCGGTCTCTTCCGATCCGGCCTATCACGCAGCTGGTAGGCTTTTCGCATTAGCCGCTAAGACATGAACACATCTCACCCATAAACGCGGGCATCCTGCCAGGACACCAAACGTAGCGAGCTACTCGAGTGATCTACGGCAGAGGTGTTGGTTATCTAATAAACGGTTTCCATACCCGCCTCGCAAAAGTAATTTCTCAATAGGTAAGTTACTATTATTATCTTCTTCTTCAGTGATTTTTTTTTTTTTTTTACAGTGAATACCGCACAAGAATCTCAACTGCTCCCGTCTGGAGCCAGTGAGACTATGGCATCCCCAATTGGGGTATGTTGTGAGGCTGAAGGTAGCGGGGAGGGGAAGGAGGTGGGGAAGAGGAAGGTTGGGAAGTACCTGGCTATTCAGATCTGGTCACTAAACACGGCTAAAGCCATTTTCAAGCAACGTTTCAATTCTGAATGGTGGTTTTACACCAGGGCGATACTGATAGTATCTTCCACTCTGGAACATGCCGCAAATATACTATATATTATTTTAAATGAATTAATTGTGAAATAACACAAATTAATCAAATAAAATTTATTTGCGCATGCCGGGTTCGAACCCGCGACCTCCGGAATGTGAGTCAAGAGTCTTAGCCACTGGACTACGGAGGTCGTCAATATATTATTATATTATTATTTAAAAAAATAATATATTAATATATTAATATATTATTATTTAAAAAAAAAACGGTTTAAATTCTGCTAGGTAAGCAGAATTTGTTTGTGAGTACTTAAGCCTTTTAAAAATGATAATACTTGGATATTAATAAAAATAAAATAAAAACTTTGAATATAAACCACGTTCCAAAAATTTTAACTTGACAACAATTAATTTTTTTTAATGTATGTTTTGCTATAACCCTACGAAGATAATGGGGAAAACCCATAATTTTTTTTATAAAATCTGAAAATTGTTGTCCGCCCTTGACACCGCTCTCCCAAAAAGTTGTCTTATATTTACAGCACGAACTGGAGAATTATATTCTTTAATTAACTTTATAATGTTATCATTAGATATTTATTTCTTATTTTACGAATGAAATTTTGTATAAATAACCTAACATAATTATTATTGTCAGTGCATTTTTAATTTTTGCATTGAAACACTCGATGTGTAGGTACCGCACAGACAATCATTCAAGGTTCCCCTAATTGTCAAAAGATATCTATAGAAAACACAACAAAAAGTATTATATGTTTTGCCATACAATCGTATTAACCTAATTAAAGCAGAAAATCTGTTACAGAGTTATCTGAAGCGGAGAAATCTAAACCAGTGAGCAGGAAATTGTTTTTTTTTCTCTCTGATTTGTTTATTTCATCTCACAACAATATTTCGATAATGAGCCTCGGTACGTTGACAAAAAACTAAGACTAGATGCCTCATTTTAAGTTCCTTTTTTTCCAAAGTTTGCAACTGAGCAATGAAATGAATAAAATATTTAAAACATGGTAATCAGTTTCTTAGAAAATGCACTGCCTAGTTAAACCATAATGTATTCACAGTTGTATTGCAGATTATTCTCGACGGACGAATACCAGATACATTAACGTCCGGTTGATTAGTCAGATATATTCGAAAAATCTAAATTTGAGTTAGTATGCAGTTTGTTGTAAAAGTGTGCCCTTTATCTGGTACAATACTCAGATTACTCATAAACACCACCAAATCAATTATAATGCAAAAAAACTTGTAGAGAATTAAACAAAATGTTGATATCTTCTGGGTCACTAGAAGGCTATTTCAAAATATCATAATAATGTACCGGACCATTATGCCTCCCGGTGTTATTTTACAGCATATTTAATATGTAAAACACAGACACGGGTATATATTATTTGATTTATGGTGAGCATTCAAATGTTGCTTTCCTAGTTATCTCAAAACTTAGAGATGTCTGACTAATCAACTGGACGAAAGACATATCCATGTCCAACATTGATTTATTAATCCTTGTTTATATTATTTGGCTTAGATCTATAAACTCCGAAGAAGCTTTTTATGTGAACACAGGACGAAAGTCCCAACTGCTCCCAAGCGCCTGAAGCCAGTGATACTATAGCATCACAATTGGGTTATGTTGTCAGACTGAAGGTAGAGGGGAGGGGAAGGTGATTGAGAAGAGGAGGGTAGGGAAGTACCCGGCTATTCAGATCTTGTCACTATACATAGCTAAAATATATTTCAAGTAACGTTTCTATAATGAATGGTGGTCTTATACCACGGTGACACCGAGAGGATCCTCCACTGTGGATAGTGCCGCAAATGTTCATTATATTATTTTTAATGATTAAATTGTTACACAGCACAATTCAATCTAATAAAATTTTAATGAGCACGCCGGGATTTGAACCCGCGACCTTCAAATTTATAGTCGAGAGCCTTATCCCTCGACCACGGAGGCCGTCAACACATAAATAAAAAATTATAATAATTATATGTAATAAGCTGGGCAGTAACTACAAATATAATGATGTTGGTGCTTTTTTTTTAATTTTAACGCTCTTCAAAATACATGTGTTCTGGTCCAGCATAGCATGACAAGAGGTATGGTGCTGCTAAATGATATCTCTAGGTCTCTTGACATTTTCAACATTAACGTTGAAGGTTTCAAGACATTTTAGGCGAAAAATCTAAATATGTAATTTTTCTCAGTTTTTTGTATCTATTTCGATATGCATCGTCGAAATATTTCTAAAAAAATCAGTGCGTCTTTTACGACGAGCATTTTAAGATGATTTTTTCGGATTAATTAAAAATAATTTAAATACCATTATTAAAGAAATTTACAAAAAAATATACGTTTTCAGAAAGATGTATTCAATGTTGTTTTGTAATAAAAAATTATAATTATTCTCGTAGGTCTACAAAAACAGGTGATATGATTTTTTGAAAAAATAAAACTTTTTGTTCAATTCTGAACAATTAACTTTACTGCATTTCAAATTTCCGTGATATTATTGTTGATTTTTAAATTTATTTATTTAAAGTTATGTAAATTGGTTTATTGTAATAGAATCATTATCATCATTATTACATAGTATAAAATAAAGTCGCTCAAAATGTATGTGCGCGTTAATCTTTTAAACTACGCAACGGATTTTAATACGGTTTTCACCAATAGATAGAGTGATTGAAGAGGAATGTTTATATGTATAATACATGTAAATTATATTAGAGAAAAGCTGAGAAATTTAAAGAAAACATATTTTTGTGTGATTTAAAACGGCTGGCGGGCCGTACTATAGTCACTTTTGAAATTCTTTCTACGGAAGAAATTGGAAAATAGATGTCCTAGAGTAAGTAGGTATTTGATTTGAATTATTTTATTTGATAAAGTCGCTCAAAATGTATGTGCGCATAGATCTTTTAAACTACGCAACGGATATTCATGCGGTTTTCTCCAATAGATAGAGTGATTCAAGAGGAAGTATATATGTATAAAAACATGCTTATTATAGTAGAGAAAAGTTGAGAAATTCAAATATTCAATTCAGGCAACGGGCAGCTGGCAAGCGGGTGGTGTGGATTTTATAAAGTTTGGGTAATGGCGTTGTGTTTCGTTAGCCACAGCAACGTGTGGCCGGGTCTGCTAGTTATGTATAAAAAATAAAATTAAAAAATTTAATGCTTATACTATAATGCTATTTGTACTATTCTATTGATTCAACCATACTCCAAGCACCTGCTGACGAATTACAAAAGTAGTTTAGCAGACTTGAATGAAAAAAAAATACGTGTTTCGCATTAAATAATAATAAAAATAAAGCACCTTAAAAACTATCATTTCGTACTTCTTATCTTAGAGTAAGAGAACAAGTGAAACGCCTCGAGGGATTTTATTCAGAATTCTATTAAGTAAACTGTGTATGTAAAATCTCGTCCTTATAGGCGAGATGCTATTGAACCTAGTATTGAAAACAGGAGTAGGGATCCACCCTAATAGGCGTTCTTCTACCACATAATCACCATACTTAATAGCCTGGGAGGACGAAAGACGCTAAAAACTATAGTTAGCACGGCTAATTATAAGCGAAGCCTCCGGTAACGAGATCCGCAGGCGATTTGCAAGACCGTAAAAATAATCATAAATTTAATAGTTGTGCATGCCTCCTTGGTTGTGAAGTAACTTCCCCACCTCCCCTTCCCCTTCCCATTCCCGCTACTTTCAGCCTAATAACATACCCCAATTATTGGGGATGCCATAGTCTCAACCATGGCTCCAGACGGTTGTGAACAGTTGTATAAAGGTTTAAATTCCGGTCGACGAAAATCTCGTCGAAAAAGTCGTTAATTGAAAATCTCTGAAAAATGATTGGGAAGTTTCCCTAAATTTCTGAACTGGTACACTTTGCTAAAAATAGAAAAGGCTTTTAAAAACGTCAAGATCGAAGCTTCATGGAGGTGTGTTATTTTGTAATACAACAACAACGCATTATAAAATCGTCTGTAGATTTCATAATAAACTTAATTATTTCATCATTAATGGAGATTAATTTTGGCTTTCCTGCAAAAAGGTTTTTAATTGATTTTACTCTTTCTTCAATTTGAGAGGCCGCCCCGGGAACCTTTATTGGATAACCAACACCTCTGAAATAGGTCACCTCAAGTGGTTCGCTACGTTTGGTGATTTAGCAGGGGTGCCCGGGTTTATGGGGTGAGGTTTGGTTTAGGTCTAGGAGGCGGATGATCAGGACACGCTGAACCCCAGATTCCTACCCACCCCTTAAACCCTTTTCCTTCCCAGAACTCTCCTCTCCTTCCTTTCCTTAAAAAAACCCTCCACACAGCATCCCCAAAGATGACATAGGCCCTTATGGAAATTATTTTGCTCACGGCCTCCTGTGTAGAGCTCATGTAAAAAGAAAAAATAAACTCTTAATAATTTTACATGCAAAGCTCTATTCAAGTGATTTTATGCTTTGTTTTAATTTATATGCGCAATTTTAAATTAATTTTAACCTAAGCGATTCTAAAAATATTTTTATTCTCAATTTCTTTATTTCTTAAAGCTTCCGTCTTAAAACAATCATTAAAATAGCACGACAATTTTTATTTATTATTAGCTTTTGCCCCCGGCTTCGCTCGCATAGTATTAGGGGGATACCCACAGCGCCTCCTCCACCTTCCCTATCCCCACTCCAATCCCCTCCTCCTCCTCTCCCCCACCCCCTCTCACCCCTCTCCCCCCACAAATCCACCTCACCCCTCACCCTCCCCCTTCACCCGCCACCATTCCTCATCCTCCCCCCCACCTCCGCCCTGAACAACATCCTATCCCCCCCTAACCCCCCTCCATACCCGCTACATTCATTTTTCAAACAGCTCGCGTGCCACCTATTGCAATTTTGGTAAATAAATTTCATAATGCCAGAGCACTAAGCTATAGCCTAACTATTCTGATGTATGAGCTATATTATTGTAAAGTTTCATTAAAATCCATTCAGTAGTTTTCGCGTGAAAGAGTAACAAACATACATCCATACAAACTTTCACCTTTATAATATTAGTAGGATTTCTAGCTCAGGGTAACAACTTGCATCGCAATGGCTTGTTCACTAACATAGATTATATTATTATACAGAACTATTGCTAAAATCATGTTTCTGTAAAAACTAAGATAGGTGATATTTTCGTTTTTTTTTCGTCGAACGCGGGCGACGCGACAACTATTAGCAACTTTTTGTTAGTTCTTATTTATTTTTATATCCTGTTTAATAGTGTAAGGTTTTTACTAAACGACTATAATTCTCCCATCATGCTAAATATTATGATATCAATTTTCTGAGTCCATGTATAGCTAACCGCGCGCCTGATATTCTTAGGGCCGCACGTTAGTGCCCGCAGTTTCATAAAATTAACATGAATAGTGTACTGTTAAGTTCTCGATTATGTAATACTTACGATACTATTTTATTTTATTTTATTTTATTTTATTTGGAAAACCAACAGTTACATTATTTACTTAGGTGTATTTACATGTGTATATGTTATTGAACCAATGATAGGTTTTCACTGGTGTGTATTAATTAGAGAGATTAAAAAGTAATAAAAGTTATAATAGTTATAATAGCTTATTGGGATGGGATGGTGGGCGGGAGGGGAAGGGGATGGATCTATTCTCGGAGTGAATAAGTTATTTGTATAGAAGTATAATAGTTTGTATATGTTTAGAAGTTATTTATTGTTTATTTTTTTTAGAATTTGGGGTGCTGTGTTGAATAAGTCGAATTCATTGTATGAATTGTTAAAAAAGTGTGAAGCGCGGTTAATGAATGTGTTTTGTTTAGAGTTAGTGTTGCATCGAGGAGTGTTAAGTGTGTGATTTAGTCTAGTTTGTCTGGTGGGCACTCTTAATTGAATTCTTTCAAGTAATTCCGGGCAATTTATCGCAGAGGTGGCTATCTTTTGCAGGAATATTACGTCTGCAGAATTTCTACGATTTTCTAGTGACAAGATTTTGAAAAACGTGGCTGACTCCACATTACTTAGATGTGGACGATATCCCCGAAAATCAAGGTATCGTAGAAAACGATTTTGTATTTTCTCAATCCTTTCTATGTATGTTGTGTACCTGGGATTCCAGACTTGAGAGGCGTACTCCAGAGAACTGCGTACATACGCAAAGTACAGCATTTTCATAGTGTTTACCTTTTTAAAGTGTTTGCAGGTTCTGAGTATGAAGCCAAGTACCTTGGAAGCTTTTGCAATTATGGATTCGATATGTCGGTCAAAAAGTAATTTCGGGTCTAGCACTACTCCCAGATCTTTGGCCTCCATCATTTTTTTTAAGTATTGTGCCGTTAAGGGAATAATCAAAAGAAATGGGATTTTTGTTTCGGGTAAAGCTGATGACGCCGCATTTTTTAACATTTATTTGAAGGTTGTGTTGTGTACAGTAGCTATTTAGGCGATTTAAATCTTCTTGTACGCGAGTACAGTCAGTGATACTTGTAACAGGAGAGAATATTTTCATGTCGTCTGCGTATAATAACGTTCTGGAGTAAAGAAAACATTTTCCAATGTCATTAGTGTATATGTTGAAGAGCAATGGTCCCAATAATGACCCTTGGGGTACTCCTGACGGTACGGTTACCCAATTTGATTTATAGCCACCGACGACAACTGCTTGGCTGCGATTTTTCAAATACGACGAGAGCCATCTGAGGAGATCTCCGTGTACGCCGATTAGTGAAAGTTTAGTCAACAAGACATCATGGATTACTAAATCAAAGGCTTTGCTATAGTCTGTGTATATTGCATCTACCTGTACGCGCTGGTCCATATTGTCTTGTAAGATTTCGACAAATGCCGTTAGGTTAGTGGTTGTAGATTTTCCTCTCATAAATCCATGTTGATTGTTGTTAAGTGATGATCTCAAGGCTGTAAACATCTGGTCGTACATAATTTTTTTGAAAACCTTACTGAAAATGCAGAGCTTTGATATGGGCCTATAATTTTCAACGTCAGATTTTTGGCCGTTCTTGAAAATGGGAGTTACAAATGCAGTTTTCCAAGTGTTTGGCACAATTCCCTCATTAAGGGAGCGACTAAAAATTATGAATAATGGTTTAGAAAGGCTGCGCGCACATTTGCTTATGAAGAAAGGGGGAATTTTATCTGGGCCTGCGCCTTTATTGGGATCTAAATTTTCAAGTTGTTTCTGTATGTGATGCTGGTTGATTTCAATATTATGAATGCTAGCAATACAGGGCTCACTGGTGTAGTCTGGCAGGATCTGGTTAATCCGAGCATTATTATTGTAGACTGAAGTGAAATATTTAGAGAATAAGTTGCAGATGTCAGATCCATTTTCAGCTTTTTCGTATTTGAACATCATGGTATTCGGAACGCCATGGGATTTGGAGTTTGACTTAATGTAGTTCCATACTTTTTTTGGATCGGCGGATATATCATGTTCTATTTTAAGTAAGTATTTATTATGGCATTCCCAGTTAAGTTTTTTGTGACGTGATCTTAGTAGAGAGAAAGTGGCATTGTCAGAAGGATTTTTATATGTCTTGAACTTTTTGAAGTATTTATATTTTTCTGTTGTTAATTTGATGAGGGCAGAGTTATACCATGGCGGGTATTTCGAATTCCTACATAATTTCATAGGAATATGGGCGTCTATAAGATGATTTAATTGCGAGTAGAATTTATTTAATGCTGTGTTCACGTCACCAAACGAACGTAGCTCATTCCAGTTTACCTGGTCGAGAGATGTGTTAATTTGGTCGTAATCACCGCGCTTATAGACGTAAGCCCTTCTAGGCTCTTCCACTAGTGGAGCGGGTTCAGAAAATAAAACTTTCATTATTAAGGAGGTGTGATGAGGGTCTTCTAAAATTAATGGTTCATCACAAGCAGAGACCGGTACCAGGTCATTACATAGAACGAGGTCAAGAAAGTGACCGTTGGTATTTGGAATTCCATTACATTGAAACAATCCCGAAAAATGCATGCAGTCAATAAATGATGTACTAACAGGCGATAAGCGATCACTGGGTATAATTGAGAGACTTATTCCATGAAATGTCAGTGAGGTTAAAATCACCTAGGATAATGAATTTATCTGTGGGAAATTGCAACGTAAGTGATGAAATTTGTGTGAGGAAGCTTTCCATATTTTTACGATATGTTGGTCCTTTAGGGAGGTAAACACAACATATGTGGAGATTTGTTTGTTTGGATCCCCTCGATTCTAATGTTATCCAGACGTCCTCAGCTTGTGAGTGCCACTCTGGGCGCTCGCGAGGTATCAGCTCACGACGAACAGCGACTAAGACACCCCCGCCCAAGCGTTGGCCCGTGCGAGTGTAGTCCCGATCTCGGCGGTGTACATCGTAGCGATCATCAAATAGCTCTTCGTTGCGGATGCCATCAACGAGCCATGATTCAGACAGAGCGATAACATCATATTCGTTGGACCGAACAGCCACCAATAACTTGTCAGTTTTAGTGCGTAACCCTCTCACATTTTGGTAATAGATATTTAAAGACATTGGTTAAACCGTGCGAATCTATGATTAAGTGCGAAATTGAAGTGAATTTGTGTCGATGTTCGTATTTTGTTATTGACGGATTTATGTTTATTTTTATGAAATTCCCAAAGAATTTTACAAAAAATGCTAGAAAATTGTACAAAAGCTAAAAAGTGTGTTAGAATGAATGGAACTAAGAAATGTATTAGAGTGATTAGATCCATAGGGTAGGCGTGGGGGATAAGGGAAGGAAGGGTACATTCTAAGTGAGAAGAAAATATAAGAATAATTAAAATGAAATTAGTATAAAGAAATGCAGTAATTTTAAAAGGCCTTATCTGGAGGCTTGGCTCAGCTGAGGACTTTCTGCATCTACTCTGTTGGGTCCTGTGGCTGGAGGCTCGCGGTCCATTTTCTTCAAATCTGCTTCCTTTGAGATAATGATGGGTGCTGACGTCGTATTTCGTCGAGCGTAAATTAGGCAGTTTTTTGTCCAGACGAATCTATAACCTTTTTCTTTGGCGAGAAGCCTTCCGCTGTAGAATAGATGTTTATTCATGCTCGTGAGATGGTCACCTATGTAGACATTTTGCGGGGATCCCGTAAATCCCAGTTCCGTTGACGTGATCACTTTGCGGTCTTTTACCGCCTGCAGAAGCTGGTTTTTTAAGCTTCGGCTGGTTAATTTTACAATCACAGATTTTAGGGGTTTAGTCTTCCCAGTCTCGCCGCCTCTGGGAGCAACTCTCGTTATGAACTCCACGTCCCTTTCACCTAGACTCATATTGCTCAGACTGGCGATTTTTGAGATGAGGGTTATTAAGTTTTCACCTTTTTTTTCAGGAATACCCCTTATTTCGAGGTTTTGAAGTCGTGCCCATTGGACTTTTTTATTCGTTTCTTCAATTATGTTGCGTACTTCCGTTCTCAGGTTCATTACTTCTGCTTCCAAGTTTTCCACTTTTGTAAGGCGTTTTTCAAAATCATCAATCTTATTTCCAAATGAAGCGACCTCCTGGTGGCAGCTGTTAACCGATTTCTGCACCCCTTGTACTTCCTCACGCAGAGATTTTATATCATCGTGCAGTCCCTTGAGTGAGGACAGGTCCTTTTATAAAATGTTGGTTCCTACTATAAAATGCATTAATGGCAATAATCCTCGACGGCCACCCTGGTCGTGGAGTAAGGTTCTCGACTACGAATAAGGAGATCGCGGTTTCAAATTAAAACGCTTTGTTTTTTCTGCCGTCTATTTCAGCTGAGAATTCCAAAGACTTTGAAAAACACGCGATATTGATCCCACACTCACAGAACATCTAAAAAACGCCCCAACATTTGCACGTGGTATTTCCACTTGAGAACTGCTCGTTTTTACTAATTTCTTGCGCTGTTGGCGGTGGATTGGTTAAAATCTCGGTGACCCGACAATTCGTCCTGCGACAATTCATCCGGCGACAGTTCATCCTGCGACAGTTCATCCGGCCGACAGTTCATCCTGCCGACAGTTCATCCTGCCGACAGTTCATCCCGCCGACAATTCATCCGGCGACAATTCATCCTGCCTGATCATTTAGAAGATTTTAATTAAGTAAGTATGCAAAGAGGATATACGGCCGTACAACCAAAATCGGTATACTTATATCGGAAGGCATCTTGAGTGGAAATCCGCTGTAAAAATATTTTTACTAACAATAATTTCGACTCTCCGAAGAAGCATGCGTGAATAACAAAATACGACATACTTATACGTGCAGTCGGCTTAGCAAAGAACGGTAAAGATTCCTACTTGCATCTAATAAACCTTTTTTATCTGAAATTAACACCATCTTTTTATGGTGAATTGACAGATTTAAAAAAAAACACAAGAGTCCCAACCGTCTCGAGCCCGTGAGTGCCAATGGCATTCCCAATTTTGGTATGGTGTGATGCTGAAGGTAGTGGCGAGGAGAAGGAGATGTGGAAAACGTATCTTCCTGGCTATTCAGATCTAGTCACCAAACACGGCTACGTTAGGTTAGGTTAGGTTGTACGGCCGTATATCCTCTTTGCATACTTACTTGAAGAAAAAATCTTCTAAATGATCAGGCAGGATGAATTGTCGCCGGATGAACTGTCGGCAGGATGAACTGTCGGCAGGATGAACTGTCGGCCGGATGAACTGTCGCAGGATGAACTGTCGCCGGATGAATTGTCGCAGGATGAACTGTCATGGAACCAAAATCTCAGTCTCTTCTAAGTGACCGGGTCCTGTTGGACCCGGTTTCACTCGTCTCTGCGGCGTGCGCTAGTAATGTTATTTAATTATTATTATTATTTTTTTTTTTTTTTTCATAAGAAGCAATTACTTTGTGGTTAGATATTATATTATAAAAATAAAACAACACTTTGTATTTAACCACGAATTTTGTGTTGTTTCACAACTAAATAATTAAAAAATATATATATTATATTTTAACCACTCGAGCGCGACTGCGTTATTATTTACTTTTTCCTCCGATTGCTCATGATTTTTTGGTAACCATTTTGAAAATTTTCCGCCGACATTAAAAAATCATACCTCCGAATTTTAATATGGAAAAATAAAATTTACGCATCTAGGGAAAATTTGCCTAAAACTGGCAGCAAAGCAATCCGAGGTATTTTAAATGGTGCCATATTGTGGCAAAAAGCGCTCCAGTAGTTAGTGGCACGTTTTAGATTGGAAGATATTCTCAGTATCACATTGGTAAAAGACCTGAAATTGAAACTTTGACCTTATTTGAAATGGCTTTAGTCGTCTTTGTGGGCTGGTCTGAATAATCAGGTACTTCACCATCTTCCTCTTCCCCATCTCCTTCCCCTCCCGAATACCTTCAGCCTCTCAACATACCCCAATTGGGGTTGCCCAAAGATATTGAAATATAAGTAGATGTGCTATCTGCTGTTTTTACTATGTGGGTCTGGGCTTCCGGGTGTCGCCGATATTGTTTACCAATTAACAAATAAACTAAAAGAACAAATAATTAATGAATAAACCAAACGAACGTTAAACTAAATGAACGAATTCTTTCCTTATTCAAAATATATTGTTAACCAATATTAATGCACATTTTCAAAAAATTAACGAAATGAACAAATTCTTTTTGTATGAAAACTACGCTAATTAGCGCGTAGTCCGGCGACAGTTGCGCGGACACCATAGCATATCTCTTCTGTATTTGAATATCTTTGGGGTTGCCAGTTGCCATAGTCTCCTTGGCTCCTGACGATTGGGAGCAGTTTGGACTCTTGAGCAGTAATCACCTTTAAGAATATATTCTTATTAGAAAAAACATTATTTTGAAAATGTATTACTGAGCATGTTCTGTATCGTAGTAGTCACATTTTTGCCTTTTAGTCGTTAGGTTAAGGGTTCGATTGAAATTTTGGGTATTTCACAACCTCAGTGACAACGAGATATTAAATGAGAGTTGCTAATTTGATCGTGTTGGGTTATCTTTGATTTTGTCTAAAAAATGGTTAGAAAGGTTTAAAATATTAATGTATATTCGTTTTTAACTAAGTATTGAACGTGTTTAATACGGCCACGTGCTTGAGGCAATAGTTTCCTGAAAATAGTAGTAGGCATAATTTTTTTGTGTACGCATCAATAGAATGAACAATTCCTTTTTCGAACATACCGTAATTTGTGTGTATAACTTTTAGAACAGTTTGTTTAAATCTTTAAGTTAATTTTCAAGTTCTGTGAAAATTCTGGTGAAATGCAGATCCCGCCAATGTCTGGGAATTTAATAAAAAGGCACTTTTTACATGAGAAAAGTGTGGAGAAGATGAATAAAAAATAAATTAAGGCGCGCTCGGAAAAATTGAGGGAGATACAACCGTTCAAAGTATTTAAAATTTCACTTCGCTAACTGATATTGACAGTTCGTTCGCCATTTTTTCACTGTTTATGTTGGATCCCAGACCTAATACAGAATTAATAGTACGCCAGAATCACAAACCATGTTACTCAAACCTAGCGTAGCCGCTAAACCACTTGAAAACTGGGATTTTTTTCTTGCCTTGACGCGAGTAGGCGTTATAAAGGGGCACTTTTTTGTATCACAAACTATGTTTAGCGTATTAGGTTATAACAAAATGGCGGGCGGACTGTCAATATCAGTTCGCGAAGTGAAATTTTAAATATTTTGAACGGTTGTATCTCCCTCAATTTTGCCGAGCGCGCCTTAATTTTTTTTTATTCAGCTTTTCCACACTTTTCTCATCTAGAAAGTGCCTTTTTATTTAATTTCCAGACATTGGCGGGATCTGCATTCCTCCCGAAATTTCTATCCAATTTCTGTGATTATTTCAGTTTTATGAAGCAACTGGCCTATAATGATATAATAACAGAACTTGGATAAAACTTACACAGAGCTTGAAATTAAAATCAATTTTTTTTTTTAAATTATGTGATTACCTCACAAGAGTCCCAGCTGCTCCCGTCTGGAGGCTGTGAGATTATGACATCCCCAATTGGGATATGATATGAAGCTAAAGGTGGTGGAGAGGGGAAGGAGATGGGGAGGAGAAAGGTGGGGAAGTACCTTGTTATTCAGATCTAGTCACCAAACAAGGCTAAAGCCATTTAAACAATGGTTCAATTCTTAATATTGGTCTTACACCGGGGCGAGTATCTTCCCCTCTGGAACGTGCCGCAAATATACTATGTATTATTTAATTATTTTTATTGAAATAATTGTGAAATAACATAAATTAATAATTTTTTTGCCTTCTTGACCTTCGGATTGCGATTCAAGAGCCTTACCCTTAGACCACGCCGCTCGTCGATTGAGGAATTGTTCAAATAAGTTATAAACAACTGCGATTATTATAAAATAAACTGAATTTGCCGCATTACACAATAAAACCATATCCGAAAAGGGGTTTATAAATAGGAGAGTTTGGACTTGAAAGTGTGTTTTTTAGACCTTATACTTTATTTTTTTATAGGCTTATTAAAAAACTTATAAAAAAAATGACTGATATTTTTAAGGGCCAAGGTATGTTCTGCACGCAGTATTTAATTGAAGCATCTACAATACTTCTAAGCGATCAAATTTTCAAAACAAAAACATATGATTTTGCATTATTTACTATGACTTCATCTTAAGTAGAAGTTTCGGGTTTTATTATATATGAATTATATATTACTACGAATATTTGATAATCAAATATTCGTAGGATTTTGAATATTTTAGATTTTCGAATATTTGGTAATCATCAAAACATAGGTGAATTTATTGGTTATATGGAACTATAAATAATCAGTTTGTTTGTCTCCATATTAAAATTCGGAGGTATGATTTTTTTATGTGGGCGGAAAATAAAGGCCAAAAAATCTCGAGCAATCTGAGAAAAAAGTTTTTGATTGCGCTGTCCCTCCAGTGGATAACAAGATGGAATATAAGAAGAGATAGAATTAACAATCTAAGAAAGCACCGTGTTATTTCTTGGAGAGGTAGGAAAAGAGGATACCATTATATTATTCCATAACGAAGACCACCAAGATAAGACTCGTCATAACTTCAGCAAAGCTGGGCAAATTCATTGGAGGGGACCCCACCACTTTCCCAACGGCGTTGTAAGGAAACATATGGTTTCCTCTTTCATCGCACACGCCAAGACTCTATTTTATTGAACGAAGCTACATTTATTTGAACGACTCTAGACCCTCCAATGTCCATGCATACGGGGTTAGAAAGCAGTATGCAAGTACTTACATTAACATAATACAAAATAATAATAAATGTGGCAGCCCGTGGAATAATTCTTCTGCAATCTGTAGAGAAAAATATAGATAGATAAAAGTGTTAGTAAATAAAAAGAAAAATAAGACCTGCGCCCGGTTAAGGAAGCCTGGAGTAAGAGAAATAACGAAAAAAATATTAATATAATGCAAGTTTTTACAATAATAACATAGGGAAAATAAATATAGAAAGAAAATATTCAGAGAAGGTATTCCACAAACCACCAGGCAGTCCCAATGACAATGTGCATGGCTATCGGCCCAACCGCAGACGAAACCTTTGAACTGGGCAAGTTCAATTTATTTGTTTCATTTTTATCATCAGGGCACATAAGTAATGACTATGACTGATGATGGGCACTGTAATGTTGTCCGAAACGTTGGCCAAAGAAGGAGGTAGCGCAATACGGCATAATAACCCAAAAATAAATCACCATCCTACTTTTGGCCGTGAAAATCTCCAATTGTGTTCACCTTAAAAAACTTTTTCTTAAAGACAAGTTTGGCAAACACTGTTAATACTCGAATGTATTATAGTCTAGGGATGTTATGGAGCTCCGTAACCGTAACCGAAACTATCGGATATCCGAAATAAAAAAATATCCGTAACCGTAACCGAAACCGATATAAAAGTTTCAGATAGTTTCGGATAAAGGCGGAGTCTAAATGACAGGTTACGACAGGTTTTTAATTGTTTTGCCCGGTCGAACCGGCACTTGTCACACAAGCCGCGCGTGTCTCTTGCAATTTGCATTGTTTATGATTGTTGGTGTACAAACATCAAAACTTATTCTTTACGAGAACCTACTTACTTAGTTTCAAAGTGTTATGTAAATAAATTGTTATAGTTTTGGGAAAAGGCAAAATGCGTCCTAAGTCTAGTTTAATTTGTACATTTTTTGATGAAATGAATGTAGATTCTGCAAAATGTAAACAGTGCGGTAAAAACTTTTCACGCAAAGAAGGTGGCACTACCTACTTCTCTGAAACTTCATCTTAAATCAAAACACATTGTTAAATATGGAAAATGATCTCAACAAAAACAACAACCACCACCTCAACAGCTAACACCTTTACAAGAGTGTAAAAAATAGTTGTCACTAACAGACTCTTTGAAAAATAGAGGTTCCTGGGAAAATTCTATTATCCGTAACCGAAATTATCCGAAACTAGCGGATAATCCGAAATTATTTCATATCCATAACCGTATCCGAAACCGGTATAATGTTATTCCTATATCCGTATCCGTATCCAGATCCGAAATTTCATATCCATAACATCCCTATTATAGTCTACTTTAATTGTAACCGACTAGGTCAGTCAATTTTTAACCACAGGGAAATAGTTTAGGCTCCACGTTAAACCAACGGAGCTATTGTTGTCTTGAGATTATTTCTTCCAAGACTAAGTCTGGAGAATATATATCGCTTTTAAATTCAACTACGCACGATTTGAAATTCCTTTTGGCAAGTTTCAGGTTTTTGCTTTTTTTTTAAATATAGATATAAAATTGTACAGTGGAGTTATAGAAATTACATATCGGTACAGAAATTATTTAAAAATTGCTATCTCACCAAAGAAGAAGCTAGTTCTTGTGCTTGATGAGCGAGTTACACTAATTATAACTGAAATAGAATAACATTATGCAATAAGTAAGTATATAATAGAATAAATTGAGACCTCTGGATCATCTATATGTGTAGGTGTACATACATAGGATACGGTTACATACTAAGATATTGTGCACTTATTAGAAATTATTAGCGATGAATATATATTAAAAATAAATAGAAAGAAAGAGAAAAACAGGTAATTATTTAGTTAATTATTCCTGATGAAGTGTAGCTTCAGTTTGAGTTTCAGTTTATTGGTGTCTTTGGTTTTTTTTATTTCAATGGGAAGGTTGTTGAAAAACTTTATTCCTAAATAGATATAATTGTTTTGCATTAGTTTGGTATTAAATTTTGGTATTTTGATGTTGTCTTCATATCTTTTTGATTGGTGAGTTTCAAATTTCTTGATGATATTATCTTTGTAAATTTGGATAATTGCATTTTTCTTGAAGATATTCTCTACTCGAGGCACCGTGAAATCTGCGAAAAAACCCTCCACTTATCCAACAGAAAAAATTCTGTTGGATAAGTGGAGGGTTTCTTTGGGATTACTTTAATGATTAGTTTCTGATTGCTTTCTTCGATATATTTACCCCGATACAGGCGAACCCTAGTGGGGTTAATAATTACATGCTAAAAATATATGTACATAAATTGTGAAGAAGCAATAAATAAATAAAATAAATAAAATTTTATAACCTGGATAAACGAACATTTTATAACCTCGATAAACGTAATACTCATTTTGTTACCATCTAATTTAATTATTTGTGCCTATTAAGATTCAATTTAACCTAATGAACGATTCACCCATAACAGCCTTCTTGGGGCATTTAATAATAATAATAATAATAATAATTGGATAATTTGTATAGCGCCGTTTTTGTGAAAAATCACCTCAATGGATTTAACTATTTGATTTGATTTGATTCACCTGATTTATACATGTGTGTTACATATTTGACTAATGTGGGCCTCACTGGGTGCTTTACCCGTGCTGAGGACCTCATTTTACAGTTTGATATGATTTATTTTTTTTAATTTAAGATACATATAAAATCAAAACTAAACAAAAAAGAAACTCAATACTAACATATAAGAATTAAAAGAAAGTAAAATAGAGCAAAATAAAATAGAGTAAAATAACACTAAAATTAAACAATAAAATAAAATTATATAAATAGGATAGATACATATAAACCGATAGAGAAATTAAAAGGGTTTTATAAATTAGTGAGTATTGCAATGGTGTTTATGTCTATGTGTTTTTATTTTTTTATGTTGTGATTTTTTTGTAAAGTTGCCTTTTTTGTTCTTTAATCCATCTTTTAATTTTGAGTGTGAAAAGTTTTTTGTTTTCTTCTTTTTTTAAATCGGGTGGAAGATGGTTGAATGCTTTTATTGCCTGGTATTTGTGATGTCTTTGTCCAAAGCTTGTGTTTATCGTCGGTGTTTTTAAGTTTTGTATGTATGCTTGTCTAACTGGTCTATTGATGGTTTGTGTTTGTTGGAGTTTGTGTTTTTGGTCAAAGATATAGTTAAGAAGTGTTTTTATGTATAATTGTCGTATGTCAAGTTCGTCGAACATGTTGAATATTTGGTCTGTGTCAGTCATTCTGTGTCTTTTTAGTATAACCTTTAAGATGGTTCTCTGTGTGGTTTCCAAATGAACAATAGCTGAGTTTGTTGCTCCTCCCCAAACAATGATACCATATTCTATTATAGATTGGCAGAGTGCAAAATATACTGTTTTCATTTGTTTTAGTTTGTATATGTTTCTTATGTTTAGGAAAAGATGTATTGTTTTGAGGAGTTTATTGGTGATATGATTTATATGATGTGCCCATTTGAGATTATGATCAATTATGATTCCTAGATATTTTATTTGGTCTGTTTTTACTAAAGCAGGGCAGTCGCAGTTTTTGGTGTTTAAACAATTGTGAATTTTTATGGTGTTTGTTTTATTTGTTGGCTGTCCCATGCTATTTATACTGTACGTTGTGAATTTTGTTTTCGATATATTTAATGTAAGTATGTTTGTGTCTAGCCATGTTTTCACTCGCGTGATCCCTAACTCTGCTGTATTAAATTTATTACGGTGGTGTAAATTTACGGACCTTAAACATTTTTATATCTTCAATATAGCTTTATACCTGCATTACAATCCTTAACTTCACACGGTTCTAAATAGTTTGATGATACATTATGACGACTAAACGGCTGTCACGCTATCAAAGTGCTCGTAATAAAATCTATTTAAATTTTACATTTCTTATTGCTTACTGCACTTCAGTCAAATTTGACTTCGTTACAAGTCGGCAATTGAATTAATTAAAAAATATAAATTAAACAGGCTCCGTAAACTACCAAATTTCAGCCCATTGGCGTTTGGTTTAATGACAGGTTTTCTGAGGAGCCGTTGATAGAAATGTCAACCAAATTTAATTATAAAAGAGCGTTTAACCAGCCAGCGGACGAAAATCCACATTTCGTCGAAAGTTGTTCTTCCGATCGTGCAGGGCGGTTACAATGAGAAAGATTGATTATTCTCCGTACCAGCTTTTTAAAATTATAACTCAATATCGAATGTATTTCAATCCAAATTAGCTTTAATTTATACCTTCATCCAAAAATGCTGAAAGGGGTGATGATAAAACTATTAAAATAGTGTACTTTTTGTAGTTATTTTTTGATTATAAGTATTTATCATTTTTCAATAATGTCTAAATTTAATAAGAATGTTAAAAAAATCTGAAATATATTAGTTTGTAAGTGCGCAAATAAATACACAAATGGACCAATTTTCGTCACGAAACACATGTACGTACATATTTTTTAATGATTTTATTGAAACTAAAATTAAAATTCTAATACATAACTTTGCTAGATAATGTATTGATTTATTTTACTGCATGATTACATTATTTGAAATGGGTGTGGTATAATACAAAAACTTTTTTGAAAATTTAACAAATCTGCCAACGACCTATGGAATTACCTTATTATACTAAAAATTTTAAAAAAATCTAAAAATTTATTACATAACTATGCTAGATAAAAGAACAATCTTTCGAAATCCATTTACAATTTTTTGTGGAAAAGAGTCAATACGTCTAAAAACTTTTTTGAAAATGACGTATTTCCGGCTTTCTCTGGTAATGCCCTCTTAACAGAGAGCATTAAAATGTTTAAAAAATCTATGTGAAATATAACGGAAGTTGAAATAAGAATGCCTAAGCCTTTTATTGTTGTAGATAAGTTTGCGGGAAATACGTTGTTAGTTGTAAAATATTAATAAATAATGTTAAAACGGTAGTTAGTGAGCATTTTCCAGTAAAATAATAGAAATAGGACAATAACTGTTTTGTAGTTCCGCTGCGATTCTCATTAGCAATTCTGAAATGCATTTGTACATTTAAACCATAATTAAGTGTAACTCCATCTACATTCTTAGCTGGAAATGGTTTCTAATACAGGATGTGGCATTTAGAATAAACAAATAATTAAATTTAATTCAACATAATATATTAGGTTTGTTGTATTTTCGGTTGACACTTAATTATTTAAATACTGAATAAAACAATTGTTTACATTAAAATGGATAATAAAACAATTATACATTGTAAATTTAGTAATATGATTTAAATTAACTAAAATTTACGATCAGGCTGTTAGAAACAAAATGTAAATTAATAACGGTTTAAAAAACTATGTGAAATGCTTTTTCGTAAGTTCTTTCGTTGCTATTAAATATATCTGCTACTTCTGCGTATTGGTTACCTAAGCTGTATATGCGTGGTTTAAGGGAGGTTATAATTATTGATATTCAGAATTGGTATTGACATTATTGTTGCACTAAATGTTAACCTTGTTCATGTCATTCTATTGGGAAAATTAAATGAAATCAATTGCAATATTGCAGGGCTGTCAAAAAGAAAAATTTCATCAGAAAGCAATCTTCTCTCGGAGATCTTTCTTAATTTATATTTTCAATCGGAGTATTAAGTTTATAGTTTATATCTTTAAAAAATTTGCTGTATTCTGAGTGAAACTTATAATACGATGACCACACAGATGAGTTATACTCAATTTTGCTACGGACTAATGAAATATACAAACATTTCAAAATGGATATATTACAAAAGACTTTAGCAATTCTTTTCAACAAAAATTGTATCAAAGACTATCAAGATTACAATTTATATTTATTTATTGTAAGAAACAAACAGCAATTTTTATACAGGATGAGTTATACAAGAGGTTAAACATGAGGTAAGCCAAAACAGTTTCTTATGCTAATGTTGGTTATTATGATATAATATAAAATTGTAATTGGTAATAACCATTAAATGAAAATGAAAATAACAAAAAAAAACAAAATATATATATAAGTATACTAGAAGGAAGAAGGAATAGGAAAGGGCAAGAGGCAGAGGGAGATGGGATGGGGACAGGAGATGCTCATGCTGTACCTTTTTTATAGTTGTGCATTAATTTAATTAACATTTGTGGTCGTACGCTTGACTTCGTTTCGGTATTTCACAAGAGTATTATCAAGAATATCGATATTGTTAAATTGCGTGTTATATTGCGCGCATATAGGGGGGATTGGAGAATTTTTTCTAAGGTTGGTTCTGCACGCTGGCAAATGAAAAAAATGGTTTAGTCTGGTTGGCCTTGTAGGTATGTGAATTCTTAAATAATTTACGTGAATTTATTCAAACACTGTAATACCTATAATGTTATTGGAATTCTTAAGTACATATTTTTTAACCCACCCTGTTTATCAAGCGCAATCTTTGTATGCGCTTACTAGTCCGGTTTCTATTACGTCAGATTTTTATTTTCAATGCATATCAGATAAAACGGCACTAGCGTGTGTACTGTATATCGGTGCAAGGGAAGTCCTTTCATTTTAATTATTCTTCCAAATCCTCAGAAACAGTTGACTATTTGCATACTTGTCTAGTAAAGCTTCAACAATATTTTCTTTCCCCAATTCACACAACAAATGATCCGTTTTGTCCTTGGTGCATATCAACATTTTTGAAATACCGGCAGCTGGCAGACTTTTTTCCCTTTATTTTTCCAAATTTTAAATTAGATAAATATAATATTATGAAAATTATAAGAGTAATGGGAACCCACTGAGGCGCAGCCTGTGCGTGGGTAATATAGTTAGATACATGTTATTATTGGACCTAGAAAGGACCAACAGTGGGCATATAAAGCAAAAACATAGTTCAAATTTGTCTAAACAGTTTGTACAAAATATACAATAGTAATAATAAGTATAGAATAGTGTAATAATAAGTGTAAAGTGTAATATTTCCATGTCTTTGGTATAGTGTATAGTGAAATAATAAGTGTATAGTTTGTGAGAAACATAGAGTGATTTAAATTAAATAAAGTTTCAACAACTGTATTGTAAAGACATCATTTTAACTCGTATTGAGATATTAGTTGTCACTTTAAATTTTTTCGGTAAAAGATTGAAAGTACGAGGTCCAATAAAATTGATGTGTGTTTCATTTGTTTGATATTCGTTTGGGGGTATAAAACACATTAATTTTTGTAATACTGATTCTGTTGTCATTTTTTCGAATTTGTTTTAGTTTTTAAAGATATATTTCATAGTTTGCAATATAAATAGTTTACGGCTTCCTCCTTAGCTTTTCGAAGGGTGTAGAATGACAAATGACAATATGTCTGTTTAACGAAGAATTCGTTAATTAACGTCACAGCCGCTATATCAGAGACTCATTACGCTGAAAGTAGTTTATTGAGTTTTGAAGTACTTTTGCGAGTAAGTTTTATGGCTTAAAGTGTTTTCAATTTATTGGGACTTATAGAATGAGCATGTTTATGGATAGGAAGGGATGAATCTGTTGCACGTAGTGCACAGATGATTCCAAAAATAAAATTTATCAAATGGATAAAAAAAATACCATCATTATCTTTAACGTTCTTTCCTGTTCATTTAGAATTTAGAGGATTCAAAGATTTCCATTGGTCCGTTTGGATTCCCTTACCTTAAGCAATCATTTGCAATCATATTCTACCAGTATTTCATTGGAAAATGTTCCGAGGAACTAGCACAATTGATCTCTTCGACACCGCACCGGTGCGTAGTCGGGAAACACGCCAAACGCGTGCCTAACATATTATTACACAGTTGACGTTTTATTGAGAATGGTTCGTTTCTACTACTCGTCCTCCCTCGGTGTTTCCTTCATCTCTTCAAGACCCATGTTCACTCCTTCCTCTCCTCAAAAATACTCTCCACACAGCATCCCCAAAGATGACTTGGGCCCAGGGAAATTATTTACTTATTTGGTTATAAAAAATTCAAAAAATCAATTAAAGCTCTTTATATATAACTTATCACAATCACTACATCTTATAATATTTTATTTATAAACACAATTGTAATATCTGATATCCTTTTTCTTTCTTTAATTTTCAGCTTTCTTTCTTTTTTATATCCTCTTAATTCTGCTTATGTTTTATATATTTTATAAAACTATAGATGCATATTATATGATATATAAGTTTTTTTTTCTTTGTATTCTGTTAATTATCCATCAATTGATCTATATGTATATTAAAAAAAAAGATATATTATTTATACTTATATAAAAATTAATATCTACATTCGTTGTCACCGCCTTTTTAACACGAGCTTTGCTAAAAAAAAGGTGTAAGACGTATTAAATAATGTATTTTTTTTTTTCAAAAAACTTTATTTATACACAAAAACATGAAATTTTTGTAAAATTTATTAAATAAAAAAAAAATACAGAAAAAATCACATTAAAATATATTACGAGTATTTTCGTAGAAAATAACGGCCGTTCCACTGGCCGAATTTTCAGGACTTAAATTAAAACTGAACATTTTATTCGATCGTATTTCTCGCGATAATGAGCTAATTGGCCTCTTTGCGGAATGAACGCCAAGTGTTTTCTTATCATACGTTAGTTACAGTACACGAGTACAATCTTTATTTTGCTATTCTCCCATAGATCTGGACCGAGACGGGGCTAAAAGAGAGAAACTAACTAATTATTACACCATTAAACGAACTGTACCAGTTTTGGATCAGATTAAGATTGAGACATATGCCTCTACTGTACGAGTCCTCGGCCTCCTCTAAACACTTTAATTAAACGTCTGTACGGCAATTAAACGGACAATTTAATAAAGAAAATTCGATTAGCAAGGAAAGAGCTGTCTAGCAAGTCACCTTTAAGGTTTGTAGGAGGACTGTATGTACACGTATGGATTAATTTATGTATCTACTAATGTATATTTGACATAAATGTAATTACATTTTGTTGGAGAATTTACACATTGTGCGCATAGTTCTGCTAATGATCGTATTTATTTATTAATCTCTACATATCATAAATTAAAGTCTTCCACCGCGTCTGTCTGTCTGTTCGCGATAAACTCAAAAACTACAGAACGGATTTTCATGCGGTTTACACCAATAGATTGATAGAGTGGTTCATGAGGAAGGTTTAGGTATTGAAGGACCCACCACTTACCCGCCCTGGTATAGGTAACAGATGGTTATCCCTTCAAGGTTCTTGCAAGGACTCTAATTTTTTGTATATAAACGACTCTACATTTAATTAAACGATACTAGACCTGCTCGTCCACCACATCCATGTGGTGGACGAGCGGGCTGCCAAGCCGGCGGCGTGGATTTGATTTGTATGCAAATTAAAAGATGGTGGTATAAGTTTAAATTTTGGGTAATTATCCAGTAGATGGCGTTGTCTTTCGTTAGCCACAGCAACGCGTGGCCGGGTCAGCTAGTTATTGAATAAAATTCAAACAACATGAAAGAGAAAAGATAGAGAAAATAAAAAAAAGGTTGCGATCGACAACAAACTGTACTACTGCAATATATTTTCTTAATTCCTGCCATTTTTTACGATATTTTGTTACAAGCCAATATTGAGGACGTTTCCTCAATTTGCTTGCGTAATATAATCTTCGTACCTACGTAATTATGTTACAATTTTTTTTAATCGATCGTCCTGTTGATTAGTCAGATATCTCCAAACATTACGTTTTGAGATAATGAGGAAAGAAGTATTCGGATGCTCAAAATAAATCAAATATTAGTAGGAAAATAATTTCCCTCAGGGCCTATGTCATCTTTGGGGATGCTGTGTGGAGGGTTTTTTAAGGAAAAGAAGGAGAGGAGAGTTCTGGGAAAGAAAAGGGTTTAAGGGGTGGGTAGGAATTTGGGGTTCAGTGTGTCCTGGTCATCCGCCTCCAGGACCTAGACAAACCTCACCCCATGAACCCGGGCACCCCTGCTAAATCACCAAACGTAGCGAGTGTTGGTTATACAATAAAGGTTCCCGGGGCGGCGGTACCCATTCCCGCCTCCCAAATTGGGTAATGTTTATGAGTAATCTGAGTATTGTACCAGATAGAAGTAATGATAGAATATTGTACCAGCTACTCAATTTTCGACATTTCGGAGATGTCTTCCTAACGAAAAACTAATTACAGAAAAATAAAGATTATCAGAAAATCTGGGCATCTAGATCTACAAATTGATTAATTTCACATCACACATCTCATCATCACACATCTGCCCTGATGATGGACACTGTAACGCTGTCCGAAATGTTGGTTAAAGAAGAAGGTAGCCCAACATAACACCTAAAAATAAATCGCGGAAATATTTTTGGCCGTGAAAATCTTAAATTATATCTGGTTACTTTCAAATACCTAAATAAATAGACGAAACTTTTGCTTTTTTTAATAGAAAACTAATAAAATTTGTGTAATTTTAAACACGTTTATTAGTAAGACCGTAATCAATGTTCCACAAAAAAAAAATCAAAAACACGTTTTCAAACGTATTCTTGCCATCCTACTAAATATAATATTTTGAAAATACTGTAAAATCCAATTTGATTCATTTCTAATTATCGATTTGGTGATAAAACATTAAACCACTATTTATTTAAACCATTTTTTTAAATCAGGGTCTGCAATTCACTCGCGGTTGAAGTGAAACCTTCAGAAAACTAAAGTAGAAAACAGTGGTGAGGCTACGAAGCACAAAGAGGAGACCGATAGGCTACGAAGCTCCGCACGATTGATTATACTATATCATTCTCAGTTCAGTTCAGTTTTCACTTCAAAAAAAATCAGAGTCAATCAAAATATCTTACGGAAAGACATGTTTCAATTTCGTCCGTTCTTAATAGTTACGAATTATTTTTGCAAGAGCACGATTTTAATTAAATGGGCCAACAAATTACCAATAATTAATTTAATTTCAGAGGTGAAGTTGCTCTTTGAATGAAAGGTGGAACTTTCTTTCAAAAATCGAAAAGTTGGTATTTATTTTATGTTTGTTTTTGCAGACCTTTTTTACGGACTTCCGTTTATACGTTTATTTTTTAACTTTATTGCGCCGCGCGGCATGTCTAGTTTTAAATTAACCACGATTTATATGGAACATCAACGAGCGGAAAAACATTAAAATTTTATTGATTTATTTCGCTAATAAAGTAATTTAATATTCAATTTAATTTATTTTCCGACAACCCGTGCGTTTATACATGTACAGTACATTAAGTACATTACCCGCTTTACTAGACGATGTTCTAGTAATTATAATAAACTTTGTTAAATAAATGTTTTTGTAATAAACTCTTCAAGTGTTTCTTTCCTTTCACATTAAAATCACTTCCGTTTTTTCTTTACCACTGGCGCAAATTCGTGAAAAATCACATAAGATAGGATTTGTGAAGCTAAAAGCATTCATAAAATATTTGCTTCGGGATCATTTTTTACGTTAGCTAAACGCAGGAGACCATAAAAAAAAACTTTTCTCTTAGGGCTTCTATCATCTTTGGGAATGCAGCGTAGAGGAGTTTTTAGAGAAAGGAAGAAAAAGGTGTGAGGTGTTGGTAGGATTCTGGGGTTCTATGTGTCTGGAGTGATGGTCTGAATCCAACCCTCCCACTGGCGATGGCGATGAATTGGCTAATATAATTACCCCGATAAACAGAGAAATATTCTCGGATCTAACTGAGGAGCTAGTCTATGTTGACCGGCCAACTCAGAATGAAACAAATCAGAAGCACCTTAGAAAGGTCATTAAGAGTAACCTGTAAAAAATATTAAAAATTGGTTAAATAGGTTAAGTTAGGTTAGGTTTACCGGTTAGTTTATTTTTAAATTCGGTGTAGCTTTTCTCTTTTCATTGTATCAAGTAAATCGTTAAATAGCTTTGAGCTTGAATTCATAATGGTGTGTGCCGCTGTCGTGTTGCATCTAAGTACATTTTTATTTTAGTAGAATTTATTATGCACACCTTTGCGTTAGTGTACTGCAATATATAGCGTACCTCCCCAGTTGGACGTGGCTTTGGATAAAACCGTTAATAAACGCGACTTTATCTAAGCTAAATTATCCTGATCTTGTAGCTAACCTGTGACCCCTGTGACAGAGTGGTAAGTTCCTAATGCTGCGTATACACGTATGATAAAAACCGCGATTCGAATCATGAATTATGGGAAAGGAACGAAGCAACCGCAAGAGGCGCAAATTTTTTTTTTTTTTTATTGTTATTTTTTTAATTCGTGGTTCGGCTTCCGTTTTTTTCTTACGTGTGCAGCATTAGAGATCTCGGGCTCAAACCAAGTGAAAGCAAAAAAAATCAAAGTTTATTGTATTACAGACAATAAAATTATAATCGTACTTGCTTTTGCCCCCGGCTTCGCTCGCATAGTATTAGCGGGTTTCCCACTCCACCTCCTGCACCTTCCCTATCCCCTCCCACCCCCCCTCCCCACTTAAATGGCAAAATCGCCAATGAATTTTAAATGTTTCTACATTTATTTTAAAGACGGGAAAAAATTACGTATGACCGTCGAAGAGCGGTCTGCCTGACTCCAGATACTAATATCTACAGCCTGTATGTCGGATGAATATCTACAGCTCATATGTTGAACTAATATCTACGAACTTCAGAGTGTTGACTAATATCTACAGAGCGTAGGTTGAAATAATATCTACAGAGCTTAGGTTGGACTAATCAGCTAAATGTGTCCAATAGTCCGATATTAGGGATTTTTACATACATACATACATAAATTAAGTTTTGTAAACTACATACGCAATATTACGTTATTCCAATATGCTATACATAATTGCAAATCCAACCTCTGCCAATGCTGTAGATATTCGTCAACACTTTGGTTCCCATAGATATTAGTCAGCAGGTTGAGCTGTAGATATTCGTCAACACTTTGGTTCTCATAGATATTAATTCGATTTTTTCAGTTTTTGGAATTCCTGTAGATATTAGTAGACGCCTCCGTCTGCCTCCATAGGCCTCTCGTCAACAAGTGAATTGCTTTGCTTTCCGATCTTCTAATATCTATTATTTTTCTTGGTGATCGAAAAAATAATTGAATCGCTTAACTTCCACGTTTAAAAAAAAGTTCACTGACGTTTTCCTAGACAATTATTTTTATAATGAGGTAATTGTCTATTATCATAATAACTATCAATTTCAATTTCTAAAATATACCTAATTTCAAAGCAAATCAGAGTTCTAGAGTTTTGTAGAACCATAACCTGACGCACAACCGAAATTTGTATTTTTTTTATTGTCCCCTAGATCCAAATCGCAAGAAATATGCTCTCTTTGTCTTCCTAGTGAAAGCACCAATCAGAATCTAAAAATGTATCTTAAAGTAAAGTCTTACATTTCCGTACTACGGAAAACCACACAAAATTTGAACTCTCTACTCCCAACATAAAAAAGCGGAAACTGTTGTTTTTTCAATGATCTAGGACTTAGTTTGCAGGAGGTTAAACACGCGACGCCTATACTCGAAATGGATACTTTGGACCACTCGAGAAGACTCCAGTTACTAATATCTACAGCCTGTATGTCAGACGAATATCTACATCTCATATGTTGAACTAATATCTACGAACTTCAGAGTGTTGACTAATATCTACAGAGCTTAGGTTGAACTAATATCTACAGAGCGTAGGTTGGACTAATCAGCTAAATGTGTCCAATAGTCCGATATCAGGGATTTTTACATACATACTTACATAAATTAAGTTTTTTAAACTGCATACGCAATATTACGTTATTCCAATATGCTATACATAATTGCAAATCCAACCTCTGCCAGTACTGTAGATATTCGTCAACACTTTGGTTCTCATAGATATTCGTCAACACTTTGATTCTCATAGATATTAATTCGATTTTTTCAGTTTTTGGAATTCCTGTAGATATTAGTAGACGCCTCCCTCGAGAACGAACTATTCATATAATACTTTGTACATATCTATATTATATTACTTACGCTTTGTCTGGTGACTAGATCTGAAAAGCCAGGTTTTACTATAGGTACATTCTCTTTCCCATCTTCTTCTCATCCCATTTCCTTTGGTATGACAATATTTTAAAAATTGGGTATGCTGTAATCCAACAGCTCAACAGAACTATTGTGCGAAACCTAATTTAAAAATATACATGGTGTTAAGGGACGTACTTGACTTACTTTAACCAGTGATTCCTAAAAGTATTTGAAGTAAAAAACATAAATGAAATTTTTGTCTCCGGTGTTTTTTTTTCAATTTAAAACATTGAAAATCAACAAGTTATTGGGACAGTTAAAGAATTAAGATCGGGGTGAAGATTTGTTTGGTCACTCGTCACTCGTCACTCGACTGAGTGTTCAGTGATGGCATGTGGAAACATTTTTTGTTAGGTTTGGAAGAAAAATAATTTTAAAAAAATGCATCAAAAAGTCACCGGCCGAAAATTTTTTTTTTTATATATTTTTTTTTTTCAAAAGAAGCAAACACATTGTGACTTGACATTTTTAAATAAATAAGAAGAAAATACTTTGTTTTACGTCACTTTATTGTTATTTTTTTTTCGTTTACCGGTTTCGGTACCTCCGTACCATCATCAGGACTGAATATAAAAAACTGACAAATACAGGAAAATACACATATATATATATACAAATTGTGAAAGAAAGAGACAGTAAATTAGAGTAGGACAGTGCGACAGTTGTGGGAGGGAAGTGGGGGAGGAGCGAGTGGGATAACGGGAAACATACTTATAATTGGGCTGAATGTTAAATTTAGTTTATTATTAATGATTTCAGCCTTTGTATTAGCTGATTTAACATTCAGCTCAATCAAAAACAAAGTATTTTCTTCTTATTTATTATATTTTTTTACTTCATAATGTCAGGAATCACTGGTTAAAGTAAGTCAAGTGCGTATCTTAACACTGTGTGAATAGTATACGAATATCATAATGAAAAGGGACCTACTTCAAAAAATTATAGGAACATGTTGTAAGGGTACTTAAAAAAATTACTTTAAGTGACGGTCGTGTAATTATTGTGTTCCCTTTTGAAATAATACGTTGGTAAATAAGGCTTGTTGTGAACACCCTAAAGCGCTCTGTCAAGTAGAAAATTGTAGATAGACCGTCTTACTTGTTTCGGTTTAGCGTTGGTGTAGTTCAGCCGGCCTTAAGCCCGGTTTAAAGCGGTATTAACCATTTCTACACGCTGAATATAAGTCAAGTGTTTTTACGCCCGCGTGATATTTACACCGCGATCATAAGTACGGGAGAGGGAGTTCTGTATCCTAGTGAACACGTCGTAACAGCTCAGGGCGTTGAATCTGGAGTTATTGCGGCCAAGTGAGGATATTCTGTGAAATAGATAATATATTACCTTCATATTATATCATGAGTCAAAAATATATATCGCCATAAGCTCGTTGTTAACGACAATGCCATTTAGCAAGCGTTCACTTAGCGCGCATCCTGAATTGTACGCTTCTGTGAAGAAAGCTTCATCGATATAATTTAATATTACGTGAATTTCTTTTGCTATCAGTTGATTTGTGAATTGTTTTTGAGAGTAGATTCGACTACTGTAATGTCTCCAATGTTCTCTCCAGAGACCGTTGATTTTTTTTGTACTGGCACCAGGGCGATTCCGGTTCTTCTTAACGACAGTAATCCTCTCTTTTCCTTCAAATTAACGAATTTTTCGTCAATTGCGATTCTCGTTCTCTCAATGGCAGCTCATGACATTGTCCTGGAATTGGTTTGCAGCAATTTCCTCTATTCGTTTCTTCCATTCTTCCCTGTCTTGTGCGGCTCTTTTGAAGTCTGCATCCGATGAGCAGCGCACGTTCACCAGCAGGTCCTCCAGGTACTCTCGTCGTGGGCGTCCCCTCGAGTTTGTCCCCTCGGTCATACCCTCCGTTATGGCATGCAAGAGGCCTTCTTGTCGCATTACATGACCGATGCATCTTGCACGCCTTTCGGTCAAGGTTCTGAGCAGGTACCTTCCTCCTTCGATTCTTTGGAGAACCTCATCATTTGTAATGTGGTCTCTCCAGGAAATTCCTAATAGTCTTCTATAGGACCACGTCTCAAAAGCCTCTAGTCTCCGTTTATCTCTTTCGGATAGGCACCATGTTTCGCAGCCGTACATCAAGATACTCGATACATAGGTCTTGATGTGGAGTATTCTCAGTTTTAGGTCTTATTCGATTCTATTATTTTCGACCTTTTATTGAATGCAAGCCTAGCCTGGTGTATACGGCTGTCGACCTCGCTCTAAGACCGACCGTCCCATGTTATTTTGCTCCCGAGGTATACAAACTCATTGGTGTTCTTTAGTGGAACATCTCTCCTCTCATCTGATGTTGCGTTCGGCCTACAGTCAGCAGCTTTGTTTTGTCTTCATTTATCTTCATGTTGTAGTTGTTTTGAAGAATGCTTTGCATACCTAATTGTTAAGGCCTCTTAAAGTTCTTCTTCGCTTTCGCAACCATAGCAATATCGTCAGCAAACCTTATCATATCCACCTTTTGCCCGTGTATGTTTACACCTTTTCTGTGACTCATTCTCTCTCTCAAGTCATCAATCGCACTGTGTATATAAGCGTTAAAAAGAACAGGTGACAGAGAGCATCCCTGTCTCACCCCTGGTCTTATACTGGCTTATTTTGTATCATTATCACATCTAATTATAGCGGCCTCATTCTTGTATAGCGCTTGGATTATTCGTCTATCTCTATATTTAATATCAATTCTCTTCAGAATCTCGAAGAGTCTTTTCCATTCTACTTTGTCGAATGCCTTCTCCAGGTCTATGAATGCAATGAATGTGTTTTGGTTTCTTTTTATTTTAATGCTATTAAATTAACCAAATTAGCGATGTTTTAATCAGTCAGGCTTCGGGCCTGTTTTGTCAGACAGTCAAAATATTTCCGCTTTGCATCAAAATCCAAATAAAATGAATATTTCTGAACGTAGTCGAAAACTAAACCCATTTTTAAAAAGGTGATGATATATGCTTTTTTGCAGTTTTATTTGTCTCAAACGGTGATATATGGTATCATGGTACTCGCGGCGTTTTTTTCTGACAGAAATATCTTAGTGAATGCAATTATTTTTAGCTCGTAATGTCAAATTGATAATTTAAACTAACTAACAATTACATTAATTTATGTAATTGTAAAAAAATGTGACGATACGTCTTTTGTTGTTAGTTCAAAATATTGTGTCAATCTTCTATCTATAAAAATCAATTGCTGTTCGTTTGTCTCGCTAAAACTCGAGAACGGTTGGGCCGATTTAGCTGATTTTGGTTTTGAAATGTTTGTCGTAGTCCAGGGAAGGTTTAAACGGTGAGAAATATGAAAAATTTGCGAGGAAGATAGTTAAAACAACAATTTCATTTTCCCATATAAACTGTTCTATCTACTTTCCTCAGGTCCACTCGAATTGAAACACGTATTAAATTAAGGGTTTTGAATCGACAACATAGGATCCGCGGGAGGGGGGAGTCGAATACGGGAGGGTGGAGGGGAACTCGGGAGAGGGGTTCGTGGGACGGGGGGAGGGGGGAGTAGAGTGAGGAGAGGGAAGGTGGAGGAGGAGGAGTGGGAACGCAAGAGGGAATGGGGACGCGGGAGAGAAAGTGGAGGAGAAAGGTGAACGGGACGAATGGGAAAGGACGCGCAGGGAGAAACAATTTATTTATTAAATGGCATAGCAACGCATGCCGGGTACCAACTAGTTGTTAATAAGAAAACGCACGAGCTCGGCGTTCCAACACTATTTTATTCTGTTTTGAGAACGTTTCTACTAGGCTTATATTTTTTTTATTTAATACAAAAATTCGCTACACTTATTCATACACGTGACAGCCTCTCTGTGTCGATGTGGGAAGCGGTCAGTAATGGTGAATAAATCTGTGGACAATATCGAGACGTAGGTATTCTTTACTTAGTGAGAATTTATAAGTTTCTTCAGATTTGTTTAACGCGGTAATTTTTCCGCAGTGGACATCAATCGTGTTAACCGAGGGACTACACCGCGTAGCTTACCGGCCGTATAAATGTCTGTACAATTTCACTGTTGGCTCGGTGCGGCGCGGATGCAAAACATTTCTGCTGAAATTCAATTACCGGCCGGCCACTCTATTATTATAAATATACACTAATTGGCAATCTCTAATCATGGTGCGAGACGGAAGAAAAAATATTGCGGATAGCTCGAGTAGTATATTCTGCTGCTGCCTGGGTACCTACTGGGTAGTTACCTACATCTAAATAACTACTGGTAGTTGGTAGTGGGTAAGTATCGGAATGGAGGCAAACTGGAGCCATCCATAGATAATGAAGGAAAACATTGGTAACTGGCAACACTGATTTTTGAAGTGAAAACTTTTTTTGCAGCATTGTGATTTGAAAATCGAAGAAACCAAAAAGCGAACTAAAAAGAGACAAACATCTATCGGATTTAGCCTGCGAGAGAATGATATAAAGTAATCGGTCTCCTCTTTTTGTGCGGTGCTTTGTAGCCTCCCCCCTTTTGCCTACTTTAGTTTTCTGAAGGTTTTCACTGCGTTTGAACTGCACATCTGTAATTTTTGAAGTGAAACTTATTAAGCACCGTTGTGATTTGAAACTCGATGAAACGGAAACTAGTAACACCAAAACGTGACAAACACATGCATTTATAGGATTTAGCCTGCGAGAGAATGAGATGCAAATATATAGAAAATACAAAACTTCGCGGGCGTGCTCACAACAACTCCCCAAAGATTCATTGCAATCGGATGAAAAGTTTAGAAAATAATTTCATAACGCCAGAGCTCACTTCTATATATATATAAACCATCGCAGGCGTGCGTATAACAACTCACTAAAGTTTCATTGCAATCATCTTAAGGAATGCTGTGTGGAGGGTATTTTTAATGAAGGGAAGGAGAGTTCTGGGAAGGATAAAGGTATAAGGGGTGAGTAGGAATCTGGGGGTTAGTGTGTCCAGGAGTGACGCATGAATCCATCCCTCCAACTGCCGTGGGTAGAGAGAGTCCGGCTGGAAAGGTCAAAAGGTTTCCCTCACCCAGTCTCTCTCGATCCGGTCCGCCACGCAGCACGTGGGCAGACCCATCCGCCGCTAATACCTGAACAAACCTGAACACATGAACCCGAGCACCCCTGCTAAGTCACCAAACGTAGCGAACCACTTGGAAAGATCTATGGAGAGGTATTGATTATTCAATAAATAGTTCCCGGGGCGGCGGTACCCATACCCGCTTCCCAAATTGGCTGATTCAAAACTTTGAAAAAAGAATAAAGTTTTCCGCCAAACCCTTTTATAAAACAGAACAGAAACCGTTGAACATTCTTTACCGCAATTTTTTAAGCATAACGCATAACGAACACACCTAGCAGGGCATTTATAACTCTAGTACATTCATAGCAGTAATCTGCAGATTGTTGACTAACAAATGGGTTCACATTCTGCAATCTGGCACCAGAACGCGAATCCCTCGTTCAGAACATGCTATACCGCTTACATAGTAGATCTAACTGGAGGGAACGATAAAGAAACCGTCACATTAATATAACTCAGGCCATGCAACCTACATGAAAGATGAATGTAAATCATTTTAGACGACCAGGATTGGCTCTACCGTTGAACAATTTGCTTTTAATAATAAATTACTTTGTAACTTTTGTTGTGGTGCCGAGTCAAATCTTATGTATATGCGTAATTTTCAATACATCACAATATTATGCACAAAATATTTAGAGGTGTCCTAGCTATCGAAAGATTTATGACATGGGTCATTGTCTTAAAATCAATAAATGTTGCCTGTTGACCGCAAATGTAGGTGCCGCACGCAAAAATAAAAGAGCGAGCATCTGTTGAACCGCGAGCGCTTATATGTTGTACCGTCACACGACGCTATCAAATATTTCTTCCTATGGTAGGAGATTGGGTCAGACGAATTAGATAGCTGCCACGAAATCCCTTTTCTTTGTACTAAAACTGTCAACTTGACAGCTGTCATCCGCCCGTTTAGGCAGCTCCGTAATTAAAATGACCCCGTCTCCTGTTTACGGCGGAGTGGGGGTTGCATGACTTTTCGCATATCGCCTCGGCAGCGGTTACGGCAAATTACGGCGTATAGCTTTGATCTTCGAACGCATAAATTGTTTAGGTCTGACAGGTCTGATAGGATTGTATGGAGAGCGTCATTGAGCGATGATCTTTTATATTTTATCTTCGCGTGTGGCATCCGTCTAATATGTTTTTCTATATACATATGACCATCGGGATTGTGATATCCTAGTTAGTTTAAGAGTTTACCCACATCTATCCTCGATATTATTTCACGAGGTTACCTACAGATGACATGATGTTGTCAATAATGCAGAGATTGAAACTTTAATAAATACTATTGCAACCTCCATGTCGGGGTCGCTAAGTCGTCAGAGATTTTCACGAATTCAGTCCAAAGTGTTTTATTGACCTCGGAGTTATATTTAAAGAGTTGTGAGACAAACTCGGAGTTACAACAAACATAATTAATATTTGCAAACAAATGCATAGTTATTTAAAATCCAATATAAGTCGTCTAATTTTGTTGTACATGTAATGAAATGGTGTATTAATTATATCAATTTTCGTAATTTCTAATCTTCTTGTACACAGTCAAAAAAGTAAATTCTGTCAATTTTTATCATTCACAACGTAGGACCTACTTCATTTGGGTTTGTTTCGAGATTGAGGAGAGAGGCATGTATACGATTTTTACATGATGATGTTAGATAATGTTGTTATCTTTTAAAACTTTTTTTAAAGTGTTTGAATTTCAAATGAGAGTTCGTTAATAGATATCTTTTATTGTTCTAGTATTAATTATGTAATATGGTAATAAGTACATGAATTATTATGATTTTTTTAGAATAAATTAAAACACGCTTTATCGCTAAATTGGTTGTGCTATTTTATCAATACATAAAATATTTACGTGTAGGTATGTATTCATGTATTGAGTCTTTCTGTACATGTATGTTAATGATAATTCCCGAAATTATTTAACATAAGTAAACAACTCATCATAATACTTCCTTCCTAAACACGAGTTAATTTCAATACGGAGTTATTAATTAACATCAAGAAACATAAGTATATTGTTATATTGTTATAACATATGTTATATTGTTAACATATTTTTTTTATATAAAAAATAACTTTCTTTACTAAGAATGTACAAATGAACAGAATAATATTTGTTTTCTTGTTACTAATTTATACGTCCCCAATTAGAATAAATTTAAAAAAAAACGGAAGAATGCGCTGCAGACCAAAAATTTTGCAAATTGTGCAGTTTTGTCCACAGTTATAATCAAAAAATGCCGTCGATTTTTGTCATTCAGAAATCAATTCTTTAATAAAAAAAAACCCTTAGTTACGCCCCTGTGCGTAGGTCCCTACACAATATTATGTATATAACATTACGTAGTTAATTACTAACACAATTTCTTTACCCTCTTTACATCGTGTTTTTTAATGTCTTCCTTATCTGATCAATAAATAAACGCAGTAATCTACATACAATGATGAACACGATTAGTGAAAGCTGTGATTAATGTTCATGTAATATTTATATTTAAATAAATATGTAAAATTCTTTGAGATTAATAATTTTGACAAAAGAAAAGTCTGTAACCAGAACGGTGTATACTGTAAGTATCGCTCTGATGGAGGTTCACCATTCAGAACTAAAAAGATGCTTAAAATTGTAATACCTAGCCATGTTTAGTGACCAGATCTGAATAGCCAGATACATCCAAACCATCTTAAACAATTCCTCAATCGGAGATTCTGGCATTCCGGAAAAATTGGAGCAGTATTCACGTAATTTACTCTCTTGTGCGGTATTCACATTATTTTTAATATAGATATTAAATATGTATAGACGGTGAACCGACTGTTGAACCCCCGATAGTTGACCCCCCGTATCAATAAATTATTATAAAATTTTGAGCATCATTTACCATTTTCAAAACCTCAAGTCAACTTTTTTTATAACAGATTATTATCCAATTACTGTACAATTTTCTCATTTTGAGAGTCTTAACACCTAGGAAGATAATTATTATACAAAAAAATCTTAAGGCTATCTAAAGAAGAGTTATATATATCTAGTGTTTCGGATATTTCGTTCAACAGCACCATTCCTCTTGTCGTGCTATGCTGTGCTAGAACATCTGTTCTGCCGTATGGTATTTTGAACAAGTCGTGTCGACGACTACGGCTGAAATTTTCAGGCAAGTATAAGCCATAACATTCCAAGGGGAATGGCCTATCAATACAGTTATGGATTATGTTAAAACTAAGAATTGTAAGATTTGCATAACGTCTAGTTTCCAAGCTAAATCTATTTGTTGCCTCAAGTAATTCCACATGGTGCATGAATCTCGGGTACGTTCCATGCATCCGCATATAGACATACCTAAGGAACTTTTTTCTGAATTTGTTCCAGCATATTAATATATTTAGCTTGGTGCGGAATCCACACACCACTAGCATACTCCAGCTTACTTCTTATGACGCCATCGAACATGGCTATCATTGCATCTGGGTCATCAAATTGCTTAATAATAAGTTGGTATGGATATCAAACTAATTTAATTACAGTGGCGATTTTTTGTACTTATACGCTGGTATACACAATGTATAGACGCGTAATTTTATCCCCGATGCATTTGAATGAAAATATGTTTTATAATTTTGTTATTCGGCGGTACATCTTCTCTGCACACCCCTTTAAGGTAACTTAGTTATATTTGTCTAAGCAGGTATACCGTATTGTCCTTAAATCGACTGCATATATATGCACATATATATTTTTTTAATTGCCGGTAACCCGGGCGTTTATTGACATAACATTATCATATACTAACAAGTAAGTAACCCGCCTCACTATACGATGTCTGTTCTGAGACGGGTACATATATATGCATAGATACATATACACATACATACACATATGTATACGCATACATGCACGTATTCATAAAAACCTAAGTATATAGAATCTAAATAAAATAATTGGAAATTGGCAAAGATATTGAAATATAAGTAGATGTGCTATCTGCAGTTTTTACTAGGTGAGACTGCGCTTCCGGGTGTCGCCGATATTGTTGACCAATTAACAAATAAACTAAATGAACGAATAATTAACGAATTTCCCAAACGAACGTTAAACTAAATGAACGAATTCTTTCCATATTCAAAATATATAATTAACCAATACTAATGCAAATCTTCAAAAAATCAACGAAATGAACAAATTATTTTCGTATGCAAACTACTTTAATTAGGGCGTAGTCCGCCAACAGTTGCGCGGACACCACAGCGTAACTCTTTTATATTTGAATATCTTTGGAAATTGGTAAAAGGTTATCATAAAACCAAAAATCTTAATAGAATTATTGGAAATTGTTATAAGTTTATCATGGAATGTATATATATAGTTACATAAAATCAAGTATTTCGTTAAAACTTTAAAAACACTTAGTAATGCCAACATCTAAGTGAACATAAGTATGCCGGGAGGACAACTGTCGGGGAATATACTATCATGGCATCATTATATAAACACATCTACTTAAATATTACGCTGTTGTCGCCGATTATTGTGAATTACTTTCTTAATAAACTTACCGAATCATTCTAAGCGTTTTAGAGATTTTTTAACAGACGTTTTGCCAAATATGGTTATTTAATATTAGCATAAATTGATAAACACCATTAATCGATGTAAGTAGTATGCAACTCGCAGGTCATAATATCCTCTGAAAGAGATAACAAGATCGATGAAAACCAGTTCCAATTTGTAATTATTATTTCCTTATTGACATTCGTACCTTTGACGATTTGCCAGAGTCCATGATTATACCACCCTGTTAATGTTTATGTCGTTCCCATGTTAATGTTTATGTCATTTCCATGTAATTAAGGTGCAGAACACAATCTATTATTTATATGATATCTTCTATCGCAGACCCGTGAAAAATCTAAGGATATTCCGAATTCTCAACAAATCAGATCCTATTTTGAAAAAAGCAATTAAAATAATTTTCAATCAGAAGAAACATACTTTTTTTTATAAGGACAACCCTCTTTTTATAACTTTTGAAGGTTATTCCCATCAATGTTATACATCATTGATGAAGAAGATAACACTAATAATCTAAACGAAAATATGAAAGAAAACATAGAAAAAGATAATGGTCGCAACTAAGACTCGAACCCAGAACCTCTCGTCTAACCGGGAAGTGCTCTTTTACCAATTCAGCCATTGCCACTTTCCATTAAACCGTAAGTAGGTTCTGAGTTCGAGTCGCAGTTGCGACCATTATCTTTTTCTATTTTTCTGTGTCTTGTTCTCTTTCATATTTTCATTTAGATTATTTGTGTTATCTTCTTTAAAAAAAAAACATAATTTGCGAGGCGGGTGTAGGTACCGGTAACCATTTATTATTTATGTTATACGCTACGTTTGGTGACTTAGCATGGGTGACCGGTTTCATGTGTTTAGTTTTGTCTGGTATTGGTGGAGGATACTTTTGCCCATCTGCTGCATAGCGAGCCGGATTGCGAGATACTAGTTGACCACTCCAGCCGGACTCTCTCGACCAAAAGCCTTGCACTGCAGTGGAAGGAATGGATTCATACCGTCAGTCACTCCTGGACACCCTGACCCTTAGATAATTACCCACCCCACATACCTTTTCGTTCCAGAACTTCCTCTTCTTTCTTTTCCTAAAAAGACCCTCCACATTATTACGTGTTCGTTGAACCAGAATTACGCAGGACAAACACACTACCGAAATTAGTATCTTTGATGATCTGTATAATAGGTACCTACTCGTATAAAGGATCACCAAATCAACTCGTTATCAAAAAAAATTATAATTAATATTTATTTAATTAAATGAAGACAATATTAGCGAAACTCAATCGAAATCTGGAGACAGAAAAATCAGAAAAGATATTGGCTCCGCTGGGACTCGAACCCAGAACCCTTTTCTTACATGGAAACAGCTCTACCGATTAAGCTACGGAACCCATATTAATTCGGTCACTTTAAACTGTATCATACTTCGACTAAGAACTACCAACATTATCTTCATTTACTTAACGCACATATTATTGGCTGCTATCTTTATATATGATTACAAGATTCAGCTCGAACTAAATGCAATCTAGATAGTGTCTGGATAAATTTTTTATCCATTTTATTTGTAATACGCGACATCTATTGACTTTTTCTGCAAGTCTAGGATGAATTATAATTTGAGAATATTATAATTTGAGATTTTACTCATAAAGTTTAAAAAATTAATAATAAATATTTAACTTGCCTTGGATTTTTAACTGATTTGACAGCCGAACTGAATCTACTCAATACTCGTTTACAGGGAAAAAAATGATATGCCATATGTTAAATCATTTGAAATTAAACTATCAAGCATATCGATGAAAGTAAACTCGATCATTTTCCAAATTGCAAGAAAGCAGTAGAAGAAGCTGAGATAAATTTTATTTGGGAAAATACTAACATGAAAAGTGCATTTTACTACAACTTCAAACTGAGTTTGAAAACCGATTTGCTGATTTAAAAAAAAATCTCATGTAAGATGGAGATTTTCGAAAACTCCATTCGCAGTGGATATCGATATTGTACCAAGCTATTTGCAAATCAACATGATAGATTTGCAAAGTGATAATATCCTTAAAATGGCATTTAAGGAAAAAATAACTTGGTAGATTTCTACGGGAGTTTGCCTTCCGAAAAGTACAAAGAATTAAAAAGGTTTGCTGAGCAAATAATTACTGTGTTTGATAGTACGTATATTTGTGAGCAAACTTTTTCAATTCTTAATTATCGGAAAAACAAACACTGTTCTCGAATATCACATTTACGTTTGGACGCAATACTACGCGTCTCCACATAAAAAATGCAAGCAAATATTAAAGAACTCAAGTCAAATCCAACAACAAAAATCCCATTGAGTTCTGTTCGAAGTTTCTTTGACATTTCTTTTACTCTTTCTTAAAAATGATTTATATTGCCATTTTATTAGTGGCGTAGCTAGCATGGGTGCCACCCGGGGCGGATAACATTGTGTCACCCCCCCCCCCTCCTCCCCCCCATTAAAGTTGACTTGGAGCAAATTTCGACCTCATAAAAACTACAACCTAGTCAAATGAGATCCGTCCCGGGGGGGGGTGGCTAGAGAATTTTTGTAAGTGCGGCCCGCGCAAGTTCCCACGTCAAATATTTGGTCCTTGGACCACAAAAGGTTGCCGACCCGTGCGTATAAATAAATCAAATATTATTTACATGTTTCTGTGTTTAGGCATAACGATCCGGTACATTAGTATTACATTTTTAAATATCCTAAAAGTGACCCAAATATCAACATTTTGTTTCAATCACAAGAATTTTGTCTGCATTATAATTGATTCGATGATGTCTATGAGTAATTTGAGTTTTGTACCAGATATAGAGCACACTCTTACGTATAACTGCAAACTCCATTCAAATTGGGAGGTGGGAATGGGTACCGCCGCCCTGGGAACCTTTATTGGATAACCAACACCTCTGCCATAGGTAACCCCAAGTGGTTCGCTACGTTTGGTGATTTAGCAGGGGTGCCCGGGTTCATGGGGTGAGGTTTGTCTAGGTCTTGTAGGCGGATGACCAGGACACACTGAACCCCAGATTCCTACCCACCCCTTAAACCCTTTTCCTTCCCAGAACTCTCCTCTACTTTCTTTCCCTAAAAAACCTCCACCCAGCATTCCCAAAGATGATAAAGGCCCCGAGGGAAATTATTTTCCTCGAAGCCTCCTGTACGGAGCTCATGTTAAAAAAATATATATGTCAATTTTTCGGAGATGTCTGACTAATCAACTGGACGATCGTTTTATACAATAACTAATAGGTACAGATACCAATTGTGGACAAAATATAACTGTAATTATTCTTTCAATTACGTTTGCCGGTTTTGCACCTAAATAATATTATAATAAATGAGTAGAAAACCACACAGTATTATCATAACAGCTTTTTTTGTATGATTTGTTTAAAAGCTTACTAATAAAATGTGTAAAGTGTAGATATTAGGTATTATATATGTACCCGGCCTTATCCGGTTTCTCAGGATAAACTAGTTCACTTTCAGTATGTGTTTAATTGGGAAGAATTAATTATCCCAGCGTCATTAATTGCAAAGGATGCGGTTCTCGATAATAACTACTGCATACCGGTTGTTGTTTTTGTCAGGGATCGCCTTATCCTCTGGTTTGGCTTAACACTGGACGAGTGTGAATCCAACAACTACTCTTATCTCCTGTTTTATTTACTCACAGATTAATAAGACATTACCCCTTAATACATAAATTATGGCATTTAATTGATTATTAATGCAGCTTATTCTCTGTGTAAAAGCAAAAACAGATTACCATTTAGACTTGCATTTAAAAAGCATAAAATTTTCCTAGTTTTTAATTTCGCTTTCTTTTTTTGCAGGTCAAAATGATGACTTCAAAGTTGGGTGCTTTCCTACTCGTAACTCTGCTGTCATCAACGGCAGCCGCTCCATTCCTCGTCAGATTAAGAAGATCAATCGACGATGTATCTCAAGAAACTTCAGACGTAGAAGATCAACAACCCAGAGAAGCAAAATCATTCGACTTTTCGGATCCTCAAGCGACTTTAACCGCCAATGAAAACATCACACCAAAAAAAACTGGCGCACGATCACGGCAAAACAAAGCGTTGTCGTACTACGATTTCGTTCCCCAATACTTCGGGGGAGGAGATTATGACACGAATGATGATTTATCGTATGACATACAAGATGAAGCTGAAGATGAAAGATCGAGAGTAGCACCATCAAGGAGAAAGCAGAACCAGTACAAGAACAGCATAACAAATCAAAATTCTCTATCCTACGATAATTCTCCAATCTACTACATCAGACTGCCTCCCACTCCGTACATGTTTGTTCCCGGAGTTGGTTACATCTCCCAGCCGCCTTCTCTGGGTCCTCCAGTACCTCCACCAGTGAACCCATTCATCAATGTGCCAATTGACTTCGTATCTAATGGCAAACCGACCAACGTGTACCAGTGGAGCGGCGCTCCTACCTACCAGCCTCCTGTAGCAATCGATCCCTACAGCCAGCTCTACTCCAGACCTGTTTCCAGACCTCAGCAACAGAGACCTACCAATAATTTCGGATACCAGAGACCTACCCAGAACAAGAAACCAGTAGACACTAAAGTAACAAACCTGAAGAAGGGACCTTACAACTTCAACGGAAAGCCCCATGATGTCTTTTTGCTCAGAGATTCGTACAATGCTTTATACTCTGACGCGCTTCAAAATTTCTACCCTTAAAAAAATATTTAATAAAAGAATTATTGATGATACCAGTTATAATAATGATAAACATTGAATTACAATGCTGAAGTGTTTTTAAAAGTTTGAAAAAGCTTTGCAAAGTTCATTGTTTACGGTGATATATTACTTTTCAAAAGCTTCGAAAATGTAGGCTTTATATTAATTCAATAATTTGAAGTAAATTATTGATTATTTTATAGTTACGTAAGTATCATTAAAAATTATAATAAATGCATTATTATGGCATGTACGGATGAACTGTGTTAAAATTCATTATTTTATTTATCGGTATGTTCTGATAAAATTAATTAGTCTTATGGAATTTACAGCCCTTTATTACTTAAATCAAAGCCTTACAACTATAAACTTACTTATTTTATAATTTATTTTATACTCGTTTATTTGTACCCCTGCTTGCTACTTGCCATGTACTAGGTTAGAGTAACTTACTCACATCATCCCAATAATTTCTTCATTCTTATTTATACAAAGGCATAGTAATACACTACTTTAATTACTTATGTTTGTACATATTATTTCGTTAATAAGTTAAAGTAACATTTAGAGATTGTCTGGAATTGTTTTTAATGCATGATTTAGAGATAAGTTTTGGACTGAACAGCAAATTATTGAGATCAAGCGATTTTGTATTTATAATCATACGTTATGTACTTCAACTGAAGGTTTGATTTTTGGTAATTTCAAGAAAATACTGAAAGAAAAGTCATTATTATTTGTTTTTTGGAAAAGCTATCTAATTTTATTTTTATTTGCTTTGAGCAAGAGTTTAGTAGTTCTTACATTATTTGCATACCAATAATAATAATCACCTCAAGAGCGCTCCAATATTTACGAGTTCCTAGGCTCTATCAAGTTTCATTATTTACAAACAGATACAGAAAACAGACTTAACTGGCAGATCACTAAAATGTCAGATAAACACAATTATTGTATTAGAATATTTGCTTGGAGAAGGTACGACTTTGCACGCAGATTGAAACACTTGTGCATGATTTTACATAAAATTTTCTATTTTGGTAGAAAGCAGTCATTTTGTGGTTTGACATATTTAATGAAATAAAACAATTACTTTGTTTATAACCGGTTTCGCTTATCACAAACATCGTCAGGTTATAAAATTAAACTAGTTTAAGTAATTGTTTTATTTCATTAAATTTTCTATTTTACCCTCCATTACTATTGATATCACATTTATTAGAAGATTACTGGCAAAAGTGGAGTCGATGTATGTTTTAAAGGACTGAAGAAATTATGACTCCTTAGGACCGGAGAATTTTTATGAAATTACCTTAAAAAGCTCATAAATTCTTGTAAAACATAATAAATCTTTGTCCATCGATAATAATTCTTTACAAAATAAATGCTTGCAACTACAAATTTTGATCAGTGTTATTGTCTCAGTCATTTGTGTTTTTTTAGAAATATCTAACTCCCTTTATAGATCCAAAAATTATTCCCTGCAAAATTGGATTACTAACTCACTGACACTGATTTTTCTTTCGACTTTCAAATAAAATGTAGATATGTTATTAATTTCGGTTTGTCTGAAAATAACTGCATTTGTATGCTTTTTTATTTAGTTGCATTTGAAATGTTTTTTTCTATACAACTTTACAGAATATCCAATCATCTACGATTGTGGTATGTTTTATGTTGATGCCGAGAAAATATACATTCTTACCCTGCTTTCCACGGTAATTGTAAATCACTTATCTTATTTTAATTTCTTATCGGAAGATCGCATCTCAAATATTTCGTACATTGTTAAATTGTAGGTTATTAAATGATGTTAGAATACTTTGCGTCGGTTTACTCATATCCACTTGCATCTACCAATTTCTTGTATCAATGAGTTTTCCGCTTTGCAATAAAATCCAAATCTACGGATTCTTTCTGAACGTATTCAAAAACTAAAAACTGTTTTTGAAAGGTGATGAAATACGCTTCCAAATTTAATAATTCGAAATGGACATATAATTTTGGAAATTTAGAAATTTTAAAGCATTAAAAATGGCTCACCTTACATTTTTTCTAACTAAAATTATTGAAAAAAATGATGCAACTTTAAAATTCAAATACATTATTAATATTATCATCAAATCAGTTTTTATCGTTTCATGTAAAAATAATAATAAAAAATTCAAAATTTTTCATTTTTTTTTTCAAATTGCAGTCGGAAACTTTGGTAAAGACTTCTCATAACGATGTACATTTTAATTATTTTGTGGTTAACTTTGAATGTAAAGCGTGGTGTTTTCTCTTTTTAACGCCGTTAAGATCATATTTCTCACCATGATAGTAATGGAGACAACGATTTCTACGAGTTATTCCGAAAAGCGAACAAGTTAAAACACCGGAGGTGTAAAACAATGAATAAATAAATAAATTAAATTAAACATATTTCGAATACTCGACGAATTAAATATGTTTATTAATTCGTGTAATCATAGGCTAAAAAGATAAGTAATTCTATTACAAGTCATCTATTATCAAATGATAGATATTTAAACATATTTATTTTGAATTATACCTGTACTTTACTTGGGCGTCTTTCTATAATTGGCCATTTAAGTAAAATTATGACAGGAATATAGTCTGTCAAATAAGAGTAGAAAATATAAAAACTTGAACTACTAAATTTGTAGACTGGCAACACCAATTTAACTGTCAAATATTTTTTTGAAGTGCAATGACACTGAATGTATAGAACACAGTAAACCACATTTTAAAAAACATTTTTTCTTCATGACATAAATTTGATTAAAAGGTGATTTATAAAGCGATTTGCGTTAATTTAATTTAACTTAAATTTTAATTTAACAATAGATAGAAACGAAGAATCACTAATGGTGAGTTTAGTTACACTACTTTTAGATCTGAATGAGTTAAATATTTTCAGATCTAAAATTAGAGATATGATCTAAAGCCCAGGCAACGCTAGGTACTTTATCTAGTATTAAATAAATGTGAGCAATTTCTAAACTGTGCTTTATATTTTATTACATTATAGTTATTCTTCATTATGTTAACACAAAATTGCAAAGGTATAATAATAATATACCTATACGCAATTCTAATTTTGAGATCGGCGGGTATCTATACTGCAATGAAAAAATATTTTATCCACTATTATGCCTTTTTAATTTTTTATAAAAATGTAGGTTACACAGCTTTACTTTAACACCATGAGTTATGTGTTTAGTATTGCCATTTGATCAACAGTGGCGCCCTCATATATTTTCTACTCTTATTTGACAAACTGTACCTTTGGCTCATAACTCAAAGCAGGGACTATAAAATTTGCTAACTAGGCAATGGATTCAATATTTAATGGCCTCAGGTTCGAAGACTTGTCTTGCGTGCCTCAAATGTGGCAAAATATTTATGCTTAGTAGATAGATATATTATTTTGTTTTATTTAGCTTTTAAGTATTGTAAAATATTTATACCGATTTTTAATTGCACTTTTATTTAAACTTTTTGCGTTCATAAATCATTATTTCATAAATAAATATATTAAAAATGATAACTGTGTTTTTATTCCAGTGCATAACATACCTTATTGCAATTTTCTGAAGAACAAACAACTGGGAAGTACCTACTTAAAAATAAAGGAAAATATATTTTTAATATGCATAATCAGGGGCGTGCACTCCATATAGGCACATAAGCACTGCCTACCCTACTGTATTTGTAAAACATAAGCATGTACGTAATATTATATTATTAAATTATTGCTAAAAATAAATACACACTTTATTGCTAAAAATAAATACACACTTTCGAAAATAAGCGCGAAAAAGCTGAGCAACCGAAACTACAAACGTGGCATAAACTGTAACTAGAAACTATGCGCGCGCCCTCCGACTGCCTCACTAAAATGCGGCCTTAAGCAGGAATTATTTCTGCTTAGAGCTAACTTCATGCAAGATATAGAATCAATGTTTACGAAAGGCACATAGCATAGAGTAGAACTGTCATTTGGAATTTGCTTCCATGAGATTTTTTTGTTAATATAAGGCAGTGCTTTCTGGAACAAAATTAGCAAATGGCAATCAGTAACGATGGTGGCATCTGTTGTTATCTATTTCTATCAACTAGTTGTCTTTTTGCTAAACTGCCTACCCTGATCAAAAACTTTGTGCACGCCACTGCGCATATTATACCTCAGATACCTACCCACTACATAAAACCTAGTATGCATTCCTGAAATAATATGGAACACGTATGAACCCAATATTATATGCATGTAGATAGCTAGAAGATGTCAAGGGTTTTAAATGATTTCCAGGATTTGTCAATTTTAATTTCACGACAAAAAAATTGAATCGCCAAGTAAAACCACATACATAATATGTAAGAACTTGCACAAATGCAGTATGTAGGAATTTATTATACTTTTATGTCTCTTAATTTCTAATAGTTATCTACTAGTTTATTTGCTATCGTAAATATTTACAATAAATATTAACTGGACGGAAGATCTTACTAGACTAGGCCCTAAGTAGTTCTGCCGATGCCTTCGGCCATCATTGTAACTCTTCATACCTAAGACACGAACGACGATAACTATAAATATCGTATATCGTACCATCTGTTGAGATGTAGCACAACTTCGTTTTTTTTTAATAGGTTTGTCAACAGTGATTTACATCAGAGCTTTCACTGATACAATTACATTGAACATGGTTGATGCTATGACTAATTAAAGACAAACACCACATTGATAACATAATACGTTTTTGGGGTGTTATGCCGTGTTAGATGTGAGCATCTACCGGCTCTGCCGGATCTGTCCTGATGATGGACACTGCAACGCTGTCCGAAACGTTGGCTAAAGAAGGAGGTAGCGCAACAAGAATGAGATAACTAGTAAAATTAACACTTGAAAATCAACAAACGTGTTTGCAGCCGGTTACGTAACGTCATAAGCTTAGATTTTGTGGATACCAAAAATATTATGGTTAAAGGTTCCTATTATAAATTTACAATGAGTTTAAATAGGCCAAGTCAAGAAAATAGAACGCGTATTCAGCGTGGTCGTAGTTAAAAAAAATAGTTCGTTCTTTTGTTCGCTCCATTGGCCGCAAGCTGCACTTCCGACGGCCATGCAATCTAAAAAGCCCTGGACAGGGCATTAGTGCGATTTTGTAGGACTGATATTGAAGCCAAATCTAAGGTGAGGGGAAATTGCCTGGCAGCCATCTTGTATAACAAACTTTAGAAATGATTTGTACGCAAAGTGGTATAAAATTAAATATTTTAATTTGATTTTGATACTGCAAATGCAAATAAGGGCTCATAATTTGGTATTTGATGAGACTGGGAATGGGATAAGTCATGACAAAACTAGGTACATAGGAAAAGACATTTTTCATATATCTTCCCCTTCACCCCGCGGCTTCAAATTGCTCTCAAATAGCTCTCCAGGGTATTTTAGGGTCACGTATGCAATCTTTGCAGAGCTTTAAGCGGCCTACACACGACACTGCATTTAGTGACTGCAGAGAACGTGGAGTTGAGCGAACTAGCGCTGTCTCGTTCTAGCGGCCCTTTAACAAACGAAACAGCGCTAGTTCGCTCAACTCCACGCTCTCTGCAGTCACTGCCGCAGTCACTACATGCAGTGTCGTGTGTAGGCCGCTTTAACCTCCTGTGTGTTATTTGTTCGCTTTTCCAGACCACCGGGCGGTTGCCCAGACAGCCTAACCTGTCTATACGCCACTGAACAGAACAATGCCAAGACTATTAGTATTATTACTAATAAAAAGCTAACATTATTAACCAAGAAATAGGAACGCTGGGAAGGTTAAGATTGCTTATTTGCCTAGCTAAGTAATAACTCTACCTGACTTGACCTCCGTGTTGAATTATTGTTGTTGAATGGGTACCTAAGATCAAGATACAAGATCACAACATCAATTATAAAAATACAGAGTCCATTGTTGTGGGTTATCAATGATGTTGAATAGGTAAGCCGTTTAAAGAGGCTCAGAGGCGTGCCGTGGTTTTTAAGGCGATTCAGCAGGGTATGTGAGGATTAAGTTAATGTAGCAGTAAAAACGAGGAACGCTGTTGGGAAAGGTTAGGGTAACGTGTCGTATTGCTCCAGTAACTAGACCTGTAATAATTATCGAATATTTAAATAAGTGCAATTCTATGCCTATCTCTATACTTTCTCCACTCTGCCTTCTCACCAGTTCGGGTCGCTTAGGTCAAGGCCGTAGCCAGGGGGGGGATCAAGGGGGATTGATCCCCCCCCCCCCGAAATTGACATTGAGACCGAGGAGGTAATTGATTTGTTCGCTGAAAAGAAAGCTAGAAGACTAAATTTAATTTTGTAATTATAAAAATACACAATAAGATTGAAAGTAACACCATTTAATTTATTTTATTAAAAAAATATTTTTAAAACTTAACGTATTTCTATAAGGGAACGTACCCATACTACGTGAAACGTTCGGAGGGGGGGTCTTCAAAATACCACGCTTGGTATAAATGAGCGGCGGGGGGCTTAGGTTTTAGTCACCGGGACCGGGGGGGGGAGAGGAGGGGGGGGGGGGTTAAAAATTGCAAAAAGTTGGTCACGTAGTATAGGTACGTTCCCCAAGCACTGTTTCACCAAACAAAACCCCCCCCCGAAATTTTTTTCTGGCTACGGCCTTGGCTTAGGTCGGAACAAATGGCGATGAATTTAATTATAGAGATTTTAAATATATGGATTTTAATTAGGTTAGGACAAGTGCGTACATAATCTTATTAATACTAAGATCTACTTATATCTAAATCTTAAGCCACCGCTACCAGAATTTCTACCGATTTCTTACATATCCCCCTTAAACATTTGAAGTTTTAAGCTCTTAAAAAATACATGTTATTTTTTAAGATAATATCTATACATTCCCCACGCCGAAACGCAAATTATACGAAATTCCCTCGATAGAAAAAAATCGCAAAGTATGCTCCGAAAATTATTATTTTCACGTTTGTTTCAGTTATTTTACAAGTTACATGTATGAAAAAATCACAGTGTTTCTTTAAATGCTGTTTTAGACAGCCATTAGAGATTTTTGCTCTATTTTAAACGAGTTGTGTTTTATTAAACATTTTCACAATTTTCGCTTCAATTTTACCGTTTCAAATATTAGCGCACTTCTCTACCACATTTGTATAATTACAAATCTCCATCTCCTTCTTTTTGAGCGGGGATACGGCGCCTTAACTAATTGTCATGTTCACTTCGACATTATAAGTTATACACTGAAACTACCTTCGTATCACTGAGTCTCTGCGGGTGCTTTAGTAATGCCGAGGTCCTCGATGGCAACTCCTGCAGTTCAGCAGCTCAGGCCCTCCTAGCCGAGTCTCCTGAATCTGAAGTCTCCTGAAGTCGCCTGCACCACTTTGCACTTTGGCTACTGGTAGCGTCTGGTAACCGTACCTACTTCGTCTAACGCTACGCTTACGTCGCCGAGCGGCGGAACACATATCTTGCAAATCACTTCCTTGAACTCCATTGCCGCTGGGCGGGGAACGCGTACTTGGTGTTGCACCACCACTCCTCCGCCCCCCGTCTTGGACTTGACTGTCTTGTACCGGCATGCCTTATGAACTCCCAGAACCCGTGGTCCTACCCCGCACTTCTCCCTTCTTGTGTTTCTGTCCTTGTGATCTACATCTATCAACACTTTCTTTGCCTTTGCAAGTGGGACTCAATCATAACATTAAATTAAATTAAAAATAATATAACAATAATAATCCAAACGGAAATATGAAAGATAACAAAACACAAAAAAAATAGAAAAAGTCGCAACTGGGACTCGAACGCAGACCTCTCGTCTAACCGAGACGTACGCGTTAACCAATTTCGCTATTGCCACCTTCTGTCAAACCGTCATATTTGTCAATCTCATATATCAAATTTTAGAATCAACAATATTATCTTCAACTAATAATTTGCGACCATTGTCTTTTTCTATTTTTCTGTGTCTTGTTCTCTTTCATATTTTCGTTTAGATTATTATTGTTATCTTCTTCTTCAGTGATATATTATATTGATGGGAATAACCCTCAAAACTTATAAAAAGAGAGTTTTTCTCATAAAAAATTAAATTAATTATTCGAATTTGATTCGTCACATTAGGTTAAGAGGGATATGATAAATGCATATCCCTCAATATAAAGACTATCCGCAAAGCATCCCCAAAGATGACATTTGGAATTTTTTTCCTCGGGGTGGCCTTCTGTTTTTTAAGCTAGTGTAAAAACAACAATATGATTCTATTGTAAACTGTGAACCGATAGAATTGTTTTGTGGCCGTGTCTGTAATGCCTGATGTATATAAGATCATTTTCCTGCACTTCGGGTTAAATTGATCATCTTGAATTGATCAACTAGAAAATAGATTAAACATCATACATATCATTGCCATCATAAAGAAAGCTGTGAACAAATATGCTTTAAGAAAGAAAGATAATATTAGTAGTTCTCAGCCGAAGTGTGAAATATTTAAAAATTACGGAAGTTTGTGTGATCGAAATACCTCAGTGTTAAGGGCAATGCTGAGGTCAAAGATATTGAAATATAAGGCTGAGGTCCTGGGTTTAATTTCCAGATGCGACCGAATGGTTTTTTTTTGTGTCTTTTCACATCTTTTGATTGAGAATGGTTAATATTTTCTTCAATGAATAAGTATTTCAATTTGAAGTTTTTCTCACTGAGTTACTCCACTGTAAAATGTTAAACAGATTGACTTCGTGAAAGAAATTTGGAGCAGGATAGAAAGGTCCGGGGACTGAAAGTGAATGGCGTGGCAATGAGGCAGAGGAGAGCATTTTTGGAGAATTCAAAATCCCACCTCGAAATGTTATGAAGAACAAGAGAATAATTTAAATGTGATCGATAGATTTAACCCATTACCTCCATGACGATGTCTGTAGGCATCAAAAAAATTTATGAAAAGTATGATTTTTTTTCACTATGAATAAAGCCAAATCCCACCAAGTTGTTATGCAGCATTTACAGATTGGTATGTTAGCTTTCAATAATTAACATAATTTGATAAATTTTATTAATTATCCTATTTTTAATTATTTTTTTGCTAAAGCCCTGAAAATAGACCCATTTTGAAAAAAAGAAAAAAAAATTAAATCGGAAGAAAATAAAACATGTGTGAATCACATATTGTTATCAAAAGATTAAATGGTCGGAAACACTGTTTCAACATAGTATTATATGCATAAGATGACAGCTAGATGTCACTGAAATCAGGTGATGCCTGCGCGCAACCTTTGGAGGTTAGCTGTGACAGTGTTTACATACGTTTTTGGTTGGCTTGCCTTCAAATAATACGGTTTTGTAGTGTTTTTAAGAGTGATTTTTATTGAAATCAATAGTTTGTCTACGGTTTTCGTATATTTTTTATCATGTCGAAAATACCTACTTCTCCTATACCTACCTAATTCGTCGTTATAAAACGAAATCGTTGAATCACGATGAAATGATAGCAGAATTTGAGCGGTCTTTTAGCGTAAGTGAAAGTGATGACAATAATGATGTTAATAACGCGCTATTGTTGTGATTCCTCCAGAGAACGTTGATAAACAGATGAACGAAGAGCATATTGACGATAATTTGATGACATATAACGAAGACGCGGAAGTGGATAACTTTCAAGACATTGCCGGCACATTTGTAATCGAGCGCAACATCGAAATTGAGAAAATTGATGAGTCATGCCTTGACGAGCATGAACCAGATGAATTCGCTAATGACCTTCACTGGAGTCAGCCTTCGACATTGTCCTGTGCGAGTCGTAATACCTTGCGAATATCTATTTCAAATGCACCACCAGCCAAAAAATCAAAACTACAGTACAAAAAGAAGTCTCACTATAAACAAAAGTGGTGTAAGGCTACCTGTTCCAAGCAATGCCGTATTCCGGAGCATCTGATACATATGACCCCGAATTAGATCAGGGATTATCCGTCCTACTTCTACAATAGAATATATAGAGTTCCCCACACGCCATGAGCTATTTATGGACAATTTCTTCACATCTCACCATTTGATGTGTATCCTGACGGATAAGAGAATGCGCGCTACTGGCACATGTAGCTTTTTAGCCTTGAAGCTTCAGGCAAGTTGAAGACAGGAAAGCAATTGCCTAAAGGTATCATTTTCTTTTATATTTCCCTTGCGCGTAGCGTTCATTTAGCTAAAGTGTAACTCTCATCGCTCTTATAATTATAGGTAAATTTGATGCGGTGGTAGACGTAGAAAACCAAATCCTCGTTTGCCATTGGTAGGACAGCCGTAGTGGCCACGAACTATGATCGAATGGAGCCAGTACGTCAAGTGCAGCGATGGCAGATATCGAAGAAAGACAAAAAAGGCAACAATTTGGAGAAAGCATGCAAAACAATCGATTGCCCGGCGCCAATACAAAATTACAATTTGGGAATGGGTGGACCTCCATGATGTCAACGTTCGGTCAAAGAAGTGGTACTGGCCTTTATTTGTATCTTGCCTCAGTAGCGCTCTTGTCTCTTGTAAATGGATGGAAGTTGCAATGCTTCTTGAAGAAGTACGAGCATGATATGGGAAACCAGAAGATGACTAGGCAACAGAGAAACTTTTCCCAGAAGGCATTCCATGTGGAGTTTACTCGTACTCTTTTATTGTCTTTTCCAAATCAGGTCAATACCGAATTCGGAGAACCTCCCGTGAAGGAAGGCCATGACACAGAAGATGGGAATTGTGTGCCTCGAATGCAAGAATTTCATTTGCAATATCGTGGCAAATCTCATATTCGTTATGCTCTGTGTAAAAAAAAATCAACAGGCTATCGGTGCCTGGCCTGTAACCGAGCCCTTCATTTTGACTACTTCGAACAGTATCACTTAAAGAATAATTTGCTTAGATTTGGTTAGTTTCCTCATTCTTGAATGTTTTTTTTTTAAATATTGAATTATTTATTATTTTGCGTATTTTCCATTAATATTTTTTTTTTCATTGAATTATAAACAAAGGCAATCATTTATTTTATATTATCAATATAAATCACACAGTAGACTGCACTTAACCCATAGTTGACATAAATTTTGACTAGAGGGGTTACCTCCAAGAGTTGCGTTTAGGCATCAATTTTCTAGACGCTCTGGTGAGAGGGTGGGCGGGCGGAAAATTCTAAAACTGATTTTGGGCTCTCCTTTAAGTCTATACTATCGGGTTATAATGATGATTCAAGTTTATAAAAATAAAAAAAAATTCATGGAGGTAATGGGTTAATACATACTTCAAAATGGACGCATGTCATTGCATAACCGACTTATAACGATTTTGTTGAAGAGGGTTTTGCAATGGATCTGCAAAAAACAAAGCAAAGGTTATTTATTTATTTATTTACTTTTATTTTGCAGAAACAAACAGTACATTATTACATAATGGGAAATATTTACTAAGTTATAGAATTAATACAATTGTTACAAAGTTATAGAATTAATACAATTGGTACCAATGACATGTCGCTATTATATACTTATATTTTTGTGTGATAAATAATACATTATACCTAAATTGAGTAAGTAACTTATTGAAGGAGAGGGGTGTGGGAGAGTGTTTGTATGTGTGTAAATGAGGGTGTGAGGATATGTGGATGTGTGTGTTATGCTATTAGCAGTGGCGGACTAAGCCCGTCAGAGGCCGGGCGGCAAAGCTGAATGAGACCCCTACCCCTAGTTTAAAAAGTTGATGTAATTTTATAAGATTTTTATTCAGTTCACACGGGCCTCGGGTCCTGGGGGGCCTCCAAGTGCTTCCATGTTCCCTTGATCAAATCCTAAACAAGGCATTAACGCACCAGCGCACTGTAAAAAAATGTGGTCTATTTTTTAAATTTCATTTTCTAAAAAATGCATTTGTTAATAATGCTCACCAAAAGTTTTAAGAAAATTCGTAAAATTAACGGAGATACTGCATTCTATGTGAAACCGTTACAGTTTGTATGTTGAATTATCCTTCAGCAAAACTTTTAATGCGGTTTTTTTTTAAACTACGTTTTTCAACCTGATTGATAACATATTAAAAAAACTATACATCCGATTTGCTTGTGCTATATCTTGAATTGTTTTAAAATCGAGTCACTATGGCAAAACGTAGAATTTATTTTATAAAGGGCCCCCCTCTATTTTATGGATGATGAAAATAAAATTCGCTGGTCCGTCATTTTATCTTTTTTTAAACGACTTCAAAAGGGAGAAGATTCTTAATTCGACTGTATTTTTTTATATGTTTGTTACCTCAGAACTTTCGACTGGTTGAACCGATATTGATGATTCTTTTTTATTTGAAAGCTGGTGCTTCCTGTGTGGTTCCATTTCAATTTGGTCCAGTTCTGACAATGGCATCCATAAGAAAACCATATAAGTCTTAAATGCGCATTGAGTATGTGCGCGACAAATGGACGAATAATTCAATTTCACGCCAACCGATGTCGATGATTCTTTTTTTATTGGAAAGGATGTATCTCATGGGTAGTTTGGTTAGGTTCTGATTATGGAATCCATAACAAAGTAACGGAACTCTTCAATTCTTAGGAGCAAATTAACGATACTCCGCCAAATCTTTTATAGGCTATCCGGATCTTTGAGTCACCCATCGTAACTTCGTTACGGTCAAGTAAGCCTGTCTCATATGAGCAACACGTTTAGTAGGCCTACTTATGTTCAGACAAATTAGTTAGTGTACTTCAAATTCACTAACAATCAAAAAATAAACAAAAAATTTTACAAAAGAAACTATTCCAAAACAAAATAATATGCACTGAAAAGGAAAAAAAATAATTGCGTTTTGTTCTACAACTTAATAATCAACTTACTTTTTCAACTCATCACTATGTAGGTACGATTGTTATTTTTGGAGTCGGTGTCTAAGGTATGAAAAAAATTTATCTTTTTTCCGTACGTTTTAAGATCAAAACCATTGAATTACCTCTAATTGTTTTTTTATAACAGTTATTTTTAAATGTTGGTATTATTTTTCGATGACCCAGTATTATAACCCATCATAGGTATCTAAGGATTTTTTTTAAATTCGTTTACCCGAGAATAATTTGGTGTCCTCCGTCAAGAAGCGTAAGATGATCTCATTATATCCCCGGCAAATGACAGTTTTTTTTATTTATATTAGCTCCACACAGGAGGCCCTAAGGAAAATAATTTCGCTCAGGGTCTGTGCTATCTTAAGGGATGCTGTGTGGAGGGGTTTTTAAAGGAAAGTAAGGAGTTAGTTTTTTAAGGAAAGTAAGAGGAAGTTCTGGGAAGGAAATAGGCATGAGGGGTGGGTAGGAATATGGGAGTCAGTGGGTCCAGGAATGATAGACGTATGAATGCATTTCTACAACTGCTGTGCAAGGCGACAGATCGAGAGATTCTGGCTGGAGAGGATAAAAGATCTCCCTCAACCAGTCTCTCGATCCTGCCCACCAGGCAGCGGTGGGTAGATGCATCAGCCGCCAAAACCTGGACAATCCTCACCCCCCATGAACCCGGGACCCCTGCTAAGTCAGCAAACGTAGCGGAACACTTGGGATGACCTATGGCAGAGGTGTTGGTTATCTAGAAAAGGGTCTCGGGGCGGCGGTACCCATACCCGCCTCCCAAATTGATAGTTATCCAGAATTGAAATCGATTAATAATGCAACAAAAGTTAATAAATCTTTAGATTTGTTGACAAAAACTAATTCTTTTTTATTATGCTAGCTAATTTTCACTCCTATCGAAAGATGGCGGAAATTTATCGAAGGTTTTTAACGTTTAGGGGTCGTCCATTAATCACGTGAGGCTCGAAAGGGGAGGGGGGGGGGTTCGGAAAAATCACGTAATATCACGAGGGGGGAGGGGTAAAATGAGATATCACGTGTATCACGTTATTTTTCGTGATAATATTCTGAAAATTTCAAAATACTTCATACAAAAAAATACACGTGATTTTGGGGGGGGGGGGGTTAGTCTAAAACCTCACCACATATCACCAGGGGAGGGGGGTTAAAAAGTTGCTAAAAAAACATCACGTGATTAATGGACGACCCCTTATTGGGTCGTTTAGGGAATTGCCAAAATACCTTGAAAAGAGGTATTTTTCGCAGCGGTGTCCGTAAAAACAACATTTAAAAAATCTTGGAAAACTCATTTGTAATGTAAGTTTTCACAATAAAATTGGGATTTAATGCGAAATTTTTAATTTTCCCACAAAATTTGTCAAAAACCGAAAGATTTCATATCGATTACTCTTATTATAATCCACGTCACTTGAAAGTAACTCCCCAACACTTTGTAGCAAATGAAAAGGCGCAGTATAAAAGGCTATTTTTACAGTTAGATTATACAGTTAGACTTGCAAACAATTTATTGATTTTATAATTACGCCATTAAGTGCAATACAAAATAAATGGTATTGAATAATGTAGCCCTTGTTTGTTGTTACTGCGGCGTTTGTTGGACAAGGTTATACCTATTTGTTTACCTTTTCATTATAATCCACTTGTGGAGAATGACAATGCAAATATGTTATTTTCTAAAAATATACTCGTATTTTATAAAGTGACACCACACAATAGTCTTACTGCTCGGAGCCATTGGAACATAAATATACCAAACAACCCACCATTGGAACTTTAAAAACCCTTTCAGTTATTGAAACGCTGAAAGAAGTTGGGGAGGGGATGGATGGAGAAGAAAGGTTTTTGAAGTTAAAACGTCTTTAGCACCGTTGTGATTTTTAACTCTATAAAACGAAAAATAGCGACACTAAAAGAGAAAAAAAGCATAGACACATCCATAAGATTTAGCCTGCGAGAGTATGAGAGAGTATATTCCGTGCGTTTGTGCGATGCTTCGTAGCCTCCCCACTCTTGTCTACTTCGTTTTCTGAAGGTTTCACTTCTACCGCATGTGAATTACACACTCTTAAAGAAAATTCTTTAGCACCGTTGTGATTTGAAACTCGGTGAAACGAAAAATTGCAAAAAGAGAAAAACACTTACATCTAAAGGATTTAGCTGCGAGAGAATGATAATTTATCAAATATCTCGCACATTGAATGTAAGGGTTCCACGACTCTTCATCCCACGGCAAAATGTCCCCGACAAAATATCCTGCGACAAAATATCCTACGGACAAAACATCCCTTAACAAAATATTTTCTAAAACTTTACTTATTATCTAATAAATTACAAAAATAACACCGATTAAAATAATTTATTGTCAAGATGTCTGTATCATTTTTTATGTCTTTACAGATTGTCTGAATTATTTTGGTCCAATTTTTTTGTTAGGTTAGGTTAGGTTAAGTTTTAGTAGATATTTTGTTGGGGGATGTTTTGTCTGTAGGATATTTTGTCGAATGATATTTTGTCGGGGATATTTTGTCGCGGGATGAAAACATATACAGAGAATAATACATTTTCTAAGCGACAGTTGCACTTTGTCAAATAAATTCAATGTTTTTTTACGACATTATAATGTGCATTATAAATTAGTTGTCTTAAAACCACCTCAACCATGTAATTGAATGCATTTTTTAAACAACTAATAATAATCAGATTGTTAATTTTACAAACCTATTTATTTAGAAACAATATTTTACATTTCAATAGTAATCCAGTAATGTTGGCCTCACTGGATGACGTGCTGAGGCCTTTATTTTATAAAATAAAATAAAAATATACATAATAAATTAAAAATATATATGTATGGTTGTAGTTATGTATATGTGTCCACCGGATCAACTGTCGGGGGGATTTTTTTTTTACATTAGCTCCACACAGGAGGCCCTAAGGAAAATGATTCCACTCAGGGCCTATGTCATCTTTGGGAATTTCTTCCGAGAGAGTCCTGCTGGAGAGGTCAAAAATCTCCCTCAATCAGTCTCTCCCGATCCGGTCTGCCACGCTGTTGGTGGGCAGACACATCGTGGGCGGACTCTATGAACCCGGGCACCCCTGCTAAGTCACCAAAGGTAGCGAACCACTTCGGGTGACCTATGGCAGATGTGTCGGTCATCCAATAAATGGTTCCCGGGGCGGCGGTACCCATACTCGCCTCCCAAATTGAAATAATCTTTTTGGAGTTAATCAACTGTCCGATGGATCAAACATCCGGCACGACAACTGTCCGCCGGATCAACTGTCGGGGGATCAACTGTCGGCGGGCCAATTGTTGCCGGATCAATTCTCATGGAACCGTTTATAATATTAGCATTCTGTTTATTAGGGGGTGTTTAAAATTTGCTTTCTGTTGTGTGATTAATGCGGTTCCACAAAATGTAGTGATCCATAAAAATGTATTCTCAATGCGATTGATTTTTATTGTAACTCTCATTCGTAAAAAAAAACAGTAGTATTAAGGAGGAAGTCCTGTCCAGCCGAGTTTTTAATTCAATGCGTTTTTTTTTAATGACAAAATTTATTTTCGTTCATGAAGCTTTTGTTACTTTAAGGGTACACTTGAACAAGAACAAACACTATTGAAAGTTTGGTTTGAAAACCTTTGCAAGCGGATGGCCCCACCAAATCGACTGGAATCCTGGAGTCCTTGGAAGTCATTTGAAAAAAAAATCGTTATGGTATAAATTTAGAATGTGCATCTACCACAGTTTGCAAAAAAAAGTTTTTTCTGTCTTTAGATTTTCGTTTGAGTTTCGCTAATATTGTCTTTATTTAATTAAATATTTAATTTTTAAAAAGTTGTTGATTGCAAAAATGGCGGACATAAAATGAAAATTGACAAAGAAAAACTATATTTAAATTTTGAATTTGATGCTGTAACTATGGGATGCTATAAACGTAAAGGAAGATTTTAGGCAACAACAAAGTCGATTTTTAGGATCGGCTGGACCAGACTCCTCCCTTAATGTAAACCTCCCTAGACGGCCTCCGTAGTCCAGTGGGTAAGACTCTTGACTCACAGTCCGGAGGTCGCGGGTTCAAACCCGGCATGCGCAAATAAATTTTATTTGATTAATTTGTGTTATTTCACAATTAATTCATTTAAAATAATATATAGTATATTTGCGGCATGTTCCAGAGTGGAAGATACTATCAGTATCGCCCTGGTGTAAGACCACCATTCAGAATTAAAACGTTGCTTGAAAATGGCTTTAGCCGTGTTTGGTGACCAGATCTGAATAGCCAGGTACTTCCCAACCTTCCTCTTCCCCACCTCCTTCCCCTCCCCACTACCTTCAGCCTCACAACATACCCCAATTGGGGATGCCATAGTCTCACTGGCTCCAGACGGGAGCAGTTGAGATTCTTGTGCGGTTATTCACTGTAAAAAAAAAAACCTAGGTATTTACAAAAAATAACAAAAAAAAATCGTCTCGATCTGAAATATTGTGTTTTTTATTGTCCATAAAGTAAGTTGAATACAAATAACTATTTATTGGAACTTATAATATGCATACAGTTCATTGTAATATTTAAGTAAATTGTGTAAGTGTATTTATTGATTAAAAAGTAGTTTTATAAGTCAAATCCATTTGGGTTAATTTAGGCCTAGCTGGTTACTAAACTTAATAAAAACCTACACTAACTTAACAAAGATTTTTCTAAATTCAGTTGTTGGCAAGTAATAAAAAAAAAACATTTTTATTTTCTAATGTTGAAGCTTATGCGCTTCTTCGTGAATGTATATTTTATTTTGAAAATAATATCAAACACTTTCCCGATGAAATAATAAAACTACTTAAACACGAACTCTGATCCTTTCGTATCGCATGGACTGGCGTCACTACCAACAGAACTACTGGGAAATACTTGAATTTCGTAATTTTTAACACTTTTTTACAATTTTTTAAAATACATGTTTTACAATTTATGATCCGATTACTTAGGTACACAACGCAACATTTTTTTTAACTTAACATCAGATATTCAGAAAATAATTATATACTTTACACAAATCTCTAGTCACGCCACCACCCCTACTTCAACACCTAATATATGTTAGATTATAACAATATAATGTTAAACCTAACGCCATCTAGGATCTGTTATGTGTAGCTCAGTGTACCTACATGTTTTACTTTGTGAGAATAAATTCTTCTGTTCAAGCCTAATTACCGTGTTTCATTAATATACACACCACACTATTACCTACCAAGACTTACTATTTATTTTGTAATATTAACCTTGCATTTATTTTGTCCTGATGAAGGAACAAAAGAATACTTAATAAAACAAAGGAATACTTTTTCAATTAAACATATTTTAGAGTTCTCGCCTAGTAAGATTCTTGAAATCTTCAAGGCCAGTGATGAAAATGTCAAGAGACAAAAGTTTTGTGATTCTGTACTGGGCCAACACGTCCGTTCTACCACGTGGAATACATTTCATACTAATTATACTTCTCTTTGAGAATTATTAATATTATCTTTAATTATTATTTCCCATATTTTTGCAGGATCTATCTGAACTTGATTGGATCCTAGGTGGTGTCTTCGATATACCTACCAGTTTTTGTTTTTATGACACATCTTTTGACTAAACAAAGTCTAAAATTAATCTAAATATCAGTCTCAATCGCGACCGTATTTTTTTTTCTGTTTCTTCGTCTGTTTTAGATTAACATACCGGAGCCAAATATTAATATGTGCAATACGTGAGGTAAATTAAATAAGTCGTGGAATAATGAAACTATTTTTTTTTTCTTCAGTGCCCAAAGTAAAACAGTAAAACAAGTCCCAGAACAATGTAACAGAAGTGTCAGGAGTACAGAAGCCTGGTTTACGGCACTATTTTACTTCCTTCAGTACTGCGTAGTAGGAGTAGGCCGAGTGGAATACCTAAAAAGAGATATAAATTAATTTATCGTCCCAACTGCCCCTAACCATCTGGGGTTCCATTACAATTGATCCCCGACACTTGCCCCCCCCCGGCATACTTACATATATGTTATTTGCATTCGGTTTAGGGAAAATATGACATATCTACTTATACAAAATATAATTTACATTCAAAACAATAAGAAACATTTTAGATAAAGAACAGCTAATTAAAATGTATTATGCATTAGCCCAATCTCATCTACAATATGGTCTTATCGGATGGGGAAGCTCATGCGATTCCACTATAAAACCAGTCCTCATAGCACAAAGGGCAATTTTGAAAATTATACTTAGAAACCCCATCAACTCCTTAACTCCTGCAGACTATGTTTTTAAAGCACTGAATTTAATGTCACTGAAATTTTCACACATTTTTCTCTAAAAAAATGTAAAACAAAGAAAAAAATAAAAAATAACTAAATTTCCCACAAAGATAATATACCGCCGAATAACAAAAGTATTTTCATTTTAATGCATCAAGGAAAACGACTACCTGTTTATATAATATATGTATATACCAGCACATACGAGTACATAAAAATCCACACTTTAAATAAATACCAACTTATTTTTAAAACTAGTTCTGATGTCGTATTTAGATTTGAAATTGGTAAATAATAAACCAAAAATTATCATTTCAATAAATATCATTTCGTGGGCCAACTGTCGATGGATCAATTGTCGGGTCACCACCATCTTAACAGTTAGCATCACGCAATTGGGATACATTATGAAGGTGGTGAAATGGGGAAGGAAAAGAGGAAGAGGAAGGATTGTGGTTGAGTTGTGATTTTCTACATTTGACAATTTACATCTGTATATCAGCCATTTAGTTATACGAAAAACACTGAAGAGGCAAACCATAAGTATGTAAAAGACTAGGCGTATCTGATGCATGTCTGAAGTTAGATTAATTTTCCTTCCATCCCACTTGATTATGTGTTCAGAGCTAAAAAGTGTTGGAAAACAAATTTCATTTTACATTTTTTAAAGTAACATGGCTGAGGTCGTTGAATGGGCCACCAGAGGTTTTAAGTGACTTTTGAGAGTTTTGTAAAGCTACCAGGATGAGTTTTCTCTCCGGAGGGTCCATTTCTGGCCAAGGGGTAGAATAAAATGCAAAACCAATTTCTTCACTCTGAAAATACGAAGCATAATAATTATATGTTGATTCATTGAAACAAACACTTGTGACGTTTTAAACATAATTTCCTTCTTTAAAATAAACATTAAATAGAAAGATTATTTAAAACAACCATGAATTCATAGATCCTTACCTTATTTTCCACCTTTTGTCCAAAGTGACAGAATATACATATTTCAATAATCTGGCTAGGCAAAATTATGAGCGTGTTTATTTCCTGAAAACAGTATTTGAAATTAATGTAATTTTTTAAGTTTATTTTGCTAAAAGCCTTTTCAAGCAATAACACAAACCCTTTTATGTAAAAGGAAAGCGGTGAGGTAGCCGATATGGTTAAATGCGATGGTTAATATTGATAGCAATTTAGTATTTATTTATTTTAGGAACAGAAACAGTCTTAGTAACATAATATACATAAGAGGATGACAAAAAACAGACCAATTATTAATGTTCAAAGATGAGTATTTGGAAACATAAAACTAACTGAATGTAAACTGGAATATTTAACAGGAAACAAACAAGCTAAGCAGCAATAAAAAAAAATAACGATTCGGATGTAAATTCAACATATGAAAAACCTATAATTAACAACAATAAAATAAATGTGATTATAACTATACTTAAATAGTCTGCAAAATATGTATTTGGGTTGGGACGGGTAAGGCAGGAGAGGGATAAGGGAATATAAAAAAATAAAAATAAATTAGGTACAATTAATGTCTGCTATATGGAATCGGCGTGTGGAAACTTATTTTGTTTAGCAACTCCGGACAGTCAACTTTTAAGTTAATAATTTTGTACACATTGATCAGCGACAAGCCTCCTGTTGAGTAGTTTCGTGATTCGAAAATGTTTCTCGACTTCGTCGTAAGAGTTGTATGTATTGAATGATTGAATTTTTGTAATTATTTTTTTTATTATAAGTATTTATCATTTTTCAATAATGTCTAAGAATGTTAAAAAAATTTGAAATATGTTAGTTTGTAAGTGCGCAAATAAATAAACAAACATACCAATTTTTGGTTAGTTTTAAGATTTTCACTGCCAAAAGCGTTTTCGTTATTTGTTTTTGGGATGTTATGCCGTGTTGCGCTACCTCCTTCTTTAGCCAACGTTTCGGACATCATCGGGGCAGATCCGGCAGATCATCTACCGGATCTGCCGGATCTGCCCTGATGATGGACACTGCAACATGTCCGAAACGTTGGCTAAAGAAGGAGGTAGCGCAACACGGCATAACACCCCAAAAACAAATAACGAAAAATACCAATTTTTGTCAAGAAACGCATGTACGTATATATTTTTTACTTTTATTTTTATTTTTTTATTGAAGTTTTTATTCCAGCAGGGCTGGGAGGGTAGTGCAATCCCAGTCTGCCATATTGCATAAACTATAGTATAATATATTTTACAGAGCAAATAAAAATTTAAAAGAAATAAAATATGATAGCGTATTAGGTTAGGTACCTAACGAAAACAAAAACTGAAAAATTCGAACATAAATACTAATAATAAAAATTAATCACAAAATTAATGATTTTATTTAAACTAAAATTAAAATTCTAAAACATGCGATACCCAGATAATGTATTGATTTATTTTACTGCATGATTATATAATTTGAAATGGTTGTGGTATAATACAAAATCTTTTTTGAAAATTTAACAAATCTGCCAAAGACCTATGGTATAACCTTATTATACTAAAAATAAACCTTTTTTTCTCAAAATTTAAAACATGCGAATGCTAGATAAAAGAACAATCTTTCGAAGTCCATTTTTAATTTTTTGTGGAAAAGAGTCAATACGTCTAAAATCTGTTTTAAAAATGACATATTTCTGGTTTTCTCTGGTAATACCCTCTTAACCTGGGTGGACTTGATAGCTACTCTCGTTACTGTGTCCACATCTTCTGGCTGTAGAGCAAAACCAATCTGCTCGCCTATTTTCTGAGCTATGCATAGTAAGTTTTCTCCCTTCGTCAATGGCACGATCACGCTCGTCCAGTTCGTACCTGAAGATGTCCATGCTCTTCTTAATGTATGCCACCTCCGAAACTATCTAGTCGACAGTCTCCAGTCTCTTCTCAACCGCCTCCACCCTCTTTCCCGTATCGGACATGTGTAGTATCCGTAGTACGAACTCGAGGCTCTTCTTTAAGTCGGATATCTCACCCCACATTGGCTTAATGCGAGTAAGCTGACATCTATTTTATTCAGCTTCTCCATAATATCGGCCAGAGAATCATCAGCTGATACCATCTGCGACGACACCGCTAGAGTTGCGGCTTGGGACCCACCGCGGGCTCATTTCGCGAATACGGCTTCACATTGTTATTTATAATTTAATATAGGTAGGTAGTCTGTTTTTAAATATATGTAAATAAATTGGTTCATTTGTTTTTACCAATTAGTCCAAAATGTTTTTTTATTTTTATTTTTTTATTATATTGATTTTTATTTGTATGTTTGTGAACTGTAGTGACATTGGTCGACAAAGTCTTATTTTGTGATAATAGTATGATTTATTTACTTATTTATTTTTAAATTGTTTTAATCAAAATATTTTAAAAAAACAATGATTTGATCACTCAAATGTTTTGAACGTCACTTGTTTTATCACTTTAAACTCAAGATAAGATTTGTGCACTCTTGTAAACTTTGTAATTAGAACACTAAGAAAAACACTTTCACTCTGTTGATTCTCAAAGAGAAAAAGGCAAAAGGTGGAGGATCTTCGTCCCTGTACAAATAATAACCAGTATTGAGAGGTAATAATAGTTTAAAAACTTTATTTTTTTAATTAATTTTGCGGGAGTAAAATAAAAACAAACAGCTGTCACTTTAAAGTATTGATCCTTACCTCTGGATAAATCAATGCAAAGCATATACAAACTGTGCTGAATGACAGCTGCAAAAACACCAGCCAATAGAACGCCTTACACCTTAGTTCATTTGCACTACAAGTAAAATAAAAGCAATTAAATAAACATCAACATATTCCTTCCTACTCATTGACGGTGGAATATAGATCAAATAACTTAGAATTGAAACATGAACTGAAATATTTAATTGCGCTTGAAAACCTTGTAAAGTTCTGTAGGTCGGTCGGTAGGTAGAGGGGATCTAAGACAGGGCAGATCATTTGAGGAAGATGTTCCAAATAAATTATGATAATTACTACGATGATAATACTTACGCCAAAATCGACGCATGTCGTTGCATAACACTCTTCAACGATTTTCTCAGTTCATTTTTATCAAACCCCCGTTCATATTGAATTTGAGATATTTGATAAATCAGTACATCGATGTGCGCCATTATGAAATGGCAAGAACTCATGAAAAGGGAATCATATATTGTCGTTGACAAACACATGAAACTGAACGTGAAAATTTGGGTAACAACATTAAATTTAAATAAAGGAACAATGATTTCGTGTTCACCAAAAAAGTATTTTTGGATTATTGGTGCCATAATAGTAAAAAGGCAAGCGAAACTGTTCAATCCTAGATATGCGTACATGATTTTCAATATGTTCGTTTTTTCGGTTTTAAGCACTATTTGAAATTCCTCTTCTTCTGTGTTTTGTGTGAGGTAGTTATTGAAGTTATCGAGAATTGTTTGAAAAGAATCTCTGCAGAAGAATATACCACAGTGTTTTCCGATAGCGGTTGTCATATTGGTTATGAAAAACACGACGAGTATCGCATCCCCAGCCGTATCGTAGTGCTGGGAAAACGAAATTTTCACACAAATAATCCAATATATCAGTTGTATTATGATACAGGTAGTGCTGATCACATTCTGAAAGCGAACTCTTATTGTGTAACAATTCCAACCAAATATCCACAAAGGTATCGCCAAGAATTTGTAAAAGTCACAGTAGTTGACAGTCATTTTGTGGACGTTCTCTAGGAGTTATAACGGAAAACTGCAGCTAGTAGAGGAGTTTCCAGGCTTTAATACCCCAGTGGAAGAATTCAGTAGATAATAATAGTCCTAATATCCCTCAATATCTACGTTTTTTTATTCGCGGTTTAACTTATTCATAAAAAAATATGGAGAAAGTCGTGGCGGAATAAAAGATAATCTCTTTCTCTCACCGGTTAAACACAGGTATCCAGAACTAAAGCGGTCTTTGAAAAGCTGATAATAACAGAATAATAATTATGGAGAAAGTCGTGGCGGAATAAAAGATAATCTCTTTCTCTCACCGGTTAAACACAGGTATCCAGAACTAAAGCGGTCTTTGAAAAGCTGATAATAACACAATAAAAAATATGGAGAAAGTTGTGGCGGAATAAAAGATAATCTCTTTCTCTCACCAGTTAAACACAGGTATCCAGAACTCAAGCGGTCTTTGAAAAGTTGATAATAACAGAATAAAATATAAGTTTGTAAATCTTAAGACTTCTCGAGGACGCTTCTTTTCATCACGCAATATGAGAGATACTCCCATCGAAAGATTACTGAAATTTATCCGAGGTTTAATCAACGTATGTTTGGACGGGAAAACTCTTTTACGCGTTTCATTAAAATTTTATATAATTCACGTCGTTTGAATACTTGACTTTCAAACGAATTTTAAAGTTTTCCAATAATTTTGTTTAATCTCAAAAGTAATAAAAACTTGAGATCATCGGATTATTCCATTGTTAAAAATCCACGATTTTATTCTGACTTCTATTATAGAATTCTTATGAGACTTTTTTCACTAATTAAGTTACACAAAAGATTCCTGACATTTAACAGACCTTTTTAATGTTTTTTGGACTCCTTCGAAGAACAGCCCTTGAAAAAAGGCCTTTGGCCTGCTTGGCCTGCTAGGGTGAATTCGACCGTGCTTTCGTACAATACGCCGTGCCACGGCGTATATTTGTTTACACCAAATATATTGAAATATAAGTAGATGTGCTATCTGCTGTTTTTACTATGTGGGTCTGCGCTTCCGGGTGTCGCCGATATTGTTTAACAAATAAACTAAAATAACAAATAATTAACGAATAAACCAAACGAACGTTAAACTAAATGAACGAATTCTTTCCTTATTCAAAATATATTGTTAACCAATAAATGCACATTTTCAAAAAATCAACGATATGAACAAATTCTTTTTGTATGAAAACTACGCTAATTAGCGCGTAGTCCGGCGACAGTTGCGCGGACACCATAGCATATCTCTTCTGTATTTGAATATCTTTGGTTTACACGCTTTCTTCACTTAAAATTCGGCAAATTCGACAGTAGGTCTGTCCAATTCCAAGTCCTGAGTCGCAATTTGTATACACGACTTCTTTACTTACGTCGTTAAGATTCTGAATATATTTTAGGGTATATTGTCGATCGTCGAGTCTTAATCTTGTTATGCGCGATTTGTAATTCGCGTCACAACTCAAATAATGAGGTATTTCTGTATTGCGCATTTGCGCATTTGAGACACTTTGCCGTTCATGAAAAGGCACCATTCTAAAGGGCTAGTTTGTCAGTTTTATTGTATGTTTGCAAACAATATTGATTTTAATATTCCTCCATTATCCTTTGCAACGATGGAGGCGTGGCCATACTATTTATTTGCCGTCACGCCGTTTACAAAAGAAAATATATTTTTACTTTGCCGGTGCATATCGCATACAAGAGTTTAAGTGAGACACAAATAATTGACAATGATTAAAGGGATCCTTGTTTGCTATTACTACGAACTTTTACAAGCCAATGTATCATTGTTTTTATAATATCGGTTTAAAGGGGATAGACAAAGTGGGTAAATTCTTATTTAATAATGAATGTGTCTTTATTTCCAGGTGGTAGCAAAATTACGTAATAAACTGCGCAAGAGTATTTCTGCTCGGAGACAGTGGAACATGACATAAAATTATTGCAATCTTTAGGGCACAGGCATTTGATGGGAATGCTGTTCGTGTTCTACCGGTATTTCAATGGAATACGATGCGCGATGCGAGGATCTAACGTCATTGATCCCTTCGGCACCGATGCATAACTTCGACCGGTGCGGTCGGGAAACGTATTTCTAAAACCTATACCGGTTTATTCGCAGCGGCGACTGAAATGAGATAGGGTTTGTTGTGCAAAAATCACATGAAAATCCTACACCGGTTCAGTGAAATGAGATAGGGTTTGTTGTTCAAAAATCATCTACAAACCCTATAGCGGTAGCGACTGTAATGGGATAGGTTTGTTGTGCAAAAATCATCTACAAACCCTATAGCGGTGGCGACTGAAATGGGATAGGGTTTGTTGTGCAAATATCATCTACAAACCCTATACCGGTTCAGTCGCTAACGCATTACTCTATCTTTTACAGTGACGGTGACGACCGTAATTATAGAGTAGCTTCTGTTGGTGCATTTAATTCATTATATTTTTTTCCGCAGGGGTAGGCAGAGAAAATGGACCGCCCACCTATCCCATTTCAGTCGCCGCCGCGACCGAACCGGTAGAGGTTTTGTGAGGAAACACGCCAACGCGCGCCCAACCTTCCTACACGGATGAAATCTATCACATAGAACGGTTCGTTTTACGAATCGTTCTTGTTTTCAACGTCTCGGCTGTGGAACGATTTTCCAGCCTCTGTGTTTCCACCCTCCTACAACACGGCTCCTACTCAGGGCTTTCTGTGTAGAGATAATGTAAAATATATAGTACAACAAATCACTAAAATTTCATCGTTATCGAAAGAATGGTATAGGAATGGGGTGAGGTTTGTCTAAGTATTGGCAGCGGATGCATTTGTCAACCTACTGCGGGCCGGATCGAGAGAGACTTATTGAGGGGGACCTTTTGAATCCAGCCGGATTCTCTCGGAATATCACCTTGCGCTACAGTGGGAGGTAGGAGACTAAATTTTCTACAATTTGAGATCAAAGCGAGCTATATGCAGCCATTGGTTTCCAAGATACAGTTCTTCGAAAATAGGCAATTTTTCCAAAAAGTGAAATTTTTTCGAAATGGTCACTTATTTTGTAAAATATTTTCTAAAACACGTATCCCACGTCAAATATTATATGAAATAAAATTGTAGTAAATTTAATTAGCTTTCATTTAAAACTAGATTGATATCTGTAGACCTAACGGTTCTCTCAAGAACGCCGGATAACCAAAAAAGTCATAGGTGGGTTTTGGGGGGAAATGCAAATAAACTGTTCTCACGTCTTTTTATGGTTTTATTGTTATTATAAATAGCCAAATATAGATTACTACTAGCGCCATCTTGTGGCCCATAATTATAGCAAACTGATTGTCATTTGTTATTCACGTAAATAAAGTCTCTTATCAGTTCTCACGAAACAAGCTGCGTTTTATTACAGTTATGGGCCCAGGAACCCATGTAATTTACCAGTTATTGAGTTTATTGTCAGTATTATCAGTTTGATGAACAGTAATCTCTGTGTTTTACAAAAAGACAGTGTGCCTAGTAAAAAAGTGAGTTATAACGGACTTCGTTTCGAAAAGTGAACTTCACTGACTGATAATGGCGTCTATTTCGAACTACCTCGTTAGCGTCCCCAAACTTATTGGACATCAGAACTATGGGCAGTGGAGCTTCGCTGCTGAGAATTATCTCGTATTGGAAGGAATGGTTTTGTGTATAAAACCTGAGCCCGATAAGCCGCCAGCAGATGCAGATGATGCGAAGACAAAAGCAAAACTGATCTTGACAATTGACCCGGCACTTTACGTTCATATAAAAAACGTCAGAACATCGAAAGAATTGTGTGATAAATTGAAGATGCTATTTGATTCCTCCTGAGGAATCTCATATCTATTCGATTAGAAAGTTGCACTTCGATGACGTCGTATGTGACACAGATTGTAGAAGTGGGTCTGAAATTACAAGGAACAGGATTTGGAATAAACGACGAATGGATTTGTTCTATCATGTTAGCTGGTTTATCTGAAAGATATGCGCCTATGATAATGGTGATCGAAAATTCAAATATGGTAATTACAACCGACGCCATTAAAACAAAGTTGTTGGATATGGAACCGGAAGAAGACAGTGATGTTAATAATCCATTTGCGTGTTTCCGCAATAAGTCCAATCAGCGTTCGAGGAATGTAAAGTCTATGCCACAATCTATGGTTTTTTTTTTTCATATGTTTTTATTCCAGTAAAAAAGAAAATAATATTTTCACTTACTTAACTAGAATATTGAATTATGTACAGTTTTTACATTTCATAACCTTAGATTACATTAGATTGCAATACTAACATTTACATGATATTATATTACCATACGATATTATTCACTATCACTACTTTGTTTTTTGTGAATAAACATGAACAATTTTTTTTTTAATTCGCACACACTTTTTTCGTTTTTGATATCATCTGGAAGGGAATTATATAAATTGCCCCCCTCGTAACTAATTGATTGCTTACCGTAGTTAGTATGAATGGTGTTTAAACGTATGTTATCGTGTTGTCGTGTAAAATGTTTGTGTACTTGGGACGTTTTAATGAATTCTGTGTTTGTATGTATGAGTTTATTATTTATTTTATATATAAGGACACATATATTGTACTCGTATAGTTTTCTAAATGTTAGCAGTTTTGTTTCCAAATATAATTTTTTTGTGGATGTTTTGGATTCGTAGTGAAATAGATTTTTGATTATCTTATTTTGAATTACCTGTAATTCATTGATGTATGTTTCATACGCATTTCCCCAGATTTCAATTAGGTAATTTAGGTGTGAGTGTACGAGACTATAGTATAAACTTTTTTTTAATCTAATTGGTAATAGATATGATAACCGGCTAAAAACGCTAATTAAGGGTGTGATTTTATCTTTTACATTTTGAATGTGTTGTTTAAAAGTTAAATGCTTATCGATGCACAGCCCAAGATATTTTTCCTGTTTCAGGATTTGCAAATCGTTATTTTCAATTTTTAATGGTACATGTGGAGGAATTATTTTACGGTTTGAACTTAAAATCATGTATCCTGTTTTTTTTTATATTCATTGTTAGGATATTTGATTGGAGCCAACCGCAAATTCTTTCTAGGTCACTTTGTGCATTTTCTAGTAGTATGTTTAGATCTTTACCCCAGTAGAATATTACAGTATCATCTGCATATAAGTAAATATAGGCAAGGGTTAATAAAGATCGCAGAAATGCACAAGTGTCAACATCTGTCAAAGGAAAATCAAACGTCAAATGTTATGGTTGCAAGCAATTTGGCCACTATCGCAATCAGTGCACTATTATGGATAATTCTTCTAGGAATACGCAAGGTTCAAAAACATCTAACGCGTTTAGTACCGTGTTTTTTAATGGAACATTTGACAAGAGTGGCTGGTTTGTTGATTCTGGCGCCAGTTCACATTTGACAGGCAATAAAAATTGGATGATCGACGTGTGTTATTCTGGTTTTGCCAAAGAAATAATGGTTGCTAGCCAGAATAAAATCCCAGTGGAATGTTGTGGAAACGTAAACATAACTACGTCAACTGAAGAATGCGATTTTAACATAACCATTGAAAAAGTGTTATGTGTTCCCCAGTTATCTACTAACTTGTTGTCAGTGAGTCAATTGATAAAACAGGGGAACAAGGTACATTTTACAAGCAAAGGGTGTGAAATACTTAATAAACAGAACACTCTAGTGGCTACTGCTTCACTTATGGATGGAGTGTATAAATTGAACACTTCTACTTGTTTAGTCGCAGCAGTGGCCGAGTCTCCAGATGTTTGGCACCGGAGACTAGGACATGTAAACAGTTATAGCTTGAATAAAATGCAGAATGCTGTGGAGGGAGTTAAACTCTCTGAGAAAGCCAACATCAACAAGTCCAACTGTATTGTGTGCTGTGAAGGAAAGCAAAGTCGATTGCCTTTTTCTCATGAAGGGAACAGGAGTACTGAGCTATTGGATGTAGTACACTGCGACATCTGTGGTCCCATGGAGAATATATCCCTAGGAGGATCCAGGTATTTCCTCATTTTTGTTGATGATCACAGCCGCATGACACATGTTTATTTTTTTTTAAATAAGAATGAAGCTTTACAGTATTTCAAAGAGTATAAGGCAAGGGTTGAGAATTCAACGTCAAATAGAATTAAAATTCTGAGAAGTGATAATGGCAGAGAATTTTGTAATAAGTACTTTGATAATTATTTAAAGAAAACTGGAATTATTCATCAGAGAACGAATCCTTATACACCCGAACAAAACGGGCTTCGTGAACGTATGAATAGAACTATCATAGAAAAAGCCAAATGTCTTTTGTTCGAAGCTAAACTTGGCAAGGAGTTTTGGGCAGAAGCCGTTAACACTGGTGTTTATTTACAGAATAGAATTGTGAAAACTGGATTGAATAATCGTACACCGTATGAGTTATGGACAGGTTCCAAACCAAACCTAGGTCACATAAGAATTTTCGGTAGTACAATCATGAAACACATACCTAAGGAGAAAAGACGTAAGTGGGACAAGAAATCTGAACAATGTATTCTTGTCGGTTATCCTGAGGATGTTAAAGGATACAGAGTATACAATCCTTCAACACGGGTAATCACAACAAGTCGTGATGTCATCATTATAAAAGAAAACAACTCACGTGAAGAGAATATGATAGAAACAGAAGTAATAGATGACAAACCGGAATAAGCAGACCGTCTCAGTCTTCAGAGGGAGATCCATCAGACACAAGTAGAGAGGATTCATTTGTTTCTATGGAGAGTGCTCATGACATGAATGAAACCTATGTACCAGATGAGGAGTCCATTAGGTCAGAAGAGGACTTACAATCAGACATCACATTAAAAACATTTCCAGAAAGAGAGAGAAAACAACCCGATAGATATGGATTTATGTGTACAGAAGAATATAATAAATCTCTAAGTGATGAAATGACATTAGAAGAAGCACTGCAGGGACCAGAAAAGGAGCATTGGGAACAGGCTATCAAAGAAGAGCTGAAAAGTTTTGAAGACAACAACGCTTGGAGTCTTGTTGATATTCCTGTAAGTGGAAATATAGTGAAGTGCAAGTGGGTCCTAAAAAAGAAGTGCGATTCTGAAAATAATGTCCGGTATCGAGCCAGGCTTGTGGCTAAAGCGTGTTCTCAAAAATATGGGGTGGACTACAGTGAAACTTTTTCCCCTGTTGTGCGACATACAACGCTTAGATTGTTATTTGCATTATCAGTGCAATTAAATCTGGATGTGACTCACCTTGATGTGAAAACAGCTTTCTTAAATGGGGACCTGTGTGAGACTATATATATGCAAAAACCTATAGGTTTTGTCTGTACAGATGATAAAAAGATTCTTAAATTAAACAAGGCTATATATGGTATTAAACAGTCATCCCGAGTATGTTACAAGAATGTGGTTACTTGTATGTTAGCTGATGGTTACGTTAAATCTGAGATAGAACCATGTTTGTATATAAAAATTGTTGGTAGTAGTATAACTATCGTGACATTGTATGTTGATGATTTTTTCGTTTTTTCAAATAACAAAATTGAAGCTAATCATCTTAAAAACATGTTAAGTAATAATTTAGTTAAATGCTTTAGGTATTGTTAAAGTATAATTTTATTTTGTTATATGTTCATGTCATCTGTATTTTGAGAGGGAGTATTATAAATAGCCAAATATAGATTACTACTAGCGCCATCTTGTGGCCCATAATTATAGCAAACTGATTGTCATTTTTTATTCACGTAAATAAAGTCTCTTATCAGTTCTCACGAAACAAGCTGCGTTTTATTACAATTGTGCTGTGAAGTAATTCCATTAGTCATCGTGGGTTTATCCTAGGGTAATAATATAATTACGACCATTTCAAATTTCAAGTACCCATTAGTACCTATACCCATGAGTCATCATGGGTTTATTTTATGGCATAATTATCGACCAGTATAACGGCCTTAAGTCAAATTTAAACAATACAATAATTGGGAAACTTACTTAAGTCAAATTTAAAACTACCATTAATATTTTAGCAAAATGTTTCCATTATCCCCCCCCCCCCCCCCCCCCCCGCTTGACCTCCTTACCCGCACCCCGGCCCTTTCAGGGCAGCTCTCAGTGTGTTGCGAAATGTCTATCCGTCCGGGCGTGTGTTTCGTGTGTCGTGAGGACCTCGACACAGGTTCTGTTGTGATCATCAAAGAACGAGGAATTCGAGCACTAATTGAAGTGAGTCAAACACGTGGCCTAGCAGAAAATAAAAATTTCCTCCAAAATTGCAACCAAGTCAGCGTTCATGATGCATGCAGAAAGAGATATACAGCTGTGCGTAACGTTGAAGCCTCAGTTCGTCGAGGAGGAGACTCTGCTTCCCAACCGAAGACCTCATCGACAAGATTATCAAGTAGACTGGCTCCTACCTTGAAAGGGATTTGCTTTTTGTGTGGTGATGCTATCACTGAAGAATTTCTCCAGCAGCAAAGCAAACTACCATTGGCAAGAAGGAATATGGTCCATACAGTTGAGAAGTTGGGCATAAGGCAAACTGTTTTAGATGCAGCTAAACGCCGAGGTGACGATTGGGGAAGGGCCATTGAGGAGCGCCTCCTCGCCACTGACGACCTGGTTGCTGCAGACGGGACGTACCACAGAGTGTAAGGCGGCCAACCGTCCCGCATTCTGCGGGACCGTCCCGCATTGACGGTTGTAGTCCCGCATTGAAATATTTAATGAAATAGTCCCGCAAATCGTCTAAAGCGTCCCGCATGTCCCGCATTCCCATATTTTTGTAATATTGTCTATGGTAGACAAATAAACTTTCTCAATATTAATATTTTTTAATCATTTCCGTTCATCTGTGGTTTTTTTTACGTTAACTCCACACAGGAGGCCCTGAGGAATATAATTTCCCTCAGGGCCTGTGTCATCTTTATAGATGCTGTGTGGAGGGTCTTTTGAGGAAAGGAAGGACTGAACATGAGTCTTGAAGAGACCCATGTTGTAGGAGAGATGAAACACAGAGGCCGGCAAATCGTTCCACAGCCGAGCCGTTGAACTCAAGAACGAGTCATAGAAACGACCCGTTCTCATGTGAGTAACGTCAACCGTGTACAAATGTTGGCTTGTTGTTTGTTAAGATGGGAGAATCTATCAAACGGATCGCCCGTTTCTGCACAGAGTCAAGGGTTTTTTTAAGGTATTTTGGAGCTCCGGACCAGAGGTGGCTGCCAAATTCAACCGTGGGGCGCACTTGCGATTTGAACAGGGTTAACAGTTGGGTACTATTAAAGTATCTGCGGGCCCTGTACAGTACGCCCAGTTTCTGAGAGGCTAACTTAACTCCGGTTTCGATGGAGCCCCCGTACCTGAGCTGGTCACTTAGAGTTACACCAAGCGTATCGATGGAGGTCCTGTTCGGAAGGTTGCTTCCGTTGAAGGAGACTAGATTTTTATTTCGATCCCTTTTAGACGTTATCAAACACGATTGGGTCTTTGAAACATTAAATTCGACGAGGTTATTCTTACCCCAAGAGAAAACACTCTCGAGGTAACCGTCAATTCTTTGCTTCAAAGTCCTCCGAGCTATTGGAGTTTGTGTGCCCTTTGGGGGCTTGTCAAACAAAAAGCTATCATGGACTGTACTGTCATCCGCGTAACAATGAATCGGTGCACGTGACAAGAGCTCATTGATGTGCAACAGAAACAAAGTCGGTGACAGAACTGATCCCTGTGGGACGCCAGCATTTATCGAATGCGAGGAAGAGGTGAAACCGTCAGCAACCGCCTGAATCGACTTCTCCCTCAAAAAGTCGGCAATCCACGTACACAAGGATGCGGGAAGTCCGTAAGAAGGCAGTTTGTTGACAAGCCCTCGGTGCCAAAGCCGGTCGAAGGCCTTGGAAATATCCAGTGCAACCGTTTGGGTATCACCAAAACGTTCCAAGCACCGCCCCCAAACATGCGTCCCATACGCGAGAAGATCACCGCACGAGCGGTTCCGCCGGAATCCGTTTTGACGGTCGTTAATAATTTTAAAGTTAAATTGATGACAAAATTTGTCCCTAGAAAAGGCCCGAAGATATCGACCTAGGGTTTGGTTTATTTCGATTAGCCGAAGAGCGCCAGTGTAGTATTGAATTGATAACCCGTATGTATCATTTAAAACTCAAATCAAAAGTTTGTTGACCATGTCGCCGACCGCGACAAAGCTAAGTTGTAATTTACTGAATTTCAAAAAGAATTTCCTTTCTTGCAAAAGTTTTTATCTTCATGTTCTGAGTATAGTTTTAATGCGCCGCATACAGATATTCTTAATTATAAATAACCAGTTTTGTGTTCAGGATTCCAGTTGGATTCATCTGATGAAATATTTAGATGGAAAACATTATCTTATTCGAAGTGCAGTTGTAAAATTCTAGTTGAAGTTGTATGTGCTGCCAGAATCAAATAGTAACCATTTTCATATTCTGAGTGTAATTTTAATGCGCCGCAAACAGATTTAATTTAAACCAGTTTTATGTTCACAATGTAAAATTTTAACTGGATTCATCTGATGACATATGTATTTCGAAGGAAAACATTCTCTTATTCAAAGTGCAGGTATAAAATTCTAGTTGCGGAATATGCAGTAGCGTATTGAGGGAGGGTGGACCGCCCCGGGTGCCACCCGACGGGGGGTGAAAAAATTACGAAGGATATTGTCACAAACATATTGAATACGGCGTAATTATCGTGCCTGACGGTCTTTTTATAGACGAAAATAGCCTATTTTTCAAATTATCTAGCCAACCCTTTTTTACACGTTTGTGAAGTTGAAATTGAGCAAATTCTCGATTTCCGAGAGAGAAAATTTGAAACGAACCCCCTGCCCCCCCCCCTCCCACCCCCCCCGTCGACACCACTCGCCACTGTGTCCCGCATTGATATTTTACCAAGTTGGCCGCCTTAACAGAGTGTGCTACAGGAGCCTGTTTCAATTACCATCTGCTACTGGGAATAAGAGAGGTTATCGTCCATGCTAGTAATACTGAAGAAGCAATGGAGTATGTGTACGATTACCTAATGGAAAACAGTGATGAATGTCAGTTTTCTTTATCACACCTCTGCAGCAAATAAAGGGTGATTGTATCCCTGATGTCAGAACAGCGAAAACTCACCTCGAAAAACGTTTTGGCGATGACATAGTCATAGTGGAGACGGGCTCCAACAAAGGGACACTCGTCTGCTTCAAAAACACCGGCCATAAAATTTTGTATGATCATTGGTACAAGGAACAAAAAGGCGATGCGCAGCAAGAGCGGTTGAGAGTCGTGAAGGCAGCAGCAGAAATCATCGTGGAAGATATCCGCACACAAGTGTATGACACCAGTCAGTATCCCTCCTCGGACGATTTCTTCAACAATGTCGATTCCGTTATCCCTGAGTCAGTACGGCTATTTTTTGAGACTGTTTTTCTCAAAAAAAAGCGTGGCCTCTTTGAAACATGAAAGAAGAAGTGTGTGTCATTTTCTCATGCTCTGATAGCTGCTGTACGACCCCGATCTTTTGTTTCCTCCCTTCTAATTGGAATTGGTACCTACTTTTACCGAAAATATGGATCCAAACATCTGGTAAATATGTGCGCTGCGCTGGGGTTCTCCTGTTCTTATTCAGCAGCTGTGCAGCTTGAAACTTCGGCGATTTTACGAGATGAATCCTCACCACCAATAGGAAAAGAAGCTTTTATCCAATTTGTCTATGACAATGCGGACGTGAACGTTAACACGCTAGATGGTGATAACACGTTTCATGAGATGGGAGGCAATATGTGCGTGACCCCCTCGAGAGCAGTAATGCGAGATAAAAACGTCCCACGTATACAGAACTATGTTACTGCTCAAAATGTGACCTCCAGCAGTGAAATAGAAATCAAAGAGTGCTTTGTTAAAAAAAACTGTGGATTGGCAGCAATCATGGTTGAGGATTTGCAAGGAACCTATGAAATTGATGGTGAAATTTTGCCCTCGGCTCCTGACCTAATATGACTGTATGGGAAGTCGCTCAATAAACAGTCGATGCCAGGGTGGAATGGATTTATGGAGCAAGCCACAGACGTGCTTCAGTTTTCACGCTCAATAATCCTTTTCCCACTGCCATTATTCACAAAAGCAAGAGATATCTCTCTAGAGTGTACTTCACTCGGAGTTGAACAGCTTGTACGTTGTACGGCTTCGTGGATTTCACCTCTTACTGTCCTTTATGGGATGCATTGGCACAATAATGGGTGGGAGCGGTCTGAAAGAGCTACTAAACACCATATTCACAGGCCACAGTGTTGACAAAATTTTGAATGGGCACGTATATTCACGAGCTGTTCGAGCCCACATTTTGGCAAACCTCACACTGGCCAGCATTGTTTTTTATGAGGTCCACATAACTCCAGAGGAGCGAGACGAGACTGAAAAATTGCTGAGAGATACTGAAAGGTCTCTCACTATATCAGCGGAAGAAATTGATACCTACCAAATACTAAAGGCAAAATTTAAAAGTAACTTGGAGAAAATTGAAGCAAATGCTCCAACATCACAGTTGTGGGTCCAATACTTTCGTATGACCACTTTGATAAAACTATTCATCCAGGCAGAGCGTGCTGGTGATTAGAACCTTCATTTTCACACTGTCCACAAGATGCTCCCTTTTTTCCACGCAGCTGGACATTTTTTGTATGCTAAGAGCGCGCACCTCTACCTTCAGGATATGATGGCTCTACAAGATCGGATGGATAAAAGTGAATATGACATGTTCACAAAAGGATCCTTCACCATTCGCCGGTCTGACAAGTTTTGGTCTGGGTTGTGGTCAGATCTAACAATTGAGCAGAAGCTGATGCGATCCATGAAAACCTACGGTGGGTTGACCCAGGGAAGGGGAATCTCCAACAGTGTTCTGGCAAGGTGGACAACAGGAATGGTGTTTATGTTGAACATTTGTGAAGAACTGGAAAGTTTTTGCAGCATCTCATGTCCTACTGGAGAGCAGCATGTAGACATGAGACCTTCTAGAATCATCCGAGATAATAGTGATGTGGAAAAACTAAAAAACTGGTTTGCTCTCCACCCTCCATTTCCAAAACTGACAGTTTGATTTCTATCCGTAGTGGTTTACTGGCAGGTCCTGAAATTAATTGCCACATAGCCCAGAGAGTTGGAACGGAGGGAGTGAAACGTCCGAAACCACTTTGGGAAGAACGTCTCCATCGTTTTTGACGGCTACCCCGAAGATGCTACCAAAAAAAACACCAAAACAGCGGAAAGACTCCGGCCCTACGCAGCTCATTCCAGCTACGAATTGACGTTCGATGAATCCACAGTAATTCAAATTGCTCAAGAGCATGTATTGGGCAATGAGAACAATAAGAGACGCCTTATAACTCTTCTCTGTGACGCCTTTCAGAAGGATGGAGTAGAAGTGGCTGTTGCCGAAGAAGATGCGGATCGAGAGATCGTCATGATGGCGCTTTCAGAAAGAGCAGTAGCCGATCGGGTCGTCATAGTGGGAGAAGACGTCGACCTGCTCGTTCTTCTCAATGGTTTAGGTGCTGAAGAGACAAACGTCTATCTTCAGAAGAGCACCAAGGGTGAAGCTGGTTGCTGTCACTACTCTACGACCTCCTACAATCACTAGGGCTCCCGGCGATTACCAGGAACGGTACTATTCACCCACGCGTTTACCGGGTGCGATACCACCTCAGCACCGTTTGGCCAAGGAAAGATCAAAATCACCACACTTCTGAGCAAGAGTGAACCACTTGCTGAGCAAGTAGAGGTCTTTCTTCGGCCAGACTCCACCCCACAAGCCATAAGTGAAGCAGGCATCAAGTGTTTTGTGGCTCTATATGAGGGTGACATCGCGAGGGATACTTAGGATTTACTGAGGTATAAGACGTTTTGTCACTTCAACAAGCATAAACCTCGCCCGTTTGCCACCGACGGAAGATGCGGCAGGCCACCAGGTGCTACCTCCAAGTACAGAAGTGTGCGAGGAATCAACTTGAATCCCACTGAATGGGGGTGGAAGCTGTCTTCTCAAGGACTCACCCCCATCACCACCACGATGGATCCCGCACCTCCTGCCCTTCTGCGAAAAATTTCATGTAAATGCAAGAAAGGATGCTCTGGGAGCTGCTCGTGCAGAAAGGCTGGGCTCCACTGCTCAGTCCTCTGTCACTCATGCGGTGGAAAATTGTGCAATAACGTCCCGGATGTGGAGCTGAAATGCTCGGACGATGAAGATGACCCGACTACAGACTGGGCGCCTCTCCCAGCCTCCATCACAGATATCGAGACACCTTCTTCGTGCGAGCCTAAGCCCGGGCCATCTAAGATAAAAAGAAAGATATGATTTGGCAACTAAGACACAATACCTACATGATTTATATTAGTTTTATTTTTTGTGTACATATAACTTGTCCTTACAGTAGGTACCATGATGTTTGTACAAGCATTTTAGTATGTAGGTATATAAAACAATGTTTGAAGATGACGTAATTCCCGATAGATGTATTATTATTATCTTTTCTGTTTTTCATCAAAAATGTGTTAACAATAAAAAAAATTGTAACTGTTTGATAAATAAAACCATAAAAAGACGTGAGAACGGTTTATTTGCATTTCCCCCCAAAACCCGCCTATGACTGTTTTTGGTTATCTGGCGTTCTTGAGAGAACCGTTAGGTCTACAGATATCAATCTAGTTTTAAATAAAAGCTAATTAAATTTACTACAATTTTATTTCATATAATATTTGACGTGGGATACGTTTTTTAGAAAATATTTTACAAAATAAGTGACCATTTCGAAAAAATTTCACTTTTTGGAAAAAATGGCCTATTTTCGAAGAACTGTATCTTGAAAACCAATGGCTGTATATAGCTTGCTTTAGTCTCAAATTGTAGCAAATTATGTATACCAACTATCAGACCCTTCCTTCATTGAGATATTGAGCAAAATCTGAAAAAAAAAAACGAAAATTTCATGGTTTTTTTGGGTCCACCGCCGCTCGCTCAGCACTTTCGAAGCTGCAAATTTTTTTTTATTCAGTAATTAGGTGTTAAACCAGTGTTTAGGTCCTAACAACATATAAAAAATTCAAAATGACCGGACTTTTTGCAAGCACAACCCCCTTTTCATGTTTAACTTGACTGCTATGTGGCTCGGCCCGCCGAGTTCCGGCTACAAGTACTGTACCGGGTTCTTTGGGAGTAGTCGGAGTAGTATTTGAAAAGGGAGTAGGAGTAGGAGCCGCCTCGCGCGAAAAACCCGAGTTTAAGAGCCCACTCCAGCTGAACCTACACATCGCATCAAAATCACACTACAATTAGACACACTTCCAACAATTAATGCTCCACCAAAAGCAATTTATCGGTGTGATAATGCTGATTATGAATTAATTAACCAACACCTGTGTAAAACAGACTGGTCTTTTACTCACGATAATGCTGACTTTGACGAAGCAATTTATACTTTTTATGACATTTTAAATAACACCATTAACCAGTTTGTCCCAAAACGTTTCATCAAAAAGAAAAAATTTCCCAACTGGTACTCACTTTCCCTAATCAAAATCATCAAAGATTAACAAAGACTACACAAAAAATGGAAATCAAATAATAATCCAGTAGATTACATAGAGTTTTCTATCAAACGCATACAACAAAAACACTTACAGAAACATTGTTACACCCAATATATAAGTTCAGTTGAGTCTAGTATTCCAATTAACAATAAAAGTCTCTGGAATTACGCTAAAAACTAAAATAGGAAAATGGCATACCACAAATCATGAACCTTAAAGACGAGTCAGGCACCGGTGCTTATCAAGTGTGCCAACTGTTCTGTAAACACTTCCAATCTACTTACGTAAGCGATGAGGGCGCGGATGATCCCAATAATATAGATAATTCTACCTGCGTTAATAATGATAACCCGATCGGGAACGTACAAATAAACAACTCATTAGTCAATAAATACTTGAATAAATTGGATGTTACTAAGGGTGCGGGCAGTGATGGTATCTCGCCATATTTTATCTCAAAATGTGCCAAAAATCTTGCATATCCTTTAACTAACTTATTTAACATGTCCTTAAAAAAAAGAATATTTCCCACAAAATTCAAAGAAGCCATTATAATCCCCATCCATAAAACAGGTTCAAAAAGTAACATTGTAAATTATCGCCCAATCTCAATACTCATAGTATTTAGTAAACTCTTTGAGCGTATTGTGTACGATCAAATTTATATAACTATTGTCCGCAGCATACAAAATCAACAACATGGTTTTTTACAAAAAAGGTCAGTACTAACACACTTAGTCAACTTTACTGAATACTTAACAAGCAATATGGATAATGGACACCAAGTAGATGTTATCTACACGGATTACTCGAAAGTTTTCGATAAAGTTAACCACTCTATCCTCATTAAAAAATTACACCAATTAGGAATCCATAGTGACTTACTTAGGTGGCTAACTTCATATCTGCATAGAAGACTACAGTGCGTATCAGTTGAGGGAACTAAGTCTAGCTTTTTTACTGTGCCTTCTGGCGTACCGCAAGGTTCTCACTTGGGGCCATTATTGTTTAATGTGTATATATTTGATATTTATAAATGTTTTTTACATGCAAACTACCTAGCATATGCAGATGACAAAAAAATATACTTAGTAATCAAATCTATCAATGACTGCATAAAACTTCAAGAAGACCTAAATCGACTTTTTGCATACTGTAAATTAAACAAATTAATCCTAAACATTTCTAAGTGCAACAAATTATCTTTTACGCCTAACAAAAATAAAATTTCTTTTAATTATAACTTTCATGATACACAAATCCATGAAATAGAATCAATCCGTGACCTTGGGGTAGTACTGGATGTAAAACTAAATTTTATCAAACACATTAACAAAGCCAATAAAATGTTGGGATTTATAATTCGCATATCTAAACCTTTTCGCAATATTAAAACTCTGTATTCCCTTTACACCACGTATATCCGCCCCCACTTAGAATACTGCACACTAATTTGGGCACCGTTCTACCAATGCCATATTGACAGAATCGAAAGTGTACAAAATAAATTTTTTAAACACATAAATTATAAATTCAAATTACTCTTTGCAAATAACACCGAATCCTTAAAATTTCACAACTTTACTCCACTTCAAACACGAAGATTAATATCTGATCAAATATTTTTATATAAAATTCTGAATAACGGACTGGACTCTCCTAAACTCGTAAAATATTTAAGAATTCACATACCTACAAGGCCAACCAGACTAAACCATTTTTTTCATTTGCCAGCGTGCAGAACCAACCTTAGAAAAAATTCTCCAATCCCCCGTATATGCGCGCAATATAACACGCAATTTAACAATATCGATGTAATGTCTGTGTGAATTTGTATGAGTGCAAGCGAGATAGCATGCTTGCGTGAATATAAGGCGATGCATGCGAGATTCGTCCTCTTTTGGCTTAAGGCAGCTCCCTAATAAATACATAGTACAGAATACTGTTACACTCTTCATTTAGTGTACTACCCACTAATATCCTTCGTCTTCCACATCTGTAAGTCCGCATCTGGATTAGCTCTGCCACAACTGGCTCAGACGGACATTACAACTGTCGCAGTCGGTAGTAGCTGACATTACAAGCTACGAAATTGAAGAACCTGAAGACGAGATTACGGAAGAGCAGAGATTGTTGTGACAATAGAAAATAAAATTGTTGCATGAAGACGCACTCAAGAAGACGCCATCACGTATGTCAAGAGACGTGCATTAGAGCCTGCATCCTTATTGCAGTATTGAGGGAGCAAATTTGGCGTTGGCATGCTAGCATTGCATGCAGTAAGAAGAAGACGGTGACAGCAGACCATCTACGGAAGAACTAAGCCGGAATCTGGGGCAAGGTCTCAGATTCTGTCGCTGCAGCTATTCAAGCGGGACCGGACAAAGGGCTGGATTCTGTAGCTGCAGAGAGACGGACACGGGCAATCAGCGGTCGAAAGAGACGGCTGGTGACGGAAATCCGGAAGCTGTGTGGGGAGACGCTTTGGAGCGAGGTTCTGGAGCGGATTCACCCAGAAGCGCTGAAGTTTTTTTAATCAAAATTTGTTTCAGCTCTTTTCCCGATGGATGCTATTTGTAAAAGTCTGGGGGCATTCTGTCACAAGACAGGAGTGTGGTCCCTGTTCAAGGAGAGACTGGACCAATCTCTCATATTATATGATGAGAAAATTTTGTCACCTGAACGTAAAAGAGCGTTCCTCTTAAATAATCTCACCGAAGATACCTTTTCATTGTTAAGCGATTTGTGTTTTCCAAACAAAGTGTCGGAAACCTCATTTGAGGATTTGTGTAAATTTCTAGATTCCCATTGTAAGCCTATTCACAATATTTTTGAATCACGGGAAATGTTCTATAAATGTAAACAATCGGCTAATGAATCTATTAAAGAGTTTTCCGCGAAGCTTAAAAATATTATTTTGTCATGTAACTTTGAAGCAAGATTAGAATCGTGTTTGAAAGACATATTTATTATTGGTGTGTTCAATGAGAAAATGAAACACAAACTTTTTATGGAAGGTTTAAACAAGTCATTTCTACAATGCGTTAATAAAGCTTCCACGTGGGAACATGTATTAATTATGGAGAATGCAAAGTCGAATTTAAATGCAGTTCATAACTTCGATAAATCTAGGCAGGTAAGCCGTTATAAGGATTGCAAAGTGCGTAGTAAATCACCCCACAAGATAAATAATAATATGTCATGTTTTATTTGTGGTAGGAATAATCATGTGCAAAAAGATTGTTGGCACAAGAAGTTGCAATGTTATATTTGTAAGAAGGTAGGGCACACTAGCTTGACTTGTAAAAATAAATCAAGTAGTAAATATTCACGCTCTCCTAGTACGAAGCGCGAAGGTAGTACGATAAATACTGTGTCGCTAGGTAATAATAATGATCCTATGTTTTTAAATTTATGCGTAGATAATATTATTTTGCAGGTTATGGTCGATACGGGAGCCAGCATAAATGCGATTCCATACGAAATGTTTAATAGATATTTTAGTGAAAATAAATTAATGGTGTGCGATATTAAGTTATTCGGGAATGATAATAAATCAAAAGTTTTGGGTAAAATTATATGTAACGTGGAATTTAAAAATAAATGCGTGCCGACCGAATTTATAATAATCAATAATGGTAGTTCATGTATTGTGGGTAGGAATTTTCTCAAGTGTTTCGATATTACATTACACGGAATTAATCTGGTGAATAGGAGTGTTGCGGATAATAATATTCGCGAGATGTTAAAATTAAAATACCCTAATGTGTTTTCGGATAAACCGGGTAGATTGAAAAATAACGAAGCTAATATTGAGGTTAAGTCGGATTTTAAACGAAAGTTCGTTAACCCGAGACCCATTCCGTATTGTTTGCGGGTGCAAGTGGAAAATGAATTGCTAAAAATGGTGAACGACGACATTATTGAGAAAGTTGAAATTAGTGAAATGGCAAGTCCAATTGTTATTGTTAAAAAAAAAGATGGCACGATTAGGATATTTACAGATTTCAAAAACACTTTGAATCCAATGTTGGCACCTTTAAAATTTCCGTTGCCTAGAGTAGAAGATTTAATTTCTTCGTTAAATGGCGCGAAACATTTCGCAAAAATTGATTTTAAAAATGCTTTTTCTCAGATTGCTTTGAATGAAAGTTCAAAAAAACTATGTGTTATTTCAACTCTCATAGGTCTATTTGCGTATAAAGTTTTGCCGTTTGGGCTTACGACGAGTCCAGCGATTTTTATGCAAGTCATAGCAACTATCGTCGGTGGTTTAAAAAATGTGCGTGTATTTTTAGACGATATATTATTATTTGGTAATTCGAAAGAAAAATTAAATTCGGTATGTGACGCGGTAATTAAGAAATTAAATTTATTTATTTTATTATTATTAGTTTCAATAACAAGGTTTGTACATGTATGTATGATATATATAATAAGTATAGATTCTTTTTTTTTCACAGATATCCTCACTAGGATTTCCTGTTCTGAGGTGGCCTGTAGTTTTTTAAAATATTTTTATTTGGTTATGGATTGTCTTTATATCGTCTTCATGATGTTTGTAATTTTATTATCACTTTGATCTCTCAGCCATATTTTTACTTTTGTTTTAAATATATTCATTTCCTTTATATTTTTGATTTGATCTGGTAGAGCATTGTATAATTTTATAGCATGGAATTTATTATTTCTCTGTCCAAAAGATGTGTTCAAACTGGGAGTTACCAGGATCTTATTGCTTACTGACCTGGTTGAGTATTTATGTTGGGCAGTAAAGTATACATATATGTTTTTTTTTTCATTTTAAATAAAATGATCATGGTCTGACCGTAAATGACCAAAAATGTTATTTATATGTACCGGAAATTGAATACTTAGGTTTTAAAATCTCTCAGGAAGGTATAATGCCGCTAGAAAGTAAAATTGAAGCAATTAAGAATTTGGCAGTTCCGAGGAATGTGTCAGAATTTAGAAGTTTGTTGGGAGTAATCTCATATTATAGAATGTTTTTACGGAATATATCGGACACTCTATAATTTATTGAAAAAGGAAACCGTATTTTTGTGGTCGAAAGAATGTAGTGATGCTTTTAATTTTGTAAAAAACAATTGATGTCTGAAAACATTCTAGTTCACTTCAATCCCAGTATCCCTTTGAAACTCATTACGGACGCCAGTAATATTGGGATTTCAGCAATGTTTTGTCACAAGTATGATAACGGGATAGAATGCCCAATAGCATTTGCAAGTAGGACTTTATCGGAAACCGAACGGAAATATTCAATTTTGGATAAAGAAGCGTGTGCAATAATATTTGGTTTGAAAAGATTCTTTCAATACTTGTATGGAAATAAGTTCATTCTGTCATGCGACAATAAACCGCTTGTACATATTCTAGATACAAATAAGCAGGTACCTATTCTTGCAGCGAACAGATTACAACGTTACGCTTTAATTTTGCAATCATTTAATTATACTATAGAGTACATCAAGTCGGACGACAATAAAGCAGATTTCTTGTCAAGATTACCGATGCAACGGAGTAATAATAATATCGAGGAATACGAAGATAACCATTATTTCTTGGATATAATTAACGATACGGATATCGATAGTTTGGAAATAGAACGGTTAAATTATATTTCTGTTGAAACGGAAATAAATCCGGAAATATTTAAACGGAGTTCGGAAAAGGATTTAGTTTTATCAGAGATTGTCAATTATTTGAATACAGGATGGCCTGAAAAAAAAAACTTAAATTCTGATTTATTAAAATTTTGGCATATTAGAGATAAGTTATCAACTCATGGTGCAGATTTGTTTTATGATAGTAAACTGGTAGTACCAATGGAATTAAAAGAATCAGTTTATTTATTGTGATTAAGTTTATTTTGTAGAACTCCATTTTGATTTTTAATTTATTTTATATTTTCAATAATATTATTATTCAATGTATAAAAACAGTTTATTATAAACAAGTTCTGCTTCAAGTTCAGCAGAAGCAGAACTTGTTTGTAATAAACTGTTTTTATACATTGAATAATAATATTATTGAATATATAAAATAAATTAAAAATAAAAGAATCAGTTTTGAAATTTATTCACCGTTCGCACCTGGGTATAGTGAAATCGAAAAGTTTAGCTAGAAATTATTTTTTCTGGTTAGGTATAAATGCTGATATTGAGAAGGAGGTAAAACAGTGTACTAGGTGTACAGTGTGTTTACCTACTCCTTCCAAGGTGCAATTGGCGAGTTGGCCAGTGAATAATTTAGTTTGGAACCGGATTCATATAGACCATCTAGGTCCTTTCGGTAATTTAAATTTTTTTGTGGTGGTAGACGCTACCACAAAGTGGGTGGATTGTCAAATAGTACCAACGGTAGATTCAGTTAGTGCAATCAAAATATTAAAGAAAATGTTTTCTAACTTTGGTATACCGGAAAAAATTGTTAGTGATAATGGAACAGCTTTCACGTAAGCTTTATTTCAGGAATTTTGTCGTGAATTTAATATTGAATATATGACGTCAGCAGTCCAGCATCCGGCTTCGAATGGTTTGGCAGAAAACGCTGTCAAAACAGTTTAAAAAAAATTAAAAAATATATTAGTGAATAACAGATTTCCAAGGGATCTGGACGATAAATTACTGTCATTTTTAATTGATATTAGGAATACACCTTCGTTAGGTACGGGAATTGAACCTAGTGTGTTGATGTTAGGTAGAAAAATTCGTTCAATTTTTAATACGGTTGTTCCAAAAATGACTAATGACAAGTGTAGTGATTTTAAAAAAATTGATGATAAAGTAAAAAATAAAATGGTAGCTAGTCAAAACAGTCAAAAAAAATATTACCGGGGGAGAAAATTTAAAAAATTCTTTGATTTGGGATCAAAAGTTTTGACCAAAGATTTTAGAAATAAAAAGAATAATTGGATTTTGGGTACAATTATCAAAAGATTATGGAGTAGAACCTATATGGTTAAGATCAGGCGCGGCCGGTGCCTTCACTTTTTGGTGGTTCACCGAGTAATTCATCAAAAATTAAAACAAAAGTAGGTAAATAAATAAAAAATAAAATTAGACAGAGCCTAGTAACTCATAACTCGTACAGTGCCCTTGAGGTGATTATTCACAAAAAAAACGGCGCTATACAAATTATCCATTTATTATTACTATAATTTTATGTAAAAGTTTTCTTTGCGGATTTACTATCTTGGTCGATAATTAAATGTAGTTTTGGCGGGCCATAGGCTATAATTCTGCTTTTATTTTCATGGTTCATATATTCTTAATATAGTCTATATTTATTATTATATAACTTTTAATTTTTAAAAGGCAAGGGAATTTAAATCAGCGATATCTATCGAATAATAACACAATAACAACACGCAGTAAACGTTTCTTTTTGGCGCGCCCCCCGCGCGATAGTAAACCCCCTTACTGAGTGAATTTTGCAATACATATGTGACAAAAATGCACAAACAAAAGGTCCCAAAAACTAATAATGACAATGTCAAATCGGTTCCCTATCCATCAAGATAATATCACACCCGCTGACCCGTTGACTCATCGTTACATTTTACAAGAGAAAAATATAATTACTATCCTATTCAAACCCTACTACGAATGGTCATTTCGCTGGAACGATTCACTTCGGAATTCCTCGGGCATTTCCGTCAACCGCGCAGCGCACGGGAGTCACCATTTTTTCGCTACGATTTTGTATTTTGACGGTCTGGAGATGTTGCTGGGGGCTTCATACAAATGATAATTCTCAAACGGGCGCTTTGCTGAAACGCGTAGAAGGTATGTACCTACCTCGGTTCCTAGGCGATAACTTGCGCACGGGAAGCAATGCTTTGGGCCACGATAATTTATTATTCTCTACCAAATTCATGTATTTTTAGATAGGAATTCAATTTTTTTTTTTTAAATTTAAAATAATCTGCGCAATTTTATAATTAAAAATATTATGTTATACGATGAGCTGCAAAATATTGTTTAATTTTGTTGGCGGTTCGGTGCACGAGTGCACTTTAGGACGAGCCGCGCCTGGTTAAGATACATTCAACAGGCCAGGTTTGGAAAAGACACCACGATCAACTTTCTGATAGAAAGGTTAGGTGGGGGGAGAGTGACTATTATTCTGATAATTTGTTGGACTTTGGTCCACTCTCAGATGTGGACAGGACCATAACTAATTCCCCTGTTCTTTACAGATCGCAGTCACTATGGGAAGGGAGACTGCGCTCCAGACCTCAACCACGCCCACGTTATCCAAAGTGAAAAAAAAAGTTTATATAATTACATGAAGAAAGAAATGTATATAAAATGAAATATGTAGTAATTTGATTTGTATAAGTGTAGGTAAAAATATATATTCCATGTAATTATTGTTTAAGTGTGGGGGTGTAATGTCTGTGTGAATTTGTATGAGTGCAAGCGAGATAGCATGCTTGCGTGAATCTATATAAGGCGATGCATGCGAGATTCGTCCTCTTTTGGCTTAAGTCAGCTCCCTAATAAATACATAGTACAGAATACTGTTACACTCTTCATTTAGTGTACTACCCACTAATATCCTTCGTCTTCCACATCTGTAAGTCCGCATCTGGATTAGCTCTGCCACAACTGGCTCAGACGGACATTACAATCGATATTCTTAATAACACTCTTGTGAAATACCGAAACGAAGTCAAACGTACGAACACAAATGTTAATTAAATTAATGCACAACTATAGAAAAGGTACAGCATTAGCATCTCCTGTCCCCATCCCACCTTCCTCTGCCCAGTGGCGGATACAGGGGGGGGGCGCAAGGGGCGCGCGCCCCCCCCTTGGCCACCCTAAATACAAGAAAATCTTTCTTCAATCATTCGCTCTACATGTCTAAACCATCTGAGCGTCCCTTTCTTAATCTTACTTATTACGCTTGTATCAACCTCGCATTCTTTTCATATTTTTCTCACACTATCATGGCTTTCTATAGCATTTAGTCCTTCCTCGCTTTCGCTTCTTTCGACAGTTTTTTGTTAGCGCCAACGGCGTTCAGTCCAAGACTTATAGCAAAGGTGTTGTTTATCCAATAAATAATTCCCGTGGCGGCGGTACCCACACTCGCCTCCTAAATTGAAACTTTTGCATCATTCACATTCATACGTCGTTTCATGTACAGGTACCCTTAACACGGTCCGACTCAAGTATTTGATTCCCTTGATCGTGTAATGCAGCCCTACTGCTCCTTGTGGCCAGCCAAGTTTTAAATATGCGGTCCGTCAATCTTTTAATTATTTATTGAAGTGGAAACTTCTTTAGCGCCGTTGTAATTTGACAAACACATGCATCTGTATGTTTTAGCCTGCGAGAGAATGAGATAGTATTTTTTTTACATTAACTCCACAGGAGGCCCTGAGGAAAATAATTTCCCTCGGGGCCTATGTCATCTGGGATGCTGTGTGGAGGGTCTTTTTGAGGAGAGGAAGAGATGACAATGGACTTGAAGAGTGTCCATGTTGTAGGAAGGAGGAAACACAGAGGCCGGTGTTCACAGCCGAGCTGTTGAACACAAGAACGAGTCGAAGAAACGACCCGTTCTCATGTGACAAATGTCAACCGTGTACAAATGTTGGGCACGCGTTTGGCATGTTTCCCGACTATGCACCGGTGCCGAAGGGATCAATGACGCTAGTTAATCGGAGGATCTTCCATTGTAATACTGGTAGAACAAGGATAGCATTCCCACCCGACGCCTGTGCTCTAAAGATTGCAATCCGTCTGTTAAGACGGGAGAATCTAAAGCGGACCGCCCGTTTCTGCACAGAGTCGAGGGTATTTTTTAGGTATTTTGGAGCTCCAGACCAGAGGTGGCTGCCAAAATCATATATTCGGTCTCCTCTTTGTGCGGTTCGTCGTATTCTCCCCGTTGTCTACTTTTTACTTTTCTTATATCTTTAGCGCCCCCCCAAGGGCGTAGCGAGGTACGGGCAGGGGGGGGGGCTGCTGCCCTCCCCTAGAAGGTGCAGAAATGCTCACAAACCGTAAAGTTTACGTCGGTAGCCTATTGTTTGTGAGAATCAATTTAATTTTTATTATTACCTTTTTAGTTTGTCATGATTAATGAAGCATCAAGAAAACGTGCCTATCAACTGATAGTTGATATAATGTAACTACATTGCGCTGTTATTAAATCAGTTTTCATTATATGTGTTCAACTGATAACCAAGTACTCGGGCATATTGGAACCTATTGCCAATGCTTTACAATCGAAAACTACCAATATGTACGCATGTATGAGTCATATTAATGGTTTAATTTCTGTTATAAATGATCATCGAAGCAACGTAGACATAGAGAGCCAAAATATTTTAGATATTTCAATTAGAACTGCAGCTGCCTTTGGAACTGATTTACAAGTCCCACGCATTACATCTTGCCAACAACATCGGTCCAATTACCTCGCTGAGAATTATTATTTTAAATTGTTAAATTGTTACCTTGCTGAGACTTAATGCGATTTTTGGAAGCGATCGCTTATCATTCCTTATTTAGATTCCTTAATATCTGCATTGGAGCAGCGTTTTGGTGACCAAAATTTGCCTGCTTTCGGATTAATGTCGCTACATCCCTGTACAATGCATTGTTGAATACGTCATTAATTGATTTTAAAGACAAAGCACAAAGTTTTTGCCTATACTACGATTTACTTAATTTTAATCAAGAAGCCGAACTATGATATAAAAATGACAGAACAAGGGTATGACCAGAAAAGATCACAAAAAAATAGATTGTACTGAATTGTTTCAGGAGGCGAACATTTTCTTTCCCGCAACAAAAAAAGCAATACTTATTTCCTTGGCACAACCTTGCACTACAAGTAACATAGAGAGGTCCTTTTCTACACTGCGTCGTGTAAAAACATGGCTGAGATCAACGATGACTAAAAACCGTTTGAACGCCGGAGAGGTGACACTACTAAAGATATTGTCATATTGAATACGGTGTTATTTATATTTTCGTAGCTCTATGGATCCTCGTGGAATGTCCCGAGAATTTTGTGCCTGACGGTCCCCCCCCCCCCCCCCAGTGGGTATTATTTTGTTGCATTTACATTAGATATATTCTTGGTTTGTCTACACCTGCCCCCCCCCCCTTAACAAAATCCTAGCTACGCCCTTGCGCCCCCCCCATGAGTTTTTTCTGTATCCGCCACTGCCTCTGCCTCTTGCCCTTTCCTCTTCCTTCTTCCTTCTAATATACTTATATATATATATATATATATATATATATATATTTTGTTGTTGTTATTTTCATTTTCATTTAATGGTTATTAACAATTACAATTGTATATTATATCATAACTAGCTGATCCGGCGAACTTCGTACCGCCTCAGAATCAAAAACTGTTGTCAATTTATTAGCTGAATTGATTTAAATTGTTTCTCCCTGCGTATACCATACCTTGATCTAAATTGTTTCTCCCTGCGTATCCTTTCCCCTCTCGCGTTCCCTCTCCCTCTCCCCACTCCACTTCTCCCCTTCCCCCGTCCCGCTAACCCCCCTTCCTGAGTTCCTTTCCCCCTCCCCCCCACCCTCCTCCCCGGTTCACAGTTCAATATTATACCCCTTACAATATTGCTGCAGTTCTTTCAAAATAGGAGAATTCGTTCCATACAAAATGTATGGGGAAAATAATTTTCTCCGGAGTGGAACACCCTTTACTTTTAGGGGTATGAAAAATATATTTTGGTCGATTCTCAGACCTACCAGATAAGCACACAAAATTTCATCAAAATTGGTCAAGCCGTTTCGGAGGAGTATGGTAACAAACACCGTGACACGAGAATTTTATATATTAGATAACCAACATTAGCATAAGAAACTGTTTTGGCTTACCTCATGTTTAACCTCTTGTATAACTCATCCTGTTTATTAATTGCTGTTTGTTTCTTACAATAAATAAATCGCTAATTCACATTCCACCAACCTACAACTAAAATGACTTTTGGACAAAGAAATGTGCAATATTTCTCTACAAAATTATATAATATACCTACTACATCTTGCAATAAAAACCATTAAAGAAATAACCGACTTCAAAAGAAGCATTAAGATATGGATTCTTCTAAATATTACTTTATAATTTTCCTCTCATAATATTTTAACATAGGTAAGTACTTACTTATAATTCAACGCGTAACTGTATAGTTTGGCAAGAAAGTGTAGAAATTAAATAAATTGGAACTAAACGTTTTCATTACTATAGCAGCACCGAATTATATGACGTTTCCTATGGCTGTCATGTTATCGCATATTACGGTTGATTTATTGTCTTAAATCTGAGTAGAAGATCGCTGATTTGATAATATTTTTATTAATTGTTTGCCTGAATTTAATTAAAATGAATAAACCATTACATAGTGATGCAAGAGGGGTTATATTCTGCGTTTTTCAAAGCTGCCTAGCCGAGTGTCACGCGAAGAAGCTTCTATCTGATTTGAAAGATGTTTACAAACGAACTGCAGAAATGACTGGTACGTAGTATAGTTTGTTTAATAAATTTCATTAGTATTACAAGATCAAGATTTATGCCAATTTTCGAGCGATAATAACCATTACAATCTGATTTGAGGTTATGTTAAAAAATTCGAATTTGACATTTCAATTTGACAGTTAATATGCGGCCACAGGAAAAAGGGAATAACTCAATAAAAAAATAATAATATGCAACTTCTTTAAACTCGTAGAAAAGTTACTTTTATCTCGTTTTCTCTTTTTTCTTTCTAAGTGAATATTATCTAGTGTGTGTTTTTAAAACTACCTTCTATAATAATAACTTTAATGATATTTTTCATACACAGGTAAATCTGAAACAACGGTAAGACGAATCGTCAAGGAAGGGGAAAAGGCAGATGGAAAATTTGAAACACTGGGAAAACGGAAAATGGGCATAATAATAATAATATGTAATAATAATAATATGCATAAGTGCTGATGATTGGAAAAATTGTCGCAAACACGTGATGAAAATTGAGGCAGAATATTATGCACGAGGCAGTACTATATATGATGATATCGATGAACTGCGTTTAGATGAAGATGAAGATACGGAAGAAGAAGAATCATACGAGGATAAAGACAATAATTACATGTCGGGTGTTGAATTAACAGACTTAAATTTTTAAGTACCTACGTTTTTATATCGAAATAAACGCCCACTTAAAACTTGTTTTGTTTTATCTTGCTTCTATTAAATTACAGTTTTTTGTGCAAATTTTTTGAAAATACAAATACGCTATGAAATATTATGCATTTTGCCAGAAGTGTTTTTTTAAAACATACATTCTTTGTCTTATGAGCCATCTTGGTGTTGCCATTTAAAACTAGAAAACGATCGCAGCGCCATCATTTATTTTCTATACTTAATTGCCAAACTGTATGTGACCTTCGAACGAGGTACATTCTTTAATAAAAAATTGTAATTTTTTTTTTTAAATTTGTGGACTGTTCGGAAGATTTCTTCCGTTGGAGGAGACTAGTTTTTAATTTCAATCCCTTTTAGACGTACCTACTCAGACATGATTGTGTCTTTGAAACATTAAATTCATTCTTACCCCAAGTTCATTCTTTGCTTCAAAGCCCTCCGAGCCGTTGGAGCTTGTATTCCCTTTGGTCAAACGAAAAGTTATAATGGACTGTTCTGTCCGCATAACAATGAATTAGTGCGTATGGTGTCCGAGACAGAACCGATCCCTGTGGGACGCCAGCATTTATCGAATATAAGAGGTGAAACTATCAGCAACTGAATCGATCTCTCCCTCAAAAAGTCGACAATCCACGTACATGATGCGGGAAGTCCGTAAGAAGGCAGTCTGTTGACAAGTCCTCGCTGCCAATCTCGGTCCAAGGACTTGGAAATGTCCAGTGTAAATATTTTCCACCAAAACGTTCCAGACACCGCCCTCAAACATGCGTCACATAAGCGAAAATTTCACTGGTTCTGCCAGAATCCGTATTCCAGCGGAACCAGTGATCTTCTCGTTAATAATTTTGTTCTTCTCGAGGTATGTGAGTAGTTTCTCTTTGATCACACGTTCCATCACCTTGGATAGAACTGATGTGTTGGTAGTTGGCCGGGTTGGAGCGGTCACTCTTCTATGGAATAGGAAGGATGACAGCTAATTTCCAACCAGAGGGTACAGAGCCAGACTTCGGAGACATTTTGAAGAGCTTTGTCAAAATTGGAGCTATTTCTGCAGCGCACCTCTGCAATACCAGGGCAGGTATTATGTCAGGCCCGCTAGCTTTATAAACATCAATCCCTTGTAAGACTTGGAGTACATTCCGATGTCGGATCCTCAGCTTTTTCATGTGAGGATCTGAATAACCAGGGTTTTTTATTCAGATACTGTATTAGTAGTGTCCGACCGAAACAGGATTTTCTACCGAAACCGAATCTTCGGCCGAAACCGAAACTTTTTTAGATACGTTAAAAATCTATTTTTTACTGAAATTTGGCTTATTTTTATTAAATATTGGCCGAAGATTCGACAGAAAATCTGCCGAAACCGTAACTGATGCTGGAACTAGATTTTTTTGCCGAAACTTGCCGAAACCGAAACCGAACCATCGGTCGGTCACTAAATATTAGCATTCTGTTTATTAGCGGGTGTTTAAAATTTGCTATGTGTTGTGTGATTAATGCGGTTAATTCATGTGATTGATTTATCTGTGCAACTCTCATTCAGAAAAAAATCGGTTGGATTAATGTAACACTAGGTGTTGACCAAAAATAACAAAAACATCATGTTTTTATTGTTCGTAAAGTCAGCTGAATACAAATAACTATTATTGGGATCGGGCAATATTTCAATAAAGTCGAGTCAGATTTCATTCAAAATAAAGGATTACTTTTATTAAACCAAAATACACTGAACATTATTTGACAGTTAAAACAGGAAGGAACAGTAGCGCCACTTACGGCCAAGAAACAGAACATAAACAATAATGCATTTATAAACACACCTTTGAATTTATCATTACCCAACACTCCCACTTAAATTCAAAGGGGTCACTTAACATTTATCATAACAACTTTACTACATCTAATCATCTTAGCATTACATAAATATTTTACTGTAAATCACATAAGTATCTAAGTATTATTCAAAATCTTATCTCTAATACAATAAAACTTGCTCACAGGCAAAGCTTTGATCAGAAAATCTGTCAGTTGACATGAACTTTCTACATATTTAATATTAGCAAATTTTCTTTTCAACATTCTCTCTTATGAAATTATATCTAACATCTGTATGTTTACTTCTTTTATGAAATACAGGATTATTAATTAATTTAATTGCACTCTGATTATCTATATTCAAAGTGACAGAGGTTTGTGGCTCCCCAATATCAAACAACAATTGTCTAAGCCATAATATTTCTTTAGTGGCTTCACTAGCAGCCATATACTCTGACTCCGTTGTGGATAATGCCACGGTACTCTGTTTACGGCTTGACCAACTGATAGGACCACCATTCATTAAAAAAATGTAGCCTGTATTAGATTTTCTAGTATCCAAATCACCTGCGAAGTCAGAATCAGAGTAGCCGACTAAATCTAAATTACTTTTATAAACAATAGACATTTCTTTTGTATTAATCAAATAACGCAGGATTCTTTTCACAGCAGTTACATGTGAAGGACCTGGATCATTGACATATCTACTTACAACATTAACAGCATATGCTATGTCAGGTCTAGAAACAGATGATAAAAATAACAATGCTCCCACTGCTTCTCTATATGGGAAATTGGTATGCTCATTATTTGTATTCTTAGATAAATGTACATTTACATCTGCAGGGGTACTACTAGCTTTAGCATCTGACAAATTAAACTTATTTATTATTGTCTCAATATACTGTTTTTGACTTATACTTATATAACTTTCTGTTTTATTTATTTCCATTCCAATAAATGAATTAAATTTTAAAATCTTAATATCAAAGTTTTGTTTTAGATCATTTAATATGGTAGATAAAATAGTTTTACTTTTGGATAATAGCAATCCATCATCAACATAAATAACCAATATTACCTTAATATTATTGAAATATCCAACAAATACACAATTATCAGATGGGCACGATTTAAATCCATAAGTAGTTAAAAATGAACAAAATTTCTTGTTCCAACATCTTGATGATTGTTTCAGCCCATGTATAGATTTAATCAACCTACATACTTTTTGTGGCTCAGCTTCCACACCCTCTGGTACCTCCATGTGTATCTCCTCAGGCAGCTCACCATACAGGAACGCCGTCTTCACATCAAATTGCTCTATCTGCAGGTCCTCTCTGGTAGCCATGCTAAGTAGCAATCTGATGGAGTCATATCTGCTAGTAGGGGAAAAAATTTCGTTATAATCCAAACCTTTCACCTGAGTAAAGCCTCGAGCGCATAGTCTTGCCTTATATCTTTCAATTTCCCCTTCTCTATTCTTCTTTATGCTGAATACCCATTTGCATGTAATGGGCTTCTTCTCGGTTCTATCAGTTATTATCCAGGTTTTGTTATTTTCATGTGACTGTAGCTCTGTAGCTCTCTGTAGCTTCCTTCCATTTATGACAATTGACGTTATTAATTGCCTCTTCATAACTGTTAGGTGTTTCTAATTCAGTCAAGTTTACTTCCATATTATTATTTCGTCTAGGACGTAACGTGATATTACTTCTTTCCATTCCTTTTAAATTAATATTACTAGGAGGATTATAAGTGTCATTTGTATCTTCAATACTCTTCATACTGTCATCTGAAGAGGTTTCTTGAGTTGTATTTTGTTGATCCTCACCCGGGGCACCATGTTGATCCTGAAACTCGCTTCGTGGGGTTGTCAATATTGACTCTTCTTTTTCTTCTTCATTGACTTTCATCTCTGTGAAGTTTTGTCTTTTCTCTGGTATACTACTTTCTTCAAATTTTACATCCCGTGATACTGTAATTTTTCTTGTACTCTGATCGTACATTCTGTAATTATCATGCTCATATCCAACTAATAACATTTTTATGCTTTTCTTATCGAGTTTCTTCCTTTTTTCTTTTGGTAGATGAACATATCCAATGGAACCAAATATTCTTATATGTTGTAGATTAGGTTTTACTCTATACCAGAGTTCAAATGGTGTGACATATCCCGTTTGACTTGATGTGTTTCTATTCAACAGGTATACTGCACAGTTCACAGCTTCTGCCCACATATTTAGAGAAATATCTTTAGCATATAACATGCTTCTTGCACTTTCCATAATGGTACGCAGCTCTCTTTCCGCCCTCCCATTCTGCTGTGGGGTACATGGGGCTGTACGCTCATGAATTATTCCATTACTATCTAGAAATGACTTGAATTCTTGATTTACATACTCACAACCGTTGTCGGTATGTAGAATGTGCACATTATGTTGAAATTTATTTTTCACAATTGCATTGTACTTTATAAAACAATGAAACACTTCACTCTTATATTTCATGAAGTAAATATGGCGATAGCTAGTAGCTCCATCTTTGAATAAAACAAAGTACTTCATACCTGATACAGAAAGCTCTTCAATAGGGCCACATACATCACTGTATACTATTTCACCAGGCTGTGACGGACCTCTAGTAGATTTCAAAAAGGGTAATCTTGTTTGCTTACCATGCTGGCATGCTTCACAAATGAAATTTTCATTCCCAGTAAGTTTTATTGGAATTGTCCCATTTTTACTCATATTTTGAATTTCCTTAACATTCAAATGCCCTAATCTCTCATGCCATATTTAGACATCGGTTTGTACAATATTGCAATTTTCTTGTTTTACTGTTTTGATTTCCAACTCATACAAATTGTTTTCTCTTAATTGTGCACACATAACAACTATATTATTCTTTACTATCATTGCTTTTTCACTTTTCTTCACTATGACATAACCTCTCCTGGTGGCAGCTCCTTCAGAGAACAGGTTTCTTCGTAAGTCTGGCACATATAGGACATTCTCTAATATACATCGTTCCCATTTTCCATTCACTAGTTTATTTATTAAAATAGTGCCTTCGCCGCATACCTTAATGCTTTGTTTATTCCCCAATTTAACTTCTTTGTCAATGTCATGACATTGAGACTCATTCAGTTCGTGGAAATAGTCACGTCTAAATGTCATATGCGTTGATGCTCCACTATCCAAAATCCAAGCGTCTTCACCATTCATAGATAAAGAATATTTTTCCGCATTAAATGCTAACATATCATGAGGCTTCTGATTTTTATTGTATGTTTTCTTTGGTTTTCTGCATTCTCTTGCAAAGTGACCTCTTTTGTTACAATTGTAGCATATAAATCTATGACTTGAATTTCTTTGAACAATTGAATTCTTCTGATTATCTCCATTCCTTGTTTTGGAATTTCCTTTTGAGGTTACAAGTGCAGTCTCACTACAAGATGTGTCATTGGCAAGGCTTCCCTCTTCATCTATTAAGCGTGATGTGAGATTTTGAATTGTTTGACTATTTTGATCTAGTGACAACCATGCTTGTCTAAGCGAACGGTATGTTGGTGGCAATGTGCTTAGAATCTTGGTCATAATTGCAGTGTCACTGATTTTTTCGCCAGTTTCCCTCAGTTGCTTTGCCAAGCTTTCCACTTTGGAGACATGCTGTGCCATTTTATCACTAGCACAATATGAATACTGATAAAATTTCTCATGAATTATCATTTTATTATATTCAGACTTTTGTTCGTAAATAGCTTCCAATTTATTCATGACCTCCTTTGCAGTCTCGCAGTTTTCTATAAGTGATATCTGATTCAAATCCATTGATGATGTCAAGATAAACATGGCCATGCCATCGTCTTTATTCCATTGCACTTGCGAACTGGCTTCTTGGGGTTTTACAGAATCAATATTTAATCCTTTTGCTCTTAATGCACATTTAACTTGAAATTTCCATTGCTTAAAGTTTCTGCCATCGAACTTTTCAATTTTCATTGAATTGGCGACCTCCATTTTGTAGGTTAATTGTACAGTATAAATGTGACAAATTACTCACGTAAATATCTTGCTCTTTACTCAACTTTTTTTCTGAAATAATTGTTTACCACAATTCCTGGGCCCATAACCTATTGGGATCGGGCAATATTTCAATAAAGTCGAGTCAGATTCCATTCAAAATAAAGGATTACTTTTAGTAAACCAAAATACACTGCACATTATTTGACAGTTAAAACAGGAAGGGAACAGTAGCGCCACTTACGGCCAAGAAATAGAACATAAACAATAATGCATTTATAAACACACCTTTGAATTTATCATTACCCAACAACTATCTTATTGAAGCTTGAAATACGCATTCAGTTCATTTTAATATTTAAGTAAATTGTGTGTAAAAAGTAATTTTATGAGTCAATAAAAAATATATTTTTATGCATAAATTACATTTAGAAAAAAATATTTGTATTAATTTAAGCTCCTGTGGTTACTAAAATTAATAAATACCTACACTAACTTAACAAAAGATTTTTTTCTAAATTAAGTTGATAATATAATGAATAAAAGATTACTTTGTATAAACCACTATTTTTTAAACAATATCTACATGTTTCGATAACAATGTTATCTTCATCAGGATATGTTACTATAAAGAAAAATAAATGACTAAAAAGTATAGACAAATAAGAATAAACTATAACATAGACAAAATATTAAAAAGTAGAGGTGATTAATTACTTACTAATCATAAAAATAGTTATACAAAATTAAATATAAAAATTATTTAAGGAAAAATAAAATTGCATTTTGATAATAAAAAACTTTTAAGAACAATTAATTAAAATAATTAGTCTAAATCAAAAAATCAATAATTATAATTAATTGTAAGTATTAATAAGAAAATAAATTTAAAAGATGGCTATTTTTAAAAATGTTTGGTTATTTATAATATTTAATTTACTATTAATGCTTTTTCTAATTTCTAAAATTTGAAAAAGCATTAATGTTTGAAAAAGTAATTAAAGTAAGTTGATAATCATTATTATATCATTACATAGTATAAAATGAAGTCGCTTTTAAACTACGCAACGGATTTTCATACGGTTTTCACCAATAGATAGAGTGATTGAAGAGGAATATTTATATGTATAATACATGTAAATTATATTAGAGAAAAGCCGAGAAATTTAAAGAAAACGTATTTTTGTGTGATTTAAAACGGCTGGCGGGCCGTACTATAGTCACTTTTGAAATTCGTTCTACGGAAGAAATTGGAAAATAGATGTCCTAGAGTAAGTAGGTATTTGATTTGAATTATTTTATTTGATGAAGTCGCCCAAAATGTATGTACGCATAGATCTTTTAAACTACGCAACGGATATTCATGCGGTTTTCACCAATAGATAGAGTGATTCAAGAGGAAGGTTTATATGTATAAAAAACATGCTTATTATAGTAGAAAAAGGTTGGGTAATGGCGTTGTGTTTCGTTAGCCACATCAACGTGTGGCCGGGTCTGCTAGTTAATGATAAAAAGAACCTTTATAGTTTTCAATTTAACATACTGAAGTTTATTCACTTCATCGTAATATTTTATTTTAAAAATAATATTACTTATACATCCCCAATCAAATAATAAAGAAACAGACAAAGACACAGACATTAAAAAGGTAGCATCGCGATTGAGTCGCGAACTCAGAACCTTTTGTCTTGCAGAGACTGACATCTCTACCCAGTGGCAAATTCATTGGATGGGGCCCACCAGTAAAAATTGTCACGTTGTAATTGAATTTTAATAAATCACTTAACCGCTGAATCGACCACGCGAAATAAATAAATTTGCCTCGATTGCTCGAGATTTCCAGAAGATAATTTTTTTTTTAATTTTCGCCAACATTAAAAAAATCATACTTTCGAATTTCAACATGGAGATTCAAAAATTTATTGTAATGCTATAAAGCCAATGAATTAATCTGTATTTTGGGGGTTATCTTAAATTTGTAGGATTTGTAAAAAAAATATTTAAAAAATCGTAAAGTTTATAACCGCGAGAATCCTGCGTATTTGTTACTTTGAAACTGCCGTGAGCGGTACTTATTCGAGTCAACATAGAATATTTTCGATTTCTGTATGTTGTCTGTGGTATACTTGATAATGAACAACTGATCAAAAATTCGTCCCGAAAAAAAAATTTTTAACAGGTACTTATGCCGATATGCGACATCTATGGTCGTGATAGATAAAGCATTTCAATAACTTCGTTTTAAGTCCAAAATAACAAACGTGAGAGCTACAAATATTTTTTTTAATTTTGCTGAATAAAGAGATAATGGGCTTTTTTATTGTTATCAAGTTTAATTTGTAGAACTCCATTTTAATTTTTATTTCTTTTATATATATACCTATTCAAAAATAATATTATAAAAACAGTTTATTTGTAAACAGCTTATTACACAACAGAACTTGTTTACAAATAAACTGTTTTTTAATAATTTAATAATAATTTTATTGAATATACAATAAAAGAAATAAATATTAAAAAGATAATCGCTCCAGTGGTTATGAAGTTACCCCCAACAGTATTACTATTATTGTGTGCAGTTTTGTTAAACATCTAATAAATTTTATTTTCAAAAGCATAGATATTACATATTTATAATTAAATAACAATTTAATTTTCACAAGATAATTACAGAATATTTAAGTTACGTAGCCTGTCATGTCCTATAGAGTTTCTTAAATAGGTTTTTATTAATTTTAACACATTATAATTTTTACTAAATTTTGTTAAAAATGTTAGGTTACTTCTGAGCTCGCGGCCTCTCGGGCCCGTGGCATTTTGCCAGCCCTGCCACCCTGTAGTTACGCCACTGTCTCTACCAATGGAACTGATAGGAAATACTTGAAATGTTAGGTTACTTCTGAGCTCGCGGCCTCTCGGGCCCGTGGCATTTTGCCAGCCCTGCCACCCTGTAGTTACGCCACTGTCTCTACCAATGGAACTGATAGGAAATACTTGAAATGTTAGGTTACTTCTGAGCTCGCGGCCTCTCGGGCCCGTGGCATTTTGCCAGCCCTGCCACCCTGTAGTTACGCCACTGTCTCTACCAATGGAACTGATAGGAAATACTTGAAATGTTAGGTTACTTCTGAGCTCGCGGCCTCTCGGGCCCGTGGCATTTTGCCAGCCCTGCCACCCTGTAGTTACGCCACTGTCTCTACCAATGGAACTGATAGGAAATACTTGAAATGTTAGGTTACTTCTGAGCTCGCGGCCTCTCGGGCCCGTTGCATTTTGCCAGCCCTGCCACCCTGTAGTTACGCCACTGTCTCTACCAATGGAACTGATAGGAAATACTTGAAATGTTAGGTTACTTCTGAGCTCGCGGCCTCTCGGGCCCGTGGCATTTTGCCAGCCCTGCCACCCTGTAGTTACGCCACTGTCTCTACCAATGGCGTAATTAATTAGGAAATACTTGAAATCCTTAATTTTTATCAATATCGTTGCCGATTTTTATTTATGTCATAACATAGTAATTAAAATATATATTTTTTTTAATTATTACCAGGATTAAAATATATTTTTATTTTAATTACTATGTTCAACCATAGTAATTTTGTAATAACAGACTAGGTTAGTCTCTATAATCAGTCTCAACCGCGACCATATTTTTTTTCTGTTTCTTCGTCTGTTTCACTGGAGTCAAATATTAATATGTGCAAAAAGTGAGTGTAAATTAAATAAATCGTGAAATAATAAAACGATTTTTGCGATCCTTTTGTTCAGTGCCCAAAGGGGTAAATTAAGTCCCAGATCAAAGTACCAGGATACCGTAAATGGGATCTACACACGACACTGCATGTAGTGACTGCGGCAGTGACTGCAGAGAGTGTGGAGTTGAGCGAACTAGCGCTGTCTCGTTTGTTAAAGGGCCGCTAGAACGAGACAGCGCTAGTTCGCTCAACTCCACGCTCTCTGCAGTCACTGCCGCAGTCACTACATGCAGTGTCGTGTGTAGATCCCATTACGGCACTATTTTACTTCCTTCAGTACTGCGTAGTAGGAGTAGGCCGATTGGAATACCTGAAAAAGAGATGTCAATTAATGTATTGTTGGAACTGCTCCTAACCATCTGAGGTTCCATGACAGTTGGTTCCCCGACAGTTGGCCCTCGGCATTTTGGCCCCCGGTAAGCTATTTGCAGTCGGTTTAGAGACAATATGACACACCTACTAAGACAAAATATAACTAAGTGTCCCCGAAGGGGTGTGCAGAGAGAATATACCGCCGAAAACAAAAGTATTTTCATTCAAATGCATCAAGGAAAACGACTACCTGTATATAATATATATTATATTAAATATTGTTACGTAACCACGGGATCGAACCGCCTGATTACGAACAGACACACAAATTAATAATAAATAACGCCACAATGTTCAAGACAAAAAACAATGGTTCCATTTAAATACTTACAAAAACCAAATTATAATACAAACCTCCGGCTAGCTTCTCTCAGGGATATCGTGTTTTCAGTTCGTTTGGATTTGAATTCAAAACGACTGTCGCTTTATTGTTAGAATAATTATTGGTAGGGTTTTAATAAATTAAGGAGATCTCTTGTCGCTTTTAAATAATTGGTGAATTTATTAATGACTCGACGCTTCTAGGCAAAGCTTTTAATCTCTTTGTGAACTCAATGTTAATGATTCTAAAATATAACGAAAGGGAGGAATAGAAAACACAAAAATAAATAAGATTACGTAAGTTACAATGTCACGGGCAGCATCGGGCAGAGGATCTCGTCCGGAACACACCACTGAGTTGATTTAAATATCAAATTTAACTACAGTTTAAATTACGTGTCCCAACCAAATGTTGGAACCAAAAAAGGGTCTAGGCGGCCCCGGCCGAGAAGCCAAGGACCGACCCATAGCACAGTTAAAACCAGAAGAAGAAGCGCTTGGGCTCTCGACGCCGTCCCAGGGTTTTCGGGCTCCTCCCCCACCGAAAATCGGGCCAATCAAAACTTTTAGACAATGTTGCCAACTTTTGAAAACTAATATTAAATATTTAGTACTTGACGACGGAAATATTCATTTAGGGGTAGGAAGTTATAATTCAAGAAAGTACTTCATAACAATATAAAGGTATATACGAAAAAATTGAACCTGTAAATCCATTCAATTTATATCCTTACCAACTTATTATTAAAAGTAATTTTGAAGTCGATTTTAGGTTTGAAATTGGTAAATAATACACCAAAAATTATAATTTAAAATAAATATCATTTCGGGGGCCAACTGGCGAGGGATCAATTGTCGGTTCACCACCATCAGGACCCAGTAAAACTGTGGCATCACACAATTGGGGTATATTGTGAAACCGAAGGTGGTGAGGTGAGGAAGGAAATGAGGAAGATAAAGGATTTTTGAAGGCTGAATTGTGATTTTTTTACAATTTACATCATTGTATCAGTCATATAGTCATCCGAAAAAAATAATGCAGATGCAAACCACCAGTATGAAAACGACTAGGCGTGTCAAAGATTAATTTTCCTCCCATCACACTTCTAAGGATTATCTGTTCAGTACTGAAAAAGTGTTGGAAAATATATTTTTTTACATTTTTTAAGGTAACATGACTGAGGTCGTTGAAAGGGCCTCCAGAGGTTTTGAGTGACTTTTGAGAGTTTTCTAAAGCCACCAGGATGAGCTTTCTCTCCGGAGGGTCGATTTCTGGCCAAGGGGTAGAATAAAATGCAAAACTTCACTCTGAAAATATAAAGCATAAGACATGTTAAACATAATTTACTTTTTTAAAATATACATTAAATAGATAAAATATTTAACACAACCCTAGATTGATAGATCCTTACCTTATCTTCTACCTTTTGTCCAAAGTGACAGAATATGCATATTTCAATAAGCTGGCTGGGCAAAATTATGAATAACCTTGTTTCCTGAAACAAGTGAACGGTAGGTATTTGAAATGTTTATTATTTCGTAAGTTTTTTTGGTCTTCGCTAAAAGCTTTTTCATGTAATAAAACAAACGCATTTTCGCAAACGCAAACGAGTTTGCGGAAATGGTGGACGTAATGGTTGATATTAATAGAAATTTTGAATTACTCCTTACCTCTGGAAAATCAAAGTAAAGCATATATACAAACTGTGCTGACTAACAGCTGCAAAAACACCAACCAGTAGAACCAGTACCGGATTATCCCTAAGGCAGAGTAGGCAACTGCCTAGGGGCCCCGCATCGGCTAGGGGCCCCGCGTCCTGAGAAAAAATGACTAGCTTCAATTAGTGAGCAACGAAGTTTCGGAAAAAGTCAGCTTTCAAGATGTTTAAATTTTTTTAGGAACATTTACAGGTTAATAACATTAGGTACACGCATTAAAGAAAACAACAAATTATAATAACTAGGTTATAACCCAATAAATAACTAATGTTCTCATCATGCACAAATAATAAATAAAAAAATTCTATAATTAAAACAAATAAATAAACATAGTTGCATTTTACTTTTCTTTCCTTTATTTGTTGCAACATTATTTAGTATCTGAAGTGTGAAGGTGCCGTGTGTGGTTTATATTGGCATTGGTTTTGTTTTATTTTTTGCTTTTATTTCTAATTGTATGTTTAAAATTAAACGTTGTACAAGCTTCAGTATGCACTACCTATCTGCTTGCTAATTCTTTGGGAAAGGTTGTCTGGAAGAGATCACTTTAGTGACAAGACTGTATATATAATAATATCTTGTCAACCAAGTTGAAAAACGTGTTAAAAAAGTTTCGAGAAAAACGCATTCAAAGTTTTGCTGAAGGATAATTCAACAAACTGTTACAAATGGTTTCACATAAAATGCTGTATCTTCGTCAATTTTTCGAATTTCTTTGAAAAATGTGGTGGGTGCATTTTTAACAAATGCATCATAAAAGTTGTTAGGCGGTGAACTCCATAACTCATCACCGGATCATTTGAAACAAAAAATCGAAATGCGTTTAAAAGGTTATATTTTTTCCTAGGTAGTCAGAGGGAGTTTTTGACGATTTTTTTTGGCAGCATTTTGAAGTGAAAATTTGTTATTAATGTGAATTTGTTATTATAAAATGGTAAAAGAACTCCCTTTGACTACCTGCTGATTTATGTGTAGAAATAGTGTACAAAATTTCAAAAGCATCGGTCGAGTCAAGTCAAGATTTTGAGTTAGGTGTGATGTTCACGAACTTCAGAAATGTTGTTTGCGAGAAAACCCCCCCCCCCCCCCCCTAAAGCCTTTTTAAGGATTTGATCAAGGGAACAAGGAGGCGTTTGGAGGCCCCTTCAACGCCCCCCCCCCCCCTTCCCATAGTCCGCCATTGGCAAAGGGGCCCCGAGACTTAGACTGCCTAGGGGCCCCGACATGGTTAATCCGGCCCTGAGTAGAACGCCTTACATCTTAGTTCATTTGCGATAAAAATAAAAGAAATTGATTAAATTGATTTAATAATTACATGCTAAAAATATATGTATATAAAAAAAAAAAAATGTCAACTTTTTCTTTCGTACGCTTGAAACATGAACTGAAATATATAATTGAGCATGAAAACCTCGCAAAGTTCTGTAGGTTGATCGGTAAGTAGGAGGAATCTAAGCCAGTGCAGAGCATTTGAAGAAGCTAAATCCTCCCCTAAGATGATCCCCTAATAAATTATGAAAATTACTGTGATGGTCGATAGTTTTAATACTTACGTCGAAATCGACGCATGTCGTTGAATAACCCTCTTCAACGACTTTCTCAATTCATTTTTATCGAACCCCCGCTCATATTGAATTTGAGATATTTGATGAATCAGCACGTCGATGTGCGCCACTATGAGATTGCAAAAACTCAGGAAAAGGCTATCATATAATGTTGTTGACAAACACATGTCACCCATATTGAAACTTCGAGTGAGAACATTAAATCTAAATAAAGGGGCATTGATGTCGTGATCCGCAAAAAAGTATTTTTGGATTATTGGTGCCATAATAGTAAAAAAACAAGCTAACATATTCACTCCTAGATATGCGTACATGATTTTCAATATGGGCTTTGTTTTATTTTTAACTGCTTGATATTCCTCTTCTTCCAGGGTGAGGTGATTTTTGGAGTAATCCATCACGGTTTCGAAAGATTTTCTGTAGAAGAATAGACCGCAATGTTTTCCGATACAGGTTGTCATATTGGTTATGAAAAACAAGACGAGTATCACATCCCCAGCTGTATGGTAGTGCTGAGAATACGAAATGATCGCACAAATAATATAATATATCAGTTGTATTATGATGCAGGTGGTGCTGATTACTTTCTGTAAGCGAACTCTTATATTGAAAGAATTCCAACCAATTTCTTCTGTGTTTTGTGTGAGGTAGTTATTGAAGTTATCGAGAATTGTTTGAAAAGAATCTCTGCAGAAGAATATACCGCAGTGTTTTCCGATAGCGGTTGTCATATTGGTTATGAAAAACATGACGAGTATCGCATCCCCAGCCATATCGTAATACTGGGAAAACGAAATGATCACACAAATAATCCAATATATCAGTTGTTTTATGATACAGGTAGTGCTGATCACATTCTGAAAGCGAACTCTTATTGTGTAACAATTCCAACCAAATATCCACAAAGGCATCACTAGGAATTTGTAACAGTCAAAGTAGCAGACCGTCATCTTTCCGACGCTGCAGCTGTTTAGAAGTTATACTGAAATGGCCCGTCTTAGGGAAGATTTCAGGTTTTATATCCCAGTAGATAATAATAGTCCTAAGATCCCTCAATATCTAAGGTTTTTTATTCGCGGTTCAGCTTATTGGTAAATATTTTTGTTCAAAGCCGTTGCGGAGCGAAAGATAATGAACTATCTCCCAGGCGAAACGCAGTTATCCAGAACTAAAACAAAAGCTCTTTGAATTGTATTAATATGATGATACAAAATGAAAATAAACTTGACAGCATCGGATTTTCCTATTGTTAAAAATCCACGATTTCATTCTGACTGACTTGTGTAATTTTTATAACGCGCTAGTTGTTATTCGCGCCACAAGAAGGAACAGACTGAAATAATGAAGTATTTCTGTATTGCATATATCCGTGACACTTTGCAGCGTAATAAAAGGCACAATATTGAAGGATTGATTTGACAGTTAGATTGCATATTTGCCAACAATTTATTGATTTATTATTCCTCCCGTGCGACACAAAATAATAATAGACAACGGCTAAAATGACCCTTCGAAGTATGACAAACCAAGGTACCACTTTAACAATCCTGAGAAGTTTATATTGCGCAATTTTTATTTATATTTTTATATTTTATACTACTGGTGGGAGCAAATTTATAAATGGGTTTTAGCTACCGGTGGGATTAAATTTATAAATTGATTTTTACTACTGGTTGGAGTTAATTTATAAATGGGTTTTAACTTCTGGTGGGAGTAACTTCATAAACATATCATTAAAAATTGGTACTGCTCAAGAATCTTATTGCCCGGAATCTATAGAACGGCTAATAAACAAAATTTCAGTGGTGGATTGAAATTTTTCATTAGTATAGGCCACTTTATTTGCGCCGGCCCTTGCTCCTTCTTAGAAGTTGCCACCTTTCATCATCACTCACTTGTAGGCTTGGCGCCGCCCTCTGAAATCTGTCACCCCTAACTCGCGGCCTATACGGCCTATTGATAAATCCAGGACTGCTGAGGTGTACGAGTATGTGTGCGGTAAGGTAACGGTTGCAACTGGTAATCGATCTGATGATCTCTTACGGGTCTCTTGTGAAGATCTCTTACGATGTCTTACGTGACCATGCCTTAAATCACTCGACTATTGGATCCTATTTATTTTGTCATTTTTGTCGATTTTATATATCATATTCACAATTAACAATATCATCGTCAACTTCTTTTTTAGTCAAATTTTTTGGCTGTTAGCGACTGTAACTTTTTATTTCCGGTGTCTTGTCCTCTTTCATGTTTCGTTTAGATTTATTAGTATTATCTTCTTCAATGATTGATATTTCATACAGACATATTTAAAAACTAGATATTTATTACTAACTTTTAATTTTAACGATATTATTAGTATTTGTGAGGTACTTCGTAGCCTCCCCACTCTTGTTTACTTTAGTTTTCTGAAGGTTTCACTTCTACCGTGTGTGAATTGTACACTCTGATTTTTTTTAATAATTAGGAAAAAATGCCAAAGTTAACTCTAAAATCGTTCCAAATTAAATTCTTTAAATTCCTGTATCTCATAATTAAAACGACAAATTAAAAAAATACAAGTTTGCAGTTCACACGCGGTAGAAGTGAAACCTTCAGAAAAATTAAGTAGACAATATTAGGGAGGCTACGAAGCATCGCACAAAGAGGATACCGATTATTCTATTTCATTCTATCGCAGGTTAAATCCGATAGATGTGTGTGTGTTTATCTTTTTTTAGTGTCGCTTTTTCGTTTCATCGATTTTCAAATCACAACGGTGCTAAATAAGTTTTCACTTCAATAAAATAGGACATAGATAGTTATAATATCTTTCTAGTGTCCGACCGAAACTAGTTTTTACGGCCGAAACCGAAACCGAAACTGAGTTTCGGCTTCGGTCTCAGGTTCGGCCGAAACCGAAACCGAAACTTCCATAAGGTCATGTTTTCGTGGAAAAAAATAGTTAATCTCAATCAATCAGCCATTATTTTAAAAACATATACATGTATTAATCATTCAGTCTCTGATATTTGAACTATAATTAAACATAACATAATTATCACTCCTTATTCCAAATAAACTTATTTATGTTTTTTGAAATCGTAATCATAAATCGCTTCGTAAATAATATTAAAAAGAGAAATAGTAGGTATTACCAATTTGAACATTAAACAAATAAAATAAAAGGTAGAAAACAAAATACTCTTTCATCTTAAAAACAAAATAATTTTGGAGGCGGGAATGGTTACCGCCACCCCGGGAAACTTTATTGGATAACCAACACCTCTGCCATAGGTCACCACAAGTGGTTCGCTACGTTTGGTGATTTAGCAGGGGTGCCCGGGTTCATGGGATGAGGTTTGACTAGGTCCTGAATTCCTACCCACCCCTTAAACCCTTTTCCTTCCCAAAACTCTCCTCTCCTTCCTTTCCCTTAAATGATTTTCGGCTATGTAATTATCGTTTTTCGCACCCATAAAATTATGTCCCATCTTTCCGGTTTATAAAAAATGGTCTGATTTTTGGGATTGAAATTTTCAAAAAATCGCCAGGGTTTCAAAAACACGATAAAAAAATATCTTAGAATATTTGCCTAAACCGGATTTTTTTTTAAATGTGATGCAAGTGGCCTATTATTTCCCAACACTGCATGGGACCGCATAACTATGCAATGATCTGATTTTGTTTATAATACCACTCCATTTTTTTTTTTTTTTTTTTTTAAGTATGTTTATTCAGTTATTTTAATTTTACAATATTTATCTTAAAAATCTTACAAAACTGATCAATCAGTTTGATTGTAAGAAATCTCTCATTTTTCCTATTTAATTAATACTATTGTACTTTTATGTTTTACATTGTAATAACTGTGTAAAATTTACAATACTAATTATTATAAACTACTAATTACGAATACAGTGGGTGATAGTAATTTCCAGGTATTTGATCAATATTCGATTTGGGTATTTGTATACAATATTATTTGCTTTCATGTTCTACGGAGATAGAATGATTTAACTTTTTTTTTTTGATATTTGAATAAGATGTCTCATTTTTAATATTTTCAGGTAATGCGTTAAATATTTTCGGAATTCTATGCCTCTTTGTTCTATCACCGTATACATTTTGAGATTTATTAATAATAAGCATTTGTGCTTCTTTATGCCTAGTAGGGTAGTTGTGGTTTACAGGTTTTTTGAATTCTGTATTCCAGAATTCATCTAGCGTTAATTGATAATCTACCTTACTGTGTATAGAGAGGACATTACACAAGGAGAAAATTTTTTTATAATCGCCTTCACATAATTGAACTTTTTTTTTGCCTGATATCAATTTTAGGAAACGGATTTGTAATTGTTCTATTTTATTTAAGTACGTTTTGTACGTTAATCCGTAACTATTTATTCCGTATCCTATAATTGATTCTGCTAATGCGTTGTATATACAGTATAATATATTTTTATCAACAAAGTTTTTTAGGTGATAAAATTTCCCTAATATGGATCTTAATCTATTACATACATTTTCAATATGATTTGACCAGTTAAAATTGACATCTATTGTAAGACCAAGGTATGTATATTGGTACACTTTTTCAATATTTGGGCAATTACACTGCAGGGATTGGTTTTTTGTGTGTAAACAATCATATGAATGACTTTTTATATGCAATTCCTTATCCTGACTGTGATGACCGTGGCCGGTATCAACATTACTTTCTGGACTCCTTTGTATGGATCCAGATTCCTCTATATTGTGCTCTCAGTTCAGGGAGATTGAACAATAAATACTCGTAGGTAGACTTAGCGAGTTTATTCCGTGATATGGTACAGGTAGTGCTTCTTACGAAGCGATAATCCAAAGAGGACGGTAGACAACAATCACACCCTTTTATACGTGCCTCATGCTGTCTCACTCATACACGCATGTCTCTTCATACCGCAAGACATACGTTCACCACATCCCTCCACACTTAAATCCGAAGACAGTTACACAACATGAACTGATAATTATTTACAATACATAAAATATTCCAATATTTACAATGTAAGTAATTCATGTTGAGTCGAGAGCTGAGTGCTGCCTTCATTGACTCATCTGTGTGTTCGTGGTCGTAGTCGGTCCTTCCAATTTCCCGACGTTGACGCCACTGGATCACTGGGGCTGGAATGAGAAGGAGAAAAACCCATTAGACTGTCATCCAGGCCAAAGCTGGAGACATCGTATTCATCATACGACAGTCTCTTCGTCTCAGACGCGACATAAGGATTGCTGTGTTTCTTTTCCCATGACACACATAATTTAGACAACTGATCAAAATGCCTTTTCCAAAACATAATTTTACCATTTAAATTTACCTCAATTATATAAAGTTTTTTTCCTAATTGTTTATACACTTTCCCTGGTACCCATTTATCATTGTTTTGGTCTCTGAAATCTCTAACCATTACCTTTTGATTAATCGAAACACCCACCGATTCTTTATTATTTCTTTTATAATAATATTTTTGATTTTCCTGACATTTAGACATTTTAATTTTTGTTTCTTTCTTAATTCTATTATCCTTATCTCTCCCCCCTCTCGGTACAAAACTGTTTAAGTTTGACCTTAGTTTCCTTCCAAACATTACAACTGCAGGTTCTAAGCCAGTTGTACAGTGTGGTGCATTTCTGTAATCAATTAAAAAATTTCCTAATTTTTCCTCATAACCTGACTGAAACTTATTTCTTATCATCATTTTTTTTTTTAAATTTTTACACGTTCGAACCGCGTTTTCTGCTAGACCATTTGATTGTGGATGATTTACCGGAGTCGTTAAATGTTTGATGTTATTCATCTCACAAAACTCTTTGAAGTCCGCTGACATGAAAGCGGCTCCATTATCTGAAACTATTGTCTGTACACTCCCGAAATAACTAAATAAACCCTTTAATATTTTAATAGTGTTATACGAATTTGGAGACTTTACTTCTACACAGTCTAACCATTTTGAGGTTGAGTCAATAATTACAAGAAAATATTTATTTGCAATTGGGCCCGCATAATTAATATGCACCCTACTCCATATTTCTTCCGTTATAGGTAAATCTCTGTTATTTTTAAATAAACTTAGAATTTGAGTATCCAAGTCATTCTCTACGTGAACTGGTTCCTCATTCCCAATTAATTCTAATTGCACTTTACTTTTATTAAAACTACCCGCTTCCTCCGAAAAAACCTCCTGGAATTTTCGAATTTTTTTATTCACTTTACTTCTACCACTCTCAAATACACTATGAGAAAAAATTTCACTACCCTCCTGGGATGAAATTGATTGTAAATCACTTCTATCATCATCAAAACCACTATGAGAAAAAATTTCACTACCCTCCTGGGATGAAATTGATTGTAAATCACTTCTATCATTCTCAAAAACACTATGAGAAAAAATTTCACTACCCTCCTGGGCTGAAATTGATTGTTCATTTATTTCCCCATTATTTTTTTCTATTGGAACGATTGGTGACGCAAACTTACTATAGTTTACCGGAACTGAAATACCTTCCGATTGTAAACATCCCAATTCCGATTCAACCTTTGCTTTTAAAGCAAACGGTATATTTCTCGGATTGCCGAATTTCGGTTCCGCATTCTCTTTTAATTTCAAATGCCCTTTATATTTATTGAATTTACCCAGTTTCTCCGAAAAAACCTCCGGGAATTTCCGAATTAAATTATCAATTACACTAGTATTATTCTCAACCATATTGTGAGAAACATTTTCACTTCCCTCCTGGGATAAAGTAGATTGTAAGCCCGTAAATCCAATATTAAACTTTTTAATGAAATCACGCCCTAGAACCGTAATTGTTCCTTGTTTTACTACGCAAAATTCTAACATTTCCCTATAACCGTTAAAATCAACTGTTAATAAGATACAACCCAATAAATTTAACTTACAGTTAGCGTAACCCATTAAGGTTAAATCCTTTGGTTTTAACATCAAATGTTTGAAATGTTTAACATAATCTTCGTCCGTTAAAATCGAAATTGCCGCCCCTGTGTCCAATAAACCGTTTAGTTCCACATTATTCACTAAAACTTTGCACAATATTGGTTCACAATATACTGCGTTTATCCGCAACATGTTTTTATGTTCCTGCGTATTTACGAACACTGAAGAAATGTTATTATATTTTAAACCGCGACATATCTTCCCAATATGCCCTTTTACTCTGCATTTATAACAAAACACGTCTTTAAATTTACAGTTTACTGAATCGTGATAATTCCCGCAATGTTTACACTTTGTTCGGTCCGCTGACCTCGCTCTGTACGATGTAACATTCTTGTCCGAAGTTCTAAAAAAATGTTTACCTACCGAATTTTGTTTTTGTGACAAATTGTTCGATGTATTTTTAAATTTATTTACTAAATCAACACTTTCCGTTTTAATTTGCTTATTCATTACCTCGAATGAATCCATAGCAATAGCACATTCTATAACCTTTTTTAATGAAAAGTTTTCAGCCTCTACAAATAATTTCTCCTTAATACGCCCCACTCGAAGACCGGTGACAAAAACATCTTTTAAATTATATTCAAGTCTGTCCTCGAATTTGCAAAATCTAACGAGATTTCTTAACCGTGCTATATAATCATTAACTGATTCTGAACTTTTTTGTTTCGTAGCAAAAAAAATTTCGCGCTCTTTGAAAACATTTCGTTTGATACCTACATGATTCTCTAGTAATAACAATAAATTTTCGACCGTAATATCTGTAATTTTTTTAGGAAAACACAAATCAATCAATAAATCTATTGTCTCTGTGTGTAAATGAGATATTAAAACCGCTCTCTTTTTTTCTACCGAATTTAACTTGTCATCATTGACGAGGATGAACTGTTCGTATTGCAACACGAACGTCTCCAGTTTGTCCCTCAAATGACAAAACCTGGGCAGTTCTCCCCCTTCCATCTTCACACAGATACAATCAATAAAAGCAGAAAATTTTACAAACAGCACTCAACTCACGACTCTGTTGACTTGATGCTGCTGCTCCGATCTCGCCCTTCCGCGGACCGTCTCCTGGCTCCTGAACCCTGGTCGTCCTTCAAATGCCCGGCACGCCTTCCGTGAGGTCTGCACCTGGTCTCTGGTCTTCTCCTGAAGACCCGGACTTCTCCATCCACGCCTTACGTGTATGCTCCTGATTCTCGGCACTGAATAACCAAACCAGCGCCTTGCTGTTCCTCGGATGCCAATATCTGCTGCTCTTGCCTGTTGCCCCTGTAGCCTCAATCTCGGATTCCTCTTTCGACTGCCAAATGTGACAATTTGGCTGCCCGTGGTTCTTTTCAAACCGCGCCAAATGTGATATGATTTGACTGCTTCTCGTTCCTTTTCAGCTGCGCCAAATGTGATTTTGGCTGCTTCTCGTTCCTTTATCGGCTGCGCCAAATGTGATGACCGTGGCCGGTATCAACATTACTTTCTGGACTCCTTTGTATGGATCCAGATTCCTCTATATTGTGCTCTCAGTTCAGGGAGATTGAACAATAAATACTCGTAGGTAGACTTAGCGAGTTTATTCCGTGATATGGTACAGGTAGTGCTTCTTACGAAGCGATAATCCAAAGAGGACGGTAGACAACAATCACACCCTTTTATACGTGCCTCATGCTGTCTCACTCATACACGCATGTCTCTTCATACCGCAAGACATACGTTCACCACACTGACAATTTGTATATGGTGAGTGAATAAGCATATATTTGGTTTTTTTTGCGTTTATTATAATGCCATTATCGTGTGACCATTTAATTATGTTGTTTAGGTCTTCTTGTAAAATTTCCTCAATTTTTTGTGGATTTTTGTCAGCGCATATAATGCAAGTATCGTCTGCAAACATGTAGCATTTACAACGTTTTATTACGTTTGGTAAACTGTTTACTTGCATTATATAACACGTAGGTCCCGATATCGAGCCCGTAGCTACTCCAGTGCTTGCCAACATTTCATCACTTAAAATTCCGTCAATTTTAACTTTAATTTTTCTATTAAACAGATAATTTTTAAACAATTTTTTTAAAGGACCTCTAATACCACATTCCTCCATTGCCCTTAATAGTGTTTCATGGTCCAAAGTGTCAAAGGCCTTTTTAAAATCTATAAAAATTATACCTATATAATATTTTTCATTTAATTGACAATTTATATAATCAGTGAATTTAGAAAGTAATTGTGTAGTACTTTTTTCTTTTTGAAATCCGTACTGTATGGGATTAATGATTCTATTTTTTTCTATAAAATTCTGTATTTGGTTAAAGATAGCTCTTTCAATAATTTTATCAATACACGAGAGAATCGCTATTGGTCGATAGTTTGTGAAATCTTTGTGGTTTCCTGATTTATATATAGGTCTGATGATGGATGTTTTAAGTTCGTCAGGCATGATACTTTTACTTACACAAAGGTTAATTAATTTAGTCAGTACTGGGATTATATTATCAGCAATTAACTTTAGGTCTTTAATTCTTATTTGGTCATTGCCTTCTGATTTTTTAACATCCATATCATTAATTATTTTTTTAACATCTTTTTGTGATACAGGTCTAAATCTCATTGACATAATAGCAGGAGTTGTATACGTGTTACGATCTAGGAATTTTTTAGTACAATTATGTCTTATGTCTTTTATTTCATTTACGAATGTTGTAGCAAATTTATCGCATAAAAATTTTGTGTCTCCTTGACTTCCCATATGTTGAAGGATTATTTTATCTAGATTTTGTTTAGGTTTTCCTATTAGATTATTTATTTCGTCCCAGAGTTTCCTCGGGTTGCCATTTAAGCTATTTATTAAGTTTTTATGGAATGTGTTTTTGGTAATATTAATATGTTTGTTTGTTTTGTTTCTATATCGCGTATATTCTAAACGAAATACCGGGTTATTTGGGCTATTCTTGCATTTTCGATAAAGATAAACTCTTTTTTTAATCATGTTCTTAATTTCTTCTGTAACCCATGGATTGCTGTGCCTAAGATTACTTTCAAATAATTTTTCTTTCTTCGAGGACGAATAGATATTATCGAAAATATTTTTTAAATTATAGTACAGTTCTAATGGACATTCAGTTTGTAATAATTTTCCCCAATTTACTAGTTTTAATTTAGAATATACTAATTTATTATCAATAATTTCTCTTTTTTTATTTAAATCCTTTGTAAGTACCTCTTTCCCTATGGCAACTCCTGTTATATAATGGTCAGATATTTTGTTAGTCACAATACATGAAAATACAGTGTTATTACGGTTACGAATTGCAATATGGTCAATACATGAATAAACATTTTTTCCGTTTAAAATTTCATCCCGGGTCACATCTAATATTACATTTTGTAAACCATTTTCACTGAGTAGATTTTGATATTCTGTAATTACACTATTTTTTGTATCCAACAAATTCAAGTTAATATCACCACAATACAAGTAGTTTGAATCAGTTGAAGTCAATTGTAATATTTGTTTTAGTTCCTTCAAATATATATTCTTGTTGCTGTTCGGCGGACGATACACCGCAAGTATATTTATGATATCTTGATAAACGGTGGTGATTTCTCCAGATATTGTCTCGCAGCTTTTAAAAGAAATGTTTGTTTTCTTAAAAGTATGATGGTTTTTTAAGTACATGATTAATCCCCCTCCTCTTCTATTCTCTCGAGTATTTGCAATCGATGTGAAGTTTGGTATATTGAACATAGGTATCATTTCGCTTCTAATATTTATTTCCGTTAGAAAAATTACATCTATATACTGCAGAACGTCATTTATTTGTGCAATAAATGAATTAAAATTCTTTTTCAATGATCTTATATTTAGATGAATAGCCACAAACCTCATTTTGATGTTTTTGTCGTTTATCCAGTTATCCAAGTTATAGCATTTGATAAATTTGTGAGTTTGAAATGGTGTCGAATCTTCCATGACGTTGATTTAATAATTGATAAAATAACTGTTCGGAGTCAAAAGGAATTTTTATTTTATTTATTTTTCTAAATGTATTTGTTAATATCACTCTCACTTTTTATATGGATAATTTTTCCATCACCTTCACTTCTTATTAATATTTTGGCATTTTCTACCCAAATGTATTTAAATTTTGTTTTCATTTTTTGTTTTGTAATGTATAGGAGATCTTTTTTTTCTTTGGTGAGATTTTCATTGATATAAATTCGGTCATAAAATACGTCACATCGTCAAAATTAGGTATTATTTCGTATCTAATTAAGGTTTTTCCTTTGTCTGTAATTTCAAATGATGGCCTAGAACCAGTGGCGTAACTAGCATGGGTGGCACCCGGGGCGGATGACACCCCCCCCGGGGCGTGGTGTCACCCCCCCCCCCCCCCTATTAAAGTTGACTTGAGAAAAATTCAAAACGCGAAAGAAAATAACAGACCGTGTACATGTATACGATACTTTGGTGACAATATCCTTCGTAATTTTTTTTCCACGGTCGAGTGTCACCCCTGTGCCTAGAACACCCTTGAAGGGTGAAAGACAGAAAATACTTTAAAAAAGGCGTTTTAAGTACTTTAAAAAAATCATAATCTACTATTTCATAGAAGGAGCAAGTGTAATTATTTTGGGGCGCTTTTTACAAGTAATGCTAAGATGAATTAATTGTTAGCGCCCTTATATAAACAATATGAATACGAATAATTAGTTTTGTCCATAAACAAACTCAAATCTTTCAAGAAATGCTTGGATTGAACAACCGAAACAATATTGTATTTGTTAGCCTTTCTTGAAAGATTTGTGGTTAAGGTTAAACGTCACGTACTTTATAATCTACACATTCACAGATGGCGCCAATTAAATTATTTTAGGTTTTTAATACTTTTTGCACGTTAAGCTTTAAATTAATAAGGTAAATTAGTTGTTTGCGCCCGTACATATTTAATATGAATATAAATATATAGTTTTGTCCACAAACAAACCCAAATCTTTCAAGAAAGGCTGAAAAATACAATATTGGATTGAGTCACCGACTTTGAGTTTGTTTATGGACAAAACTATTTATTTATATTCGTATTAAATATGTACGGGCGCAAACAATTAATTTACCTTAATATTTTAAAGCTTAACGTGCAAAAAGTATTAAAAACCTAAAATAATTTAATTGGCGCCATCTGTGAATGCATAGATTATAACGTACGTAACGTTTAACCGTAATGGGCAAGACTATTAAGTTAGGTACCTATATTCATTCTTAAATATACGGGCGCAAATAATTATTTGTCTTAATATGTTAAGCTTAAAAACTTTAAAAGCGTTTTTTCACAAAATAACGGCTCGCTAACGGATGGCTCGCGCCATCTATGAAAGAGAAGATTGTGAAATATTTTAAGGTTAAACGAAACGTACTTTATAATATTTGCATTCACAGATGGCGCCAAATTAATTATTTTAAATATGTTAAAACATTTTTGTCAAGCTATGCTTTAAAATATTGTTTGCGTCCGTACATAGGTATTCAATATGAATATTAATAAATAGTTGTGTCCATAAACAAACTCACATATTTCAAGAATGACTAATGGTACGGCCACACTGAGGCCAACTTCCAACTTCAAGCGTGCGGACGATTGTGTAGAGGGGTAGTTCGTGCGTTGGAAATTCGAGTTGGAAGGTTGGAGTTCGAGTTGGCCCAGGATCGCCTCCGAGGCGAACGGCGCGGGCGCGGCGATGGCTAGTTCTTGCGATTTTGCCCAACTCGTCTGTCTGCGCAATATTATTACTGGAGAGTGATATAAAATTGTTTGAAATTATTATTTTTTAGCTTTACGAATCGAAATCAATATTAAAGAAACCAAAGCTTGCCTGCACAATTGTCGAATCAGCTGTTCGACGTCGGCCATTTTGGAGTTTGGAGTTTGAAGGTTGGCCGCAGCCACCACACTATCGGACTAACTAAATTTGGAGTTGGAAGGTTGGCTTCGATGTAGAAGTAGCAGTTACAATCAGGCGCGGCTGACCCAAACGTTCAATAGTGTGCCGAACCGCTAACAAATTGAACATTTTACAGCTCAACGTGTTCCTACCTACTTAATTTTTTTATTTAAATTACGCAAAATGTTGAAAATAAAAACTAATTACGTATTTAAATGCATGAATTTTGCCAGAGATAATAATTATTGCAGCCGGCTGGCGTTCTTTCCCGCGCGCTGAGAACTAGGAACCTAGATCAGGGGTCGGCAACCTGCGGCTCGCGAGCCACATGCGGCTCTTTGGATGTGAAGCTGCGGCTCTTTAGTTCCATACGCAAATATTATTTATTTTATCAAAAAAAACATTTAAAAATCGTTCTGAATCGATGAACGAGGATTAGGCACCATTTCTATCTCTCAGCCACTTTTACTCACCGCACCTCTCCCCGTGACACGCGTCGTCACTGTCGTCAGTCGTCAGCCCGTCGGAAGCTCTCGAATAACGCCGTCGTCGGATGTTTCTATGTAGGTTTTAATTAGCTTTCGACGAAAGACAGTTTGGCGTCTTAGTTTGTTGTTTCAAGTAGAAGAGTTAGAAACGAATTATCTTCTCAAAGGTATATATTTACATTTATAATAATAATAAAGAAAACCGAAGTAAAGGTAGGTAACATAATAAGGTATTTTTGCTTTGTGCTTGAATGAAATAAATGCACTCCTCCATGAAAAAGACATTAAACGGCACCCCCCCTAATTTTTTTATGCAAATACTATTTATTGTTGGCAAGAAAAATTTTGTGGCTCTTTAAAAACTTTAAAATTTTGTAAATTGTAATTTTCGACTCTTCCGATTCAAAAGGTTGGCGACCCCTGACCTAGGTACTTTTATACCATTCCGCGCGTTTCAGTCAAACGCCCCGTTTGAGAATTGTCATTTTGTATGGTGCTCCTACAAACATGTCCGGAGCGTCAGAAAAACGAAATGTACCAAAAATCTGCTACTCGAAAACGTCTAAAACATCCGACGTATTCCGAAGGGCTCCAGCAAAATAGGTTTTAACGGGATGGTAATATTTAGCTTGCAAAATTCAACCATAATTCAACTGGTCTTGTTATTTGTTATGCTTGGGATTTAGGGAACCTATTTGACAACATTAGTTTTTCAGTTAAAAATGACTTTTTATGTGTTTGCGTTTTAAATCCGCTACACCGGGTACTGGGAAGAAGCTTCCTGAAAACATTGGTTGAATAATGTCTTCGCTCGGCAAAAGACCGAAGAAGTTTATTTATTTATTCTCCATAAATATGGTAGCTACGGTAGCTACCTACTTTTCAAAAATTTTAACTTTTCAAATAAAAACATTAACAATTTTCAACAAACACTTTTAGAAATCATTTTTAAACTTATATGGGTAATAAATTTTAAAAAAAATTATTTCATACATTCACTCTTCGGCTTAATTTCGGTTTACGGAAGGTCTTCCAAAATAATAAAACTTTTTTTTTTATACTAACTATTGGCTGGAGAATCCGAATCCGAAAGAATTTTTTTTCGGAAAGCAATATTAACAAAGTTACACGACTTTAAAATTTTCTATACGCATACATGAAAATCGACATATTGGAAGTATTATGACAGTTTAAAGTCATAGAAACAGCCACATAAAATTAAATGTTGCCATATCAATAACTAACTTAAGTAATTATTTTTTATAAATTTTACTCACTTTTGGCGTAAACGCTAAACTACTTGAAAACAGGGATATTTTTTTAAATTGACGCGAGCAGGCGGTATAAAGGGGCACAAACCATGTGACACAAACCTAGCGTAGCCGTTAAACTACTTGAAAACGTAGGCTGTTTTTTAAAATTGACGCGAGCAGGCGGTATAAAGGGGCACAAACCATGTTACACAAACCTAGCGTAGCCGCTAAACTACTTGAAAACAGGGATGTTTTTTGCCGTGACGCGAGCAGGCGGTATAAAGGGGCACAAACCATGTTACACAAACCTAGCGTAGCCGCTAAACTACTTGAAAACAGGGATGTTTTTTTGCCGTGACGCGAGCAGGCGGTATAAAGGGGCACAAACCATGTTACACAAACCTAGCGTTAGGTTAGGTTAGGTTAGGTTAGGTTAGGTTAGGGACGCGAGCAGGCGGTATAAAGGGGCACAAACCATGTTACACAAACCTAGCGTTAGGTTAGGTTACGCATTTTTAAGACTACGAATTTTCATACTTCGTCGATTTATAAGGTATGTTTGATGATATTATTGCATGGTAACATTTAATTTTGTGTGGTAAAACATTTTTCTAGTTTATCTATGACTTTAAACTGTCATAATACTTCCAATATGTCGATTTTCATGTGTGCCTATAGAAAATTTTAAAGTCGTGTAACTTTGTTAATATTGCTTTCCGAAAAAAAATTCTTTCAGTTTTGGATTTTCCGGCCAATAATTAGTATATAAAAAAAAAAAAAAAATATTTTGGAAGACCTTCCGTAAACCGAAATTATTCCCACTCTTCCTTTGAAATTTTGCCATACGTATTTGCCATATCTGCTGCGAATTGTTCTGACCAAATTGGGAAATGATTATTACCGACAAGGAAAATAAAGAAGAAAATACCAACGAATCAAACTCAAGTAATCTCATCGTAACCAACGAAGGAAACGCCAGCGGATCAAGCGCTACTGATCCTCCCACAATTCCAAGCAGCAAACTCAGCAAAAACAACATGGAAGAAAACAGCAGACCAGCATCGGACGTACACCATTTGTCAGTACGCTTACCAAGCTGTTGAAAGTCCAATATTGCTCTCTGGTTGGCCCAGGCCGAGGCACAGTTCGTGAATTCTCGGATAAAAGACGACTTTACCAAATACAATATCGTAATTGCCGCTCTTGATCCTGACACCCTGCAGATAATAAGCGACATAATAATTAACCCACCAGCCCAAGAAAAGTATGTACGCGTCAAGACCGCCCTCATCGAACGTCTTCAGGACTCGGAGGAGAAGCGACTAACTCGACTTCTCACCGGCATCCAGTTGGAGGACCGAAAACCAACTGGTCTACTAAGGCACATGCTGGAGTTAGCGGGACCCGCTTTGGCAAAGAGCGCCATCGTCAGAACACTATGGTTGCAGAGACTCCCACAGCATGTCCAGGCGATACTGTCCGCACTGCCAGACAACGATCTCGAACAACTTGCTTCAGCGGCGGACAAAATTATAGATGTATACAAGGCAACCGAATGTACCGCGGTTGACCGTAACTATCGACCAAGCACATCGCGAGCTGAAGAACCTGAGAATTCGATACTTCTAGAACTTCTAAAAAAAGAACTTACACTTACAAGAGAAATTAAACAACTGAAGTTAGACCAAAACAACGTCAATCGACAATCCGACTATAAAGGACGAAATAGACAAAACTTTCGCCGAAATTCGCACGACCAATTCCCATCAAGACAAAACCCCGCTAGAAGACCAAGGTCAGGGTCTTGTGGGAGATCTCCGAACAGGAACCCTGAGGGATATTGTAAATGGCATAATATTTATGGTGAAAAGGCATACAAGTGCTACCAACCGTGTTCTTTTCCGAAAAAAACACCAGGGAAACGACAAAGGAAGACCACAGTAGAGACATGTGAGCTTCCTGCTAATGCTTGTCGTCTCTTTTTATATGATCGCGAAACACGTCAGAAGTTCCTCGTAGACACGGGAGCTGACGTTTCCATAATCCCTAGAGATTTTAACCACAATAAAAAATTCATCACCTCGGATAGCTGCACACCAGCTTTGTACAGCGCCAGTGGTAATTGCATCAAAACCTACGGCACAAGAATACTAGAACTTAACTTGGGTCTACGTAGGACAATGAAGTGAAAGTTTATAGTGGCAGATGTATCAAGAGCTATTCTGGGAGCCGATTTTCTGCACAACTTCAACCTTACCGTCAATTTAAAAAAGGCAGCGATCACGGACTCGTCTACAGAATTGCTGATTCAAGGCTCGAAATACAAAGGAACCTCTTCAGGCATTTCAACAATTTTTAACTCTCTGAAGTATCGAGATATCCTCTTTAAGTACCCAAGCTTGACGCGGCCTAACATGGAGACAACAGGAATTAAGCATACAGTAACGCATTGTATTGAAACAAAAGGCCCTCCTGTAACCGAGCGTGCGCGCAGGTTAGCACCAGCACTTCTCGAAGCGGCCAAACGCGAATTCAAATTTATGATGGAACAGGGAATATGCCGACCTTCCAAGAGCAACTGGGCCAGTCCGTTGCATATGGTAAAACAGCCTAACGGTGAATGGCGTCCATGTGGAGACTATAGGCGTTTGAACGCGAAGGCCGTTCCGGACAAATATCCGATCCCTCAGCTCCACGACTTCACCCACAAACTATCAACAGTAAAAATATTTTCAACCATAGATTTAGCGCGGGCGTACCACCAGATACCCGTGGAACCTGAGGACATACCGAAAACGGCTATCATCACACCGTTCGGATTGTACGAGTTTACCACCATGCAATTCGGGTTATCCAACGCGGCACAAAGTTTCCAACGCTTTATGCACGCCATCACCAGGGATCTGGATTTTTGTTTTGTATATCTTGATAACATACTAATTGCATCCTCAAGTGAAGAAGAATACCAAAGACACTTGGACATCTTATTCAAACGCCTAGCTGAAAATGGTCTTATCATTAACATCCAAAAATGTCAATTTCGTGCCTCAACCGTAAATTTTTTGGGGCATACAATTACACCAAAGGGGATGACCCCTATTAAAGAGAAATTAAAAGCGATAACCGAATTTCCACTACCTAAAACCGCGAAAGGTCTGCGCCGTTTTTTAGGTATGCATAATTACTACCGGAAGTTCCTTCCTAATGCTATCCACACCCAGGCGAAATTATTTGACTATAGCCGGATGGAAAAAGAACGACAAACGAGTACTTCCATGGAGCTCGGAATTAACAGCAGCATTCGAGGATTGCAAAAATCATCTTACAAATGCAGCGCTACTAGCTCATACGAATCCCAACTCCAAAATCGCTATCATGGTAGACGCTAGCGATACAGCGATCGGAGCCTCTTTACAGCAGTCAAACGGCGACACATGGGAGCCACTTGGATTTTTCTCTAAAAAATTCACTCCAGCTCAGCGGAATTACAGCACATTCGACCGCGAGCTAACAGGTGTTTACGAAGCCGTAAAATATTTCCGCAATAGCGTCGAAGGACGTAATTTTAGTATATATACTGACCATAAGCCGATCATCTATGCCTTTCATAAGAAACGAGCCTCCAGATCTCCGCGACAGGAAAGACAGCTGGACTTCATCGCACAATTTTTGACTGATGTTAGGCATATCTCTGGACTGGAGAATGTAGTAGCGGATACCCTGTCTCGGATCGAAGAGATAAACTGTCCCACTACGATTGACTATGGGAGAATGGCAGAAGCGCAGTGTCAAACTGACGATCTAATTAAGGCAAAAGATGACACCGGCCTCTCCCTAAGTCAAATGGTGATACCTGGCACAGACAAATCGTTATGGTGTGATATCTCAACTGGTCATGTCCGACCTTTTGTTCCAGATTCCATGCGAACCGAGGTCATAGAAAGCGTGCACAGTGTCTGTCACCCAGGCATACTCGGAACAACAAATTCAGTGAAGTTGAGGTTTGTGTGGCCCAAAATGGCGAAAGACATAAAAATTTTCGTTAAAAACTGTATCCCTTGCCAAAAAGCGAAAGTCTCAAAACATACAGTAGCTCCACCATCAGCTTATGTCTTACCAGAAGACCGCTTTCGCAACGTACATTAGGGTGGAACACTTTTGTATGAAAAAATTTTTTTTTTCGAATTTCGAATTGGAATACCAGGTAAAAGTTGCTTTATGTCATTGTAAATAACACTCCTTAATTTGGAAGTTCTAGCTCGACAGCTTGAACCCCCGCCATAGACTTGAAAATTTATTTTTTAAGTTTTTATAGACGTTTTGTATTTTCCACCCTATTAACAAAATAATAAGTAAATCTAATATTTTATGCATTAAATGATAAAATAAAAGTAGATTTTAACTAATAAAATCATTTATTTTAAAAGTAAACACAGGTTCAGAAAGTTATGTAGGTATGAATTATATCATTTTTTATGACAAAAATCCTTTTTCGTCTCAAACCTTGGCTTGAGCTTTCGAGATGCTAATTTAGATTTTACGAATCCCTCTTATCTTGTCTTGTCACATACACTTAGAGCTGCTTTTGTCACAACTTTTACAGATCTTTCCACAACCTAGGTGTGGCCAGGCAGTCTCATAAACTCCAACCCTGTATCTTCTCCATTTTCAATAAGATCTTGTAACTACTTATCGGAAATATTCATCAGTATTGGGGGTTTGTATATATTTTGTTTCCAGTCAATCGTGTCTATGTAAGAACGTGCATTTAAGTCCAGTTTTGGCACCTCAAACATGCGCCGAACAGAATTTGTATTAACTCGACAAGCCTTTAAAATGCGTCTTGCAGCGAGTTCTCTAATGTGCTTACGTGAATCATACTCAACAACAAGTTTTCTGGATGAGCAAAGTAATTATTTCGAATTATAACAGGGTCCACTATCGCTAACAACTCGATGGACAAATATCTGGTGCTGTTAATGAGCTTCCATAAATGATTTGATCCATCTTTGCAGGATGAATGTGTTTTGATAGCAAACCAGTCAGGAGCGTATGATTTGCTAAAGTCACAAGATTTTGTTTTGTTTTGACCCTCTAGTAATATCTTTTCAGTCGTTAAAAAGCTGTTGATAGATCTTTCAATATTTCTTGCATTGTTCGATATTGGAACTACATACCCAACATAAATACAACCTGGTTCTTTTATAATCGAAATATGTTCCTCTTGTATAATCACTCTAAACCTCTTCGATCATTTTAAAACAGTTTTTGCCTGTTAGTGCGTTGGTCTTCTAAAAAATTTTGTTCCTCTTTTGTCACTTTTTCCCTCAAACAAGTACAGCTTACAAATTCTTCACATTTACATGCAGCTATGTCAAAAAGCAATCTACTTTGTACTCTGAACTCTTCTAACTTTTCTTCCTTAAGTTTCTTCAAAGACTTTTCAAATTATAACACTTTGAGTGATAACTTTATAGTAACTGTAAGTGTGACAATTGGAATAGAAGATTTTATCCACAATTCTTCAATTTTCGTTCCAGCTATTTCGGCAATTTCCAAAAACGTAGGTTCTTTTGATGTGTTATTCCTTACTTTTAAGTTTTGTCGAACTCATTCATAGAATTTCATCACATTTTCATATGTTGATAGGATATTCACTTTCAAATCTGTATTTTAACCAAATTTCCATTTAACGTTTGTCTTGTAGAAGTCATGTTAAATCACTTAAAAAACGTTTATCAACAAGTACTCGTGAATATAATTGATGCGAGACCCTTCACCTTGAGATAATTATCGACACTAGTTTAAACAAAACTCTGCATTTCGTAGATTGTCACCTGCCGCCCCCCGCTTCGACCCATTACACAATAATGAAATATTTGATTGCAACAGCTAGTTAACGATATTTAAATATGTTATTAAATAAAATAAACCTATTTCAATAAATTCTGTACTGTTTTGTAGGCCGCGCAAATAGCCCCAAAACTGTCGTTTTTGTAAATGTTCAATGTCTTGGCGGGGGCTTTTACCGTTGTCTGATATTTTTTATATTTTTAATTGAGATAATTGATGGTAATTGGCAACTTAATACAACTATTCCAAATAAAAATTAGAAAAAACAAAATTTCGTTCCGCCTTAACGTACATATCGATTTAGTTGGACCTCTTCCAGCATGCAACGGATACCAACACCTGTTGACAATGTTCGACAGATTCACCCGTTGGCCTGAAGCAGTACCATTGAAAGACATGTCTGCAGAAACCGTCGCAAATGCACTGATGAACCACTGGATAGCTCGTCACGGGACCCCGGAGACGATAACTACAGACCAGGGCCGTCAATTTGAAAGCTTTCTTTTTAAGAAACTGGCGGAGAAATTGGGAATAAAACATACAAGGACTACGGCATACCACCCACAAGCCAACGGCTTAATAGAGAGATGGCACCGTACTCTGAAAGCCGCTCTTAGTGCAAGCGGTGACCCAAACTGGTTGGAGACTCTTCCGCTCATACTACTCGGATTGAGATCTACTGTTCGCGAAGACCTAAAATGTTCCCCGGCTGAACTCACATATGGTAGAACATTAAGATTACCATGTGATTTCTTCACCGAAACACCTAAAGAACAACCCGACACTTACGTAGGTCGACTTTAGAGAAAATTTGAAAACATCAAGCCACCTACCACCGCCCATGGATCAAGGAAATGCTTTGTACATAAAGACTTATCTCTAACTACCCATGTCTTTCTTAGAACAGACAGCGGAAGAAGGCCCCTTCAAAATTCCTACGAAGGACCTTATAAAGTGGAGGAACGCGATGAGAAAACGTTTGTCATCAACGTATAAGGCAAAAATAAACGTGTTTCCATAGATAGGTTAAAACCAGCCTTCCTACCTGTAGAGGAAAATGTACCAGTAGAAGAAAATATTCCTGTTTCTACAACTGTCCAGGAACCACTCCCAGAAATAAAAAGAACAAGATCTGGTCGTAGAGTCCATTTTGGCGATCGATACCGGTCGGAAAGCAAATAATTGGCAAAATTAGATATAATTAATTCTTTTCCTTCCTACAGATCCCATATCAAATTAAAAATGACTACCAAAAATAATATTTAAAAAAAAAAGCATATACAAAGCTTATATTATCTTAAATCACCGGGGAGGTGACACCACGTTTTCCTCCCCGGGTGCCACCCATGCTAGCTACGCTACTGCCTACCGTAATTTCGTTATGGTCAAGTAATGTCTGTCTCATATGAGCAGCACGTTTAGTAGGTCTACCCATATTCAGACAAATTAGTTAAAGTACTTCAGATCCACTAAAAATCAAAAAACAAACAAAAATTTTAACAAAACAAAAAAGTACTTTAAAAAATGCAATAAAAAGTTAAATTAAAATCAACAAACTTTTTCTACTCATCAATATGTAGGTACGATTTTTATTTTTGGAGTCGGTGTCAGCCAAGGTACCCGGCCCGGCATGTTCACTTGACAGCTCCCCTCCCGACGTGGCCTCGCTCTCGCCTCTCGCTTCGTCTAGTCGCGCTTGCGACACAAGCGACTATGACTATGTATGTAGTTACAAATCTACCTTGGCTGACACCGACTTCAAAAACAACAATCGTACCTACATATTGATGAGTAGAAAAAGTAAGTTGGTTATTAAGTTGTAGAAGGATACAATATTATTATTATACTCTCCATTGCATTTTTTGAAGTTGTTTTTTGTTTTGTAAATTTTTTTTTCTGATATTATTTCTCATCTGTCCTACTAGGTACTTCAATTAAAGTTGCATAACTGCATAGAAAGAACTCTATTTTTTGTTAGGAGGGGGGGGGGCACCAAGAGATTTCGCACCACCTAATAATTTAGCTAGGGCCGCCCCTGGCCCACTGCATATTTGTTGCTTGCGCGGTGCCATAAATAAACCAATCCCCGCGGTGCACTGTGTTTTTACGTCTTTACTAATTAACACAATCACGTATTTTATGATTTTTATGTTGGTCCCCTTGAATCTCACATAGATCTGCGCAGGCGCGCGGCCATCTTGTTTTATAAACTTCGCGGTAAAACAATGTTTGACAATGTTCAGTTGTATTTGCAGTTAATTTTTATGTTTTTTAAGATAATTTTCGTTTAATTCACTGTGATATTAGTGTAATTCAACATAATCACCAATGCTGGCGTTACTTTTTTTCAGTTTTAGTCCTTTAAATATTGTTTTGTTGATAATTTAGTTTCGTTAAAGATAGGTTTTAGGTTATTTCTGAAATTTTATTTTTTTAATGTTTTTCTGCGTGAATTTAATAAAACTTCCATAGAAGTAATATTATTTAATCATGTAAAAGCCTCATGCATGTGTAAATATAAACAAATTCGAGAATTCGACGTATTAATTGCGTTAATTGCGTAAAAATGAATCCAAGATGTCAGATTTTTTCAGTTATTTTTTCGGAATTACCATTATATTTTTTATCCTTTTTTATTGTATGAACGAGATAAAAAGTGAAGTGACGGTTTTCTTCCAAATTCATAAAATAAGAGGTGTGAATTTTTTAAATTTTTTATTTTCCCAAATTTTTCGACCATTATAGAATATGTTTACGGTCAGCTGTTTTTTTTCAAAATTGTTCATGTTGAAACTTAAAATACTGCAATTTTCAAAAACGATCGTATATTTTAGATACAAAAATCGGTAAATTTATACAAAGCCGGGACCAGCTCATTTTGGACAAAAATAAATAAATATATACCCCAGTAGATAGGTAATAATTAGATGTAATTAATTCCGTGAGCGGAAATTGAAAATAATGTATATTATCGTCAATTTCTTAAATTTAAAAATACGAAAATGTCATTTTTCAATGACTTCCATGTTGTTATCTTTACTTTAAAAAACAGCCTACGTTTTTAAATGATTTGTCTGGCTACGCAGGGTTTGTCTAGCGGGCTTGTGAATATTATCTTAACTTTAAAAAACAGCCTACGTTTTTAAATGGTTTGTCTGGCTACGCAGGGTTTGTCTAGCGGGCTTGTGTGACAGATCGGCCGCGCCATGTCAGTTTCGAAGACGCGAAGTGAATTTTGATTTTACGCAATTGAAATTTAAAATGCATCATTTTCCGCCTCCCCCAATGCAAAAAGTTTCCGAAATACGTAATTCTAACAATTATTCAACTTCTGCAAAGTGTTTTTTCGTGAAAAAGTGCATATTACCGCTTTTGCACTTTGAAAAATGACATTTTCGTATTTTTAAATTTAAGAAATTAACGATAATATACATTTTTTTCAATTTCCGCTCACGGAATTGATTACATCTAATTATTACCTATCTACTGGGGTAAAAATTTATTTTTTTTAGTGTAAAATGAGCTGGTCCCGGTTTTGTATAAAATTAATGACATTTAAAATACGTTGAAAAAATTCCAAATTTCTTTCGGACATCAATCGTTAAAACAGAGATAAACTACCCTCTCAGGCCGTGTAAACAATGTATATTTCTTTCAATGAATAACTTTTTAATTAGTAATGTTTTCACATCCGCGGCCGTTTGTCAATTGAATAAAATTTTCACGGGGTTTTTTAGTAAGGCTGTTGTGTTTTAAATATTCATATTCATATTTCGTATTTACGATCGCATTCACAATAATTCACAACATAACTTTCAAAACGATTTTTTTTTTCCTAAAATAATTATATTACCGACATCTATGAACGAGCAGATTATTTAAGTTGTTGCTCTCCAGAAAACAACTCTCGCCTTCCGTTTAAATAGACAACCATCGTCGCCCGTCGGCAATGCAGAATTCTAGAATAATGTAATGACATACCTAACGTCAGATAATCGGAAAGTATAATTTCGTGCTGATTGATTTTCAAAGCGCCTAATATTGGTTTAATTCGTTATCAAATAGTATTTGGTTAATAAATTATCATTCTTTATCAGACATTCTAATAAATACATAGTGCAGCACCTATGGAATGGTTTTCTAACCGTAGGCGTATCTTATGTTGACATTGCACATACGCTAAGACAAGTATGTAATGATATACATAACCTTGTTATCGCTAATTCAATTGAATGTATCGCCTTTGTTTATGTTAAACCCTGGTTCTGGCCAGTCGTGACCATGAAGATGCAAACCCTCGAAAGTTTTATTGTGGATTTTTAGTGTAAATTGTGATAAAAGTGCATAAAAGTTATGTTTCGAAGTAGAAGTTGGTTCGGAGGAGGATGGGGTCGTCCAAAGAACCCTCATTCGTTGGAGCATCTTAAATACCTCTACAACGTCCTGGCTAGGAACCACACCGTGTCTGAACACAATAGGGGACTCTTAGTTGAGTCTCTGAGATCCATCGCTGAAATTTTGATTTGGGGAGACCAAAATGACAGCTCTGTGTTTGAGTGAGTAGAAACCATAAATTGAACATACTTTGTTTCCATGACAGCGTGATCTTTAGGATTATTCAAATGCATCTGACAACATAATTGTTATAATTTTTAAGCCAATATTGCAGAATCCAGCTTTCTGCAGCTTCGAAAAATACATATTTTGCTGTCGATTTCTTATTGGTTATGTTGACAGTTTTAAGTCACTACAATAAAGTATAAGTTTTATTCATAGATTGATCTAGATACCTACCTTAAACTAAATTGTAAAACTTTATGTCTTACATAATGCGCAATACTCAGGTACATTCTGTGTATTGCGCATTACAATAAGTAATTTACGTATTCTATTCTATAACTTCAAAAGGATTGTGGATTCACTTTATTATTTAACCCTTAATTACTCGCATTGGGTGTTAGACATCCCAGACCGTCAGATACGATGGAAAAATTTCGGTTTAGGGGCGAAATTCCTAGAATATCAAACTAATTATTTTTATACTAATTTGGGGTCGGGGAATCCGAATCTGAAAGAATTAGGCGGCGGCAAGCAATATTAACTGAATTACACGACTTTAAAAATTTTTATACATATACAGGAAAATAGCCATTTTGGAAGCATTTTGTTTCCTAGAAAATCAAACTAGTTATTTTTATACTAACTATGGGCCGGGGAATGCGAATCTGAAATAATTAGGCGGCGGCAAGCAATAATAACTGAATTAAATGACTTTAAAATTTTCTATACACACACACATGAAAATAGTCATTTTGACACACGAAGTGCGAAGACCATAGAAAAACAACATAGATATTTTTACCACACAAAATTAAGTGTTGCCATTAAACAATAATATCATCGAACATACCTTATAAATCGAACAAGTTTTCTTCGTCCGTTGTATCAGAAAAAATAAATTTACCGGAAACTAATATACAGGAACATGTGCTGGCAGTGTTACCAAGTCTCAAAAATATTTATCCCTATATTATGAATTACGACTATCTCAACGGCCGTATTCTTAAACCAAAAGTATGAAAATTCGTAGTCTTAAAAATGCGTAACCTAACCTAAACGCTAGGTTTGTGTAACATGGTTTGTGCCCCTTTATACCGCCTGCTCGCGTCACGGCAAAAAAACATCCCTGTTTTCAAGTAGTTTAGTGGCTACGCTAGGTTTGTGTAACATGGTTTGTGCCCCTTTATACCGCCTGCTCGCGTCACGGCAAAAAAACATCCCTGTTTTCAAGTAGTTTAGCGGCTACGCTAGGTTTGTGTAACATGGTTTGTGCCCCTTTATACCGCCTGCTCGCGTCACGGCAAAAAAACATCCCTGTTTTCAAGTAGTTTAGCGGCTACGCTAGGTTTGTGTAACATGGTTTGTGCCCCTTTATACCGCCTGCTCGCGTCACGGCAAAAAAACATCCCTGTTTTCAAGTAGTTTAGCGGCTACGCTAGGTTTGTGTAACATGGTTTGTGCCCCTTTATACTGCCTGCTCGCGTCACGGCAAGAAAACATCCCTGTTTTCAAGTAGTTTAGCGGCTACGCTAGGTTTGTGTAACATGGTTTGTGCCCCTTTAAACCGCCTGCTCGCGTCACGGCAAGAAAACATCCCTGTTTTCAAGTAGTTTAGCGGCTACGCTAGGTTTGTGTAACATGGTTTGTGCCCCTTTAAACCGCCTGCTCGCGTCACGGCAAAAAAACATCCCTGTTTTCAAGTAGTTTAGTGGCTACGCTAGGTTTGTGTAACATGGTTTGTGCCCCTTTATACCGCCTGCTCGCGTCACGGCAAAAAAACATCCCTGTTTTCAAGTAGTTTAGCGGCTACGCTAGGTTTGTGTAACATGGTTTGTGCCCCTTTATACCGCCTGCTCGCGTCACGGCAAAAAAACATCCCTGTTTTCAAGTAGTTTAGCGGCTACGCTAGGTTTGTGTAACATGGTTTGTGCCCCTTTATACCGCCTGCTCGCGTCACGGCAAAAAAACATCCCTGTTTTCAAGTAGTTTAGCGGCTACGCTAGGTTTGTGTAACATGGTTTGTGCCCCTTTATACTGCCTGCTCGCGTCACGGCAAGAAAACATCCCTGTTTTCAAGTAGTTTAGCGGCTACGCTAGGTTTGTGTAACATGGTTTGTGCCCCTTTATACCGCCTGCTCGCGTCACGATACGCTGGGTTACACGATACGCTCGCGCTACGCTGGGTTTATGTAACATGGTTTGTGATACAAAAGTGAGTAAAATTTATAAAAAATAAGTACTTAAAATATAAACATGTTATTTTACATTATTGATATTACTGCTTAATGGCAACACTTAATTTTGTGTGGTAAAAACATCTATGTGATCTTGTTTTTCTATGGTCTTAGCACTTCGTGTGTTTAAATGACTATTTTCATGTGTGTGTGTATAGAAAATTTTAAAGTCGTTTAATTCAGTTATTATTGCTTGCCGCCGCCTAATTCTTTCAGATTCGGATTCCCCGGCCCATAGTTAGTATAAAAATGACTAGTTTGATTTTCTAGGAAACAAAATGCTTCCAAAATGGCTATTTTCCTGTATGTGTATAAAAATTTTTAAAGTCGTGTAATTCAGATAATATTGCTTGCCGCCGCCTAATTCTTTCAGATTCGGATTCCCCGACCCCAAATTAGTATAAAAATAATTAGTTTGATTTTCTAGGAATTTCGCCCCTAAACCGAAATTTAGCCGATACGATTTTAGATTTTCACGGCCAAAAGTATTTTTGTTATTGGTTTTTGGGGTATTATGCCGTGTTACGCTACCTCCTTTTTAGCCAACGTTTCAAACAGCGTTGCAGTGTCCATCATCAGGGCAGATGTGGCAGATGGCAGATGGGCAGACGTTGCAGTGTACACATCTGCCCTGATGATGGACACTGCAACGCTGTCCGAAACGTTGCCTAAAGAAGGAGGTTGCGTAACACGGCATAATACCCCAAAAACCAATAACAAAAATCCCAGACCGTGTTTGAAAGCCTACAACTTTTTCAAATTTGAATTGACCACACTAGTTCACTTAGTAGCTTTGTGTAAGCTCGTGACCTCCGTAATCATCAAGCGGTGCTCGATTGTGTGTGGTCATGCTTGTAGAGCACTTTTGGGGTGTGTAAGTGTGTAACATCCCGTGCGACTAAAGATGAATCATGGCCATCATGAAGTTGATGGCCATGATTCATCTTCTGAAGCTATCCAACCACCTTCATACAAAAGATGAATAATTGTTCGGAACAAACGTCAACGGTTAATACGCACTTTTTTTTGATAAAACTTTTAGATTCTTCTTAATTACCATAAAAGACAACTATTTGCATTCGGGGAGGTTGAAAATGTTACATTTTTAATTTTATTTACGTAAATTGAAAATTTGCTTTCACACTGTCAAATCACTCTGTTTGCAGTTTGGAACAAACGTCAACGGTTAATACGCACTTTTTTTGATAAAACTTTTAAAATTAAGATAATATACACTAGCCCGCTACACAAACCCTGCTTTGCCAGACAAACCATTCAAAAACGTAAAGTTGTTTTTTAAAGTAAAGATAACATACACAATCCCGTTTCATAACCGTTGACGTTTGTTCCGAATATTTATCAAAAGATGTTATATATATAAAAAACCAAAGATAGAAAAACAAAGACCACATGCTCCAAATGCCAAAGACATTTGTGCAATGACCACATGATTGTAGTCTGCCAAAATTGTGACCAAAAAAACTGATGTTTTTTTATATAGTTACTATAAATTTTATTATTGCTTTGTTTTCTTTAAAAAGGAATTTAAACGTTGATTAATATGTATGTCCGAATATATTAATTAATGTAAGTCTGATTTTGCTTATATGTATATATGTATATATGCATATATATATTTTTTTTATTTCTATAAACTAAAACGGGGTGTTTGACACCCCACGCGACTACTTACGTAACTTTTTAGGCGCGTGTAACTAAGGGTTAAAATAATGCTGAAAATTGAATTGATTCTTCATACAATAATAAAATATGAATAAAATATTAAGATCTCTATTTTCCTGAGGGACAAATTGTTTTTTTCTTTAAAATGTATTAGTTATCCTAATTAATGACCGGCATTAGAAGTGTGGAAGAGCTATTCCGGGCAGCGCAAGACAGAGACATTTTCAAGAATGATCACCAACGTCGGGGGGGGACCTGATAGGGCATACAAAGAAGAAGAAGTTATCCTAAAATAATAATAACTGTCTGAGATGTGATGTATTTTCATCAATCTAGGTTAAATATATGATAACATAGAAAGACATCAGCGATTTTCATTGTTTCTTATTTTAGGATTTTATGTCTCTTCTTTCGCCCTTCTGTTGAATATGCAAAACACAGCCATATTACCTTTGCACATTCTATTTTAGATTTTATTTTCAATCTATAGTTATAAAAATGAATCCCTGTTTCCCTTGGTCATGTCATAACTACAGAATGACTTTATCTATTTCATTCATTTTTTTTTTTAGTTTTCTAATACTTTGTAGAAGGTTCTTAGGGAAAGTAAAATTAAGAAAATTGGATAATTTCAGAAAACTTAACGACTATTTTAACTTTGCACCTTTGACAGTTCGCGCGTTTGATGAATGTGAATTTAGCAGGCAGCTGTTTTTTTTTTGTAACAAAAGAATTTTTTTAAATCGTAGATATTTTAAATAGGTACCTATGGTAGGTACCAAATGTGATTGATTGTTCTTATAATATACAAAAATGAATATTTGTAATGTATGAAAAATGAAGATTACTTCTTCACTTTTCTCTTACCCATCTCCTTCCCTTCACAAAATACCTCAATTGGGGATGCCATAGTTTCACTGGCTCTAGATGGTTGGGAGCAGTTGGGACTCTTGTGCGGTGTTCATATAAAAATAAACATTTATAATCACCAGGTAAAAAAACGAAGTTCGTCAAATAATGTAGGTTTATAACTAATGAAAGGATTTGGACTATTTTTTTTTGCACGACAGCTATTTTGCCGTTCGAATTGATAAAATTTTAAAAATAATTTAAAAATACTTAAATAAATTGAAAAGTAAAGTTCATAGTATCACATTACTAAGAAAATTTAAAGTCGCATAATTGCCAGTAATGCTGTGCTTACATATATTGTAGGTACATTGAACTGATATCAACAGCCCCCAAAAACTTCTAAAATTTCCTCTTCACAAAAATTTCCAAACACAGCTACACTAGTTTTTCTTAAAATTTTGGGCACTTCATATTATAAAATAATAACTCTATATTCTTTTTAGCCTGAGTTTCAAAATGCGCCTGGGGGGTGAAAAAGCTGTATCGTGATAATATAATAAAACCACACTGAAAAATACAAAATAATTTTTGATAATTGAATCATATTGTCCGCTTCCGTAAAATCGAGTATTACATACCAGGAAGTGGTAAAAGAAGCGGTGATCGGGCAACTCAGAATGAAACCAACTCAGAAGCACCTCAGAAAGGTTATTAAGGGTCATGATAAAAAAATGGGTAAATATATTAAGTTAAGTTAGGGTTACCGGCTATTTTAAAATATTTTTTTCATAGCTTTTAATGACCTTTCTGGGTGTTTCTGAGTTGGTTTCATTCTGAGTTGGCATGGAACCAAAAGAAGCATAGGCCATGAACGTATTCGTTTTTACCTCCCCAATTGCCTGAAACCGGAGAATCGAATTAACAAATTTAAGATTTTATAATACGAGTACCTTTTTTTGGATTTAGCTCCACACGGGAGGCCCTAAGGAAAATCATTCACCACAGGGCCTATGTCATCTTTGGGGATGCTGTCTGGAGGGTCTTTTTAGGAAAGGAAGGAGAGGAAATTCTGGGAAGGAAAAGGGTATTGGGGGTGGGTAGGATCTGGGGGACAGTGTGTCCAGAAGTGACGGACGTATGAATCCATCCCTCCCACTGCGGTGCAAGGCGATGTTATAGAGAGTACAACTGGAAAGCCAAATAAACCCTGGCAACCATTTTCCCCTGATCCGGCCTGCCATGCAGCTAGTGGGCAGACGCATCCGCCGTCAAGCCCCGAAAACCTCACCCCATGAACCCTGGCGTTTTGGTTGTCCTTCTTCAGGACAAAATTCGGGCAGAGGAATCTGCTGCCAAGACCTGAATAAACCTCACCCCAGGCACTCCTGCTAAGTCACCAAACGTAGCGAACCACTCGGGGTGACTTATGGCAGAGGTGTTGGTTATCCAACAAATGGTTCCTGGGGCGGCGGTACCCATAACCGCCTCCCAAATTGAAAAAAATATGTCTGGGAGATAAGAATTGTATTACATAACACGGTGTTAAGGGACCTACTTAACTTACTTTAATCAGTGATTCCATAAGGGACCATTCATTTACTACACAAGACGATTTAGGGGGGGAGGGGGGTCGACCATGTCTTATTTTTTCTTACAAGGGGGTGGGAGGGAGTCTCGATATTTCTTACGTAAGATCACAAAAATGCGCAAAGTTAAAATTATTAGTACCTTTGTAAGTACAAATAAACATTTCTAAAAATTGTTACCTTGAAAAATAAACATTAAAACAAACCAAACGTGTATTCATTTTTTCCTTTAGATTCTTACCTAATTAATATTTAACAGGGGGGAGAGGGGAGGCCTATTCTTATTTTTTCTTATAATAGGGGGGAAGGGGTTCGAAAACTAGCAAAATTCGTCTTACGTAATAAATGAATGGCCACTAATTTGGAGTAAAAAAATGTCTTAATTTTTAAATATCTTATATTTTTCTTCAAAATCAAACAAAACAAAATTCTTCCACATTTCGTCACAGGCCTCACTCAGCCGAGTAACCGACCAACCCATCACCCCGACTCTAACAGTCCAATACCTACTGATTTTTTAAAAATGTTTCCAGTTAAAAAAAAGCGCCCTTGAGGTGATTTTCTTACGAAAATGGCGCTATAAAAATCATCCTATAATTTAAAAAAAACATCAATAATGTCACCGGAAACCAAAATTTCAATTACATTTTTTAAACCAAATAAAGTCAGAAATCACTGGTTAATGAGATACAACCAGGAGCTATACGATCTTTACGAGGACCCTAATATCTCCAAGGAAATCAAAACTGGAAGACTCAGGTGGGCTGGACATATCCAGAGAATGAGCGAAGGAGATATTCCAAAGCGAATTATGGATGGTGCACCTGGGGGTCGGAGAAGAGTTGGAAGACCAAAGCTTCGATGGCTGGATGGAGTGGTGAAGGATGCAAGCACCATCGGCATCCGAAACTGGCGCAACGCAGCACAACACCGACAGTCATGGAGGCAGGCTCTGCTGGAGGCCAAGACCCGACCTGGGTTGTAGAGCCACAGATGATGATGATGATGATGATGAAAAATGAAAATTTGAATAAAAAAATTGTAATAGGTGGCACGCGAGCTGTTTGAAAACTGAATGTACTGGGACTGAATATATGGAATGCGGGAGGGGGGTTGGCGGGAGGGGGAGCGGGAGAGGGAAGAGGGTAGGCGAGGAAGGTGGAAGAAGAATGCGGGGGGGTAAGGAACGGGGACACAAGGGAAAGGACATGCAGGGAGAAACAATTTATTTCTTAGAATATGACATTGCAATGCATGCCAAGAGCCAGCTAGTATAAAATAAAATCTAACAATAGGCACATAAATTACCCATCGTTAACGAATGTTTTAAATATCCAACCTAGCCTTTTTATTAAAATTTATTGTTAAACTCTAAATTTGATTGTTGTGAACTCCTGCATATTTAATAAATCTACATGTATCTACACCAGTGGTTCCCAACCTTTTTTTGACCTGGGACCACTTGTACGTTTATTTTTTCGACATGGACCACAAGCAGTGGCGTAGCGAGGGGGGGTGACACCACGTTATCCACCCATGCTAGCCTAAGCCACTGCTTGTGGTCAGTTGCGTAGGCTAGCATGGGTGGCACCCGAGACGGATAGCATAACGGGAGGGGCGTAATGGGATATGGTAGGACGGGTTCTAACCGAATATTTACCACATCTGAGGGGCGGAATGGGATAGGGTGGGACGGGTTCTAGCAGAATATTTACCGCATCTGAGGGGGCGGAATGGGATAGGGTGGGACGGGTTCTAGCAGAATATTTACCGGAGCAGAGGGGGTAGAACGGGGTAGGAGGGGGTGGGGCAAAATGGAATACCATAATGGCCACTGACCACAAGGTACAATAACGATAAACTGAATATTGTCCCGATTTTTTTTATTCAGACTTCTCGACCAGGGACAGCCCGCGCGCTGGGTCTATTATTGACCGGCGGACCATCTTCTAGCCTCTTGCGGACCACTGGTTGGGAAACCCTGATCTATACGAACAACTAGACAAACATTAACATTATATATACAATATATCTCATTCCAACTAGAATAGTTTACGTTCCCCAACACAGCGTTTACACAGTCTTAATGACAAATATTTAAACGATATGGACGTATTTGACAATAATTTGAATTTAGTAAACTTCAAATGCCGTATATGCTAACTACATATTTCTACCTTATTTATAAATTATTATTCACAACATCTTACATCTTTTTATTAATATTATCATTGATTTGGAGGATATTGGCAAATTAGCTATTTTTACATTACTTATTTTAATTTCAAGTTACCCCTATTTTGTTAACTCTTATATTTTTTGTTACCTGTATTTTGTTAACTTTTATATTTTATGTTACCTATACGTACCTCGAGAAACGAGTGCCCTAACATACGAGATATTTGAGATACGAGCCGTCGAGCGAGCGAAGTTTTGCTTTGAAATATGAGCAACATTTGAGATACGAGGAACGGCCGACTGACTCACAGCGTAAAAATACCCTTTGCTTGTTATGACTACGTATTCATCTTTTCATAAGAGAGATTTGAAGAAACACATTCTGACTCACAGAAAAACCTTTTTCACATTCTATCTGCAAACAATCATTTGCTCGAAAGGGATCTTTGACGGATTGAGTGGAGAAAAACTTTTTTCATGTTCTGTGGTGTCTTGGGATCGGGTAGTAATAACATCTGTTAATGTTACAATGTTTATTGGTTGCCAGATTAATATGGAGAGAGCGCTCAACAGCGGGTACATCCCTTTTATACATACCATTCTCGCTGTCTCGCACTCATGCCGTCACCCTCATACACATACGTCACACCCCCACACTTAAAACCTAATTACATATATTTCTTTAGTCACAAATTTATACAAAACAAATATCCAAATATTTCAATCCAGTAAGTATATGTAATTATTCTTGATCTTCAATCCGTGTAGCGTGGGCGTTGACCTCGAGGGCGTAACCTCCCCTCCCATGGTGTAGGTGACCTGCAAAAATTAGAGGAATTAGGAAATTTGGTCATGTCCACATCCGAGAGTGGACCCAGGTCCAGCAAATCATCAGACCTGTCACACTCCCCCCACCTAACCTTCCTCTCTGAAATCTGATCATGGTGGCGTTTCCAAATTTGTCCCGTAGACATAATTTTAACTAAATAAATCCTATTCCCCAATCTTTTTAAAAATTTTTCCTAAAATCCATTTATTATCATTACTTCTTAAATCCCTGGTTAAAACTTTAGAACCAACCTCAAAGTACTTTTTAAATTTTCTTCCTCTATAATACTTTTTCTGTTTATGCTGGCTCAATAACATTTTGTTTTTAACCGTGTTGTCAATTCCTTTAAAACCTTGACTCTCAACATTATCCACTATTGGAATAATCGTATTAAAAATTGATCTAATCTTCCTACCCAACATTAATGTACTAGGCTCAATGCCCGTAGACATTGAAGGCGTATTTCTAATATCAACTAAAAACGTCAAAAGTTTATCTTCAAAATCAGTAGGAAATTTATTATTTACCATAATTTTTTTCAAAAAATTCTTCACTGTTTTAACCCCATTTTCAGCTAAACCGTTAGAAGCAGGATGCTGTACAGCTGAAGTCAATGATTCTATATTATAATTATGACAAAATTCCTTAAAAACTGACGATGTGAAAGCTGTACCATTGTCACTTACAATTTGTTCCGGGATTCCGAACATAGAAAATAATCTTTTCAAAACTTTTATTGTACAAAACGAATCTACCTTATTTACAATATGACAGTCTATCCATTTTGTAGTTGCATCAACAATAATTAAAAAATTATGACCTCCCAACGGCCCCATGAAGTCGATATGCAATCTACTCCAAATTAACCCATTGATTGGCCAAGGTGCCAACTCAACTTTACATGGAGTAGGTAAACATTCCATGCATCGAGCACACTGTTTCACAGTTGCTTCTATATCATTGTTCATTCCGAGCCAAAAAAAATAATTTCGAGCAAGACTTTTCGATTTTACAATGCCTAAATGTGATTGATGTAAAAAATTCAATATAATTTCCCTTAATTCCCTTGGAACTACAAATTTATTATTATAAAATAAACATGAATTATAAGTCGATAATTTATCCCTAAAATAGCAGAATTTCAATAAATCATCCTTTAAGAACTTTTTATCCGGCCAACCATTTGCTGTGAACTCGATAATGCTCGCTATATTTACATCATTAATCGAAAACTGTTTCATCGTTTCCGCATTTAATGTTGTTTCTGACTCGATTATGTTCACAAACTCTGACTCAACCGTATTCACGTTTAAAGAATCAATATAATTTAAAAAATAATCGCTAGCATCAATATCGTCGCTACACACATCTAAATTATCCTTATTATTAATCGGCATTCGTGATAAGAAATCCGCTTTGTTATCACCTGACTTAATATGCTCTATACTATAGTCAAAAGTCTGGAGTATTAGGGCGTACCTCTGCAGACGGTTAGCGGCCAAAACGGGTACTTGCTTATCCGTGTTCAAAATGTGTACTAACGATTTATTGTCGCAAGCCAAAACAAATTTATTGCCGTATAAATACTGAAAGAATTTCTTCAACCCAAAAATTATAGCACACGCTTCCTTATCTAAAATAGAGTACTTTAATTCTGTTTCTGACAATAATCGGCTAGCAAATGCGATAGGTCTCTCTAAACCATTATCATATACATGGCAAATCACCGCTGATAACGCTTTTTCAGATGCGTCTGAAATAAGTTTAATTGGTAAATTAGGATCAAAATGCACTAAAATATTATCTGACGTCAGCAGTTTCTTAACTCGCTCAAACGCAATATTACATTCCTCAGACCACACATATTTTACTCCCCTTTTTAACAAGTTATACAATGGAGACAAAATACCTGAAATATTATGAACAAAAGCTCTATAATATGAAATAAACCCAAGTAAACTCCTAAGTTCTGAAACATTTTTCGGTACTGCCATTTGAGTAATCGCACAGATTTTATTTTCTAAAGGCATAACTCCTTTCCGCGAAATTTTAAAACCTAAATATTCTATCTCAGTTTCTAGAAAAGAACACTTATTTTCATTAATAGTTAATCCACAATCACTTAACTTGCTAAGTACAGATTCACAAATAGAGAATAATTCCTCTTCAGAATTTCCAAACAACAAAATATCATCTAGAAATATACGAACGTTACGAAGTCTACCTACTACCGCCTGAATAACTTGCATAAATATAGCCGGGCTTGTGGTCAAACCGAAAGGCAACACTTTAAACCTGAATAAACCTACATGCGTACTTATCACACATAATTTTCTCGACTTCTCGTTCAACGAAATCTGACCAAAAGCATTACGCAAATCTATTTTAGCAAAAAATTTCGCACCATTTAAAGATGAAATTAAATCTTCTATACGAGGCAATGGATATTTCAACTTCGCTAACATAGGGTTTAATGTGGTTTTAAAATCAGTACAAATTCTAATTGAACCGTCTTTCTTTTTTACAACAACAATCGGACTAGCCATATCACTTATTTCTACTTTTTCAATTATATCTTCACGTAACATCTTATTTAATTCCTCCTCTACCTTTCCACGTAAACTAAAAGGTAACGATCTTGGATTCACAAACTTTGGCCTAACTCCGAAATAACTTCGATGTTAGCTTCATAACCTATAAGCCTACCCGATTTTTCTGAAAACACATGAGCATATTTTTTCTTTAAACTATCACGAAAATTTATAATTTGAAATTAAACACTTTTGTACTTTCTTCCACTAATTTTTATTTCACCAGGACCGGTTTCATCCTATTACGGACATTTTCAGACTGGTAGTTGAAATTCTTATGCTACGGTATTTATACACTCTTAGGCAGGGGTACACAACATTGTCTCTATATAATGAATATTTCTATTTTGTTAATTTTAAGGTATTATAAGTTATTTTGTTAATTTTAGGTACATACAGGTAATTATAAAGTTTATTATTAAAATTATGAATGATGTTACATATTAAATAGATAATTTTACTTCAAATGAATATACATGAATTTATATAATTTAAAAGGTTTGTGATTACTGATATTTTATTTTAGTAATGTTGGGTTATTCCCTCCTTGTTGCTTAGGGCTTAATTGACAAATATTGATGCACTATGGTATTTATTATTATTAGGATTCTCCGTGTATTTGGGTTATTACATTTTTAAATTACATACTTAAATTACCCCACTGCTCTCCGAAGTAAAATTATTCTAAGTGAATTATAATGGGTATATTAATGGGTATATTAATAACCATTAATATACCCATTATAATTCACTTAGAATAATTTTACTTCGGAGAGCAGTGGGGTAATTTAAGTATGTAATTTAAAAATGTAATAACCCAAATACACGGAGAATCCTAATAATAATAAATACCATAGTGCATCAATATTTGTCAATTAAGCCCTAAGCAACAAGGAGGGAATAACCCAACATTACTAAAATAAAATATCAGTAATCACAAACCTTTTAAATTATATAAATTCATGTATATTCATTTGAAGTAAAATTATCTATTTAATATGTAACATCATTCATAATTTTAATAATAAACTTTATAATTACCTGTATGTACCTAAAATTAACAAAATAACTTATAATACCTTAAAATTAACAAAATAGAAATATTCATTATATAGAGACAATGTTGTGTACCCCTGCCTAAGAGTGTATAAATACCGTAGCATAAGAATTTCAACTACCAGTCTGAAAATGTCCGTAATAGGATGAAACCGGTCCTGGTGAAATAAAAATTAGTGGAAGAAAGTACAAAAGTGTTTAATTTCAAATTATAATACAATGGAATTCCACCACGAATTATCAGTGCAAAGACTAGACTCACGAAAATTTAATTGATTATAACAACTAGTCTCACTGGTATTTACCGCATTTATTCCACTTAATCCGATACCGAAAACTTGTAAAAAATTTCTACCAACAATCGTAGAATTACCGTTTTTAATTATTATAAACTGCGTATCTACACTTTTATTTAAAAATAACACACTTAAATTAACTTTACCTACAATATTTAACCGTTTCCCGTCATATCCTGACAATTGAATATCGCATCTTTCCAATTTACAAGAAACAAAATCTTTTAAATACACTTCATATGGAATTGCATTAATCTCAGCGCCGGTGTCAACAATCGCTCGCAGAACAGTGTTACCAATAATGAGATCTACGAATATCGGTTCCGGCCCCGTGCCGTCATGCAACATAAAAACCGAATTTAATCGTTTATTCTTATTACCTACATTATTTTTACTGTTTTTACACACATTACTAGGATGACCCGATTTATTGCACCGATTACAAAAAATATTCTTCCAACAATCTTTCTGCAAATGATTCGTTTTTCCGCACAAAAAACATTTTTTTAATGCAATATTTACTGGCGTCTTACTACGCACTGCACTTTTAAATCTGATCGGACTATCCGACCTGGATTTACGGACAACATTACTATCCTTATGCACAACATTTAAATTCGTATCAACTTTCTTAAAATTAACAACATGTTCCCATGAAGCTGCTAACTGAATGCATTCCGAAAAAGAAGTATTTACCCCCTCAACGAACAACTTATGTTTCAATTTTTCATTGAAAATTCCAATAATGAATATGTCTTTTAAACAAGATTCCAGCCTCAATTCAAAATTGCACGTCAAACTCAGTCCTCTCAACCTAGCAGCGTAATCTTTAATAGATTCGTTAGCTAGCTGTTTACACTTATAAAATAACTCACGCGACTCGAAAATATTTTGAATAGGTTTGCAATGTGAATCAAATAATTTACATAAATCATCAAAAGAACAAACAGAAACCTTTTTAGGGAAACATAGATCACATAATAAAGAGAAAGTTTCTTCGGTGAGGCAACTCAGCAAAAATGCTCTTTTGCGTTCTTGTGATAACACTTTGTCATCATGTAAAATGAGGGCCTGATCCAGTCGTTCCTTGAACAATGACCAGTTTCCCGTTCTGTAACAGAACGTCCCCAAATTTTTACAAACACCCTCCATTGGGGGAAGAGCTGAAACAAAATAATCAAGACTACTTATCTCAGCACTTCCAAGAAGGCTACACTCCGAGGTCCACGTTCCACGTTCCACGTGCACGCCACCCAGAGCTGTAGATCACCGTCCCCGTCTGGCTCCGTCTCCCGACAGCTGCGGATCCAATCCCTACTCCGAGGTCTTCCTTCCCAGACTGCAGCGACGGAAACCAAGTCCTGGTTCCCGGCTAATCCACACGATGATCCAGTCCTTGACCCGATCCTTGATCCGGTCCTTTTGTACCCCGTTACACGGTGTACCCGAACGACAATAATTTTGTAATTTGTCGGTCCCACACACGCGAATACTTGCGTGTGGCTGCTCCAATTTCTTCTTAATGCGATCGCTTCCTGCGATCGCTTCCTGCAATCCTGACAACAATCCGTCAGATCCCGAAATCTACCGCGTAGATTCTTCCAATTTACGTAAAAATTTACGAACTACCGAGCTGCGCCAACTGTGGTGTCTTGGGATCGGGTAGTAATAACATCTGTTAATGTTACAATGTTTATTGGTTGCCAGATTAATATGGAGAGAGCGCTCAACAGCGGGTACATCCCTTTTATACATACCATTCTCGCTGTTTCGCACTCATGCCGTCACCCTCATACACATACGTCACATGTTCCATCTGTGAAAAATCATTTTCTCAAAAGGGAAATTGACGACACACATGCTGATACACAGTGGAGGAAAACCCTGTTCATGTTCCGCCTGGAAAAAATCATTTTTTCAAAAAGTATGTTTGATAAACCACATGCTGACACACAGTAGAGAAAAACCTTTTTCATGTCCCGACTGTAAAAAAATCGTTTAATCAAAACAGTTCTGTTTTGATTAAACGATTTGACTCATGTTGACTCTTTGAACATGTTGACTCATAGCGTAAAAAAACCTTTTGCTTGTTATGACTGCACGTCTTTGTTTTCTCATAAGGGAGATTTTGGGGGCTGGAACGGATTAATGGCATTTCAATGGGGAAAATTGCTTTGAAATACGAGCAAGGTTACGGAATGAATTAAACTTGTATCTCGAGGTATCACTGTATTCGGTTAACTTTTATTCTTTAAGTTACCTATTTTCTGTTAACTCTTTATTTTCATTGTAATTTTTCAAAAAATGATGTACTCCGTTGTATGTAGACTTTGGGCGTTTAAATAAAATAAACTAATTAATTTATAGATACTGTTACAGTACGCAATTTAAGTAAGAGAACAGTTGAACATAATGGTGAGATAGTCTCGCAAACAACCGCGGCGCGGTCGGCTAATCTAAAATTATTTGTATCACTGATATAGTGTGTAAAATTACATCAAGGGCTGATGTAATATTATGTCAAGATGAACGCTTTTATAATTCCTACAGCGACGGCAACATCTTTAAGGGGGCGTTCAAGTATTACGTAACGCAATTTTTGAAGATTTTTGACCCCCCCTTCCCCCCCTTGTAACGCGCCGTAACGTTTTTCCGTATCACACCCCCCCCCCCCTAAACGTTACGTAACGCCCAAGTGAATTTTTACCAGAAAGTCACAATTAAGTTGCGCAAAGTACTGGAAAGTTGCTTAAATACCTTTTTTCTTGTTTTAATCGCGTTTACGGTAATAAATAAAACAAGAGATTTTGAGAACAAAAAGGATTTTAACTTGGAAGATTTTTGTAACGCACAGTAACGTTTCACAAGACCCCCCCCTCCCCCCCAAGTGCGTTACGTAATATTTGAACGGCCCCTAATATGTTTGAGGGAGATGTACGATAATGATTATATTTTTCTTTGGGGAAACTTTTCTTTAACGTATGTTTGTCTCACTTTCAGCTACCTACTATTGTTTAGTGTGTAAGTAAAAAACTGCGGCATTATTGTGATTAGAATATACATTTTATTTTTTCTTTGTGCTACAGGAATTACAAAAGTGCCCAATTTGTGATAAGAATGTCATTTCAAGTTTTTTATCCTCTTTTGGTAAATTTCCAGAAAAGTGGGACACGATTAATATGCACGTTTTATTTTAAAAACCCCTCGTCAGTTAGATAACGATGAGAAGTAAATAGAAGGAAAATAATTCATTTTATCGCTATTTCGTTAAAAAAAACAGATAATTTTACGTCTTTTCTTTACATTGTGTTTTGACATAGGTAATATTTATATATTTTTTCGGACTACTTTTTTTTATTTATTTTTTTAATTAACCCCAAACTAAGAACCTAAGAACTTATCTTTAGTAGGTTATTTAAAATAATAATAACTAACCTTAAAACTTTCAAATCAGTAACAATGGCCGCCAAGTGTACAATCAAAATTAATTTAAACGAAATATCTATTAATATGCATTATTTTACCATTTCCGGAAACTGAAAAGCGATTCTATATCTTTTGTGGGATCGTTATGAGATAACGGACATGATCTTCTGTCAGATTTGTCTGATTTTTACATATTTACTGTCACATATTTAAATTTAGATCGTTTTATATCGAATTCCTGCAAGTATGCATGATTATTTATTCATTTAATGTACGTTGTACATAGAAAAAGCAAGTAACTGCCATAAAAATCACACAAATCTGACAGGAGATCACGTCCGTTATCTCACAACGACCCCACAAAAGATATAGAATCGCTCGACTGAATGAAACGGAAACGGATACAAAGCGTTGTATTTATTAAATGTGCATATCAACAGTGTTCAACTTTCTGTACATTTACCCCTCTTTTTTATATCACCATAACTCTAGATTATTTTTTTATAACACCAAACCAATCAAAGCTATCAAACAATATGACAGTTATGTTTGATTTTTTTTACGGGGCAGCGGTACCCATACCCACCTTCCAAATTGGCTGATCAAACACCGAAATTGACCGAGAATCGATCCACCCAACCGATCGGTTCCAGTTTTCAAAAATAAGATGTTTTGCCAATTTTAATCAAAAGTGGTACAATTTTACATAACATTTAACCCATTCATTTACTGAGAGATAAAAGTGATAATAAAATTACAAACATCATGAAGACGATATAAAGACAATCCATAACCAAATACAAATATTTTAAAAAACTACAGGCCACCTCAGAACAGGAAATCCTAGTGAGGAGGTCTGTGAAAAAAAAAGAATCTATACTTATACTGTACATTATACATACATGTACAAACCTTGCTATTGAAACTAATCTATATATATAAAAATTTAGGTTCCGTATGTTTGCGTTCGCTAATCTCGGAAAGTAATCGATGGATTGACTCAAAATTTTTACAGAACATTGCATTTTAGCAGAAAAGCGTTTCTACATACTTTTTATTTTGAAGTTCCAAAGGAAAAGGATAATTTTATGCATTTTAAATTGACTCATAATTTGTCATAGTAAACAACGGAATGACAGTTCTAGACGGTGTTGCCATTTTATTAATTTTATTAAAAGTTACAAAAATTTATGATACATACAATTAGGAATTAAAAGAATTTAATCAGATTTAAAAGTAGAATTATATCTTACAAATTGTATTACTATTTTCACTCATTTGTTTTCTCACTGTATTTTTAATGCACTGACATAACAAGTCACAGAGTAAGGCTAGCCTCCCAAAAACTGGGCGTACTGTACAGGGCCCGCAGATACTTTAATAGTACACAACTGCTAACCTTGTACAAATCACAAGTACGCCCCACGGTTGAATTTGGCAGCCATCTCTGGTCTGGAGCTCCAAAATACCTGAAAAATACCCTCGACTCTGTGCAGAAACGGGCGGTCCGTTTGATAGATTCTCCCATCTTAACAGACGGATTGCAATCTTTAGAGCACAGGCGTCGGGTGGGAATGCTATCCTTGTTCTACCGGTATTACAATGGAAGATGCTCCGAGGAACTAGCATCATTGATCCCTTCGGCACCGGTGCATAGTCGGGAAACACGCCAAACGCGTGCCCAACATTTGTACACGGTTGACATTTGTCACATGAGAACGGGTCGTTTCTTCGACTCGTTCTTGTGTTCAACAGCTCGGCTGTGGAATGATTTGCCGGCCTCTGTGTTTCCTCCTTCCTACAACATGGGTCTCTTCAAGACCAATGTTCATTCCTTCCTCTCCTCAAAAAGACCCTCCACACAGCATCCCAGATGACATAGGCCCTGAGGGAAATTATTTTCCTCAGGGCCTCCTGTGTGGAGTTAATGTAAAAAAAAAAAAAAAAAAAAAAATAGAAAAACAAGAAATGTACAAAAACATGTGCCGGCAGTGTTACCAACTCTCAAAAATATTTATCCCTATATCAATAACGTAAAACTTTCCGACACGATACTTCCTCACATGATAATTCATCACATAACACATTAACCTGATGAATTACGACTATCTCAACGGCCGTATTCTTAAACCAAAAGTATGAAAATTCGTAGTCTTAAAAATGCGTAACCTCACCTAACCTAACCTAACCTAACGCTAGGTTTGTGTAACATGGTTTGTGCCCCTTTATACCGCCTGCTCGCGTCCCTAACCTAACCTAACGCTAGGTTTGTGTAACATGGTTTGTGCCCCTTTATACCGCCTGCTCGCGTCCCTAACCTAACCTAACGCTAGGTTTGTGTAACATGGTTTGTGCCCCTTTATACCGCCTGCTCGCGTCAAGGCAAGAAAACATCCCAGTTTTCAACTAGTTTAGCGGCTACGCTAGGTTTATGTAACATGGTTTGTGATACAAAAGTGAGTAAAATTTATAAAAAATAATTTCTTAAATTAGTTATTGATATTATTGCTTAATGGCAACACTTAATTTTATGTGGTGTAACATCTTTCTTGTTTTTCTATGACTTGTTATGTCAGTGCATTAAAAATGACGTTTTTTCCTTAGTGTTTATAGAAAATTTTAAAGTCGTGTAATTGTGTAATTCAGTTAATATTGCTTGCCGACGCCTAATTCTTTCAGATTCGAATTTTCCGGCCCATAATTAGTATAAAAAAAGAAAAAAAAATTATCTAGGACTCTCTCCCGTAAACCGAACTTTAGCCGGAATTACTTATGATTCAAAACATTTCCTCAAAAATATTAGAAAATACAATTCATGTTTTCAGATGACTTCATTTGGCGCTAACGTCATAACAGAAAATTTTATGCCGACGTTTAAAATTCAGGGACAAATTTACCATAAAGCTGACTCTTTGCTTCCTTTTCACAGCAATCAAAATAAATTTCTACAAATATATTTCATGGGAGATCAAAATGATCAGTTGAATGCACGTTGTCAAATCTCTACTAAAGTCAAAAGGCATATTGTTAAATACCTAGATCTATAATAACGTGATATTGTAAAAGCCTTTAAGGTCTGAATAAATAATTAATTTAAAAAAATTTACAAATGTTTTTTTTTCTTCCCTTATATTCTACACTACAGCATAGTCACAGCAGATATTCAATTAAGCAATATGTCTTCTTGGAAAATGCACAGTTGCTAGACAATTTTTGTTAACTCCTCTAATAATTACAATCAGACAAAGCCACAGCGAAGTGTGGTCGGGTTCAGCTAGTAATAAATAAATAAATAAATTGTAAGTGGACGTCACAATAGTTGTCTTGCAAATATGTATGTATAATGAAAATGTGTCAACTACTGGATCACTTACATGGCATCAGAACGTCACGCATTTAAATAATTTTATTTTTATTTATAGTTTCTTCCTGGAGAAGAATATGCTATCCTTCTTCCTACGCATCATGAGACAGAGGAGTGGGGGCTCATCCTACGTCTGCGTCCAGCTACTACAAACTTTGAACATCCTCTTTGAGAACATCAGAAATGAGACATCACTTTGTAAGATTATTTCATCATTGATCAGAGAACATTAAACACTTTATTTTGATATATAATTCAAGATATCATTTAAGAATCATCGCTCACCTCATATCTCATTTTACACGGGTTTTCAGGTGGAGCAAAAAACTCATTTTACACAGTTTGGTTTATTTATTAAAAAAAAAAAAATAAAAAAATAGCACACTAAATAGGGAAAGTACCCGTACTACGTGACCCACTTTTTGCAATTTTTAACCCCCCCCCCCCCCCCTCCCGCCCAGTGATTACGTGTTGTATATACCAAGAACCCCCTCCCCCTACAGTTTTCACATAGTAAATCATAAATATGGTTTTGAATCATTTCTTGCTAACAAAAAGGTTAACAAAAAATATTTCGCTTATATTTGTTGTTGTTAATACGGCGCTTGCTGCGTGACGGTAAGAGTGCATGCATACCTACATATAATTACAAGTGGAAACAATTTAAAAGATTTCTAGATTGACTGCGTGATGAAAACCTAAGCCCCCCCCCCCCATTGTGACCAAGCGTGGTATTTTGAAGAGCCCCCCTCTCCCCCCCCCCCCCCTCCGCTCCCTCCCCCCCCCCCCCTCTCTCCTCCTCCCCCCCTCTCTCCCCCTCCCCCCCCCCCCCCCCCCCCCGTCTCCCCCCCCCCCCCCTCCCCCCGCCCCTTATAAACGAGTCACGTAGTATGGGTACGTTCCCATAACTAGTATTTCTGTTATTTGGAGAAGTAATTTTTTTATATTCAAAACAAATGGTTAGATATTTGAAATGACATTCACGGTGTAATACACAAAACAAATGGTTAGATATTTGAAATGACATTCACAGTGTAATACACAAAACAAATGGTTAGATATTTGAAATGACATTCACGGTGTAATACACAAAACAAATGGTTAGATATTTGAAATGACATTCACGGTGTAATACACAAAACAAATGGTTAGATATTTGAAATGACATTCACGGTGTAATACACAAAACAAATGGTTAGATATTTGAAATGACATTCACGGTGTAATACACAAAACAAATGGTTAGATATTTGAAATGACATTCACGGTGTAATACACAAAACAAATGGTTAGATATTTGAAATGACATTCACGGTGTAATACACAAAACAAATGGTTAGATATTTGAAATGACATTCACGGTGTAATACACAAAACAAATGGTTAGATATTTGAAATGACATTCACGGTGTAATACACAAAACAAATGGTTAGATATTTGAAATGACATTCACGGTGTAATACACAAAACAAATGGTTAGATATTTGAAATGACATTCACGGTGTAATACACAAAACAAATGGTTAGATATTTGAAATGACATTCACGGTGTAATACACAAAACAAATGGTTAGATATTTGAAATGACATTCACGGTGTAATACACAAAAAAGGCTGAGAATTATTGAGATATGTGTTTTTCTTATGCATATAATATTTTATTCAACTTTCTTCAAATAAAAAAAATTATGAGAACATTAAAAAATTATACCAATTTCATTCTTATTACTAAATAAAACTATACAGGGTGTCCGGGGGTAAAGTGCATTAACTTCGGGAGGTGATTCTACATGATGGTAGGAGTAAAAAAGTTCAAGTTCCAAAATTCCAACATTTTTTCCCGTACAAAAAGACGTACCTACTAAAAATCCTTAGTGTGAGGTACAATCTTACTTGCTGAGAGCCTGCCGGGCGCCCTACTCTTTTGCTTTTGGCCCGTGTCGTAACAGCGGAAAATAATAAATCTGGCCGTACACGCCGGACTAATTTTATCTTTTTACCTCAAAACTACCCCTAAAAGTTGGAATTTCGAAAAAAGTTATTTATCTTTTTTACTTGTACTATCATGTAGAATCACCTCCCGAAGTTAATGCACTTTACCCCCGGACACCCTGTATATAAAGATTTAACGCTAATCGTTGATAAGTACCAATTATTTTATTATAAAACTTTCTATAAAAGAAGCGGTGAATGGTCAAAATATTGGTTAGTCGATTCAAACCATTTTAACCTATTGAATGTCAGGTGATATTTCAAAAAACCGCACGGAAATTACCTTCTTGCTTTCTGGTCAAATATCCATATAAAAACATAGAATTGTTTTCTGTTTACCAGATAATACATCTTATTATGCATGTACATTAATTACATGATAAAATCGTGAGAGGTTTTTCCAGAATAGCTAAGTAACTAAAAAAGAGATAAAAATCTCCCATTTATTGTCAAAAACATCCCACAAATATAAACTGATTTTATTATTTCTTTACAAATCTGAACACATACCCAACATGAAAAAGCGAAATTCAAAGGAGTTTGCAAATAAATAAAGACCTTTATACTCATTTGAAAATGTAAAATATTGATTTTTTCGCCCTTGACAGTTGCCAAAATTGACCCGCAAAGTCATTCAAAATTAATTTAAAAATATTCTAGAGTAGCTAGATTAATGAAATTAACGGGTACGTCAAGAATGATATTGGCACAAGCGATTCTGATCTTGTCCTTCATACAGTTTCTATATGCATAAGGGTTAAAATCGCATTTAAAAGCATAGCCCGCCGGCGGGCTCGCAACAGATGAGAGGTTAAAAGAAATTTTAAAAAAAAATGAGATACGCCGTGTTACAATTTGAGTGAATGCTTTATTATCACTGACCTAACATTTAATAGACAATAATTAAAGAATGAGTATTCGGTTTTATCTGTTCATTCAATTTACTTAAAAGGGAAAAAATCATTTATGTACTGGGCGATGCAACTTTATAACGCTATTCAAATAAAAGTCAGTCAAATAAATAACATTTTGTAGATTTAACACAGATCTATAATAGATATTGCTTCAGCCGCAAAAGCTTTCAATTTTCTTATGTGCAAATGTATCTTGTTGTTCTTTTCAATATAAACTTGAAAGAATTAGCATGGGTGTAAAACAACATTTTGAGTTGAAAATTGGCAGCAGAAAATTACAGTAATTTGTTAATTAAATGAATGATTTGTTCATTTTATTATTGTGGTGTTTACAATGTAATTTCTTTTTGCAGATTATTTGCTCAGTAACAACCACGTGAACTCCATCATTGTGCATAAATTTGACTTTTCCGACGAAGAAGTGATGGCCTACTACATATCATTCTTGAAGACTTTGAGTTTCAAACTAAACGGCCACACCATCCACTTTTTCTACAACGAGGTAAATATACATTTTATCTCTGGGGTTGCTTCACTTTGTATTGAAGAGGGCATTACCAGAGAAAACCAGAAATATGTCATTTTCAAATCAGATTTTAGACGTATTGACTCTTTTCCACAAAAAATTATAAATGGATTTTGAAAGATTGTTCTTTTATCTAGCATTCGCATGTAATAAATTTTGAGAAATTTTTTTAATTTTTGTATAATAAGGTTATTCCATAGGTCGTTAGCAGATTTTTTAAATTTTCAAAAAAGATTTTGTATTATACCACACCCATTTCAAATAATATAATCATGCAGTAAAATAAATCAATTCATTATCTAGCAAATGCATGTTTTAGAATTTTAATTTTAGTTTCAATAAAATCATTAAAAAATATGTACGTACATGTGTTTCTTGACGAAAATTGGTCCATTTGTGTATTTATTCGCGCACTTACAAACTAATATATTTCAGATTTTTTTAACATTCTTATTAAATTTAGACATTATTGAAAAATGATAAATACTTATAATCAAAAAATAACTACAAAAAGTACATTATTTTAATAGTTTTATCATCACGCCTTTCAGCATTTTTGGATCAAGGTATAAATTAAAGCAAATTTGAATTGAAATAAATTCGATATTGAGTTATAATTTTAAAAAGCTGGTACGGAGAATAATTAATCTTTCTCATTGTAACCGCCCTGCACGATCGTAAGAACAACTTTCGACGAAATGTGGATTTTCGTCCGCTGGCTGGTTAAACACTCTGAAACGCAGCCCTTTATTTCAGATCTAATTTGTCTATTTTACTTACCACATTAATTAAAATTTTGTGGATATTTGTATATACAACATACAAAATATAAAATATTTTTGCAAATTGTACAACTTCATAACACCGGAACTCACCGTTCAAGATTTTTTGCTGCTTTAGATAGTTGAGTTTTCTTGTTTGTAGCGAGTACTTTTTCTCTCGCTAGCGAGCTTCCGCCAAATACAAATCCCCCTTCGTATGCCGGCGGTAATATAACCTTTTGCACAACATGTGCTAGCTGACAGTAGGTTTCTAATTAATCAATGTTGTTTTTCCAAATAATGTTGTTGATCCTTCAAATTATTTGGCGGGAGTGAGATAGAGAGCAGTAGCAAGTTTTGCCGGGAGTGAGGTGGTCCGCGGGGCGGCCACAAGCTTAACCCATTATGGACGTGCTGTCGATAATAGAAAACATAAAATCAGAAATTTCAAATATTTCTACGGTAAAGGACTCGAAGGCAAAAAGTAATCTGGAATTAAATATAAAACTACTAGAAGAAAAATGGACTCAGGAAAAAATATCTTTACAAAACGAGATTGTTTGTCTCCAGTCAAAACTAATCGAAAAATTAGAAAAAAAAATCGAGAATACGAGTAATTTTGAAAAAAAAACATACGCAAGTTGTCTCAAAGTAATCCCGGAATCCAAATTCTCATTGATCATCAAAGGTGAAGATGCGAACATGACATCGGATGCTATTAAAGAACAAATCGTAAAGAAAATTAAAATAGCAAACTTGGGTATCGCAGTAAATGGAATACGAAAAGCCTCGCAAAATAAATTAATTATATCTTGCCCCTCAAAATTACATGCAGAGAAATTGACGGATGAAATCAATAAAACCCTTAAAAAAAACATGGTTGCAGAGGAATTAAGAAAGAAAAATCCAAAAATATTCTTAAGAAATCTTCAAGTAGATTTAACTGAAGAGGACATAATTGAGGCTTTAAAAACGCAAAACGATGGAATAAAAGATATCATAAATAACGATATCAAAAACACGATTAAATTAATAAAAATGTTTAAACCAAAAAACCAAAATGGACTCACTAATTATATACTTGAAACTAGCGGAGCAGTAAGGTCATACCTCATGGAAAAGGAAAAAATCAACATTGGTTTTAGCAGAGTACGAGTGGAAGACGCCGTCCCCGTGACGCAATGCTACCATTGTCTCAAATTTGGTCACACTGCATTAAAATGTTTAAATAAGGATAAAAGTGCGACGTGTTTACATTGCGCAAAGGATCACGAATGGAAGGAATGCCCTAACAAAAACACTGAAGAAAAATGTAGTAATTGTGTTCATCCGAACACTATATTCAAGATGAACCTAAATACAAATCATAAAGCTAATAATACAAATTGTTCTTACTACAAAACGATGATGCATATCGCTCAAAGTCGTATAGACTATGGTTAGGTATGTATTATAATTCTAAAAAACAATTAAAATGCTAATCATTTTTTTTTTATTTAACTTCATATTATCATTTTCATTCATGCATCTTAACGTATACAATTTTTTGAGACACACTTACCTTAAAAAGATGATGTATATCGCGCAAAGTCGCATCTATTATGATTAGGTATGTTTTGTATGTATTTTTATTCTAAAAAACAATATTCAATGCTTTTGACCAAAACTCTATTTAAATACTTAACCTCTTTTTCTGTTAAGCTCAATAATATATTATAAGGTTATCTCTCTCTCTCAGGTTATGTGGGACCTAGCGATCCGTAATGTAGGAAGGTTCTGCTTTTTTTTGTTCCAGAATAAAAAAAGGAACAAGATTGTTTGGGAATAAACGAAAACAGGTTTCTACTTGTGAGGTTAAATTGGTTTCAGTAATAAAAGAGTTCATTTCCAAAACAACCAAAGCCCAGTATAATTTTATAAAGAACATAACAATGTTGCCCTTTTGAGGGGCCGGGTTTCACATCCCCAAAAACATAACAGATTCTGAAACATAACAGATTCATAACAGATTTGACAGGAATATAATTAAGCAGAAAGAAATATCGTACCTGCGGACCATGGATCTTTATCTAATTCTACACTGACACGAACTCTTAATTTACTTGAATATAGCGCGTTGATGAACCGCGGGCCATATTCTCTCGCAATCTCCAGGATGGGAACCAGGAAAGACCCCCAGGAAGGCCAGAGAATGAGGACTCCCCGCTAGGGAGTAGTATCCAAGATCAGCACCAGTGCTCCGGTTGAGCCCACCGGATGAAACACGATTTCCGTCAGCACACCTCATCAGGAAATGAACGCCGAGTAACCATCCGTCACAAATATGAGCAGCAATGACCGTACCAGGTCATAAGGACTCTCCCTCGCAAAGCTTTTCAATATGCCAGTCGCGATTATGTAGGTAATTAACAATACCGTTATGTCGCGGACAAATATCGGTCCCAATGGCGGCGACCAACCAGAAAGAAGCGTTCGCAAAATGTACATCGCCCGGCTCGCGATTAAAATCGTTTAAAACAATTTGTAACGAAGAGATTATCCCATTTTTTAAATCCAAAACTATCACTAAAGTGACAAGTCGAATCAACACCGGCTTCCCGTACGGTGCTCATTCAAAAAGTGCATGGAAAAAACCCCGGTGCAAAAACCAGAGAGAAAAAAAAGTGTTGCCAATCCATTCCGTGCTGTTCAAATTATCAGGTTAGTGGTCAGGTAAATAATTATATCACAAATTGATAATTATTTACGTGACAATATGTCTTCTACTTACGAAATATGAGTATCTCATATCCTTACAATTTTTTTCTTTTCCAACTATATTATATTCTGAATTATTGTCCGGTAACCACAGTGTTAACACGCTTATATTGAAATGTATGTTGATGTTAGTCTATCCTTTGTTCACTCGTACATGCAGAAAAAATATTTATTGTTGTCAATTATTAAACCAAATATGTTCTGATCAAAATCAAAATCTAACTACGAATATATTGTTAATGCTTACTGCTATAAAAACATTGATTTGTATAATTTGCCTTTATAAATCTTCATACATGTTGACATACTACTCCCGCATATTTAAATATTTAAATATTATTCAGTATGGGTGATTTGAACGGAGATTTTGACATATCAGAAATTGATTATGAACGTACTCACAATTTTGAAAATTGGTCAAATAAACATGTATTAGGAATTAATAATATAACTGCCATTAACCTTAACATTCGATCCTTATCAAAACATTTTGATACTTTCCTCCTAACTATTTCTAGTTCCTTGCGAAATATTGACATAAAAACGCTATGTGAAACGTCGATAAATGAAAATAATGTAAACCTATACAAAATATCGGGTTTCAACTCTTACTATTTTTGTTGTACAAAAAGATCGGGTGGCGGAATTATTGTATACGTGAAGGATCATCTTACATTCGAAAAAATAAATATAGTAACAACTAATTTTGAATGCGTTTACGGCACTATTTCTATTTACAAACATAAACGTATACATCTATTGGCAATGTACAGACCTCCAAACACAAATAAAAAATTATTTCTCCATGAACTGGAAACTATATTGGGCAGTATTGACATTAAAGAATCCTTTTTAATTCTTGGCGATTCGAACGTAAACATTTTACATGAACTCGAACCGATTGTAATCCAATACGAAAACCTAATGGCCAACTTCGGATTTGTCAAAACTATTCACGATGTGACACGAGAAGCAGTATTGTCAAACTATATAACGGCTACTTGTCTAGACCATATTTATATAAGAGAGAGGGAGACCATAGAAATCAGTTCGTGCGTATGTGAAACAATAATAGCTGACCACTACCTAATTGCAACGACGATTTATTTCTCTAACTACGACAAACACACTTTAGACAAATCGCACACTAAGTACTATACTGCACTCTCTGAAAAAAAAGTTAATCTATTTATCTCAATCACCGATTGGAATGAAATGCTAAAATTATCTGAACCAAATGTATTGTACGAAGAAATGAAATCGAAATTTAAAAATATTTATGAACTAAGTAACATCACAAAATTTAATAAAAAATATCGCAATTATCAAAAAACTTGGATGAATGATAGCCTCATTGAAAATATACAAACACGAGATACTCTTTGGAGGAAATGGAAAAACTCACCTAACAACAAAAAATATGAAATCGATTTCAAAAAATACAGAAATAAATTAAATAAACAAATAATAAACACAAAAAAATTATACTTTCATTATAAATTTAAACACTGTTTCAAAGACATTAAAAAAACATGGAATGAAATTAATAAAACTTTAGGTAGGAAAGATAAATCCGGTTGTGATGAAGTCATATCAAAATATTTCTTAAAATCCGAATCGAAAGATGCAGTGGCAGAAAATTTTGCAGACTTTTTTGATGAGGGGGTAAATAAGTTATTACATGTATGTGATGTCCGAGCGTCAGAATACACGCCGGAATATTTAAATCACACAATGTATCTACCACGAGCAAATACAAAGCAAATCGAATTAATTATCGGAGGTATGAAAAATTCCAAGACACCAGGCATAGATTTAATTCGTATGTATGATTTGAAAACACATGTTAAATTACTTAGTCCTATAATCGCCCACTTAATTAACAGAATAATTGATACGGGCCATATTCCCGATGAACTAAAATATAGCATTGTAAGGCCTATCTTTAAAAATGGAAATCACTCTTTAATAAACAATTACAGGCCGATTTCCTTACTTCCATTAGAAAAAATCTTAGAAAAATATATATCAATAAATTTAGATAAATACTTAAATAATCTGAGTATTATTGATGAATGTCAGTATGGCTTTCAAAAAAATAAAAGTTGTGATAAATTGCTCGAAAAATTTTCTAATCATATAAATTCACAACTAAACTGTAAACAACATGTATTGGTTCTATTTATTGATTTCTCAAAAGCTTTCGACACACTTAGCCATTTACAAATAATTAAAGTACTTGAATCTATAGGTATCCGGGGTAAACTCCTCTTATTCTTCAAAAACTATCTGACAAATAGAAAAATGAGTGTGAAGATTTTAAATATAATAAGTAAATCAAGATACATCAAATCGGGAGTACCGCAAGGGTCAATTCTAGGTCCAAAATTATATATTATATATGTAATTGCTATGTGTAAGATTTTCAAAAAAGCTCGTCGATTCATTTTTGCTGATGATACTGCTCTTGTTGTATCAAATGAAAATCCTGAAATAGCTATACAAGAATTACAAAGAGATTTTAACGAGCTTCTCAAATGGGCTCATGATGTAGGATTAATTATTAATGTGAAAAAAACCAAATGCATGTACATAAAATCACCAAGTTTGAAAATGTGGAATAGAGGAATTGTTAATGTTTGTGACTGTGAAAAAATAGATTTCACAAATGAATATACTTATCTGGGAATAATTGTTGATAACAATTTTAAGTGGGATAAACAAGTGGCTAAAATTTGTAACCAGCTCAGATCCTTAGCTAGTAACTTTTACAAATTAAAATTTATTTTGCCTCATTGTACTCTTAAACTCATATATTTTTCTATGGTCGAATCCATCCTTAGATATGGTATTCGAACTTGGGGACATGCAAGCACTACTTACATTAAATATATTGAAAATTTACAAACTGCCATAATAAAAAAAATTGTCACAACAAATATTTACAAACAGAGACATAACTTAAAACTACTGTATGGCTCAGAGAGCCTACTTACAATAAAAGGTCTCCACTGGTTCACTACTATTATGGATAATATGGGGGAAAGCCCTTACAAACACCTACTTGTACACAAACATACCACAAGATTTAGAGAAGGAAAGGGCCTAAAAACTCCTCGAATATTAAATAAATATGGAAGCCGTACTCTTGAATATCTAATACCAGTGATTTTCAATAAAATCAATAAAAACATAAAATTTGAAAAAAATGAGAGACTAAGTCCTAAAATGATAAAACTATGGTTAATGAACGAAAACTCCATGTATCTTTGAATGTCTTAATATAGCTGCCTACATATCTTGTTATTAGGCAGATATATTGAAATATCTTATATATTATGATTGTAATTTAAAATATCTAATATTACTATGTGATCTATTCTAATGTTTCCTTAAAACTATAAATGTATTTACAAATATTTTCTCAGATATTATATTAAGAATGTTTAAATTGTTAGAACCTGCAGACAAGCTGTCATATGACAGCTTTGTGGGTCTACTCAAATTGTTGTACAAAATGTATATGTAATCTAATCAATAAAAAAAAAAAAAAAAAAAAAAATGTATTTATCAAAATTTTATGTACCGTCGATTCTGCTTGATTGGTACACCAGATTATTGAATTAGCCGGTGATTTGAAACAAATCCCAAGAAACAGAAATCAAATAAAGGAACAGAAATCAAATAATAACTAATTTTCTTCGGTTATCTGGCACCATTCCGTTTAATTGGGACAATTCCGATCTGAACTCGATGCAAAACATCTCTCAGCGAATGAATTTTAGTTAAGAAGGGCAAGCATATGGAATGTGGCGCAGGTGAGGAGAGGGGATGCCATTTTTTTCGATTGGATTACAAATAATTAATTAATGTGAAAAAAATAATATTTTAGAGGAGAGTGAAATAGCCAATTTTGAAACTCGAAAATGAAGGTGGAGCTCCGAATATATTTATATGTGTGAACAGTAATTTCATTAATGTATACATACATTGAAATAATTGGAAGTCTTCCATTCATATTTCTGTTTAAAAATGTGTTTTTTCACACACAAATTTTAATTTTTTAATTTAAAAGTTGGTGGTATTACGCACCCAGCGAAGATATTTGTACTTATAGTTAGTATGTAATTATTTTTCTGTAATTAAATATATATTTTTTAATTTAGTTTAAAAACACATTCGAGAGTACTCTAATAAATATAATATGTTGTACATGTCAAAAACCTCTGTAAATATTTTTTTTTGTACCTTCTTCAAACTTTGCTTATTTGGGACAAAAGTTTTGGGTCCCGATGTGTCCCAAGTAGGCGAAATAGCTACTTATATTCAGGGAAATGATTTTTTCTCCAACATTTTGTGTTTAAAAATGTTGAATATACAAATTAAAAAAAAAAACATTTTTTGATTTTATTATATTTTCATAAAGCTAAAAAATTGTACTTCACATTGAAAATAAAATAATGTATGTTTGCACGTCACAAACTAACAAGATAGTACAATATTAAAAAATATTATTTCCTTGTCAAGCAAATAAAATGGTGACCGGTCAACTCAGAATGAAACCAACTCAGAACCTCCTCAGAGAGGCCATTAAGAGTGATGATAAAAAAATATAAAAAATTGGTTAAATAGGTTAGGTTTAAGGGTTAGGTTAGGCTAGGTTTAAGGGCTATTTTAAAATTATTTTTTTCATAGCTTTTAATTACTTTTTCAAAGAGTTGTTGAGTAGACTTTATTCTGAGTTGGCATGGAACCGAATAAAATATATTTTAGCATGCTAGGAGCATATTTTAAGGTTCAAAATACCACAACATCGATTCGAGTACGGTTGAGCTGCTAGCACATAAGCTACGGATACGCCGGCATTCAGGCGGATACTTGTTACTGGGACCAGCTTAACAAATGATTCTGTTATTTCCAGCACACCAACGATTTCCCCCTGTACACGGAAGCCATCAAGTTCTTCAACCACAGGGAGTCCATGGTGCGGATAGCCGTCAGGACTCTGACACTCAACGTGTACCGAGTGGAAGATGCAAGCATGCTAAAATTCATCCGAGACAAGTATGGTTATCTCTTTTATTACAGTCATTTTATTTATCTATTACATTCTTTGAAGAACCATTGATAACAACATCATGAGTCATACCTGCTGTTTGAGCGTTTTAAATAACAAGGTGTATTGAATTGGGGCGACTCTGTTGAGCAACTCACTTAATTAAATGGAAGAAAGTCGACCAACGAACAGGCTTCTATTTCACAAACCAGGATGAAGGATTGTTGTAGTTAAATAGCTGGATGGTCTGGACGTCAATACCGCAGCTGTAGATGTAAGAACCAATCATGTTTGATAACGTCTAAAAGGGATTGAAACAAAATTTAGTCTCCTTCAACGGAAGCAATCTTCCGAACAGGACCTCCATCGATATATTCCTAAATATTTCGATATCTTAATTGATTCTGTTGCAACAGTAAGTTTTATCTCCCCACTGACATGACCATTGGACAGTTAGTCTATTCTGTCGGTGATAGGGATTGCAATCCCACAAAGCGGGATCCCGCAATCCCGCGGGATCCCGCAACTTTTATTAATCCCGCAATCCTGCACCTTAAATACATACATGTACAAACCTTGTTATTGAAATTAAAAAGCGCGGATCCGCGGATCCCGCAAGTTAAAAATTTGGCGCTAAAACTTTCGCGTAAATCGAGAGTAGCACGAGCGCAATGTTACCGTTTAACACAAGATAGCCTGCCTGCCGCCAACCGCTAGTGGCGGCAGGCGGGCTATCCTAGTATCCTGTATCCTGTCGGCGCGGCGCCTGCCAGTTGTTCACAAATAGTACTGCGAATTGTTGTTTGATCCAGTCTTTGATGTATTTTTTGTGAATGTCTTTGTAGTTAGTAGTTGCTTCAGTGTGGTGGGCATGTAGTTATATAGTTTGGTTGCGTAGTACTTAAAGTTTCTTTGCCCGTATGAGGTAAGAGTTATCGGTATATTTAATGTTTTTTTGTGTGGAGGCCCTGGTTTTACTTTAATTGAGGTTGCATTTGGAATGTGAAGTTTATGTTGGAAAAGTATAGCAGTACAGATTATAGTAATAATAGTAGCATCTAAGAGAAACTTGTGATTTGATTATTAGTCATTATATGAATAAGACTGAATTAAAAATATAAAACTGTTAGGAGTAAGTGTAAAATTAAACAAAACTGTTAAATTATGCCAATTATTTAAAGATGAATCTAAGAAAACAGATTACTAATTACTTAGATAATAGAAAACTTATTTAATACAAAAGAATTAATTTCTGTTGCTTAATGTAAGAAATGTTAAATAAAAGTTGATTTTTACCCAAAAATCTGTAGTTTCAATTTTATCTTATAACTTATAAAATCTGTAGTTTCAATTTGATTTTAAAACTTATAACATTATTTCAAAGATGCGGGATCCCGCGGGATCCGCGCGGGATTGAGCAATCCCGCATATCAATCCCGCGGGATTGAATTAGCTGCGGGATTGCAATCCCTAGTCGGTGATGGAGAAAACCATTGGAAACACAGAAATGAAAGCTGTCCATAATAGCCGAGTTTTCAAACCGTCATAAATCACTCTGAAGAAATGTGTAGTAACATCCCTTCTGACCCTTAGGTGGTTCATTCCAAAACCGAAAGAAAGTCAGTAGGATAGACCCACGGGCAGTAGCCATACTCCCACACTTAGATAAATCTCAGAAATTTCTTATGAACTTTCTTCAACATGTGGGAATATTTTATCTGGTGCAGAGTCCAAATTATCGATCCACTTTCAAGTCTACTCCTTACTAAAGAATTGTATTAAATTATGAGAACCCTGGTATCTCTAAAATTCCTTGCAGCATGCAGAACAAAGCCCAGCATTCTCAATGAAGTGCCACAAGCCATCTCGATATGAGCGTGAAATGTCAGTATACTATCAAACATGTTCCTAGATCCTTCATGGTGGAGAAACGTTTTAAACTTCTGGCATCCATCGTATTCTGGTAACACCAGGTATGGACACGCCCTAGTGAATGACAAATTAAAAAATTTAGATACATTGAACTCAATCCAATTCCTTTTACTCCAGTCAATGATTCTATTGACTATGACGTGTTGAATTGACTAACCTAACCTATTGTTAATCTTTTATTCTACAGAACTGCAGCCCCATACTTCAGTAACCTTGTTTGGTTCATTGGAAAACATATCTTGGAGCTGGATACTTGTGTGAGGAATGATGCGGAGTAAGTCTAATTTATATGTTTATTTTATTACTGATGAAGACGTGGCACGATCAAGTGAATCAAATACTTGAGTCGGGCCATGTCAAAAGTCAGAACAATAGAAGAGAATGTATGAGACGATGTATGAATGTGAGTGAGGCAAAGAGTGTGTGCCAAGACCAAGTTGTTTGGCGGTCCGTCCTCTCTGCCTACCCCTGCGGGGAAACGGCGTGATGGTTAGTTGATCAATTACTTACGTATTTTATAGGAACTTGTAAAAGTATACTGTCTGGTAAATGCATCTACGTAATAGCATTGATTCTGGAATAAAGAATAAATTAAATTATTCATTTAATTCACTACAATCCTACTTCTCTCCAGGCTGAAATCCACGTGCAAAATGATTGCTTGTCTGATGGCTTGCTTTTGCTTATTCCTCAAATGTTATGTTCATTTTGCCTGAATGCCAAATGCCAAAATATTGTATGATTTTTGACAGTATTTTGATTTACAACTCTAAGCAATTTGTCGACAAAATCACTCTATCATTCAATGCAATGAATTGAAACATTGCTTGAAACGGCTTTAGCCATATTTGGTGACCAGATCTGAATAGCCAGGTACTTCCCCACCTTCCTCTTTCCCATCCCAATGGCAGTTTTTTACCATTTTGAGGTTTTCTGTCAATTTTAGTGCAAGATGGCGGTTTATAACCATTTTGACATTTTTTGACCATTTTGAAGTTTTGGCACATTTGGGGCACTGGCTCCAAAGAGGAGCAGTTACAACTCTTAAAGCCTATCCGCACACAACAGTGCTGGCACGTGACCAACAGTTCCGTACTGTACAGTACCGTGACGTGCTATTCGTACATGTCAGTACCGACACGACGCGACGACGCGCGCAGTGATTAGTTGGCACTTTAGACTCTGCGTAGCAGTTTCATGTGCTAAAATGCCTCGATATTCAAGATCACAATTAGCAGCGATTGCTTTAATATTAGATGAAGACGAAATGTATGTGAGAAGAAGGCATTGGGTTCATAATGCGTGGAGGAAAAGAGAAGAAGAAGGAGAGTTCACCACCCTATATAAACATCTGATAGATGATGAATCAAAGTTTTTTTGAGTATTTCAGGATGTCAAAACATTGTTTCGACATACTTTTATCTAAACTAAAATTATTATATTTATAATTAAATTATTTAATTATAATAAAAAATTATTATAATTTATCTCTTTTTACGCCCAATATTGTTCCATATGTTTGCTATAAAATGAATGTCCATGTATTTTCTATGTGAAAGGTCATAAATTGCATGATATACACGGACCAATTCAATCAACTTTTCGTCGTCCTTCTTGAAACACTGCGACCGTGTCAGGCAAAATATTGTCCTTTAGAAATTCACGCCGGATCACGGCGAGCGTCGGCGCAGCACTGACATCACTGAACGTCACTGTCACTGACGAGTACGGATAGCATCGTACAAAATGTATGCCACAATATCATTTTTTACTGACACTGATGGATACGTTACTGATCGGCACGTGTCGGCACTGTGCCGGCACTGTTGTGTGCGGATAGGCCTTTAAGCGGTATTCACGTAAAATAAATACAAAGAATTTATAAAATAAACAAATTATCTACTATAATATCAAAAACGATTAACTTTGTTTCTCCACTCATTTTATTGTCTTTAAGCCTACGCGTTAAAAGGCTTTTTTTTTATATTGAACCGTTTTTGATATCTTATCATATTTGATAACATTAATTAACCAATTAAAAACTTACATAATTTTATTGTTAATTTGCGTAAATAATGATTACAGATTAAATGTGGTCTTTACAAATATTAGTGAATTTATCATTAACTTAAACACTTATATACACTGAAAAAGTAACAGTATCGTGGCTCATTGGTCCAGCATTAAATTATAGAAATCTCTCCTGCTATAAATATCAGATGCCTAAAAGTTATAAACTTGACTCATTCATAATTATTATTATGTGCATACAGCGTATGCCTTTAATGTTATTAAATTTTGTTTTATGATTGTTCCAGTCATCAATCGCAGCAGAAACTGGACGACTTAGTTGCCGAGCATTTAGATCATCTCCATTACCTGAATGATATACTCTGTCTTAATATACCTGATCTAAATCAAGTTCTGACAGAACATCTCCTCCACAAACTTCTGATTCCCTTGTACATATACTCCCTAACGAGCAACACGGCTCACAGAATAAGACTGGCCAGCAAGAGACCCTTGATAAACAACACCAACTCGGAACAGATTCTGCATATTGAAACTATAACGAGAAGTTTAGCTGATATACTTCACCAGAAGGGAATAGATCTCGGTATCCAAGAATCTCGACCCTCCTCTTCCAGGCTAGACGAATACGAAGAAGAACAAAAGCCTAGAGTCTCTTGTGTTGTCTCACTATTTCTCTTGTCCCAAGTCTTCCTTATTATAACTCATGGACCCCTTGTCCACGCACTGGCTTGGATTATCCTACATTCAAACAATTCCGTGTTTGAGGAAGGTGCTACAAAAATACTAGAAAATTATCTTAAAAGTAAACAAGGCTGCATAAAACTAGAGTTTGCTAAACCGTCTGAAAGCTTAGAACGATCTCTCGCCATCAACACTTCCAGTGGACAGAGATATAGTAAGGATTCAGAAATTGAAGAAAGCTTTGATGCCAACGATGGCGGAATGCTAATCAGAGGCTCGCTTGAAAGGGAGCACTTCAGCGATGGTGCTAGCTCCGATATGGATCCAGATTTGATTTCGAATTCCATTCCTTCGACGTCTCGAGCCAGCGAGGCTTCCGGAAGCTCCAGAAACAATTCCTCTGAAGATCTGATTGCTTCCGATAGCGATACAGTATTGAATCGCAGTTTGCTGGATCAGTATCACACGACAATCGGCGAACGATTGCAGAATGTCCCAGATTCGCCTTTGCCGGATTCTGGTTTAGGCTCAAACACTTCAGGGAGTGTGCAAGACAATAATTTGAACATTACCGATGAAGAGAAAGAACAATTCTACCAGTCCAGTACCAACACTCCCATTGTAGAACATAGGATACTGAATCTGACGACGGAAAGAAAACCCTCCATTGTGGAAACAAAACCCTTCCTAGAAACTATTCTCAAATCCCTTGACTGTTCAGAGAATGACTACATTGCTCTATTTGCACTTTGTCTTCTCTACGCACTTATCAATAATAAAGGTCAGTATATTTTATATATTTTGTATCTTTGAATTTACAAATGTCATTGATTTTTATCATCAACCTTTAAAAATAATTCACTTTTCTTTCATCTTCCTGATTTTCATGCTGCCGTGAATAGCTGGTAAGAATTTAGTAAATTCTGTTGAAGTACATTTTGAATAAATCAAATTGCATGTGTACATTGACAGTACTTATTACTTTAATCTGGTTTTAGACATTTGCATGAATACAGTCATTTTACATGATCTGGCTGAACATGTTTATAGGTAGTAACACTAAAAAATACTGCAGAAAAGATCATTAATTTTGGATTTTTAAAAAACCTGCAAAAAACCGCTATTAAGTTATGGGTTAAATATCTAAAGTTCTCTAAAAACTCTGGGTTAAATGTTGCAATATCTAAAGATGCATCTGAGGTAATGTAATGTATAGACTTTACATTTTGAATACATACATGAAACTACAAGGTGTATTAAAATCATTGGTGCTTCTCTTAGCCCAAAATAAATTCAAAATATCATTGAAGAAGAAGATAACAATAAAAATCTAAACAAAAATATGAAAGAGGACCAGAAACGGAAAAATAAAAAGATAACGTTTGCAACTGGGACTCGAACCCAGAACCTCTCATCTTATCGGGACAAATGCCTTACCAATTCGGCCACCTCTTATTTGAGAAATCATTTGTCAATCTCATATTTCAAATTTTAGAATTGACAATATTATCTTCGAGTCAAAATATTTTTACTCAAATTCCTTATTGTTAACATTTATATATTTTATTGTAAATTAATCATATTTTACCACCTTATATGTAATTATTATTTTACTGTAAAATAATTCTTTTTCCATTTTGTAAATTAATATGTAATTTATTTGCATGATAGTTTTCCTATGTTTTTTTACATAATATTACAAGTAGGTACATTATGTAGTTACTACCAATGGCGGCTCGTGATCTAAATTATTGGGAGTTGAATATGTATTAAAGCAATTCAAAAAAAGGCAAGAATTTAGGCTGTTTGAGCAGCTTTTCTTATTCATCAAAAATGTAATAAGGAGTCATGTCAATTTAAAGGACCGCAGATCTAGAAGACTGTTTCGAAAAACATTATTTGTTATGTATAAAGACCGGATTATATGCAACAAAAACAGCCCAAAATATGCAATAAAAATAGCTAAAATATGCATGAAAATCCGTAAAAAGGACCAAAATACGCAACATGAAATAATGCAGGAAGTTGTATTTTTAAATATTTTTTTTTATTTTAGTAAGCTATTAGTTCTCAAGGGTAACTGTCGTATTTTCGAAAATATCATTACGAAATGTATTTAACAATGAAATTTACAATTTACCTTTAAAAACATATACGACTAAGTACTGTTCTAAATATTCTGTAGACAAATTGTGTCTACAATCGCTTAATATATTTTTGTAAGTGGAAAAGGAACGTTCTACGCCTACTGATGTGACTGGACAGAATTTAAATTTGGGTGTGATTGTTGAATTTATTGTGCCGGACAAAATTTCACCTGCCCCGTTGATAAAGCTATCAATTTGGCACAAGGGTTCAAACCCTGGGTTATTGTTCAGAAAGTTTTCAAACTTTTTTTTGAGTTTATTCGGGAATAACTTTGACAACGAGGAATTCATAATTTTCTTCATAACCTGAATAGATTCATTCAACGCCAATCCATGAGTTTAAAGCGTTTTTATGCTTGCAGGTATGTAGGCGAAGTGAGTGCTAATCATAGCTAGGTTTTTTTTTAATACTAGCATCGTCAAACGCTTCTTTGCACTGGACTGCCAAAGCCTATGCACCTTGGAAGTCATTGATAATGCCCTTGATGGCCTCAAAATGTTCATGGTAAAACATCGCAGCTTCGATCCATGTACCCCAACGTGTTATTATTACTGGCTCGGGAGGTAAAGGGACATTTGGCAGTTTTTCTTTGTAGATCTTTATACGAGCAGGCGCCTTAAGGAACACTTTCTTTGCTGATGAAATCAGTTTATTTACATTCGCAAACGTGGATCTCACTTCTTCGGCAATTCTGTGTACTCCGTGAGCAAAACACGTCACATGAATCAAATTGGGATAAAATACTTGAAGGGCTTGTCTGCTTTGATCATATAGGGGGCAGCATCTGAGAGCAACAAACGTGCAAATAAATAAAAGACTAGATGAAACTCTGAAGAACAGCGCATGCGACCAACCAACAACAAAATTCGTAATTCACTGAATGAATGAATTGTTCCCGACAATTGGCCGAATCCCACACAAATGTCACCCGAATGCGTTCAAGAATTTTTGTAAAATTTCAGTTCAGAGTCCAGCCAAGTGGCGCGCCAGACCTTGTTAATTTTGACTCTGAGATACATACAGGCACCGTTCGAACTGAATTTATTTTATACGGAGTATCCCATAGGTTTTTTTTATCTTCATTGTGCTTTAGGGAATCCACACCGGGCCATATTCCTATTGGTGTATTTGTTTATTATGAAGTTGTGACGATATTCATTTATAAGGTGGATTTTTTTACTATGGAGTAGTTGCGAATTATTTAAACTAGTAATATTATAAACTAAACAAGTCTTATTCACCATGGTTTTTCTTTAGGAGTTCATTGCACAAACACATTTTAGAAAACTGTCATTGGTTACCAAATACCGCCTAACATTTCTACACTACTTTTATCGTGTTAAACATTGAAAAACACAGAATAAACAATATGACATCTTGTCTTTTTTTTTACAGTTAATTGGATATTTCAAAACCCCATAGTTTATGAAGGAAATATTTGTGTCATGAAATTGTGAATTAGAAATTCAAAACAGATAACGTTGTGAAAATTTGATTATAGTTTTTGATGCTTCATACATTTAGATTTCTGCTTTAACAATATACAAAAAGCTTCTTTAGGATAATGATTTCGGAAATTGCATTGTCTAAAAAAAACAGAGTGTGCAATTCACACTCGGTAGAAGTGAAACCTTAGAACTAAAGTAGACAAGAGTGGGGAGGCTACGAAGCACCGCACAAAGAGGAGACTGATTATACTCTCCCATTCTCTCGCAGGCTAAATCCTATAGATGTATGTGTTTGTCTCTTTTTAGTGTCGCTATTTTTCATTTCATCGAGTTTCAAATCACAACGGTGCTAAAGAAGTTTGTTGCTTTTACAAATAAACTAAAACAGAAAAGGCCTGTTAATTTTTTTTTCTGTATAATAAAAGACAACTCTGCACATGTATGTTATTTGTTACACATGTATTACATGTAAAGTGATTTCAACTCAATTTTTTTTACTCGCAGTGTGGTCGACAAATCGATAAACCATTAAATTTGACCCTGTATTCTCAGAAATTTTTACAGCTTTTTTATTAATGATTACTTATGTGTTTCCCCAGGTATTAATCCAGATGTTCTCGACGTTGTATTAATGCCGGCCGTGAAATCAGAGAAAGAACCTGGAACTTTAGGATCGGATGCAGGAACCTCGACTGCTAGGCCGCTGTTTGCTGCCCCGCTTTATAGCGAAACTCTAGTGGACAAACTCATCAATATTATCCAGCTCAGCTACCAACCACGTAAGAATACATTCATGGGTGCATTCTGTTGAAACAGCTTTTTTATTTTTTAAACGGGGAGATCAATAATTAATCTATTTGGCAATATTTATTTTAACATTTAGCTCCTAATTGGGTAAGAACTTTCATTAAATAATAAAAGTTCATACCTCTCCGTGATATCTGAGTGAAGTGTTCCATTTTTAATTTCAAATGCTTAGATAAATGAGGGAAAGTAGTTCTCTTGTTTTCATGGTTATATTGTCCAAATGGTGGTGGATTATGTTAATTCAATCTTTTGTTTTTAGATAGAAATTTTATCATAATATTGTGATGACCGTGGCCGGTTATCCCATAATATCCTGGACTCCGTTGTATGGATCCAGATTCCTCTGATAGTGATGATCTCAGTACAGGGTATAATGGGATAACCGGCCACGGTCATCACAATAATATGTATATAGAATCGATAAATATTTTAAATTATTCTTTCGTTACAACCATTTCTGGTTGTTATTGACCATTTTTACGAACATAGGTCTTGAATTTATGAAAACTGATGAGTATTACATATTTACAAAACTGTTTTTCTTTACAATAAAGTAAGTTAGATTAGTTTTATATTTTATGTTAAAATACATCATTACGACCTATGACCTTACATACTATTAGACGAGGGGTAGAAATCTCAAAGTGGGAAGACAAGAACAAGACAATTGTAACGGTCTCGATATCTAGTACTTTAGTACTAAACTGCTACACGTCGAGTAAGGTTGCGTCTTACTAGCACTTACCTCTTGTGTGATGAGAAAATGTTTCAATTACACGGCAAATAATAGTAAAGGCGAATGAATAACATTTCATTTGTAAGTACACACAAATTACTTAATATTATCGATTATTATAAATATTACAATTAATTTTCAAGTTTCCCGCTCGCGGTTTTACACGTCATTAGAGAAAATTCAAGTCCTACTAAAGTAAAGGGTCTGGACGCGCAACAGCCAAATTTCTGTTGCTAAGTAAACTTCACTGTTTTAAAGTAGACTAATTAGCCTAAACACTCTGTTTATTTGTTTGCTTGCGGTAAAACAACACTTAAATCAGTAGTTTTAACAAATTGATGACAATCGCCACCATTTGAAAACTGTCATTGCCCTAATGTATTTATTGCATAGCTCGACATATCAAACTCCGACAGGCAGCCGGACCTTTTATTCTAGTGGGCCTCAAGAAAAGGAGACAGCGAACGTTCCATCAAAAAGTGACAAGCAATACGCCCGCTCATATATCCATGTCATTCATACACACACATTATTTGATTGTCTCTCTTTATCACACAGGAATAAACTTTTGAATTAAGAAATTATACTGAAAATCGCTGAAAACAAAAGAGTGTTCCTTACTTTCCACATTATATTGTGAGTATATGAGACTATGGCGAGTCTATTTATTTATTATAAGCAATAATTATCAGCCTGAAACACTCATCCACATTGAAAAATCTTCCGAGAAAAGATACATGACGCCAACGGGACTTGAACCCGTGTCCTCTCGATTGCCGGTCGATTGCTCTGACCACTGAGCTATGGCGGCTTATCTCGTACCCGCCAAATGATTCAATATATGCTAGTGTTTCATTCGACAATTACTGCTTATTATATTTTTTCCACCTGAAAACAACCAACTTTATTTTTTGCGAGAGAAACATTGTAAGTGTTAAATCCCTCGCTAGGTGGCGTCGAGACATATAAGCCGCCATAGCTCAGTGGTCAGAGCAATCGACCGGCAATCGAGAGGACACGGGTTCAAGTCCCGTTGGCGTCATGTATCTTTTCTCGGAAGATTTTTCAATGTGGATGAGTGTTTCAGGCTGATAATTATTGCTTATAATAATTGTTACCCTTTGTGCTTGCTATGCATAAAAAATCTTGTCTTAAAAACGTTAGTTTTACAATTAAAAATAATAATCTATTTATTTATATAACGTCATTGGGTTAGATTAGTTTTATATTTTATTTTAAAGTACATCATTACGACTGCCGCCTGCTTCTCAAAATTAAACCTGCGAAATACAACTTTGTATTGTAGCACATAATCCAGTAAACTTTTAAATTTATGAGTACTTAATTTTACTGGATGAATGATTTTGCAGTGATAAAATTTATTTGATAATACATTTTATTTGTTTACCCATTCTTTCAGCTTGCCGTGTAAGGCTCGTCAGTCTTGAGTTAAGTCTCAAGCTGTTATCGCAAGCCGCGGGGGGTCTTCATTCTGCCCCCCAGGGCTCCAATATCTCCTCAGGTCTCCCGGGGCCTTCCGGGGGCCTATCTAAGGGCTTCACTGCAGCCGAGCGGAGGGCCAGGGCTGTGGAAGCAGCAAGACAGCACTCCGCATCACTAGTCAGAAATTATTATAAGAGTGAAGAAATATTTTTGGACATGTTTGAAGACGAGTGAGTACCTGTTTTCTGAACCATTTTCTGATTAGCAAATGACTTTGTACTGAACATGTTTGAAGTTACTGATTGATTCATTAATCGTAAAATCCACATATAGGTTAGAAATGTGTTATACTTCTATTACACATAAATAATATAACTGGTTCCCAATATTAATATGTTAAAAAAAATCACTGAATGAACTATGTATTTGAAAGCTTTTTATCATAATTTTTTTTGCGAATTAATAAGTGGCTTTTGGTTAATTAATTAGTTATATTTATTGAAGAAGAAGATAACAATAATAATCTAAACGAAAATATGAAAGAGAACAAGATTCCCTCTCGTCTACACATATGGACATGTGTTTATATTTATGGAAAAAATAATTTGTTGAAGATAACATTGTTATCGCGCACGTCCCAATTAGACGAGAGTTCTGGGTTCGAGTCCCAGTTGCGACCATTGTCTTTTTGTGTTTTCTCTTTCTTGTTCTCTTTCATATTTTCGTTTAGATTATTATTGTTATCTTCTTCTTCATTGATATATTACATTGATGGGAATAACCTTCAAAAGTTATAAAAAGAGAGTTTTTCTTATAAAAAATTGAAGTTGTATTTATTTTTTATTGATGATTTCCATGATTCACGTAAGGGGCCATTCATTTATTACGTAAGACGAATTTTGCTAGTTTTCGACCCCCTCCCCCCCTATTATAAGAAAAAATAAGAATAGGCCGACACCCTCTATTTATTACGTAAGAATCTAAAAGAAAAAATTAATACAGGTTTAGTTTGTTTTAATGTTTATTTTTCAAAGTAATAAATTTTAGAAATGTTTATTTGTAATTACAAAGGTACTGATAATTTTAACTTTGCGCATTTTTGTGATCTTACGTAAGAACTATTGAGACTCCCCCCCACCCCCTTGTAAGAAAAAATAAGACATGGTCGACCCCCCTCCCCCCTCTAAATCGTCTTACGTAATAAATGAATGGCCCCTAAAAGATAATGAACTGGAAATTGTCAATAATTATTTACATTTACATACAATCATAAACTAATCCCAGCGAGAGCTTGTATTGACGTCATCAATGTTCATTCTCTTCCTTCTCATGCTTCTTGTTTGAAAACGAAAAAGACAGATGATACTAGATCGATGATGTCACATACAATCTCTCACTGGGACCAGTATATTTAGTTATTTTATTTTTTTTTTTTTTTTATTTAATAAATTTTACAAAAATTTCATGTTTTTGTGTATAAATAAAGTTTTTTGAAAAAAAAAAAATACATTATTTAATACGTCTTACACCTTTTTTTTGAGCAAAGCTCGTGTTAAAAAGGCGGAGACAACGAATGTAGATACATATTAATTTTTATATTAGTTTAAATAATATATAATTTTTTTTTATATACATATAGATCAATTGATCGATAATTAACAGTATACAAAGAAGAAAAAAAATCGTATATATAATAATAATAATAATAATGCAATGTCACGGACTGTGAAAAGTTTCAGACTTTTAGTATAGTGTTAGATTGACACATTTGAGCAATATTGCGTGAAAATATATGTCCTGCTAGCCACTCTCAATATTTGTGTATAGCAGTGAAGATCAACCTTTTTAGCCAGAGGGCCAATTTATCCATTCTCAATATTTTCGCGGGCCGTAGGGGTACGGTATCTACAGCTTGACATTGTTAAATTTGCAAATTTGGTGTCACAAACCTACTTGTATTTTCTGAAATGGTAATTTTTTAATACAACAATTATAGAAAGCAAAAATAAAGCGAAAATTTTATGTGTCTCCAAGGCCAAACCAATAAATGCTGACCATTTTTATCATTCTAAAATATAAAAGAACATATTTTAAAAAATACCTACTATTAATTTTGGTCCTCTTTTGATTTTATGAAATGGAAAGTTAAACATAATTTAGTAAAGAAAACTTTTAGTATTTTATAAAACGGAAACCTTCGAAAAGGAATCAAAAATAGATCAAAACAAAAAAGCCCATGCTGCGAAGGTGAATTTTTTTCTACTAAAGGTGTAGAAAAAAATTCACTTTCACAACACGAAATTTTGTCTTTAATTTGTAAGAAAAATCTAATTATTTTTAGCAGCTGATTCAAATTATTGAAGAAGGACTGAAGGTTTCCGCTAAACCCTTTTGTAAAAAAGAACAGGAAGCGTTGAATATTCTTTGCTGTAAATATTTTGATAATTTATTTGGCCGATTGGGCAGTGTGAAAAAGCTCGCATGCCGCACGAAATAGACTTTAAATTGGCTGAAAACTGATGATCACTGGTATAGAGTCTAGAAGTAGTGTATAAATACAATCTCAACAGTTGTGTACACTTCTGCAGAATCGATAGTATCTCAGTCATAAGAAATTAATTAAATTCGCCGGTGAAAAAAACTAATTGTGTTCTCTTGCAGGTTCTGCGAGATGCAGAAGAGCCCCCTCAACGTGGAGTGGCTTTGCATGGACGCGGCCATCCTGCTCCCCCCCACAGGGACTCCCATGACAGGCATCGCCTTCACCAAGCGCCTGCCCTGCGGAGAAGTAAACATTCTGTTGTAATGCATGCTGATTGTAATTAATAGTTACACCAAATCTTATATATAGGTACTCATTTCAAAAATGATTCAATGAAAGATGTGAATTTCAACGATTCCATCCCCTTCTGCAGGACATCTAAAAGATAAAATCAATAATGCATCCAAACCTTTTTTTATTTCTTTTTTCAAGTATATTGATGTTATATTGTATTTCCGCTCATTCAGTGTAAACCTTTTTGTATATTAAAATCTTTTGTCACAAAATAACAAAGAATTATTTGGGAATGTTCTCTCTTAACCTTCTCAGACCATCTGTAATCTGTAGGTGACATAAAACAATGCCACCAACTTCCGATGAACTTGAATAGTGGTTTATTTTTCTTTGAACTTAGTATTTCTATAGTACATCTTAGTATGCATATCCATATTGGTTACATGTCAACTCAGAATAAAGTCAACTCAACACCCCTTTGAAAAGTCATTAAAAGCTATGAAAAAAGTCATTGAAAAATATCCCATAACGTAACCCTACATAACCAATATAACCATTTTTTTTCACCACTTTTAATGACTCTTCAAAGTAGGTGTTGAGTTCATTTCATTCCGAGTTGTCCGGTCACCATCCAAATTATATAAATACACGGTGTCCGGTAACTCATGGTACAAGCCGGAGACTGATGAATCCAGCTTAAGCTTCGACGAGTTTCAGAAGACATTAAACAGCTACTGAACGACTTTTTTTTTAAATTTTATCTAAAAAAAATCCAACTTTGGACTTTTTTTAATTTTTACATTGGCTCCACACAGGAGGCCCTCGAAGAAAAAAAATTCCCTCAACAGTCATCTCAAAATTCCCTCAATGTCATCTTTGGGGATGCAGTGTGGGGGTCTTTTTAGGTAAAGGAAGGAGAGAAAATTGTGAGAAGGGAAAAGGTATGAGGGGTGGATAGGAATCTGTGTCCAGGAGTGACGGACGTATAAATTCAATCCTTCCACTGCGGTGCAAGGCGATGGGTCGAAAGAGTGCGACTGGAGAAGTCAAAAGGTCTCCCTTCCAATTCAACCAGTCTCCCGATCCGGCCTGCCAAGACCTAGACAAATCTCACCCCATGAACCTGGGCACCCCTGCTAGTCACCAAAAGTACCTGTGGCAGGGGTGTTGGTTTTCTAATAAATAATTCGCGGGACTAGTATTGGGTAGTGCACGATTTCAGAATGAGTATTGTATGAGGTGCTCAAATATTGAAATGAGGTGTTGAGGTGACCCATATCAGATGAGGTGAGGTGTGAGATCAAAATCGGCTCCAGATTACCCAGTTTCCCGCTTGTATTACGAATTTCCGGACACCTTGTACAAAAATAAATCAATTTAAAGTTCAAATGGATTCTCATTTGGAGAGAAGAAAGGCTCGACTTATTTTTAAAAAATTAAATTAATTCAATTACCATTAAATTTATTGTGAAAATATATACTGGTCATATATACTGTGATCAACCGAATGCTACCTGCTCATTAACTGTTAATAATATTTTTTACCAGTTGAAATTAAAATATTTTGCAGTTTACTTACATTACTTACTTACAGTTTATTTTACTTACATAATTATGGAAATAAATTTCCTATCTTGTCACTAAACCAAATTCGTCTGGGTCTGAGAAGGTTAAGCCACAAATAACCTTACGCTTTGGCATTTTCGTAATTGCTTGATTTTAGCATTATTTAAATAACAAAATTGTTCTTATTTATCTTCTTACTTAGCAGACTGTATAATATGGGGTAATTTTCTGTAAAAAGGCCAATCTAGTTTATTGTGTAGCAATCTCCAACAAATCTGATCAGATTTTGACCTATGACTGAAATCTCCTTTGTAACCCATCTCTCTGTTATATGTGTAATTTATGGGAACGAGGGAGATTATAACGTAACTAAAGTATTCCCAGGCAGAGCTCATATCCACATCATCATGGAGCATTCGAATGGAATGCGCTGCGTAACTTGCTTCATAAAGCACTAATGTGTGACAATGACCCAATCTGATAAAAATACATAATATTTTATTTGTATGCATGTATTCATAAATACAGTCGATTCCGCTTAAATACCGTTTTTTTTAAATACTCGATTTTCGACAACAGTTATAAACTTGTAGTAGAATTAAGAAACATGATTTTCTTTGGAAGAATACTCGTCAAATTTTAAGGTGGTACGTAAAAAAAATAAAATTTATTGAGCTTTTTTGTAGGTGTATTGAGTTCTCTAGAATTCGGTTTTTAAACTTCCTGAAAAAAAATAATATTTAAGTATGTAATTAATGTTAAATATCGACCTCTTCGTCCTATGTGAATTTTATTACCATTGTGTGCGTTTTATGAAATTCAGCATTTAATTTTTTATGCTTGTTTTTATAACTGGCAATACCATAATAGTTATACAAAGCAAAAGGAACATACGTTCGCGAAATGCCTATAGGGGAAATGCCTATTGAAGACATTCTAATATCTTCTGTATTTTTCATTTTCATACAAGATGTGTGAAAAGGCAGTTTTTTATCAAAGGCTTTTAGGATGATAGTCGGTGAAATGCATATGATCTCTCCCTGGGACTAATGTATCAGTAATGAGAGTATTATTTCAAAATGAGTATTTCTATGTTCATTGCTATGTTATAAGCTTATGTCATATGTTGTAACTTTTATTTTCCTGTTGTAAATATTATTTGTATATTAGCTCCATCACAAAACAGAACATTGACGAAACAGAACATTGACGAAACAGAACATTGAAGAAATGTGAAGAGAGAGAACAAAAAAACCTAAACTTAACTAACCTGATATATTTTTTTTTTTCTTTATCCGGTTCTGTACCATAAGTTTACGTTTACGTGCTCTTCGTTGCCGTGTACGGAAGGCCGGCCATACAAAGGGTGCACATTTACGCGCTCTTCTTTATGCCTTCATTCCTCGCTTAAGTTATGTGTTTCGAATAATTTAAAATATGGAACACTTAAAGACGTCTACTGGGATGATCGAGAAACGTTTCAATATTATGGTTTATTGATATTACCGATTTTCAAGTGATCTACCTAAAAGCTTCGCATGACAGTCAATGTGTGTCACACACGCTGGACATCGCAGGGTTGTCACTTTTCGCCGTTTTATCGTATTAACCGATCTAGTGCGTAAATATTCTTTCGCTGTTGAAATATTATAATTTATTTTTGCCTTTTATTTGCTTTTCGTAATGTATAACTTATAATTTGGTATAAATGCTTGTGCAAATAAGTAGTTGTTTCTTGTTTATAGTGTATTTTCTGTTTGTGGTTCGATGATTTTTGAGTTTTTGTTTTACGAAAATTATTCTAGAATTTCTTTGACCGAAAGTGGAGGGTGAACAAAATACATCTAGTTTACCAACTGGAAGACGATTTCATGGACGAAGCTGGCCATACTGTTGAATCGGATGACAGTGATATTGTTTCCAAGTTGTTGATGAAGAGCAAGATATGCTTGAAATTTTTATTATTAACGAATTTTTGCCGGTTTTCAATTGGATTGGAGACTGAAACAATTTATGGGTATTGCCAACCCCGGGAACCATTTATTGGAAAACCAATACCAAAACCAACAACCTCCCATTGGTCACCCCAAGCGGTTCGCTACGTTTGGTGATTTAGCAGGGGTGCCCGGGTACATGGGGTGAGGGTTTTAGGTCTTGGCGGCGAATGTATTTGCACCTACTGCGTGGCGGGCCAGATCGGGAGAGATTGAATCGGATGACAGTGATATTGTTTCCATGTTGGTGAAATTTTTATTACTAACGAATTTTTGCCAGTTTTCGGTGGATTAGAGACTGAAATAATTTGGGAGTACGGGTACCGCCACCCCAGGAACCATTTATTGGAAAACCAACCCCTCCCATTGGTCACCCTAAGTGGTTTATATTTGGTGATTTCACTTTTGTGATAAGTATTATCACAAAACGGGTGGGAACAAGATGTTCAAAATTAAATACATTGTTGATTATTTTCTATGACCAGTTATGACAACCCTGACATTTTGTGGAAATTTTAATTGTAATTTCTAAGTGAAAAGCGACATAAACGCCCCACAACGTACATATTTGATTAATCAATATAATATTCTTTAAATATTTTTAAAGGAGGCAGAGTGGGAACCCTCTTAACCCGTCTGCTTGTTTAGGAATAAATACATCCCAAAACATGTAATTGCATTATACTTTCATAAGACCAAAAACGTCCCGAGCGACCTTACTTTTTAAAAGCTATATATCTCTCTTCCTATCATACAAACATATGTATTTTTTCTTTTAACCAGAAAGAGAACAAAATTATGCTTCTTATTGTCTTTGAAATATGAAAGCTATCTTGCATAGATATTTTGAAATCTCGATTCAAAGTGACGGTTTCAGAATTTTTTTCAGAATCCATAGCTTCCGGATTGTGAGGTGTGAATATATTGAACCAAGCAGACGGGTTAATACCATGCGAGCGAAGCCGTGGGAAAAAGCTAGTACTTAATAATTGTAAATTGTTTTCACTACTGTAACTATTATACTGTTTGTTTCTGTTTATAAATAAATAAATACTAGCAACGATTTCTATGAGACTACATACATGAAAACCGAACAAATTAGCCTGAGGGGTTAAGTATAATTAACTATAAGAATAAAGTCACGGTTTTAACAGTCCTCCCCAGTTTTCTGAGTTTTTCTGTTCTGAGCAGCCTATATTTTTGTATTTAACCCCTTCACAACTTAAGCAGATATATGCGTTAAAAATACGACAGCAGTCAAGTACAATAAGCGTGTTTATACGTCAGCATGTGTGTCTCCATAGAAATCGTTCCAACTCCGTTATTGTTTTAGTTACATCCCTAAAACAAAAAGGGAAAGGTCGATAGTAGATCAAGCTGTACATCCCTATTCAAGTTGTCCATAGAAATACATAACAAGATAAGCTGTCAGTCGCGTAGTTGACACAAATAAGTATGCGCCCAAATTTACTACCGGCGGCTCAACCGCGCATTGTTAATTTTTGTTGAATATTTTTATATGAAATGATAAAAAAGTGAGGTGACAAAAGTCTTTATTACTCATTTATACAATAGAATAAGTATTGTTGTTTACATAATCTGTGATTTTAGTACCATTTTCGCATAAAAACAATTTTAATATTTACAAATGTTAATATTTATTTGTAATATAATAATTTCAAAGCTTATTTTGTAACCTTTCTAAAACAGTTTTTACTATTCGGCTACGTTCAGAAATGTTTCATTTATAGAGCTTTAATTATGAAGCGGTAATAACAAAAAGTTTTCGTAAAATGTCATTTCGTTTGAGACATCTTAACCACTCATTTGCCGCTTGTGCGCCGGCGTATCATGAGACTTTACACGCGATTTTGACCCTTATGTATAAAGAAAGTGTATGAAGAACGCGGTCTGAATCGCTTGCTCTATTATCGCTCTTTACCATAGAGAAAACCGCAATGCGTCTGTTCACTCCATATAATTTATATTAATAATTTACCGGAGCGCGGGAACGTGCGCAGTTCTTGCGCATGCGCGGGAAAAATTCCTTTAACTGCGGTTTTGACCTTTCTATTGTTCTAAATTTCTCAAGGACAGTGTCAGAATCGCGAGACACGAAATGTCACGTGGTGTCATAATGCCGCGTTTTTATTGGTGGTGCTTTTTGCTGGCATACCCCGGCATTCAACGAGTTAAGGATTTAAATGGCGATTTTCGGAGGGGTTAATTTCTAGTTGTCTTTACATTGTCTTCATAATGTTTGCAAATTGATTATCACCCCGTATTATTTTATCATGTTCTTTTTTGTCTCTGTTCTGTTTTATCTAGTTACCCTGTTACATTATGTAGTTTGAGGGGTTAGGTGATATTTACAAAAACAGCGTTTTACATATTATCCAATTATTATTATTAGTATGCACCTTTATTTACTTTTTCTTTACCGTTGCGATGCTAGGTGTGCCGGGAACAAAAACTCCTCCCGAAGATGAGACGAATGGCAATAGTATCTCATCTTGCTCACCTTGAGTTATCAGCGGTATGCTATTCCAATAGATCTTTGTACATACTTAACCTTACACTGCCGTTGCCGTGTTTGGGAAAACTGTCATTCATTCAAGGCATGATTTTCACATTCATTGGAACAAACCAACAAAAAAACAAACAAACCATTCCTTTCTTGTTTTATATCAAATAAATAAAATGCTTTCCACTTTTAGTTTTAGCTTTATAATGAACCAAGCGTATTTATCAATTCACTTGTATATTCTCATTGCTTTTATTTTTTAATTTTACCAAAACTTCTTTTAAATGTGAGCTAATTCAATAATATTCAATTAAACATCCATTCACAGTGAAATGTTGAGTCACTAGCATGAGAGCTTTGCTTTGCCACATGGTTTAATAATGAGTTTCTGGAATTTATCTTCAGCCTTTTGACCTCCTTAAAACCCCTCTTGCTTCACCCTGTCAGGAGATGATATTGATCTCATGGCCCTATAAAATCCTTAGACAGGTGTCGCATGAACATTATATTCTTAAAATATTATTTTAAGAGGTACGGCTGTGCAGCCTTTTCATACAGAACTTAATTTTGAATTTAACCAAACCAAATTGAATAAATATTATTTTTTAGCAAATATCTATGTAATACGGATAAGTGCTACTTTATTTATTTGTGTTTTAAATTATAAAATATATGCCATTAAACTCAATTTTTCATGATTTTAGAGGCAACTTTTGCCATTATTTGTGAGTTATACATATTGAAAAACAATAATTTGCTCTATTTATTATGGAAATATATAATAAAAAATAAAAATTATTAAAAAAAGCAATTTGATGGGCGTAAATTTAAATTATTAATGACCAATTTAGTAGTAATGCAATTTTGTTGTATATGTTACTGTAAAAGCCTGTAAATTGGTAAATCTTAGGTTTTACCGTGGTATAGGCTTTTACAGTAACATATCGTCGCCACAGTTCTTATTTGTCCAACAGACCATTTTAGTTTTTGTTCAATCTCCACTTTAAAATTAAAAATAAAGTATAAAAAATTACAGTTAATCCACGTAACTAAGAACTATTTAAACTAATGAGACCTTTATGGGATAGCTTTTTCTTAAACACCTATCATAATGTTTCATTGAAAAAAATGAAAGAAAAATTTCTCCTCCGGTAAAATTTTCTAATGGTCTTTTGGACAAATACGAACAAAGGCGACGATATATAAATTAAAATTTTTATCTAAGAAAAAGATTTTATATGTTTTTTTTTTTCATTGTGTTAATGTAGAATTAAATCATAAAAAATACCAAAGTTTCCACTAAAATCATGCAAAATTGAATTCTTTAAAGGCCTATATTTTATAATTTAAAAAAAAAATACTTAAATAAAGTATCACATATCCGTACTGGACATTTGCTATATCTTTTGATTAAAATTTTTTTTGGGTATTTTGGACTCAAATCCAAATTTAAGTTTTGTACTAAAAAGATTGTGCAGCCGTTCTTCTTAAACCTCTAAACTTGCGCTTTCTTTTTGTTTTATGTTTTCATTTTATCATTTTGGATGTAATAAAGCTTTATTGCTGATATTAACTGTATACCACCGACCACTGTAAAATCAGGCTTTGAAATCGGCAAGAAAAAGAATATGTTTTAATTTATTAACAATTAAAAATAAGTTTTTGTTCAACTCAATACAATATTATGAAATAATGATCTGTTTGCTTTTAAAACAGAAATTTTTTGAAGAATCTAAACAGAGCTCAAATTCTCGCTTATCTCGGATATCTTTTGAGCACATGTGCTTCTTTCTCACTTAAATTGTGGGCATATATTTTATGATCAATATTTTTTGTTCTCTGACGCTTTAAATCATATATGCAAATTTTTATTAATCCATTTATCTGTGTTTCAATATTATCCGATTATGCATCAATGTTAGCCAGATATTAATAACAACGATAAGACCTAAATATACTTTATGATATCACATCTCAAGTTATCCACTTGTGAGTTAAGCTGTAAATAATATGAAGACACACTTGACAGGATAATAATAATAATATTAAATGTGTTTAGTAATTTTTTTCTTTTTTATATTTTCAGGGCGAGAGGGCGCGCTGGGCCATAAGGGCGTACTTCCTAATCAGAGGTCTTTCCCTCGCTCTCAACAACGAGAGTGACACTCAACTTCCGCTCACAAATCCACTGTCATATGTACAAATAGGAAACGTATTGGATCTGAGTAAGTTACTTGTATTTATTTATTGATTTATTCATTTCTGTATAACATTAAGTCAAAATACATTAATCACGCGACACCCAGACAATATAATAAAACGTTGTCAATTTATGTTTGCACTGCCTCAGTCAAGATTTGAACCAATACAGAATCGGTCAAATGCATGGATCTTCACACTATTAATTAAATTTAATCGTTCCTTTCCTCGTTCATTCACTCTACATGCCCAAACCATCTGAGCGTTCCTTTCTTAATCTTACTCATTAACCGGTAACGTGCCAGGAACTCGAAAACACGGGCCTCATTTGCGCATGCGCGAGAAAATAATTCAAATATTTGAAATAAATTGTCTCTGAAAAACTTTTGGTCTGCGATTTTGACCCTTATATGTACGAATTTGTATGAAAAACAGTGTCTAAATCGCTTGCGCCATCATTATTCTTGGTAGTCTTAAAGATTTCAGTCGAATTGCCACACTGGATTATTTTTAAGACGATTTCTTCTATGATGATGCGCTGTCAGATTTTGGCGCGGAATTAACGGTCGCAATTACTGTGTGTATCGCGAATAAAACGTCGTAAAACCTATTAATTTACGTAATAAATGCAAGTAATGTGGTTTTAGTGGATAGTTTATTGTGTTGTGAACGTGTTGCAGTCAATAAAATACACCATAGCTTAAAATTTATCAACAAAACATTCAATTCAAAATTCAAAGTGGTGCTTTGTTAGGGCAAGGGGAAGGAAGGATGCCTCTTCATCCCCGGCTCGTCACAGGTTAACCACTCATTTGCCGCTCGTGCGCCGGCGTGTCCTGATTTTGACACGCGATTTTGATCCTTATGTATAAAGAAAGTGTATGAAGAACACGGTCAGAATCGCTTGCTCTATTATCGCTCTTTACCATAGAGAAAACCGCAATTCGCTTGGTGACTCCATATAATTTATATTAATGATTTAACGGAGCGCGGGAACGTGCGCAGTTCTTGCGCATGCGCGGGAAAAATTCTTTGGTCTTCAACTTTGACCTTTCTATGTACGAAATTTCTCAAGGACGCTGTCAGAATCGCCGGACATTGGGTGTCATGGCTGCCGCTTTTTGCGAACGCTAATTGGTTACAACCAACCCCATTTACTCGCGGCATTCAACGAGTTAAGCTTACATCAGTTTTGCATTCTTTGCGGATCGTGTGTGCCTCAGGCATGTCATTTCTTCAGTAGCATTCAGTCTTCTTTCATCCTTCCTCTGCCAGTTCCATGCCTCACTGCCATACATCAGGATAGGTACCAGCGTGGAATGTGATCTGTTAGCTTTGCTTCTTTGGACAGTTTTTTGTTGGCACCAACGGCTTTCAGTCCTCCTTTTGTGTTGCATTTACCCTTCTTTCAATATATCTATCAGCTTTCCCATATCTCGTAAACATACTTTCCAAATATACAAACTCATTCACCTGCTCCAAGTATTCATCATTCACAACTAACTTGAACATTGTTTTCGTAATCTCTCTTTCAAATACCATGACTTTAGACTTATTTACATTCATCGATGTTTACGGCTTTAAACTCAAATGAATCCGTGTGTATATTTTTTTTTTTTTTTTTACAGTGAATAACCGCACAAGAATCTCAACTGCTCCCGTCTGGAGCCAGTGAGACTATGGCATCCCCAATTGGGGTATGTTGTGAGGCTGAAGGTAGTGGGGAGGGGAAGGAGGTGGGAAAGAGGAAGGTTGGGAAGTACCTGGCTATTCAGATCTGGTCACCAAACACGGCTAAAGCCATTTTCAAGCAACGTTTCAATTCTGAATGGTGGTCTTACACCAGGGCGATACTGATAGTATCTTCCACTCTGGAACATGCCGCAAATATACTATATATTATTTTAAATGAATTAATTGTGAAATAACACAAATTAATCAAATAAAATTTATTTGCGCATGCCGGGTTTGAACCCGCAACCTCCGGACTGTGAGTCAAGAGACTTACCCACTGGACTACGGAGGTCGTATAAAGATATATATTATTTCCTTTATTAATTAGTGTCTCTTTTTTTCAGATAATTCTGATCTCATTGCCTGCACCATTGTCCTGAAAGATGGTCAAAAGTCTCGAAGGTTCATGGTCATAGATCCAATACAGATCATTCTGGTGGAGCCAGAGCAGAAAAGGCTGGGATGGGGCGTTGCTAAACTGGTTGGAAATCTTCAAGATTTGGAGGTTAGTAACTGTTTTTGATGAATTCAAACACCATTTAATCTGTCTCCTCTGTAGGTGTAGTACAGTATCGCTGTCAATTTATATTAACTAACTTGCATCACCATTCACGATTTTTTTTTATTTTGACTCTTGATCAGTGGCAGCCGCTGCCCTGAAAACGTGGTGGTTCACTGATAATCCGTAACTATGAGATAACGATTACTAAGCAACAATAGGTAAAAATGATCCCACTAATCTTATTAGGAGAGAAGATCTATTTTAAGCTGTTTTCGAAGTGCGAAAACTACTACATATCGCTTTTTAATTAAAAAAATTATTTTTCGGTACTAAGAAAATAAAAACACTAAATCTTAAATTTCAACCCAAAAAATTCTTTTTTTTTTACAATGTTTAATTTATTTTATTTTATATTTCATAAAATAAAATAAAATATTTCATAAAATAAAATAAATTTGAAAGTAGTGTAAGAAGAATATACGATGCAAATGTGAATGGTAGAAGAAGTCGGGGACGCCCGAGGAAGACATGGCACGAGCAAGTGAATCAGATACTTGAGTCGGGTCATGTCGAAAGTCGGAATAATAGAAGAGAATGTATGAGACGATGTATGAATGTTAGTGAGGCAAAGAGTGTGTGCCAAGACCGAGTTATTTGGCGGTCCGTCCTCTCTGCCTACCTCTGTGGGGAAACGGCGTGATGGTTGGTTAGTTAGTTTTATATTTCATTTTAAGCAGGATACAAACAGTATTTATAAACAATGTATAAACAGCACGAGGGCAAAATTGTCAAAGTTACCTATGAAAAAATTGTATTCCTTAATGATTTGCGTTTTATAATTTAAAACACCAATCAATAAAAAGCAAATATATGTAAAATTTAGGTATTTGCTGTACCTTTTGATTAAAAAAAGAATTATTCAGTTTGGTTAAGTATTTTGGCCTTAAATCCAAATTTAAGTTTGTATGATAAAGGCCGTCGGGTGGCACACTGATATTGCTTAATTTTTCATACATATGGCCGGCGTTGCGCGCTGGCGATGCTTGGGATATTCGATACAAAAACATAATTCGTTCCGCTTGCAATTGGCCTGCACACCGGACAGGGTAAATTCGCGCGGAACTTTGAGAATTTGCTCTCCCTGATTCATATTATATTATGCATTATATTGGTAGGTGATATTTTTAATGAAATTCATAGATTTTATATTTTTCGGTGAGATATTATAAAGTAATTTTAGACGATATAATTTACCAGTGCTGCACACAAACGCACTGTTCAACCAGCCGCCCTTGCTCTTGATGTGACCTAACTCGAGCATTTGATTCACTTGAATAAGCCATGTCTTCCTTGACATCCCCAACTACTGTTCACTTCATTTATATATTTTTTTTATGATATTTCCATGCTGAAAAATAATTCCCCTCAAGGCCGATGTCATCTTTGGGGATGCTGTGTAAAGGGTCTTTTTAAAAAAAGGAAGGAGAGGACGTTCTGGGAAGGAAAAGGGTATGAGGGGTGGTTAGGAATCTGGGGGTCAGTGTGTCCAGGAGTAATGGACATATGAATCCAACCCTCCCACTGCGGTGCAAGGCGATGTTCCGAGCCTGCCAAGACCAAATGAACCTATGAACCCGGGTACCCCTGCTAAGTCATCAAATATTGCGAACCATTTGGGGTGACCTGTGGTAGCGGTTTTGTTTATCCAATAAACGGTTCCCGGGGCGGCGGTACCCGTCTCCCAAATTGAAAATGTGTTCTTCTTTCTTTGTTATTATTAAATTATCTAAATTTATCTTAAATTATCTAAAGTCACTAATTACTTGATCTTATTCATTATGCTTACATAATAAGCCTTGCATTCTTTTCAAATCTCCAAATTTTTAACACGGCCATTCATGGTTTTACCACATGTACGCCTCAGGGATTTCTAAAGCATTCACTGTATTATTTTCTCGGTTTCTAGGTGAGTGGTGACAAGGATGACTCCCGCTGCCTGCACCTGCGCATCCACCGTCCCCCCAGCGGAGAAGGCAAGTCGAGCCGCACCGCTCGTAGCGCTCCGCCACTGCTTCAGGCCAAGTTCGTCTTCGATGACCATATCCGCTGTATGGCAGCTAAGCAGAGACTCAGCAAGGTATTAATCAGAAATATATATATACAGTGAAACCCTCTTAAATGTTTCGTGGCTTAAAAAGTTTGGTTTTTTCAGTCCCTCGGCCCAAAATTGGCTCAATTTTTCCCACAAATAAGGTTTTCCTGCTTAACCCCTTGTTTGCCGGGGTAGTTGGGGTTGGTTGTCCACCAATTAGCGTTCGCAAAAAACGGCATCCATGACACCCAATGACATTTCGTGTCCAGCGATTCTGACAGTGTCCTTGAGAAATTTTGTACAATAGAAAGGTCAAAATCGTAATTAAAGGAATTTTTCCCGCGCATGCGCAAGAACTGCGCACATTCCCGCGCTCCGGTAAATTATTAATATAAATTATTTGGAGTGACCAGGCGCATTGCGGTTTTCTCTATGGTAAAGGGCGATAATAAAGCAAGGGATTCTGACCGTGTTCTTCATACACTTTCTTTATACATAAGGGTCAAAATCGCGTGTAAAATCTCAAACACACCGGTGCACGAACGGCATTCTAGCGGTTAAGAAGTTTGTTTTTTCCGGTCCCTTGGAAAACTTCTCAAAAGGGTTTCACTGTATTTGGATTTTATTCTAAAGTGGAAATATTTTGACACAACAAAATATTGGCGAGGCCCGAGGGGTTAAGTGCGATTGATAGAACTTCAACCAACGTGTCCATACTTTCACCCCAATTGCTTTGTGGACATCAACTTTGTGGAAATACAACCTAAAGTGTGCGAATACAGTGATAATCTTTGGATTTTTCTTTCCATAACTCTGGATAATAGCGATATAATGTGATTATAAGTAAAACATCTCATTCCGTGATGAAACTGAATTCTAAAGAGCTCTGTAGATAGAGCAATTGAATTTTTATTTATTTTTTTTTTTTTATTAGTATGTGTAGCAAAATTTGTACATAATATATTTATAAATTATATTATATTAAGGTATTATAAAGTTTTTTTTTTTTCACAGTCCTCCTCACTAGGGTTTCCTGTTCTGAGGCGGCCTGTAGTTTTTCCACATTTGTATTTAGTATCCAGTTGTCTTTACATGGTCTTCAGTATCTTTGATAGTTCTTTTTCACTTTGTTCTCTCAACCATATTTTTACCATTGTTTTAAATTTATTTATTTCTGTTATTTTTTTTGTTTGAGTTGGTAGAGCGTTGTATAGTTTTGTCGCATTGAATTTCATATTTCTTTGTCCAAAAGATGTTTTCAAACTGGCTGTAGCTAGAATATTACACAGTGTAAACTATCAAACCGCTGCGTCAATGGTGATTGTCTATGGCATCTATGTGATCAATCAAAATACTCATTCCCCCCGTCAATGCGAGGTCTCGATAGTCAGTCACTTCAATTGACTCGCTAAACGATCAATTAGCAATTGTCAATCGCATAAATGGCGTAAATGGACAATTGATATTGATCGACTCCGGTCTACTTGACGCTTGACGAAATACAAAAACGTGTATGTGTGTGTGTACATATAATGTCAAATAACGAATGAACTGTCTCATTTTGTAAAGTTTGTGTATAATCATCCTTTAGAATTTGATCCTGGATTTGGTGTCCTCCACAAATGTTCTCCATTGGCTCCCGTCCCTAGCTATTCCCCACCAATTCTCAAGCTTTCCCATCATGCTCTAATTCTCTTCCACACAATCAATTTACCTCTTCCTCGGTCTGCCTACACTGAGGCACATTCATTCCATATGCTTTTCTTTTGTGCACAGAAGTAATCATACTCTATCATAGGGTTACAATTTTTTTACTATATTTGCTTTGCTTCAATTTGCACTTAGTTTCGATCCAAGAAAATTAATGAAACATAAACAATCCATTTATTTAGGGTCGCCAAAGGGCCCGCCAGAAAAAAATGCAGCAGATAGCTCGTCTGCTCGAACTGTCCCATCCTTCGGTGGGCGCAGGGCTCAATGCTGGCTCCACCTCCTCGCGGGGCGGCCAGCAGCACAGGTCCTCGGAACACCGTCCACTCTTCTCCTCGTCAGCGGCCCGAGTTCCAGGGTTTGCAGCTGCCCTAAAGAAAGACACTACACCGGGCGCCATCACTACCAGGGGAAAGAGAATTGAAAGGTAACATGTTTTTTAGATTGTGTGGTTTTATTATTGTTGTCCAGCTTTGATTTGTGGTAGACAGAGACAGAGATGAGGAAAATACCCGCCCAACATTTGATAAGTGTTATACAGCATTTGGTAACATATTTTTCAGATTAATGTGGTTTGATAAGTGTTGTCCAGCATTTAGTAACATATTTTTTAGATTAATGTGGTTTGATAAGTGTTGTCCAGCATTTAGTAACAATGCGTGGCAGAGAGAGATGGAAAAACGCCTGCATTTACAGTTTGTCAAATAAGAGTAGAAAATATAGGAGGGCGCCACTGTTGTTCGAATGGCAATACTAAAAATATAATCATGGTGATATTCTAAAGCTGTGTGACCTACATTTTTATTAAAAATTAAAAAGGCATAAAAGTGAAAAAAAAGATTTTTTTTTCATTCCACTGATCTCAAAATTAGAATTGCATAAAGTTATATTATTATTATATCTTTGCAATTTTGTGTTAACATAATGAAGAATAACGATATTGTAATAAAATATAAAGCACACTTAAAAATTGCTCACATTTATTAAATATTAGCTTTACCTACTAGCATTGTCCAGGCTTTGGATCATGTCTCTAATTTTAGATCTGAATATATTTAACTCATTCAGGTCTAAAAGTAGTGTAACTAAACTCACCATTAATGATTCTTCCTTTCTATCTACCTTCCTTCTAATGTTAAATTAAATGAAAGCCAATCCCTTTGTAAAACACGATTTAATCAAATTTATGTCATTAAGCAGGTAACTTAACAACAGTACTTCTTCGATTTAATTTTTTTTTTTTTTTAAGAACAAAAAAATGTATTTTTAAATGTGTATACAGGGTTCTGTATTTTCATTGTCTTTGCACTTTAAAATAATATTTCACAGGTAAATTGGTGTTGCCCGCCTACAAATTTTATGGTTCCACTTTTTATATTTTCTACTCGTATTTGACAGACTTCTACTAACACAATTTTTAGTTTATGCTGCATTTATAAATGTTGTCCAGCATTCAAATGTGTGATACTCGTATGTAGAAAAATTCTTTTGGTGCTTTTAGGAATATCTCAGTTTGTGCAGTTAAATAAGTGTTGTCCAGCTTTAATGTGTGGTAGTGAGAGAGCTGAAAAATACCTGTCCAGTGTTTAATTATGCAACCTTTATTTTTTGAGAGCCAGTGGTAATATCACCTTATTCCGTTATTGAAGTCTCTTTAATAAGGCTCACTAGAGTTATCATTGAGTGTTTAACCTCTCATCTGTCACTGGTGTGTCAAAAAATCTTTGTTTTTCTTTAAATGCGATTTTATCCCTTATGTACAAAGAAACTGTATGAAGAACAGAGTCAGAATCGCCTGCACCAATATTAATTTAGGACCTAGGTACTATTTGATTATTGTAGCTATTCTGAATTATTTTTAAATAATTTTCTATGAAATTTTCAAGCATTTTTTTCGAAATACTATCCAACGTTCAACAGGTTAATGATATCAGGCTATTTCAATTTGGGAGGCGGGAATGGATACCGCCGCCCCGGGAACCTTTATTGGATAACCAACACCTCTGCCATAGGTCACCCCAAGTGGTTCGCTACATTTGGTGATTTAGCAGGGGTGCCCGGGTTCATGGGATTAGGTTTGTCTAGGTCTTGGAGGCGGATGACCAGGATACACTGAACCCCAGATTCCTACCACCCCTTAAACCCTTTTCCTTCCCAGAACTCTCCTCTCCTTCCTTTCCCTAAAAAAACCCCTCCACACAGCATCCCCATAGACATAGGCCCTGAGGGAAATTATTTTCCTCAGGGCCTCCTCATGTAGAACTCATGTAAAAAAATACTTTTTTTTTAATCTGTTGGTTGCACAGCATGGTCTCCTAGGTATCTGAGCTTTCTTCCCGTTAAGGCGGAATATTACGTTTGAATCGATATTTTGTCTTGATCATTCTCAATAGTTGCATGTATCTCCTTTTTTTTTTTTTACATGAATACCGCACAAGAGTCCCAACTGCTCCCGTCTGGAGCCAGTGGGACTATGGCATCCCCAATTGGGGTATGTTGTGAGGCTGAAGGTAGTAGGGAGGGGAAGGAGATAGGGGAGAGGAAGGTAGGGATGTACCTGGCTATTCAGATCTGGTCACCAAACACGGCAGAAGCCATTTCAAGCAACGTTTCAATTCTGAATGGTGGCCTTACACCAGGGCGATACTGAGAGTATCTTCCACTCTGGAACGTGCCGCAAATATACTATATAGTATTTTAAATTAATAAATTGTGAAATGCACAAATTAATCAAATAAAATTTATTTGCCCCGCCGGGATTCGATCCCGCGACCTTCGGAATGCTAGTCAAGCGCCTTACCGCTGCACTACGCCGGCCGTCATCTCCTGAAGTAGCAGTGCCCTATTTAATAGCTAGGAGAGGCTAGGCTTTGAGTAGGTTCCAATATTTAAAATGTGAATAATTCTTGATAAGTAGGGAAGGGAAGTTGCACGTGTTACAAATTCGACTAGCTTTCTCAGTGTGTCTATCAATATCATGGATGAATTTTCTTACAGCCATTAATGCTTTCATCTCCCTATTGTTGCTTGTGCCTTCTGAGTAGACGTGTCCTGTATATAGTCCTACAAACACACGTAGAGAATTTCTGTCCATATTGAGTAGTTTCCCTGCTCGTTTGAGATCTTTTTCAATTGTCTTGTGAGTTCTCTAGATTGGCTTATTTGTTGTCTTATTTGCTACGTACTAAGGAGTATTGATATTGTTAAGTGTATGTTGTCTTTTGGTGGTAAAGATTATAAGTAATATCGCTTAGCCATGCGTCTTGTGAGGTGGCACTGTACTGCTATGTGTTATGTGCACGTCAAATGAGCACTACATACTAAAACTTTAAAATTAACACTTGTATATTCTTTTCTTACAGCGTTTTTAAATTCTTTTCTAACAGGCAGGACTCTAGTGGAGGCAACTCGGGCAGTGTGACTCCTCCAGTTCCAGGGTATGAGCGTGAATCTGCTGGCTCCTACTTTAGCAATGCGGTGCAGAAAGCGTAAGTTAATAGACATGCCTTTTTATGACCTACAAATAATTTTTATTTGAATGATGTATTTTTTTATCAATGGTCCTTACAAAACCTGTTGTTAGGAGATTTTTTTGAGTTATTATTTAAGATTTTCACAGTGAGTATTATGTACATATGTTATTTGATTTTTCGGAGGCGAACCGTGTTGTTCTTCCCCATCCTTACATTAAGTACCCTTCACCCTGATGATGGAAACTGTAAAGCTATCCGAAACATTGCCTAAAGAAAGAAAATACGCAATATTACTCAATTACCATAACTATTTCTATTAACCTGTCAGATCTATTTGTTGGGTTTTTGGAACAACTCTTATAGGTCTCATAGACGCCATCGTTGTGGCTCCCTTACTATCATGGTTACAAATATGATCTAAATGGTGTTAGAAAGAGAAAATACCACTCTTTATATTCAAATCTTAAAGTTAACTGCAAAATAATTAAAATGTACACCTTTACCTTTACGAATCCAAAGTTACAAACTATAATTTGAAAAAAAAAATTATGAAACTATGAGAATTTTTTATTAATTCTTATTTCATGAAGTGATTAAAAAATGCGTTGACGATAGTGTTTAAAATACATTTTCCTAATAAATTATGTAGGTTTTAAATTTTTTTTTGATTATCAGTAATTTTTGTTAGAAAAATGTTTAGTGAGCCATTCTTAAAACTTTTTTATGTTTATTTCGAATTATAAAATTTGAAAACGTATTTCATCACCTTTCCAAATCAGTTTTTAGTTATCGGATACATTCATAAATATTTCATTTATTTGGATTTTATTGCAAAACAGAAATATTTTGACCCTCTGATAAAATATGGCCGAGGCCTGAGGGGTTAAATTTGTCCAAAATTTGAATGTTGTAATAGTCGTGTTATATAAATTTGATGCTACTTCCTTAATATATTAGGAAGGTCCGGTAAAGAACGAAGGGTAACAGTTTGTAGCACTGTCCATTGTGAGACTTTTCACGGCGGGGTCTGGAGCGACTTACTTTAATATATTAGGAAGGTCCGGTAAAGAACAAAGGGTAACAGTTTGCAGCGCTGTCCATTGTGAGACTTTTCTCCGCAGGGTCTGGAGCGACTTACTTTAATATATTAGGAAGGTCCGGTAAAGAACGAAGGGTAACAGTTTGCAGCGCTGTCCATTGTGAGACTTTTCTCCGCAGGGTCTGGAGCGACTTACTTTAATATATTAGGAAGGTCCGGTAAAGAACGAAGGGTAACAGTTTGCAGTGCTGTCCATTGTGAGACTTTTTGATTGAGCGACTTACTTTAATATATTAGGAAGGTCCGGTAAAGAACGAAGAGTAACAGTTTGTAGCACTGTCCATTGTGAGACTTTTCACGGCGGGGTCTGGAGCGACTTACTTTAATATATTAGGAAGGTCCGGTAAAGAACGAAGGGTAACAGTTTGTAGCACTGTCCATTGTGAGACTTTTCACGGCGGGGTCTGGAGCGACTTACTTTAATATATTAGGAAGGTCCGGTAAAGAACGAAGAGTAACAGTTTGTAGCACTGTCCATTGTGAGACTTTTCACGGCGGGGTCTGGAGCGACTTACTTTAATATATTAGGAAGGTCCGGTAAAGAACGAAGAGTAACAGTTTGTAGCACTGTCCATTGTGAGACTTTTCACGGCGGGGTCTGGAGCGACTTACTTTAATATATTAGGAAGGTCCGGTAAAGAACGAAGGGTAACAGTTTGTAGCACTGTCCATTGTGAGACTTTTCACGGCGGGGTCTGGAGCGACTTACTTTAATATATTAGGAAGGTCCGGTAAAGAACGAAGGGTAACAGTTTGCAGCGCTGTCCAATGTGAGACTTTTCTCCGCAGGGTCTGGAGCGACTTACTTTAATATATTAGGAAGGTCCGGTAAAGAACGAAGGGTAACAGTTTGCAGTGCTGTCCATTGTGAAACTTTTCTCCGTGGGGTCTGGAGCGACTTACTTTAATATATTAGGAAGGTCCGCTAAAGAACGAAGGGTGACAGTTTGCAGCGCTGTCCATTGTGAGACTTTTCTCCGCGGGGTTTGTAGTGACTTACTTAAGCGAACTTGTCAGCAAAATGACTTAATGTTACATTACTTTGAATATGTCACTATAAGTTTTATTTTCCAATATACAGCAGCGAAGTCAAGGAGCACCACAGATCCAGCATTTCCGGTGCTGCTGGATACCGAAGACAGAGTCCAGCCTCGGGAGTGCTCCGAGAACATCAGCCTGGAACATACCGGGACAGAACAAGAAGCAGGGATGGGTGAGAAGTCTAATCTTGATACTAACAGTCCAATGGAATATGGCCTATATATATATATAATATCATTAACTCGCTGTAATGTAGCTGTGAAGTTATATTACGAAACTAGTTGTGCAAAATTTGTTGTGCACCCATGCAATTTTTAGGCATCAGTAATGTCATGCAACTAATTTAATATAAATGTGATGAAACTAGTGTCGCAAAACCACTTCTGCCGAGCCGATGCATTTTTCTATGCATTGCAAATAAAAAGTTTTGATGCTGATGGTGCCATGTTTGCTGTGTAACTAAAAATTTCACAACACCAATTTTTATGCAATTTTCCAACTATGTATTTGTGGTTGTAACATTAATTCTGACATGCATGAGTAATTTCATAAATTTCAGTACCTATGGATTTCAGAAAATGTGGTTTAGTTATTATTTTTGAATTTTCACAGAAAGTCATCCAAATATGTGTTGTTCCCAAATTGTAAGTCCTTAACCTTGGTCTAAAAGTTATTGCATTATTTTCCAGCCGAGGCAACAGATCCAGAGATGGTTCACCTAGGATGCCACGCCCAAGGTCCGAGGAGATTCCCCTGGAACCAATGTCCACTCCAGAGAAGTCCAGGACTGTAATCACGCACTCCGTTCCATTGGTAGCTATTGCAAAACAACTATTGTTAACTATTCAGCATAATTTGAACATATTTGCTTTACTTGGGAAAACTCATTCCCCAAGGAACTCTCTCTACTTTGATTCTGACACTGTAAGGCGAAAACTGATTGATAAAGTGCAAAAGCCCCTTCTTTCATAGGGATATGCAAGTATCCGATACTCGTGTTGTGTTCTCACTTCACAAACAACTTATCACGCACAGTCTGTACATAAGGATCACAAGCCCGCATCGCCACCAATCATTGTTGAATTCTTGAAATGTCAAATCTAGAATGCTTTCATAATCTCACCCACAACCAAACAGTTGCTATAGCTGTAATTTTTATAATATTGTGACATTCTGGACCGGTCAGTGGCTGAGTTGGCATTGCGTTTGGGTCCCACACGGGCGTCGCATGTTCAATTCCTCGGCTGGCTAAGACCTCCATTATGACACAAGCAACATTTTCCGCTTACTTAGGTGGTAGTAGGAGATTTTAGGTTAATTGTAACCTAGGATTGTTTGTCTTTCTTTTTAAAAAAATAAAAAAAGATTATTTGTGGACTGTTTTGTTTCTACCATCAATCTAAACTAAATCGCATGCATTGTTACAAAACGTCTGACACAAGTGATGCCATGTTTAAAGTCTCAATGACATTTAGCGGGAAACTGACGTCGCCGATGTGTTTTCAAAATGTCGTCAACGTGTGTCTTTGTATGAACCTCTGTGTCATTGTGTGGTAGTTGTCGCCAAGGTACTTGAATCGTCATGTATCGGATACTTGCGTTAGAAGGGCCTAAGTGTGTCTAATAATTTAAGTCTAATAGGACTCTACTTCAAATATAAACAGTTGAATTCATATTAGCTCTTCCTCAAATGAGAAGTACATTTAAAAATTAAGTTTTTTAATAATATTATACTTTAATGAAAATACAAACAATAGGCCACTTGCATCACATTTTTTTTAATTTTTTTCCGGTTTAGGCAAATATTCTAAGAAGTATTTTTGAAACCCTGGAGATTTTTTGAAAATTTCAAACCTAAAAATCAGACCATTTTTTATAAACCGGAAAGACGGGACATAATTTTATAGGTGTGAAAAAACGATAATTACATAGCCGAAAATCATTTAAAAAAAAAAAGAATGTTTTCCACACGAATGGCACAAGAGAATAACGAGGCATACCAAAAATAGTACATCTCATAAATATTTTTTTCCTTGATCCATCTTATTGATCATAAATCATTATAATGTACAGCGTCTATATTACTAAATTCAATGTAATATACTTGAACTTGTAAATTGTAATAATAATAAGAATATTATAAAATTTTATTTTGTTAAAATCAGCACCATAATCATTTTTTTTTTTTTTTTTAATTTATTTATTTTAGCATATAAAATATAATATACATTTAGATAATGTAGTAATTTGCGTACATGTTCATTTTAAAATACGTTAATACCACTCTTCCATGGAAGCATTAGCTTGTGTCTGGAAGAGTAGTGTACATTTTTAATGCTATATTTAAGTTCTTAAATTACAATGTGAATGTAAAAAACAATAAGTTGTAAGTTCGGTGATATGTAAATAGTTGCTAAAAACAATACAAAATTTAACTTATTTGAAGAACAGAGTATCTCTTGGAAACTGAGTTATAAGTAGTTGTTCTTGAGATTAGATTAGTCGGAAACTTTTTTTTTAGTTTTTTTTTTTATATTATCTTTAAAATATTTTTTAACAGTGTTTATTAATTGGATTTTATCATTAATTTTTCTAATTTCATCCGGTAATCGGTTGAAAATAAGTCTTCCTTGATAAGTATAATAATTTTGTGCAAAGGAAGTGTTTAATTTTGGGCATGAGAAAATATATTTATGTCTAGTACGGTTTTCAGTTATAAATTGATATTTTTCTTTTTCTTTTATAGTTTGAATCAATGCATTTCTATTGTATAGATCTTTGAAAGATGGTACTTGGAATTCCTTAAATAATTGATCCGTTGGGTAGTCAGAAGGTTTTTTCAATATGATTTTAATTATTAGCCTCTGCACAACTTCAATTGGGGAAAGATTAGTTTTGTATGCGGATCCCCAGCTAATGATAGCATATTGTAAAGTTGATTGAACCAAAGCGTAATATATTAGATATAAGTTTTTTACAGATAAAAAATTTCTGATTCTTAAAAATATATAAATCAATTTTCTAATTTTTTTTACAACTTGACAAATTTGTTCCTTCCATTTCAAATTTTTATCGATAATGACTCCTAAATATTTGATTGTGTTTGTTGTTTTTAATATTGTGCAGTTTTGGATACAATAATTTTTACTATGTGTTTTGGAATTATCATGGATGATTATACCTCTAAAACATGTACCGACATCGTCTTCACGTTCTGAAGAGAACCCCGTACCCATTAATTGTACGGGGTTCTCTTCAGAACATCTGTCAAAAAATCAAACCAAATGATAAGTTCGCAGAGAACAAACAATAAATCTAGTGAACGAATTCAAAAATTCGCCTGAAATCAAAGTGATGCCATATAAAAAAATAAATCAGTGTGGAATTTTATAAAATTAATAGGAACATTTTCGGCGACGGGACATTTTCATGTAGTGACGTCACGAGCCCAAATAATGGATTTATTTATTTAAAAATAACAAAAAACTGTACATTTCTAAAAAATTTTACTAACATTTTCGTAATCTTAGTAAAAAACTCTATCCACACGATTTTTTCCAAGTCGTTATGAAATCCATGCAAGTGGCCTATTGATGATTATTTCATAATAGAGAACTCCAGTCCAATTTTTTTATTTTTTTTATGAATAATGACCTTCTAACTTAAATAACTGCGTTTTTGTTTTTATTTTTAGAGTTAGTTTTAATAGTTAAAATAATTGTCAAAGTTTTAATTTTTCGAGACCCCCCGGAAATATGGTAAATCGTGTGACGTCATCACTCCCGAAAAATTAGTATGGGATTGGGCAATCAGCTGATCTACTGCCGCCATTTTGAAATCTGTTGTTCCGTTGTTCGAAGTATTCTCCCTAGAAGTTGCATTACTTTTTCATTCATTATTTTTTTTGTGCAGTGGTTTTTCAATATTTTAAATAATAGAGATAAACTAATAGAGATACCTCTTTTTTTGATACTGAATTATTTAGGCTTAAATATTGTTTCAATAAACACTACAACTAAATCTCTATAAACAGTACGAAATAAAGAATAACATGAAATGTTGTTAATACTGATGGCTTGTGCCATACCTACATGTCAATTGATTTCAATACAATGTGATACAATGACTGGTGATGCGTGACGTCAGCACTAACCATTCAATCGTACCAACTTTACATTGTATTTTAATGAGACGTTAAAAAATGCACCATTTAATATTTTTTTACGAACACTACGTTTAATATTATAAAAAAAAACTTGTATATTCAGAATCAGCGTTTATTGGTCTGTATGAACATATTTTTTTAAAGTCATAATATTTTTTACTGGAGTTCCTTATTCAGATTTCGAAACTAAGCCTGTGAAGTTGGTTTCATAGAATGTTTTTTGATAAACCGAATATTGTTTCATTTCGTTGTTATTAAAATACCAAAGGTTATTAAATTAGTTTATCTGTGATAATCTTCGGGACTGAATTATATATATTGATAGATATGTGCAATGTGCATGTATTATTAGCATCAGCCACTGTCTATACTCTAAATTTGTTACTACATAGTACACTTTGTCCAATGAATAAATAAAATGAAAAGTAAAAATAGTGATAACTGAGATTATCACACTCGCGATATTATGCACCAATCGAACTGGAACCGATTTAAATAGGACACACCGTAAGCTTCTTAACAATATTATCTTTTGAGCATCATATACACTTGTTGTCCCTCTTCCGCTAGTTACGATAAGAAGGCTTAAACAAGACACAGGGCTGTTCCTCACCGGTGGAAACCAAAGATATTGAAATATAAGGAGATATGCTATGATGTCCGCCCTACTGTCGGTGGATTACGGTCTAATGGTGCTAGTTTGAATATGGAATTTACATAGTTGATTTTTCGAAAGTGTGCAGTAGTATTGGTTAACAATATGATTTGAATACGGAAAGAATTCATTCATTTAGTTGATTTTTTTAAGGTGTGCGGTAGTATTGGTTAAAAATATCGGCGACACCAGGAAGCACAGTCCCACCCAGTAAAAACTGCTGACTTATACATATTTCAATATCTTTGGGACTTGATTCTGAGTTGGCATGGAACCCCTAAATGGACACATAAATACATTGAATGCTAAGCTTTTTTGTATTGCTTGCAACTCTGGCTGCATTACCTATACAACTAATGGGTCTAATAATCCATGTTTTCAATCCGAAGGGGTTCCATTCTTGAAATACAATCACCAACATCCACTAAGTATTATTGTTGTATTCTCACTATCCAGATATCTAATTGATATAACATTTCAGGTGCAAGAGAGGCCCCATTCTCCAAAGACCAAAGTGATGATGCACGAAGAACCTGATCTGCTGAAGGCCTGCACTTCTGCAGCTTCAGATGCCGCTTGCGATATGAAGAAGCCACCGCTCACTCCGCAGCAGTCCGAAGAGACCTCTTTCATATCACAAGAAACTGTAGACCGAGCCAAAAACAAACAACGAAAACGGGGCTCCATCGAAACCATATGACATTAAAGGAACTTAGGTTATTTTACCCATTACATACACTAGTAAACTTATCTTATACTTAGAGATGGCAAAATTTAGCATTAATTTTCAGATTTTTTAACATTAACAATTGGAAATTTAGCGTTTTACAGCATTTTGAGGCATAATTTAGCATTTTGTAGCAAAATAGAAAAAAATGTATTTCCTGAATGTTTTTAGCGCATATTTTAAGTATTTTTGGTAAAATATATGTTTAACCTTCATTTGCAAGTATTTCCATGTGAAAGATTATAAATAATTAATTTTAATATTAAATTAATAAGGAAGGAAACTCTAAGTACGGGTCGAACACAAACACAACTAATGCAGATTGCGAATAACATCAATAGGCGTAATTTATTTTGCACAATTTGTGTAATGTCAAAAAGCAATTTTAGCCTACAGTACAAAAATGTTAAATATTTACACATAAAATAGTAACAAAATTGTAAAAAGAGGTAGGACAGGCTTCCAAAAATGAAATAAAGTAGGCATATTTGAAATACAGGTAAATACAAAAAACAATGGAAATGGCACTTTACTGATTGAATGATAGCATTGCGCACGTTTCAATAGTGGACTCCTTCATTCTCGTACGCCTGTCAGACAGTACTAAATTGTAGTGACTGAAAAAACGCTCTGCATCAACACTATTTACAAGGGCCCAAATTGTCTGTAGGGCTGGCCCAGCAAAGGCAGAGTTTGTCACTTTCATTGCCATCAACATTTGCACCAAGTCACACACTTTACCTTCACGCACAATTTGTCCCATCAGTTTGTGAAGGTAGAGATAGCCCTCAACACACTCGTCGCTGGTCAGCTTCGAGAATACAGGAAGCATTTCAAAGTCTCTTTTTTGAAATTCTCACATATTATTTTAATACCCGGTATTTTCGGGAAATTCACGCCTATTTCGCTAAATAGAATAATTTAGCTGAAATACGGCCAAAATCACGTTTTTCGCTATTTTTTCGCGTTTTTAGTTAAAACGAAATTTTGCCATCTCTACTTATACTAGCTGGTACCCATAATATTTAACCTCGCCAATTCACAAATTTAAATCAATGCGAATCTTTTAGTTTTCAATATTACAGCGAATAATTTTTTAAGAATACTATATGATTTTAGATGGGTAGCAATAGATATCAAGGCATCATTTTATAGTGCAGGAGATATTGCTAAAACTGCCATAATATATTAATACATCGTCTTCTCAGCATTGAAAAATCCAAACTCGAGCTAGTCAAGCTTAAATAAATTTTTGCTAACTTGAAGTTTAATACATATTCAGAGTTCATAAATACTTTGACAGATTTGGTCACAACCAAAGATATTCAAATACAAAAGAGATATGCTATGGTGTCCGCGCAACTGTCGGCGGACTACGCCCTAATTAGAGTAGTTTGCATACAAAAAGAATTTGTTCATTTCGTTGATTTTTTGAATATGTGCATTCGTATTGGTTAACAATATTGTTTGAATACGGAAAGCATTCGTTCATTTAGTTTAACGTTCGTTTGGTTTATTCGTTAATTATTCGTTCATTTAGTTAATTTGTTAATTGGTAAACAATATCGGCGACGGGAAGCGCAGTCCCACCTAGTAAAAATTGCAGATAGCACATCTACTTATATTTCAATATCTTTGGTCACAACCAACCGCTGCTTCTGTTACAAAAGAATGTATCTACCCATCTCTTTCTTTCCTCGCCCAGTTTTCTAATTTACGATACCTAGCAATTATTGTATTTTTTTGGGGGTGTGATGGAAACCAGTGTCTGTCCAATGGAAAAATGTCATCAACTTAATAAAAAAATTAATATTTTGGGCTTTTTATTATGCTGTTAAAATGTTTTATGTTGTACATGTTTATTGAACTATTCATGTGTGGAATTGTAGATATATAATCTCACGGCCTCTGCAGTAACGTGGTGTATTTGATTAAGGCCTGTCATACCCAGAGATACTTAAAAGCTACGCAACTGCGATGCAACCACAAGTTGCCTACTGATATGCTACTCTTTAATGCTGGTTTCTGCACATGATCCTACCCGAAATACGGTGAACTTGAAAGCGAAGAGGTAGCAATGAAGATAATGATCTTCTTTATCTTATTTATAAGCATAAAAAACGATCTGAAAGAAGATTTTGGGTTCACCCACACTTCGAAAGAAATATTAACTGTAGGGCATAGAACTACATTAAAATTTATGTCAAAAAGTTTCATTCTTTGTTCAGAATGTTAAAAGTTTCTTATTAATTTGATGCAGTTGTGAACTCCTACTATTCATTGAAAAAATACAACCATGCATATTCTGGTAAAGTATATTTATGTAAGCATGAATTTTTTTCTACCTCCAGAACAATTTTAACATTGAAATCATGTCAAACACCATTTCGGTTAAACAAGTAGATGCGTAGCGTGTCAGTAGTATGTTGCTGACGTCAAATCCATAGTCGATGCGTCGCGTTGATCACGAATGGTAGTGAAATAGTATGGAGGATACTCACAAGCCTCGCTTATGCTACACGTACAAAACTCAAGTTGCTTGTAAGTATCTCTGTGTACGGTAGACCTTGGATTCAGGGGTTCAAAAACTGAGTGCTGCCAGGTCTGGATGTTGTCATGTTGATTGTTAAGTTTTACGGACTTTACGAAAGTGGGTCTACAGCTGTCGTAAACTATGTTTATAAATAAATTAATACATAGAATAGTTAATGCTAAATGAATTTGAATTTTTTTGTGTGAAAAATTGTTAGATTTGTTTATACCTTGTTGCAAACTTTCAACTCCACTTGTTTATGTCGCCTTTCAGTGTAGATAGATTTGATATCACATAGCTGCCAGACTAAAATAATCCTTCTGTTCAAATTTAAAATAAAATCTCTTACGATTCGCCGATTATGAAATCTGGCCCTGATTGCGATTTTGCTACAATAATGCAAAAACTTTGTATATAGGAAATGTACGCTTCAAGTGAGGCCAATGGGTTAAAAATGTTTGTAAATACTCTGTCCAAGTGTCCAATGTCATATCCATGAATGTAAATGTTAATCCATACATATTATATTATAACACTTATTAACGTTCCTTGAATCTTCGCACATTTATCTAACCATGTATTGTACATAACACTATTTTATAAACTTGTTATTTTAAAGGTAGATACATAAATTTCATAAATAATAAATATTCGTTTTTAAAAGTCATTTCCATATTGTTTATTCATATTGTGATCATTTAAATTTTTCTCATTTCTCATTAACTATACAGGTTGTTAAGGGACGTTCTTGACTTACTTTAACCAGTGATTCCTGACATTATTTGGAGTAAAAAATGTAAATGAAATTTTGGTCTCCAGTGACATTTATGATGGTTTTTTTTTTTCTACTAAAACATAAAAAAATGGTAGTTGTTGAACAGTTGGAGGTGGGGTAAGAGGTTCGTCGGACACCCGGCTGAGTGACCAGTGATGACATGCGGATGAAATTTTTTTTTGTTTGATTTTAAAGAAAAAATTTTTCAAAAAAAAAAAAGACATCGAAAAAAGTCACCGGAGACCAAAATTTCATTTACATTTTTTACTCCTAATAATGTCAGGAATCACTGGTTAAAGTAAGTCAAGTACGTCCCTTAACACCCTGTATATATACATATGTAGCAGAAATATGTTTTCTGTTGTAGCAAAAACTCTAGCATTGTGGAATTTGTGAAGCATATACTGTTTTGAATTTCAGATTGATGCAATTTTTTTTAGCTCGAAATGATATTTCCATCAACAGGGGGATGTTGTATTACGTAACGCAATTTTTTAAGATTTTTGACCCTCCCTCCCCCCCATGTAACGCGCCCTAACTTCTTTTGTACCCCCCTCTCTCCCCAAACGTTACGTAACACCTAAGTGACTATTTTTAAATAAAAGTCACAATTAAGTTGCGCAAAGTACTGGAAAGTCACTTGAATACCTTTGTTCTTGTTTTAATTGCGTTTGCGGTAATAAATAAAACAAGAGATTTCTATCTCACAATAAATGCGTATATTTTATTTATTCATATTGTTATTTATTAAGTTAGTTGCCAACTTGGGAGAACAAAATGAAAATTACGTGCAATACAATCGAGGGATTCCCGTAAAACTTAAACGAAAAGGGTTGTCAACTTGGGAGAGCAAAATGAAAATGACGTACAGTACAATCGAAGGATTCCCCGTAAAACATAAACGAAAAGGGTTGCCAACTTGGAAGATTTTAATTCCCTAGTTTTTTATTTAAATAAAAAAAACATGTTACGTAACGCATTGTTCGAACCCCCCTCCCGTCCCGGTAACGCACAGTAATGTTTTACAAGACCTCCCTCCCCCTAAATTGTGTTACGTAATACTTGAACAGCCCCTACGGAGCTTTGAGATAAATTTTCAATTTTCAAAAGTACAACATAATGAATAAAGTTTTGAAACTCAAGTGACGTCGACTAATGAAATTGGTGTTTTTTAAAATGTGCCCATAAACTGTCTTGGTGGCAAAATCTTATACTCTTTCATAAATATTTTTATGGCTTATATGGCTTTTAGCAATCTTACAAATCAACATCACCAGCTTGATTTTATTAATGTGGGAATAAAATATCTTTCAAAAATGTATAAAATTATCCATTATTTTAAAATAAATATTGTAATCTTTCACTCGTTAGTAATTATATTATCACATTCAGAATTCGTGAACCATTTCCACAATTTTATGTATATTTATCTAAACAAACTCATCAGATATTAAACATAGATGCACTTTTAACTAATCACATCCTTCCAATATAATAAATAAGAATGATTTTGTATAAATACATACATATTCAATTTGTACACAAATATTTATGTCTTAAATGACACAACATTTAATATTAATTTTAAACTAGTCCCAGCGAGAGCTCGTACAGATGTCATCGACATTCGTCCTCTTCCTTCTCAAGTGTCTTGTTTGAAAACGAAAAAGACGAGATACTAGAACGATGATGTCACATACAATCTCTCGCTGGGGCTAATATAGGTCTAAACTTCTGATTGAATATTATATAATGTGAGCCATTTGAGTACAATGTGGGCTAAACAAACCTCTCTAGTTTTAAAACTTCAATATTGTATTTTGGTTTAGTAAATACAAAAAAATATATATGTTTATCGATTGTCCTTGAGTTAAGTATGCAAAAGAGGGTACACTTGTAAAAGTGTAACCCCTATCTGGTACAATACTCAGATTACTCCCAAACACTACCAAATCAATTATAATGTGCAAAAAATTGTAGTGAATAAAAAAAAATATTGAGGATATTTCAAAATATCATACTAATGTACCGGACCGTGTTTCCTCCCGGTATTTTATAGCATAGGTATTTAATATGTAAAACGCAGACAAGTGTAAATAATATTTGATTTATGGTGAGCATTCGAATATTGCCTTCCTCGTTATCTCAAAACTTAGCATTTGGAGATGTCTGACTAATCAACTGGATGATTGATATGTATTTATATTTTTGGTTGTTTACCCAGAGCATAATTTACCTGTTATTTCATTTTTTTTTTTAATATGAATACCGCGCGACAATCCTAACTGCTCCCAACCATCTGGAGACTACAAATAGGATATGTTGTGAGGCTGAGGGTAGTGGGAGGAAAGAGGAAGGTAGGGAAGCACCTGGCTATTCAGATTTGGTCACAAAAACAGGCCTAAAGTCATCTCAGAAATGTTTCTATTCTAAATGGTAGTCTTTCACCATAGCGATATATCATTGTCATTTACATAGTATAAAATGAAGTCGCTCAAAATGTATGTGCGCATAGATCTTTTAAACTACGCAACGGATTTTCATGCGGTTTTCACCAATACACAGAGTGATTCAAAAGGAAGGTTTATATGATTATTACATGCTTATTATAGTAGAGAAAAGCCGAGAAATTCAAATTTTCAATTCAGAATAGCTGGCAAGGGGGTGGTGTGGATTTTATAAAGGTTGGGTAATGGCGTTGTGTTTCGTTAGCCACAGCAATGTGTGACCGGGTCTGCTAGTCTCATATATATTCCTCTCTAGATCCAATTCATGTTATGCGCTGTTTTCTACTTTCTTGTTTCTTACATAGTCCAGTCAAAATAGACGAAAAAAGTGCTGAGGTTTGCATTAATTCCGAACAAGCTGAATTTTTGTACAGGTCTTGAATACGTCATTACAAATGCTATGTCAAAAGTCCCCATTGATCTAGCGTTAGCGTTGTTTTTTATTCGAGGTCAAAGGTCAAAAATTTACCTTTTTGGCATATTTAAAAACGATATCAGACGATGAAGATGTTTTTGTAGTTTGACGGCATTGTTCTGCAGCTTTGATATTTTTCGTGTAATCAGTATGACCATCAAATATTATGGTAACGTTGTAACCAAAGTGTCTACGAACATACTGAAGATATTTGTCCAAAATACCATCGAATGTGTCCTCTCGATCCCATACAACACGATGTAACAGATATCCTCCATCGATGATGTATGACTCGTCATTTTATTGATTGAAGCAATTCCCACTTCACAAGCATTATGACAATTAATTTTATCATCACCGACGACTCCACTGGCAATGGACATGATTTTGTTAAACTCAGGAAAAGGATCATGTGGTAAAAACCATTCACAAAGTTTCTTGATGTCTTCAATATCTCTCTTTTTGCGGGCATCACTTGCATCTACATGCTGATCTGTTGTATTAATTCTAACATTAGCGAGATCCTCCAATCTTTCACACACAGTATTCATTGAATGCATGCTATAAATGACGCTCTCTTGCATACTTCTCCCTCGAGCAACACCTCTGTTTTCATTGACTTCATCATGGATTGCTCAATGACCATATCCGTTGAAGTTCCACAATTTAATTTATCGGAACGTCTGATAGTGAAAAATCCTCGTATAAATCTTTCATAAACCTGAGGATCATCAATCGAGTTTTCTAATTGTAGCATATCTTGCAAATATAAGTGCGCAGATTTGGCATAAAGAAAATGTCCTGATGCGTGGAAGTAAGGAAGCATTTCTCGAACGCTATTCAAACGAGCTTGCCAATCCCCTATACGTTCAGCTCTTATAAACTCCTTAGCAATCGTTGCCATGTGAAAATATTGAATCCATAGTTGGTCCTCGATCTTCATATTCCTTTAGTTTTTGATTGAACTGATCGAGTAATGCTTCAGCCCATCATCATTACTTTCAATATCATTGTACGAAATTGTGTTATTTATTACAAGCTCGACGGCTTCCTTCAGATTTTCTTTTGATATTATTGTTGCTAAAGTGAGATGGAGTGATGTGTAAGCTCTAACCGCCCTCGCGTAAGCATGGCCATTCAACATTTTTTCTAATGAATTAGTGGCATAAATTAAAGAGAGCACCTCTTTTATGCCACTTCCCTGCACAATATGACCAATTGCTCCAAAAAAAGAAATGAGTAAAAGGAAAACAAGTCTCACTACGATTTTCGATTCCTCAGATCCTTCAGGTGCTGCTGATACGATTTCTCGAGCTTTTGCATACAGAGGCTGATCTAAAGTGATAATGCATACATCATGACCACAACGTTTCGCATTCTCCAAAGCATAGAGTAAAATTGGGTAGATAGTGTTATAGTTACTTGCTGGCTGCTGAATAAATGGTAAAAATAGAATTTGCGAAATCGAAAAATGCAGAACATTACTCTTTAAACGTTCAATTTAACCATTCCACCCTGGTAATGGTAACCATTTTCTATACAACCACAGAATATAAATTTTTTGAGTAAAGATACTGCTGTATTACCTTCTTAATCAAAATTTTTTGCAACTATTTTATAAATCCTTTTTATATCATCTACAAACACGTCTATTCGCTATGAAAAACCGTTCAAAACTGACTGGATTTACTAGGGTTACGTCCCTCGAAAAATGCCGGTTTCTTTGGAAAATCCGGAAAATGCAGGTATACCCCGGCAGTCCCAGGCACATGTTAGTTAAGGCCAACCAACTAATGAAATAGGGATAAACGTTAACTCACTCAGAATCGTATATTTTCCACGTAATGAGTGCGTGAGTCACAAAAACCAATATTCCAATCTGACACGATGATGTACGAGTATATTGGCCACATACGAGTACACATTCGTTTGAAATTGCAATAACTCTAGAACGGTGCGTCGTAGGGAAAGAAGTATCAATTTCTTTTTTGGAGAGAATCTTACGTTCTACAAACTCTTCTCATCAATTTTTTCGGTAGCTCTCACCGTTTCCGAGAAATACGCAAAAAACAACGCTAACGCTAGATCAATGGGGACTTTTGACATAGCATTTGTAATGACGTTGTCCAAACCTGTACAAAAATTCAGCTCGTTCGGAATTAATGCATACTGGAATGGCTATTTTGTCTGGACTAATAACACCTTTCATATAACATAAATTGATATTTGAACAGACCCCTTTCTGGTTTTGATCAATTTTTTAATAGATCATCATGGTTTACATTTTTTTTTTATTTCTGATAATAAATTTTTGCTTATTTTTTTATTTGTGCTCTATAAAATGTGCTTTAATTTCTTTTCAAGAAACTCGCAGAAGAGGTTTTAAAATTGGTGAAGGCTTACTTGATTCGATTTATTTGAATTGTGACAAAATCGTGTAAATTATTATGTAATAGCGTAAGTAAACTGTAATTGGACATGAATGAATTTACAGTTTTGTGATGGACTCTGTTAGCTTTTTGTAATATTATATTTTATGACTGTTAATTTGAAATGTGATAGAGGAAGATATATCTTTAAATAAAGTAAATAATTTATTTGTTATGGTTTGTTTTATTTCTTTTAATAATGATTTAATTACAAAGTTTTCCTTATTAAAAGTAATTTATTGCTTTAATAAAGACCTTCACTTTTCTGTAATACCTTTAATTTTTCTGGTTCCACGACAGTTGATCCAGCGACAGTTGGTCCGGTCGACAGTTCGTCCGGCCGACAGTTCGTCCGGCCGACAGTTGGTCCGGCGACAATTGGTCCGGCCGAAAGTTTAGAAGATGTTTTCTTCAAGTTAGTATGGAAAGAGGATATACGGCCGTTCAACCAAAGTCGATATACTTATATCTGAAGGCATCTTGAGTGAAAATCCGCTGTAAAAATATTTTTTACTAATAATTTCGACTCTCCGAAGTAGCATTCGGCAATCACAAAATACGATATACTTAAACGCGCAGTCTGCTTAGCAAAAAAACGCTAAAGATTCCTACTTGCATATCTGAATATAACACAAGTAATAATATAAACATTTATATCTGAATATAACACAAGTATCCCAACTGCCCCCAAACGTCTCGAGCCAGTGAGACTATGGCATCCCCAATTTTGGTATGGTGTGATGCTGAAGGTAGTGGGGAGGGGAAGGACATGTGAAAAAGTAGCTGGCTATTCAGATCTAATCATCAAACATGGCTAAAGCCATTTCAATTAGCGTTACAATTCTGAATGAATACTGACGAATAGCAAAATACGACATACTTATATGTGCAATATCTACTTAAAATTTAGGAGGAGGATATGTTTTACTGCCGCCCCGGGAACCAATTATTGGATAACCAACACCCCTGCCATAGGTCATCTCAAATGGTTCGCTATGTTTGGTGACCGTGTTTACGGGGGTAAGGTTTGTCTAGATCTTGGTGGAGGATGCCTTTGCCCACCTAATGCATGGTGGGCCGGATCAGGAGAGACCGGTAAAGGGAGACCTTTTGATCTCTCCAGCCTGACTCTCTCGACACATCACCTTGCACTAAAATGTGGAAAATGTACCTGGCTATTTAGATCTGGTCACCAAACACGGCTAAAGCCATTTCAAGTAATAAGACTAAACCTGCATACATTGTACACCAGCGTAAAAATTCAAAAAAAATCGTTTGATATAACTTTTATTATCTGACCATATCACAAGAGTCCCAACTGCTCCTAACCCTCTGGAGCCAGTATGGCATTCCCAATTTTGATGTGTTGTGAGGCTGAAGATAGTGAGGAGGGGAAGGAGATGTGAAAAATGTAGCTGGCTATTCAGATCTAATCATCAAACATGGCTAAAGCCATTTCAAGTAACGTTACAATTCCGAATGAATACTGACGAATAACAAAACACGACATACTTATATGTGCAATATCTACTTAAAATTTAGGAGGAGGATATGTTTTACCGCCGCCCCGGGAACCAATTATTGGATAACCAACAACCCCTGCCATAGGTCATCTCAAGTGGTTCGCTACGTTTGGTGACCATGTTTACGGGGTGAGGTTTGTCTAGAAAGATCTACCAAGAGGTGGAGGATGCCTTTGCCCACCTAATGCATGGTGGGCCGGATCAGGAGAGACCGGTAAAGGGAGACCTTTTGATCTCTCCAGCCTGACTCTCTCGACACATCGCCTTGCACTAAAATGTGGAAAATGTACCTGGCTATATAAATCTAGTCACCAAACACGGCTAAAGCCATTTCAAGTAATAAGACTAAACCTGCATACACTGTACACCAGCGTAAAAATTCAAAAAAATCGTTTGATATAACTTTTATTATCTGACCATAACACAAGAGTCCCAACGCTCCTAACCCTCTGGAGACAGTATGGCATTCCCAATTTTGATGTGTTGTGAGGCTGAAGATAGTGAGGAGGGGAAGGAGATGTGGAAAATGTACCTGGCTATTCAGATCTAGTCTAAACACAGCTAAAGTTATTTCAAGTAATGTTGCAATTCTGAATGAATACTGACAAATACCAAAATACGACATACTTACATGTGCAATATTTACTTAAGATTTAGGAGGCTATGACACCGAGCCGATTGAAGTTTTGGATTTTTAATATAAATCAATAAATCTGCCAAAAGAAGAATTTAAAAAAAATCATCATTATCACTTGGGGTCGGTCGTTTAAACACTTGGGGTCGGTCGTAACTTTGGCCCTACGTCACCGATTCGACCGAAATTCTGAATTCATTCAAAGAATTACGGTTTGTATACGAATCAATCAAAATATTAGCTAAAAGAAGAATTTTAAAAAAATATCGTTTAAGCACCTGGGGTCGGCCATTTTAGGACTTGGGGTCGGTCATTACTTTGGCCTTATGGCACCGAACCGACTGAAAATTTGGATTCTAACTCAGAATCATGGTTTGGATACAGATCAATTAAAAAATCTGCAAAAGAAGAATTTAAAAAAAATCATCGTTATAGCACTTGGGGTCGGCCTTAACTTCATCCCTGTGGCACCGAACCGACGAATTTTTTTTTATTCTTACTAAGAATCATGGTCTGTACACGAATCAATCACAAAATCAGCCAAAAGAAGAATTTAAAAAAAACATCGTTTTAACGCTCGGGTTCGGTCGTTTTGACAATTGGGGTCGGTCGTAACTTTGGCCCTACGTCACCGATTCGACTAAAATTTTGGATTTTTACTATGGTCCGTACACGAATCCATCAAAAAATCAGCCAAAAGAAGAATTTAAAAAAAAAAATCATTGTTGTAAACACTTGGGGTCGGTCATGACTTCGACCCTATGCCGGCGAACCGATTGAAAATTTGGATTTTTACTAAGAATCATGGTCTTAGTCTATGAAACGATAGAAAAACCTTCCAAAGAATTTTTTTTAAATTCATCATTTTACGGGAGCTTTGTAACAATACAAGCATCATAACTTAGACCCTATGACACCGAGCCGACTGAAGTTTTGGATTTTTAATAATAATCATTGTCTGTACACAAATGAATCAAAAAATCTTCCGAAAGATGAATTTAAGAAAAATCATCGTTTTAACACTTGGGGTCGGTCATAACTTCTGCACTATGGCACCGATTCGACTGAAATTTTGGGTTCTTACAAAGAATTATGAAACCATAATTCTTTGTAAGAATTGATTCGTGTACAAACGTACACGAATCAATCAAAAAATTAGTCAAAAGAAGAATTTAAAAAAAATTACCGTTTAAGCACATGGGGTCGGTGGTTTTAGCACTTGGGGTCAGTCGTTTCTGCACTTTAGGTGGGTCATAAATTCGGCCTTATGGTACCGAACTGACTGAAAATTTGGATTCTTACTGAGAATCACGGTTTTTACACAAATCAATCAAAAAATCTGCCACATGTGGAATTTAAAAAAAAATCATGTTGGCACTTGGCATCGGTCGTCTTAACACTTGTGGTCGGTCTTGATATTTTTCGTCATAACTTCATCCAAAAAAAAAAATGGATTCTTACTAAGAATCATGGTCTGTTCATCAATCAAAAAATCTACCAAGAGAAGAATTTAAAAAAAAAAATTGTTTAAGCACTTGGGGTCGGTCGTTTTAGGACTTGGGGTCGGTCATTACTTCGGCCTTAGGGAACGTACCCATACTACGTGACACGTTTAGGGGGGGTCTTCAAAATGTCACGCTTGGTACAAATTAGCGGCGGCGGGCTTAGGTTTTTGGTCACCGGGGCGGGGGGGGGGGGGTTAAAAATTGCAAAAAGTTGGTCACGTAGTATGGGTACGTTCCCTTATGGCACCGAACCAACGAATTTTTTTTATTCTTACTAAGAATCATGGTCTGTACACGAATCAATCAAAAAATCAGCCAAAAGAAGAATTTAAAAAAAAACATTGTTTTAATGCTTGGTCGTAACTTTGGCCTTATGGCACCGAACCGACTCAAATTTGGATTCTTACTAAGAATCGTCGTGGTCTGTACACGAATCAATCAAAAATCTGCCAAAAGAAGAATTTAAAAAAAAATATCGTTTAAGCACTTGGGGTCGATCGTTTTAGCACTTGGGGTCGGTCGTTTGAGCACTTGAAGTCGGTCATAACTTTGGCCTTAAGGCACCAAACCGACTAAAAATTTGAATTCTTACTAAGAATCGTGGTTTGGGCACGAATCAATTAAAAAATCTGCCAAAAGAAGAATTTTTAAAAAAATCGTCGTTTTCGCACTTGGGGTCGGTCGTTTAAACACTTGGGGTCAGCCGTAACTTCATCCCTGTGGCACCGAACCGACGATATTTTTTTATTCTCGCTAAGAATCATGGTCTGTACACGAATCAATCAAAAAAACAGCCTAAAAAAAAATTTTAAATGAAAATTATTTTAAAAGAAGAACTTTTAAAAAAATCATCGTTTTCGCACTTGGGGTCGGTCGTTTAAACACTTGGGGTCGGTCGTAACTTTGGCCCTATGTCACTGATTCGACTGAAATTTTGAATTCTTACAAAGATTCTCACAAAGGTTTGTACACGAGTCAATCAAAACATTAGCCAAAAGAAGAATTTTAAATGAAAATTATCATTTAAGCACTTGGGGTCGGTCTTTTTAGCACTTGGAGTCGGTCATAACTTCGGCCTTATGGCACCGAACCGACCAAAAAATTGGATTCTTATTAAGAATCATGCTCTGTACACGAATCAAATAAAAAATCAGCCAAAAGAAGAATTTAAAAAAAAAAACATCGTTTTAACGCTTGGGGTCGGTCGTATCTTTGGCCTTATGGCACCGAACCGACTCGAAATTTGGATTCTTACTAAAAATAGCGGTCTGTACACGAATTAATCAAAAAATCTGCCAAAAGAAGATTTTTTTTTTAAATCTACGTTTTGCTCTTGGGGTCGGTCGTTTTAAAACTTTAAGTCGGTCATTACTTCATCACTATGGCACTGAACCGACTGAAAATTTAGATTCTAACTAAGAATCATGGTTTGGACACGAATCAATTAAAAAATCTGCCAAAAGAAGAATTTTTTATAAAATCATCGTTTTAGAACTTGGGGTCGGTCATTTTAGCACTTGGAGTCGGTCTTAACTTCGGCCCTACGGCACCGAACTAGTCCTGGGTCGGTCGTGAATGACCCGCTCATTGAAACCCGCTCACGGACCACCAAAGAGTGAGGGGGTCATTTTTTCATCAGCACCCGGGTCTCGCGACCCACTTCACGCAACCGCTTTACTACTGCAACCTGGGTTTCGGGTGCGGATGTGGTGGGGCGGGCGACAATAGATAGATGTATGAGAGAGCGACCGGGTTGTCAACACCCGGGTTTCGCCACCCGCTCTCTCGACTCAGGTAGTAGAAAGTAGCTGAGTGAAGTGTAAGTTCGAACTACGACACATTCTGTCAACACACACGTGCGTGACGTTAATAAATAACAATATATAATATACATATTAAAACAATTTGAAAAATTTCTCCACAATTTATTTTTTACCGTTACCGACCTATGCTCAGCCTATTATGGTCATCTTTAGACAATTATTCAATATTCATTAGGTTTAATAATATAACATTAAACAAAAATCTATGTAGGTACATACACGGATAAGAATTTTTATATTACTATTAAAATTCTAATAAAAATCGTGCAAACATTGCAAATATTATTTATTTTGTACACCCTCTCCTCTTGTAACTTGTACTCCTAACCTAACTATCCCACTATCAAAAAGTATCATAGCAATCATACTAATTCATGGGCACGTTTATTTTATTTTTTGTTCTAATACTCAAAGAAAAATTATAAAATAATAGTTTATAATAAAGCATCACAGCTTACAGCTAATTTACTTATTTAAATTCTCAATAAAAGCTTAACAACAACAACAACACGTTTTTTACACGGTTTTTATATCCTTCAAAACATGATTCAGCATAGTTTTTTTTACCCCTGAAGCATGTCTTTTTTAAAATTCATTTCTGGGACATGACGTCTGGGTGGGATGGACTTGACGTCTGAACGGCGACCGGCGCGAGAAACTCGGTTACCGAGTTTCGTATTTTGTGTCGCGAAAAGAGCGGGTCTTCGCCACCCGCTCGTGACGCCAGTGTATCGTGAGCGACCCGGGTCGTGTAAAACGATCGATCGACCCAGGACTACACCGAACTGACTGAAATTTTGGAGTCTTACTGAGAATCAAGGTTTTTACACGAATCAATCAAAAAATCTGCCACAAGAAGAAAAAAAAAATCGTTGTTTTAGCTCTTGGGGTCGGTCGTTTTAGCACTTGGGGTCGGTCATTACTTTGGCCTTACGGCACCGAACCGACTGAAAATTTGGATTCGAACTCAGAATCATGATCTGTACACGAAACAAAAAAAACCTTTCAAAAGATTTGTTTTTTTTTTAATTCATTGATTTCGGGCGATTTGTAACAACACTTGGGGTCGGTCGTTTTAGCACTTGGGGTCGGTCGTTATAGCACTTGGAGTCGGTCATAACTTCGGCCTTATGGCACCGAACCGACTAAAAAATTGGAGTCTTACTAAGAATTATGGTCTGTACACGAATCAATCAAAAAATCAGCCAAAAGAAGAATTAAAAAAAAAAAAACATCATTTTCGCTTGGGGTCGGTCGTAACTTTGGCCTTATGGCACCGAACTGACTCGAAATTTGGATTCTTACTAAGAATCGTGGTCTGTACACGAATCAATCAAAGAATCTGCCAAAAGAAGAATTTAAAAAAAAAATCATCGTTTTGCACTTGGGGTCGGTCGTTTTGACACCTGGGGTCGGTCGTAACTTGGCCCTACATCACCGATTCGACTGAAATTTTGGATTCTTACAAAGAATTATGGTTTGTACACGAATCAATCAAAACATAGCCAAAAGAAGAATTTGAAAAAAAAACGTTTAAGCACTTGGGGACGGTCATTTTAGCACTTGGAGTCGGTCTTTTTAGCACTTGGAGTCGGTCATAACTTCGGTCTTATGGCACCGAACCGACTCAAAATTTGGATTCTTACTAAGAATCATGGTTTGGACACGAATCAATAAAAAAAATCAGCCAAAAGAAGAATAAAAAAAAAACATCGTTTATGCACTTGGGGTCGGCCTTTTTAGCACTTGGAGTCGATCATAACTTCGGCCTTATACGGCAAAGAACCGACTCAAAATTTGGATTCGTACTGAGAATCAAGGTTTTTACACGAATCAATCAAAAAATCTGCCACAAGAAGAAAAAAAAATCGTTGTTTTAGCACTTGGGGTCGGTCGTTTTAACATGAAAGGAAATGATGATTAAGATCTATCAGAGCTGTTTGAAAGCAGGTTTTTAAAAGAGAAAATCACTCCAGCCTGGTTAATAGACTATTTCACCTTGTTTTACAATCTAAAAGAAGTGACAGTTCTTTTCCATATTCAATCTTCACATATTTTTGCAGCACTGTTTCATTTTTCAATGGTGACCTTTTGAAATACACAACAACTTTACAGATTAATCCGGCGTGAATAAGGTGAATAATTGTTACACCAGCTGCGAGAGAGTATGACATACCCTAATATAGAATTGTCGGTTTTGATAACTGAAATGACTTTAGAATAATACTTATTACAGTAATATATTAATTAACATTAGGGAAATGACTTTAGAATAATACTTATTACAGTAATATATTAATTAACATTAGGGAAATGAGGTAATACAGTAATATATTACATACTTATTACAGTAATATATTAATAATACTTATTACAGTAATATATTAATTAACATTAGGGAAATGAGGTAATACGGTAAAATAACCCACTTCTATTTATAAAATTATTTATATTTCTATAAATACAAAGTATTATTTTTTAAGCACAAATCAATAATATTTAGAAACTAAGACTTAATATCTAAAAAATTAGGAAATTGAGTTCAACTGTATACACAAAATTAAAGAATAAATCTGTTTTATATAATAACACAAAATAGTTACACCGTGTACAATAGTTACATATGTCTTATATGTAAAACAAAATAGTTACACCGACTATGAGGTCGGGTATTACGTACCCGCTCTATGTTTGCGCACATACAGTTTACTCCGCCGCAGGCCCAACACTGTTACTGTCTCTTTAAATCACTTCCCACACCACCCCCTTCAGCTGCCGAGTTAGCCGAGTTCCAGGAATCACACAGTTAAGAAATATTTAGTGTTTTATAAATTGGTGGGTATGAGATACCCGACCTCATTCACACCGGGTTAATGGTTTCATCTTCTGTTATTTCCGGTAAGTGTTCTCGTTCTCGCGCAAGATCATTTGGGGATATTAATATTAAACCTGGAGCAGGTGGATGATGAGTTTCTTTATTTGGGAAGTGTGTTTACGAGAGATGGGAAGGCTGATAGAGATTTGAAAGAAGGATGAATGCTGGTAACTCTATCAATGGAGGACTGAACTCCGTTGGCACCAACAAAAAACTGTCCAAAGAAGCGAAGCTAGCCGTCCATAATGGAGTACTGGTACCTACCCTGAAGTACAGCAGTGAGGCATTGAACTGGCAGAGGAAGAATGAAAGTGGACTGAATGCTGTAGAAATGAGATCCCTGAGGCGTATGTGTGGTAAAACCATGTACGATTGTGTGAGAACCATGGAGATCCACAAAGAATGCAAGGCTAATGTAAGCGTAATGAGTAAGATTAAGAAAAGAACGCTTCGATGGTTTGGGCATGTAGAGCGAATGAATGAGGAAAGAAGTGTAAGGAGAATATACAATGCAAATGTGAATGGTAGAAGAAGTCGGGGACGCCCGAGAAAGACGTGGCACGACCAAGTGAATCAGATACTTGAGTCGGGCCATGTCAAGAGTCAGAATAATAGAAGAGCATGTATGAGACGACGTATGAATAGTAACGAGGCAAGGAGTGTGTATTTTTTTTTTACATTAACTCCACACAGGAGGCCTTGAGGAAAATAATTTCCCTCAGGGCCTATGTCATCTGGGATGCTGTGTGGAGGGTCTTTTTGAGGAGAGGAAGGAATGAACATTGGTCTTGAAGAGACCCATGTTGTAGGAAGGAGGAAACACAGAGGCCGGCAAACATCCCAAAGCCGAGCTGTTGAACACAAGAACGAGTCGAAGAAACGACCTGTTCTTATGTGACAAATGTGAACCGTGTACAAATGTTGAGCACGCGTTTGGCGTGCCCAACATTTATACATGGTGCACCGGTGCTGAAGGGATCAATGACGCTAATTCCTCGGAGCATCTTCAATTGTAATACTGGTAGAACAAGGATAGCATTCCCACCTGACGCTTATGCTCTAAGGATTGCAATCCGTCTGTTAAGATGGGAGAATCTATTAAACGGACCGCCCGTTTCTGCAGAGTCGAGGGTATTTTTCAGCTATTTTGGAGCTCCAGACCAGAGGTGCCTGCCAAATTCAACCGCGGGGCGCACTTGTGATTTTCACAGGGTTAGCAGTTGTGTACTATTAAAGTATCTGCGGGCCCTGTACAGTACGCCCAGTTTTTGAGAGGCTAACTTTACTCTGGCTTCGATGGAGCCCCCAAATCTGAGCTGGTCACTTAGGGTTACGCCAAGCATATCAATGGAGGGCTTGTTCAGAAGATTGCTTCCGTTGAAGGAGACTAGATTTTCATTTCTATTGTGATGGTTAGTTAGTTAGTAAGTTAGTTAATATTAAACCTGATTCGGGACAGTCCAAGTCTTCTAAATTGTCATCATTTATAGTATCGTCTGAGGTAGGGGTAGGACTGTCTTGCACAAATACATACAAATACCTGTTTTTTTGTAAAGAACATCATGGACTGCCAAATTGATACCAGGTGCGAGATACAGTTGATGTTCAGTGCAAACAAGCCGTCCCACCTTTATCATAACGTTTGGTCTATTGGTTACAATAGCCACGATGTAGTATCCAGAGAAATATCAAATTTACTAAGACGCTCTTTTAAAATAAGAAGACAATTTTCAGTCGTCATACTTACATGAATAGCAATCCAAGGCCCTAAATTTTTTTTATATGAATGAACCTTGACAGACATGTGGGAGTTAATGTAAACCTGTGTGGAGTTATGTAAATGTGTGTGGAGTTAATGTAAAAATAAAAAATATTAAATGTATTGTTTATTAGATGTTGATGTCCACTGGTTGAATCTTTCACCTACACTTCTCAAATGCTTTAATTCTACAGTGCTTGCTTTCTGATTTTTGAATTGTGAAGGCTGACTTTGGTAAGTATGTGTATTATTCGTGACGATGCACGGGGTTAAAAATGGCACTGCGGCCACTCTATGCGATTAAAAATGCTTATGGACCTCGATATGTGTTATGCCCGATCACCAAACAAGATACAGTATACACAATTAACTTTATACTCACATTCAAAGCATACAATACAATACGATAGGGTTTTTAAATATAAATAACACTTCAACGTAGAACGAAAAGTCACAATACGATGGTTGTTAGCAACGGACTGGCGATAATGCAGCGCTCCTGCTCCCATGTCATCATCATCATCATCATTATTGGCTCTACAACCCCTGGTGGGTCTTGGCCTCCTCAAGAGTCTTCCTCCACTCATCTCGGTTTTGAGCCAGCTCTCTCCAGTTTTGAAGCTCCAAGATAGATATGTCTTTGAGGACGTTGTCGCTCCATCTTAGTCTTGGTCTTCCCAGGCTCCTTCGCCCTATCGGTCTTGAGTTCAGCAGGGACTTTGGTGCTTGATGCTCGGTCATTCTCTCCACATGACCCAGCCACCGAAGTCTTCCCAATTTTATAAATTTTGCAACGTTTAGCTCCTTAACCCTAGAGTGGGCGCGCTATGAGCATTTCGCCGCCCTCTGCAAAAAAACGTTCATAATTCTTAAATCTACTGCGCGTAAACTTTGCGCTTTTTAGTAGCTGCCCCCACTTTCGTTCGCAACCCGTGGCGAAAGACTAGACGCTGTCAGTGCTCGGGGAGCCACTTCAGAAGGAGATTGTTACCATCGAGTGTCGTCCGGCGGCAATTTGCTCACTGCGCGCCCACTCACGTAAGTAAAAATTGTGCTTTATATTATTTACGATTTAGCTAATCTTTATATTTTTTATAAAGATTAGCCCAATATATCCTCAACACTGGCCGCAACATTACTATGGATAACTTTTTTACTTCAATACCTCTCGCTGATCAGTTGCTAAATCATAGAATGACGTAAAAATAAAAAAGAAATTCCACCTTGTTATCTGAACACTAAAGATCGGAAGAAACCATCTTCGATGTTTGAGTTTAGTGAGAATAAAGTTTTGCTGTCTCATGTTCCAGACAAGAAGCAAAAAAAAGTAGTATTACTATTATCAACTTTTCATGAGAATGATAGAACCGACGAAAACACCGGACCTGCTGCAAAGCCTGAAATGATTACATTTTATAATGAAACCAAAGGTGGTGGTGGTGTGGTGGACCAAATTAAAGAAGAGTATTCTGTTGGTAGACTGACTCACAGATGGCTAATGAGGTTGTTTTTTTCAATGATGAATATTGCCGGTATAAATAGCCAAATAATTTACAAAGCCAATACTGAACATTTGATGCTACGCCAACAGTACTTGCGGGAGATTGCGATGGTCCTGGTTAAGCCATATATGACCGCAAGGTCTTCTGTAGATACCTTAAATATTCCTCTGAGGAACCAAATTGCTCGCTTTTTTCCTATAGAACAAGCATCATCTTCAAAGAAGGAAGGCAAATGCAGTATATGCCCATCAAAGAAAAATATGCGCACGAAAAAAGGGTGTTGCAGATGCTCAAAATTACTGTGCAATGAACATTGAACTTACTTATGTGAAGACTGTTTCGCCAAAACATAATATTTAATTTTGTTATTTTTTTCCATTTTTAATAAATATTATAGAAGGATAATGTAGGATAACTAAAAAAAGTTAATTTAAATGTTAAATTTTGTAAAATCGATTGTAAACCAAAGTTCCTTCAACAGAGTTCAATAAATATGTTAATTTGTCATACCTTATTAGTCTTATACTTAAATCTTGAGAAAAGAAATTCATTAAATTGCATTATTCGTTCTTAAAATTTTCCACGAAAATGAGCGGCAAAATGCTCCCCACCCGCCCACTGACGTTTCACGGAAAGACGCGCCCACTCTAGGGTTAAACAAAGTATAAAGCTCATTATTATAACGTCTGCGCCAAAATCCATTTTCTAGAACCGGTCCGAAGATGCGCCTCAAAATTTTTCTTTCAAAAACGTCCAGTGCTCGCTCATTCCTCTTAGTTAGTACCCAAGTCTCAGCTGCGTACGTAAGTACTGGTCTGATAAGTGTTTTGTACACTAATATCTTCGTGTTTCTGGACAGCAGTCTGGACTTTAATAGGTTTTGTAAGCGGAAATAACAGCGATTTGCGTTCACTATGCGCTTCTGGATCTCCTCTGTGGTATTATTGTCGTTTGTTATCAGGGAGCCTAGGTATGTGAATCTTGGTACCGTTTCGAAATTTTGGTTTCCACATGAGAGAGTTGGGATTTGTTGGGTGCATCCTACAGCCATGTCTTTTGCTGGTTTACTACGAGACCCATATTTTTGGCAGAGCTTTCAAGTTTTATAAAGGCGTTACGTAAAGCATCTGGAGTTTTCGCGATTATGTCGATATCATCAGCGTAAGCCAATAGTTGCACAGAGTTGTCGAATATCGTTGCTCTTATCTCGATGCCTGAGTCACGAATAACTTTTTCTAAGGCTATGTTGAATAAGAGGCAGGCCAATCCATCTCCTTGTCTCACCCCGTGGAGCGCTTCAAAGGGCTCGGACAGATCACTGCCAACCCTGACTCTACACGTTACTGGGGACATTGTTAATTTCACCAGATTGATCAGCTTACGCGGTATTCCGAACTCACTCATTGCATTGTACAATGCATTCCTGTTTATGCTATCGTACGCGGCCTTGAAGTCTACAAAGAGATGATGTGTTTCGACATTGTGTTCTAGCGTCTTTTCCAAAATCTGTCTTAAGGAGAAAATTTGGTCAATACATGATTTGCCTGGTCTGAAGCCACATTGGTAGTTGCCAATGATTTCTTCAGACATTGGAAGCAATCTTTTGTACAATATGTTGGACATAATTTTATAGCCGGTGTTTAATAGCGTTATTCCCCTGTAATTGCAGCACTCGAGTTGGTCGCCCTTCTTATGTAGTGGACACACAATTCCTAGTCTCCACTCTTCGGGCATCTCTTCTTCTGTCCATACTTTTTGGATAAGGGTATGCAGGTATTGGGTAAACTCTCCACCTGCTGCTTTAAATAATTCAGCCACCAGCTCGTCTGACCCGGGGGATTTGTTGTTTTTCAGCTGTCTTATTGCCTGCTTCACTTCCTCCAGTGAAGGGGGTTCAGCATTGTCAATGTGCAAGTCATCTCCCGTGCTCTCCACCGTGTTGTGCTCCACCTCTGCCGAGTTGTTATTGAGAACCGTATCAAAGTGCCTCACCCATCTCCTCAGAATGTCAGGTTTTTCACTCAGTATCACTCCGTTCTCATCCTTGCATATATTTATTTTTGGCTTAAACTCTGCTCTCATGTTATTTACTTTTTTGTAGAAAAGCCTGCTCCCATGTAGCTACCCTTAAATGTGCGGAATTCCACAATCTGGATTCCTCAAATCTCGTTGGCCGAAAACGGATAACGACACTATTTCTATCCTTCGCTACTAAAAAATAACTCCTCACTGACGATGTATTACTATTTTTCATATGTTCAACAAAGTCTCCAACCATTCGAAATAACTTTCACTTTTCAATTTAAAATGTTGTAAGTAACGTAACCTTCACCTTGTCGCTCGCTGGTAGAATAATAAATGTAAAAAATAATTCCTAACTGACCTATATATACTTCCTATAAATAATTCCTAACAGACCTATACATACGTACAGGAAATTCCTGACGAGGAATACCTTCCAACAAAATTATAAGGGAACGTACCCATACTACGTGACCTGTTCGGGGGGGGGGGGTTCTTCAAAATGTCACGCTTGGTACAAATGAGCAGCGGGTTGCTTAGGTTTTTAGTCACCCGGGGGGGGGGGGGGTTAAAAATTGCAAAAAATAAACATATTGTTAGGACTGTACTGTGAAATTATTTTATTGTGCTAAGGTTTACTCTTGTCCTATAATCTAGTCAAGAGAAATCAAGGCTCAATGGATTACGGAATGCAAACTAGACCTGATTGTGGCAATCCTGAAAATCCAGAGATTAGCCAAAGTGCAGTCCCGGTATTTTTGGGATCGAAAATGGGCCGGGATCCCGGGATTATATTCTCTAGTTGTATCATACAACATTTTGTTTAAGAATTTAACAAATCTGCCAATGACCAACGGTATAACTACGAGTGCCGTCCGATAAGTACTTGGTCTCACCGCCCGATGGCGCCACTATCGTAAGAGAAATTTACTATCGTATAATACATTCTCGTAGACGGCTCTGCTGAAATTTCAGCCGAATCGGACTCGTAGTTTTGTTTTGACAGCGTGTGGAAGCGGGCGTATCCGCGGATTTTAGAAAAATGGAAAAAGAGCAATATCGGTTGGTGATTCGATTCTTGTTTTTGGAAGGGAAATCGCGTAGCAAAATCAAAGAGCACTTGGATACTGTGTACGGTGACCCTTCTCCTTCGATGGAGATTGTCAAAAATTGGTTCCACGCCCAGGTGCCCCGAAAATGGCTACCACGGAGGATACTCTACCCTCCACACAGCATCCTCAAAGATGACATAGGCCCTGAGGGAAATTATTTTAGGTCCTCCTGTGTGGAGCTCATGTAAAAAAAAAAAAAATAACATAACAAAAATCCACGATCTCGTATTGGCAGACCGCCGATTGAAGGTGCACGAGATAGCTGTGACAGTAGGCATCTCAAAAGACCGCGTGGGTCATATACTGCATATTTTGGGCACGGTGCCGCGTTTGCTCACTCCGGACAGCAAGCGAAGCCGTGAGACCACTTTAGAGCTGTGTTTGACGCTGTTTAAGCACAATCCGAAGGAGTTTCTGCGTCGTTTCGTGACCGTCGACGAAACATGGCTCCACTGGTACACACCAAAGACCAAGGAAAACTCGAATCAGTGGACTTCACCAGGCGAACGTTCTCCGAAGAAGACGAAGACGGTCCCATCGGCCGGAAAGGTGATGACCACCATTTTATGGGATTCACAAGGTGTAATCTTCATCGACCTAGAGAAGGGCAAAACGATCACGGGGCTGTAGGTACTATGCCGAATTATTGGGCCTATCGACGCCATTTGGAGAAGAAAAAAGTGCTCTACCACCATGACAACGCACCGGCTCACACCTCCGCGCTCGCCATGGCAAAATTAGTCGAATTGGGCTACGAACTGCTACCCCATCCACCGTATTCTCCAGATTTGGCCCAGTGCGATTTCTTTTTGTTTCCAAACTTGAAAAAGTCACTCGCCGGGTAGAAATTTAAGTCGAATGAGGAGGTCATCGCTGCCACGAAGGCCTACTTTGCAGACCTCGAGAAAAAGTATTTTTCAGGATAAAGAAATTGGAGCATCGCTGGGTCAAGTGTATCGAGCTAAAAGGAGATTACGTAGAGAAATAAAAATTCCTAAATTTTCGTTTTTCTTTTTTAGGTTATCGGACCACCCTCGTATATTATTATGAAAAAAAATAAACAACTTTTTTCAAAATTTATAACATAACTTTACTTGATGAAATAACAATCTTTCGAAACCATTTTATATTTTTTTGTAGAAAAGAGTCAGTACGTCTAGAATTTGAATTAAAAATGACATATTTCCGGTTGTGTCTGGTTATTACCTCTTAAAGAGATGTCGATATGTGAATTGGGTGTGGTGCGGTGCAGACCACCGAACATGTGCGCAACCAAAGCCCGCTCCATTCATTTGCCGGCACAATTGATGATGTCTCAGGTAGACTGGCTTGCAGACCTATACGTTCCCCTTTGATTCCCCTGCCATACCAAACAAGAAGTTCTTCAAAAGTTTCAACCATCAAAATAATTTGGGAGACGCGTAGGGGTACCAACGCCCTGAGAACCATTTATTGAATAACCAACACCTCTTGCCATAGGTCACCCCAAGTGATTCGCTGCTTTTGGTGACTCAGCAGGGGTGCTTGGGTTCATGAGGTGAGGTTTGTCTAGGTCTTGGCAGCGGATACGTCTGCCCACTTAGAGTGTGGCGGGCCGGATCGGGAGACTGGTCGAGGGAGATCATTTGGCCTCTCCCGATCCATCCCTCTCGCAGTAGTGGACTCCAGATACTAATATCTACAGCCCGTATGTTTGACGAATATCTACAGCTCATATGTTGAACTAATATCTACGAACTTCAGAGTATTGATTAATATCTACAGAGCGTAGGTTGAACTAATATCTACAGAGCGTAGGTTGGACTAATCAGCTCAATGTGTCCAATAGTCCGATATTAGGGATTTTTACATACATACTTACATAAATTAAGTTATTTAAACTGCATACGCAATATTACGTTATTCCAATATGCTATACATAATTGAAAATCCAACCTCTGACAGTACTGTAGATATTCGTCAACACTTTGGTTCTCGTAGATATTAATCAACAGTTTGAGCTGTAGATATTCGTCAACACTTTGATTCCCATAGATATTAGTTCGATTTTTCAGTTTTTGGAATTCCTGTAGATATTAGTAGACGCCTCCCAGTAGTGGTCACAATAATGGTTTAAATAAAACAAGTGATTATTATTATATGTATTCTTAAACATTTTATTGCCAGCTTTATACAGATATAATTATTATTATCAAAAAGAACAACAAATTATTCTACTAGTTACTTACATTAAACAAATTACAATTGAAAATATACTTTATTTTACAACATGATTAAGAGTCCCAATTCGTATGGCTAGGCAATGTTTTATACATAACAGAAAAAAGGCGTTAATACATATTTCAATCTTTTGAGAAATAGTTAGTCACACATATTATTTTACGTGTATTATGTATTTCATATTTTTATTTACATGAAATTTACAATTAAAAATTATATAACGCATATATACATTTAGCACAAAGACACTCAAAACTGTAAATATATTTTAGGTTTTCATAGCATTAAGTGGTAATAATTAATTATAACTCAAACTATGTAAGTATAATTATGGGACTTATTGACTTATCTTGTTGTTGTTATTTTCACAATCTTCTGGTTCTTTTTTCAAATTCAAAGATTACTATTATAATTTGGAGAAGATTTTATTCAATTTGAAATCAGAACTTTTTAAACAAGGTTGGTATTTTCAATCCCAACTTTTTACTAACTAACTTTTCTAATACCAACTGGAGCATTTTGTCGCAAAAATATCCAGACACACCCGAGAAGGGCGATTTTGTATCTTTCATCTTATCTTTTGCGTTAAGTCAGCGTTACCAATGACGTTATATACTGTAGACGCGTGGTAGAAATCTCAAAGTGGGAAGCCAAAAGCAAGGCAATTGCACTGTACTCGATTTCTAGTACTTTAGTACTATACTGTCACTCGTTGAGTAAGGTCGTGTCTTACCAGTAGGAAAATTGATTTTAAAAAGTGCCAAAATGCCCTACTGTGTGATGAGAAAATGTTTCCATTACACGGCAAGCAGTAGTAAAAGTGAATAAAAAACATTTAATTTATATGTACACACAAATTACTTATTATTATCGATTATTATAAGCAATACAATTAATTTTCATGTTTCCCTTTCGACAATTTTATGCGTCATTAGAGAAAAAACACACATTCTTTGATTGTCTTATGGTACGGCCACACTGAGGCCAACTTCAAACTTTCGGACGATTGTGTAGAAGGGTAGTTCATACATTGGAAGTTCGAGGTAGAAGTTTGGCTTTGGTGTGGAAGTAGCATATCTTTTTAATACATGAATAACTTTTGAATTAAGAAATTACTGAAAACCGCTGAAAACAAAAGAGTGTTGCTTACTTACCACATTATTTTGCGCGTAAGTGAGACTATGGCGAGTCTATTTATATAATGTCATTGAGTGTTCGAGAAGTTAAGGCAAAAAAGACAAAATCCATCGGATACCGGAAGAAATCCGTCGTGCATTATCGGCTGTCAAATTTATGTGATTTTCTATGGCTTTCAATGGCTTGTCGTGCGTCGAATGGATTAATTACCTGCTTAAAAACACAAATTATTATTTATTAGTTATTAAAACTACGCCTAATATGCATTCATAAATTACTATCCGTTTGTCGTATTATTTTGATGTTTGTTCTAGAGATGGGTAAGTTCTGCATATTGCCGGAGGCCTCCGAGACCTGCTTAAAAAAAAGTACTTGAGTTCTTGGAGCAGGTCCCGGGAGGCACTCCCGACTCGCGCATGGCTCGGACCGAGACGCACGGGTTTTTAACAAGTGCGAACTGCAACCACGCCGCCACCCGACTGTGGCTCGGCCCGCCGAGTTCCGGGTACTGGACCAGGTTCTTTGGGAGCAGTCGATTTAAAAAGGGAGGAGGAGTAGGATCCGCTTCGCGCAAAGAACCCGCGTTTAAGAGCCCACCCAAGCTGAACCTACACATCGCTTGTTTGTACGCAATGTGACATTTAATTGGCAAATTTTCCCTCGACTGACATCTCATAACGAGAATTACTTGGCAAATGGACCGTCATCTCTAGCGTTTCGATAACTACTTTTAAGAGGGTCTTAACACAAGTTCAGTATATAGCTCTTTAGCGCAATAAGGAATACCATATTTAATAAAATTGTCAAAAAGTGTTGTATATGGCCGCTTTAACAGGCATTACGCTGTTTCAAAAGATAAAGAATCACCCTTCTAAGGCAGTAACCTATTTATTACAAAATTTCAATTTAGTAAAAATAAACCAACAATAAAATGTAATCCAGAGTAATCAATGTTTTCAAACTATAATAAATTGTACACAGGTTATTTGTACCACAAAATTTCTAATAAAGATGTTTTAATGCAGTTCACAAATTATTATAACTTAATGTAAAATAAGTAGTGTCCGACCGAGACAGGACTCAGACTCAGTTTGAAACCGAAACTTTTTTAGACGTGTTTAAAATGTATTGTTTACTGAAATTCGGCTTATTTTTTACACTTATACAAACAGTTAACATGTGTTAAATGAATTAAAAAAAATAATAATAATTGAAGTATGTGAAAAAAAAAATTTTTTTTTTGATATTACTAAAAATTAACAAACATGTTTACTACTTCTTGGAACAAAAATTTGTCAATAATCAACACTTATGTTCATTATAAAGGAAGGACCTCATTAATTGAGTATTTTAATTAAAATTGCGTTTACAATCACAACATTCTTAAGATTAAATTTACCATTTATTGAGGTCTTTTGCAGAGTTTTGGTACGGCCGAAGGTTCGGTCGGTCACTAAAAATAAGTATATATTAGGTATTATTATTCTTGATAGAATGATAGAAGAATAAAATGTTGTCTGTAAATAAATATCAATAGCTTATTCCGCAAATTAGCAAATTATCGGACACTATATAAAATGCGCTGTCATTATTATGTACAAGTAACGTTGCAGAAATAATATTATAAATTTAAAAATGTTCGTGACGTGTCTACTAAAAATATAATTTGAATAATATAAATGTTTTTAAAAAAAAAACTTATTGAATTATGTACTGACAATGGCTCAACTCCAGCACTAGCCAGTAGGTAGTAGCATCAACTAGGAATCAATACGGGAACTGTCCCAAAATACAATCAGTGTCATTTTTATAGTGTGCGAATTAGTTTATAAATACTATATATATATTTATATTCTAAGGCCTTGTTCATCAACCCGCGTTTCCAGGAAAGCATTAGCTTGTTGGAGTATTGGTAATGTTCAATACTTCACAACCAATAATAATCCAAGCAATAACTGCGCAACAGAGGTAGCACTCAAGGTCCTTCGCCTCAGTGAATGTGTAGTGCAGAGGATGGTATGGAAAAAAAATTATTAATTTTCTTGGATAAGGATTAAAAGCGACCGAAACAATAATTCACTTTCCTTTAAATCAAATATCCCACGTCAAACAATGTGTTATTAGCATGTGAATCCAATTGTGTTTACTTGTGTTTGTGAATTTCAACAATTCTGCGCATGCTCCAAATCTTGAATAATCCCCAGAACTTCAGTGGTAGACATGAAACTTATAAGAATCCCACATTTTTATTTGCCGAAATCATGACACAATAACTTGGTTAACACCACTTCAACGCAATCTATCCCAACATGCGGACATTTCGATAAAATGAATGTGTTTTAGTTCAACTTCATGTATCCCATATGTGACATCCACTTACATGGTAGCTGTCGATGGATGACATGTGCGACAGCCACATAAATAAGGTTAAGAAATCAAAATATCAATTACATGTTTGACGTGTTAAAAATTAATTTAGCAAAATTTTACTGGCATAATTTCATAATAATTTATATGCAAACATATATCAAACATTTAAAGGATATATTCCACCAGGGAAACCAAAAAATATATTCTGTTTTTAAATTAGATGCCTAGGTACATATAAATTATATAAAATATTATAATTTATAACATTATAACATAATCTATTCCCAAATAATAAGCTGCATTAAGAACATTAATTTCACAAAAATCATTCATAATATTTTTTTTATTGTAATAATGATTACATATATTTGTATGTAAATAAACAAAAGACAAACATTCCTTGCAAATATTTTGTAAAGCAGTTATTTTCAATTTATCATTTTAGATCAGAGAAGAAAACATTACTATTAAAAATATAATTATTTTACTTTTTACTTTGACTTGATATGGGAATAAAATCTAAGAGCATATTATTTTATTATTTATGACTAGATTTTTTTTAAATAAAGTCCTTTTTAAATACCACTCAACAAACTTAAATATAATTACGATAAAATATCTATATTTTATCTCAACGTGATGTTATGTTCATTTATAAATATTTTGGATGAATTTCATATTATAATTTATATGAATAATATAACATAAACATGTAGACATAAGTATATTCTATTAATTATTGAACACAATCATTTTAATATAGCACTTACAGAAGACGAAAAAAGATATGGTTTTACATCATTTTACATATATTATTCAATAATTTGTGATGAAAATTTAAATTTTTGTGCATTTTTTTTTAATTTCAGTGACAACTACATATTATAGGTACCTACATTGTCGAAGTGTACACAATGAACCCTCCCGCAAGGTGATCCTTAACTCTTTAAACGCATCGTGTAAGTAATCGTGTAACTCATGGTGTCCGTGCTGGGTGTCCCTGTATGCGCCACTTTTTCATTGATAAGTGTTCACGAGACAAGTTTGGCCGCTCGTACGGCTGTACGGCTGTGACGTCCGCTTACAATGGGTTAACAATTGCCTTATTGTAATTCTCACACAATCAGAAACAAGTGCCTTGAGGGCGTTACTATTATTGACAATTTCATTGGCCTGTCAATTGAAGACATCAGTTTTCTTTCAAATCAGTTTTCCTTCAAATCACATGTTTAGAGATTTTCTGTTACCTGTACCTGTACCTAGTCTATAACTGACTGTCAATTTTAACTGTTTTAGTGCTGGTTGTGATTGCGCTGTTAAAAATTACCAAAAATGTATAAAAAATTAACAGATACGGCTCTGTTTATTATGCCGCCTAATGCGGTACCAGATGAATAGTCACACACAGACATAAATACACATGAAACTCGCTTAGTTTTAATGCTTTAGAAATTTGTGCGAGTAAAAGCTTTGACAAAACTGCCTTGTTCCGAAGTGAAATACAGAGCACATTGGTCGTTTTACTCCTATTTACAATGCCCATATTTACAACTCTAACACATTTTTGAGGATCTTTATAAATAAAATTCCTGAATGAACTATGGTTTTAAATAACATGTACATATTGAAAAGCGTCGGCGGAAATTAATTAAATTGTTGTTCGTTATTTGTCACAATCAACAAAAGCTTAATTTGAGCAAAAGTTCAGATGGTTTTTGTTTCATCTTAATGGTATTTTAATAAATGTAATTAGGTATGCATTTGTATACATACACTCACTCATGGCAATACACAATCTCACTCATGTTAACACAAATAAATTAACAAATAGCGAATCTATAAAAAAAAAGTTTAAAAAAATTAATTATCGTGTAAAGGGATGGAAGGAATGAATTTTGCAAATGGCATATATTATTTATTGTACTATTAATTTATTAATGTTTTAATAAATTTTTCATTCAATTGGTGTGTTGACTGTTGAGGTCATTTTTGAAAAATTTAAAGAAAGTTAGCTCAGCACGAAAACGGTTAAAAATTTGTCATAAATTTAACCCTTGGACTGCGGATAACGAGGATAGGCGCGCGATGGGATTAAAATTTACATGAAATCTAATAGGCACATTTCACCGCTTACGTACAATCCCTTTTAGACCAAAGAATAACGGGAATGTGACACCCCTGGGAATTATGGGATTTACTGCTTTCATAAATATCTTGACAATTTCGTAAAATAATAATTGCGGCACTTCAGTGAAAACAAAATAAAAAATTAGCATGAAAATTGTGTAGGTACCTAAAAGTGTTTTTTACTGATATCAAAATGACTTTGAAAATAATTGTATGAATTATATTGTTGTAAAGTCACAAATTCTATTTCACACCTATTGCTAAAGCAATTTTAAAAATGTTGAAAGAACAAACCATTGTACTTTCATTAATATTAAACTTATTTCATTATATAATAAAGGCGAAGGCATAATTTATTAATATATATAATCACTAATGACATGACAGCACTTCATCGCACACAGACAAAATGCAACAAGACGCATGCACCGCTTTTCACAAAAGCCAAAGCTGCACTCTTCAATTACTAGACTTGTTGGGATCTTAATATACTACATCTTAATCCTCTCCCAAGTAACATTACACTTCTGTGAGATCTTATGTCCAGTAACATTACACTTCTGTGGGATCTGACGTCCAGTAACATTACACTTCTGTAGGATCTGATGTCCAGTAACATTACAACTCAGCGGGATCATATGCTTAGTAACATTACACTTCAGTGTAACATTACAGTTCACTATAGCTAAGTACCCATGCTCATTCATGTTCGATGGTTTTACACTTACTCGATTCTTTTTTGTTCAATGCGAAGAATATTCAAGGGCTGTAATTCTTGCTCGATGTTCGACAGAAATTTCCGATTTGACGTCTTGAAGGTATACCTCGTCTTGCGTCGAGCTGCTCGAGCGTGTGGATGACAAGCATGATTCCAAATCAACACATTCGATCGAGTCAAAATGTCGAGCACGAACATAAAATGTGTGTAAATAGCTTTTGCTTAGTAATATTACACTTCAGTGAGATCCTATGCCTAGTAACATTACACATTAATGAACCCTTTGACTATCATTACACTTCAATAGGATTCAATGCCAAGTAACATTACACATTAGTGGAATCCCAATATTAGTGGCCTGATTTGATGAGCGCTAAATGGATTAATATCATAAGGATGACGCTTTATTAGAACATTTTGCAATAATATTACATTTATTGGGATTTGTTGCCACACTAATTACACTTTAGTGGGGTATTTCATTATAATATGTAGGATTCAGTGGGATTCTGTGGGATTCTGTGGGATTCTGTGCATAGTATCATTACACTTCATCAGGATCTAATGTCAAGTAGCATTAGTGGGATTCATTGCTAATATCTTTGCTTCATTTTGTCTAAAAACATTATTCATCAGTGGAATCCTACTATCCTACACACATGTAGTAGCATTACATTTGGATGGGACCTTATGCCTAGTAACATTACTCTTATAAGTACTATGTAAAGGCATAAATAATTGTAATTGGGTGACTCACATTGTAGTGGATTTACATTACAATCATTTTAATTTACTTTAGATCATAATATACACATTAAATCTTTGAAAATAAGCATTATCATGCTGCCGAAAAATTTTAAACAATAAAATGAGCCAGCTCACATATACACCAAGCGAAAATATATTTTTATATCGCACATCCCATAGAAAAGGGTTGTAAGTCAAAATTTTCTATTTTATGTTTTGTCCCCAAAGAGTAAAGTGATTGTGATTGCCTCATGAAAACCATATTTAAGTTAGTATAACCCAGTGGTGGAGTGATAATAACCGTATTACTTTACGACAGGACCGCTTGTTCATCATTCATCATTTGTTTTCCCTCTCCTGTAAAATCGACTCTTTTTGACTTTTCTATGAGATGTGCGATATGTCAACTCAAAATTCTGCAAATGATAAATAATGATACATGTTTAAAATTTCTACCAGTTTAACTGACTGATTTTCTGATCATTATTTATAATGAATCATTCCTTACAAGAATATATATACCCTAATCATTGACAAAATAGTAACGTAGTGAATTTTAGGTAGATTTATTCAAAAACATGCTGAAATGATAAGGGGTCGTCCATTAACTCGTTGAATGCCGCAAGTAAATGGGGTTGGTTGTAACCAATTAGCGTTCGCAAAAAGCGGCAGCCATGACATCCAATGTCCGGCGATTCTGACAGCGTCCTTGAGAAATTTCGTACATAGAAAGGTCAAAATTGAAGACCAAAGAATTTTTCCCGCGCATGCGCAAGAACTGCGCACGTTCCCGCGCTCTGGTAAATCATTAATATAAATTATATGGAGTCACCAAGCTAATTGCGGTTTTCTCTATGGTAAAGAGCGATAATAGAGCAAGCGATTCTGACCGTGTTCTTCATACACTTTCTTTATACATAAGGGTCAAAATCAGGACACACCGGCGCACGAGCGGCAAATGAGTGGTTAATCACGTGATGCTCGAAAGGGGGGGGGGGTTCGGAAAAAATCACGAAATATCACGACGGGGGGGGGGGGTATAATGAGATATCACGTGTATTTATTTTTCGTGATAATATTCTGAAAATTTCAAAATTCTTTGCATTAAAAAAATACACGTGATTTCAGGGGGGGGGGGGGGTTAGTCTAAAACCTCACCACATATCACCAGGGGGGGGGGGGGGTTAAAAAGTTGCTAAAAAAACATCACGTGATTAATGGACGACCCCTAATAAATCACATATCCATTCTTCCATTTTAGGTGTATTTAGGTTTAGGCAAATTCTATAGTTCATTATTCTATGCAAAAATAGCGTGTGTATAAATCACTTCATTATTTAACTGTTAACCTTCTATTGACAGGTTTTATATTATTTAATATTAATGTTTACGTATTATTTTATAGGTGGTGGCAATTTCCAGTTGTAAAGGCAGCTAAATATTAAATAAGTGTTCGAATTCCATACTTATACAAAATTAATTTGAAACATCACCTAAAGGCGTATAATTATAACCTCTTCCACTTTCTCACAAATGATGCACAAAAAGAAAGGTTACAATGAAAATGTCAGCGGTAGGACTACACATCATCCCTTTGGGTAATTTATATATTCTGTGGTGTCTCCTTTAGAAGAGTGTCACCTATCATGCATTTCATACGACAATTATTTAAGGGGAAGTGAGATATAGCTCCGTTGTAATCTCTCCCTCTTTTTCTTATAAATGACGCATGAAACAGTGTGAGGTGACAATGGAGCTATTTTATTGTTACATGTGTCATTTAATGAGAAAAAGATTACAAAAGGAGCAGTGGCATGACAACATTGTATACCCCTTCTAGTGATTAATATATATATTCCGTGGTATCTCCTTTAGTAGTGTATCTCACCTGCCAAGGGGTAGTGAGACAGAGAGGTGGGTTCAGGGTTCGGAGGGCTGGCAGGAGAAGGGGAGAGGGAGAGGCAGGTAGTAGTGCGAATATCACCTCCTCGGGTCGGTGCTGTACACGGATACGGTGGAGTCTCTTGCTCCCACTGCCAGGGCACATCTATAAAACAAAACATTGGACCATATTGAACAAAATGTATACCAGGTCATTTGCACAACACCATGCAGTTTATCAGAACAATCAAACTATACTTGAGATGTACAATTGTTACTTCATTTTTATTTATCTGCTACCGGTTTAGACACATTCGTGCCATTCACTAGCAATCTTAAAACTCTTCAAAACAAAATGACTTGAAATTGTTACGTATGTACATAGTTAATGTCCAAGAAATACAAAAAAATATTTATTATATGTTGAGTCATTAATATTTTAATAAATTTTTCATTCAATTGGTGTGTTGAATGTTGAGGTCATTTTTGAAACATTTAAAGAATGTTAGCTCAGCACGAAAACGGTAAAAATTTGTCATAAATTTAACCCTTGGACTGCGGATAACGAGTATAGGTGCGCGATGGGATTGAAATTTACATGAAATCTAATGGGCATATTTCACCGCTTACATTACAATCACTTTTAGACCAAAGAATAACGGGAATGTGACACCCCTGGGAATTATGGGATTTACTACTTATGTATGTGGTATACAAGATGTGGTATATGGTATACAAGAACAATTACACTATAGTGTGAAGAGCACTAAGATAATTTACTATATATTGTGTGGTGACTAAACCATTTACACTATAATGTGCTATTTACCATAACAATAATTACACTATGGTGCTAGGTACTAACACACAATATGGTGTGTGGTGTACCGAGATACTTAGACTACAGTGTTGTGGTCTACCAAGACATTTACATAATAGTGCGTGGTGTACCAAAATATTTTCACTACGGTGTTGTCTACCAAGCCATTTACATAGATGTCATTGGTGTATCAAGATATTTACACTATAGTGTGGCGTCTACTAAGACATTTAAAAAATAGTGTATATGTAATAAGAAAATCAAGTGTTTACACTATAGTGTGGCGTCTACCAAGAAATTTACATAATAATGTATGTAATAATAAAAAAAGTTACCTTTCTGGGTGGAAAGACAGGCAAGACACGGGCCCGATGCGGGGGCCCATGAACCCTTCGTGGAACTTGATGGTGTTGAGGGTCAATCCACTCTTGTTATAAACTCCTATGTGTTGATTGGAGAAGCCGCTGGAATAAAACAATTATTGGCTCATATTATGGTGGGCGACTATCAAAGCAAGAGCTAATGAAAGTTATGGGTTTAGTGTGTTTGTAGAAAGAAAGCTCCACTGTGTGTAAATATGATTTGCAACACGCATTGTACGAGGAATCATAGATCGATAAACACTAATGTAAAAAATAATAATAATAAAATAATAATAATATTATCGATAAACACTATGATAAACACTCGTATGCATAGTCGGTTCCTCGAGATTTCCTCCACTCGACTCAACCTCGACTCAACCTCAAGGATAAATTCGGTATGCAGAACTGAAAAAACTATCCTCGACTTGAGCAAATTCCTCAGTCGAGTCGAGTAATGAACTGTCAAACTCAAGGTACGTCGCGATCTACCTTGAGGTCTCCTCGAAGCTTGTTAACAGCGCCGAAGACAGCCCATAGATGAAAAAAATGAACCATAAATATATTCTTTACAAATATTTAAATATTTAATTAAACATTCTCTACAGTTTACCAGCATAATAATAAGAAATTTGACGTCATTCCTTCACTCAACCTCAACTCGACTTACTGGAGGTTCCTCACTGGAGGGTGAAGGCGTAACTGAGCATACTGATTTCAAGGAAGTTTTTAAGATTTCCTTGAGGTGACCTCGACTAAGGTCGAGTGGAGGAGGTCTCGAGGAACCGACTATGCATACGGGTGTAAGGCCCTCTGTTCATGGAGATACTTACAATCTACGTAATTGTGATGAAACCACAAGTACCCTGCTGATGTACTACTTTTGAATACTGGTCTCCGTACACGGCGCTATCAGAAATATACTGAATTTGATCATTTTTCACGTGCAGCCGTGGAGTTAACACGCTATCAAGCGATGTCATATGTTTTTTTTTCCAACATCAATCCATGCCTTCTCCACTAAATCCTTTCTTAAGTATTCTGGTGAAGTATAGTTATACAAACATGCATTTTTTCCACTTCCAGAACAAATCTAACATTACTTTCATGTTCCGACGTCATTTCTGTCAAACGTCAAACGAATAAGTATCAGACACAAATAATGCGACGTGTCGCGCGCGATCAGCACTGTTGGTATCGTGATACTGATTGGAAACTGACAGCCACCGCGTAGCGCCGTGAACGGGCACCAGCAAAATCGTACGGGGGTATTTACGATCGGCGATTATGATACTCGCACGAGAATCGAGTATCTTGTAAGTATCTCCGTGAACGGAGGCACTTATACCACAGGAAATTGATAGTGATATTGATGTGATATTTCATAAAAATGGCACAGTACAAATAAATTATTCAATTATTATCTTTTATGCAGTGTAAATATATGTGTAGTTTCAATGTCTCTCAATAGATGTCGTTAGAATAGGTAGTTTTATGTATTTTAAGGTGTCTCATTCAAGGTGTCTCGCCTCTCTCATTTAAGGTGTCATTGGTAGAACTACATGATAGAGATAACTGTCGGAAGTTTAACAATGAGCATCTTTTAGAATGGAAGTTAAGTCTCGTTAGATATTCATTTTTCGTAAATATGGAACTCTAGTGAAAAATATTATGGCTTTAAAAAAAAAATGTTCATATAGACCATAGGTTCCCAACGTGGGCGATAACGACCCCTTGGGGGCGTTTCAGACCTTCAGGGGGGCGGTAGAAGGCAAAGAGAAAATTGGGGGGCGTTTCAGACTTTCAGGGGGGCGGTAGGAGACCCAGAGAAACCCATAGCTAGTTTGCTAGCACATATCGAAGAAGTCGAAGATATGCTAAAAGAATACGAACTGCACATGGTGATGATGAGCAAAACCTGTATTACCGAAGAAAGTAACCAAAACGAAACAACATTTCAGGGCTATTCGACAATTAGATGCGACTCATTTAGCAGCAGGCATACAGGTGGAGTTATCACATTAATTCTGTAGTGTATGTGTGTGAGTGTGTAAACAACATCTCTTACAAAGTCACAACAAATGCGGTACTAGATAAAAATAATACCTGGATACCTACTGGCTATAGAAGGATTTTAAGCTGGGAACCTATGCAGCTATTTATCATTCCCCAAATCAAAATGATACAAAATTCTTAGATTTTTTGAAGAATGGTGCCGTTAGCAAATAAATACAAGAGACTTGAAAATCATCTGTGGAGATTTTAATATTCAATATAAAAAGCACATGATTACAAATCATCATAAATTGCTTGGGTAGGAAGCAACTTGTCAAAAATTATACAAGAATTTGAAAAAACTCTAAAGCCATGATTAATTTGGTAATTTCAAATGACTTTTACGCGGAAGTTAATGCTGCGGAAGAATTCAAAATCAATCTGATCGCGAAACAATTATTACAAAAATGAGATATAATAGTCTGAAGCCTCAGGGAACACGAAGTATAATATATATACAGGAATAAAAAGAACTATAATAAGGATAAATTGTGATAACCAAGGAAATTTAGACAGAAAAGCCGATGAACTAATAGGACACCTGAAAACGGTAGTAAATGAACTAATGCCTACAACGAATATATCTTCTCTTATATATAAAAATGAATCGCTTAATGTGTTGCTAAGCGCAAATCTCGAGATCAGCTGAACCGATTTCGCTAATTCTTTTTTTTCGAATATTCTTTAAAGTACGAGGATGGTTCTTACGGAGAGAAAAATTAAGAAAATAGCGCAGAAAATTGGATAATTTTAGAAAACCTATTACTAATCTAAACGACTATCGCACGTTTGACAGTACGCGTGTTTGAGAAGGATATTTTGCAAAACAATGATTGTTAAATAAAATTATATTTTTGAAAATCTTTAAGTTTAAAATTTATTTAAAGTAGTTACTTCCCTAATAGTTAGAATCGAATTAAGAATTTTAGATATTTTAAATAGGTACCTATAGTCTGTCAAATAAGAGTAGAAAATATATGAGGGCGCCACTGTTGTTCAAATGGCAATACTAAACGCATAACTCATGGTGTTAATGTAAAGCTGTGTAACCTACATTTTTATAAAAAATTAAAAAGGCTTAATAGTGGAAAAAATATTTTTTCATTGCAGTATAGATACCCGCCGATCTCAAAATTAGAATTGCGTGTAGGTTTATTATTATTATACCTTTGCAATTTTGTGTTAACATAATGAAGAATAACTATAATGTAATAAAATATAAAGCACAGCTTAGAAATTGCTCACATTTATTTAATACTAGATAAAGTACCTAGCGTTGCCTGGGCTTTAGATCATGTCTCTAATTTTATATCTGAATATATTTAACTCATTCAGCAAATCTAAAAGTAGTGTAACTAAACTCACCATTAGTGATTCTTCCTTTCTATCTATTGTTGAATTCAAATTTATGTTAAATTAAATTAAAGCAAATCGCTTTATAAATCACCTTTTAATCAATTTTATGTCATGAAGAACAAATGTTTTTTTTAAAATGTGGGTTACTGTGTTCTATACATTCAGTGTCATTGCACTTCAAAAAAATATTTGACAGTTAAATTGGTGTTGCCAGTCTACAAATTTAGTAGTTCAAGTTTTTATATTTTCTACTCTTTTTTGACAGACTATACGTTAGGTACCAAATTTAATATACATGAAAAATGGAAATTTGAATAAAAATTGTAAAAGGTGGCACGCGAGCTGTTTAAAAACTGAATGTACTGGGTTTGAATATATGGAACGCGGGAGGAGGGTTGGCGGTACGAGGGAGCGGTAAAGGGAAGAGGGAAGGCGGGGAAGGTGAAAGGCGAAGACGAGAGGGGGGAGGGGAACCTGGGAGGGGAAGGGGAACGTGGGAGGGGGAGGAGAACTCAAGAGAAGGGTTTGCGGGACGGGGGAAGGGGGGGGGGGGGAGTGGAGGTGATGGAGTGGGAACGCGAGAGGGGAAGAGGACGCAGGAGAAGAAGGGGAGGCGGAAGGGAAACGGGACGAATGGAAAAGGACACTCAGGGAGAAACAATTTCTTTATTAAATGGCATAGCAACGCATGCCGGGACCAGATAATATTTATATATAAAATGAATTCCTGTTTCCCTTGGTCACGCCTTCATTTCACTTTTATTTTTAAGTTTCCCAATACTTTGTAGAAGGTTCTTACGGGAAGAAAATTGCTCAGACAATTGGATAATTTCAGAAAACTTAACGCGTTTGACGAAATTGAATTGTGTTTTCGAACGTTTTTTTTTGTAAAAAAAGAATTATCTATGGGTTATTTAAATTATAGATATTTTAAATAGATACCTACGTTAGGTACCAAATTTGATTGATTGTTCTTATGATATATAAAAATGAATATTTTTTTTGAATGAAAAGCGAAAATTTTAATAAAAAAAATGTAATAGGAGGCACGCGAAATGTTTGAAAACTGAATGTACTGGGACTGTTATATGGAACGCGGTAGGGGGATTGGCGGGACGGGGAAGTGGAAGAGGGGAGGGGGTAGGCGGGGAAGGTGGAAAGGGAACGCGGGAGGGGAAGGAAATGCGGGAGGGGAACAGGGAAACAATTTATTTCTTTAAAAATGGTATACCAACGCATGCCGGGAACCAGCTAGTAGTATATTAAAAAATACAAATAAATAGTATACCTACAAAATCCCTAAATCTTCTAAAAAAACAAAGGGATACAGCTTTTAAAGCCTGTAAAATACAATTTCCAGAAGAAAGGTGGGAAACCTGTAAGAAACTTAGAAGCATGTATAGGTACAGAAATAAAACATACCAAAAATTCGTATTCGAGGCTAAAAATTATTACCTCTCAAAGAGATTCAAGAAAAATGTGGACTACACTTAAAGATATTATAAGTGGCAAACAGAGGGAAAACATTAAGGAAGTTCGGTTCCCGATGGAGTTGAAGATGATAAAACTAAAATAGCCAAATTTAATTCTAAGTGTCGAAAACAAAAATAAGAGTATTTCATTATTCACAGATACTTCTTCTCAATCATCGGAAAGAAGAGAGAATAATAATATTTTCAGGTAACAGTGAGTATTTAATGAAATTTTTTAATACAATGACGCAAAAATCATCGACGTCTGGAATTACTATAGGCATAATTAAATTTAAATAGTTGCACTAATAAATTAATCTGTGTTAAAGGGAATTTTTCTGCAGTCGTGGAAAACTTCCATAATAACATCAGTGCCCAAAATAATAAATGCTAAAAATTTCAAAGACCTCAGAAAAATAAATGGATAACCTACATATGAACAAATACTAGAATCCATAGTTAAAAAAGAGATGAGAAAATTTATTGAAAAAAAATAACATTCTTGTAAAACAGCAGGGTTTAGAAACAAATATTCATAATGGAAAACCAGTATGGATCAGAAGAAAAATACAATAGTAGTGTTCTTGGATTTTAGACGTGTTTTTGAAACGATAGACAGAGAAATACTAATAATAAAATTAAAAATATAAAATATAGAAACAAAATTGGAGATGCTATATCTGAAGAACAACAAGTAAACCTCGGAGTTCCTCAAGGATCTGTATTGGGACCGCTCCTATTTATTAAGTATATATATTAATGATATAGTGAAGTGCCTAAAGTACTGTTCTATCAAACTTTTGCTGATGACACACTTTTATATATTATACCAAATAATATCGAAGATGCATTGTCAAAAAAAGCTTTTTTTTAAAGAACACTTCTATATTATATATTAAAGTTTTTTTTTCTTCGATTAAACTGAAAATAAATGTAACTAAAAGTAAATTCATGGTATTAGAGAAGAAACTCAACGAAATTACTACCCTTAATATAGAAAATCAAAATATTGAAGAAGTAGAAGAAATTAAATACTCAGGAATCATAATCTATAACAAATTAAAACTAAACACTGACTTTGAAATGTTAAATTTAAAAAAATGCAGAAAAGATTAAAATGAAAAAGAAAAGTAGGATAAAGGGAAAGTTAGACGTCAAAACACGGAAATTGGTCTACAATACCACTGTAGCGTATCACGTGAATTAGTGCACAAGTGTAATCTTTCTGAGCAATAAAACCCAAGTAAAAAAAAATAAAAATAATTCAGAACGGTTCCATGCCAACTCAGAATTAAACCATCTCAGAAACACCTCAGAAAGGTCATTAAAAGCTATGAAAAAATACATTTAAAATTGCCGGTAATCCTAACCTAACTTAATCAATATTTTTTTATCATCACTCTTTAATGACCTTCATGAGGTGCTTCTGAGTTGGTTTCATTCTGAGTTGGCCGGTCACCAAATAAAATATACAATAAAAAATAAAAAAAACCCATCTTGCCCCATCCTATCTCCCCCCCCCCCCCCCCCCCCCCCCGCCCCCGTTGGTAAATATAATCGTGACGACAATTGCTATTTCAGATTTACGAGTTGGGGGCGCTAGAAAAAAAAATATTCTCAAAGTGGGCGGTGGGCAAAAAAAGGTTGGGAACCTATGATATAGACCAATGCTGATTCTGAATATATAAGTTTTATTTAAAAAGTCCATTTTTGATCGGGGTCGTAAAAACACGCCGTCAAGTTGGCATTATTGAAATGTTTAGTGGTGACGTCACTGTTCGTCGTGACGTCACCGCAAAGTCATTGTATGGGAATGTAAGTATGACACAAGCCATCGTATTAATTTATTCGTTTATTTACATACTGTTTATAGAGATTTAGTTATTGTGTTTGTTGAAACATTATTTAGGCCTAAATAATGTTTCAAAAATAAAGGTATCTCTTATTAATGTATCTCTATTGTTGAAAATATTCAAAAACTACTGCACAAAAAAATAGTAATGCTACTTCTACTTTGTACAACGAATTTCAAAATGGCGGCAGTTGATCAGCTGATTGCCCGATCCCATAGTAACTTGTCAGGAGTGATGATGTCACACGACATAAATATGGTGGTTTTCGGGAGATCTTGAAAAATTAAAACTTTGACAATTATTTTAACTATTAAAACTAACTCTAAAAATAAAAATGCAGTTATTTAAGTTAGGTCATTATTCATTAAAAAAAAAATTTAAATTGGACCGGAGTTCTCTATTCCGTATGATAATAAACATGTCTCGTAATCATTGTAAATTCTATACGATAATAAACAAGTCACGTAATCATTGTATATTCTACACGATAATAAACAAGTCTCGTAATCATTGTAAATTCTATACAATAATAAACAAGTCACGTAATCATTGTAAATTCTACACGATAATAAACAAGTCTCGTAATCATTGTAAATTCTATACGATAATAAACAAGTCACGTAATCATTGTATATTCTACACGATAATAAACAAGTCTCGTAATCATTGTAAATTCTATACAATAATAAACAAGTCACGTAATCATTGTAAATTCTACACGATAATAAACAAGTCTCGTAATCATTGTAAATTCTATACGATAATAAATAAGAATTATTGATCCGATTGTGACTGATTATCAGAATTGATTTACTAATCAGTGGAATTAATAGTACACAACAGTAGTTATAAAAGTAATGTGTGGTCAGTTGAATAAAGTAGTAATAATTACCAGGCAAATACGTCGGCATACTGATGTACAGCCATGGCTGTCATGCCTTGGGAGGTCTGAATGCACGCCAGCGGGGCGCTCTTTCTCAAGTCGTAGATCCTCACTTCGCCAGATATGCTGCAAATATTACATATATTAACAACTAACACTAGGAGACCTAACTACAACTACTGGGTTAGACTACATTACTTTTGGAGATGGAAATTTATTGTGTACAATTTACATTTTTTTAAACTAGCGACGGTACCCATAATCGCCTCCCCATTGATTTGAACCCGATAAAACAGAACATATTAAAAGAATAGGTTAGATTAGGTGAGGTTAGATTAGGTTAGTTTGGGTTAGGTTATGTGTTGTCATAAAACCAATTTGAAGTAATGCACTACAGTAATTCATAGAAACTTCTGAAAGACAATTTTTTATCAGGTTCTCAAAGATGACTAGAATAAAACTCAATTAGATAGTAAGTAAACTGGGGGAAATGGCAGCAGGGTTGGTGTTTCAGGTGCTTTTTAAGCGGGAAATCCTTACATATAGGATAAATTGGGCCATTCAGTCTTCAAGGGACCAAATAACCAAACTTCTTAAGCCGCCGCTACCCGAATTTCTACCGATTTCTTACATATCTCCCCTTAAACATTTGAAGTTTTTAAGCTCTTAAAAAAAATATTTCTTATTTTCAAAGAAAATATCTATTCGGAAAATTAGCATTCCACGCCGAAACACAAATTATATAAAATTCCCTCGATAGAAAAAAATCGCAAGCATGCTCCGAAAATTATTATAGACATGTTTGTTTCAGTTATTTTACAAGTTATAGTTGTGAAAAAATTCACAATGTTTCTTTAAATGATACTTAAGATACCTTCAATGAGATTTTCTCTCTATTTTAAACGAGTCATATTTTATTAAAAATTTTCGCAAATTTCGCAACGATTTTATCGCTTTAAATATTAGCGCGCTCCTCTAACATTCGTAATTACATATCTCTCCATCTCCTTCTTTTTGAGCCCGGATGCGGCGCCTTAAGCATGAAAACTTATTAAGAGGGAAGAGGGTTTCACTGTATACCAATTAGATAGTAAGTAACTGGGGGCAATGGCAGTCAGGGTCGGTAATTCAGTTGCTTTTTAAGGTCGGCTTAAGAGATAATATTTATGTTGGTCAAGTTGGTGGATAGGTTTTCTGACAACCCAATCCAACTCGTATCATTCCTGAGTATAGCGAAGGAGTCAGTTTGTATGTGTATTACCATCCGGAGATGAGCAGGTTCCCCTGCGTGGCGAGATGGGCCTGCAGCAGGGCGCTCTGGTGGTGGTGGCGCGACAGTGTGGGTCCACTACGACGCGTCCGTACGTCCCATAGGCGCAGTGAACCATCTGCGAAGCCGCATGACACTAGACGGCCAGCGCGCGATATGCACGTGGCGGCACATTCCGCCTCTGGAATTAGAAACATATATAAAGGTAAGTTCTGGGGTATGTGGGCTTCTGGTTCTCAAAAACTGCAGCCATGGGTGTCAGGATGTAAAGGCATTGAGATCCTTAACCCGTTGGCCACAAACCCCGGCTCTTAGCCGAGCGTGCAACTCAGGTACTTAACCTGTTGAGGTCCCGGCTTTTTCCAGAAAAACACGGAAATTTCACGATCTTCAATTGAATGTTTTGTGGATTAAATTTAACCTATCGTATATTTTATTGACTGAAACACATTCCTAGAACAATAAACTATTTACCAAAATAACATTACTTGCGTAATTACGTAAATTGATAGGTTTTATGATGTTTTATTCGAGGTACACGCATGTCACTCATCGGCAATGTGACGCGGCCGCCAAAATGACAGTTGGAGATGCCCACAGACAAAAATTATTTTTAAATATTGTGTGGCTACTAAGCGAATGAAATCTTTACCCATACCATAGGGAATGTTGGCGGCAGTGATTCTGACACTTCCTTTACCGATTTTGTACATAGAAGGGTCAAAATAGTAGAAAAAAGATTTTTTTTTTCGCGCATGCGCAGAATCTTTTTACATCCCGGACTACGGAAAATTTAATATAAATTATTCGAAGTGACTTGTCTCATTGCGGGTTTCTCTATGGTAAAGTACGATAATAGAGCAAGCGTTTCTGACATTGTTCTTCATACACTTTCTGTATACATAAGGGTCAAAATTGCATTTCAAAGTGCCGCGCCACCTCGCGGACACCGGTGTCCGAACGGCCCACAACGAGTTAAGCACAAACCCCGGCTCACAGACGGGCTAGAGAAGGTCGGCCAAATAACGAAAACCGAGCATAGTAGTGACATCTATGAATAAAATTTTAAAAGCCAAAAGCTGTCGGTAATGAAGCATTCATTTTATATTATTGGCAATGTTCCTTCAGTTTTTTCCGTGTTTGAAGTAGTCAGCCGCCATTTAATTTTTTCAAAATGGCGAATGGTTCTAGGCTTATGGCAGTGGCCATTCATGTCCCTGATTACTTTGAGGACTATCATACCAAATAAATTTTTTAGTTATAGTATACATTTATGTAAAAAAATATAAATTATTAACTTTCGATTAATTAATATTATATTTTTTTGTAACTTTCTTTATGAATAAAAATGTGAAAAATATTTACAAAAAAAATATATTTGAATGCTTATTTAAACACTATATAAAAAAAATTTCATTTTAATTTTTATGTTTTTCTATTTAACCCCTCCGCAACGTAAGCAGATATATGCGTTAAAAATACGACAGCAGTCAAGTACAATAAGCGTGTTTACACGTCAGCGCGTGTGTCTCCATAGAAACCGTTATAATTCCGTTATTGTTTTAGTTACATCCGTAAAATAAAAAGTGAAATGTCGATAGTGAATCACGCTGCACATCTCTATTCAAGTTGTCCATAGAAATACATAAAAATAACATTCTGTCAGACGCGCAGTCTGACACATAATTTATTCCGCCAAATTTCCTACGGGCGCCCGACGTTGTTAATTTTTATTAAATATTTTTATATGAAATGATAAAAAAGTGAGGTGACAAAAGTGTTTATTACACATTTATACAATAGAATAAGTATTGTTGTTTACATAATCTGTGATTTTAGTACCGTTTTCACATAAAAACATCATGTGAGTCATTTTCACGTTTTTTTAATGTTTGCATTCTAAATTTTAATATTTACAAATATTAATATTTATTTGTAATATGTATAATAATTTGAAAGCTTATTTTGTAACCTGTCTAAAACAGTTTTTACTATTTGGCTACGTTCAAAAATGTTTCATTTATAGAGCTTTATTTGTGAAGCGGTAATAATCTTCGACCAAGTATATGTAGACACGCCCTTCCATAGAGAACACCACAATAAAAGTAACACCAGTAACATTAATTTCACAACAAAACTCTCCTTCCAATTCCGCCATCTTGCATACGCGTTCCCGGCAATATACAACTGTCCACCGAGTTATCCTGCTGTGTAATTCTTCGCACTAACACATCAACAGTTCGTTCACGTTTTGGTCTCATGGACAGTTTCGACAAGCTGTATGAATACCAGTGGTTTTCAAGGGGGACTAGAGACATTTATAAATTTTATTAATTTTTTTTAAACTTTATTGTGACAAGCGATTCATTTCGGAGGCGAATATGGGTACCGCCCGCGCCGCCTCGGAAACCATTTATTGGATAACCAACGCCTCTGCTATAGGTCACCCCAAGTGGTTCGCTACATTTGGTGACTAAGCATGGGTGCCCAGGTTAATGGAGTGATATTTGTCCAGGTCTTGGCGGCGGATGCGTCGAAATTATTCACAGGATTCTGTTCTATTTTGCAAAAGGTATTAGCCAAAAACTATAATCTTTCTTTAAAGTTTTGAATCGGTTACTGAAAACATTAAGTTTTTTTGCGTATAATAAATAAAAAATAACAAAAATTCGTGGTGACCCGGCAGTAAGCGCTCAAAAAGAAGAGGAAGGGGAGATATGTTAATAAGAAAGTTAGAAGGAGTGCGCTTATATTAAAAACGATAATATTCAAGCGAAAATTGTGAAAATGTTTAATAAAACATGACTCTTTAAAATACAACAAGAATCTTGGGGGAAATATTTAAATAGCATTTAAAGAAACAATGAATTATGATATTTTTCAATAATTCATAATAATTATAATAATAGGAGCATATCTTACGATTCTTTCTGTCGGGGGAATTTCATATAATAACCCTTTCAGCGTGGCAAATGTATAGATATTTCTTTTTTTTAAAGAAAGACAATCATTCCCGGGTTACGAATAGCCCAACAATGTTTGAAAATCTCCTAATACCACCACAGAAAGCCGAAAATGTTGCTTGTGTTGTGATGGAGGACTTAGCCTGCCGAGGAATCGAACACGCGACGCCCAGGTGGGACCCAAGCGCTGTGCCCACTCAACCACTGACCGGTCAAATATTATCTATTATATTATTATCGTCAAAAATAATAGGTATGTATTTTTTTGAAATTTAAAAACTTTAAGTGTTCAAGAGAAATATGTTATAAAACGGTAGAAATTCGGAATGCCGTGACTTAAGATAGGTTAACTTTACCTTAATTGAAGAAGAGTGCATCTGTTCTTCGTTGAGATCTGTGTTTAATGTATTTTAAAGGTTTCCGTTTTACAAAATAACTAAAATTTTCTTGACGAAATATTGTACTTATAAATATTGTAATTCCGAACGAAAATAAACCAACACCATTTATTAGTTTTACCTTGAACGTAGTAAAAATTTTGTCTGGAAATTTTTACTAACTTTTTTGAATTAACCGCCAAAATTGAAAGTACTTTTATAAGTTCTTTAATATGGCCAAATGAAAAAATCGAGAGCATTGTTTTGGTTCTTGCGGATATAATGTTTTCACCTGCGGCGCTTTATTTTTACCCACTTAGATAGTTTTATTAAACAAATTTTGTTTTATAATATATAAAGTAGGTTTGCGACTCCACCGACAACAAAACAAGTAATATTGTACACACCCTCCCACCAAGGTCCGCATACAAACTAATAATGGATACATTAATAATACTTCAACTAAACAGGTTGATTATTCCTAAAAAAGCGGGTGGTGAATTTAAAAGCGGGTCGCGCTTTGAAAAAGTTTGTATACCACAGCCATATTGTGACGCAGCACTCATTGTAGGTATGTATTCGGTCTGTCGTGACGTCACAAGCATCGCGGTGAGTTGATATGATGTCAGAAAAATTGCCGGAAACAAAATTAAGAACTTTCCCTTTGTCACGTTCATGAATGCAGTGCCTTAAAGCTATCTGTAAGACATACATTTTCTTTTATATTGAGATAGCTGACTACATTTTCAAAATTAAAGTCCGCGGCGTGCATCTTGTACAATACTCGGAAGTGTGATATTTTTGTGTTTGAAAAAAATTAACGCGGTCCGGACGGCTAACACAAAAATTAGTTTCAGTGTAGACCTTGAAGAACGAAAAAAGGTAAAACACAAAGCTCAGTGCGATCTAAACGGTTCAAAACAATGCATGGACTTTTTTATAAATGGACCTTGAGCCAATTTTATTTTCAGCCCGGCGTCATTTTGCCTTTCACAGGGCTTGTCTAGGGTATACTTGGTCGAAGGGTAATAATACAAAGTTTTCGTAAAATGTCATTTCGTTAAAGACATTAAAAGTGCATATTGGCGATTTTCTGAGGGGTTAAACAAATTTTAAAAGATTTATTCATTTGAATATACGGTTTAAAAGTTAGAATAGATTTATTACACCAACAAACACCTATGCAGGTTTTTAATTTTTGGTACAAAATGAATTTATTGGTGAAGGCCAATTTCTTAGGTCATTAATTATGTGGCCAATGGGTTAATAAGTAGTCTCACCTGTAGGGATGTCAGCAAACTTCCTCTCGCAGCGAGCATCCCAAAGCTGCAGAACTCTTGCCGCCCCGGCCACAGCCAGGGTCTGGCTAGATTGCTGCCATTCCATCACCAGCCCAGGACCTGCCAACAACAACAAAATAATGTTTTAAACAGTGGTTAAGTGAATCAACAGAAAACCAACAACACATTTATCGCACATTAAAAATGAGTGAAGTATTGATATGAACTAAAGAAAGCCTATATTTTTTGGGATTGGATATTGCATCTCCAAAACCTACCGTCCCATAGATACAGGACGGGTTGTTTCAATAAATTTGATGAATTCGTCAAATATTTGAAGTTAATTTTCAAGTTCTGTGATTATTTCAGTTTCATGCACCAAATGGCCTAAACTAATATAATAACAGAACTTACACAGAACGTGAAAATTAGCTTCAAATATTTGATGAATTCATCAAATTTTTTTAAACAACCCATCCATAAACTTATTCAAATATATTGTAATGCTGTGTAAGCACACATATTGAATAAATGGAATTTATCTATATGTAAAACAAAAGTCCATGCCAAAATATTGAATTTACATCAGTTACAGATAAAATAAAACGGAAAATTATTATTTTATCACAAAATCTAATTTTCGAAAGTTTGCAAACTTTGCGACGTAGTTCAGCATGTTGTGAAAAGGTTTTTGAATTTAACCTCAACTCTGAGCATTGATGCAAGCAAATTCCAAAACCTATTCACAACATGCCAATTTGGTATATGGCCAAACAAGATAAAGGTGAACACTATCCCCTTCTCCTTCTCTTTTCATTTCCATTAAGCTCGCAACATACCCTAATGTTGAGAAGCTGTTAGCTGGCTCCAGTTAGCAGGGAGCAGTTAGTTAAGTGTAATGAACATACCAGTCCCCTTGGAAGAGTGATTAGTGGGCAGCTGGTTCTGCGGCTCGGCCAGCGCCCGCCACGCCGTGACGAGGCGAGGCTCCCTTCCCCCCGCCGCGCCACGCGCCCCTGCCTGTCCCGGCGCGGGGCCCGGCCTGTACAGTGCCACCGCGCCACAGCTCGCCCCGCACAGCAGCAGGCGCCCCGCGTCGTGCGCGTTCACGTACTGCAGGGCCGTCAGGCGGGCGCCCGGACGCCACTGGCCGTACGAGAGCTTGGCGCCGGTGCCCCAATCCCAGATACTACAATCAAACAACTATATATTAATACAATTTTGTATTCATCCATTATTCAAATCTGTTATAGTATATCCCAATCTTTAATACTGACCTAACGGTATGTATGTTTTACGCATCTTTCTCTTTCGCTTGCAGTCGTTATAAAGTCAGTAAAGTGACAGTACCTGCACGAGAATGGATCGTTTCAAATTCAGGTCTGCATTTAAGTTTGGCTTGTACTGTACAACGAATTATTATTATTATTATTATATAATGAGCAGGCAGCATTCTGCTGATGCGCTCATATCTAATTTCACAATAGTTTGACAGTAAATTTTAATTTTTAACTAAGTTAGTCCTTTCTTCTCTCCAAATATGAATCCAATAGAGCTTTGAATTGGTGTATGTTAGTTGCATCGATGACATGTTGTGGGAGTTTGTTCCAAGTTCCAAGCATCCACCACTCTATTTGCAAGGAAGTGTTTTCTAGGATTAGATGCAAAAGATGAATGATGGAGATGAGTCTGTGGCTGAGTAGGCATCGCGTTTGGGTCCCACCCAAGCGTCCCGTGTTCGATTCCTCGGCTGGCTAAATACTCTATCACAACACAAGCAACATTTTCTGCATACTGTGATAGTAGTAGGAGTTTTCAAATATTGTCAGGTTATTCGTAACCCGGGAATGTTTGTTTTTATTTAAAAACAAAAAAAACATTTTGCCTTCGGATATTAGCTCTACTAGGTTAGTTAAAAATAAAAATGTCACTTCATCTAGTATAGCACTCGTATTATCTGCGTGTTGGATTTAACAGTTTTTCGCCGTTCGCTTCTTTGCAAAATATAGTTATTAGGAAAATAGTGTCAGCCGGCGCATAGCGGGCAGCTCAACATTTTAAATGGCACACTAAGAAAATACTATTCAAGTTCAGTTATAATTTCATCACGGGCTGACTATTTCCCAGTACTTGTACAATAACAGATATTGAATAGGATGAAATTTGATGAATTGTTCAAATTCTGTGAAAGCACCTGTCCTTGGGGTTAAAAGGGAAGTTTAAGCAATATGGCACCTACCCAAAAGAGTCCTTGGCTGCAACGGCAATGTGCTGATCGTAGGGATGAAAGATAATGACAGATGGAGGCAGTGGACTTCTGGCGTTGAATACTTGTGACTCGAGTCTGCTGACTGGCATGCGTAGTTGCTCTTCTGATGGGAACAACATTAAACAATCAACATTAAAGATAATGACAGATGGAGGCAGTGGACTTCTGGCGTTGAACACTTGTGACTCGAGTCTGCTGACTGGCATGCGTAGTTGCTCTTCTGATGGGAACAACATTAAACAATCAACATTAAAGATAATGACAGATGGAGGCAGTGGACTTCTGGCGTTGAACACTTGTGACTCGAGTCTGCTGACTGGCATGCGCAGTTGCTCTTCTGATGGGAACAACATTAAACATTAACTAAGAAAATTAGGCTTATTGTGTGCGCTTACTGTGGATAGCGATTGAGTCGCCAACTGTTTTTTTCAGTCTCTCCATGAGCGAAGGCCCTAACTCTTGTATCTATCAGTTTTCAGAAAGTAAAAGCAATAAAGTTAATAGTGATGTAAAACAGGCAGTTAACCCCTCCGAATTTTCGCGAATATTCGCTTGAGATGTCTCAAACGAAATGACATTTTACGAAAACTTTGTGTTATTACCGCTTCACAATTAAAGCTCTATATATGAAACATTTCTGAACGTAGCCGAATGTAAAAACTGTTTTAGAAAGGTTACAAAATAAGCTTTCGAATTATTGTATTACAAATAAATATTAACATTTGTAAATATTAAAATTTAGAATGCAAACATTAAAAAAAATGTAAAAATGACTCACGTGATGTTTTTATGTGAAAACGATACTAAAATCACAGATTATGTAACCAACTTCGACCAAGTATACCCTAGACAGGCCCTGAGAAAGGCAAAATGACGCCGGGCTGAAAATCAAATTGGCTCAAGGTCCATTTATAAAAAAGTCCGTGCATTGTTTTGAACCGTTTAGATCGCACTGAGCTTTGTGTTTTACCTTTTTTCGGTCTTCAAGGTCTACACTGAAACTAATTTTTGTGTTAGCCGTCCGGACCGCGTTAATTTTTTTCAAACACAAAAATATCACACTTCCGAGTATTGTACAAGATGCACGCCGCGGACTTTAATTTTGAAAATGTAGTCAGCTATCTCAATATAAAAGAAAATATATGTCTTACAGATAGCTTTAAGGCACTGCATTCATGAACGTGACAAAGGGAAAGTTCTTAATTTTGTTTCTGGCAATTTTTCTGACGTTATATTAACTCACCGCGATGCTTGTGACGTCACGACAGACCGAATACATACCTATAATGAGTGCTGCGTCACAATATGGCTGTGGTATACAAACTTTTTCAAAGCGCGACCCGCTTTTAAATTCACCACCCGCTTTTTTAGGAATAATCAACCTGTTTAGTCGAAGTATTATTGATGTATCCATTATTAGTTTGTATGCGGACCTTGGTGGGAGGGTGTGTACAATATTACTTGTTTTGTTGTCGGTGGAGTCGCAAACCTACTTTATATATTGTAAAACAAAATTTGTTTAATAAAACTATCTAAGTGGGTAAAAATAAAGCGCCGCAGGTGAAAACATTATATCCGCAAGAACCAAAACAATGCTCTCGATTTTTTCATTTGGTCATATTAAAGAACTTATAAAAGTACTTTCAATTTTGGCGGTTAATTCAAAAAAGTTAGTAAAAATTGCCAGACAAAATTTTTACTACGTTCAAGGTAAAACCAATAAATGGTGTTGGTTTATTTTCGTTCGGAATTACAATATTTATAAGTACAGTTTGGCAAGAAAGTGCAGAAAATAAATGATGGCGCTGCGATCGTTTTCTAGTTTTAAATGGCAATACCAAGATGGCTCATAAGACAAAGAACGTATGTTTTAAAAAAACACTTCTGGCAAAATGCATATTTCATAGCGTATTTGTATTTTCAAAAAATTTGCACAAAAAACTGTAATTTAATAGAAGCAAAATAAAACAAAACAAGTTTTAAGTGGGCTTTTATTCCGATATAAAAACGCAGGTACTTAAAAATTTAAGTCTATTAATTCAACACCCGACATGTAATTATTGTCTTCGTCCTCGTGTGATTCTTCTTCTTCCGTATCTTTATCTTCATCTAAACGCAGTTCATCAATATCATCATATATATTACTGCCTCATGCATAATATTCTGTATCAATTTTCATCACGTGTTTGCAACAATTTTTCCAATCATCAGCACTTATGCTATTACATAATGCCCATTTTCCGTTTTCCCGGTGTTTCAAATTTTCCATCTGCCTTTTCCCCTTCCTTGACAATTCGTCTTACCGTTGATTCAGATTTACCTGTGTGTGAAAAATCATTAAAATTATTATTATATAAGGGAGTTTTAAAAACACACACTAGATAATATTCACTTGGAAAGAAAGAAAGAGAAAACGAGAAAAAAGTAATTTTTCTACGAGTTTAATATTATTATTTTTTATTGAGTTATTCCCTTTTTCTTGTGGCCGCATATTAACTGTCAAAATGAAGTGTCAAAATCAGATTTTTTTACCATAACCTCAAATCAGATTGTTATGGTTATTATCGCTCGAAAATTGGCATAAATCTTGTAATACTAATGAAATTTATTAAACAAACTATACTACGTACCAGTCATTTCTGCAGTTCGTTTGCAAACATCTTCTAAATTAAAAAGAAGCTTCTTCGCGTGACACTCGGCTAGGCAGCGTTGAAAAACGCAGAATATAACCCCTCTTGTATCACTATGTAATAATTTATTCATTTTAATTAAATTCAGGCAAACAATGAATAAAAATATTATCAAATCAGCGATATTCTACTCAGATTTAAGACAATAAATCAACCGTAACACGCGATAATATGACAGCCATAGGAAACGTCATATAATTCGGTGTTGCCATAGTAATGAACACGTTTAGTTCCAATTGAATTAATTTCTACACTTTCTTGCCAAACTATACAATATTTCGTCAAGAAAATTTTAGTTATTTTGTAAAACGGAAACCTTTAAAATACATTAAACACAGATCTCAACTCTCAACTTCTTCAACTAAGGTAAAGTTAACCTATCTTAAGTCACGGCATTCCGAATTTCTACCGTTTTATAACATATTTCTCTTGAACACTTAAAGTTTTTAAATTTCAAAAAAATACATATTATTTTTGACGATAATAATATAATAGATAATATTTGACCGGTCAGTGGTTGAGTGGGCACAGCGCTTGGGTCCCACCTGGGCGTCGCGTGTTCGATTCCTCGGCAAGCTAAGTCCTCCATCACAACACAAGCAACATTTTCGGCTTTCTGTGGTGGTATTAGGAGATTTTCAAACATTGTTGGGCTATTCGTAACCCGGGAATGATTGTCTTTCTTAAAAAAAAAGAAATATCTATACATTTGCCACGCCGAAAGGGTTATTATATGAAATTCCCCCCACAGAAAGAATCGTAAGATATGCTCCTATTATTATAATTATTATGAATTATTGAAAAAAATCATAATTCATTGTTTCTTTAAATGCTATTTAAATATTTCCCCCAAGATTCTTGTTGTATTTTAAAGAGTCATGTTTTATTAAACATTTTCACAATTTTCGCTTGAATATTATCGTTTTTAATATAAGCGCGCTCCTTCTAACTTTCTTATTAACATATCTCCCCTTCCTCTTCTTTTTGAGCGCTTACTGCCGGGTCACCACGAATTTTTGTTATTTTTTATTTATTATACGCAAAAAAACTTAATGTTTTCAGTAACCGATTCAAAACTTTAAAGAAAGATTATAGTTTTTGGCTAATACCTTTTGCAAAATAGAACAGAATCCTGTGAATAATTTCGACGCATCCGCCGCCAAGACCTGGACTAATATCACTCCATTAACCTGGGCACCCATGCTTAGTCACCAAATGTAGCGAACCACTTGGGGTGACCTATAGCAGAGGCGTTGGTTATCCAATAAATGGTTTCCGAGGCGGCGCGGGCGGTACCCATATTCGCCTCCGAAATGAATCGCTTGTCACAATAAAGTTTAAAAAAAATTAATAAAATTTATAAATGTCTCGTGTCCCCCTTGAAAACCACTGGTATTAATACAGCTTGTCGAAACTGTCCATGAGACCAAAACGTGAACGAACTGTTGATGTGTTAGTGCGAAGAATTACACAGCAGGATAACTCGGTGGACAGTTGTATATTGCCGGGAACGCGTATGCAAGATGGCGGAATTCGAAGGAGAGTTTTGTTGCGAAATTAATGTTACTGGTGTTACTTTCATTGTGGTGTTCTCTATGGAAGGGCGTGTCTAGATATACTTGGTCGAAGGTAACCAACAATACTTATTCTATTGTATAAATGTACAATAAACACTTTTGTCACCTCACTTTTTTATCATTTCATATAAAAATATTTAATAAAAATTAACAATGTCGAGCGGGGTCGAGCCGCCGGTCCGAAATTTGGAGGGAAAAATTATGTGTCAGATTGCGCGAATGAAAGAATATTCTTGTTATGTATTTCTATGGACAACTGTATGTATTTCATTGTTCCACTATCGACCTTTTACTTTTTGTTTTAGGGATGTTACTAAAAGAATAACGGAGTTAGAACGATTTCTATGGAGACACACGTGTTGACGTATAAACACGCTTATTGTACTTGACTGCTGTCGTATTTCTAACGCATATATCTGCTTAAGTTGGTGACCGGTTAAATTGATTGAATTATTATTATATAATACTCTTATTTAAATTGTAAATAAGACTGTTTGTACATTATGGTGCCCAGCTTGGTAAAAATTAATAAAATCTAATTGATTCTCGAACAGTGCTTGTGATAAAGTTTTTGAAAAGCTTTATTATTAGATATTAAGGATAGATCTTACCTCTTGCTTCTTTCCTAAGGGTTTTATTCCGGCTATACCTCCATTGCCTCTCTTGGTACATGCGACTTTCAATATCCTGCAAGGTAAAAGAAAAAAACATTTACTCAACATGCTTTTTGTAGGAAGTGTCAAAAAAGGCCAAAGAAGCCCAAATCTCATCACATCCAGTAACACTTTTCTATTCAAACTTACACAACTTTTTAAAATACATAATGTTTGATAGACTAAAACCATATCAACACCAATGACAAATACATAATGCAGAGATACTTATAACTGGACGCTCCACCTTCAAAACCCTCTCCTTCTTTCATTGGTTTTGAAATGAACAATTTTCTGGTTTGTTGGCTGTGTGTTTTATTGATTACAGTTTGTTCTCTTCGCATAGTGGAGGATAGTTGGTGGAGGTCATGGGGGATGCTCAGGTTGTTCAGCCTGTCAACAGCATCGGAAGTCACTTGGTTCAGCACTTGTTGGTTTGCCTCTGGCAAACTGATGAAGATGAAGGGGACATGTCATGTGTTTTGATGTTTGAATAAGTTCAGATTTACACAATTCAGAATTCTTTAGGAACATTTGTGCATCATATCGTCGTTCCAACGCCAAAGTTGCAAATCTGCATTTTTGCCAGTTTTCAGTTAAATATGCCAAATTTTTTTGATTTTTTTTATGTTAATGGAGCATACCATGCTAATCTATTTTTTATTACACATTATTATGTATAAACTATAGATTTAATGGATATTAATGAATAAGAAGCTGGTTTAGTAATAATATAAATCGATTTATGGCATCAATTCTAAAGTTAAAACCTTAATATCTCCGAATGATTTTATTACAAATTGGCATTTACCCGAAGATATGTGTACACACTGCAGCTGCACCGGATACAGTTTAGTGAATGCCTCAACAACAAACCTTGACTTAAAAATCTACAGGTTGGGTATTCCGAAAACTGACAAACCCAGAAGTATAAAAGTTGAATTTCCGGAAGCCAAATGGCCGAAAATTCTTCTTAAAAAGAAAAACACTCTGAAAAATAATATCAGAATTTACCAAGACCAGTCCTTTCTACAACGGAAACAATTAACAGATTTGAGAGAAGAACTAGAAAAAAGGAAGTCTTCTGGTGAAACGGACATTACAATTAAATACCTAAATAACAATCCTACTATCGTTAAAATGCACCCAAAAAACTAAACACAAAAATGTTAATACATCATCAAAATGTACGAGGACTACAAACAAAATTACAGGACCTGAAATCAAACTTACCTACTTTAAACCACGACTCTAACGCCCTAACTGACACTTCAGAATTGGGATTCTTTAATCATACCCAGAATCTTTCTGATCATAATAATACTGCAGAAAAACTAAAAAACCACATAAGAATTAAAAATATATCATGCCACAAACATCCGAGCACATCAAAAGGAAAAACCTCAATGTCCTTTATGTACCTAAATGTGAGAAGTTTGAAAGGTAAACTAGATGACATCAAATGCCTACTTAAATCTACGAAATCGAACTTCAACATTATCCTACTATGTGAGACCTGGCTCAAAGAAGCGGACCTAAAGTACGTCAACCTTGAAGGATACAAACACGAAGCATCTTGCCGGCCGCAGGGAGCTGGAGGCGGAGTCTCTATATTTATAAAAGATTCTTTGGAATATAATATGATTAATAACACTAGTGACCCCGACAACAACTTTCTATGGCTTCATGTAAACAAGCTCAATCTATAAATAGGTTTAGTGTATAAAAAACCAAATACTGTTTTCAAAGACTTCCTGGAAACACTATCCTCTCATCTAGAATCGTATAAAAGAGGTATTGTATTTGGAGACTTCAATATAAATCTGCTTGACTCAACCAATATACATACTTGTAAATATACGAATACAATTAGATTTAATAATTACACTATTTTGAACAAAATAAACAAAAAACACGCCACACGCATCACAGAAAATACAAACACAATCATAGATCATGTACTCACAGATACAAAACTATCATACTCACTAACGAACTGTGATAATTCCATATCTGATCACAATATACTACTCCTTGACGTAATTCACACATATGTTAAAAGCACATCTTTAAAATCGTCCGAAAAATATACACACATTAATCTTGATAATCTAAAGAATGATATCATGCAAAATCCATTTCATCTAAATATGAATGACAACTCGGTATTAAATTATGACAATCTTGTAAACTACTTGAAAAACAAAATTAATTCTAATAGTACCACTAAAATTAAAACCAAAAACATAAATAACCCAGACTGGATAACCAAAGACCTTATAAAATTAATCAATAAAAAGAATAAATTACATCTGAAACTAAAAAAACAACCAAATAATACCTTATTAAAAGCAGAATTTTTAAAAATAAGAAATAATGTCACTACAAAAAAACGAAACTTAAAACAAACTCACTACAGTAATCTTTTTAAAAAATGCGAAAATAACAGTAAAAAAACTTGGAACTTAATTAATAATATTTTTAAGAACCAATCTTACACCTCAAGAAATTTTTGTAATAAATTAATCGTTAATGATGAAATAATCACTAACAATGTAGAGATATGCGACCAATTTAACAATTTCTTTTGCAACATTGGCTCCTCCCTAGCCGCTAATATACATGGCAAAGTCAAACACAATCCAGCCAATGAAATAACGTTAGAGCATGAGAGCATTGAATCTTTATATCTCCAGCCCACTACAGAGTTAGAAATAAGTCAAATATTAAAATCTCTAAAACCAAATGCAAGTGCTGGTTACGATTCACTCAAATGTAAGACAGTGCTAAGTCTCTCCACTGAATTGATACCTACTTTAACAAAATTAATCAATCAATGTTTTAAAGAGGGAACTTTTCCCGATAATTGTAAAATTGCTAAGGTGATACCAATTCACAAAGCTGGGTCCAAAACAAATACCTCGAACTACAGACCCATCTCAATTTTACCAATTTTATCTAAAATTTTTGAACGCGTAATTTACGAAAGATTAAACAATTTTCTGCTAAAAAAAAAATTCCTATATAAAAAACAATACGGCTTTAGGAAAAAATCAAACACACTAGGAGCAATAAATGACTTAATTAATAAACTGAGAAGCGGCATTGATGGTGGAAATTATATTTTATCTATATTAGTTGACCTTCAAAAAGCATTTGATACAGTTAGTCATGACATACTTCTCAAGAAACTCGAGAAAATTGGTGTAGTTGGTCCTGCTCTCAATCTACTCAAATCATATCTTAGCAATAGAAAGCAATTCGTTAGCATTAACAATCAAAATAGCAAATACGTTCCAATAAACTATGGAGTTCCGCAGGGGTCCATACTAGGTCCACTACTGTTCCAAATTTACATCAACGATATTTCGCAATTAATTTTAAATGGTGAAATCTTTTTATATGCTGATGATACAGCAATTTTCTACTGGGGTAAAGATTTAAACATCTTACTAGAAAATGCACAAAGAGACCTAGAAAAAATCAACAGTTGGCTCCAATCAAATGTTTTAACAATGAATGTTAAAAAAACAGGATACATGATTTTAAGCTCAACCCGTAAAATAATTCCTCCTCATGTACCCTTAAAAATTGAAAACAACGACCTGCAAATCCTGATCCAGGAAAAATATCTTGGGCTGTGCATTGATCAGCATTTGACATTTAAACAACACATACAAGGTATTAAAGATAAAATCATCCCCTTAATTAGCGTATTTAGCCGGCTATCATATCTGTTGCCAAATAAATTAAAAATAGGTTTATATTATAGTCTCGTACACTCACATTTAAATTATTTGATTGAAATCTGGGGAAACGCATGTGAAACACACATAAATGAATTACAGGTAATACAAAACAAGGTAATCAAAAAACTATTTAATTACAAGCCCAGAACATCCACAAAAAAATTATATATATGGAAACAAAACTATTAACATTAAGAAAACTATATGAATACAATACATGTCTCCTTATATACAAAATACAAAATAATCTCGTACACACAAACACCGAATTCATTAAAACGTCCCAAGTACATAAACACTTTACACGACAACGTGATAACATACATTTAAACACCATCCACACTAACTATGGTAAACAATCCATTGGTTACGAGGGGGGCAACTTATATAATTGTCTCCCAAATGACATTAAAAACGAAAAGAAGCTGGGTAAATTTAAAAAAAAATTATTTATATTTATTCTTGATAAACAAAATAATGAAATAGAATAGCACTGTATTGAAATATTTATTTATCTTAATGTGTATAATTATTTCTAGTTAAATGAGTGAAAATGTAATTTTCTTTTAACTGGAATAAAAAAAAAAAAAAAAAAAGAAGTCTACATCATTCGAGAGAGAAAACCCTAGCAGTTTAATAGTGGGTCAAGGTGTTTGTTTTTCAGTCCAAAAGGGGTGAAGGGATAAGAAAGTAAAACATCAAAATTAAAAGTGCAATAAATAAAACATAATAGTATCATCCCGCTACCTTCTGCCATTGTTCCTCATCCGCAGTGCCGGCAAAGTGGCTGCTGGCCCAGTTCACGAACTGCGTGGTGACGATGGGGCGCCGCGATGCCCCCGGGGGCTCTCCAGTGCCCCCGCCCGTGGCGGCTCCTGCGCTCCCAGCGCGCCCGGCCCCCTCCTCTGATATGGTGACGGGCAAGACGGCGCGGCGACTGCGATTACCTGAGGGGGGGGGTTCATTCAAAACATATATTTGAGGAATGTGATTAATTCAATTTACAAAAGATGGTTAAATTTGTGGCTCCGGACATCAAGTAATGTGACCTGCAATTTAGTATAATTTTAACCAATTGCATATATAAATTGATAATAGTCTAATTAATGTCCGTAAAAAATATTCCACTGAATTTACACATTTTCTGACAACTTAATTGAATATCTTTGCTGTTCAGGCAAAAGTCACTAAACTACAATATGTACACGTTTTTGAGATAAAGCAAATTTGAAAACTAAAATGTGTTGTATAAATTTTAAAATACGGTTTTTAACCCTTCGAATAATAAGAAAATTAAATCCGTTCCACTTTCGTCAGTCAGTCAGGTTTGGCGCGCAAAATTTCTGATTCTTCCCATATATTGTAACTGTACCATTGTATTGGTTATTTTTCATCACTTTTCAAAAAAAAAAATTGTTCTAAAATTTAGATAAAATTATCTTTCTAATGTGTATATTAGAAATTAATAATTTTGTGTCTAAATATTTAAATTTTGACATTGAAAATGTAAATTGGTTTAAAAATAACATACCTGCGGTTATTCCCCAAAAAAGTATGTAAAATAAGAGAAAATTAAAATTTTAAATAGACATTCCTTTTCTCAAGAAAATTTGTAATAAAACTGTCACTTCTTTTTATCATTTTCATACAATTTTAAATTAAAATTAAATGTTTAACTTTGTTGTTTTTGTCTGACGTCCAAAAATTTATAACAAACTGTTTATTTTTTTTAAAGCTTTTTTTGTATTTTACGATGCCTTTCCGAAAAAACTTTTCAATCCACGTATGCCTTAGGCATTTATATAATGAATTAATATTACTTTTCTTATTTTCTTGCACTATTTCGTGAAATTTAGAACAATTTTGATCAAAACGGACAAATAACTTGAAAAAAATCACTTTTTTTTTTTTTTTTACATGAGCTCCACACAGGAGGCCCTGAGGAAAACAATTTCCCTCAGGGCCTATGTCATCTTTGGGGATGCTGTGTGGAGGGTTTTTTTAAGGAAAGGAAGGAGAGGAGAGTTCTGGGAAGGAAAAGGGTTTAAGGGGTGGGTAGGAATCTGGGGTTCAGTGTGTCTTGGTCATCCGCCTCCAAGACCTAGACAAACCTCACCCCATGAACCCGGGCACCCCTGCTAAATCACCAAACGTAGCGAACTACTTGGGGTGACCTATGGCAGAGGTGTTGGTTATCCAATAAAGGTTCCCGGGGCGGCGGTACCCATTCCCGCCTCCCAAATTGACTTCATTTTAATCGCAACTATGCACGTTAACCAGCCTATATGACATCGATTTATAAGGCTAATTCAATTGTTTATAGAACAAAGTCGATCGTATTGTTAAGAAGAAACGGAAAAAACTACAAAATATATTAAAAAAACCGATCTCCGAATGCTGTCTCAACAGTCAATTTCAACTGATTTCAACGGTTTTAGACATGAACATAGTGATGTGCAGATTCTAAATCGGAACATGAATCGATTCTCGCGCGTAAACGGGGACAGTTGTGATATTGCGTATAAAATGTATAAACGTTTAGTTTAAATGGAATTCTACGAATTAAAATTGATAAAAATAAATAAGTACGTAATGCTTCTTTATTCTTATCAATTTTAATTCGTATAAAATTTATAAACGTTAAGTTTAAATGGAATTCTACGATTTAAAATTGATGAGAATAAATAAATTGATAAAAAAAGAGAAAATGTGGCAAGTCGAATAAAAAAGGGGCAAATATAGGGAATAAACACGCGCGAAACGGAAACTAAAAGGGCGAAAGAGCTAGCTCTCTCTCATAATGGATTCCAGGCATCGATGGAAACAAAATATAAATTTTATTGGTAGGTAAAATTATTCTATAATTCGGTTATGGCACACATTCAACGGTAATTTCTGAGTTATTGCCTAACAGACTAATTATTCATTTATCACGCCGCCGCCGTTTCTCCACAGGGGAAGGCAGAGAACCTAACTGGTACGTAGAAACAACGGTTAGAGATTATTACACATTTTGTAAATACGCTGATTATTGTTTTGACCCATTTAAAAAATATATTAACTAAGCATTTTAACAATACCTACATATATATTTAAATGGGTCAAAATAATAATCTGCATATTTACAAGATGTGTAATAATCTCTAACCAGTAGGCTTCTTAGGCAATAACTCAGAAATTACCGTTGTATGTATAAATTATGTACGTCATGTAATTACATTCAACAATGGTTTCGTAAATATGCGAATTATTATTTTGACCCCTTTAAAAAATAAATGTACGTACGTATACATATTTTTTGAAAATGAGTCGTGTGTTTGAAGCAACGAACAACAATCATTTTGCAAGAAAATATGTTTCACAAATTGTATGCAAAACTATTTGAATTGTATATGCCTTTAGATGAGTGTTTTATTTTATTTGGAAAACTAACAGTCGTAATAATTAATAATGCGTGATAAAATATGTGTTATTTAACCAGTAATAGGTTTTCACTCATGTATAAAAACATTTTACGAAAAAAACTTTAAATTGGTGTAAATGTTGACGGATTGGAAATTAGTTTGCGAATGTGTCTATATTCTAACAAGGAATTCAATACTATACATCTTCTTTCAAATATTTTTTTCTCTGGTGAATATTTTAGACTTCATGACAGGATTTTTGATGAGAAATGTGAGGTAAATTTTTTTTTTCGAAAATATCTATTTTTTTGGAGCGCGTAACTTAAAAACGGCTTGTAATTCATAAATTACGTAAAGAATAAAAGATGTAGATAAATGTATGATCTTTCATTTATTATTTAGAAAAAATGCCCTGCGATGAACCTTTTTCGAGATATAAGCGGAAACCTGAAAATTGGGACCTTCCCCACCCCCGCCCCACTCCACCCCTAGCACACCACCTAAATGTCAAGACTTTTGGTATGTTCACACCTTAAACAAGTTTTTGAAGGAATCGCTTAGGTACCTGCTCACGCCCTCTTAACCTCCTTTTGTGCCATTCTTTGACTGGACTAATAGATAGATATTGTACTAATTGAAAACATACATTCTTCAATATTACTTAGTAACAAATCCTTGATAGTGCTTTGGACGTTCAACTAGGAAGATATTTCCGTTTTCTTACATTCTTCATTCATGCTACATTATAGTAAAGATAAATTAAAAGATGGTGATAATTTACAAGAAAAAAAATCACCTTAAAAATATTATATTTTGTGACAAGTTCATTCGAGATTAAAAGCTGTGGACAATTAAAACACGCGTAATCCTTAAGGCTTTGATGCCTTTTGAAATTTGACTGAAAAAATTTAACAAAACTTACCATCAAAACAAGGAACTTTAAAAAGTGACCGATAAAATTTGCCTGAATGGTAAAAGTAATTTATTTTACCAAACAAAAAGAAGAGCCTGTTACAACGAAATATTGATTTTCAGTAGTACATAAAAACTACGCAGCTTGATTCGGAAAACTAATTATTGAAACATAGATTATCCTGGACAAATATCACAGGGCCATTTCTTATTTATTTTCTTGTCAATATCGACTTAGCTATCGACGGCGCAACCGTACCCCATAACCATAGTTAAAAAAATCTATACAAATAGATATCTACTTATATTTTCATAAAATACAAGATGTACTTTTTTCCATTTCATTACCGATATTAAATAGTATAAGTATTTTTTATACTTATACTCATAATAATAATATTTATCAAAAAAATAAAATAATGTTCTACAAAATAACTACTAAAAATATATATACTTTTTCGAAATAATGTCGGTTCCGTTTTAATTTGAATTTTGGTGATCCCATCCCTAGCGATTTGAAACAAACAGATTCTGACAGATGATAAATTTCGACATTCGGCGTGATAAAATTTAAAAAATCTTTAGAAATACGTTAGAACAACGTTAATGTTTTTCTTGAATAATGAATAGAAATATATGTTTCTACGATATGCACAAAAATATCCATCAAATACAGGAAATTCAATTAGTTATGATGAATTTAAAAATGGGTTTGCAGTGGTTTTAGAAATTTAAAATTTTCTATATCAGATTATTACATTATTGTTTAGCCAATACTAATGAAATTTAACATAAACACGTAGACAATATATTGATTAACAAATATAAGTGAGCTTAGCTGGATATTTCGACTTATTTTTTATTAAAAACAGTTTTTTGTTGGGTCGAACCGCGCTTCGAAAATCAGCATTACGTCATAAATTGGCGCGAAAAAAATCATCTCTTATGATCGGATTTGTAAAATATCTGAACAACATAGCTCATATATTGCTATAGAAAAGAGAAGCGTTATTTCATTCGCTTTCTAACATAAAAGAAATCACAAATTTTTGCATGATAGGAAGAGAGATATCTAACTTTTAATAATGCACGGTCGCTCAGGGACAATCTGGGTCTCCTGTGATATAACGGCATATGATGTATTGGGACAACTTGGGTCTCCTGTGATTAAACGGGTTAAGAGAACGTAATGAAAATGTCATAATTTTATAATAATAGAAAAAAAATAAAAGCATTCACGTAAGATTATTTCTCTAACATTTTCATATATTTCAAAACTTATGCATGTGGGTCAGTGACTTTTGCCGGAACGGCGACGATAATGCGCTTTTTGTAGTGTTGCGTAAGATGAGAAAGGGGAATCTTTTTTACATTTAACGCATTCATAATCATTAAACCACTTGTAGCACATTGGTGAATCACTTTACAACCCAGGATTGACTTCTGACATCATCATTAGTCAGGATTGACTTCTGACATCGTCATTAATCAGGATTGACTTCTGACATCATCATTAATCAGGATTGACTTCTGACATCATCATTTATCAGGATTGACTTCTGAAATCATCATCAATCAGGATTGACTTCTGACATCAACATTAATCAGGATTGACTTCTGACATCATCATTAATCAGGATTGACTTCTGACACCATTAATCAGGATTGACTTCTGACATCATCATTAATCAGGATTGACTTCTGACATCATCATTTATCAGGATTGACTTCTGAAATCATCATTAATCAGGATTGACTTCTGACATCAACATTAATCAGGATTGACTTCTGACATCATCATTAATCAGGATTGACTTCTGACACCATTAATCAGGATTGACTTCTGACATCATCATTAATCAGGATTGACTTCTGACACCATTAATCAGGATTGACTTCTGACATCATCATTAATCAGGATTGACTTCTGACATCATCATTTATCAGGATTGACTTCTGAAATTATCATTAATCAGGATTGACTTCTGAGATCAACAATAATCAGGATTGACTTCTGACATCATCATTAATCAGGATTGACTTCTGACACCATTAATCAGGATTGACTTCTGACATCATCATTAATCAGGATTGACTTCTGACACCATTAATCAGGATTGACTTCTGACATCATCATTAATCAGGATTGACTTCTGACATCATCATTTATCAGGATTGACTTCTGAAATTATCATTAATCAGGATTGACTTCTGAGATCAACATTAATCAGGATTGACTTCTGACATCATCATTAATCAGGATTGACTTCTGACACCATTAATCAGGATTGACTTCTGACATCATCATTAGTCAGGATTGACTTCTGACTGAGGGACTGGCATCTTATCAATAATGCTGTTCGATTTGGCTGGTAGAGGGTGTAGCTCCCAACTAGTAAAATTAGAGCAATGATCCCTGATCTCTCAGAACCTTGGAACTGATCACACAATTCACACAACAACCACATCCATCAAACCAAAGTGCCATATGTACATTCATTTCACTAAATAAGGACAAATTATCTCCTCAGGCATCGAACATATTTTGTCAGAAGGTTCAACTATTTCTGCTTTGTATTAAAATCCAAATAAATGAAATATTTCTGAACGAATCTGAAAACTAAAAACTGGTTTTGGAATGGTGATGAAATATGCTTTCAAATTTTATAATTCAAAATAAACATATAATTTTTTATATATTATTATAAAAATTTTGAATGCAAACATAAAAAAGTTTTAAAAATGGCTCACCTTACATTTTTTCTAACCAAAATTAATGATAATGAAAAAAAAACCAAATACACATTTTCTTAGACAAATGTATAGTAAACTTTATCTTCACCTCGCTTTTTCGTCATTCTATGTAAAAATAATTAATAAACAATTCCCAAAGTTCCAGAATATTTTTCAAATTGGGGTCGGAAATTTGGTTTCATAAAGGCCTACATTTTAATTGTTTTGTGGTTAACTTTTAGATTTGAATATAAAGCCTGGTGTTTTCTCTTTCCATCATATTTCTCACCATGATAGTAAGGGAGACATGACAATTTCTAGGAGACCCGTATGAAGTGTTTGCAAAAGCAAATAAATTAGCCTAAGGGGTTAAAAATACACATATTAAGCATCTCACTACTTTTTTCATTCCTTTACTTTAAATTTACAACAAAAAATATATGTAATAGTAAAGAGAGAAGGGCTCACCTGGTAGAGGCAGTGTTCGTGCGTGATCGTGGATATAGGTGGCTCTAGTATTGGGGGACGGAGGAAGCGACGAACTGCTCCCGCTACCGTTGCCATTTCCCCCAAACCTCCCCTCCACACAAAGCTCCCGAGATGTACTTAACTCCAGAATCTGGACAAAACATATCACAACATTTAACTCTCCCATTCTTACCCCAAATCAGAGTTTTGGAGTGTTACTGGAAAGGACAAAAAGAATATTTAGAGACTTGGTTGTTTCGCGATTTTATGAAGGACACTAGTGACTCCCTACTTCACCTGACCTTCAGGAACATAAAGGTAAATAGCAACACTAATTAAAGTAAATACGTAATCAAACCTCAGGGCAGACATCAGTCTAGTGAGGCGGGTAACTTTCATGTACATGAAAAAACTTAAAATTTTACAAAAACCCGGGTTACCGGCAGTGAAATGAATTAGATCTATAATAATTTACCAGAATGAAAAATTGATTTCTCTTTGCAGATGTGTAATTGTATACAGCATATTGGAAAGGAGCTCACCTGATTTTTAATATAGCTGACAATCTTTTTACACATGTCGGCCACGTGAGGATGGGGGTCTGTGCACATAGAGCACAGCACAGACCACAGCTTCATGTAGACGGATCCAAAACCTGAAAATAATAATGTACATACGTATGTTATATAAAGAAGAAAAATACCAATATCGATAGATTAACTACAATTTTTTTTAAAAACATGTCATGTTTGAGCAAGACCTCGCCTCATGGCTAGTAAAACTAGCATCGGCAGTCTGTGCTGAAAAATTATTCTAGTTGCAATACAACATGTTTTATACATTATTTTAGAGTGGTCAAAGGGTCTCCCTAAACCGACCTCTCCTAATCATGCCCGCCACACAGCTGATGAGCAGGCGCATCTGCCATCAAGACCTCACCCGATGAACGCGGGCACTCCTGTTATGTAGCCAAACATAGCGAACCACTTGGGGTGACTAAGGCAGAGGTGTGTTGGTTATCCAATAACGGGGAGGCGATACCCGCTTCCCAAAATGAAAATTTTATTTATTTATTACACGCCGTAGTGGGTTTTTACATTCTTTGTTTATAAGTTAAATATCACAGTACATTTAAATACTTTAAAACTAAAACAATAAAGAAAATATAATATATTGAAAAAAAAATTTAACAATAAAAAAATTATCAACGACTATTTGTGTCTAGATGTATAAAAGAATTGGAAGAAACAATGAAATAAATAATAAATTTATTTATTTGTTTACTCGTGTACGGCGCTAGTAACTTCGAGAACGGCTATTAATTTAGTGAGCACGCACCATATTGTGAACGTACTCGAATGTTCTGCCGCCGAATTCCGAAGCGTGAGTAACAGTCGGGACTTTTTGGAATGGCCGGATTTTATCGGCCGTCGCCGTGGGCTCGAGGTATATGCTTCTGGGCATTTCGATGAGATTCCAGTGGCGGTGTAATTATTTTGTTGCAGAGTGGGCACATATTAACTGTGGGAGCGAATAGTGGCCACCACAGGGTTAATAGCCAACCTCTGACAGAAGAAGAAGGAATACTTTGGTTGCAATGCCATCTTGCATACTAAACAATGATTCTAATCACCTATAGTGGGCAGTCCTTGCAGGTTACCCGTGGAGCCCAGAGAAGCTATGGAACTGGAACTGGACACCCTCATGAGGCGCTCCGAGGGACTGGAGGGGAGACTGGTGTCCAGGGCATCACGCCCCGTGTCAATGGCACCGCCCGAGTATATCCGGCTGCGCTCTCTGAAAATATTCATAGGTTATTGCAACATACATACATAGAGTAACCAAAACTCTTCAAGGGTGAACTCTAGTGCGGTAAAATTTGAAATCAGGAATTTATAGGACAATGCAACTGTTTTAGCTTGAGCACTTCATAAGCTTTTAAACATCCATGTTTAATGATAGATTTATTACATACCTTCACATTCATACATCGTCTCATACTTATTTTTCACCATGTCGGAAGTTAGTTCTTTTGCGGATCGCAGTGTATCAAATGTCAGCGACACAAAACCTTTCTTCGAATAAATGGAGACAGTGATGACGGAAGTGATACCATAGCAATACAAGAATCAGAATCAGTATCTGATTCACTTGATCGTGTCTTTCTCGGACGTCCCTGACTTCTTCTACCATTTGTATTTGCATTATATATCCTGATGTGTAAATGAGGCAAAAAGTGTGCCAAGACCGAGTTGTATGGCAGTCCGTCCCCTATGCCCGCCCCTGCGGGAAATGGCGTGTTTAGTTATTTAATTTATGAAAGACACAATGTGTCAAATGGCTTAAGGAAACGACGGTCAGATGGTCAGATGGCCGAGCCTCATGACTATAGAATAAAGAATATAACTAGAGATGGCAAAATTTAGCATTAATTTTCAGATTTTTTAGCATTAACAATTGGAAATTTAGCGTTTTATAGCATTTTGAGGCATAATTTAGCGTTTTGTAGCAAAATAGAAAAAAATGTATTTCCTGAATGTTTTTAGCGCATATTTTAAGTATTTTTGGTAAAATATATGTTTAACCTTCGTTTCCAAGTATTTCCATGTGAGAGATTATAAATAATTAATTTTAATATTAAATTAATAAGGAAGGAAACTCTAAGTACGGGTCAAACACAAACACAACTTATGCAGATTGCGATTAACATCAATAGGCGTAATTTATTTCGCACAATTTGTATAATGTCAAAAAGCAATTTTAGACCCTCCACACAGCATCCCAGATGACATAGGCCCTGAGGGAAATTATTTTCCTCAGGGCCTCCTGTGTGGAGTTAATGCAAAAAAAAAAAAAAAAAAGCCTACAGTACAAAAATATTAAATATTTACACATAAAATAGTAACAAAATTGTAAAAAAAGAGGTAGGACAGGCTTCCAAAAATGAAATAAAGTAGGCATATTTGAAATACAGGTAAATACAGAAAACAATGGAAATGGAACCTTAATGATTGAATGATAGCATTGCATATTATTCTCACATAATATTTTAATACCCGGTATTTTCGGGAAATTCACGCCTATTTCGCTAAATAGAATAATTTAGCTGAAATACGGCCAAAATATCGTTTTTCGCTATTTTTTCGCGTTTTTAGTTAAAACGAAATTTTGCCATCTCTAAATATAACAAGAAGTGAATTCCATGTCAGTTTCTAATGTGTAGCTCTGACCTTGGTACCTTTTCCTTGGGCAAGGACAGATGAAATGGTCCATAGGCCAATCTGGGTCAATAATTTACCAGGTTTGTGATTTGAAATAAACAAATATACATGTGTAGATACCTGCTTCCTCCTCTCTGGTGTATTTGTGGGGTGGACCTTCCTTCTTGTAATGAAACAGCAATGAAGTGGGGCTCGAACGTCAACACCAGCCACTGGAGAGCTGGAAAATTATATTTTGTTACAATTGACCCTGGTATTGTAATGTAATGTAAGGCTAAGTGAGTGATCATAATATTTTTATAGACATAGTAATAGGTTCCCAAATTAGAAATTCCAACACAGAATAATGATCAAAATTTCAATAAACATTTTTTACTCCAGTCAGGAATCACTGGCTAACCATTTGAATGTGGCCCAGCGCCATCGTGATAAAAGCGTTAGTTATGTAAATTGCGACACAGCGCTATGGAGCTGCAATTTTCAGTGAGCGTTTGTACTGACAAACGAACACGTGCTCTCCTAGTGCGCAGCATATTGCAGTTCGCGTGTGTCTTGATAACTATTGTTTATCCTATTAAAATTAATACACCCTAAAGTGAAATAATATTTATCACCATGTGGAAGTTAGTTCTATTGTGGACGATCGCGATGTATCAAATGTCAGCGACACTACGGATGACAAGACCTTTCTTCCAATAAATGGAGTCAGGAAGTGACATCATTGCAATACAAGAATCAGAAAAAGAAAAACATTCAATGATTCATGATTACAAAAAATACATGGGAGGAGTGGACGAATCAGACAAAATGTAGCATGTGTATTCGAATGAATGAAGAAAACTAAAATATTGTAACAAAAGTTGCATTCAACAATTATTCGGAAGAATGGTGCTAAATTCTTATAATTTATATAAATCCAATACTACCAGCAAAAATGACCAGACTTCAATTTATACCTGATATTATAGAAGAATTGAAAAAGAATGGACGGCTCACAAAAATAGTGACAACATACACCAGCTACATCCAATAAAAAAAATTGTTTAGAAAAATTGCCCAGGCGCAATTGTCAGTGTATAGTGTGCAGCAAAACAAATGAGGTAACCTTATATGCGCTCGCTGTAAAAAGGGACTACATGGACATTGCACGGGAAGACACAATTTTTTATATTTTTTGTAATTGTAAATGTGTAATTTTTTTATTAGAAGCATAAAATATAATAATAAAATATAATATACCTGTATAACTGCAAAAGAATCATTAAAATTGGTTGATATTTGTCGAAGCTATTGCATTTTTATTAAATACCATACTTTATCTAAAAACACAAAATATCTGTAGAAATTTATATACGAGGGTTTTTGCAACTTACTACCGTCGCGGCCGGCATTTTAAATTCAAATATTTGTAGTAAATTCCTAAAAATATGATATATTTCCGAGTAAATCGAGATTTTGCGGCCAATATCCGTCGCAGCCGGCCCTTCAAATTCAGATATTCAGACACTGCTGAAAACTAGCTGCATTCTAAGAGAAATCCTGAATTGTAGCTGAGCAGTAACTTTTTCATCAATAGAATCAATGAAAAAAGAACAAAATATGTAATATTGTAAATTGTAAAAAAATCTAATGATGAATGAACGTTTTATTATTATTATTGTATTCTAAGAAAATTCGTAAAAATACGATATATTTCCGTGTAAATCGAAATTTGGCGGCCAGTATCTGTCGCAGCTAGTCCTTCAAATTCAGATATTCAAAGTAAATTTGTAAAAATGCAATATATTTCTGCAAAATTTCTGAAAAAATATGTTTTTTCAAAAATCGAGTGTTTTGAATGAATTACACAAACAAATTTTAGTATGCGGACAAAAATAAATTTCGTATTCGTATCAACAAAATTTTAAATTAAAAAATCATTTTGTATGAAAAAAAATTTCTGTGGATTTTTTTTGGCTAAAATTTCAAAATACGCTATTTTTTAAATTATCAGGGTTATTCACCTCCAGGGTTTGAATTAACGGGGTTCTACTGTAAGTGGGTTTGAATGTAAATGGTATAATAATGAGGGTTTTACTGTAAGTATATTAAAGAATATTGATGTGGTTTCCAACCTGCCAGCAGCTCAGCCCGCACTATGGGGCTCATGTCCTGATGGGCTATCTTGGCGAGACTGACAGCCACCTGCTGGTCGATGCTGTTGGCGTGGTCCGTTCTCTCGCGACCCGAAGAAACAAAGGTTCCCAGGGCGTAGACACCGGCCGCACGCACCTACAAGTTACATAGCATTTAATGTCAAATAATATTCTAATGAAGAGCAAAAACAAATACACGTATAAGGTGATCACAAATAAATAAATAAAAAGGTGACAAGAACTCATGTTGTGACGCTTATAATCAATTTTTGATGCCTTACCTCAGGTACGGGGTCCTCCAAGAGGCGGTATAACTTCTCATGTGCCATGTCCCTCACCCCCGACCAGCGGGCTTGGTCGTAGCCCTTCCACAGGCGGCCCAGGCAGATGGCCAGCCACTGACGGAGCGTGGGGTTGGGGTCCCTCAGCTGCTCGAGACAGATGGACACCAGGGAACCCTGCAATTAACAAAATTGTAAAAAAAAATAAGAATAAATGGCAATACATACTTGCTCTACTTTGGCAAAACTGTTATCTCCACTTTATAAAAATATATTTCAAGTATGGTCCAGCATTAAACAACAACATCCTAAACAAGCTGTCAACTATTTTAAAGAAAAGAATCAATTTGTACAGCATTTAACAAAAAACAAACAACGACAAAAAATGTGTGATCTGGAGTACCCCAGGGCACCAATTTAGGACCGCTCTTCTTTTCCATATCAATTATAATTTAGGAGTTATACAAAATTCAAGGTTTCTCATTTTGTTGACGAGCTAAAACTATTCACAGAAACACAAGCTTTAGAACACTGCCGTTGACTTGTCAGACATAAAAATTAGGCAACAAATTTTTTAAATCGATAGACCTTTAAGGTTTATATTTTACCTGCAATGCAGCTTCCTGTCCCGGCAGATAATTGTCTACAATACCCGCCAGCACAAACGCAGCGAGAGTTCGGTGTTCACTCTGAAATATTATATTGTTTTAGAAATTTTGACATAGATTCATTAACCTTTTAAATGCCAGTATGTAGGAGTGTAGCTGTGAACAGCAGGCCATGAATTTTAATAAAAATAAATCATTTTTACATCTTATTTTTATAAATTAAAAACATTACACCTTGAAAGGATATTTAAATGACTTGGCGAAAATCTTGAAAAAAAAAAAAAAAATAAATAAATAAATCTTGCTCAAAGAATAGCGAGATAACTCGCTATTTTTCTATGGCCGGCCTGCTGGGCACGGCCAAGAATGCGAGATATCTCGCTCTTGGCAGAAAAACCGTTAATAGGTATGTTTTACTTAAATGCAAAGTATAATAAATATGGCATTACGATAAAACAAAATAATTGAATGAACATTACAACTCACTGGTATAGTGACATCTTGAAGAACAGATAAGAAGTATTTGTGGCCTTTTGCATTCACTAAGTCAGCTTGGCAACTCTGAAAACAGAAAAAATATCAATTATAAATGCAGTGAAACCCCCTTAAGAAGTTTTGCAAGGGACCGGAAAAAACAAACTTCTTAACCCATATTTCACTGACATTGCAAAAACGCAACAGTTTGGTTGCTGGGTCATATTTTGAGAACTTGATAAGGATTCACTGTTATTCTTTCATGTACTTATAGCAAAGGTTCGACTTTATCGTTGGAACTTAACAGGTAGAAACATATTTGCTTCAGTTCCAAATTGCTCCCCCCCAAAGTCGACGAAATACGACACTCAGGTGAGCGATTTTTAAATAATTATTATCGTTAACATATGACTAAAATTCTTAATATATTTAAGCCTTTTTTAACACACAATTGACCCAATAATTGTGTACATATTATTTAATAATATGTACACTTTAAGAAAATTAAAAATTCCAGAGGTCTCATTTTACATAGTTTATTTAAGTGATGCATTAACGCAACGTCAGCGAAATACGGGGGTAAAAACTTTTGCATTGTTTTATTCGTAATTACCAATTTAATTATCTATTATTAGTAGATTATATAATCTTAAATTCTATGTTCCAATATGGAATAATTTATTTATCATTAGCTGAATCTATTATAAGGTACGGAATTACAGCTCGGGGACTTTCCTGTAAAACAAATCTAAATCATGTTCAATCAATTCAAAATTCATTAGTTAAATTATTAGCTCATACAAGTTTATACGAACAAAGGCATAATGTTCCATACTTTTACCAGAATCTCAAAATTCTCTCAGTGAGAGTAATTCTGTGGCGTAAAATTATTTTTCAGCATATGAATAGCCCTATATACATAAATAGACTGGACCACACTTACAATACTCGTTTTACGTTAAATGAAGGACTAATCATACCTAAGCATTTAAACAAATATGGACAAAGAACGCTGGACTACATGATACCTACTTGCTTAAATATGTTACCTGCTAAAATTTAAAAAATGTACAAATAATGTAAAAACAAATATTATATTGAAAAATTGGCTCGCTGAAAGAAATAGTTTGTGTTAGACTCTAACACAAAAGTTTCTAACCGCATAATAAGTTTTATTTTTTAAACTTCAAAATAAAAGCACCCCTAGACAAACTCCTTAAAGTATTATTGGGAATTTTCTTTTTTTCTGTAATATTTTATTTTAATTTATATCCTGTAATATTGTATAACTTTTTCTTTATAATAAAAAAAAGCGTGCATATCGATCGATCCTGTCGCGACGTATAGGGATGGAATCAGTGGCGGCGTGTGATTAAAAAATATATTTTTTGTTTTTAAAAGAAAAAGAAAATCATGGGACAGCAAAATGACATGTACATTTTTAACTCCTATGCTCAGGAATCGCTGGTTAAAATCCTTTGGGTACGTGTGTGAATGTTCACCTTCTTAAATACAAGTATTTTTAAATTTTTTTAGAAATGTCGATTTCATAGAGAAGTCTTTATAAAATATTAGTTATTAGTATTAACCCCATCCACAGCCATGATCTTGGCCCATATGAAGACCAGCAGTGGGCGCAGTTCCCTGGCCGAGGTCTGCAGCAGCTTAACCATGTAGGGGAAGATGCCCACGCTTAGGATGAGGTTGACTGCCCACGGCCCCAGGGCAAGGAAGCGCCCGAGGATCTCCAGCGCACGCACCCGGTGCATGGTGCTGAGCAACACTTGGAGGACCATCGGCAGCTGGTCTGGCGGGGGGCGGCAGGAGGAACCTGGGAATAACAACATCAATAATAAGGATCAATACTAAATTAATTTACAAGTCTCTGAATGTTTTACCTGTCAGAGGATTATTGTTTTATAATATTATAAGTCAACATGTTATATTGTCTGATTCATTATATAGGGAAAGAGTTTACCATAAACATAATACAAGATTCACTCAGAATGAAGGATTGGTGGTTCCGAAATGTACCAATAAATACGGTGAAAGAACCCTAAACTATATTGTACCAAAAATATTTAATAAACTCCCAATGACAATTAAAAATAATAACGTTTTTACTGCTAAAGTCAAATATAATCTAAGGAAATGGCTATTAGATACTGATGATTCGTATTGATGCCCTACCGAAGCACTTGTATTACCAATTAGAATTCACTTTCGAAGGAAATGGAATATCGTTATAATTTTGTAATAATTCATGTATGTATATGAAACTATTTATTTACTTGTTGATTATATTAATTTGCTTATTAAATTCGTTTGTAATTGTTTATGTACGGATATTACTGCTATTTATGTATTTACATCTATACTATTCTGTAATTTAAACAATTTATCTAATTGTTATTTTATCATCAACATTGTACATATATACCGTTTTAATTAACAATTCTACAAATATATTGGAGTTAAATGGTTTAACGAATTACCCTTGAAATTAAGATTGGAAACAAATTACACAAAATTCAAAAAATCAATAAAAACTCTTTTTATATAACTTATCAACATACCAACTCAAATATAACATTAGTTATCCTTTTTCTCTCATTATTTTTTATCTCTTCCGCTTCAATCTGTTGTTTTTCTTATCTATTATTTGTTTTATACATATATATAAAAAAATATTTATATTTATATATGTACAAATATGATTTTTTCTTATTTTCTGTTAATTATCTATTTTTTGTTTTATATATTTAAAAAAATATTATTTTTCGTTTGCTAAATTGTTGCGTTTATCCGCCCTTTTAACTCGAGCTCTGCTCTTAAAAAGGGTGTAAAGCGTATTTATTAAATGTATTTTAATAGAAAACTTTATTTAATGTATGTAAACATGTAATTGATACTATTTTATTAAATAAAAAATAAAAAATAAAAAAAATAAAAAAATGTACATACCATGTTATTGCATATGTTGTCATTATGTACCTGCTGACAAACTACATAAGTAGTTTAGCAGGTTTAAATGTTAATAAATAAAAAATAAAAATCAAAATGCACTGGAACTGGAAAATACCAAATCCACTCCAAACTGATGAACAATTGGCTACCATCAAAAGAATAAGTATAGGAACTCCAGCATTGGAAGGTTAGGTACACTATTCATTAACCCGTAGTTTGCCGTTCGTGCACCGGTGTGTTTGAGATTTTACACGCGATTTTGACCCTTATGTATAAAGAAAGTGTATGAAGAACACGGTCAGAATCGCTTGCTCTATTATCGCCCTTTACCATAGAGAAAACCGCAATGCGCCTGGTCACTCCAAATAATTTATATTAATAATTTACCGGAGCGCGGGAATGTGCGCAGTTCTTGCGCATGCGCGGGAAAAATTCCTTCATCTACGATTTTGACCCTTCTATGTACAAAATTTGTGAAGGACAGTGTCAAGAATCGCTGGACACGAAATGTCATTGGGTGTCATGGATGCCGCTTTTTGCGAACGCTAATTGGTGGTGCTTTTTGCTGGCCTACCCTGGCAAACAACAGGTTAAAAATGAGAGTGAATAACCTAACCTTCTAGGAGAAAGCGTTCAAAATGACAGTCCAAAATGCTCATATATGGACCAAATTGCTCGTAGACAGTCCAAAGTGCTCACAGACGGTCCAATGTGATCACATATGGTCCAAAGTACTCACATACGGTCCAATTTGCTCATTTGTTAATAAAGCTAGTGGGCCTGACGGAATACCTGCCCTGGTACTGCAGAGGTGCGCTGCAGAAATAGCTCCAATTTTGACGAAGCTCTTTAAATTGTCCCTGAAGACTGGCTCTGTGCCCTCTGGTTGGAAAAAAGCGGTTATCCATCCTATTCCAAAGAAGGGTGACCGCTCCAACCCGGCCAACTACCGCCCCATAGCGATCACATCAGTTCTGTCTAAGGTGATGGAACGTGTGATCAACGACAAACTGCTCACATACCTCGAGAAGAACAAAATTATTAACGACCGTCAATACGGATTCCGGCGGAACCGCTCGTGCGGTGATCTTCTCGCGTATGTGACGCATGTTTGGGGGCGATGCCTGGAACGTTTCGGTGAGACCCAAACGGTTGCACTGGACATCTCCAAGGCCTTTGACCGGGTTTGGCACCGAGGACTTGTCAACAAACTGCATTCTTACGGACTTCCCGCATCCTTGTGTATGTGGATTGCCGACTTCTTGAGGGAGAGGTCGATTCAGACGGTAGTCGATGGTTTCACTTCTTCCTCACACTCGATAAATGCTGGCGTCCCGCAGGGATCGGTTCTGTCTCCGACTTTGTTTTTGTTGCACATCAACGACCTTTTGTCATGTGCACCAATTCACTGTTACGCGGATGACAGTACAGTTCATGATAGCTTTTTGTTTGACAAGCCCCCAAAGGGCTCACAAACTCCAACAGCTCGTAGGGCTTTGAAGCAAAGAATGGACGGTTACCTCGAGAGTGTTTTCTCTTGGGGTAAAAATAATCTCGTTGAATTTAATGTTTCAAAGACCCAATCTTGTCTGATTACGTCTAAAAGGGATCGAAATGAAAATCTAGTCTCTTTCAACGGAAGCAATCTTCCGAACAGGCCCTCCATTGATATGCTTGGTGTAACCCTAAGTGACCAGCTCAGGTATGGGGGCTCCATCGAAGCCAGAGTAAAGTTAGCCTCCCAAAAACTGGGCGTACTGTACAGGGCCAGCAGATACTTTAATAGTACACAACTGCTAACCTTGTACAAATCACAAGTACGCCCCACGGTTGAATTTGGCAGCCATCTCTGGTCTGGAGCTCCAAAATACCTGAAAAATACCCTCGACTCTGTGCAGAAACGGGCGGTCCGTTTGATAGATTCTCCCATCTTAACAGACGGATTGCAATCTTTAGAGCACAGGCGTCGGGTGGGAATGCTATCCTTGTTCTACCGGTATTACAATGGAAGATGCTCTGAAGAACTAGCATCATTGATCCCTTCGGCACCGGTGCATAGTCGGGAAACACGCCAAACGCGTGCCCAACATTTGTACACGGTTGACATTTGTCACATGAGAACGGGTCGTTTCTTCGACTCGTTCTTGTGTTCAACAGCTCGGCTGTGGAATGATTTGCCGGCCTCTGTGTTTCCTCCTTCCTACAACATGGGTCTCTTCAAGACCAATGTTCATTCCTTCCTCTCCTCAAAAAGACTCTCCACACAGCATCCCAGATGACATAGGCCCTGAGGGAAATTATTTTCCTCAGGGCCTCCTGTGTGGAGTTAATGTAAAAAAAAAAAAAAAAAAAAAAAAAAAAAAAAAAAAAATAGATGATCTAAAGTGTTCCTAGATGGACCAAGTGCACATAGATGGTCCAAACCCCAAGCGAGCCAGTCAATTTCTAAATATGGACGGAAACTCACTGAGGGATTACAGTGAAACTCTCTTAACCCATTGGCCACAAACCCCGGCAGCCTGCCGGGTGTGTAACTCAGGTACTTAACCACAAACCCCGGCGCGCTGACGGGCAAGGTAGGTAGGTAGACGGGTAGGTCCGTCAAAAAAATGGAAAACGAACACAATAGTCACATATTTCAATAAAATTTTAAATGCCGAACGCTCTATAGGTAATTAATCATTAATTTCATAGAATTGGCAATAATATATTTCTTATGTTTTTTCCCTGATATTTGTGTTCCAAGTTTTGTATGCTGCCAGCCGCCATTTAATTTCTTCAAAAATGCGAGTGGTTCTAGCTTTTGGTAGTGACCCTGAACTTCCCTGATTGCTTGGAGGACTATTATACACAATTATTTTATTAGTCATTAGTATACATGTATATAAAAATCAAAAATTATTATTGTTCGATTTATAATTATTATGTTTTTTTGTAACTTTTTGAATTAAAATGTGGAAAAAAACTTACGAAAAAAAAGAGGGTTATATTTGTATCCTTATTTATACATATTTTAAAAAAATTTTATTTTTATGTTTTTCTTTACCTTAATCCAATATGTAAACAAATTTAAAGAAATTAATTCATTTGAATATACGGTTCAAAAGTAACAATAGATTTAGTGCTCCAATGCAGGTTTTCAATTTTTGGTGCAAAATTAAATCAGTGGTGAAGGCCAACTTTTTAGCTCATTAATTCTGTGGCGAATGGGATAAGAAGTTTTCCAAGGGACCGGAAAAAAAACTTCTAAAGCATGAAAACTTCTTAAGAGGATTTCACTGTATTAGGACAATTAACTGGACACAGATACTGAACACATGCATCAGTAGAGATTGGAAAGAACCAAAGATATTGAAATACAAAAGAGATGTACTATGATGTCCGCCTGACTGTCGGCGGACTACTAATGGAATAGTTTGCATACGGAAAGAATTTGTTCATTTAGTTGATTTTTTGAAGGTGCGCAGTAGTATTGGTTAACAATATAGTTTTAATACGGAAAGAATTCATCAAGTTAATTTAACGTTCATTTAGTTTATTCGTTAATTTTTCATTCATTTAGTTTATTCGTTAATTGGTTAACAATATCGGCGACACCAGGAAGCACAGTCCCGCCCAGTAAAAACTGCCAACAGCACATCTCTTATATTTCAATATCTTTGGAAAGAACTATATGAAATATGAAAAGAATGAAGAAACACAAATTCATTTATAATGCCAATATAAATGAATTTATCGTGCCTGTCTTGATGGAAAAAAGGAATTAACTCACCTAGGTCCAGCCACACCTGGAAGGCCGTGAGCTGCTCCTCGAAGAATGGCGAGTGCACGTAGCCTCGCTTGGTGTCCAGCATGGCGGGCAGCTGCGCCAGCGCAAGGTCCAGGGTCTGGTCCCAGGCCTGCCACATGGGGTGCCCCGCCATGGAGGGCATGGCTGGCGAGGATACGGGGCTACAGTTGTATGATCTACATGGGAAAAACACGTCACTTAATAAATATGTATTCTTCTATTTTTGACCTCTTATTGTGGTAAGTAACAAGAGTGTATATTGCAACTACTTCTTCACCAGCGCTTTCAAAGTCTACTAAGTATGTGACAACTATCCTCTTGATTCTGAAAACTAAGTAAGTCAACTGTCTTGTACTTGTTTAGTGGTGGCCTCATTGGGATCGTGATCCTACTCCAATTTCCCTGGGGTGTAAGGTTTCTCCACTCCTCAAGGAAATGCGCTGCCTGGTTCCGGATGCCTGTGATATTTGGTCACTCCAATGCATAGGTGATCTTCCTCCGCTTCTCCTGTCTTTGCCAGTGACTATGAGTTCATCCAGGTTCCAAATTCTCAGTTTAACGAGCAACATGTTTAAAATATATTAGGATACATTTGAGGGATAATCCTACGCTAGTGGTAGAGACGGGATGATTAAAAAGGCAGCAGTTGGTGAGTCAAAGTCGTTTATTGAAGGGCTACTACATAGCGAAGGTCAGTACAGTGGAGTGACAGAAGTGATGACAATGATGCGAGGTAGTAATGCGTGATGGAGGTTGAGATGCTGAAGCGGTGAAGACCACGGGTCTTCTATTTGCTAGCGTGTAGCTCTACACTGTGGTTGGTGGAGACGGCGGAGGTAAGCAAGAGGATCATTAATAGGTCTAAATTCGAGCACGACCTGCAGATCAGTAGAAAGCTGGCTGCCTGCCCGCACGGCAGCAGAGCGTTCTGGTCGCTTGCGGGCTCAATAGGTCGCAAATTCTGCAAATCCAGTCTGCCACCTCTTACCAGACCTGACGGCTCTCTAGCAAATACCGCCGCCGAAAAGGCTAACTTATTAGGCAAAATGTTCGCGGAAAACTCGACCCTCGATGATCAAGGTGCTACCCCGCCGTCGGTTCCTCACTGCGGTTTTCATATGAAAAAGCTGAGGATCCGGCATCGGGATGTACTCCAAGTCTTACGAGGGCTTGATATTAATAAAGCTAGTGGGCCTGACGGAATACCTGCCCTGGTATTGCAGAGGTGCGCTGCAGAAATAGCTCCAATTTTGACGAAGCTTTTCAAAATGTCCCTGAAGTCTGGCTCTGTGCCCTCTGGTTGGAAAAAAGCGATCATTCACCCTATTCCAAAGAAGGGTGACCGCTCCAACCCAGCCAACTACCGCCCCATAGCGATCACATCAGTTCTGTCTAAGGTAATGGAACGTGTGATCAACGACAAACTGCTCACATACCTCGAGAAGAACAAAATTATTAACGACCGTCAATACGGATTCCGGCGGAACCGCTCGTGCGGTGATCTTCTCGCGTATGTGACGCATGTTTGGGGGCGGTGCCTGGAACGTTTTGGTGAGACCCAAACGGTTGCACTGGATATTTCCAAGGCCTTTGACCGGGTTTGGCACCGAGGGCTTGTGAACAAACTGCTTTCTTACGGACTTCCCGCATCCTTGTGTAAGTGGATTGCCGACTTTTTGAGGGAGAGGTCGATTCAGGTGGTTGCTGACGGTTTCACCTCTTCTTCGCATTCGATAAATGCTGGCGTCCCACAGGGATCGGTTCTGTCACCGACTTTGTTTCTGTTGCACATCAATGACCTCTTGTCATGTGCACCGATTCATTGTTACGCGGATGACAGTACAGTCCATGATAGCTTTTTGTTTGACAAGCCCCCAAAGGGCACACAAACTCCAATAGCTCGGAGGGCTTTGAAGCAAAGAATGGACGGTTACCTCGAGAGTATTTTCTCTTGGGGTAAGAATAACCTCGTCGAATTTAATGTTTCAAAGACCCAATCATGTTTGATAACGTCTAAAAGGGATCGAAATGAAAATCTAGTCTCCTTCAACGGAAGCAACCTTCCGAACAGGACCTCCATTGATATGCTTGGTGTAACTCTAAGTGACCAGCTCAGGTACGGGGGCTCCATCGAAACCAGAGTTAAGTTAGCCTCTCAGAAACTGGGCGTACTGTACAGGGCCCGCAGATACTTTAATAGTACCCAACTGCTAACCCTGTACAAATCGCAAGTGCGCCCCACGGTTGAATTTGGCAGCCACCTCTGGTCTGGAGCTCCAAAATACCTAAAAAAAACCCTTGACTCTGTGCAGAAACGGGCGGTCCGGAAGATATTTTTTTTAATAATATTTGTTTTTTAAATAAAAAGATATATATAAACATATATATTTTTTAAATAACCAGATTTTATTTGAGTCCCATTTGTAAAAATCGGAGTGTCACCCTAGTTGTTTTGAACTACCTTTGTTTCTTGGTGGGTATAGTAATTTATTAAGGATTTGTTTTATGGTCTATATTGTTACAAATTACCCATCTGGTCACCAATATAATATTGTTATTTCTTACTTTCCGCATATAATATTTTAGTGTTTTGGATGTAGTGTTTTGTATTTTAGTGATTTTTTTGTATTTTAGTGATTTGTGTGTAAATTGCACCACTCAAATTTATGAATTTAACCTCAATACAGGCTGCTAGCCTAGTGAGGTTAATATTTTTGTAAAAAAAAAATAAGAACACATGTATGGTGAGAAATTATAAATAAATAAATAAATAGATTCTCCCATCCTAACAGACGGACTGCAATCTTTAGAGCATAGGCGTCAGGTGGGAATGCTGTCCTTGTTCTACCGGTATTACAATGGAAGATGCTCCGAGGAACTAGCATCATTGATCCCCTCGGCTCCGGTGCATAGTCGGGAAACACGCCAAACACGCGCCCAACATTTGTACACGGTTGACATTACTCACATGAGAACGGGTCGTTTCTATGACTCGTTCTTGAGTTCAACGGCTCGGCTGTGGAACGATTTGCCGGCCTCTGTGTTTCCTCCCTCCTACAACATGGGTCTCTTCAAGACCCATGTTCACTCCTTCCTTTCCTCAAAGAGACCCTCCACACAGCATCTACAAAGATGACATAGGCCCTGAGGGAAATTATTTTCCTCAGGGCCTCCTGTGTGGTGTTAATGTAAAAAAAAAAAAAAAAAGGTGACTCGAGTTAGCAAGAAAAACCTTATGAGGTGAAGATGAAGGATGGTCTCAATGGCTGCGAGGTACGGTGGACCTCGGTAGCTTGAGACGGAGCTGCTTTAGTTGAATCTCTTAAGCTGTAGGTGCGATGGACCACATGAGCTGCGAGACGATGTGTATTTCTCGAAGGTAGAACAAAAGTGCCCGGAAATGGGCCGTGGGCCTTTTGCTGCATTACCGCACTGGAATTATTATCGCTTTTGCACTGACTGGACTTGACTAGACTTAAGGCTGGTTCGCTGCGGTTCCCGAAGTAGCTTCCCGAACATTGGGTAATTTGGATGTCGCGATAGTATTAAAAAATTCACGTTCGACTCAGTACTTCTAGACGTTAGTAGCAACTCTACACCTTTCTAGTAAACCAGGTACCAGGTTACACGCCGCTACGATAGTACGTAGGTAGGTACGTCTCGTACGTTCCTTATGACACAGTGACGGCACAAAAATAAATTTTCAGAAACGGGCTCAAGGTAAAGTGAACACTAAAGTTGTCACTACATATTGTAGGCAGGAACGGGCTCAAGGTAAAGTGAACACTAAAGTTGTCACTACATATTGTAGGCAGAAAGTTAATATTAAATGAAAAATCACACTTTGTAATTTATTTGAATTAACAAATGTTAGGCAACCAGGTTTCGCTTCTCAAGCTTCATCAAGGCTTATAATATTAACTGACTTCTGTGTATTACAAAGTGTGCTTTTTCATTTAATTATGAAGTCACACCCCTAAGGGTATTTGCTTCCTTCGAAGAAAGTAAATAGTTGATAGTTCATTTGCACACAAAGTGAAAGTAAAATGAGACATTAATGTTATTACCTCAGAATTCTGTCAGCAAGCAAGAAGTTCCTACAGAGACTGGCGGTCAGCAGGTCTGCCCTGAAGAGCTGCTGGAACAGGTCGGGGGGCAGTGTGTTCCAGGCTATAGTGTCCGTTATGGCGGTGAATATCCAGTTCAGTTCTCCGATCATGGTTCGTCTGTCTGTTAGCTGCCCGGGTATTCTGAGCATAAGTATAAGTTTCTTGGTTATAACTAAAATTTGCAAAATTGTTTTCCAAGGGACCGGAAAAAACTTCTTAAGCGAGAAAATCTTATACATATGTGGGATAAGTTGGGCCATTCAGTCTTCAAGGAACAGAAAAACCAAACTTCTTAACCCTTCGAATAATAAGAAAATAATTTTCTGTCAACTTTTGACTATCAAAGTTTGCGCGTAAAATTCCTGGTTCTTCCCATGCATTTTAAATGTTCCTATTTATTAGTTTTTATTAACGCTTTTGCAAAAATTAAAATTGTTCTAAAATTTAGATAAAATAATCTTTCCGATATGTTTTTTAGAAATCAACATTTTTGTTTATAAATATTAAAATTTTAATATTGGAAATGTAAATTGGCTAAAAAATGCATAGGTACCTGCGAATATTTGAATTAAAGTAATTAAAAAAACTTCAAATTTTAAATTCAGATTCCTTTTCTTAACAAAATTTGTAATAAAACTATCACCTCACTTTTTATCACTTTCATACAATTTTATTTTAAAATTAAATGTGGGTTTGTGGGTTACGTCACAAATAGGCGCAAAATCAAACCATCACTTTTGATCAGGTTTGTAAAATATCTGAACAACCTAGCTTATATAATTCTAAGACAATGAGAAGCATTATTTCTTTCCGTTTCTAAAAGAAATCACAAATATTCGCATTACAGAAAGAGAGATATCTAACTTTTAATAATGCACGGTCACTCTGGGACAACCGGGGTCTCCTGTTATTATAACGGGTTAAGCATGAAAACTTCTTATAAAATAAAAATAAAAATTATATTAAAATTAAAAAAAAAATTATGTTATCTTGTTTGATATGTTTATAAAATTTTTAAAAGGCTTTTTTAGACCCTGTCCACGTGAAGCATTTTCAGTGGCGATTTCTAACATGGGTTTGTTAAGTAAGTACATACTTCAGATAGACCAAATATGAAAAAGCTAGAAGTGCTAATAAGCATTCCCCTTCCAGATTGGTGAGATTTGTTAGCTAGTGTTTAGACATCGCGATTTTGATTTTTTTTTTTTTAGCGGAGACGGTTTAGATATAGTTCCCGTGAGCACCATAGGATTTTACCTCGTTCCTTTGACAGTAACCCAGTCCCTTTTATAAAGTTCACTAGGATTGTCATTGGAAATGAAGCATCCTCTGGTTTCACAATTTTTCTTCCCAGGTCTCATTTCTCCTCTTCACTCCTCCTTGGTTCCCTAAAGGCCCCACGAGGGAAGAGGGTCTCATCTCTCTTCCCCAAAACTCCTCAGTTCCCTGAAGGCCCCACGAGGGAAGAAAGTTTCATCTCTCCGCTCCTCAGGCTGAAGGCTCCAAAACGGAGAGTTCACCTCCCTTTGGTTCGCTGAAGGCCCCACAAGAGAAGAGTCCACCCTACCTTGGTTCCCCGAGGGCCCCAGGAGGGAAGAGGACTTCATCTCTCCTCTTCACTCCTCTGTGGTTCCCTGAAGGCCCCACAAGGGAAGAGTTCATGGAGGTGGCCTCAGCTCTCCTCTCCACGGCTTCTCCTCTTGATTCCTTCTGCAGGCCCCATGAAGGAAGTCCACAGAGGTGGCCTCAGCACTCCTAGTTTTCGAATGGTCCAATTTTTTTTTTGACCCACGAGTGACCAGGGAAATAGAAGGCCCACTCCAGCAGAGCCCCGAGTGCCAAATACTCCGAGATGCGACCTTGTTTCTCGGAGGCACCGTTGGTGACACTGTTCCCCAGGACATTCAGCCTGAGCACGGTAGCTCACATGTTGGCTTGGGATGGCTATTGCAGTTTTGTGTTTCCACTCCCTGAGCGATGGGTTCACCACACTCCCTACACTAGTGATTTTGTTAAAAACTATTTATTTTGTTTTGAAGAGTTTTATTTTGAATGAACATTTGTTACTTTATATAGTCTAGAATTTGTTAATCCCCAGAAAATACAAAAACAAAACTATAAACTGTCTGAAATTAAGCCCACATTGTGAATCACAGATAGAATTGAATGATCTTGACGTACCTTAAGGTTCAGATCTACTAAGATGTAAATATGGAAAATATGAAAAAAATTTAGAGCATGGTGGGCACGTTATGTACCAGCGAGTTGTCTTTAGAAAATTGTTCCAACACAACCTTTGGTAAATATCCAGATACACTGGGCACAGTTGATTCAATCAGTTTGAAACAATGAGAAACAGTTATTTAACAGGAAGTGGAAAATAATGCATTTTCTTCCTGCGAGCACTTAGACCATAGGCCCATTGTGCTATCTCCTATTTTACCTCATTCCTTTAACAGCAATCCGGTCCCTTTTACAAAGTTCACCAGGATTGTCATTGGATATGTGGCTATATCTTCTGGTTCCACAATGTGTCTTCCGTATTAACCTTGTCCAGCAATTCTGGATACTTACCCAACCATATGCTAACTAGCTACGCAGAGTATTTTGATTTTCTTACTTGTCTATGAGCTCGGTGGTACCGGGCGGGGTGATCTTGGCGGCGTGGTTCTGCATGACAAACCACTTGAGTGCCATCTTGATGGGCGTAGTGAGGCACGCCGTGAACAAGTCGGCGGGCAACTCGGGGTTCATGGGCAGCACCTGGTTGGCCGCACACGCTGCCAGCTGGATGCAGTTCTTGAAGGAGGGTGGCGCGGCGGGCGGGGCAGCCCCCCCATCTAGGCCGAGGTTATTCTGGCGCGACATCTGAAAAACGTTTCATCATCAGAATATGTAAGCAATTTGATGACCCAGATGCAATGATAGCCATGTTTGATGGAGTCATAAGAAGTAAGCTGGAGTATGCCAGTGGTGTGTGAACTCCGCACCAAGCTAAATATATTAATATGCTAGAACAAATTCAGAAAAAGTTCCTTAGGTATGTCTATATGCGGATGAATGGAACGTACCCGAGATTCATGCACCATATGGAATTACTTGAGGCAACAAATAGATTTAGCTTGGAAACTAGACGTTATGCAAATCTTGCAATTCTTAGTTTTAACATAATCCATAATCGTATTGACAGCCCATTCCTCTTGGAATGTTATGGCTTATACGTGCCTGAAAATTTCAGCCGTAGTCGTCGACACGACTTGTTCAAAATACCATACGGCAGAACAGATGTTCTAGCACAGCATAGCATGACAAGAGGAATGGTGCTGTTGAACGAAATATCGGAAACACTAGATATATATAACTCTTCTTTAGATAGCCTTAAGATTTTTTTGTATAATAATTATCTTCCTAGGTGTTAAGACTGTCAAAATGAGAAAATTGTACAGTAATTGGATAAAAATCTGTTGTACAATAAAAAAAATAAAAAATAAAAAATAAAAAAAAGATGATAAAAATGTCTGAATAATGGAAAACGAGTGCCACAAATGGTAAAATTGCAGAATTTCACTACACGCTTTATAAAAACAAATTATTGTAATAATGCTTCGTTACAACTTAATTAAGTACTACAAGAAACAACTATTTAGGAAACTATATTTAGGAAAAAATTACAAAAAATTAGGAGTTTTTTAATGCAAAAATCTTTTATACCTATACCTAATTATTCATACAGAATTGAAATGAACAATGAAAATGAGAATTGAGCAAGAAATCATTTTAAGAATTGTTAGTTTCATTTATTTTTTTATTTTTTTTTATTTAATGAAAAAAATAAGAAGTACATGAGAAACATAAGCTGCATATCTCACTAGGGCATTCCTGTATCGAGATATGCAGTTTTACATTGTAATTTAAACAAAAAACATACATATGAACTAAATAAAAATATAATTATAAACCTACAAAAAAATATAACAATAAGCAAATTAAAGATAACATAACAATAAGCAAATTAGATACTATAACAATAAGCAAATTAAAAAGTACATAATAATATATAAGTTAAGTTATTAAATTTGGATTGTATGAAATATAGCTGAATTCCAGAATGATTTATGATACAAGCGACAACATGGGTAATCCAAAACCATCACTCTCAGTTATTATACATATTATGACCATTTTCTTGAATAAATGTAATGTACCAATAGTTTTTATTTTTTCATTGAGCATATTATAAAGCAACGGAGCTTTATATGAAAAACTTCTTTGTCCAAAGGATGTTTTGGTATGTACCGGCTGATACATTAAAGAAGAGCCCAATCTAGTGATGCGCACTTGTTGAGATCTTTTCGCAGTGATAATGTTGTTGAAAAATTTACAGAGAGCCTGTATTATGTACAACTGCCTTATTGTCATAATTTTGCTTTCGCTATATAGTAACTGTGATGAATACATAAAACTTTTCTTGAACATTATTTTTAAAATTAATTTTTGTGCAATATTTAAAGGCTCTAGAGTAGTCTTATGGCAAGAACCCCAACAAATAACGTTATATGAAAGCATTGATTGAACAAGAGCATAGTATACAGTTCTTAGTGTAATTTTGTCCAATATATTTCTTAGAGTCTTGAAGATATAGGCTAGCTTTCTTATTTTTTTTTGTTAATATAGTAATATGATTGTTCCATTTTAAATTTTTATCAATAATTAAGCCAAGATATTTGATATTGTCTACTCTTTCCAAAGATTGACAATTACATTATATAGCATATTTGAATATCACCGCCACAGACGTTTTGTTCACTCTTCCGCCGCCACAGGTGCTACTCCATTGGCAGGTGAGCGAAATTACCCCATCTGCTGCATCACAGTCAGCAAGGAAGGAATTGACTGAACCTACTCGACACCCCCGAGAAACAGGCTGTTCTGACAGCCAACGGCTGGATTCCAATTGTGTAACATAACCTTGCTGGTTCTGTAGCGTTATTGCCAACAGTATAATTTTGTACCAACATCATTCTGTACATTCTAAAAATATGGACCAAGAGGAAAGAATGCCAGATTATTATCTGCCATTCTTTCCACTTAGCCAGCCAGGACATGGAAAATCACGTCCAATGGAAACAAGTCCAAAGAGGTTCGGAGCAGGACGGGAAGATCAAAGAACTGGAGGCGAATAACTAGGGAAGAGAGCCGACGGAAAACACTCACTTTCCTTGAATCATAATATATAAATGTTATCCAAACCAAAATCATGTCAAAAATAATACTACATTCGAATTCCAGTCAGTGAAATATTTGAAATTCAAAAATAGAACAAAATAAATGGTATTGCCATTAATTCATTAAGAACATTTAAAAGTCAGGTACCTATCCAATTTTTTTTTTTTTACATGAGCTCCACACAGGAGGCCCTAAGGAAAATAATGTCCCTGAGGGCCTGTCATCTTTAGGGATGCTGTGTGGAGGGTTTTTTTTAGGGAAAGGAAGGAAAGGAAAGTTATGGGAAGGAAAAGGGTTTAAGGGGTGGGTATGAATCTGGGGTTCAGTGTGTCCTGGTCATCAGACGTAAACAAACTTCATCCCATTAACCCGGGCACCCCTGCTAAATCACCAAACGTAGCGAACCACTTGGGGTGACCTATGGCAGAGGTGTAGGTTATCCAATAAAGATTCCCGGGGCGGCGGTACCCATTCCCGCCTCCCAAATTGTAAATAAATATACATTATTATTAATTTACACAAAATTAGTACCTACCTATCTGATTATAATGATTTTGCTCAATCTAAGGGGACTAATAAACATATACATATATACCTCAAAATCTTTTTCATGTTGCTCAGCAAATATCTTGAATTGTTCGACTATCACCCCCGCATTAGAGCAGTCGTACACGTACAGAGAGGGTGCACCCATCCATGTCTGTAGTTCGTAGACTGATAGAGGTATATATTGGGTGTATGCCTGAAAACAAATTTATAGTCATTTAAATAAAAGTTAGGACATTGTAAATTTGAAAACATATCGGCGTAGGATATTTTTTTGGTAACTCTATGAAAGTCAATACATATATCGGCTAAAGTTTAGCAAACCGTTAGTGTTGTTTAAACGAAAATACTTACTCTATTGAAAACCCAAATCTCACCCTGGGTCGTGGGTTTGGGTACGCCATGACCATTGTAATGGAAAAGTACTCTTTCATCTTTAGCATTACGTCTCAAAGAACAGCATAATTTCTTAACCTAAAAATAAAAAAAAGGAAAAAGTTAACACTTTCAAATAAACTATTTTCATCAATATTATTCACAGGCTGAATCAGAAGGGTTTAAATTAGTGATGCAACGAATACTACTTTTACGAATACGAATATCAAACCTACTATCCGGCGAATACGAATACGAATAACTTGGCAGAGTAATAAAACACTAATTTATTTAACCTTGTTCTGTTTGTTTTATTATGGTACTATATAAAACACTATATCACTTTGATCACGTTTACGAGAGGACATTTTATATAAATTTAGTTCCTTTTACTTCGCGGCTAACTCACATGTAACAATATACTTGCACTTGACCTGTGCTATCGACTGTCAAATACTGAAACTATTAAGAGAAAGAACGAGTATTAAATGAAAAATTCGAGGTTCATGGTACAGTGCCACAAAATCAATAGACATTTTGACATTTCTGTGACAATTCATTAATTCAAAAGTTTTTTTTTATAGTATTCGTATTCGTAAATATATATTCGCCGAATACGAATATTCGGTAAATGTCTACTATTCGGCGAATACGAATATTCGTATTCGTTGCATCACTAGTTTAAATGTATTGAATTGAAAGAGCATTACTTTTTTTCATCATTTTTTATTATAGTGTAAAATAAAAACTATAAATAGATTTGGGTGAAATGCAGATCCCGCCAAATGTTGAGGATTTTAATAAAAATGCACTTTCTAGATGGGAAAAGTGTGGAAAAGTTGAATAAAAAAGAAATTAAGGCGCACTCGGCAAAATTGAGGGAGATACAGCCGTTTAAAGAATGTATGGAATGACACTTCATTAACCGATATTGTCAGCCATTTTGTTCATAATGTTGGTATCTCAGACTTGCTTTAACGAAGGTTGATACGATTGTAGCTAACTTCGTGTGATATACACGTAATTATGAAAAACAGAATTAATAATGGTCACAAACCATGTTACACAAACCTGGCGTAGCCGCTAAACTACTTGAAAACAGGGATGTTTTTCTTGCGTTGACGTGAGCAGGCGCTATAAAGGGGCACAGACCATGTTACATAAACCATGTTACAACAGATGAGGATGATTACGAGTGCTACCAACTTTAAGGTAATAATTTGGTTTTCAAAATGGCTGATAGTATCGGTTCATGAAGTGTCATTCCATACATTCTTTAAACGGCTGTATCTCCCTCAATTTTGCCGAGCGCGCCTTAATTTCTTTTTTATTCAACTTTTCCACACTTTTCCCATCTAGAAAGTGCATTTTTATTAAAATCCTCAACATTTGGCGGGATCTGCATTCCTCCCATAGATTTTAATATTTAGGCCTTTTTCAAGACTCCTGCACCTAGAGTTCAATTTTCACACTATTTATTTTATTTTTTATCATTAATTATTATTATCTTTGCCAATAATTAAAATATATTATTTTGTATATTGTCTTCAAGATTTGCGATTTAGATATTTATGATCCCATAGGTCATCGCAATTAGTTATTATCAAACATAATTTCAATTTGTTACACATAAATAAACTGACGGATACAACACTAATACAAATGGCAATATTTATTTTTTAAATTCATAAAATAGATCAGTAAGAAACTTCTAACACTTTTGTGTATGCATTTCTTTTTATTTTTTTTAAATAAAGTCCAACATTCCCGGGTTACGAATAACCCGACAATATTTGAAAATCTCCTACTACCACCACAATAAGCCGAAAATGTTGCTTGAGTCGTGATGGAGGACATAGCCCTTGAGGTGATTTTCTCACAAGATGGCGCTATAAAAATCATCCAATAATCATTACTATTAGCCAGCCGAGGAATCGAACTCAAATGTGGGACCCAAATGCGATGCCCACTCAGCCACTGACCACACTGTGGTTATGATTGGATTTAATATTTTATTTGTTCACTACCGATACCCGACTTGCGTTGCAATGCCACTCAAAGAAAGAAAGTGTTTGTGTATTAATTCTGTTTATTGAAGTGCTTCTGGATACACAATATTTTTTGTTTTTCCATCTGGTACCCGTGTGAGATACATGGATTTTAAAAATTTACCCCCTGCTATCTTTACTGCTACTAGTCTCATTTGTAATCCCTCTCCCTGCCTCTTCCTCGTCCCCCACCCCTCCCCTGTACGTCCTTTCCCATACATCCCCATTCCCACTCCCGTTCCCCTCCCATGTCCCTTTTAAAGGTCTTATAAAAAATATCGAGGCAGTGGTTTGTTTAAAACAGTATTATATGTCCCCCACTTCTAGCCTTTGAATAAGTGTAGCCACACACCGGAGCCACACATTACACGCACGCAACATTTACGTCGTCACAATATGCATGCTACATTTTTGTTTGGAATATATGTGTCGCATACACGCACAGCGGACGCACAGTTGTGGTTTATACTCGAAAATGTCGACATCCTCTGACGACACGGAATGAGAAAAAAAAGACGTTATTGGGTTCACCCGTTTTATCAAGATTCTGCAATTTAATAATTTTTTTTTTTTTTTATTATTCATTATTTGTATTATTTTATTATTTGTATTATTTTGGTCCAGATGATTTCTGTAATCTGTCTATTGCTAAAATCAGTGAGTCCATGGTTATATAATATTGGGTTTTTTCAACCTCTGCAATAAAATCCACATAAAATTCAATATTGATTTCATTTTTGCAAACCACTGCGCCACAAAAAACGAATGCGTTCGATCTTGAATACATGTAGCGTGGCTAACGTCTCGCCACAAACTGCACCCACTACAAACGTGTCCTTAGTGGTAAAGGTAAAATAGTAATAATCTAAGGTAAGATTTATGTCCTTGGAACAAAAGAATTATACTTATGCAACACAATTGAAACATGATAGAAAATGGATATAAAAACTCTTATCTCGAGATTCAATACACAGTGCACATCTGATACAACAAAATCTTTAAGTAATTTGTAATATATATTCTATAATAGTATGAGCTAAACTAGAATAAACATTTGTGGATATTATAAATGACCGACAAAATTTTTCCTATTCAGGAAGAAAACTTTTTTTTTAATCTAACAAAATAAGATTAAAATTTGAGGCTAGCAGTACACAACGAAGTGCTAATACCAACTCTGATGAATGGCAGTAAGGCTTGCAATTGGCAGGCAGTATGAAAGTAGTCTAAAGGCTGAAGAAATGAGATCCCTGATTACACCGTATTACATATGCGGAGATCCGGAAAAAACGCAAGGCTGATGAAAGTGTAACTAATAATATTAGAAAAGGGACACTTACATGGTATGGACAAAAAGAGCAGATGAACGGAGAAAGAAATGTAAGCATAAGATAAGAAGCGAAATTGAACAGTAGTAGAAGATCAAGTGAATCAAACACTTGAGCCAGATCATCTCAAGAGTGTAAATAACGGAAGATTATGTATGAGGCGGCGTGTTAGTTGGAAACCTAAGTTATTTGTATGGGATTTTTCAAGGTAGAAAAAAAATTTACTTAGATTGGAAACTTAATATTATTAAACGTGAACTTCTCAATCTCATCTCTATAGGGTTAAGCTGTTGCAATATCCTGGTACGTAATCCTTGGACTTAAACAATTATTTAGTGGGTAAAATGGGGAAGGATGTTACCTCATCGCTTGTGGGGTCCAAGGACTGTTTGTAGCGCGCCCTGGGCTGCCACTGTTCGTACTGTAGCCTCAAGTTGCCTCCTATTAACTCTAACGACTTGGCCGGCGATAGAGAAAGGGGATCTGAAAAAAAAAATGGTGGAGTCATAAACGAAAAACTTTATGATTACATCTATTATTTTTAGGGGTAATTAGTACAAGTAGGTAAATCCAAAATCAGTGAGTTATAAATAAAAACATAACTTTTTCCTTGCCCATTAATGCCACAACACATTGTGTTTAATTTGAGGGCAGTTTAATTTTTGCAAAATACAAAACAATAAAGCTATTATTAATGGATGAAGGTTTTGTCACAAATATAAATAAAGGTAAGCTTTTGAAATCACTGGACACACTTAAGAGGAAACCCGGTTGCCGAGAAATTTTAACGATAGGTATTTTACCAAAATGTTGCTGTCACTGTTGCTCTTACTCCCCCGAATACTAAGCGAAAGTGATAACTGCACATCAGGCTGATAATATCCAAATAAAACCATCAAAATCGAGATTTTGTATTTCCCATTTTTCTCCTCCAAAACTGGACTGATTCTTAAGATTCTTTTTACTAACTGTATTAGAAGAAAACACTTTATATCTGTACGATTTGCTTTTTTAAAAAATGCATTGTCTAGTTTGTACACTGAACGCCTGTTGGTGGCGTTCAAGCCAGCCAATTTTAATGACTTTGGAGGGTCCTTACTCCTATAAGAAGTAACTTCTATCGAAAAAAAGCAAAATGTACTGACACACTAGTGGTCGATATTCCAGAGAGGAAATTAGAGAATATGTTTGTATGGACAAAACGCCGCCCAGTTTCCTCTTAATACAAATATTTTTCAGAAAAAACCTTTTGATTCACCTTAATTACTATTAGGGAATGCAATCTTGACTCGAGATCGCAAATTCGAGATCGCAAATTTGAGATCTCGTGAGATTAGAAATTACAATCTCGCGAGATCTCGGAATTTTCGGGATCTCATTAATTAAAAGAAAATATTATTTGAAAGAAAACAAAAACCTTTATTCTTTAATATTAGTTACTAAATAATTAACAGTTTTTTTAAACTAAAATAATCAAAAGAAGTAATATAGCTTGGAGATTAGAAAGTAATTACGGGTGATTTTGAAAGTAACTTCTTAAAAAACAAAGTGTATTAAGGGTGTCTATACCGGTAAACGACTGCTATTTTTCGACATTTTAAGGTATTAACAACTTAAGAATCCAATTATGTTTAAAAAATGCATAATTTAAGAAAACGTAATGACCATAACTGCACAACTAAAACAAACAAATGGCTGCCTGCACGCACGCAAGTATCTCGTTCTCACTCACTCGACACAGTTTTATATTATCTGTCCCGCTCATCATCCGTCGCTAATATTCGTAAATAGTCGGGATGGTTTTCTTTCTTCGATCGACACTTGTTGTGACATTTTGTTGAAGGGTAGTTTATGCGTTGGAAGCTCGAATTGGAAGTTTGGCTTCGGTGTGGAAGTAGCATATCTTTTTAATACATGAATAACTTTTGAATTAAGAAATTACTGAAAACTTTAGCGGGTATGTGAGATTATGGCGAGTCTACTTATATAACGTCATTGTTCACCTCCACCCATGTCATCAATTATTATAAAATCAAAAATTTTCAAATGCAATGTTGCCATATTTTATTTTACCGATATAATATATTTGAGACATGTGCAGTAAACTGTAATTTATAATACATATAACAGTCAAGGTCGCATTGATTTATGGGTGAATCAGCCTGATCATTATTGTTTTACCTTGTTCATAATAATTTCAGCCTGGTATAAAAATGTGAATTATTTTCCTATAAGATGATAAAACGAAAATATTTTAAATTTCTTATTCTACACATCTGCTGCTATATTTTGACTGAGAGTAGGCTGGCCTTTTACATAGGCAGCGTTGTTTCTATGCGTCTATTTAAATTAAGCCTTTTTTATAGACAATTTGAGTAGGTATGAACTTTGACCGTATAATAATATATTATTTCACAGCAAAAACTCTAATGAGTTACAAACACGATGCAATCAATTGATATAACATAAAAATATATTTTTGAAGCTCTGTTAACTTATAACAAACAATTTTTGGGAGATTTTATGACATTTGTTTACCGGCATGCTCTTAATGCTGGTTAGTGTAATTTTGCAGGTAGTCAAGGCGGGTATACTATACTCATGAATATATAGTGCGGCTTTATAATTCAATTGACAAACTGAAAAATCTTGCCCTATTGGAACTTGAAACAGCCAAACTAACTTAAAAACATCGTCTCAAACAAATATGTGAAATAATTCAAAAGCGTTCCAATGAAATTTTGAAATATTTTAGAACAACCAATCATTTCAAAAGAATATATCAGTTATGCCCCAATCGTAGAAAATTTATTTAACAAGGTTCACTCACACAGGCATTTTTCAGAAGAAAAAAAATGCATTGGGCTCGTACCTGAAAAAGGTTTTCTCTGCGTTCCAGGTACTGGAGACCGATGTGGAACAGATCCTTTATACATATACTTTTGGAACCAGTTTTTCGAATGAAAAAATATGGGAGGGTGACTTGAGTATTTCTATGAAAAATTGAATTGGCTCCTCAAAAGTTTTAACAAAAAATTGTGGTTTTTCACAATTTTCCTAATATTTTTAATTTTAAATAAATTCCACAAAGAATCGGTTCCAAAAATAACCAGTTTCTTGAGAAAAATATCTACGGTGACATTGACAGCAAAGGAACCAGTTCCACGTAACCGAGACAGGAATATCGATAGTCTCTAACCAAAACAAAAGGCAACTTGATGGCTGGCCGTTGTCTACACGAGTCCTATAATTTCGATACCCGCTATATCCAATATTTTGACAAAATGATCCGAGTATGACAACTTGTATAATTTTTGCGAGGAACAAGAGGAAACTGAATTTCAAAATCTCCCTTATCTTGACCAAAAACCAAGTTAAAACTGCGAGTGAGAAACGAAACCCGCTATATCACACAAGAAGTTGCGGCTAAAGTTCAGTTTACGGGAGATAGTCCTAGATAAAATTTTTTTCTTTTTTTATACTAATTATGGGCCGGAAAATCCGAATCTGAAAGAATTAGGCGTCGGCAAGCAATATTAACTGAATTACACGACTTTAAAATTTTCTATAAGCACAAAGGAAAACACGTCATTTTGAATGTATTGACATAACAAGTCATAGAAAAACAAGAAAGATGTTACACCACATAAAATTAAGTGTTGCCATTAAGCAATAATATCAATAACACTTTCTTTTCTATCACAAACCATGTTACACAAACCTAGCGTAGCCGCTAAACTACTTGAAAACTGGGATGTTTTTTTGCCGTGACGCGAGTAGGCGCTACGAAGGGGGCACTTTCTTTTCTATCACAAACCATGTACATTGATATTGGTGACCGGTGTACTGCTTATACTATTGATAATGGCAACACTTAATTTTATGTGGTGTAACATCTATCTTGTTTTTCTATGATTTGTTGTGTCAATGCATTAAAAATGACGTTTTTTACTTAGTGTTTATAGAAAATTTTAAAGTCGTGTAATTCAGTTAATATTGCTTGCCGACGCCTAATTCTTTCAGATTCGGATTTTCCGGCCCATAATTAGTATAAAAAAAAAAAAAAAATTATCTAGGACTATCTCCCGTAAACCGAATTTTTTCCGAAGTTGCTATCAAAACCCACTGTATCAGAATTCAACCAATCACAAGCAGTTATTTTGCCAAGATGGCGGGTTTAGAAACTTGCACGTCAGGTCAGTTGAGTTTCAAAAGCCTCAATATCGTAAGTAAATCACAAAGTGAGTATCAAAATCTGCTATATCCATTTTATTTATCGAAATTACTTTAATTATGCTGCATACATAAAAAAAATTAACACTTTTCGAAAATATATTACCTACTCCATTTCATTATTCAAAAAATTACTTATTTACGCTAGAGATTTGACAGTTTTTTGCGGTTTTCTCTAAATCAATGAAATAGCGGATATAGAAATTGAACGACCCATATGTATACCGCGTCTGATAATACTCTGGTCATTTTTGATTACTTCCTTCCTGATCATGCCGTTTATTATATCGATTATTCTCAACACTTTCCCAGTTTGATCTTAGATATGGTAGTTTGATAAGTGAGACTTTCAATTTGTCATTATTTGTCAGACAATAAGAATCCTGATATTCATCACTGCATAAGACGCTAATAGCCTCGAATCTACATCATAAATGTGGATGTAACACAGAAAATAATCCGGAAATTATTTCTCTTTTAATCCGAATACCAATTTTGGGAGGAATGCAGATCCTGCCAAAGTTTGTTTTTTGCCAAAAACCATGTTATCACCGCGTTTTAAGTTGAGAACTTTAATCTGGAAGGTGAAAAAAAGTGCAGAAAGCAATAGAAAAAAAATTTGAATAAGTAATTAATTTTCAATTGCGTTAAGTAAAATTTCACTTAGCGAACCGACACTATGACAACCCGGCGGCCATTTTGTCACTGCTATGTTGGTATCCCTGATACAAAGAAGAGCAAGATACGATTGTAGCCGACTTCATGGGATACATGGATAATACTATGTATACTATAGCGCCGTTTACACGCACACTTCGGAGCGATCGAGTCCCGCGCCACTTCAGGCAATGGTTTGTCTAGCGGGATTGTGTATATTATCTTTACTTTAAAAAACAGCCTACGTTTTTAAATGGTTTGTCTAACGGGATTGTGGACTTTACTTTAAAAAAACAGCTTACTTTTTTAAATGGTTTGTCTAACGGGATTGTGTATGTTATCTTTACTTTAAAAAACAGCCTACGTTTTTGAATGGTTTGTTTGGCTACGCAGGATTTGCGTAGCGGGCTTGTGTATGTTATCTTTACTTTAAAAAACAGCCTACGTTTTTGAATGGTTTGTTTGGCTACGCAGGGTTTGTGTAGCGGGCTTGTGTATATTATCTTTATTTTAAAAAACATCCCAGGATTTGAATGGTTTGTCTCCATTGCAGTGCCTGATTAGAGGTTCGTTTACATTATATTATTAATTCTGTTTTTCATAATTACGCGCCTTATTATTTATCCCACAAAGTCGGCTACAATCGTATCTAGCTCTTGTTTGTAGGTCTGGGATACCAACATAACAGTGACAAAATGGCGGGCGGAGTGTAGTAGTATCGGTTCGCGAAGAGAAATTTTATTTATACTTTAAACGGCTGTATCTCCCTCAATTTTGCCGAGCGCGCTTTAATTTTTTTTTTATTCAGCTTCTCCACACTTTTCTCATCTAGAAAGTGCCTTTTTATTAAATTTCCAAACTTTGGCAGGATCTGCATTTCACCCCCAATTTTAATAAATAATAATTAGTATAATTTCAAACCTAAATAAATAAATAATTTGTAAACCCATTCAGTCGCTTGACGCATTAACTTGTATTGTAGTAAATTCAAATCTCTTGGTGGAGAATGAACTTTAAGCTGCATCACAACTTTCTAGCCAATCACCTATCTACTCCCTTAATGAACTAACCTTGTTAAATGCATTTTCTACGAACCTCGGGATATGCACATCGCTACTTCATTTATCACTTTGATACTCAATAATACTTAAATATAAATCAAATCTAAAATATAGGAGAGATACATTTAATATTTGGCCTTCAACATAAGTTTTGAAACAATGAGAATCTGCTAATGAATCTGAATAATAAAGTTATGGTTTTATTATGTTGTTCTTCTATATTATAGAAGTTTAATGTGCATCTGTCACCGCTGATCATAGATATTCACCAAGTGTCAGGTTTTAGAAAAACATTTTAAAACCCATACCAGACTAGCGAATTTGCTCACTAATATGGCTAATACCATCATTACCTTATAGAATTTAGAATGTAAAATAGTAAAGATGTTTACCTATCCAACACTCTAATCTGGCACATGGCTGTGTTTTGACAATGTCAGGTGGGTCAACACCAACATTTAAACATAGCACCAAAGCTACGCAATGCGTTTTGTACTGAAATCAAATAAAAAAATCATAATTAGTAAAGTGTGCGTTCTCAAGGATTTCTGATAAGGAACAAGTAATAATGAATTAGATAACAGTTGCCCCCAAATCCACAAGTCATAAAATCGCTATTATTAACACCACAAGCCTTGTTTTGTGTGTCTAGCGGAACTGAATGTGGACACCGGAGGGAACTGATTGCATTTTATACATATATAAACCTTCCAAAGCAAATTTATCTGGATGTCTTTAAGTGCTGTCAGGCACCGAGCGAAACAATCATTAAAATGTTGCGGGTTATCAATAGAACTCTAATATATGTAATAAATTAAATAAATTCTAACCTTTTCTTTCATTCTCCATGTCTGTTCGGTATTTTTTGCCCCTTCAATAGATTCGCAGTGTCTATTGCTCACAAAGCTCAAGGGAAGTTCCCAATCGGTCAGTTCTTTAGATGGGTCTATTTGATTACTGTCTGAACTTTCGTCTTCCTCATCAGAAGGCAAGTGTGGAGGCATATCTGACATCTTCAATAATCGATATAAATGTCACAATTCTTTTATTTACGTCTTCGTAAAATTCATAAACAATCAACACGTGACAGACATTCAAACATTTTTCTATAAAGTAGTATAAAAAATAAACTGACGTACGGCTTCAATGTTTTTATTCATAGCCACCCAAAGAAGTCCACAGATAAAGTTCGTAAATCCTACCCTACCTTATAACTTTAGCATTAAATAGCGTTGGGATTTTTGTGTCGAGATATCGATTTCGAAATAAACTTTTATTTTGTCTAACTTTTTCAAATTGAATCCTTTTAAACTAACATATTATTTTTGTAACTAAATACAGTGCTCGGATTCAAGTGGAGCAAATCGGAATGCTGCGCCGATCAATGAATAAATATTTTCAACTTCGGTATTAGAAAAATCACCTTGTGATTACTATTGATTAAATAAAATCATTTATTTGTATACAACTATTTAATAAAATTTTGTATAAGTACCGGAAAAAGAAACTTTTGGTTTTGAAACAAGTTTATAATTTTTTTGTTAAACAGTGGTGTACATTATAGTAGTGGTGTACATATAGTTCACTGTGTTGTGGTTCGTGAATTCAGTCATTTAAAGGTTTGTAATCTTCGATTTCGAGCACTGCCTTCAAATTACATCTTATTGGTAATTGGTGCACTTTAAGAGGATGAATGGACTCTCGATGGACACAGCACAGACTAATGATAATGACTGGTGTAAAGCACAACACGCAACTATTGTCATGACATGTTGTTTTCTTTCTGTGTTATGGCGGCGTTCCGGCAGGTCAACTCGCTGGTGGACTTCAACGAACCCAATGGGGAAGAGAAATTGCCTCTGGTAAAATATTCCCACAGTGAACCCAATCATTTTCATAATCCATACTATTGTTTTTTCAGTAACCTTTTAGGTTATGTTCACTGTACTGCCAAGTGTTTATTGGTTTTAGCGATCATCTACATACTCCATTCCAGTTAATTGGCCGAATGTTAAGCTTTTACTGTTCTTCTTTTTATACTGTAGAAGTCCAGCTGTAACACAATTTTTTTCAACTAAATATCATTTTTAGAATATCATATAAGTACAAATAAATAATATATTTATTTGAAGAAGAAGATAACAATAATAATCTAAACGAAAATATGGAAGAGAACAAGACACAGAAAACAGAAAAAAGACAATGGTCCCAACTGGGACACGAACCCAGACCTCTCGTCTAACCGGGACACGTCTTGTTCTCTTCCATATTTTCGTTTAGATTATTATTGTTATCTTCTTCTTCAATTATATATTACGGTGATGGGAATAACCTTCAAAGTTATAAAAGAGAGTTTTTCTTATAAAAAATCTAATATATTTCTGATTAGAATTGTGACCTCTCTACTGATGTTGAATTAGTTTTATGTTTTAACTGATGTTGAAAGAATTTGTATTATTGCTGGCTGGTAGGTTTAGCACCCATAATTAAATATTTGTTTTTTTAATGATTATTATAATATTGTGCTTAAATTAGCTAATAGAACAAAATAAAACTCCAAGTTTTTAAGCTAAAAGTAACATTCTTCTACTCTTTCTTTTAAATTTCTATTGAAAAAAAAAATTGTCTAAAATTGATACCTATTATGTTTTACACAAATAATTCATTAAGATTTTGACAAAAAAGAGATGATTACATATGGTGTATATAATATTTTTCAAAGCACAATATTACAATAAAAAAACTGTTTGCTAGTTTAAAAAATGGTATTCTAATTTAAGTGGTATTCAAACTGTGTTCTCCTGTGTCCCATCATAATGCTAGTGTCATACGAGCGCTACACTCTCATAATACATGATGTGGGTTTGGCCTGTTTCAACATATCGCTATGGTGAAATAGTCCAAGCCCACATAAATAATGGGAGTTGCGACCAGCTTAAGAGGAACAGCTGCGCAGCCTTTTCCATTCAAAATTGAAATTTGGTTTAAAAGCCAAAATAATCAACCAAACTGAAAAATTATTTTTTTATCAAAATACCTATGTAGCAAATATTTAGTACGAATTTATGCTATTTATTTGTGTTGTAAAAAATATGATAAATAGCCACTTAAAGAATTAAATGTTGCGTGATTTTTTAGCAAACTTTGGCATTTATTTGTGATTTAATTGTATTTATTCAAATAATCTTGCTGTGATAATATAATGACAAATGAAATAACAACATAATCAGTCATTTTTAATTTAAATTTACGCCCACCAAAATGCTTTTCATAACCATTTTTATTTAATATTTCACCATACATGTATAGTAGATAGAGCTAAATTATTTTTTTTAAATAGGTGGTTATCATTAACTGCCAAATAATTGCCAAAGTTATCTTTAAAATCATGAAAAATTTAATTCTTTTATCACCTATATTTTATAATTAAAAATACAAACAAATAAATCAATTAATATCATACTAGACATTCGCTATACCTTTTCATTAAAAAATATTTTTCAGTTTGGTAGGGTGTTTGGGCCTCAAATCCAAATTTAATTTTTGTATGAAAAAGGCCACGCAGCCGTTCCTCTTAATGGTTTTAGCAAAATTAATCAGATTGTAAGTATTAAAAAAATATTTACTTTTTAATTAAATCTAGAAGAGTTAAGTACTATTTACTACATAAAATATGCCATCTCTACTAGCGACGAGTAGGTTCCACGCTTTTGCCGGAGGCCTCCTTGGAGCGGTTCCTTTTAAAAGAACTCGAATTCTAGGGGTGGTTCCAGGTTCCAAGTTCTTGGTACGAACTGGGTGCTGGGAGCCGTGGCTGGTGGCGAGACGCACGGTTCTGGCCCCGAGCTCGGACCTGGACCTGGACATGCGGGTCCCACCCCACATATTGACTCGGACAACTCACCAAGAACTCGAACGAGTTACACGGATACGGGGGGACGCGGGTGCCAGTGCCGAGAACTGGCATTCGGGTCCGAGTACTCTGGAGGTGGTTGATTTGAAAAAAGAGTGGTAGTGGAATCCGCTTCCCACAAAAGACTCAAGTTCAAAGAGCCATTCCGGCTGAACCTACGCATCGCTAATTACTACTACTGCAGTACCTACCTGCACTTTTCGATGGAAGCGGTTTCGTTTGAAGCTATTGCTTTACTTTTTTGTGATGTTATGTCAAACGGCCTGTAACTGCCAAGAAATGTTTTCTTATTTTTATTTTTCTAATGAGTCTAAATATTTAATGAATGTATACCTACTTAATTAGTTGGCAGTCATAAAGATATTATAAAACATCACATGCATGGAAGTTTCATCTATGATTACGTGAAGTTTATAGAAAAAAAAAAAACAATGACTATACAATACGCATAGACCTGTTGCAGAGCTTTCAAAGTGGCAAGCAAAAGAAACATAATTTGTCATGCTTTCGATTTCGTAGTTTTAGTAATAAATTGTCAAACATAGGGTTGTGTGCTACTGCTAACTAAATTGCATGAAAAATGCCAAAAAAGCTCTCGTGTGTAATGAGTACATATTTGCATTACATGGCAAACACTAGAAAAGTTAAGAAATAGCATTTCATTCGTAAATACATGCAAATTTTGTATTATTTTTAATTATTATTTCCCGAAGATTTTCAGCGACATTAGAGAAAGTAATACTTTTAGCGAATGTAGCATCACATGAGTATAAGGACAACCTAGGTCAGTAACACTGGGTCGTCTCATACAGCATTCCATATTCGTCGTAGTGTAAGCGAGAAAGTGTATCTTGTCATCTCAGTCACCTCCGTGAGGTAGAATGTAGCATTCAATGCAAATTTTATATAAGAAAGCATTGTTGGTACTATCATTTATTTCATTGATAGACACATATTTTTTTACTTTGAATGTCTATATTTGTCACACACAAACAACGTTTGTATTAAGAATTTACTGGAAACATAAAAGTGTTTCTTACTTGCCACATTTTGTCTTAATTGTGACACAACAAGTCTAGATGTATTGTAACTTCATTGCAAAAAAAATATCTTTTAACATTCGTAACAAACAAATAAAGAAAAAAATATCAACACATTCAAAGACCTAACCAATGTTATTTATGTGCATGTTTTTGTTACTTTTGCTTAACTTTTACTTATAATTGTTTTAAATGTGTATGAAATTAGAATGAACTATTATTCTAGTCGTCCTGCGCTGGCATAGTGCACAAATGTGTTGAGTGATTCTTAAAAATTAAACTTAAGATTACTTGCTTCAAATTTGAAATAACAATTAAGACAACATAAAGAATACAAACATTGGTGTAAATGTATTAGTGATGTAACGAATGTCATTTTTTGAGCATTCGCGAATGCGAATGCGAAAGCGAATATCTGCTACCTACATTCGCGAATGCGAATGCGAATGCGAATATTGAGTTTTTTTTTAAAATTTGACGCTAATTACGTATGGCTTGGCGGCTCACGTTTGCATCTTGTTCCGAGAATTTCCGAGTTGATCCGAAAAAAGCCGATCGGTTGTTTTATTTCATTTGTCGTCTGCTCGTAAACAAAAACAAGTGAATTTTAAGGTTAAAGTGTGAATGATTAGTGATAAACATGAGTAAATCAAAATTCTAGTGAAATTTGGATTTACTTTACACTTTGCGATGCTGAACGTGCTAAATTACCAAACATTAAAAACTTATGAGTTTGTAAAGACTGATAAAAGTTTCAGAGAATAATTTGTTTTTGTTTGTTTACATTACATTATTATATTTTATTGTTTTCTAAGTTCTAATGAGAACTTAATTTTTATTTAGTCGTGATCTGGAATCTTGGAAATAGATGGTAAATAAAAAATACCAAATGATAAAGTAAAGTGAAGATTGATAATGTGATTAGTGATTATGAGGTTAACTTACTTTTTCTAATAATAAAAAATAAATAAGAAATAAATGGATTTTTTATTAACATAATATTATGTTTTTTCTGATGTTCATATTCGCAAAACATTCGCTCGAACTTTGCGAATGCGAATGCGAATGCGAATATGCAAAAACATGCGAATGCGAATGCGAATATTCGTTACATCACTAAAATGTATTTCAGATCAACATTTTTCAAACCTTGAACCAGGTGACCCCCTCGATTCCAATATTTAAAATATTTGTATATGAAAATATTAACTACCTACCTACATTATGTTCATAATTAATAAAAAAGGCATATATGTAATTGAATTAAAGTGATAGAATATACAACATTTATACTGAGTTCTCATGAATGAGCTGTAGAAAATTCCCGTTTTACAGAGATTGTGTAATATTGTCCTCCACACTTGGAATTCCCCTGCGTTATGGACACTTTTACTTTTACAGTATAGTGAAAGACTTTGACTAATAATAATTTATCATTTCACTTAGATATTTGTGCACTATGCCATTGTAATCAACTGCTTTCCATCACAGTAAAAATACAAATATTTCGACCCATTAATGAATGCAATAATTTATTGTGTAGGTTCAAGCCATCGTGGACCACCACCACAGCTAGGTGAAGACCGCCACCAAAGTCCGCTTCGCCGAGCCGGGAGGCAAGGAGGGTGGTAGCGCTCCCTCCAGCCCTCCCCCCAACAACTCCGCCCCCCACCAGACCGCCACCAACCCCTCCTCCCCCACCATGCCTAATGGGCTCGCCGACAAGTCTGAAGAGGTATTGTTTTATAACTCATTAAAATAACACACTCTTTGTATATATTGGAGGTCGCGGGTTCGAACCCGGCATGCGCAAATAAATTTTATTTGATTAATTTGTGTTCTTTCACAATTAATTCATTTAAAATAATATATAGTATATTTGCGGCATGTTCCAGAGTGGAAGATACTATCAGTATCGCCCTGGTGTAACACCACCATTCAGAATTGAAACGTTGCTTGATAATGGCTTTAGCCGTGTTTGGTGACCAGATCTGAATAGCCAGGTACTTTCCAACCTTCCTCTTCCCCACCTCCTTCCCCTCCCCACTACCTTCAGCCTCACAACATACCCCAATTGGGGATGCCATAGTCTCACTGGCTCCAGACGGGAGCAGTTGAGATTCTTGTGCGGTATTCACTGTAAAAAAAAAAAAAAAAAAAAATATTTTTTTAAAATAAATATTATATAATATACAGATACTTCACTAAAATCATGTAATGGAGAGTAATCTCCATATATAACCAAAAAAAAACTCTAATCTACGGTGCTTTGAAATGTGTGATAAAAATCTGTTGTCTTTGGTCAAAACAATATTAATTCAAATATGCCGCAGTATGAAAATGGCTTTTAATGCCGCAGCTGGACGATAGTCACAAGCCTTATAATAATGAAGGGAGGCGTCTACTAATATCTACAGGAATTCCAAAAACTGAAAAAATCGAACTAATATCTATGAAAACCAAAGTGTTGACGAATATCTACAGCACAAACTGTTGACTAATATCTATGAGAATCAAAGTGTTGACGAATATCTACAGCACTGGCAGAGGTTGGATTGGCAATTATGTGTAGCATATTGGAATAATATAATATTGCGTATGCAGTTTAAAAAACTTAATTTATGTAAGTGTGTATGTAAAAATTCGTAATATCGGACTATTGGACACATTTAGCTGATTAGTCCAACCTACGCTCTGTAGATATTAATCAACACTCTGAAGTTCGTAGATATTAGTTCAACATATGAGCTGTAGATATTCGTAAGACATACAGGCTGTAGATATTAGTATCTGGAGTCTAATGAAGTACAATGAACTCACCAATTATTCACACTTTCAATAATTAATAAATAATTATTAGGATTAACTTATTGAAGTTTAAACCTCGTAGTACTATTATCATTGAAAATAATATTGAGAACTCTCAATGAATATAATATATTTATTGATATTATTTCTTCTATTTTCAAATTATGAAATTAGAAGACACCTAAAATAAAAAAAATAATAATTAAAAATAAAACGATTGCATCTGTAATTCGAACCGAAATCTGTCTTATAGAGACTAAAGTTGTGACCGTGATTTTTTTTTTTGGCGTTGGACGGAATTCACAAAATTTGAAAAATTCATCAAATTTCAAAGTTAATATTCAATTTCTGTGAAAGTCCTATTCATTCTATCACAGAATTTGAAAAATTCATCAAATTTCAAAGTTAATATTCATGTTCTGTGGAAGTACTATTCAAGTTATATTATTATCCACATCTGTACGTTCTGAACTTTCACCGAACTTCAAATTTAACTTTGAAATTTGTTGAATTGTTCAAATTTTGTGAAACAACCCTTCCTTTCATATTTTCATTGAGAGTTGATTTTAAATAATTAATTTTCAATAATTATTTTACCTATACTGAAAAAAAAACTTTATGGGTTTGTTTGCTTCACAATATAATTAATGTTATACAAAAGAGAAATACGGCAAAAATACTAGGGTCAGTCAAAAAAGTAATGCCTCCTATTTTTTTTTCTCCTTTTGAGTGAGAAATTTTTTAATCTAAACTTTAAAAATGCAATTACATGGGTTGAAAACCACGCTATTGAAGATTACTTTTGTTACTTTTCAATATAATCTCCGTCCATTTCCATAGCTTTGGTCCATCTTTTAACAAGGGCATGTATCACAGTGTTGTAAAAAGTACGGTCACGTCGAACACCATCGCCATAACTTTCCCCGCTGATCACACAGTTTTGAATTTTTTTGTCCTTGATGAGTTTGTGTGATGCCATTCCATCGACTGCCTCTTTGATTCAGGTTCAAAAAAATTAACCCATATTTCGTCTCTGGTCACAATTTTTTTCAGAAGCCAAGCACTGAGTGTTTTGAGGCTATTGTTTTTCTTGTTTCTGGCCGGTTAACTTTCTTGGTACCCGCCTTGCACACACTTTTGTTGAATAATCAGTTGTCGAATAATCGTCAACACACTGCCTTTACTGAGGGAGAGAATGCGACATCTGTTGTTATCTGGGGTAGAAGTGGGTTGATTCACTCATTTTACGGAATCAATTCCGGACCTATATTCGACTGAGTGGACTCGATTCACTGGACTCGCTCCTTTGATTCCGGCGATTCCACCGGACTCACCGAATCAAACTCATTGTGGCGTTCCGCCGGAGTCGTTGAATCGGCCGGAATCAAACTCAGTTTGGCTCTTGCTGATTCAATGCCAGAGTTGATTCCGCCGGACTCGCCGAACCAAACTCATTGTGGCGCTCCGCCGGAGTCGTTGAATCGGCCGGAACCAAACTCAATTTGACTCCTGCTGATTCAATGCCGAGAGTTGATTCAGCTGAACTCGCCGTACTCGGTGGAATCGTGGAACGTTACGGAGTTAAGGAATCATGTGTTTAAGTAGCCGGGCGTGTGTACATTAACATGCTATTGTTTATTGCGAGCGAGAAGTCTTATCTTTATATAGCTAATAATAATGTATTTGACATGAGTGATATCTTTGTCTGCTTTATGAGAACCGTGTAAGATATTTACGATAAATTTGAAACTTACGAACAGTGGAGTCCTTGTATAGCAGTGAGCCATGGAACCGGCAGAGGAAGAATGAAAGTAAACTGAATGCTGTTGAAATGAGATCCCTGAGGCGTATATGTGGTGAAACTATGTATGATCGTGAGAGAAATGTGGAGATCCGCAAATAATGTAAGGCTGATGTAAGCATAATGAGTAAGATTAAGAAGGGGACCCTCAGATGGTTTGGGCAAGTAGAGCGAATGAACGAAGAAAGTAGTGTAAGGAGAATATATGCCAAAATGTGAATGGTGGAAGATGTTGGGGACGCCCGGGGAAGACATGGCAAGATCAAGTGAATCAGATACTTGAGTCGGGCCATGTCAAAAGTCAGAATAAAAGAAGAGTATGTTTGAGACGATGTATGAATGTGAGTGAGGCAAGGAGTGTGTGCCAAGATCGAGTTGTTTGGCGGTCATTCCTCTCAGGAATGAGAAAAACCCCTGCGGAGAAACGGCGTGATGGTTAGTTAGATATTTTACGTTCTTCATAAAACTAGTAATTCACCAGAGTATCACCGGCGCGAACTTGCGGGAAGGCAAATTTGCTCCGTGATGACCGACAAAAGGTAAAAAGCAGTGCTCCTTGCTATCTTTTGACTAAGATATAATGCTATTTCACGCTGTCATCGCGCCCCGCTAGAGCAATACAACGCCGCCCCGCTTGCGCCACACACCTCATCCCGTGAATAAGTCCTGTATTCTCACTCTGTCACTCGTTCCCGAGTGATAGAGTGACAAATCCCCGCCCGGCCTGCGCCGCGCACCTCCTCCCGTAAATGATTCCTGCCGCCCGGCCCGCGTCGCACACCCCCTTCCGCGTCAACCTCGCCCGAGTGCGAGCGACTCCGGAACTGATTCATAACATTTTGCGGACTCGGAACGAATCAAACGCATTCGGACTCGGAATCTTTGGATTCGTTCCGGCCGGAACGACACACTTCTAATCTGGGGTCACCACAAATGATGTCATCAACTCGCTCAATGTTGCGTGCAGTCAACGGCTTGCCGCTCTGCTTTTCGTCAACCAGCAGTGTTTGTCCTTTAGCTTCGTTACAGCAACGAATCTATCGTCTAGCAGTGCTGACATCCACTGTTGCATCACGGTACACATTTTTCATTCTTCCATGAATGCGAATGGGCAAATTTCACCTTCGACAGTCAAGAATCAATCACAGAATGCTGTCTAATACAAACATCGATGTCGGCCATTTTGCAAGCGAGTGCAGTGCTGCCACCTGTTGACGCAAAAAGTTACTACTGCAGCAGATTGTAGAAGGTTTGAGGAAAAGCGCCAAATTCAAAATTTTCACTTAACTTTCAATTCAATAATTTCAACAATTCATTTCATGATCCATTGCATCCATTGCTTTGTCTCTGACCCGGCTATGCTCTATTTTTTGTCTCTCGATTTTTGACAACTCGTCTCGACTCGTCTGTAAAATAAATTTGACGTGTTCCATGTGTTAATATTATTAACTTTGTTTGCAATTTATTTACACATCAAATCGTTGAATATTCTATAATGACGTTCATAAATAATTGGGAGGAATTAGAAAAGTCTGCAGAGCGACTTTATCTTCAGAATCCTTCAAAAACCCGATACACAATGAAGTATACACATTCCAAGGGAATTTTTGTATTAAAATTTACTGATGACAGCAAGGTGCGTATTTCAATATAAATGTGTACCAATCAAAATATTGGGGGCTCTACGGGCGTAAATATGGGTAGTACTGCAATATATTTTTAAAAGATTTGGAAGAATTTACATGATTTTTTAAAACATAATGTTTGGAAGAATTTTTATAAAAAAAACTGGGCTCCCATCTTTTCTTGTTAAGTTTCCCATTTCCGCTGCACGCCTAATGGAATAAATACTAAAAAATGCTTATTATATGTGCAGCGTAATTCGGTAACTAGTAACTACCCGAAAGGATAGGAGTACAGTTTTTCTTATAAAAAATCGTAGTCATTCCACTAACCGCTGCACTTTTAGGCAGATTATAGAAATTACACTTCGTTTTAACAATTACTACAAGAAACAACTATTTACATGCACAAAATAGGTTCTTAGTTTGAGTAAACTAAGTAATTAATGCATATTTAGATTGAAGCAAAACTCATGCAAGTGTCCAACCATACAAAAAACAATTAAAATGGCGAAAAAGAAATGTTGGTAATTTTGGGGATTGGTATCCATGGCTATTACGAATAATTTTTAGAAAAAAACTTTAGATTCGCCTTAATCACTTTAAAAGAAAACTTATTGCATCACGGCTGGCGGAAAATAATGCATATTAATTTTGGTAATTATCGGTTCGGACTGGCCACGCTTATTACGAATAATTTTTAGAAAAAAACTTTAGATTCGCCTTAATTACTATAAAAGGAAACTTTTTGGCTTTGGGGCGGCGGAAAATAATGCATTTTAATTTTCAATTGCATAAAACCAAAATTCACTTTGCGAACCGACGCAGCGAAAATCCGCGGCCGTAGCTGTCACTGTTATGGACTGTAGCTGACTTCGTGGGATACCTACATGAAATACCGCGAATCACAAACCATGTTGCACAAACCTAGCGTAGCCGCTAAACCACTTGAAAACTGGGATGTTTTTCTTGCGTTGACGCGAGCAGGCGTTATAAAGGGGCACATTCTTTTGTATCACAAACCATGTTACACAAACAAGCCCGCTAGACAAATTTCATAATTACGCGCTTTATCCCACGAAGTCAGCTACAGTCCATAACAGTGACAGCTACGGCTGCGGATTTTCGCTGCGTCGCGTCGTCGGTTCGCGAAGTGAATTTTGGTTTTATGCAATTGAAAATTAAAATGCATTATTTTCCGCCGCCCCAAAGCCAAAAAGTTTCCTTTTATAGTAATTAAGGCGAATCTAAAGTTTTTTTCTAAAAATTATTCGTAATAAGCGTGGCCAGTCCGAACCGATATTTACCTTAATTTTCAATGTCGTTAACTAAAATTTCACTTCGCGAACCGAAACTATGACAGCCTGCCCGCCATTTTGTCGCTGTTAAAATACGTTTTTGAATGGTTTGTTTGGCTACGCAGGGTTTGTGTAGCGGGCTTGTGTATGTTATCTTTACTTTAAAAAACAGCCTACGTTTTTGAATACTGAGGTCGGAGGATACTTTTCTCAATCACAGCAGCATCTATAATATCACTCCTTACCAAATATTATCTTGCAGATGATTTAATACGTCAGGTACGCCTTATATACTTCATACATATGTCTTGTAATGTTTTTTTCGTGAAAACAAGGGTTCGAGTGGTTAAAGATATTTATGTACCTAACTAGTTAACTACAAATAATGTTTTTTTGGTAAATATTCACTAATACAATATGCAATTGAGCAAGAAAAATGATGATGTTAGAAAAATAAAAGACACATTATATTCATACTAATCGAACAAAAAATGTAGCACATCTTGTGAAAAGGATAACCATTCAAAGAATATTTGTATGAATGGGCCGCTAAAGGACATGGAATGGACCTAGTTCAGTGAAACCCAATATTTTCATAAAAAAAGTTATTGTAGTTCCACTTGATATCCTAGAGATGGCATTCATATTTTAATTTCATAGAAGTGTGAATATATTGTGTTATTCCCCTATGGCCGTAACGAAAAAAAATAATTATAAAAATCCAACTAGTGACAGCGCACGCCCATCTTCTTTGTTTACAAAAAAATAATAAAATTTACTCAAGTGTCAATATAATATAATGTTTTTCACAGAAATGGCAACATTATCTTAGATTTTATTTAGTAATGTTCCCAGTACAAGTTTTTTAAACTTTTGCAGAACAATATATTTTTATAAACAAATTAACCAATTTTAAAAAAGAAGAGTAATGAAGAATCCCCACAACTTATTTAAACAGTTAATTACATATTTTTAAACCAATTTCTGAAATTATTATATTGCAATTTCTGTAAAAATTATATTCTACAGTTTTCTTTTGGATGTATTATTTTTATGTGTTTATACTTTATACTCCCCGACATAGAAATTATATTGCCCACGAGAATGAAAAACATATTTTTGATACAAACGTAAATTGCAGAAAAAATATATAGAGAACAGATTTTATAGAACAAATTATTTGTTTCAGTGTCTGCAATACAAAACAGAAATTCAACAAGATTTACGGAAAATAGATAAATTCATGGCCAATCTAATGAGAGACATGGCTTCCGGTGAAAATCCGTAGACTACAAATACCGTTGTTTTTAATTTAAAGATTTTCTGTTCATTCTGTTATTTTCTACAATAAAAAAACTATTTTGTATTTAATTTTTACTCCATTTTTATTTCCTTGCCTTACTGAATTCTTGATTGAGGAAATTATTTATCAGCAATCATTGAAAATATTTTATTTACTCCTTAGGTTTGGTCTACAAAAAAAGTAGGTTTTGTAGTTGTGTAATAGTAGGACACATCTGCCCTGATGATCGACACTGCAACGCTGTCCGAAACGTTGGCTAAAGAAGGAGGTAGCGCAACACGGCATAATACCCCAAAAACTAATAACAAAAAAAGTAGGTTTTTGTTTCAAAGTCAAGTTCAAACTTCACAACAGTCAATCACAGTCCTCGTTAGGAGTCCCCGTTTAGTCCCCACAGTTGCCGTTAAAGGTGATGTGAGAAGTGACTGCTCATGTGGGAAGTGTACTTACCGGTCAATATTAACCTTATGTCGTTAAAGAATTTGCGATACCCGTGGACTGGTATTTTAAATTCTCATACATATGCATCATGTATAGATGACGCTTGTCTTTTAGGCACGCGATCAGTTGGCATGTATACATAACGCTCGTCTAAAAACGATTAAGGCCCTTTAAAGTTAAGAAAGTTTAAATAATTTGATAAAACTACTTTTATTAGTTTCAGTGCATATAACTGTTCTAAAGGATGGTTCAACAATAACGCATAATGTTAATTGTAAATAAAACAAAAAGTTTTCAGAGAATTTTCTTCATTTTTTTTATTATGATAGAAAGATCTATGACAATTACGTGTGAAACAAAATATCGGCCAAAGGCTTTGGTGGCATACCTCTATGCGATGGTCCATATTTTCAATGACGCTGAGGCATAATTGAGGTTCAATGTCATTAATGCGCCGAATTATCTCATCCTTTAGCTCTTGATTGTTCTTGGCTTATTGACATACCTACACTTTTTATTTTAAATATCCCCAAAGTCCAACGGCGTCAAATCACATGATCGTGGCGGCCAAATGACATCGCCACGACATGAGATAACATGGCCATTGAATTTCTCGCCCAAAAGAGCCATTGTTTCATTGGCTGTGTGGCAAGTGGCACCGTCCTGTTGGAACCACATATCGTCCAGCTCCATATCCTCAATTTCTGGCCACAAAAAGTCTGTTATCATCTCGCGATAGCGAACACCATTCACGGTAACTGCTTGGCCGACCTCATTTTTGAAGAAGTACGGCCCGATGACGCCGCCAGTCCATAAACCGCACCAAACAGTCACTCTTTGTAGATGCATCGGCTTTTCAACAATCACTCGTGGATTCTCATTTGCCCAAATACGGCAATTCTGCTTGTTAACAAATCCACTGAGGTGAAAGTGTGCCTCGTCGCTGAAGATGATTTTCTTCGTAAAGTCACTGTTATTTTCATAAAACGCTTCAACAATCTTAACGCGCTGCTCAATTGTGTACCTCTTCATGGTTGAATTTGTCAAAGACTGAAACAAAGAAATGTCAAAGTTGGGCAAAAAACTGGACAATAAGGTGTGGCTCACAATTAACGTTGTGCGTTATGGTTGTACCACCCTTTATTTCTTGCATTTTTACTTTACTAGCAGACCCGGCCACACGTTGCTGTGGCTAACGAAACACAATGCCATTTACCCAACCTTTATAAAATCCACACCATCCGCTCGCCAGCTGCCCGCTGCCCGCTGCCCGCCGCCCGCTGCCCGTTGCCTAAATTGAATATTTGAATTTCTCGGCTTTTCTCTACTATAATAAGCATTTATTATACATATAAACCTTCCTCTTAAATCACTCTATCTATTGGTGAATACCGCATGAAAATCTGTTGGGTAGTTTAAAAGATCTATGAGCACATACATTTTGAGCGACTTCATTTTATACTATGTAATGTTGATACCTACCACAAAACTTAAATTTCTACTTATTAAAAAAAAAACTCAAAAATGCATATGCAACAAAAATGTATTTTTGACCGATTATTTCTATCTCTACATATTATAAAGTAAAGTCCCCCGCGCCGTCTGCCTGTCTGTTCGCGATAAACTCGAAAACTACTGAACGGATTTTCATGCTGTTTTCACCAATAGATAGAGTGTTTCGTGAGGAAGGTTTACGTATGTAATTTGTCAAGGATTTGTGTAAATTGGTTGAAACATAACGATAATTGTTAGAAGTGTCGGAAAAATTCCAGCCGCCTGGTAGCTTTCATCGAAAACGCTGCCTAATCCTTTTGGGATATAACTATAAAAAATAACTTATATCATTGATGTAGCTATTCCAAATTCCTGTAATATTCAAAAAACTGTTTCTGAAAAAATTAGAAAATACACAGATTTAGGAAATGAGATTAAAAGAATTTGGCATTCTCGGACTATAAAAATATTACCATTTGTTATTTCGGCCACTGGCATAATACCTAGGAATCTGATTCAAAATTTAAGCATATTAGATTTGTCAAAGAATTTGTATATAAAAATGCAAAAAGCAGTAATTTTAAATACATGTAGGATTACAAAAGATTTTTTAAATATTTATATTGAGGGATCAGTAGGATTTATAGGTTCAATTAGAAATGCCACAGAGCCGAACCCTCTGATATGAAAATATCTGGAGTCGGTGAATTATATTCCCATTTGGTCTCTAGTAGGTTGACATGTTGTTCTTGTATTGTTTTGTATTTATAATACTTATATAGTGCAATTGCATAACGTGGATTCACTAGATGATCATTTGGGGAAGTGTATGAAAGGGTTTAGTTTTTCCTTCTTTTTTTTTTTTTTTTTTTTTGGGGGAAAATTTAACCCGGACATTTAAATCTGGTGCGTAAATAAAGTAAAGTCCCCCGCGCCGTCTTTCTGTCTGTCTGTCTGTCTGTTCGCGATAAACTCGAAAACTACTGAACGGATTTTCATGCTGTTTTCACCAATATATAGAGTATTTCGTGAGGAAGGTTTAAGTATGTAATTTGTCAATGATTTGTGTAAATTGTTTGAAACATAACGATAATTGTTAGAAGTGTCGGAAAAAAGTCCAGCCGCCTGGTAGCTTTCATCGAAAACGCTGCCTAATCCTTTTGGGATATAACAAAACAATTAATGGTGGGATATTCCTCTTTTATAGATCTACAAAAAAGTCCGCGAAGGCATATATCTATCTTTTACGGATAGCTTACTATACACATTATATCTAATATGCAATTGATAAGAATAATAAGATAAGAATATAGAATGCGTATAGTAAGCTATCCGTAAAAGATAGATATATGCCATCACGGACTTTTTTGTAGATCTATAAAAGAGGAATATCCCATTATGCGTTGTTTTGTTATATCCCAAAAGGATTAGGCAGCGTTTTCGATGAAAGCTACCAGGCGGCTGGAATTTTTCCGACACTTCTAACAATTATCGTTATGTTTCAACCAATTTACACAAATCCTTGACAAATTACATACGTAAACCTTCCTCACGAAACACTCTATCTATTGGTGAAAACTGCATGAAAATCCGTTCAGTAGTTTTCGAGTTTATCGCGAACAGACAGACAGACAGACAGAAAGACGGCGCGGGGGACTTTACTTTATTTACGCACCAGATTTAAATGTCCGGGTTAAATTTTCCCCCAAAAAAAAAAAAAAAAAAAAGAAGGAAAAACTAAACCCTTTCATACACTTCCCCAAATGATCATCTAGTGAATCCACGTTATGCAATTGCACTATATAAGTATTATAAATACAAAACAATACAAGAACAACATGTCAACCTACTAGAGACCAAATGGGAATATAATTCACCGACTCCAGATATTTTCATATCAGAGGGTTCGGCTCTGTGGCATTTCTAATTGAACCTATAAATCCTACTGATCCCTCAATATAAATATTTAAAAAATCTTTTGTAATCCTACATGTATTTAAAATTACTGCTTTTTGCATTTTTATATACAAATTCTTTGACAAATCTAATATGCTTAAATTTTGAATCAGATTCCTAGGTATTATGCCAGTGGCCGAAATAACAAATGGTAATATTTTTATAGTCCGAGAATGCCAAATTCTTTTAATCTCATTTCCTAAATCTGTGTATTTTCTAATTTTTTCAGAAACAGTTTTTTGAATATTACAGGAATTTGGAATAGCTACATCAATGATATAAGTTATTTTTTTAATTTTGTCATGTAAAACTATATCAGGTCTATTATGACTAATTGTTCTGTCTGTTAGTATAGTTTTATCATAATATATTTTATAAAATTCATTTTCTATAAATGAATTTGGTTCATATTCATAATAAGGTACTACATTACGGCAATCAATCAAGTTATGTTTAATTACCAAACTTTGGTGAATTATTTTTAAAACCTGATTGTGCCTAAATGTATACTCGGAAGGCGCTAATATAGAACATCCCGATATAATATGTTCTATAGTTTCGGGAAAAGCCAAACATTTTCTACATAAATCATCAATTTGATTTATATCTTTGATTATATGCTTTCTATAATTTTTAGTATTAATGACTCTATCTTGAATTGCAAGCATAAATCCTTCTATTTCTGCGCTCAACTCTCCAATACTCAACCATTTGTTTGACGAAAGTTTGTCAACATACGTTTGGTTGAGATAATTGAAGTGTTTTGCGTGAATAATTTTATTTGACCAGGAATCTAATAATTCCTGGTTAGTATTTATAAGAATGTTGGCATTCTCGTCATATAAATTTAAAGGTGTAATATTTCTATCTGCCTTGCAAATTATTTTGTGCATTTCTGAGCTATTAGCTTTCCTATGGAAAAAATTTCTAAGCATTTCTACCTGATTGTGTTTCAAAGATGTTATTTTGACTACACCTCTACCTCCTAAATTTCTAGGTAAATTAATTCGTTCTATAGCTGAATTTGGATGATGGCAATTAAATTTTGTTAACGTAGTTCTAATTAATCGTTCTAAACTATCTAAATCTGTATTGGACCATTTAATTATGCCAAATGAGTACGTTAGTAGAGGTATTGCCCAAGTATTTATTGCTTTTACTAAATTTTTAGCAGATAGATTGCATTTTAAAATTTTTCTGATCCTAGTTTGAAATTTAATCCTAATATCATTTTTAATACTAGTGTGATCTAATCTATTCGATTGCGGGTATCCTAAATATTTATAAACCTCATCCCCTTTCATACTTTGAATTTTGAAATTTCTAAATATACCCTCGTCTCCATCTACAATTTTGCCTTTCTCTATATGTGAAACTATACTACTCTCTCTTGTATTACCCTTAATTTTTATTCCAAACTTGCTTTTAATTAACATTTTAGAAAGGGGATTCAATGCTAAGCAAAACCAAAGAGGGCTCAATGAGTCTCCTTGAAAAATCCCTCTTTTTATTGAAATGCCCGGTACTACTATTTTCTTACCTTTTAAATTAACTAGCAAATCTGTATTCCAAAAGGACATAATATTTTTCAAAAAGCTAATTATAATTGGGTTAACTTTATATATTTTTAATATTTTGATTAGCCACGAGTGCGGGACACTATCAAAAGCTTTTTGATAATCTATATAACAAGTATGTAAATTACGCTTTTGATTTTGAATTTGTTTTAAAATTACAGAATCAATAACTAACTGTTCTTTACATCCCATATGTTTTCTGCGACAACCTTTTTGTTGTTCAGATAAAATATTTTTTTCATCCAAATGAGTATATATTAAATCTGTCAAGCAAGAGGTTAAAATTTTGTATATTGTCGGTAGACATGTAATGGGTCTATATTGAGAGGGATTATTAATATGTTCGCTTTTAGGCAACATATAAGTAATGCCCTTAGTTAGAAAATTAGGAAAATTTTGAGGTTCTCTGACAAGTTTTGAAAGATTTTTTGCAAAAAGAGGATGTAAAGTAGTTAGACGTTTGTACCAAAAATTATGTATCCAATCGCAACCCGTGGCTTTCCAATTATGAGTATTTTTTATAATTTTGGCTAACAATTCAACCGATATATCAGAAAAACTCATTTGTTCAATGTCTGAACAATTGAGTTCTTCATTTTCTATCCAGTTACCTGCCTCATTATGTTTTATATCTTTACTCCAAATGTTTGTCCAAAAATCGCGCATATCTGATTCAGATGGCAACGGAATATTATTATTCGAAATAATATTCTGTTTATCGTCAAGTTTGGAATAAAATATTTTCTCATTTTTCTGAAATAATCTATTATTATTTCTTTTATTATACGTATAATTATATCTTTTTAATCTACTAGCTTTTACACCTAATTTTTGTTTTAATAAATCTAATAAATCATTGATTATATTTTCATTATTATTACTACCAATGCTATAACCAATTTTTCAAATTTTGTAGAGATTTTAATTTTAAATTTGTTATTATTGTTACTAATTATAATATGCGATTTATTTTTCTGTATATTTTTTTTTTAACATTAGCTCCACACAGGAGGCCCTGAGGAAAATAATTTCCCTCAGGACCTATGTCATCTTAGGGGATGCTGTGTGGAGGGTTTTTTAAGGAAAGGAAGTTCTGGGAAGGAAATAGGTATGAGGGGTGGGTAGGAATCTGGGGCTCAGTGTGTCCAGGAGTAACGGATGTTAAGGTTTACCCCATGCAGCTACGAGTACCCGCATGGGGTAAATTTGTAATAGTGATGCACAACCTGTTTAGTTTAGGGGTTTCTCTGCCTCTTTATCAAAAGTTCCGCGACCTACAAGCGGACTTTTTTAGTTTTTCTGGAAGAGAGGGGTTTGTAATAGTGATGCACAACCTGTTTAGTTTAGGGGTTTCTCTGCCTCTTTATCAAAAGTTCCGCGACCTACAAGCGGACTTTTTTAGTTTTTCTGGAAGAGAGGGGTTTGACAGCAAAATTCAAGATTTCGCACTTCTGGGAATTTTTAAATTTCGTGTTCTTTAACCGGTTCTTCAAATTTAGGACATGCAGCGTGAACTGACCAAAACACTATAAAAATTGTTCTCAGTCAGGGATTCCAGGTTTTTTGTTCCAAAATTGGCATGTGGGCCGCATAAATCGGGTTGCAGGTTGTGCATCACCATTGTGACAAGTATAATTTTAGTTGAAAATCAATAACAATCCCACAAGCTAGTGATTTATAACAAGTGAGATTCAATACGCACAAGCTATCGATAATAAGATAGACAATTTGTAGTGATGTTTTTCTTGGAAGCCTCGAACCAGGTGATGTTAGTTATAATGCGTTGCTTTTTTTGTGGATGAAATTGCTTTCAAAAAAACTATTTTGATATAACGAGTAATGGCCATAAGGAGCAAATTTATTTGGTAAGTATCAAATTTATTCGGTCCCGTTATAACCAAGTTTGACTGTATATAAAAATCTCATGTCATGGTGTTTGTGGTCGCACTCCTCCGAAATGGCTCGACCGATTTTTATGATTTTTTTTTGTATATTTTGTACGTATGAAAATAGGTTGTAAAGTATATTTCATACCACTAGGTTATTAGGGTGTCCCTATCCAGAAAAGAATTACTATTTTTTTGACAAGTTTTTTTTGGCATCAAAAAATACCTATAATCCCAAAATTTCACCCTCTCATTTTTTAATCGCGATTTTTGTATGAAAAAATTTAACCGTCGTTCGTATTCCTGTCGTTCATAGTCCTGAAGATGACATAAGAAAGATGATGGCCCCCATAGTGATACATTGATGAAGGTGATTTCTGGGCTGCATTTTGGCATGTCTCGATGGGCATAGTTGTGATTTCCTTCCGAATTCGATCATTGAGTTCTTCCAAGGTGTGAAGCCGATGTTTAAAAACTTTTTCCTTCAGAAAGCCCCACAGGAAGATGTCGCAAATGCTTAAATCAGGTGAGCGTGCTGGCCATCCCACTTCACCCCTCAGAGAGACGAGGCGCGCAGGGAACATCTGTCACAGTTTTGTCATTGAAACTCTAGCAGTATAGGTCGTAGCACCGTCCTGTTAAAACCAGATGTCTCCCAGATCTGTTTCCTCCGTTAGTTCTTCCAATTGAGATTAAAAAAAAAAAATGGAAACATAATGTTGAGCATTGACAGTCACGGTTCGTCTATTCTCCTCGAAAAATACGGCCCAATCACCCCAAATTTGGAAATCACACACTACACGGTGACTTGGGGAGTTAAGAGGTCTCTACTGAAGTTGTCTTGGGTTATTTTCAGCCCAGTACCGAAAATTTTGTTTATTCACCGCTCCACAGAGATGGAAGCGGGCCTCATCACTACTGAAAAGAGTTGACCTTGCATGCATTCGGTTCAACATTTCTTGGAACATTTCAGGAGGCTTCTACTCTTGGACAATCATAATCTTGTAGGGGTGGAATGATAAATCTTGATGCAAAATCCTCCTTAGTGAGCTGTCAGTAATGCCTAATGTAATTGCATGCTTCTGGGCAGAGCACCGAGGCAACAGTTCATTAGCTTCTCTCACTCTCGTTAAATTTTCGGCTGTTCTTACCGTTTTGGGTCCTTCTAAACTCCTAGGTCTTAGTGTGGAACCAGTTCCTTCTAATGTACGCACCCAACGTGCAATTAAATTACGTTGAGGGATAGTATCACAATGTGCAAGATTGGAGTGCAGGCGGAAGGCCCGCTGGGTGGTGCTGACAAAACGGCCATTTTTAAGAAACATGCGGACGGCAAATAGGAGGACGGGTGTTGTCCAGACCAAACCATGGCAATTACTGAAAATGGCACGACCCTCCCGACACAATGAGACCACTCCCAGGTTCCTACCCCACCACACGGGATGCACTGGCTTTTCAAAACTGCACTGTCCGTTTTGCCGCCCCTTGTATATTTCATCGGAAATGAAGAAAGAGAAATTTGTCAACGATGCACAAACATCAGTAGATTGAGATGAAAAATAATCCAAAATGTACAGAGGATCTTACACAAATACAATCAACTCATTCACATATTCAAAATAGTCCACTAGACCGAATGATTTCTGATGACTATAAAGTTATTATAGGAGCCGATAAGAGACCACCTGGAAAACACAAACGTCGATTTAATGCACCTCAGACAGGCGAAGTCGCCATCGTAATTGTGGACAATAAAACAAGAGGCCGTGACATAATTGTGCAACGAAGAAGAGAAGGTCTACAATGCATTGCAGAGACACACCATTCATATGATGCCGTCCAATATCCATTAATATTTCTGCACAAAGAAGACCACTATTAACAAGATTTTGACAGAACATTTGGGATATCACAAGGTCTGTGCAAAGTGGGTCTCAAAAATGCTCACTGAAGATCACAAACAACAATGGGTTGAAGCAGCTCGCGATTTTCTCGTGTGATACGACATTGATGGCGAGGAATTCTTGGACTCAATTGTGACTGAGGACAAGACCGGGGTATACTACACGAGAAAAAGGAAAAACCAACTATGTACCACAACAATCTCATATCAATAGCTAGAGTATTCGAAAGCATTCCACAACATTCGAGAACATCCCAGAACATTCTGGAATGTTCGGGAATTGGGAACATCATTGTGGTACATTCCAGAAAACTCTCGAATGTTGCCCTGAGTGTAGCCGGGTACCCCAGCTAGTAATATACATATAATAATAACTGGGGAAAACAAGGTTGTCTTTTGTTTTGATATAATCAAACAATTTCAACACAAAATAGACATGCAGGTCTTGCACACGAGTTATAATTTTCAATCACATTACCAGGTGTGCACTTAAACGGATTTAAAAATATTTTTGAGTCATATTATTATATATCATAAGTATTTAAAAAAAATCCTAGAAGTCAATGGACCTGAATTCAACAGATTATTATTAAGATGAAGCCATAGTAAATAATGCAAAATCATACAAAATCATACGTTTTTGTTTTGAAAATTTGATCACTTGCAAGTATTATAGATGCTTCAATTAAATACTGCGTGTAGAACATATCTTTGTCCATAAAAATATCGGTCATTTTTTTTATAAGTCTAAATCTTTTCTATAAAAAAATCAAGTGTGAGGTCTATAAAAAACACTTTCCAAGTCCAAACTCTCCTATTTATGAACCCTTTTTCGGATGCGGTTTTATTGTATAATGTGGCAAATTCAGTTTATTTTATAATGATCGCAAAAAAAAATTATATTTACGCCCGAATTTCACAAAATAAAATAAAATATGCATTTTTCGCTTTGTTTCGCTTACGCAAGTAAATACGAATAGTGGGAGGAATTCGGCAAAATAAAATGAACCTTATGTGTACCGTGTAAGAACTATACGCCAGCATCATAGTTTCCAGCCAGTCTCCGCCTTTCTCTCGGGGCGAATGCAGGCGAATGGTTGTCCCTTACTTAGTATCGCTCTATTCTGTAGAACCCTTTCAACTTCTTTCGTGCTTTCGATTTTTAAACTTCCTTGTGAATATATTATATACCTATATACAATGGGTAACAAAGCAAATAAAAAAAAACTGAGTAAGCTCTGTGGACTAAAGAAAAGAAAAATCCACGCTGGAATGTTTGGGTAAGTTCTAATTATCATTTTTTTATCATAATTAGGTATGTAGTAAAACTCTGCAAGAAATATTTGTCTATTTTATTATATTTAGAAATCAAACATTTATTTGAATGCTAACACAAGTTCCATTAATTGTCTAAATATACAAATAAATAATTATATGTGCTCCTTGATGTTTGGTGGATCATTATACTATAATTTAAACAAAAATAATAGAACAATAAAATTGGTTCGATTTGAATGATATAATTATAGGCAGGTAATGAAGGTGAAATAGTCTACATCTTTTAATGTTTTACAGATACGTACCATTAATTACGTCCCATTGATACGTCACATTCTTATTTTACCAATGTATGTAAATGTTTTTTACAGGCCTTTACGAAATCTACAAATACAAAAACAACTCACTAATACCACAGAGAGGGAATTTCAAACTATCAATGAAAATGTACAAGTAAGTTGTTTGAATGTACCTATTTAGTTACTTATTTATTTAATGCAATAATTAAAAACACTTTGTTTTTACCATAATAAACTTTATTAAAAAGTCGACATGTTTCAAGAACGATGTTCTCTTCATCAGGACATATAATGTACTAAAAAAATGATCGAACATAGAAAGACAGGCGTGGGTAGAAATGGAAGTAGTGGGGGAGGAGAGAGGTGGAAAGGGGAGGTGCTTAGATGATCAACAAGGGAGAAGGGGGGGAAGAGATGGAAAGGGGGGTGCTTAGAAGAACAAAGACAAAAAATTACAATGGAAATGTGTTTAAGATAGGGTTATTCACAAAATTATTTTGATTGTTAATAATATTTAAATTTCTATTGACATTTTTCCTAATTTCTAATATTTCTAAAAGATCTAAGTGAAAACCACTAACGTTAGTGTGTAAAATTTTACAACCAGTATTTATATCAAATGAATGGTTAAATTCAATTAGATGGTTAGCAAATTCCGAATAATTATTGCTATTTAGACATCTCAAATGTTCCTTAATCCTCGTTTCAAAATTTCTGCAAGTTTTACCTACGTAAAAATGATTGCAGTCATTACAATTCAATTGGTAAACTCCGGATTTTTTAATTTTTTGGTCTTTGTCCTTGTTATTTAAAATATAATTTTTTAATTTATTATTCGTATAAAAAGCAGGCTGTATTGTATTAGGAATTTTTTTCATGATTAAATTAGAGGTTTGATGATTTACAAACAATATTTTTCTCCATTGTTTTTTAATATTATCAGTAAGCAATGGGTAAATGTAGGATAAATGAAATTTTTTCTTATATTTTTTGTTTAATATATCGTCTATTAATTTGGAATTATAACCATTATTAGATGCAATTATTTTAATGGTGTTAAGTTCAGCTTTGAAATTATTTGGGGATAACGGGATATTCATTAATCTATTGATCAAATAATGGAAAGCTAAGAGTTTTTGTGAAAATGGATGGTTAGATGAGTTGTGTATAATTATATCAGCGTATGTTTCTTTTCGAAAAATATTAAATTCAATCTTATTATTAATTATAGTTAGGTTTAAATCTAAGAAATATATGCTACAATTTATTCCTATTTCTAATGTAAATTTAATGTTTTTATGAATTTTGTTCAAAAATTAAGGAACATTTGAAGTTTTTTTTGGTACCGGTCCATATACATAAAATATCATCTACGTAACGTTTGTAAAAATACACATATTTTAGTAATAAGGCAGAACTATTAAAGATTTTATTTTCTAAATGGTTTAAAAATATATCCGCTACTAACGGACTGGTACTTGACCCCATGGCCAAACCATCTTTTTGTTTGAAAATTTTATTATCAAATTGAAAGTAATTTTGGAATAAGACTACATTAAGACAATTAAATAAATCATTAGGTAATTTGGAGGAATTCAGTAAGTTATTTATAATTGTTTTGCTTTCTTCAACTGAGACACTTGGAAATAAGTTAACGACATCAAAAGATACTAATAATGCATTATCGGGGATTTCCAAACACTTTAAGTGGTCAACTAATTGTAGGGAATTCTTAATTGTATACTTAGGTTGAAAAATATTTGATTCAATTATAATACTATTTAATGTTGACGCTAATTTGTAGCTAGGAGCATTGCAATTGGAAATTACAGGTCTGATAGGTTGAGTCTTCTTGTGAATCTTTAGTAAACTGTATAATTTGGGAACTTGTGGATTTTTTACAGTTATTCTTTTATTTCTAAATAAATTAACAATTTTTTCACTTTTGCAAGATTTTAAAGTATCCATTATCAATTCCTGACATTTATTAATTGGGTTTGTTTTTACTATTTCAAAGTTATCACCTTGTAGAAAGTCCACAGTTTTTTCAATGTAATCACTTTTGTTGATAATAATCACCGAGTTTCCTTTGTCCGCTTTAGTTATGATGAGGTTTTTTTCTTTTGTAGCCTTCGATATATTTATCGTGTGCATTTGTTCTGACGTATACTGTATTTTGTTAAAGTTAGATTTAGAATTGATGTTTTTTATCACTTCACCACATTTGTATTGAAAGGATTTTGCTTCTTTAAATAATGCACAATTAATATCTACTGCCAAATACTCGAGTTGTTTGTTATTATTTTTTATGTGAAGATTATGGTTTAAACCTTTTGATAATAAATTTAGTTCTTCTATTTTAAACTTATGTTGAGTTAAGTTAATGACATGGTTATGGAATTTATTTTTATTTTTTTCACTTATATTAATGTCTTGATCATTATTAGCAGATGAGTTTATTATTAAATTGTTATTAACAGCTATCAAAATGTTGTTGTTACGTTTTTTAGGAATCTTATTGTTACGTTTTTCAGGATTATTATTACACAATTTAACAAGTTTTTTTAAAATTTCTTCCTTCTTTTTGAAAGCTTTAATGCTGGCTTTAAATCTAACGTGATCATCGAATAAACACCATTCAACCGGATGCAAGTTACTAGCGAGATCCATTTGTAACACTTTGATTTGGAGTTTAATATTATTGCAGAAGATTTAAAAACACTTTTTCATCACGGCTAAAGAAGGAGGTAGCGCAACACGGCATAACACCCCAAAAACAAATAACGAAAATGCTTTTGGCCGTGAAAATCTTAAAACTTATCCAAATAAATCATTGTTGCATTGAAACCAATTTTAAAGCTCGCGCGCTTTTCGTATTACTTGCCGCACAGTGCTTAAATTTTATGAACATAAATTATATAATAATTATAAATTTGTTTCATTTTCCATATAAAATAGATGAATTTCATTTACTGAAGAACACAATTTACGTTTATAATAATAATTATTATTTTCATATATTGATGTAATTATTTTTGCATTGTCACTGTCAGTGAACAAAACTGTGATTCAAATCCATATAGAAGATAGGTTTTTAAAAACCTTTTTGCCAAGTTCCTGGGAATCAAACCTTCCGAGGGAATTATAATAATAATTATTTTTGCTTAATACCTAAACTTAAATGTACCTTTATTTTTGTCATTTTTAATGTCGTCTTTTGATGAATACTATTGTTGAACTTTGGTTTTTTCAATTTTTTATTAAAAATATTGTATGAAATGTATTCGAAGGTAATAAAATATGTTTTTAATTGCAGGTCGAATGTGATAAGGAGAACATGTCACTGCCACACAATCCCAATCCCAATCAAAAGCAAAGCTTGTTATTCGAGGCGATAGAACACACGGATGTCGAAAATCATTCTCTTGTGGTGAGTTAACTATTTTATATCTGTTTACCTCTGCGTTTTTTATATTATGTATGTATCTACGGCTTCTTGGTCAATGGGTAAGGCTATCGACAAATCCGGAGGTTGCGGGTTTAAATGCTGGCATGCGCAAGTTTTATTTAATTAATATTTTTTAATGTTAATATCGTACAAGAGTCCCAAATGCCCGGAGCCGGCATGAATGTCCCAATTGGGGTATGCTGTGCGGCAAGTGGGTGGGTAAGTGGGAAGTGGAAGGAGATGGGAAGAGTAAGGTGCGGAAGTACCGGGCAATTTAGATCTATTCACCAAACAGCTCCGTAGCATAGCATTGCTCCGGGCGGTTGTGAGCAGTTGGGATTTTTTTTTTTTTTACAGTGAATACCGCACAAGAATCTCAACTGCACCCGTCTGGAGCCAGTGAGACTATGGCATCCCCAATTGGGGTATGTTGTGAGGCTGAAGGTAGTGGGGAGGGGAAGGAGGTGGGGAAGAGGAAGGTTGGGAAGTACCTGGCTATTCAGATCTGGTCACCAAACACGGCTAAAGCCATTTTTAAGCAACGTTTCAATTCTGAATGGTGGTCTTACACCAGGGAGATACTGATAGTATCTTCCACTCTGGAACGTGCCGCAAATATACTATATATTATTTTTAAATGAATTAATAGTGAAATAACACAAATTAATCAAATAAAATTTATTTGCGCATGCTGGGTTCGAACCCGCGACCTCCGGATTGTGAGTCAAGAGTCTTACCCACTGGACTACGGAGGCCGTCGCCGTTGTGTGCGGTATTCACATAATTTTATATACATATATAAAAAATTATATATATCGGAATAATGACAACATAACAATTAAGAATTCTAACTTTTGCCTTATTGACTCCATATTTATTATAAGGTTGTATGATTCACGAAATTCCCCGTATTTTCAATGTTTACTTTAGAAATGACTGGAATAATCAGAACCATTTAACAAATCATACCTGACCTGTTTATGATCTATTGTCGGCTTACCGCTAGACGGAAAAGTACAGAGTGATTTAAAATCTACCCTTTTAAAATAAGCGAGGTAAGATTTACAGAGGTAAGAAGTCAAAAAATTATAGGTCGTAATTAAAATTGCAATTACAATCTATCACTAGGCCATCAATATGAAATTATCTGTAGGTAGGTATCTAATAGACACTTTCCAAGATTATACTTTTAAATGGTATAGATGGATTTATTTAGATGTTTCATTGATATTTTATTTAATGTTTTGGAAATTTATTTACTGATTAAGATTTTGGTACATGACGATTATTTTGATAAAATAGCGGTGTTAGCAGGGCGCTTTATTTTCATTAATCAAACAATTATATCTGTATTTTAAAAAATATGCTTACATTTTAAAATTATATGTAGGTGCATAATTTATAGAATATTATTTTTTAATCTTTAAATATATTTTAATTGCGTGTAACAGTAACAGAAAGTGCTACAATCTTAATTATTTATTTTAGATGGAAACTGCACCTGAAGAGGACTTTAACATAAGTGGACGCCGGATAGTCGACGTGATGTTCCTGATTGATCAGTTAAAAAAGATTTTTGAACACGGGACTAAATTAGGATGCCGCAATGACAATTTAAAAGTTGTAGCTGAAAAGAGGCGTGGTCTATCATCGAAAATAATATTTAGGTGTAATTTTTGTAACGGTATTTTCCTAATTGCAACAAATCGTAATAATGTGGATCGTGCTCAAGTGGATGTAAATAATTCTGCAGTTGCAGGAATAATGGCCATAAGAGGGGGTTTCTCTGGATTGCAAGAGTTTTTAGGCGCTTTGGACATTCCAGCAATGTCACAAGCAACGTATCAAAAATTGCATGAAAATGTTTCCAAGCAATGGGAAGATACTTCAATAGATGTAATGACGGATGCTGCCGCTGAAGATCGTGATGCAGCTATAGAGGAAGGACGTTTGGATCAAAATGGCGTTCCAATGATCGATGTCAATGTGATGAAGCATTTTGTCGGGGTTTTCGGTATACAGAGTGGGAACCATCTGCCGGATCTGCCCTGATGATGGACACTGCAACGATGTCCGAAACGTTGGCTAAAGAAGAAGGTAGCGCAACACGGCATAACACCCCAAAAACAAAACGAAAATACTTTTGGTAACCATGTTTAAGTTCAGTTTACGTGTATTACTGTTGGATTTTGAATTAGTTACTGCATTTAAAACTTGCCATATTCTTCTCATATTTCCGTTATAAGCTTCTGTCAGTGGAATTATCTTGTGGTAGGTACTTAAAAAGATTTTGCAATTTGCATTCATCATATTTTTATTCTGAATAATTTCATTTGGGATTTCGTAAAGGAAAGTTGGACGGCCTGGTACATGACAGATTTCTGGGTGCATGATTTCTCCTTGTTGCCAATATTTAATAATAATGGTGATATAATATTTCTTCCTTGGCTCAATGAAGTTATTCCATGCATCGTTTGTGTTGTCAATATTTTGAAGTTTTTTTTCAACCAGAACACTTATTTGGTCATTGACAAGCACCAAATAAATGACTTGTTGAGTTTATAATGTCAGAAAGGAATTTATTATTCTTTGTGACCATGGAAATGCTTGAGGTAACTAAGGAACATAATTCGTCCGCAGTTATAAAATTACTAAACTTTAGTACAAATCGTGAAGAGTGAAATAACTGTATTGTATAACCTATTATGTTGGTGTATTATACCTACCTTGAATGTTAGTACCTACCTAAAAGAATTACTTAATAAAAAATAAAAAATAATTTCACTATTTTATTATACAAACCGTAACAATTTCAAGTACCTCCAACAAATGAATTTGGAGTCCCAAAATACTTGGTTCTGTGCAAAGGAGGGCGGTCCGTCTCATTGACAATCCGATGTGACCAACAACTGCCATATCTAATGCACGTACAGAATGTAGGCATGCTGAATGCTAATGAACTAGCATCATTGATCCCCTATCCCCTGTGATAGGTGAATGTACGCAAAATTCGACCGACACGAGCGGAATATCCGTTCACAGTTGATCTTGGTTCACGAGAACGGCTCGTTTCTTCGACTCGTTTTTGTGTAAAAATGACCTACCGGAATCTGTTATACCTCCTTCATAACCCGCAATAATAAATCCATTCTTACAGCCCCTTCCTAGACCCGCCGCACAGCGTTTCCCAACCGGTGTCGATACAGCTCCCCCGTCTTTAGTGCAGACAGAGGCGCTCTTCTGACGTTGCATACATGTAAATTACGTATTCTAACAATTAAGCCAACGATACAAGAGTTTTAGTGGGTATTTCGATACTCATAAATAATTATTAAATCTAATTATAATGTTCGTATTTTTCACAAATGTTAACCTATGTGCGTTTAGGGCATAAACCGAGAAGTTACGGGTAAGGCGGATCCCTTCTTCTATTGGTTGTAAAGTATTCTGAAGTCTCGTAAAATATTTTATAATCGCTGCCATAAACAGGCGCGGCATTTACGATTTCGAATTTTTTCCGAACTAGTGATCGCCTTAATAATATTTATTTATTTCCAAAAACAACATAAAACTTGTACAATGCAAAAGATACATAATAAATACATTTTCAGTTAAATAATTACACATTTGAATCCAGGTGCAGCGAAACTGTTATGTAATATTATATATAAAACCAAGTCGGGTTAGTTACACTATTTATAACTCAAGAACGGCTGGACTGATTTTTATGATCTTTGATTTGTTGGATTTGTCTCCGCCCTGAATAGCAGAATAACTATTGAAACGTTGGAAAAATTCACGAAAAAGAAAATTATGGAGAAAATTAATTTTCTCATAAATTTTGAATGGAATGGCTTTTTTAGAATTCACTCACTCTTCAATATTATAATTATCACAATATTGCTCCAGCTCTGTCAAAAGATAAGATGAGCAATTCCGCTACAGACGATTCTCGACAGTAATTTTTAAATCGAAGTATTTGTTACTTTTTTTGATATCAGTGCAAATAATAATAAAAAATTGGATTTTACTTCATATTGAAATTTTTGGCGCGCTTGGAAACATTATCATTCGAAGAACCGGAAACTATAAACTGCAAAATCACACCATGCAACACTGGCGCGAAACAGCTGTTACCGATAGTTTGAAGTTATATTTTACTGCTAAACGTGTAGTGACATTATTAATTTATTCTTATGTGCCGAAAGATGTAAGTACTTGTTGTTATTTTTTAATCATCATTGACTACAAGAAGTCACTGTTAGCTTGTTGCACCCGCGATACAAAAGATATAAAAGTTTGTGTATTTCACAGAAATAAACTGCTAACGTTTTTAAACTTTGTAGAAGTAAGAAGAAATCACAGGCAAACTTGAATAAAACGTTTTCAAGAGTATAATATTAGCTGAATTGAAATAAACGTTGACTCAAATTGGTTGCACCCGCGATTGTGTTGTTAGAATCGCGGGTGCAACTCTTTGACAACTACCCTTATTGTGTGATTTATCATGTATTTTATTGTTTTTTATGCCTTCAACAATAATGTATGCTGTGTATTACTAGTGAATCATATTTAATAGGTGTGTTTATATTATATTTAGCTTTTTTTATAGAAATTCTATGATTTGACACACAGTCTCTCTGAAACACCTTCTTTATATTTAAAAAAAAAGCAGTTACAAAAAGATGGTCACGTTGGATGATAAATGGGAAGGGCTGAAAAATAAATCAGGCATTCAATCAAAACATTTCTTTCAATCTGAAGACAGCGATAGCATTTCCGTGGCGCGAACCTCACTGTCTCGTCTCAAATGCACATTGGTTTTGAAATCTTCGAAAACCACCACTGAAACAGAAAGTGATTGGGATGAAAACAATTTGGAACCTCTTACAAATTACAAAATATAAAAAGGAATTCTAAAAAAATAGGAAAAAAAAACAAATTTTTGTTTTTGAAAAGGATTGATGGATGTAGTTTGTTCATAGAATTTTCAGCGAATTTTGACGTAACCAAAAAGAAATAATTAACATAAATGACCAAGAAGTGTACTGATTAGTAATAAGCATTGTCAGATTTCTTATTTCGTTCCTCTATCAGGGTTTATCGATGTTTATATACACTTAAACTAGACGAGTTGCACCCGCGATAATTTGATGTTGCACCCGCGATTGCTTGAAAAGCTAATAATTCATTGCTTGTTTTTGTTTTCTGTATATTTGTTTATTTTTTTAGTTGATTAGTTAACTCCTTACGAAATATCAAGGCATGACATAATAAATGTATCACAATTAACAGACTTTTGTGTATTTGTCTTATGATCTGGAAAGGGTGGGCCAAATTGGTTACACTCGCTATCGCACTTTGTACCTCCCCCCCTGACTATTTAAATATTTCAATAAAATTTTTATAAACTATTAAAAAGTAAACATGTTAAAATGTAGCTCTTCCAATAATAAGTTCATTAAAAATATTTTTCGTTTTGTTATTAAGAAGCTTTATATGCGTCTAAATGTTGCACCCGCGATTATGGAATCACCCAGATACAAAATGTAGGTAGGTCTGTTCCCTCTTAAAAAAAAATATCATTTTCTTTCATCTCTCTCATACACCGCACCATTCCCATCGCAAAAAAGTAGTAGTTTGGAGGAAACAGTCACACGTATTTTATATGTCTTACCATTATTTAATGTGTAAGAAAGAACTGCAGCATTATAGCGATAATGAACATACATCTATTTTCTTTTTTTGCCGTCACGGTATGGTAACAATGTAATTAAAATATGTGACAATGTAATTAAAATACTTTTCCTTTTGATTTTTGTACATTTATTCATTTTTAATTCATTTTCAATATTCATCTTAACTCAATAAAAAACTGAATTCAATTCAGTTATTAAGTTAACATGACAGTTATTAATTATTATAAGCAATAATTATCAGCCTGAAACACTCATCCACATTGAAAAATCTTCCGAGAAAAGATACATGACGCCAACGGGACGGTCCCGTTGGTGAAGATTTTTCAATGTGGATGAGTATTTCAGGCTGATAATTATTGCTTATAATAATTGTTACCCTTTGTGCTATGCATAAAAATCTTGTCTTAAACGTTAGTTTAACAATTAAAAATAATAATGACGGTTATTGATACCGAGGCGGTACGAAGTCTCCGGGTCAGCTAGTATTATAATATAAAACAACTAATGACGCCACAAGTCCAAAAATATGGCCAGTTATTGGCATCATATTTCTATTTTAACGTCTTTTTTGCTAAGTTTGAAATCTAGGTTAAGTTACAGACGGCAGAGAGGCATTATTGATAATTTTTTTTCTTGATGAGAATAGTCACTACATTGTCAGGAAGAGTCAAAAAGAGGTCAGAATTCACTATGCAAATTAAAGTTTTGTATTAGCAAAACCGACACTATAAGAAATCTGACATTTTTCACCACAAACAAATTGTTACAATTAAAAATAAATTAAAGTTTTAAAAATAATTTCATGTATTTAATGACTGAATCAACAGTTCTATTTTTTTGTATTTAGCACTTTCCTCAAAAAACTTCTTGCATATAAATTTGTATATGTAGTTTTTTCTCCTTGTTACATAATGAACTTTTTTATAACAAGATTTCTTTTTTTGTCTCTACTTCTTGAATTAACCCTTAAGCTGGGTCCACACATGTTCTTTTGCCCGTTCCGTTCCTCCGTTCCGTATCAGCGTCGCGATCAAGAATGCTAGTTTGGACGCCCGTTCGGAACGGTACGGTGTTACGGAGGTACGGTACGGGTAGAGGTACGCCCCGATCCATCGGGAGTCGGTTTATTCGGCCCGTTCAAAGGCATTACGGAGGTACGGGCTATTTTTACTTGCGTCCAGAGTTTTTGATACGGAACGGAGGTACGGAACGGAGGAACGGAACGGACAAAAGAACATGTGTGGACCCAGCTTTAGCGGAACATTTGACCTTTTCTTTCAATTCCAAATTTTTTTTTTGCATATTTAGGTTCATTTGGATGTTAATAAATGAAGAAAAATAATAAAAAAAATATTTGTTATTATTTGAAAGATTTATTCAAAAAATTAATGTGGTTATACCAGAGTACCACTGCTCCAGTAGCATTTTGTATTGTTAATTTTGAAAAATAAAAATAATGGTTTAAAATAATTAATAATGGTGAATAACAATGTGAAACCTTACATATATGTGCATTATTTTTTATGGTAGTCCTAAAAATCTCTACTGGGGATTTTCCAACAAGCCTTGAGATTTGTACACCTGTTTCCTCCGTAAATGTTCATAAATTTGTGTTCAATGTTCAATGTTCTTAATATTGTCAATATTCCTCACCCATTCATACTTCTCGTATATATTTTCAGATGTCTTTGTTTGAACCGTAAGTAATGACGACAAAGGTGCATTATCATCTTTACAGAAATCGTCATCTGAATCTTCGATTTCTGTAAGATTAAAGATTTCTTCTGGATTTATTTAATCTTCACTCAAATCGTCAACTTCAGATTAGGGATCTGACGGCAAATCTATGACATATGCATTTATTTCTAAATCGCTCAGTCTTTCCATCTGGAAAAACTTCAAAATAACTTTTATTAATAAAATGCAGTAACATAAAAAAAAAATTAGGGTCAGTGCAGATTTCGCTAGTGGAGCTGTGGTACACTTGAAGTAACACATGAAAAATTCAACTCACGGGCACGGGTGGTAATTTACATATTTCGATATAGTTCTCAAAATAATCACAAAAGAACATTGTATTTGAATAGAAAATTAGTCTTACCATAATATTTGCACAAAAAAGAGGTTTTTTTGTGGCACTGATCTCCTCCAAAATCCAGCAGTCAAAAAATCTCTAACTGATTGACAAAAATGTCAGTAAACACAATGATATTCAAAATTTTGAAGATTGAATTTTGAAGTTTTTGGCAGCGGTCAATACATGGCAATATCAGTTACTTCAATAAATACGTGTTATTTTAAAAAGCACACGGCTCCTCTAGGAAATAATTATTTTCTATGTGTGCTCACAGGGATACCACAAAACCGTTAAGGGTTCCCCTTCTTGAATTAATTCCCCAGTGACCTTCACTGGGAAAACCTGTTCTAAGGTGAATATGGTAATTTATATTTAATTACACTTTAAGAGCAGTGGCGGATTCTTCCTATTGAAAAGTATTTATACTTGGTGGCCCTATTAAATGATTAAAGAGTTAAAAAAAAAATATATGTCTCAATAGCTTACTACTCTCCTAGACCCCCTGCAGTGAACTTTTTTAGCATTCTTATATTGTACGATGGCACTAAGTAAACTAGGTGCGGCCCTGAAAAAATAGAAACATTTTTTTCATGATTTCATTACAAAAACATATTTTTTTTATTTATTTAAACGCCAGCGTAATCATACGGATACACTTAAAAAATTATTTTTAAGAATTCAACTAGCTCTTCTGGGAAAATTATGGTAGATTATATTTATATACGCACTAGCTGACCCGACGAACTTCGTACCGCCTTAGAATCAATAACTGTTGAATTAAATTAAGTTTTTTTATTAAGTTAAAAATTACAGAATGAAGCCGTTATCAATGCCCAACTGTCCGTATTTTATTTTTGTCAGTATCCGAGATGGTGTTGTGTACAGATTCATATTTTTTGTGATTTTTTTACTTTTCTCCCTACGGGAATTTTTGAAAGGAAGCGGGTACGGGTGCCGCCGCCCCGGGAACCATTTATTGGAGAACCAACACCTCTGCCATAGGTCACCCCAAGTGGTTCGCTGCGTTTGGTGACTTAGCAGGGTTGCCCGGGTTCATGGGGTGACTTTTGTGTGGGCTTGGCGGCGGATGCGTCTGCCCACCTGCTGCGTGGCGGGCCGGATCGAGTGAGACTGGTTGAGGGAGGCCTTTTGACCTTTCCAGCCGGATTCTCTCTACCAACGGGTCGAAAGAGTCCGGCTGGAAAGGTCAAGGTTGAAGGTCAATTCCGGACAAGGCAATAGCCTTGCACCACAGTTGGAGGGTTGGATTCACTCCCGGAAACACAGACCACCAGATTTCTACCCATCCCTCATGCCTTTTTCCTTCCCAGAATTTCCTTTCCTACCCTTCCTTAAAAAGACCCTCCACACAGCATCCCTGAGATGACATGGGTCCTGAGTGGAGTTTACATAAAAAAATGCATTTCATTTCAGAAATTTATTTTATTATTGTATTTTTCCCTTGGATAGGGTGCAGAGACATACGTTCACCGTTTGTCTCATCTTCGACTATTGACATTTAGTGTGTAAGAAAGAGGGGCAGCATTATATGAAGTGCATTGACATTTGACGTTTTTGAATTTTTGGAATTCACGCACAGTTAAATATTATACCTATCACAATATTGCTGCAGTTCTTTCAAAATAAGAGAATTTGTTCCATACAAAATGGATGAAAAAATTAATTTTCTTCATAACTTTCTTTTGCGTGAATTTTTGCGATGTTTTAATAGTTATTCTGTTATCCGGGGCGGAGACAAATCCAACAAATCAAAGATCATCAAAATCGGTCCAGCAGATCTCGAGTTATAAATAGTGTAACTAACCTGACTTTGTTTTATATATTAAGATAACTAAATTATCTGGTAAGGGAACTACCCGTACTACGTGACCAACTTTTTGCAATTTTTAACCCCCCCCCCTCTAGGAAAAAAAAAATATGGTCAAAAAAGACCAAAAAAACACGCTAATCACGTACTAATAAATCAAAATAAACTTTAATATTGGTTAATTTTTGTTATTGTATGTATTGTTTTCATTTTTATCACGTGTGTGAAAATAATAGAGGATGAAAATTGAACTGAAATATTCCATTACAGACACACACAATTTTTTTTTTTTATATAATATTATGATTTTACGTGCATTATTATTATTAAGGATTGACACTGTATCATGAACACAAGTAAGAAGGAAGTAGCAACCCGGTACTTTTTACTTGCTAAACAAAAATGTACAACAACCCCCCCCCCCCCCCCCCTCCCCCGAAATCGTAAGTGTGCGGCCCGCGGTGATACCTCACATTGTCGCATGTGAGGTATCACCGCGTCTTGACCAGAAAAGTGTGACAACCGCTGCTATAGAGGGTATATACGGGTACAAGATTGATTGGATCATCTGATTATTAAATTTTTTTAAACTTTTATTTAAGATATATACTTAATTTCTTTTATTTAATTTCTTTCAAAAATCCTAAAATACATACTTTTAAATCAAAAGGAAGTTAAAATCAACCAAGCAGACGATTTTCAATTTTTATGCGATCTGACATTATTCTTCGGGACCGTCGATTTATATATATATAATGCTATTGGGGCGGCACTGTTTCTAGAGGAAAATCAGTTGTTTGTCGTCGCGTAAAAATTGCACCATCAAGAGAAATATTATATGACATGATGATGAATAGGTATTATTATACGGTATGGATGATATGACACGTTTATTTTATTCAGTCTTCATTTACAAGTTGTTGAATTAGCATGTTTTTTTTTCTAAATTTAGTGCGTAAATTATCCAAAACAGTGACTACAAATTAAATATACTCTTTCTGATTTTTTTGATAATAATTGTGTGTCAACAAACATATTCCAACAATGAACAATGACTCAGAATTGGAGTCTGTTGAAAACCAGATAAGCCGCTCGAATGTAGCAATAGTACCTGATGTGCCGATTGATTATAAAGTTTACCGGAGAAGATGGCTAATGCTGGGTCTCTTCATGCTGTCCTCCGCCGCCAATGCCATTCAGTGGCTCCAGTATTCCATCATCACTGATGTCATCACGGACTACTATAATGTCAGCAGCTTGTGGGTGAACATGACATCGGTGATCTTCATGATAGTCTATATTCCTCTCTTCTTCCCTTGTGGCTGGATCTTGGACAAATACGTATGTAGTCAATCAGAGAAATAGTTTGTTTCTTGTTGTATCCCCATTTGTGGAATGTTGTGAAGTGATGAGCTTTTAACACTCTAGAACCGCGGTTGTCAATCTTTTTGAGCCTGCGTACTCCTTGACTCTTACTACAAAGGTTGTATCTTTTTCCTGTCTTGTGTACATATATAATGAAAGACATGTTTCATAGTTTTGTAACACTCTTATTATTACATGAATTTAACAATCAAGTCGCACAAATACAATTAATGCATTTTTACACAGTGCTGAGTTACCTACATTCGTGCCACAATATTGCTTAGGGAACGTACCCATACTACGTGACACGTTTAGGGGTGGGGGGAGTCTTCAAAATACCACACTTGGTACAAATGAGCGGCGGAGTGCGTAGGTTTTTGGTCACTGGGAGGGAGGGTGGGGGGGGTTAAAAATTGCAAAAAGTTGGTCACGTAGTATGGGTACGTTCCCATACCCCTAATTTTTGCTTCGCTTACCTCAAGAGGTAGGCGGACCACAGATTGAAAACCGCTGCTCTAGAATATAATACAAAAATATGTTTTTTTATTATGTTTGTAATGTGATAATATTATTTGTGAACTAAGATTTTATTTACTTACTGAATTTTTGTTCATTGAATTTTCTGGAACAGACATTTCTGATAAATAAGCCGGAACCATTCCATGAACGGACTTAAATACCATCCATAAGAGCTTGATTCTTTCAGGACATTTGAGCCAGAGAAGATTTTTGATATACTCTGAAATGTGGGAATATTTAGATACGCTATATTTAGACATGGTAATAAGTCTTGCTGCAGTGACGAAAATAGATTTTAATTTGTTGATTTGATATTTGGGAAGAATTGCATATATTCGGTTGCAATAATCTAGACGTGAAACAACATACGAATTGTCATCGACATCTAGTCTATCTGCCGAGTTTCAGCTCGACTGGATGTTGTAAAATGGGTTAATTTCCACTAATTACACAGATATCTATCTCGATCGAGATAAATATCAGGCGAGATCTCTTGTCAGATTTGTGTGATTTTCTATGGCTGTTAAATAAATAAATAATCATGCATACTTGCGGGAATTCGTGTTTAAAACTACCTAAACTAAAACATGTGACAGCTCACAGCTGAAATTATGACATCGGCCCATAGAAAAAGCAAATAAAAGCCAAAGAAAATCACACAAATCTGACAGCAGATCTCGCCCGAGTTCTATCTCGATCTCACAAAAGATAGAGAATCGCTCGGCAGATGTGGAAATCTGTCCGGTCCCTTGGGTGTCCCAGCCGCCCCGCCACCTATAAGGCAACCTCTGCTGCCTGCTTTGCCCGTTATTCACGATTGTGGGCCATATGACCGGTCCGGTGTGTAGGCCAAAGCATGTGGGTAGAGCAGAGACCTTTCTCAGAAACGCACGAGAAGAGAAGAGAACCCTGTTGAACCCTGCATCCATTGCTGCCTACTGCCCCGCTCTTCATAGCACACGGATTAGGTGACATCACACTGAACTCGCGCCCTTGGTTTCTACCAATACCATACATATGTAGTGATAAATGACTAAATAAAATACCTAAGAGGAGTGTTTTAAAACAGTAATTAATAATAATAAACATTTTACAGTGACAACATAAACATACATATATTTTTTGGTTAGCGTTAATTTCATGTTGGTTGTTACTGTGTCTTCACAATTTTCGTTATAATTTTCTGTTTAGTGTACATAGTTTTTGTGTATGTGTAAATTAGATTAAGTTAGGTTGAGTTAGATTAAGAATGATTAAGTTAGATTAAATTAGATTAAGTTAGATTAAGTTATATTAAATTAGATTAAGTTAGATTAAGTATAGTAAGTTGGATTAAGATAGATTAAGGATGTTAAGCTATGTATAAGTAGTCCGTGGACAAAAAACTGTCCAAAGAAGCGAAGCTAGCCATCCATAATGGAGTACTGGTACCTACCCTGATGTATGGCAGTGAGGCATGGAACTGGCAGAGGAAGGATGAAAGTAGACTGAATGCTGTAGAAATGAGATCCCTGAGGCGAATGTGTGGTAAAACCAAGGGCGGATTTAGGGGGGAGGCACGGGGGCACGTGCCCCCCCCAGACAGTATTTTTTGTACTGTGGATATTCCATCACAATACATACTTAGAAGCAAAATTCTTTTTAAACATTTAATTTTTCTATGGTTTTGACACTTTCATAAACCTTCCTATACATACTTGAACTTGTAGAAATAAACTTGAAGTATAATACTTCAAGTTTATGTTTAACAGAAATTATTCATTTTTTGCCCGTCCTGAAAGTCCAAAAAATCCTGGATCCGCCCTTGGGTAAAACCATGTTCGATCGTGTGAGAAATGCGGAGATCTGAATGCAAGGCTGATGTAAGTGTAATGAGTAAAATTAAGAAAGGGATGCTCAGATAGTTTGGGCATGTAGAGGGAATGAACGAGGAAAGGAGTGTAAGGAGAATATATGACGCAAATGTGAATGGTAGAAGAAGTCGAGGACGCCCAAGAAAGACATGGCATGACCAAGTGAATCAGATACTTGATTCGGGCCATGTCAAAAGTCAGAATAATAGAAGAACATGTATGTGACGATGTATGTATCTAAACGAGGCAAGGGGTGTGTGCCAAAACCGAGTTGTTTGGCGGTCCATCCTCTCAGCCTACCCCTGCGAAGAAGAGGCGTGATGGTTAGTTAGTTACATTTTATAGAATCTTACTTTTTCGAAGCCAGAAGTGGAGTTCCCCAAGGATCTCACATTAGGCCACTTTTAAAAAATATTTATAAATGCAATTATCAGTATATTAAAAAGATGTTCAAATTCAACTATTCGCTGATGATTTGAAAATATATAAACAATATGTAATTTAGATAATGGTTATATCATACAAAGGCGGCCGGCGTAGTTCAGCTGTAAGGCTCTCGACTCGCAATCCAAAGGTCGCAGGATCGAATCCCGACGTGGTAAATAAATTTTATTTGATTAATTTATGTTATTTCACAATTAATTCATTTAAAATAATATAATATAGTATATTTCCAGCACGTTCTAGAGTGAAGATACGCCCAGTATCGCCCTGGTGTAAGACCACGGTTCTGAATTGAAATGTTGCTTGAAATGGCTTTAGCCGTATTTGGTGACCAGGTCTGAATAGCCAGGTACTTCCCCACCTTCCTCTTCCCTATCTCCTTCCCCTCCCCAATACCTTCAGCCTAACAACGTACCCCAATTGTGGATGCCATAGTCTCACTGGCTCCAGGCTGGAGAGGTTGGGACTCCTGTGCGGTTTTAATATAAAAAAATTAAAAAAAACTAATTTAGATAGAATGTAATATCTTTGGTGCTTAATCCACTCTTTATTTTATAATACTTATTCAAAAGTGTTAAGTTGTTCGTTTTTGTAAAATGCAAAATCATATTTTTATAAGAATACTTAACGCCAGCTTCTCGAATCAAGGACTTGGATATTTGACAAAAAGTTAACATTCATTGGGCACTTAAATGGAATAACTAATAAGCTACATAAATGCTTGGTTTTATAGGCAGAACTGCAACTGACTTCAAGTCACTAGAATATTTGAAAACACTGAACAATTTTTTTTATTGTTTTTTTTTCATGGTACAATCCCGTTCAACCGCAATTAAGCAGTTTATCAACAGGATGTTAATCTTCAATTACAATTTAAGTATGTATATTTATATCCCGCTATCATTTCTGCGTCCTTTCATCGGATCGACATTACTGCGTCTATCTGAAGGAATCGATTTTACATAGTTTTAACTAATGTATATATTATCTTGTAAGTGTTTGATTGTTGCTAGGTATTTAAATTTTTGAAAAATATTAATTTTAAAATATACAAAACGAAAAAAACGCCCTTTAACATCTCACCAATCTGAACTCCTTTCATATTTAATGTAGTGAGGCGTCCTGCATATTCTTTTTTTCATTTTGTAAACAATCTAGTGTCCAATTATATATTTATTTCCATGTTGACGACAAACGGACATCTTGCAATGTTGCCATTTATTCATTCAAGTTTTTGGTTAAACGACTTTAAAGGTATTAATAGAATATGAAGGCGCCAATACGACTGGCCCATACGTTGCGGAATCTAATCAACTCGGCGGCAATGCGCACGTAAAATTTATTAAATTTGTGTGGGATTTTAGAGAATTTTGAATTAAAATGTTATTTTAAGTGTGATTAGTTATGTTTAGTTAGTTTAGACCTTCCTATTCTGCCTCTTGTTGAAGTGTGATATATACATATACATCCCGCTATCATTGCTGATGTATATGGATTGAACACATGTAATTTCAAGATTTCCCCACTCCTGTACCCTCATACAATCCAAAAACGAAAATAAGCCAGACGCGGTTTTGGTACCTAAATCAACTGAAATATACTATTTTAATTCAGCGCTTTGTCACCGAGCCGCGGCGCTGCAGTAGACGAGCGTATATTTTTAGCAAAATATATGATTCATTGACTCGTGTATCGCAACTCCTACATTTGGCAACATCGCTTTTTAATAGCGTTTCTTCTGTTTCCTAGAATGATGAGAACAGATCAGTCACAATAAAACATCGCACATCATTAAAATTCACAGAGAAAAACTCTAAATCATAATTTTGTCTAGAAAATGTGCAAATCGTCGAAATTATTGATACACATAAATGAATTCCAATGTACAAATGATGTTTCAAGCATTAAACCCAACCATTTTTGATTTATTCATTGATTTTAATCAAAATTGGCGCCAAATATGACTCCAATAAATATGCATCTTGTCAAACATATATAAAATAAATATTTTAACATCGCTAAAACATGCCGTTGTTATCCAAGAGTTTTTTTGTTAATATTGAATTTGCTGAGCGTTTTATTTGAAAAGTGAATTGAAATTTATGGTTTAACTACGAGTAATATTCAATCACGGCTTATTTCTAAGAATAAGGACAAAGTTTTCTTAATTAATTTACTAGAAATGGTATTTTTTCAAGTTCTTCTAAAGGTCTTCAGAGACTACCGTTGCACATTTATGAAAAATTCTGGTTAAAAAAATGAAAATAAAACTATCAGAATTTAGTAGTTTATTATTATAATATTCAACCTAAATTTTTATTGTATAGTAAGTAGTAAGTAGGAAAGAAATGCCGAGTTCTGTGTGTTTTAGTTAGTTTAGACGTACAAGAAAATCGAAAATTACTTTAACAATCAGGAACTGACGGCCTCCACGGATTCAAATCTCGGAGTGCGCAAGTAATATTTTACTTGATTAATTTGTGTTATTTCAGAATATAAAAAATTAATTATAAATAATTTGTAGTGTCTTTTTCGGCTTGTACCAAAGTAGAAAACATTTCGAGTTTGGCCCCGGTGTAAGACCACCATTCAGAATTGAAACGTGGATTGAAATGGCTTTAGCTGTTTTTGGTGACAAGAGAGAGGATTACTGACGATCCTTTAAAAGGGAGATATCATGAAACAATTACAATTAACACACGTAAGCCATTGTTCTGAAAAATTGAATAAAACACGATTCACTTAAAATAAAGCAAAAATCTCTAGGCATTCGAGTTTAGTATCATTTAAAAAAACAATGTGATTTTTTTTCATATTAATAGCATGTTAAATGACCGAACTGTGCGAGCTTTTTATAATTTTCTAAACATATGTACCTACTATGCAATTTTTTTTTCTACAGAGGGATTATTTATGGCGTTGCTTCGTGAAATTACTATTTTTGAATAATTTTTAAATAGAATAAGTAAAATTATTTTATAAATTAGCTTCACACAGGAGGACCTAAAGAAAATATTTCCCCTCAGGGCCAATGTCATCTTTGGGGATTCTGTGTGGAGGATCTTTTTAGGAAAGGAAGGAGAGGAAGTTCTGCGAAAGAATAAGGTGTGAGGGGTGGGTAGAAATCTGGGGGTCAGTGTGTCCAAGAATGACGGACATATGGATCTATCCCTCCTACTGTGTTACAAGATGATGTTCCGAGAGAGTCCAACTGGAGAGGTCGAAAGGTCTCCCTCCACCGGTCTCTCCCAAGACAAAAGATAAACCTCACCGAAAGAACCCGGGAACCCCTGCTAAGTCAACAAACGTAGCAAGCCACTTGGGGTGACCTGTGGCAGAGGCGTTGGTTATGTGTAGTAAATGGCTCCCGGGGCGGCGGTACCCAAACCCGCCTCTTAAATGGAAAATTATTAAATTGTGAATTATACCTACGAGATGAAGCATAAATGGGATAGACGACAAAGAGCGTTAAAATGTATGGGTTATTTTACCTCCACGCAGCACACCTTTTCATCTCATCTCGCCGACTAATAATATTTTTTTGAACTGTACTTAAACCTATGTTACATGTTCATTATTTATGTAAACCTTTCTCAAATTACTCATCCATATCTTAAGTAATCATGCATAACTCAAAATAATTGTTTTGAGGCGATGTTTATTTATTTATTTTTTTTTTTAAAGTGAATACCGCACAAGAATCTCAACTGCTCCCGTCTGGAGCCAGTGAGACTATGGCATCCCCAATTGGGGTATGTTGTGAGGCTGAAGGTAGTGGGGAGGGGAAGGAGGTGGGGAAGAGGAAGGTTGGGAAGTACCTGGCTATTCAGATCTGGTCACCAAACATGGCTAAAGCCATTTTCAAGCAACGTTTCAATTCTGAATGGTGGTCTTCCACCAGGGCGATACTGATAGTATCTTCCACTCTGGAACATGCCGCAAATATACTATATATTATTTTAAATGAATTAATTGTGAAATAACACAAATTAATCAAATAAAATTTATTTGCGCATGCCGGGTTCGAACCCGCGACCTCCAGATTGTGAGTCAAGAGTCTTACCCACTGGACTACGGAGGTCGTCGTTTATGAAAGCATAATTAAATATTTCCGGGCAGATAAAACATTTATTGACTGTCAACGCCGGCTGGGCCTCTCTACGTCTGTTAGCGTTTGATTTTTTAATATCCCATTATTTTAAATCTACCCGCCGATATTATGAGCGTTTTTTTCACGTTTCTGAAAGTTCCTGGCCATAACTAGATAAATATTTGTATTCCTAAAATAAGTCATCATTCTTGAATTGAAATGAAAAAGTGCTCTAATTTATGACTACCGATGTCAGATTGGTAACACTTCGACGTAAATGTATTCATTATGTAGCATAGGCTTTATTTAAAACCTATATAGTGAGATAAACATTACCATTTTGCAGCCAAATCGACGTTTCTTACCAATATTCGTGTGAAATTCTCAGTTCAAATCTCCCGCCAATGTCACCTGGCAGTCCCACAAGAATCCGCTAGGCGGCGTTGCCAGCACGGCGTGGGGACGCCAATGATTATGCGTCATTAGCATTTATTTTTGCGAATGTCAAACACGTTTGATTGTACAAAATACACTAGAAGTGGCTTTCAAACAGTATTTTGTGCAAAAATTTTAATTTACCAAACATTTTAACAGTGATACTGTTCGAATCCCGAAATTGAATTTCAGTTTCGTGTGTTTTTCAACTTTTCTTTGTGATTGTTCCGTGATTGTGCCTTTATTGTTATGGCGAACTCGGAAAGTTCAGATTGTGGGGAAGCCGAGATTTCGAGGGCGGAAATCATGAAGGTGATACATACGGACACGCGGGGCAAACGTTCGAGGGTCTGCGGTGATGCCAAAAGGCAGAAGATCGGTGAGCCGACTCTCGGCGACCCACGAATTGACGTGCTTACGAAGCAGATGTCCCAGATGCAGGAGATGTTGCATCTGTTGTTGGAGAAGCGGTCTGATGCTCCTATCCGTGACGCCTCGGACGATGAGGATAGCATCTCCCTGGACACCCCCGCATCGCTCCGGGAGGAATTGGCGAAGGAAGCCGACAGAGATGAAGGGATGGGTCTCACCTGCCCTCTGCCGTCTCGCGCCTTGGATCTCGGGGAGTGGACGACGGAGCTGAAACAGCCGAAGATACCGTCGGCCGACCCAGGGAGGCTGAAAAGAGTGGAGCTCCTTCAGCATCTGGGGACAGCAGATTGGAACAATGTCCGCTACCTGGAGATCCAGAAATCATATGCCGCAACCCCTCTCTTCTCAATGTTGGCTCTAAACCCAGAACTGAAACGCGTAGCCCAGGAGGAATCGGCCACCACGTCAACGGACTCCTTCTGCGGATCCCTGTCCACTGCCCTTTCGCTGCACGCAGATCTCCTGAAGGCCTCCCTGCAGGAGCTGGTCAACTGGAGCGCAGAACCGGGCACGAAGCTGAGCACTTCCACTCTGTATGAGAAGGTACAGTCTCTCTTCGCTACGGGATCTGAGTCCCAGAAAGTGTCCAAAGACATTATGCAGATGGTCTGCGGAAAACGGGCAGCCCACATCGAGCACCGAAGGGAGAGGGTACTGCAGGGCATCAGTGACGGGTACGTCGGAGACGCCATGCGGAAGATACCACCTACATCTGAGTATCTTTTCGACCCGATCATCCTGGCAGCGCAGCTGGATAGGTTGGGAGGAGTGAAGAAGTGTTTCGCTCCTCAGCCTAGCACATCGCGCCCGGCCCCGCCCGTTAAACCCAGCCCGTTAAATCCTGTGCAGAACTTGCAGCCCTTTCGTCCCAAGATGCTGCAGGGGAGGACCATCACAAGAAGGGAACAGCCAGAGAGCAGAGGTCAGGAGCCAGCCCGTAGAACGACTAAAGCTTTCACTCGCCGAGACAGGTTCAGGCCCAAGGAAAGGGCGGGGAAGTCAGATCGTAAGAGGTTTTAACCCAGGCCCCTCTTTTCAAGGGGGTCAGTTGCGCTCATACGCAGGTAAGTGGAGGGACCTTGGCGCCCCTACTATCATCCTTAAGATGTTAGAGGGCTACCGGATTCCATTTTCTTCAAAACCTCCACTGAATAATAATATTGATTTATCTAATTCCCCGTTCGCTACTAAGACTTCCGTGGCAATGACGGAACAAATTGAGAAACTTAAGGCCCTTAAAGTTTTAGAGTCGGCACCTGCCACTCCCTCATTTATTTCTAACATGTTTCTCGTCCCCAAGTCAGATGGTTCAAAGAGACCGGTCTTTAACTTAAAGTATTTAAACAACTTTTTGACTATTAGTAAATTTCGTCTGGTAAACGTTTATCGAGTTCCTACTTTTCTACAACCGAATGACTGGATGGTAAAAGTGGACCTAACACACGCTTATTTCCATGTGCCTGTGAGTGAGCAGCATAGATGCTTCCTTAGACTTATCTATAGGAATGAACTCTTGCAGATGACATCCCTCCCCTTTGGCCTAGCCACCTCACCTAAGGCATTCGCAACCATCACTAACTGGGTAGCGCAGGAACTACGGAAGAGAGGGATGAGAATTTTAGTATATTTGGATGATTTTTTATTAGTAAACCAATGCCTGCTTACTTTAAAACGCCAGTCTAGAGAAATGGTGGAGTTTTTACAAGACTTGGGATGGCAAATACAATTTGATAAGTCAATACTAGAACCATCACAACAAGTCCAATTTCTTGGTATCAGCTGGAATACCGTAACTAACGAAGAGTCTCTCCCTCAGAACAAGGTTTTAGCCCTATCTTATCTGTTAAGGGGTTTGATTCAGACAGGAAGGTGGTCACTAAATAAGGGGCGCAGCCTCTTGGGTTCTTTGAACTTTGCTAGTTTTGCAGTTCCGAGAGGCAGACTCAACAGCCGGTATATACAGAAAGGGTGCCTAGGACTCAGACACTACCACCCTTGGAAGTCGTCACCGATTCCTGCAGCTGCTGCTCGGGAATTGAGATGGTGGGTTCGATCGCTCACCCTGACGTCACCTATACATCTGCCGCTGTTCGAGCATTACCTGACAACCGATGCCTCGGACCAGGGCTGGGGTGCCCAGCTAGACGAGAGACTTCTCAGTGGTGTGTGGACGGAAGATCAGCTGAATCTTCACTCCAATCTGAAGGAGATGCTCGCCGTGTTGGCTGCCTTGTCTCCTCACGCGCTCGAGCTATCCGGCTCGGGTCTCCTGATCCAGTCGGATAACAGGTCTGTCGTATCTTACCTCCGCAAGGAGGGGGGTACCAGATCAACTCAACTCCTGAGCTATACTCGACTAGTGCTAGATGTTTTGGACAAACACTGTATCTCCATGACAGCACAATACCTACCAGGTCGTTTCAATGAAGTAGCGGACTGTCTATCTCGTCATCGTGCTGTACCCGAATGGCACTTGCTACCCTCTTTTACAGAGGTAGCGTTCAGAAAATGGGGACGACCCGAGATAGACCTATTTGGCTCTAAGACCTTAGTGTGTACCTTAGGCTCTCCAGAGGACAATAGAAAGCTGAACTCCAATCCAATAGTGAAGAAGATACTAAAAGGGATATCTTTAGCCAGACTGAAACCTTCGAAGCCCCCCATTTGGGACCCGAGAATTGTGACATCATGGCTGGAGAAAAATTTGCCTCAACACATAACTCTCTTTGAAGCATCAAGGAGAGCAGCCACAATCCTGCTTTTGGCATCAGGGCGCCGAGTTCACGATCTCACTTTGCTCCACTGCACAGCTGAAAGACTGTCAGTGGACAGTGAAGGCATCTCCATTTGGCCAGTGTTTGGTGCCAAGACAGATTCGGCAGACTGGCAGCAATCAGGGTGGAAGCTGGCTCGTTCTGAGATAAGGAACATAGACCCCGTCTATTGGACAGAGAAAGTCATAGAACTGTCAAGGGAACGGAGAGCGCAGGCGATATTACCTAATCTATTTATTACAACTTGTGGGTCGGCGAAGGCAGCCTCCAGGGCAGTAATTGCTGGTTGGATTAGGACAGTTCTCAGAGATGCCGGCGTAGAGGATCCACCTGGCAGCATCCGTTCAGCGGTGGCATCCCTGAACTGGTTGCAGAAATATAAACTAGACGACATACTGTCGCGCGGCAACTGGAGAACTCCCAATACCTTTGCTAAGTTCTACAGAAGGGAAATTGCAGAATCAGCTGGCCGAACCATCAATGACGCATCGGTTGCTAATCTTTTTCAACCTCTGTAACTGGTTAGCTGATTTCTAGAAATCTTACCTCTATTTTCTAGCATATAAATATTGCAATTGATTCACATTAGCATCATGTCACCAGGCGATAACAAACAATATCTCACTATATAGGTTTTAAATAAAGCCTATGCTACATAATGAAAAAGTTTTACCTTACAATAAAACTTATATTATGTACTTAGCTTTATTTAAAACCTAGGCAAGGGCTGCCTGATGAGATCTAATGACGCATAATCATTGGCGTCCCCACGCCGTGCTGGCAACGCCGCCTAGCGGATTCTTGTGGGACTGCCAGGTGACATTGGCGGGAGATTTGAACTGAGAATTTCACACGAATATTGGTAAGAAACGTCGATTTGGCTGCAAAATGGTAATGTTTATCTCACTATATAGGTTTTAAATAAAGCTAAGTACATAATATAAGTTTTATTGTAAGGTAAAACTTTTTCATTTCCTCTCCTCAAGAAGACCCCCTACACGGCAAACTTGAAGATAACAAAGGCCCTGAGGAAGATTATTTTCCTCTGTGCAGTTAATATAAAAAGATACACTAACAAGAAACTAATGCGTGGTTGTTTTATACGTATATACCTAATTTTAATGTCTTATTTTTTCATAATTTAGAGTACCAAATGTCTAAATAGTATTTTTAATAAACCAGTTTTTCAAACATCACAATTTTTTTTCACGATGCATTTCATATTTAAAAAAAAAAATTTTTTTGGATACATGCAATGGACAAACTCTTAAATAAACGGATTTTTTTTACTATAACTTTTTTTTTCATTAATTTGGAAGGCGGGTATGGGTACCGCCGCCCAGGGAAGCATTTACTGGATAATCAACACCTCTGCCTCTGCCACCCCAAGTGGTTCGATACGTTTTATGACTTAGCAGGGGTGCCCGGGTTCAATGGGAGAGGTTTGTCTGGATCATAGCGGCGGATGCGTTTTTCCACCAACTGCGTAGCAGATCGGAAACGGAGAGACTGGTTTAGGGAGACCTTTTGACCTCTCTACCAGGACTCTATCGGGACATAGCCTTGCACCGCAGTAGGAGGGATATATTCATACGTCCTGTAAGATACGATAATATTCAATTACGATTATTGTAAGACCCTCCAACATCCACATTCACTCCAGCATCCCCAAAGATGACAGGCCCTGAGGTGAATAATTTTCCTGAAGGCCTCCTGCGGGGAGCTAATTTAATACAACGTTTTTATGTATTTTAAACGAGTCTCCTGTTTTTTCATTATCATTTAAATTTTACTTCTCCGTTTTATTTTACTTTGAATCATTTTTATTTCACTTCTTCAAACAAAGAATTTTTTTATTTTATTTCGTTTAGCCGCCGCTACCCGAATTTCTACCGATTAACACATCTGTAGAAATTAAGGGAGATATGTAACAACATAACAACATATCTCAGGGAGATATGTAACAACATGTAACAACATATCTCCCTTAAACATTTAAAGCTCTTAAACAAATATATGTTATTTTTTAAAATAATATCTAGACGTTCCACGTTCCCCGTTAAATTATATGAAAGTATTGGCCAGAAAAATTAAATGAAATCACTGTGTCCAGTCTTCTTGCCACAAAACATGCCTGTTTCGCATGTCATGGGTCGAGTTTCATGGGACATTTTTTTGCACTCCAGTATTTTTTTTTAACATAAGCTCCACATGAGGGGCCTCGAGGAAAATAATTTCCCTCAGGGCCTATGTCATCTTAGGGGATGCTGTGTGCGAACCACTTGGGGTGATCTATGGCAGAGATGTTGGTTATCCAATAAAGGATTCCCGGGGCGGCGGTACCCATACCCACCTCTCAAAATTTCTGTACTAGACTGCGTTTACATGCGTGTAACACTAACGACACGAACCACGAATTGTGGGAAAGGAATGAAAAAACAGCAAACGGCGCGAAACACCACTTGCAGATACTTCATTACTTTCCCAAAATTCGTGGTTCGTTTTGCATTGTTGCATACATGTATTATTATTATTATATAATGAGCAGGCAGCATTCTGCTGATGCGCTCATATCTAATTTCATTAGTTTGACAGTAATTTTAATTTTCAAACTAAGTTAGTCCTTTTTTCTCTCCAAATATGAATCCAATAGAGCTTTAAATTGGTTTATGTTAGTTGCATCGATGACATGTTGTGGGAGTTTGTTCCAAGCATCCACCACTCTATTTGCAAGGAAGTGTTTTCTAGGATTAGACGCAAAAGACGTTTTGGTAATTTTTTTCGAGTGTCCACGGAGAATTATATTTTTACTAGTAGTGAAGATTCCTTGGATGTCAGGGCAGCTGTAGTGTCCAGATAAAATTCTGAAGGTCTCGATCAAGTCACCCCTTTCTCTTCTATCTTTTAAGGTTGGTAATCTTAATTCCTTGAGTCTATCTTCATATCGCCGATCTTTCAAAGCTCTTGGTATTTTAGTGAAACGTCTCTGTACTCCCTCTATCAGATTTATATCCTTTGCAAAGTAAGGACTCCATATTTGGAAAGCATATTCCAGGAGAGGTCGCACATATGTTTTGTATATTTTTAACATCATGTCCGGTGTTAGGCCAAGGAATGCTTTCCTGATTAAATATGTTAGTGAGTTTGCTCTTTTCACAATCCCAGCGATGTGCGGTTCCCATTTTAAATCATGTGATATGGTAACTCCTAAGTCTTGTTGTAATGTCACTGCTTTTAGTGGCGTTCCATTAAGTTTGTATGCAAGTGTAGGGTTAGTTTTTCCAACATGTAGGACAGTGCATTTTTCGACATTGAGTTTTAGAAGCCAATCGTTTGTCCATTGATATATTTCATTTAGACCGTTTTGCAGTTGGTCGTGATGTGTGAGTGGGTTGGCATAGAATTTTGTATCATCTGCGAAGCAGCTGGAGTCTGATTTTATTGTATTGTGCAGGTCCGTGATGTACAAAATAAACAGAACTGGACCGAGAACGTCACGTTTCGCTCAGATGACAGTTGGTTGCCAATTCGAACTTGTAACTTTCTCTCAGTGAGGAAGGGTTTGATCCATTCGAGAAGTCGTCCTCTTATGCCTAGGAATTTAAGTTTAGCCAACAGTCTATTGGTTGGAACAGTATCGAAGGCTTTCTCAAAGTCGAGATAAATTATGTCAGTGGGAATCCGTTTGTCCCACTCGTTTGTCCAGTAATCTATGTTAAGAATGAGATTGGTAATTGTGGATCTTTTTGGCACAAATCCATGTTGTTTGTTTGAGATTATGTCAAGTTTATTCAAGAACGAGCGTATCTCATTCACTATTATCCTTTCCATGGTTTTGCAGATGATACTAGTCAAACTTATAGGCCTGTAATTTGCCGGTTTGAGTTTATCACCTTTTTTGTAGATGGGTGTAATTATAGCTCTCTTCCAATCTCTAGGGAGTTTCCCATCTAAAAAGGATTGTTGCATAACCAGAGCTATGGGTTGACTGAGAGTTGCTGCACACTTTTTGAGAACAATAGCAGGAATATTATCAGGGCCAGCAGCACTATCTTCTCGCAACCCCTTCAAAATATTCTCAACTGCTGATGGAGTGAATTCGATTTCGCATAGTGAGTTATCTACATATAGATCTTGACTAATAGTTGGTATACGGGTATCCGGTTCATTGACAAAGGTTTTTTCGAATTGTGTTGCAAGGGTGTTCGCTATGTCAATTTCACTGGTAACTGTTTCGTTAGAGAAGTTATATAGTATGGTTGGAGTAGAAACTTTCGAGGCAATCTGTTTCCGTATGTACCTAACTATAAAATGGTTTCTGACCACTGTCAATCAATTTTTGCTCAAAGTTTTTTCTGGTATTTCTTAGTTGGGACACAAGGTAGTTGTTTTTCCGTTTGTATTCTCTGTAACACTCATTTTCAGTCTCATTTGAATTCTCCACGTGTTTTCTGGATAATCTATAACCATCCCAGGCTTTCTTTTTCTCTTTAATCAATACTAGGATGTGTTTGTCAATCCAAGGTTTGTTCTTATTGTGGTTTTTATTGCCTTTGGAAAGTGGTATTTTTTAGTGGTATGTATGCTTTCATACTTGTAGGTGCTAGGTACCTTATATATTAAATATTATGTTAAAAGTATTTTTGAAGTGAAAATTTATTAAATAGCGACACTAAAAAGAGACCATCTATAGCAGCGGTCGTCACACTTTTCTGGTCAGAGTTTATTTTGATTTATTAGTATGTGATAAGCGTGTTTTTTTTTCTTTTTTAGACCTTTTTTATTACCTACCTACACCCTCACTGTGCCATCTCTACGCCCTCTAATTTTCTCTGGGAAAAAAATATATTTAAAAATAAAACGGCAGATATTTGTGCAGGCCGCAAAAAAACGGATGGTATAATTGTACTCGTACATGAAAAAAAATACAGTTAAAAAGAAAACGGCAGATATTTGTGTGGGCCGCAAAAAAACGAATAGTATTATTGTACATTAAAAAATATATATTTAAAAAGAAAATGGCAGATATTTGTGCGGGCCGCAAAAAACGGATAATATAATTTGTACATGAAAAAAAAATATATTTCAAAAGAAAATGGCAGATATTTGTGCGGGCCGCAAGAAAACGGATAACATAATTAATTGTAGATGAAAAAAATATATTTAAAAAGAAAACTGCAGATATTTGTGCGGGCCGCAGAAAAACAGATTGTATAATTGTACATGAAAAAAATATATTTACAAAGAAAACAGCAGTATTTGTGCGGGCTTCAAACAAACGTATAGTACAATTGTACATAAAAAAAAAATATTTTTAAAGAGAAAACGGCAGATATTTGTGCGTGCCACAAAAAAAGGATGGTATAATTGTACTTGAAAAAATATGTATTTAAAAACAAAACGCCAGATATTTGTGCGGGCTGCACAAATATCCGCCGCGGGCCGCAGTTTGACGACCACGGATCTATAGGATCTATCCTGTAAGAGAATGAGATAGTGTAATCGTTTTCTTTTTGTGTGTTGTTTCGTAGCCTATCGGTCTCCTATTTGTGCCTGCGCCGTAGCCTCCTCACTCTTGTCTTCTGAAGGTTTCACCTCTACCGCATGTGAATTGCATACTCTGACTTTGTTTTTAATTTTTGGAAAATATTTTTTTATTTTGTTGCATAATTAAAAATACTAATTTCGGTGGTGTGTCTATATCTGTATCTGTAACTCTGGTTCAATGAACTCTAGAAAAATTGCATCCACCGGTTCATCAATAACTGATACAAAACCATATGTACAATGCATATTTTATTTTATTTACATTCATTTACCAAATTACCTCACGAAAGCTCTTATTCTATTAAAATTTCCATGTATTTTTGCTCACCTTTTATGCACTTTAAAATTTTGTAAGTTTTATGAAGAACTTTTAGGAAGAATTAATTATGGCATTAGAGATGTGGATCTACAGAAGAATACTTAAAATAAGCTGGATGACAGGGTTACGAATGAAGATGTTATGGTTCGGGTGCATAAAGAAAAAAAAGTTACTAAAACTATAAAAATCCGAAAACTTCAATATCTTGGACATGTGATGAGATATCCAGATGAGATCTTGCATCTCATAATGCAGGGAAAGATTGCCAGTAGACGGGGCCCTGGAAGAAGGAGGAGGACCTCATGGTTAAAAAACCTGAGATAGTGGTTTGGCCAGTCTACCGTAGAGCTGTTCCAACATTTATATATTTCTTAGTCTTTTAATGTAATTCTAATTTTTTAAACATATAAGTAATTTAGTTTTGTTTATCTAGTTATTTTGAATGCAGACTAACAAGATTTATTAAAAAGCTAAGAACTATTGCTACCCATCTCAGGACAGACATCGTCTAGTGAGTCGGATAAAGTACGTACGTCTATGTACGCCAAATTGACGTTTACGCTTCAATTATTTTTGTGTTTTCTACAAACCATTAGATATTAAAAGGCAAAAAAATACAAGAAATGAGTGACTTATTGTTCCGAAGTCTACGGTTTCTTTATAATTAATAGGTTACGTAATATTTATTTCCACTGATAATCGTGTTGTTGTAATAATTACCCACTTATTTATATTCAGAGTTAATTCTTTAAAACAAACATGAACAGACTTTATTTTATTTTATATAATATATTTATTTTATTTTTGTTCTTCCTTATTCATCGATAGATTTTATGAGAAAACCACACCGAACTCCACTGCCATGATACTAATGTCGTAATGTGGTAATCACTGTCACGATGTGGAATCCAACCGGGGAGGAGAAGAGGAAGGATTAAAAGGTCCCAGCAATAGAGATCTAGTCACTAAACATAACTAATCACACTTAAAATAACGTTTTAATTCAAAATTATCACAAATCCCACACAAATTTAATAAATTTTACGTGCGCATTGCCGCCGAGTTGATTACATTCCGCAACGTATGGGCCAGTCGTATTGGCGCCTTCATATTCTATTAATACCTTTAAAGTCATTTAACCAAAAACTTGATTGAATAAATGGCAACGTTGCAAGACGTCGGTTTAATAATAATAATAATGATTTATTGTATTAATTTCTTAGTAACAGTTGTTTATTTTTATCCCATTGAGGATAACAGTAGAGATAATGATATCCTCAATGGGATCTCCCGTGCTGAGGATTTCATTTACATATTATAATTTAATTATAAGAAATTAATATGAATTAGACATAACATATACCATGTGGTATTTTTTTTTAAATAATTATAAAGTAAATAAGATAGTGTTTTTTTTTTATAATTCAGTTTACTAGATTTGATTTTAGTCTGTATTTGATATCAGTATATTTTCTATTTCTGATCTCCCTATATTTAGTATCCAGCTTTTTATTTGAAATTTAAATGTTATAAATGTTGAGGTTTTTGAGTGAGAGTGGTATTTTATTGTAGAATTTAATGCCATAATATAAGAAGCTTTTTTGCCCAAATGTTGTGTTAGTAGTTACTTATTGGATAAGTTTTTGACCATGAGATCTAGTGTTTCTAATGTATGTATTAGTTGTTATTTCTTGGGTTTTGTACTTATGAATGTAAATGAGTATAGTTTTAGAATATAGTTGTTTAATTGACATGATGTTAAGATTGTTGAAGATTTTGTCAGTGCTAGTTCTTACAGGAACTTTCAGTATAATTTTCATTATGGCTTTTTGAGTTTTAATTAGTGGATTTAGTATGTTTTTATTTGCACTGCCCCATTTGATAACACCGTATTCTAACAGTGATTGGCAGAGAGCCATGTAAATCTTGATTAAGTCTTTTTTAATGAGGACAGTCTTAGTTGATACACTGATAGTTTTGAAAAAATAACTTAGTTTTTTAATTTTATTATTTAAATATGTAATGTGTTCGGTCCATTTTAAGTTTTGGTCAATTTTTAGACCCAGATACGTTATATGGTCAACATTTTTAATGAGGGACAATTACAATTCTCATTTAAGTGATGCGGGCTATGGATTTTCAAGTTCAGGTTTTCTTCAGGGTTTTTCTTATTTTTTTTATTTTGAAAGTGATGAATTTGGTTTTATTAGCATTAAGTGTAAGTGAATAGTAGTCTAGCCATTTTTTAATCCTATTAAGTGTGTCTTCTGCTTTCTTAAATGTTTCTGTCCAATTATTCCCATTTATTAGGAGAACAGTATCATCCGCAAAACTGATGATTTCTCCTTCACATTCTATGTGGCATAGGTCATTAATGTAAATAAGGAACAGAATCAGACCCAGAATACTTCCTTGGGGCACCCCGAATTTGACATCAATACACTCACTGGTTATGTTGTTAAGTTTCACAATTTGCTTTCTATTTCCCATGTAACTTTTAAAAAATATCAGTTCATTATCAGTAATCCCTATGTTCTCTAGTTTTTCAAAAAGATGTGAGTGATTTATTGTGTCGAAGGCTTTAGAAAGGTCGAGAAATATGCCAATGCATTTTTTATGTGAGTCTAGAGAAATTTTAATACATTCAATTACTAAGGCTATGGCGTTGGATGTTCCTAGATTTTTTCTGAAACCAAATTGTTTTGGTGATAATAGTTTATTTGATTCTAGGTAGTCGACGAGTTGAGTTTTAACTGTTATTTCTAAGATTTTAGATAATGTGTTTAGAATTGTGATTGGTCTGTAGTTATTGATATCTTTACGATTTCCTGATTTGAAGATTGGTGTAATAGTCCCTATTTTCAGTTGAGATGGAAATCTGCTTTCCGTGATAGATTTTTTTATTAGAAAGAGTATCGGTTCGGTAATTTCATCTTGTAAGAATTTTATTGTTTTCATTGTGATTTCATCACTACCATATGAAGATGTTGGTTTGAATTTAGATAACATTAGAGTTAGTTCTTGTTTAGTGATTTGTTTTAGAGCACATTTAATCCTTTGTGGATTTGGGTGTTTGTTTATGTTTGGGTTAAAGTGTTGAGGTTTGGTTATTTTGTTGGCTAAATTCGAGCCTATGTTTGCAAAAAAGTTGTTAGTGTAGTTAATTTGTTTATGTATGTTTTTGTTGAGCGAGAGTGTACCGTTATCTGTGTTGATTTCTTCCAATCGGTTTGTTTTGTTTTGATCTGTGTAGGTGATTTCTTTAATTATTTGCCAGATAAGTTTTGGATTATTATTGGATTGATCTATTTTAGATCTGTAGTAATTTTGTTTAGCCGATTTAGTAAGATTGGAGCAGATGTTTCTATAGTTTTTGTAAAATAGTTTTAGGGAAAGGTCATAAGGATTGTTTTTTACTTGCTGATGGATCTTGTCTCTTTTTGTAATACATTTAAGTAGGCCAGGTGTGATCCAAGCTTTTTTGATAAATTTATTGTGTGAATACGTGTAAGTTTTTATTGAAGTGTGGTTTTGTATTTTTAATTGCAAGTGTTCAATAAATATTTTCCAAGCAACTTCTAGGTCTTCAGCTTTATATATTGACTCCCAGGTTTCAGTTTGTAGTGATTTTTTTAGTTTTATGTAGTCTATAACATGTCTATTCCACGTTAAATTTTGAGTCGATGGTCGATTTTTCTTTGCATGAATGTTAAGAATTAAAGTGTAGTGATCAGTGATGGTGGATTGATGTATGATTGTGGAGTAGTTTTTATTTGTTTTTGTCATTATGTGGTCAATGCAAGTTTGCGAGGGGATTGATTTATTCATTTTGTGATCCACTCTTGTCGGTTCCCTTATTGCGGCGGACATCCCGTGGGAGAGGAGGAGTAATTGGTACTCATGTGCTCCTGTGTTTGTGGATGTTGCCTTCCAGTATCCAGTATATTAATGTTGATGTCCCCAATAATGAACAGATTCCTGATGTTTCGTTCTTGAAGTAGTATGGAGTCTAGTGATCCAAGAAATGGTGATAAATTTGTAGATGAAGGCGATCTGTAGATAGCGAAGATGCATATATATTCATCGAGTTTTATTTTTAAACAGTTTGCGTCTTGTAGTTCGATTTCTTCTATTTTGCATTCTTATTTTTACAATATACAATTACTCCGTCGTTTTGATGTTTGTGAAGTTTAGTATTGAAGACTTTGTAGTTGTTGACGTTTTTATGCACATATGTTAAGGAATTTATCCAACATTCTGTAAGGATTAATAAGTCAGGTACCAAATTTAATTCATTTATCAGCATAGTGAAATCCTCGAAGTTTTTGTTAATGCTTCGAATGTTTTGATGAATTATGTTCAGGATCGGTAACTTGTCCTGGAGTACACGGTTTAACATGCAGGTATTTGTGGTGATTATTGGTTCAGGTATCAGTTTTTCAAGTGTTTCCGTTATGAAAGAGGCCATTATAAAGATATACAGTCTTACTCATTATCGCAAAATAAGATACAACCTCGGAGCAAGACCGGGTTAGGTGAAATCGTTACTCAACATGGTGGGTTAATCGCGCGCATGCGCGTGTTCTTCCCGCGTCGCTGTACGGGAGATGTAGTAGCTGTCAGAATTGAAACCACCCGATCACCAGGGTTAACTCAGTACCCCTGTAACTGACGAAATGGCGAACTTTTATGAGAATCTTGACGTTTTGAACGGAACTTTGGCAAATATTGACCGTATTCGCGGCATTCGTGCACCACGGCTACAGTATGGGCTTACAGTATGGGCTGGGGGTAAGTTTTCCTGTAATTTAAGGCCGCTTATTTCAATACTGTTTAACAGGGCTGATTGCTCAATATCTGTCAGGTGAACCTCCACCATAGCCAATCTTTTCTCCTTTTCTGCCATTTATTCCTTAAGTTTGTTTATATGTTTTTGTGAATCCAGGATTTGTGACAATTTGTTTATGATATCGTCATATTTATCGTTAATAAAGTTGTTAAATGTTTTTATTTCTTGAAGCTCGGTTTCTATTTTTTTAAACACAACTGATTTCATTTCGTCGAATTTTGAGTTGATGAATTCGAATATTGGGTCATCTTGGTATTTTTGTTAGATCTTGTTTCCATGATTTTAGTTGGTTTGGACATAGGGCTAAATAAATGATCCAATGTGCACTAAAAAAACTTTGACCGATTTTCTGCGAACTGTCACTTCCACTTAAGTTGAATAAATTAACTTGAACAACTTAGTAAGTCACTTTTTATTATGGAATACCATCAATTTTATGTTTAAATTTTTATTGTCACTTTGAAAATAGGAGTGAATAAACTTTTTACTGTATTAAAAATGTTGTAAATAGATCACTTTTTTTGCTTTTTATTGGCTTGGTTAGTTTTGATTTTGTATAACTGGAGTAAAACCGTATGGTTTTGACTGCACATAAGACACAGAACTAAAATACTAGCAGCAATTAGTGCACTTTTTGATGATTTCTGTCTCCTTTAATATATTTTTTTATTAAATTTTGCGGGAGCAAACAAAAACAGACTTGTCACTTTGAAGTATTATTGGTGTATATGTTTGTCGTCAACATGAAAATAAATATATAATTGGACGCTACATTGTATTCAAAATGAAAGAAAGAATATGCAGGATGCCTCACAACATTAAATATGAAAGGAGTTCAGATTGGTGAGATGTTAAAGGGCGTTTTTTTCATTTTGTATATTTTTAAATTAATATTTTTCAAAAATTTAAATACCTAGCAACAATCATGACCATCTGGTATTAATCATATTGGTTTCGTTCGCAACTCCACTAAAAATATGTTCATTTATTTCTGTTGTGGGATTAATTTCTAACACATCCGAATCCTCAATTCCACTATCACTTATTTCTGAAGGATCATCTGAATACTCTAAATTTTCCACTATAATACGAGTCATCTTCATCACTCATAAAAAAATCCCAAATCAATATCATCATTCTACATCTTCGCCCTCCATTATTCAAACAATAATATTGAGTTCAAAAACAATGATATAAAATGATAATATATAAAACCGATTTTATAAATTCTGATTTCTCTTTATGAACATAAATCAAGCACGAGTTGTTAGCAATCTCCAAAGACTGAAAGTATAACAAAATAATGAGTAAGTATCTGGAAGAGTGTAAAAACGACTCCAGATACTAATATATACAGCCTTTATGTCTGACGAATATCTACAGCTCATATGTTGAACTAATATCTACGAACTTCAGAGTGTTGATTAATATCTACAGAGCTTAGGTTGAACTAATATCTACAGAGCATAGGTTGGACTAATCAGCTAAATGTGTCCAATAGTCCGATATTAGGGATTTTTACATACATACTTACATAAATTAAGTTTTTTAAACTGCATACGCAATATTACGTTATTCCAATATGCTATACACAATTGCAAATCCAACCTCTGCCAGTACTGTAGATATTCGTCAACACTTTGGTTCTCATAGATATTAATCAACAGTTTGAGCTGTAGATATTCGTCAACACTTTGATTCTCATAGATATTAGTTTGATTTTTTTCAGTTTTTGGAATTCCTGTAGATATTAGTAGACACCTCCTGTAAAAACCGATAGACGACTGTGGAGTGACAATACACAGGCAAGCTCTAAAGCAACTGTGTGTGTGTGTCGTGTCTTCCAAGTGCCTGAAAGAAATTTCTGCGAGATATGTGTTACAAAAACTGCACATAAATTAAAAAAACTGCGAGTGAAAGTGATGATATATTACGAGCATTTTAAAATGACAAGGCGTTGGGATAATGAAAAATCCTTTTTACTTTAGTCTTTAATCAGTAAATAGATGTTTCAAATGTAGATAAAAGTGATCTACACTCCGGGACTGCGAATGTAGTGCGACATCCGCTAGGTTTGAATTCTCTGGGCTGTAAATGTAGCTAGCCACACAAAAGGAGATAATTAGAAATTATTTTATATCAGAGAAAATGTTTTTTTTTTGCTATTCCCCACAAGATTTCGAAATGTGGTACATATTATGTACGATCTAAAAGTTTGGCTAGTTTCTTTACACTAGATACAGATTTAATACAGCAACCAAGTAAAATTATTATAGCTGTGGTACTTTACCACAGTTTAATAAAGCTTCAACTTAATACAAGTATAATTAAATACAACTGCACTTTAATATAGCGACACTTAAAACACAAAGTAATTTTGTTCATACAGATTATATTATATTTTCTAGGGTTTGCGTACCACTGTGTTGCTGGGTATGGTGGGCACTTGTCTTGCTAGCTGGCTGAAGGTGTTCTCCGTAAGCAGAGATTTGTTCTGGCTGACCTTCCTGGGCCAGACCATTGCAGGAATGGCCCAACCCTTCCTCCTGGGCACACCCCCCAGCCTGGCCACCATATGGTTTGGCTCTGGTCAGGTATCCACTGCATGCAGCTTAGGTGTGGCTGGAAATCAGGTTAGGCACTCTTTGTAAGCACAATTCTAAAAATTCAAAACTAGAACAGCTACATAATTGTGGGACCAAAAATGGACGATTGAAACAACCGGAAGCCTAGGTAAAGTGGACGGGAGAGGTGAGGCCACCTAGGTCAACTCTTCCCCCTTGAGGCCTTCAGGGAACTCAAATAATGAGGGACTTTCGATGGATAAACCCTTACCACTACACTACAAGATCCTCTAGGGCAGTGTTTCCCACAATGGGGCGTACGCCCCTTCGGTGGGGCATAATATCTCAGAGGTGAGGCACCACGCTTCAGAGATGAGACACATCGGCAATTATTAACTATTCCACATATAAAGGGGAATGCTCATCGGTCATACAAAAAAATGCCTGAGATGTAAAAAATTGAATTAAATACCAAATTGTACTTAAAATAGAATGAAACCCGTTCAAATTTCAAAAGATGCTGGTGAGGCATATGTCTTTTGAAAAGACTACGGTGAGGCATGGCATAAAGAACGCTGGGAAACACTGCTCTAGGGGATCCATTTGCGGGAAACCATGGACAAAGGAATGAGGTGAAATGAAAGATAGGACACTGATGGTGGGTTTCTTCATTTACCGAGAATGCTAAATGCAATGCTAATTGTAAAAGTAAACGATCGAAATATAAAAATTTCTATGCATTTGACTGTTTACTTTTACAATTAGCATTGCATTTAGCATTCTCGGTAAATGAAGAAACCCACCATGAGTCTCTGCTTTAATAAATAAATAATGGAAATACGTTTATGTTATATATTGTATATGAGTCGAGGGGATTCTGCTCCACTCTTAGAGAAAGGCACGCTTCAAAGCGAAAGTTGATGTTAATGTAATCAAGTATGGTATTTTCCAGATAGGAAATGGATTTGCATTTCTGATTCCACCATTGATGATTAAGAACAATATTGACAAGAACCAGGTCGGAGATGATCTGCGGGCCATGTTCTATACCGTGGCTGGAATAAACACTGTTTTGGCGCTCTTAGTTATTATCTGTAAGTTAGATATATCCTTTAATAAATCATATCCATCAGGCCCAGCTGTTTTGCAGAAATTCAAATGTACCATCATTAGCGTAGCGTGCCTTGGAGGGGCCCTGTATCAAAATTAGTTAAGGGGCCCAAATGAAGGGTAAAGATTTCTCACCTTTCGCCTCTGTAGCTCGGGGGCCCCGTAACATTGATACGGCTGATACGGCGGTAGCTACGCCCCTGTGTACCATTGTTATCAAATAGTCATTCAGCGCCATTTTGTTTTTTGAGATTTGAAAGGTCCCGTTAAACATGGATTCTAGGTCATAGTCACAGCTTTTTATCAAATTGTAATAAGCTGGCAGGCTTGACAATATGACAATTGTCCACTTCTGCTGATCACAATTTGTTCAAAAGCTGAAATGACTAAGAATCGGCATTTAACAAGAACCTTTCAACCAGTGGCAGACTAAGGGCGGGGGGGGGGGGGGGGGGTCAAACCCTTAACAAGGCTTTAAGACACCACTGTAAATTTTTTTGTAATTTCATTTTTTGATAGATGCACTTGTTAAAATGCTCTAACCAATTTTTTTAATGAAATTCGAAAAATTGACGGAGATACAGCATATTATGTGAAACCGTTTGGAACAGTTTGTATGTTGAATTATCCTTCAGCAAATTTTGAATGCGTTTTATTTTTAAACGACTTCAAAAAAGAGGAGGTTCTCAATTCGACTGTATTTTTTTTTTTTTTTTTTTTAATTAATTTTATTCTCTATTTTTTATGGTAAATTTTCCTCGTCTGGTATAATAGTCAGGGCCGGATTAAACATGTCGGGGCCTCTAGGCAATGCACGTTTCGGGGCCCTTTACCCTAGAATCCCCTACCCAAAGCGGGGCTCCTAGGCGTCTTATGGATAATACTGTAATGGCTATAGTGACTGGATTATCGAACAGTTTAAGACTTGGTGCATGGTGCATGCAAATAAGATGTATAGTTTTTCTAATATGTTTTCAACCAGGTTGAAAAACATAGTTTTGAGAAAAACGCATTCAAAGTTTTGCTGAAGGATAATTCAACAAACAAACTGTTTAAAACGGTTTCATATAAGATGCTGTATCTCCGTCAATTTTACGAATTTGCTGAAAGCATTATTAACAAGTGCATCATTTGGAAAAAAAATTAGACTGGAGTTCTCCATTGTTGCCGTTTTGGTCATACCAAAGCTGCATGCAAATCCCCTCCCAGATGTTTCAAATGTGGAGATAACCATACTCGTGGATCAAATGGTTCCGGGTCGTCCAAGGCCCTGATTAAAAATCAAAATTATGTAGAAAAAAATCGAATATACCCAATAAAAAATTATATAATTATCGACAAAAAATAATTATTCAATTGAGAACCCCTTCACGCCAAGTTACCACCAACACAATATCTTCGAAGTAAAAAACACGTCTCGGCTTTCATCTGGTGCACATGCATACGTAAACATAAACATAGACGTGAGTCACCTTTCTTATATTCTGCTTGCCCAAGTGCAAGTGGAATTGTTTTATTGAGTATACGTGACTTGGTGACCGGACAACTCAACTCAGAACCTACTTGAAAAGTCATCAAAAGTGATGAAAAAAACATAAAAAATTGGTTAAATAGGTTATGTTAGGTTAGGGTTATGGGCCATTTTAAGATTATTTTTTTCATAGTTTTTAATGACTTTTCAAAGAGGTGTTGTGTTGGCTTGATTCTGAGTTGGCGTGGAACCACGTGACATACCAACAGGCGTTTGATTGTATTGATGAATTTATTCCCTTTTCCCCCCTTCCACCCTTCAGCGGGCCGGGGTAAATTTATCAAACCAGTTGGCTGCAATAAAAATGGTGGGGACCACTACTTTACAGCATTTCAAATTTCCGTTGTCGATATACTAGCCAATAATTAAAACGTCCAACGGCATGCAAACTACAGTTAATAAGAGTATGTGCACATGAATGCATGTCCTAACCATGCTGTTAGTTTTCCAGAAGGCTCCTCCGACTCCACCGTCAGCAGCTCAGGGTCAACTACATACCCAAGATGGATACTTCAAATTTATCAAGAGACTGTTGAAGGACAAGAACTTTTTGTTGCTTCTGGTTTCCTATGGAATAAACATAGGGGTTTTCATTGCCTTTTCCACGCTGCTCAACCAAGTAGTTCTGTCCTACTATCCGGTAATTAAATACTGTTTTTTTTGTTCTCTGCCACCTAAAACTATTCATAGATATTACGTAATGTTATTAATGATTATTGAATTCGACATATCATTAAATTTAACAAAAATGATACCTAGGCAACATTTCATTTTTTGTGTTTGATCTTTTAAATATTTATGTACTTAGTTTATTATGGGCAACACTGGATAAAATCCGTAAAGAAAATGTATTTAAAAAAGGTCGGCTCAATTATTTTTCAGGAAAAAACACATCGGGCTCGTGATCTAACTTGAAGTCCCGAAACAAGAGACGGTTGGTATCTGAAATAGGTAATCTTTATCGCCGTACTTTTGGAACCGTTCTGTAAAAGAAAAAGAAAACATGGCAGGTTGACTGGAGTAATTCTGTGAAAAATTGATCCGGTTCCTCAATTTTAAAATAAAATTGAGTTTTTTACAATATTTCTATATTTTATATAAATATTCCACAAAGAGCCGGTTCCAAAAATAACCGGTTCCCCGAGAAAAATATTGATGATTCCATTGACAGCAACGGACCGTGACAGGAATATGACCACCTCTACGCTAAACAAAAGGCAAAGGCAACTGACAGTGGGCCATTGGTATACCGCTCCCGATAATAATATTAATATTAATAATCTGGTTGTTTTGTTGGAACGTGAATGTGCCGTTTATTTTTTATTATTCGATTAATCTCAACACTTTCCCAGTTTAATCCTAGACATGATAGTTTAATAAGTTTATTTATTTATGTATAGATTACATGGTAACACATTAAAACATTTTCATATATAAGATATATTTGACTTTCAATTTAGAAAATTGATATTATTAGTGAGATGACAAATATCCAGAAATTGATATTTGTCACCTTATAAAAAATAAGGCGATATTCACCTCGAATCTACAATATCAATCTGAATACTAGTTTTAATAAATAATAATTTAGTATAATTACCAACGTATTGTTGAATAAATCAATTTTAAATGCATTCAGAGTCACTTGACGCCATTAGTTGTATTGCAGCAAATTCAAATCTGCCGGTGGGGAATGGACTTCAAGTTACGTCATGACTTTTAGCCAATCACCACTCCACCCCCTCGATGAGCTTACCTTGTTAAATACATTTTCTACGAACCTTGCATTAGAACAAGATTATTTTTTTAAATTATGTTATTCTGAATTTAAATAAGGCCAAAGACCAAAAGAGGCAATACTGGTTTGAAGTTCTATGCTTTCCAAATGTCAAATCTATTGAAAGCACGTTTCCAAAATTCATCACCGGGTGTCACATCCCTCGTTCTTTTAAAATTCATACATATTTGCACCTATGGGGAATCAATTCAATTTATTCATTTTAAAAACATTACAAAATTAACATTTCAACAGAGCTTGGCATCTAAATTGTGCTTCATTGATTTTAAACATATCGATATATTCGAAGCGATTCTATTTAACCAGATAGCCCTCCCGACTGGCATGACCATTGGCAAATTAATTCTGCAAGCCAGGAGATAGAACAGTCTGTGCTGTCAGTGACTGAGATAACCTTCGAGGTCATAGAAACTAATGCTCTCCATGATAGTCGAGATTTTCAAACCATCCACCAATCAGTCTGAAGAAATGGGTATATGACAATGAGCATATCCCTTCTGACCCGTAGATGGTTCCTACTGAGCATGTCCAAGAGAAAGTCGGTAAAGTCACGGGTAGTAGCCATACTCCCTCAGTTAAAGAAAATTCAGAAATTTCTCCTGGTTCTTCTCCAACACGAGAGAATACTTCACTTGGTGTGGGCTCCAAACCACCAATCCACTCTCAAGCCTACTCCTAACCAAAGCATTGTTTAGTACTGTGAGAACCCACGTGTCTTTGAAATTTCTCTCACAGTGCGTAGGACAAAACCGAGCATTCTCAGTGAAGCACTACACATCATTACGATATGAGCATGAAAAGTCAACCTACTATCAAACACAATACCAAGATCTTTCATAGTGGAGACACGTTTTAAATTTCGAGCTCATAGTTTACCGGTAAAAAGTATGACACGCCCTAGTAAAAGACAGGATGAAACTTTTAGAGATTTTGAATTCAATCTGATTCCGTTTACCCCAGTCAACAATTCTATCAATATCCGATTGGAGTTGAATGCGGTCCTTTAGAGGAATTGTCTTTACTATTCATGGGTTCATGGGGTGAGGTTTGTCTAGGTCTCTTGGCGGTGGATGACCTGGACAGTGGACACACTACCCACCTTTCTCTTTCCCAGAACTTCCTGTCCTTCCTTTCCTTAAAAAGATCCTCCACACAGCATTCCCAAAAATGACACAGGCCCTGAGGGAAATTATTGGAGTTAATATTTAAAAAAAAATGTAATCGGAAAACTCAACAAAGTGGCACTTTATCACTCCTTTTAAAAGTCCTTAAAGTGATGAGTAACAAACGAAAAAACTAGGTTAAGTTACCTAGGTAAGGTTATGGTATATATATATATATATATATTTTTTTTTTTCATCACTTTTAATGACTTTTTAAAAGGGGTGTTGAAATGTCACCTGTTGAGATGTCATGGAACCGAAATCAGCACCCATAGTTATATTTTTCTTTACATAGTATTTACATGTTAATTTGTTATTGATTAAAGTAGTAAAATTTGTATTCATCTGCATCATTTCAGACTGCAAATGAAGACGTCGGCCGAATTGGTTTGATATTAGTCTTTGCAGGGGTTATCGGAGCTTTTCTGGGTGGTTTCATGCTGGACAAGACTCTCCGCTTCAAGCTGACATCCATCATTTTCTACATTACCTCTGTGATTGGATTACTAACCTATACCTTTACATTAGATGTCGGCCATATTTACGTTGTCTACATCAGCTGCTCCATAATAGGGTAAATGTTTTTAAAACTGACTATTCAATACATTTGTAACTTTTAAAAGAGTTTTATATGATAACGAATAAATAAACATCAAATGTTGGGATATGATTTTAGATTTTCACGGCCAAAAGTATTTTGGTTATTTGTTTGTGGGGTGTTATGCCGTGTTGCGCTACCTCCTCCTTTAGCCAACGTTTCAGACAGCGTTACAGTGTCCATCATCAGGGCAGATGTGTAAATGTTAGTAGTGAAATGTGTGCTTAAGTACTTCGAAGCAATACTGTATTGCCAGCTCCACTCCACTGTGAGCTGGCATTACAGTATACTTCAAGTTGTAATGGTTTAAAATATTAGTGTAACACTGCGTAAATGAATAAGTACAACACTTAATAAGACTTATAGTTATAAATGAAAGAGTTGTGGCAACAATTAAATTATATTATTAAATAATAAAATCTGAACATGACAAAATAATATTTTAATACTTCAGGGTCGTGTTTAGTCCTTAGAAAAAGAAACTAAATAGTTAAAAAAAACTAATAAATGAATTTATAGCTTGTTGTGATTTAAAAATGATCTCAAGATGTTAAAATTACTATAAGGGCAAATAGAGCAAATTATTAAATGGTTAATCAATAAACCCAAAACTAACAGAAGTTATAGCCTACGGGTATTGACGATTTCACCGAAGTATGTGCCTTCCCACGTTGAGACAAACTTCCGGATCCTCTGGCTGCTAGCTTGGAACTGCTGAAGAAAAATTCTATTGTTCCTAGTATGTTTTGGACAACAAATGAAAATGCTGGATTCGACTTGCTCATAGAATATTTTCAATTAGGAATTCAAATTTCAATTTGAATTGATACGTAGCAACCAAAGATATTGAAATATAAGTAGATGTGCTATCTGCTGTTTTTACTATGTGGGTCTGCGCTTCCGGGTGTCGCCGATATTGTTTACCAATTAACAAATAAACTAAAAGAACAAATAATTAACGAATAAACCAAACGAACGTTAAACTAAATGAACGAATTCTTTACTTATTCAAAATACATTGTTAACCAATATTAATGCACATTTTCAAAAAATCAACGAAATGAACAAATTCTTTTTGTATGAAAACTACGCTAATTAGTGCGTAGTCCGGCGACAGTTGCGCGGACACCATAGCATATCTCTTCTGTATTTGAATATCTTTGGTAGCAACCTATTTAATTTTCGTACTTCATCGAGTGATTACTTGGCCAATATAATTCCAAACTGTTACAAAGTTGGTTTTCTGCATTTAGCTTTGGTGTAGCCGTCAATTACCGGATAATAAGGTTTTGCTTCAAAGTACTTAAGCACACAATTCACCACTAACATTTACACATCTGCCCTGATGATGGACACTGTAACGCTGTCCAAAATGTTGGCTAAAGGAGGAGGTAGCGCAACACGGCATAATACCCCAAAAATAAATAACCAATAACCATCAAATGTTGGAACCATTACTGAAGTATTAGTCCTTAGTACCTACACTGTTATTAGTTCTCTTGTAATCTCTCCCTTTTTCTTGTAAACTACACATGCAATGGAAAAAGAGGTTGCAACAGACTCCAAGTGTCAGAACCGATTGATATTTTAAAATAGTAGTGTCCGAACGAAATAGGAATTTCTACCGAAACTGAAACCGAATCTTCGGTATCTGTCTCAGTTTCGGCCGAAACCGAAATTTTTTTTATTAAGGGGCATTCAAGTATTACGTAATGCAATTTTTGAAGATTTTTGACTCCCCCTCCCCCCCATGTAACGCGCCGTAACGTTTTCCTGTTATGTAACGCCCAAGTGACAATTTTTCGCTGAACGTCACAATTAAGTTGTGCAAAGTACTGGAAAGTCACTTAATACCTAATATAAATACCTTTTTTCTTGTTTTAATCGCGTTTGCGGTAATAAATAAAACGAGAGATTTCTAACTCGCGTATATTGTTTATTTTATTTATTCATGTTGCTATTTATAAAAAATTGGAAATTATTAATATTTTTATCGGCCTTGTATTCCTTCCAGATCTCCACAATTTAACACTGTCTTTCCTCATGTTCCGAATGCAGTTATACAAGTTCTCAGAAGGAAGATTTAAAAATCCACAGTATGATTCACAGAAGAGAAAAACCTTTTTCATGTCCTGACTGCAACTATTGGTGTTCTCAAAAGGGATACCTAAGAAGTCACTTGCTGACTCATAGGGGAGAAAAATCTTTTTAAAGTTCCGACTGCAACTATTCATGTACTACAAAGAGAAATCTAAAAATCACATGTTTATCCACAGTGGAGAAAAACCTATATAATTCCCTGACTGCAACATTTCTTTTTCTCGAAAAAATAACTAAAAGGCACTTGCTAACTCACATTGATGAAAAAAAATTTCCATGTCCCGATTGTGACTATTTATTCACTACAAAACGGTATCTAAAAATTCACATGCTTACCCACACTGGACAAAAACCTTTTTCATGCCCCGACTGCAATTATTCATGTTGTACAAAGGAACTTCTTAGAAATCATTTGCTGACTCACAGTGACATAAAACCATGTTTCTACATGTTTCTACTGCGAGTATTCACGTTTTTCAAATAGGTACCAAGAAAATCACATGTTTATCCCCAGCGGATAAAACCATTTTCATGTCAGTTATTCAATTTCTCGACAAAGAGATTTAAAAATCCACAGTGCAATTCATAGTGGAGAAAAAACTTTTTTCATGTTCTGAGTGTAACTATGCATATACGAAGAGAAATATAAAAAAATCGCATGTTTTCCCATAGTGCAGCGTTTCTCAACCTTTTTCAGCCACGGACCCCTAGGAACTCGAGCACAATTTTCAAGAACCCCCTTAATAAAAAACAGCAATAAATTTCTGACCATTTATTTTAGTACTTCAAATACAAACAAAAAAAACATTATTATGTATCCTGAACCGTCATTTAAAACCTATATTGAGAGAGAAGCATTCTCAAATCCCCTTTCGCGTGGCCTTCCCCGATCTTTTTTAGTACCTTGTGGCTGTCAAGAGTGTCAAGTGGTCACCAGATGCTAAACCAAAGTATCATACATACACAACTTTTGTTTATGGCATTTTTTTTCTCTTAGCGTATTAAATTTTGGTCGCTGGCATTTTCGTTTTGTAATAGCTCCGAATTTATAACGATTTTTCCCCAAAAAAGCAAGAATTATTTCAAAATCATACTTTATGTTATAACAGCGAGGCTGTTCGAAGTATTTTAAAATTAATAACAGAGTTTAAGACCGATAAATGACAATATATGTGGTAAACACAACAAAAAAGATTGTCTGCATTTTGGGTCCTTTGTTTTTATCTTGTGTTGTGATTGACATCTGTTGTGTTTGATTCAATGAGCGGGTCCGAAATTTCCTCATCCGATTCGATAGAGATGACAGTAGAGGAAATAAATAAAGTGATTTGCCCAAAAGAGTCAAAGTGAAAGTTGCCGAAATTGGCGAAAAAACAAGTGAAGTGAAGCATATATTATAAGCTCATTTATTCAAAACTTTATGGCTTCAAAAACGAGCTTGATAAAGTATGGACAAGCCGCCGCATGCCGCTACACACAGGCATAAAATTTGAAAAGGATTTGACATTTGCGAAGTTTCATTTCAAACTAAAAATGCATGAATTACTTCATTTGCCTACCTAAGGGAACGTACCCATACTACGTGACCAACTTTTTGCAATTTTTAACCCCCCCCCCCCCCCCCCCCCGGTGACCAAAATCCTAAGCAACCCGCCGCTCATTTGTATGGAGCGTGACATTTTGAAGACCCTAAACGTGTCACATAGTATGGGTACGTTCCCTAAACTATGAACCTAATAACCTATTTTATGTTCGTAAATGGTTGTTTCTTGTAATAATTGTTGAAATGAAGTATAATTTCCGTAATCTGTGCATAAAAATGCGGCGGCTTGTCCATGAATTAATATGAGCATGACTCAGAAGATCGGAAGATGCACGGGGAGAGTGGTGCATCAACTTCTCTAGGGATTGGTCTCGTTGATCCTAGATAAATTCTGTGGGGCATTGAGCCATGCCCTCTTTCTGCAGAATGAGTGCCTCAGAAAATCTCTGCAGGAACTGTGAACTGGAGAGTAGAGGAAGGACTCCGGATACAGAGTAGCAGGCAGTGATTACAGGTGTTCTGTAGATGGTCTGCGGTAGGAGAGCAAACGCGATCCAGCATCACAGGGACGCAATCCTCAATGAAGTAAAGAGTCGGTATGTACGGGAAGCGGTTAAAAATATTCCTCCAGCAGCGGGTTATCTTTTTGACCCAAACAAATTGGAATCTCAGATTAAGCGAATGGGAGGGCTGGATAAATGCCTCCCATATTCGAGCTTTGCCCCTCAATCATCAACCAGCACGCAGTTGCCCAAGTATAAAGGGCCAGTGAGGAAGCCTTTTCGCGAGAGGAAGCCCTTTCGGGAAGGCAGGATATTTCGCAATAGCAAAGCCTTCCGTGGTGGGCGAACCAACCAACAGGAGTCCAGAGGAGGAAGAGAGGACCAACCAGGCCAATTTTGGCATCAAGGATAGTCTGACTATCCAGTTCCTAAGCAATTGAGATGATTTAGGAGCCCCATCGACGCTGTTAACAATGTTGCGAGGGTACAAGCTACCCTTCTGTCAGAAATCCACGCTAAGTATACTGGCAGACACGGTAAGTTCCACTTATAAAACTCATATCACAAAAGAAATGACTCGACAAACAGACAAAATGAAAAAGGAAAAGATATTGGCATCGCCTTCAATATCTCCTTCATTTCTGTCACCGATGTTTCTCATACCGAAGCGAGACGGGTCATTTAGACCGGTTTTCAACCTTCGTCGCTTGAACAATTTTTTAACTATTGGCAAATTTAGTGTGCCAGTCGCAAGCTACCTGCATTTAATAAGATTGCACCATTTATTCAACCGGGGGACTGGATGGTTAAAGTGGAACCATCGTCGTTTCTTGAGACTCATTTTTAAGGAGAATTACTTCAAATGAGATGTTTGCCTTTACCTTTGGACTATTATCTGCTCCAAAGGTTTTTACTTATCTTACCAATTGGATAGCGCAAAAATTAAGAGATAAAGGTCTCAGAATAATTGTCTACTTAGAGAATTTTTTGATAGTGTATTAATATATTGAAAATTCATAAATTTGAAACTATTTCAATGTTACAAACTCTGCGGTGGATAACACAATTCATTAAAGCCACTCCAAGTCCAGTTCTGAAAATTGAATATCTGGGAATTATGTGGAATTCAAAGGCTGACTTAAGATCTCCCGCAAGATAAAAGAGTGAAAATAACAAAGTTACTGAAACAATACATTAATCTAGGTAGATGGTCACTTGAGCAGGCCCAGAGCCCCTTGGGTACCCTCAATTTTGCTAGTTTCGCCATTCGTAGAGGCAGGCTTAACCTTTGCATGTTACAGTGAGTCAGTCGCAAGCTACCTGCATTCAAACCCAGACGACTTCATCCCATACCTCGAGCAGCGATAGAGGAGCTGAGGTGATGGAGCAGGTCCCTGCAGATGTGGTCACTAATGCATCAAGCAACAATTCGCCACACCCTCACGACCGATGCCTAGGACGGGGGATGGGGCGCGCAGCTAGACGACCTCAGGTTGAATGGAGCTTGGTCCCAAACACAACAACCACTCCACAGCAATGTCAAGGAAATGCTCGCCGTGCTGGCAGCACTTACTCCTCACGGGCCAGAGCTGTCAGACTCGGGTCTTCTTACCCAGTCAGACAACAAATTGGTGGTCGCATACCTTCGCAACGAAGGCGACAACAACAACCACTCCACAGCAATGTCAAGGAAATGCTTGCCGTGCTGGCAGCACTTACTCCTCACGGGCCAGAGCTGTCAGACTCGGGTCTTCTTACCCAGTCAGACAACAAATTGGTGGTCGCATACCTTCGCAACGAAGGCGACACACGATCCAAGACATTGCTCGAAACGACTCGTCAAGTCCTTCGAATGGCAGACACGTATCACATTTCACTGTCTGCCCACTACTTACCGGGAAGGTTCAACGAGGTAGCAGATCAACTCTCCTGGAAACGTGAACCTCCGAAATGGCATCTTTTACCGGCTGCAACAAAATTAGTTTTTGCAAAATGGGGGACGCCAACTATAGACCTGTATGCATCAGAGACAGCCCACGTCGTCATAGAAGATTATGTGTCCCTCAATGCATTCGACAAAGAGGCAAAATTTGTCAATGCTTGGACTCAAGAGTGGGATTTTCCTCTAGCTTGGGTGTTCCCCCCGCCGTGCCTTATGCCGAGAGTTCTAGCACACCTGAACCTGGCCATGGACCTATACTTGATTCTAGCCCCAAGAAGGTATTCTGGAGACAAGACTTAAAAAATCGAGCAGCAAGTCCTCCGTTCACCATATTGAAACTGATAGAAGTGCTGATAAACACGAGAACCTTGAAACCCCCACCACAAGTAGAGGATTTCATTTTGGAGGTGTGGAAGTGCCGGGGTGGAGTCAGTCATTAACAGATTGGTTGGACAAACAGAAAGATTTTTTAAAGTCGGGTTGGAGAGAGTCCACCCTTGAAACATACAAACCGGCATGGCTTAGGTGGCAAAAGGGGCATTAAATCATGGGGTAAACCCGAATGTCCCTACAAGAAGCAACCTATGTACCCGATAGTCTCTCTCCCAGCACAGTTCGACCTCATAAATCGGTAGTAACAACTTTCAGTAGCCCTGAAGAAGGAAACCTATGTTCACATCCTCTAGTCAGACAAGTACTCAAAGCCGCAGCATTAAGACATCCTAAATTGGCTAAACCTCCTATCTGAGATCCTTGAGTGGTGTTGACCTGGTTAGAAGCTAACCCACCCAAAAAGTTGAATCTCTTTGAAATATCAAGCAGGGCAGCGACTTTACTATTATTAGCTTCGGGACGAAGAGTGCATGACCTGACCTTGTTACAGTGTTCACCAGACATATTATCCATAGATGAGGAAGGGGTCTCGTTATGGCCAGTTTTCGGTTCCAAAACAGACTCCGCTACGTTCCAACAGTCAGTCAGGTTGGAGGCTGTTAAATGGCAATCAACCAAATATAGACCAAACATACTGGATTAAGGAACTGGTTGAAATCTCCAAAGAACGGACAGAAACAAAGCAGAATTTAACAGAACTCTTCTTCACTACATCAGGAGCAGTTAAGGCAGCTTCAAGAACAGCCATCGCCCGTTGGGCGCTGCAACCGTTTAGCTGCACCGGGAAGCTTACGGGCAGCAGTGGCATCACTTAACTGGCTGGATAATTTTAGTCTGGATGACATCCTGGCTCGAGGGAACTGGAGGAGCCGGGACACCTTTGCCAAATTCTACAGAAGAGAAGTTAACACTTCTCTAGAGGTAAATAGGGCATTGTCTGTGACTTCTCTATTCCACCAACTGTAACACGTGAGTAGGTATTCCAGTGTTTAACATATTTTAATATCATCACATTAGCGTTAGTGGTCACCAGTCGATAACAAACAGATCTCAATATAGGTTTTAAATGACGGTTCAGGATACATAATAAAATAGTTTTACCTACCAATAAAACTTATATTATGTACCTAACCTCATTTAAAACCTAGGCAATCACTGCCTGGTGAGAACTAATGAGAAAAAAAATGCCATAAACAAAAGTTAGGTGTATGTATGATACTTTGGTTTAGCATCTGGTGACCACTTGACAGCCACAAGGTACTAAAAAAGATCGGGGAAGGCCACGCGAAAGGGGATTTGAGAATGCTTCTCTCAATATAGGTTTTAAATGAGGTTAGGTACATAATATAAGTTTTATTGGTAAGTAAAACTATTTTATTTTTCATTTAAATTAAAAAACATATTACATAACGCATATTTGAACCATATTTTAACGCATATTTGAACCCCCCCCCCCCCCCCGTAAAGCACATTAACGTTTTACAACACCCTCCCCCCAACTGCATTATGTAATACTTGAACGGCCCCTAATGTTAATTCTATTGTTCTAATCTATTTGGGTTATTTTTTACACTTACACAGACAGTTAACAAGTGTTAAATTAAATAAAAATAACAATAATTGTAGTGTGTTAAAAACATACACATATATATATATTATATTACTGTTCTAAAACAAACAAAAATTATAAAAATTAACAAAACATGTTAACTACTTCTTGGAACAAAAATATGTCAATAATCAACACTTACATTATAAGAAGGACCTCATTAATTGAGTATCACAACATTCTTATTACACGTGTTAAATGAAATAAAAACGATAATTGGAGTGTGAAAAAATAATTATTTATTTTATAAATATCTTTAAAACAAACAAATATATTAACTACTCTTTGGAACAAAAATTTGTCAATAATCAACACTTACATTATAAAGGAAGGACCTCTTAATTGAGTATCACAACATTCTTATTACACGTGTTAAATGAAATAAAAACGATAATTGGAGTGTGAAAAAATAATTATTTATTTTATAAATATCTTTAAAACAAACAAATATATTAACTACTCTTTGGAACAAAAATTTGTCAATAATCAACACTTACATTATAAAGGAAGGACCTCTTAATTGAGTATTTTAACCGGCCGATGTGAACTCAGCTGATGATGGCGGGTGACACACAACGTCGCCTTAGTTCGTATTTGTCCAACAGACCATTTGAAAATTTTACGGGAGGAGAAAGTTTTCTTTCATTATTGTACCAAATGTACAGCAAATATATGCCAAAAATATATTATTGAAGCTCTTCAAAAATAATTAATCCTCTACTAGACCGTGTATGCATAACACTAGATCGAATAAAAATGATATAAAAAATATTCCAAGTTATAAAATCACATTTGGACAAAGAAACTATACATATTTTGCAACAAAACTTCATAACATACTTCCCCAAGACATAAAACTAATAAAAAATCCAATTGAATACAAATCAAGAATAAAAATATGGCTTAAAGAGGTCAATGAGAAAACCCTAGCGAAGACGCTAAAAACGACGTAGAAGACAAATGAACTATATTTAAATAACTTTAGTCCGCCTCGGCACAGGACCCCCTAGTGAGGAGGACTAAGAAATACAATATTTTACTCTTAATTTCACCATTATATTTTGTATGTAAATTTTTTTATATAGCTGCTATAATAAAAAAATTATGATAGGTGTTTGATAAAGCTATTTCCTTAATGTTAAAGGTCTCATTAGTTTAAATAATTCTCAGTAAAGTGATTAATTTTTGTTTTAATACTTTATTTTTAATTTTAAAGTGGAGTTTGAACAAAAACTAAAATGGTCTGTTGGACAAATAAGAATTGAGGCGACGACAAGCCACGGACTCACCCGAAGTCAGCCGAATGACGCGCGATAATTCATGAACGCAGAGTTTCAGTGTGGCCGATGGTTCGGCAGAATTTCTGCCGAAACCGAAACTGATGCCGAAACTTGTGGAAACCGAACCTTCGGTCGGTCACTAAAAAATAGGTAGTTAAACTACTCCTTTTGGATTTGGAGTGTACCCTTAAGCTTAAGATGGTATTTCACTAAAATTGGGCTGTAAAAATATACACTTAATTTATTTGAAATTATTACATTTCAGATTCTGTGTGACAGGATATTTATCTGTTGGATTTGAGTACGCAGCAGAAATCACTTATCCCGAACCAGAGGGAACGGTTTCTAACATTATGAGTGTTTCAATGCAGGTAACAAATCATACAAAAATTATTGGTTGATGACTTTAACCATAAATAAACTAATAATAACACATTATATATAATATATTATAATATATTATTAAATAACATTTAAACTTCATAAAATATGACCCTCAAAATTTGTAGTCACCTCATTTACCTTTAATTTTTTTAATTAATTTAATTTCATAGGAGGCCCTGGGGAAAATAATTTTTGGAGGGTATTTTTAATAAAAGGAAAGAGAAGAAGGGTGGTTGGGAATCTGTGGGTCAGTGTGTCCAGGAGTGACGGACTACCACTGCGGTGCAAGGCGATGGGTCGAGAGATTCCAACTGTAAAGGTCCTGACCTTTCCAGTTGGAACTGACCTCTCTAGATCTAACCCGCATGACGCAGCTGGTGGGCAGACGCGTTAGCTACCAAGACCTGAACAAACCTCATCCCAAAACTTCTAAAACACCAAACGTAGTGAACCACTTGGGGTAATCTGTGCCTGTGACCTATGGCAGACATGTTGGTTGCGGTACCGTTGCCCGCCTCCCAAATTTGAATATTAAAAATATATTAAAATATGTATTTGTTTCAGATATTTGGCATCATATTTACCATAATATATGCATTCTTCCTGGACATGTGGGGTGATGTTGCGTCAAATGTAACAATGTGCGTGGCTCTTGCTATTGGAACTGTACTCACGGCTTGCATTAACGCGCCCTTACGAAGGCAAGAGTCTATTCAAAAGAAAATTGAAGTCAAGGAGTAAAGCAATAAATTAATACTCTATTGATTTCCACTTTACATTATTACGGATATTTATAATATATGTTACTTTATCAAAAGTAATAGCTACAGACTGTAAACAAAAGTTTACTTTAAGTAATCTCTTTGTCCTTTTGAAAATTTATAAATGCATGGCCTATCTACATAATGAGCGACATGTCGTCACAGGAAAGCAATACTGCTGTAACCGCTACTACCTATGAAAATACTTTTTATACACCATTTTGCAGAGTTTTTTATATGCCTCGATCTATCTGGGTCCCAATGTCTATAATGATAAATAAGAACTGTACGACATTGGAAAAACTAACCGTTTTGTCAATAATACGTTTTTTAATTGTTGTACACACCTCAAAATCCTGTATTTTTTACGTTTGGCGGTTACACCTGTATTCAACGCTTAAAAGAAACGTCAAAATCACTTACATGGAAACATTACACATTCGGTTGGTGCTTACAGCATTTTCAAAAACAAAGTGTTCGCGGCGGTTAATACATTTTATTTGTTTGCTTTCTAATAACACTTGTCGTTTTCTACAACTTGTCAGTACCCATACCCATGCTTATTAGAATAATTAGCAAAATGTTTTGTTTTCTTCCTTTACTTACATATTGTATTTGTATTCTTAATGAAAAATTAGAAAAATTTGTATGTTTCTTTTTATCTCATTATAATAAGTACATATTTGTCTTCTGTGGTATAATAATTTCTACTGTTAACATTTTAAAAGTTTTAAATAAATATTATCAAATATATTTACATCGTTTTCATTTCAAATACTTACATTTTTTTTAATGTTGTAAACCGAACGAATTTAGCCCAAAAAAATAACGACACACATTTACAGCTATTCTAAATTTTAATATTGACATATGTACTTTGGCGCTTACAGCAATTTATGCAGCTCAAAATAAAAATGATTATCAGTATTCATACATTTGTATGAATATGTTGCCCTAGTATTGCAGAGGTGCGCTGCAGAAATAGCTCCAATTTTGACGAAGCTTTTCAAAATGTCCCTGAAGTCTGGCTCTGTGCCCTCTGGTTGGAAAAAAGCGATCATTCACCCTATTCCAAAGAAGGATGACAGCTCCAACCCAGCCAACTACCGCCCCATAGCGATCACATCAGTTCTGTCTAAGGTGATGGAACGTGTGATCAACGACAAACTGCTCACATACCTCGAGAAGAACAAAATTATTAACGACCGTCAATACGGATTCCGGCGGAACCGCTCGTGCGGTGATCTTCTCGCATATGTTTGGGGATGATTTTGCGGTGATCTTCTCGCGCATGTTTGGGGGTGGTGCCTGGAACGTTTCGGTGAGACCCAAACGGTTGCACTGGATATCTCCAATGCCTTTGACCGGGTTTGGCACCGAGGACTTGTCAATAAAATGCCTTCTTACGGACTTCCTATTATTATTAAAAATAAGTGTGAAAAAGCTGAGCAACCGAAACTAGGCGAGCACCCCCTCAAACGGCATACTAAGAACGTGGCATAAACTGCAACTAGAAACTACACGCGCCGCGCCCTCCGACTGCCTCACTAAAATGCGGCCTAAGCAGGAATTATTTCTGCTTGGAGCTAACTTCATACAAAACATAATATCAATGTTTACGAAATGCACATAGCATAGAGTAGAACTGTCGTTTTGAATTTGCTTCTATGATGTTTTTTTGTTAGTATTAGGCAGTGCTTCCTAGAACAAAATTAGCAAATGACAATCAGTGACGACAGTGACATTTTTTGTTATCTATTTCTATCAACTAGTTGTCTTACCAGCAGCAAGCACGCTTAGCGAAAACTCGTACGAAGGGAGTTATTTGCAGTATGTTTTTTTTTAATTTATTTGAATCATTCTGCGGTTTTTCTACTGCCTACCCTGATCAGAAACTCTGCGCACACCACTGCTCATACATATGCATCATGTATAGATGACGCTCGTCTTTTAGGCACGCGATCGGTTGGCATGTATACATAACGCTCGTCTAAAAACGATTAAGGCCCTAAGGTTAAGAAAGTTTAAATAATTTGATAAAACTGTACTTTTATTAGTTTCAGTGAATATAACTGTTCTAAAGGGTGGTTCAACAATAACGCACAATGTTAATTGTAAATAAAACAAAAAGTTTTCGGAGAATTTTCTTAATTTTTTTTATTATGATAAAAGATCTATGACAATTACGTGTGAAACAAAATATCGGCCAAAGGCTTTGGTGGCATACCTCTATGCGATGGTCCATATTTTCAATGACGCTGAGGCATAATTGAGGTTCAATGTCATTAATGCGCCGAATTATCTCATCCTTTAGCTCTTGAATTGTTCTTGGCTTATTGACATACTTACACTTTTTATTTTAAATATCCCCAAAGTCCAACGGTGTCAAATCACATGATCGTGGCGGCCAATTGACATCGCCACAACATGAGATAACATGGCCATTGAATTTCTCGTGCAAAAGAGCATTGTTTCATTGGCTATGTGGCAAGTGGCACCGCCCTGTTGGAACCACATATCGTCCAGCTCCACATCCTCAATTTCTGGCCACAAAAAGTCTGTTATCATCTCGCGATAGCGAACACCATCGACGGTAACTGCTTGGCCGACCTCATTTTCGAAGAAGTACGGCCCGATGACGCCGCCAGCCCATAAACCGCACGAAACAGTCACTCTTTGTGGATGCATCTGCTTTTCCACAATCACTCGTGGATTCTCATTTGCCCAAATATTTAAATCAGGTGAGCGTGCTGGCCATCCCACGTCACCCCTCAGAGAGACGAGGTGCGCAGGGAACGTCTGTCACAGTTTTGTCATTGAAACTCGAGCAGTATGGGTCATAGCACCGTCTGATCACCAGATGTCTCCCAGATCTGTTTCCTCCGTTAGTTCTTCCATTTGAGATTAAAAAAAATTCAAAAATGGAAAAATAATGTTGAGCGTTGAAAGTCACGGTTCGTCGATTCTCCTCGAAAAATACGGCCCAATCAACCACCCCAAATTTGGAAATCGCACACTACACAGTAACTTTTGGGGAGTTAAGAGGTCTCTACTGAAGTTGCCTTGGATTATTTTCAGCCCAGTACCGAAAATTTTGTTTAATCACCGCTCCACAGAGATGGAAGTGGGCCTCGTCACTATTGAAAAAAGTTGACCTCGCATGCATTCGGTTCAACATTTCATGGGAGCGATTCATGCGGTTTTCATAGTCAGGAGGCTTCTACTCTTGGACAATCATAATCTTGTAGGGGTGGAATGATAAGTCTTGATGCAAAATCCTCCTTAGTGAGCAGTCAGCAATGCCTAATGCAATTACATGCTTCTGGGCAGAGCGCCGAGGCGACAGTTCAATAGCTTCTCTCACTCTCGTTAAATTTTCGGCTGTTCTTACCATTTTGGGTTTTCCTAAACCCCTAGGTCTTAGTGTGGAACCAGTTCCTTCTAATGTATGCACCCAACGCGCAATTAAATTATGTTGAGGGATAGTAGCATGACATGCAAGATTGAAGTGCAGGTGGAAGGCCCGCTGGGTGGCGCTGACAGAACGGCCATTTTTAAGAAACGTGCGGACGGCAAAGCCCCGGTGTTGTCCGGACCAAACCATGGCAATGACTGAAAACGGCACAACCCTCCCGACACAATGAGACACTCCCAGGTTCCTACCCCCACCACACGAGATGCACTGGCTTTTCAAAACTGCACTGTCTGTTTTGCCGCACCTTGTATATTTCACCAGAAATGAAGAAAGAGAAATTGGTCAATGATGCACAAACATCAGTAGATTGAGACGAAAAATAATCCAAAATGTACAGAGGATCTTACACAAATACAATCAACTCATTCACGTATTCAAAATAGCCCACTAGACCGAATGATTTCTAATGACTATAAAGTTATAATACGAACCCACCTGGAGAATATGAACGTCGATTTAATGCACCTCAGATAGGCGAAGTCGCCATCGTAATTGTGGACAATAAAAAAAGAGGCCGTGACATAATTGTACAACAAAGAAGAGAAGGACTACAATGCATTGCAGAGACACACCATTCAATGATGCCCTCCAATATCCATTAATATCTCTGCACGAAGAAGACCACTATTAACAAGATTTTGACAGAACATTTGGGATACCACATGATCTGCGCAAAGTGGGTTCCAAAAAAAATCACAAACAACAACCGGTTGAGCAGCTCGCGATTTTCTTGTGTGATACGACATCGATGGCGAGGAATTCTTGGACTCAATTGTGACTGAGGACAAGACCGGGGAACACTGCACGAGAAAAAGGAAAAATCCCATCAGTGGTGTCATTCAGATTTGCCAAAGCCGTGGAAGTTTGTAAATGAATAACAGAGTGTAATTCACACCTGGCGGGTGCAGCGAGTGGAAGCTCCATCGCGAACGGCTGCTACGCCGAGACAAAGCATCGCAGAGAGTGCAACGTGGTGAGAATTTGGCGTGGAGGAACTGGGGTACACGCTAGCATTGCCAGATTGCAGGTAAAATCATTCCTCGCGACCGCAGCACCTTGGAGACCTTATTTTACGGACAGCCCTCGTAGTTAGAATATGTTTACAATTGTGGCGCCCACCTTTGCCGAATTCATTGCGCCGCCACTGGCACCGTAAGAACACGCGAGAAATACTACGGCATACACCGCGCAAGGTACTGCCGGAACATATCTACCTACAGCGATTAATTATTCCGCCACTTACGCGAAAGGCCTCGAACTAACGGCCGCTCAATACAACGGCAGCGGAACGTTTGAGCCCTTTCTTCGCTTTGCGTGAATTCGCAATATTACCTGGCGTTCTCGCAAGCTACTCTGCCGGTCGCGCATATAAAAGCAAGCGACTGAACACTGCGCTCAGTCAGTCTAGTCTAGCCTCCATTCACCGGTCGACACATACATTCCGGGCAGTGATTACAACAGTACAGTTGTAATCACTGCCCGGTTACACAACAAAACGCAAGCCCTCGCGGGGCTACAACCCGCGCAATCAGCATCATATGATTAACGCATATCCAGTGTGACTCCAGGAACATCTTCATAACACCTTCGAGGACTCCATCTCCAACCACCATTCGCTGTCCGGCCCATTCGCGCCTCGACATGAGATGTCACCCGACCTATCAACTACCAAGCACGCGCTTGCTGTTTATATAGGTGCAACCCGTTCTCTGGCATTCGAAACCCATCGCGTTCCGCTGCCAGAGGTCATCCTCATCGCCTCTCAAGGTTCCTTCCTGCGTCACGTGTGTGCTCCGACTCAAAGGACACACAGCCGCCGTATCCCATCAACACGAAGTCGATCGACCGCCTGGACCAAGGTCACTTCTACACCGCCACGGTGTAGAGCAACACGCCGGCTCCCTGAAGACCTGTGATCTTCACCGCCGAAGCTTCCTGACCATCATCACGCATCAGCAACACAGCAGCAACACTCACTGCACCTCTGTCACTCCGCTCCGCTTCGACCTTCGCTACGTAGCCCAATAAAGACTGACTCATTACTACAACTGCACGCCTTTCATTTATCTCCCGTCTCTGCCGATCCGCAGTCCGCTCCCTCACAATTAAAACATTTTACCTTTTATATTTCAAAGATTATCCTTTATTCCAACTACCACAACAATCTCATATCAACAGCTAGAGTATTCGAGAGCATTCCACAACATTCCAGAACATCCCAGAACATTCTGAAATGTTCGGGAATCGGGAACATCATTGTGGAACATTCCAAAAAAATTGCCTTGAGCGTAGCCGGGTATCCTAGCTAGTAATATACATATAATAATATTGGAGTTTTACCTACCATTAAAACTCTTATTATGTTGCCTTCCTTATCCAGAATATTCCTTAGTGAGAGATGACATCTCTGTTTCTATCCGATTTCGGTCTTTCTTCTCCTTTTACCTTCTTGAAATATTCAAATTTCGCGCGATTTTTCGTCCCTCTATGATCGCAATCACTGCCGCCAACAGCTAAGCGTACGCAAGCATCGGCGCGATGCCATTTTCCTCAATTGTAGTCTCACCAGACAGGGGATGAGGAATATTCTGGATAAGGAAGGCAACATAATAAGAGTTTTAATGGTAGGTAAAACTCCAATATTATGTAGTGCCGTTCCTTATCCAGAATATTCCTTAGTGAGAATTGTCTGCTATCGTCTGGTGGCAGTGTTGATGCCAATCGTGATCACCTTCATAAAGAAGCGCCGGTTGGAGGTCTGCCCTCACAATGATCGCTTCTCCTTCTGTCTCCAGAAATGGAGGGCCTTTGGGGGTCTGCCCCCCTCAGGCGAATGATTGGTTTAAACAGGCCTGTCAAGGATGACGAAGTCCCCGGCTCCTGAATATTGGACTGCCTTATTTCTTTTTTATAGTATTTTTGGAAGGTATTTTCATTCTGCCAATTTCCCTTTTCCAAAATGTCCTCTATTGAACAGTTTTCAAACCACTGAAGTGAAGCCACTGCTGACCTAGTGCTTCCCGCAGAGGCCTCAATACCAGCATCTCTAAGTATTGTCTTGACCCATCCACCGATAATTGTTCTAGAAGCTGCTTTGGTTGGACCTGATGTGGATAAAAACAAGTTATCAATAATGGGTGCCTCTTGTCTCCTGTCCTTTGAGAGAACACACAGCTTCCTAAGCCAAAATACAGGATCGGTAGATTGATTTGATGAGGAGTTTAATCTCCATCCTGATTGTTGATACTTTGCAGAATCTGTCTTTGAACCAAATGCAGGCCATAAAATAATGTGATCATCCATATCAATAAAATGTTCCGATGTTAATCTCAAAAGTGTCAGATCATGCACCCTTCGTCCTGAGGCTAACAGGAGTATGACTGCACACCTTCTGGATGCTTCAAATAAGGTTATAGTTTCTGGATTGTTAGTCTGAAGCCAAGAACATATTTGTCTCGGGTCCCATATTGTATCCCGTTGCACTTTAATCGAGCTGTTTACTATTCCTTTCATTACTTGCTTCACCACAATATGGTTACTTAGTCTATTTTCATTATTTGGATTGCATAAAGTTGAAATAGCCGATTTATGCAAAGCTATAGTGCTAGGAGCTAAATTCAGCGATATTTTGAGATGTGCTAGAAACTTTGCCAACTGAGCTCCCATTGGATCTCTGAAATTAACATGGTTGGATGAACACCATTCACGCCATCTAATCCACGCTGCTTTATAAGAAGCTTGCGTTGAAGTTCGCCAGCTGGATTTTAAAATCCCTCTTTCTCTATCAGACCATCCTTGCAATGCATCATCCCAGCCCCAATTTTCCACACTTGCAGTTCTAGTTGAAGTATTTGCTGGGGATGAGAGCCTGTGGTGGTATCTATCAGTATCTCTTGTAGATTCTTGATCTCCTGAGGTAGGCACAAGGCTCTCTGTTTCAAGTCTGGTAGCCAAAATACTTTTGTCCATTTGGGAGCTACTAGCAGATAAATTCCTGTGGAGTTGTTCAGATGAGCAAGCACTCGGGGAATTAGACAAGGAGGCGGAAACACCCATGCCAGGGGAAAGTGCCAAGGTCTGCTGAAAGCATTGTGAAATATCGCCGCTTTGTCTTTCCTGTCTATGGATACATATTTGTTCACTACATGAGCCGTGTGAGAGGCAAACAGGTCCACAGTGGGTCTGCCCCATTTGTGAAATATCTGTTCTGTTGCAGGAGCTAGAAGGTGCCACTCCGGTAGACGGGTTCCTCGGGACAAATGGTCCGCAAGACCGTTGTACCGCCCTGGTAGGTAGTGAACTTGCAGGGTTATATTGTATTTGTCTACTAGAGACAAAATCTGAAAGGTCAGATGAAGTAGACTCAAGGATCTCGTCCCTCCTTCGTTCCTCAAATAAGCGAGAACTGTTCTGTTGTCTGACTGTATTAGAACGGTAGAACTCCTCAAAAATTTGTTCTGGTATTTCAAGGCATTTAGTATGGCAAACATCTCTTTCAAGTTGCTGTGCCAATTCTGCTGTTCCCTGGTCCAATTTCCCGCAATCGGAGTATCGTCCACTTGAGCGCCCCAGCCATGATCTGCTGCATCGGTCGAGAGGAAATGAGAGGCAGCGGGGACGTGTAGTGGCATAAAGGCCTTTACATTCTGTGCCCACCATGATATGTCTTTCATCACGGGTTCCTTTATGAGAATTCTCGTTCGTATGGGAAGTTTCATCATGGAGTGCATTTGTAGTTGCATCCTTCGGCAATGAAGACGACTTCTTGGAGTGACGAACGATGCAAAATTTAGTTTTCCCAGAACTCTCTGTGCCTCCTTCACATTCCACTTCTTCTTCTTCTGAAGCCCTTGAAGTGATTGTTGAAGGTCTTCGCACTTCCTCCTGTTCAGCGACTTCCGACCGCGTTGCGTGTCCCACATTACACCCAGATACTCCACTGTTTGTACCGGCTCGCTGACGCATTTTTCCAAATTGACGGTCCAACCGAGGTCTCTCAGTAGATTCAGAAATAGAATTGTTTGGACCTTCAGAATTTCCCTGTCCTGGTGGGCCAGAAGGAAATCGTCCAAGTATACAACGATCCTCACATTTTGATGACGTAGGGTCTCCGCAACCCAATTGGTCACCTTGGCAAAGGCTTGTGGAGCACTGCTCAAGCCCTGGGGGAGGCATGTCATTTGCAAAAGCTCTCCTTTGTACACAATCCTCAGAAAACGACGGTGAGACTCTGCGACTGGAATGTGAAAATATGCGTGCGATATGTCTATTTTTGTCATCCAGTCTTGTGGTTGGAGAAATTCGGGAACTTTCTGATGTGACATTAAAGAAAATCTTCTTACAGACACAAAGTGATTGAGACCTTTCAGGTTGAGGATAGGTCTGTTGCTGCCGTCCCCTTTTCGGACCAGGAACATTTGGGAGAGAAAACCGGAGTCTTTGACTGCCGGTTCCAATATATTCAGTTTTTTGAGAATTTCTATTTCTTTTGTCATTTCTGGGGTAGTCTTTGTCACAAATTTTTTCAAAGTTAAGGCAGTTGGGCGTAATAATAGGGGCTTTGTAAAGAAGGGGATTCTATATCCCCCTATGATCTTTTGAATAACTTTGGGAGCATTTAGAGCTGCCCATTTGTTTTTGAAATTCAGCAACTGCCCCGCTCGAAACTTTGATGGCCTCCGGTCATGCACCCCTGTAGTAACGTCGGTTAGAGGTCTGCCCTCGCACCGATCGCTTGCTACTATCCTTTCCCCCCCTTTTAACACCAGAGGTGGAGGGCTGGGGATACCTTTGGGGGTCTGCCCCCCTCGGGCGAAAGGATTCTCGGGATGGAAAAAATTCTCGAGACGGAATAAAATCTCGGGCCGGAAAGATATCTCGGGCCGGAAAGGAATCTCGGGCCGGAAAGTATTGAACTGATTTTGAAGCCTTTTTTGTACCAGACCCCTCCTTTGGTGGACCGGTTGAAGTGATGGCTTGTGGGAAGGGCCTAAAACAATTCTTTACTCCTCCCAATTTCTGCAATTGGGTAGAGAGGGCTTCCTCATTGAAGAGATGAGAGGAAGTTGGAGGGATCTGCATAAGAACTTTTTTGTCTGATTTCTGTTTACAGGAATTGAGAATCCTGTCCCTTCTAAATTCAATTATCTCTGCCCGTTTTCCGCATGTGATTTGCAGCAGGTCATCAGAACATTTTTGCAAGTCGTTCTGACCTCCAAACAACTCGTTAACTTTCTCGTACAGAGTTTCTGGAGAGATATTCTGTACTTCGAACCCCCATTCGATCAATTGCTGCAGAGACTGCTGCAATTGCTCCCTGTGCTTGAGAGCTGCATGTGTTATCGCCGCGAAAGATCTTTCAATAGCGACCTGTTGAGAAGACCCAGAATCATACGGTTGCAACTCAAAATTCACCTCAAGCTCCTTAAAGCCCGGATCAGCAAGGTGTTCCTCAATGACCTTGTTATATCTCACATTGGTCCAATCTTTCTGATTAAATCGTTGAAGACGCTCTAACACTTCGAGTCTGTCTCGAGGAGGGGCAGACATTAAGGGTTCTTTAAGCGAAATGGTGGGACTTGGCATTTGAAAAACACAAGTACTAAAAACACCGGATACTGTTGAGCACTCTTTCTCAGATTCTGCAATGGACATATTCTCTGAGGCTGCATTCTCTGCGAATCTTGACCTCGGTGCTTGCAAAATAAAATTTTGTAGTCTGCCTACTTGTTCAGTTAATTTTTTAATAGAACGGGCCATTCCTCGCCTTCTGGAGCGTGAAGCCCTGCTTGAAAAGTTCATGGAAGTGGAGCTGTCGGAACTTGGTGAGCGTCGGCGACGCCTTCGCCTTTTACGTTTATTGTAGAAGTGTGTCGTTCCGGCCGGAACGAATCCAAAGATTCCGAGTCCGAATGCGTTTGATTCGTTCCGAGTCCGCAAAATGTTATGAATCAGTTCCGGAGTCGCTCGCACTCGGGCGAGGTTGACGCGGAAGGAGGTGTGCGACGCGGGCCGGGCGGCAGGAATCATTTACGGGAGGAGGTGCGCGGCGCAGGCCGGGCGGGGATTTGTCACTCTATCACTCGGGAACGAGTGACAGAGTGAGAATACAGGACTTATTCACGGGATGAGGTGTGTGGCGCAAGCGGGGCGGCGTTGTATTGCTCTAGCGGGGCGCGATGACAGCGTGAAAACATTTTTCTAAAAGAAATAGCATTATATCTTAGTCAAAAGATAGCAAGGAGCACTGCTTTTTACCTTTTGTCGGTCATCACGGAGCAAATTTGCCTTCCCGCAAGTTCGCGCCGGTGATACTCTGGTGAATTACTAGTTTTATGAAGAACGTAAAATATCTAACTAACCATCACGCCGTTTCTCCGCAGGGGTTTTTCTCATTCCTGAGAGGAATGACCGCCAAACAACTCGATCTTGGCACACACTCCTTGCCTCACTCACATTCATACATCGTCTCAAACATACTCTTCTTTTATTCTGACTTTTGACATGGCCCGACTCAAGTATCTGATTCACTTGATCTTGCCATGTCTTCCCCGGGCGTCCCCAACATCTTCCACCATTCACATTTTGGCATATATTCTCCTTACACTACTTTCTTCGTTCATTCGCTCTACTTGCCCAAACCATCTGAGGGTCCCCTTCTTAATCTTACTCATTATGCTTACATCAGCCTTACATTATTTGCGGATCTCCACATTTCTCTCACGATCATACATAGTTTCACCACATATACGCCTCAGGGATCTCATTTCAACAGCATTCAGTTTACTTTCATCCTTCCTCTGCCGGTTCCATGGCTCACTGCTATACAAGGACTCCACTGTTCGTAAGTTTCAAATTTATCGTAAATATCTTACACGGTTCTCATAAAGCCGACAAAGATATCACTCATGTCAAATACATTATTATTAGCTATATAAAGATAAGACTTCTCGCTCGCAATAAACAATAGCATGTTAATGTACACACGCCCGGCTACTTAAACACATGATTCCTTAACTCCGTAACGTTCCACGATTCCACCGAGTACGGCGAGTTCAGCTGAATCAACTCTCGGCATTGAATCAGCAGGAGTCAAATTGAGTTTGGTTCCGGCCGATTCAACGACTCCGGCGGAGCGCCACAATGAGTTTGGTTCGGCGAGTCCGGCGGAATCAACTCTGGCATTGAATCAGCAAGAGCCAAACTGAGTTTGATTCCGGCCGATTCAACGACTCCGGCGGAACGCCACAATGAGTTTGATTCGGTGAGTCCGGTGGAATCGCCGGAATCAAAGGAGCGAGTCCAGTGAATCGAGTCCACTCAGTCGAATATAGGTCCGGAATTGATTCCGTAAAATGAGTGAATCAACCCACTTCTAGTTTATTGTCACAAACGGATTCACTAGAGGAACAGTCAGAACACACATTCTTTCGTTTCGTTTTTCGTATTTCGTCGCGGTTGACACTCGCGGACGCGGGAATCTCAACCGCTTCGAGAGACACACTATTTTTTGACATTGCGTAATGATTTTGCAAAAATTTTTCGGAGAAGAAAATCTAGTTTCCAGTTTATATCGCAACTAGACGACCGCACGCGATAGAAATTAGACGCCAATTGAGGAAAATGGCGTCGCGCCGATGCTTGCGTACGCTTAGCTGTTGGCGGCAGTGATTGCGATCATAGAGGGACGAAAAATCGCGCGAAATTTGAATATTTCAAGAAGGTAAAAGGAGAAGAAAGACCGAAATCGGATAGAAACAGAGATGTCATCTCTCACTAAGGAATATTCTGGATAAGGAACGGCACTACATAATAACTGTGGGGAAAACAAGGTTGTCTTTTGTTTTGATATAATCAAACAATTTCGATACGAAATAGACTTGCAGTTCTTGCACTCGGGTTATAATTTTCAATCACATGTGTGCACTTAAACGGATTTAAAAATATTTTTGCAATAGTTATTTTAATATATATTATATCATAAGTATTTAAAAAAATTCCTAGAAGTCAATGGACCTGAATCCAACAGATTATTATTAATGATATTTATTTATTTGCAAAAACAGCATAAAACCAGTACAATGCAAAAGATACATTATAAATACATTTTCGGTTAAATGATTACACATTTGAATCCAGGTTCAGCAAAACTGTTATGTAATCTAGTATATAAAACAAAGTCGGGTTAGTTACACCATTTATAACTCAAGAACGGCTTGACCGATTTTTATGATATTTGATTTGTTGGATTTGTAGTGTACTGTATAGGGCCCGCAGATACTTTAATAGTGCACAACTGCTAACCCTGTACAAATCGCAAGTGCGCCCCACGGCTGAATTTGGCAGCCACCTCTGGTCTGGAGCTCCAAAATACCTGAAAAATACCCTCGACTGCAGAAACGGGCGGTCCGGTTGATAAATTCTCCCATCTTAACAGACGGATTGCAATCTTTAGAGCACAGGCGTCGGGTGGGAATGCTATCCTTGTTCTACCGGTATTACAATGGAAGATGTTCCGAAGAACTAGCATCATTGATCCCTTCGGCACCGGTGCATAGTCGGGAAAATGCCAAACGCGTGCCCAACATTTGTACACGGTTGACATTTGTCACATGAGAACGGGTCGTTTCTTCGACTCGTTCTTATGTTCAACAGCTCGGCTGTGGAATGATTTGCCGGCCTCTGTGTTTCCTCCTTCCTACAACCTGGGTCTCTTCAAGACCAATGTTCATTCCTTCCTCTCCTCAAAAAGACCCTCCACACAGCATCCTAGATGACATAGGCCCTGAGGGAAATTATTTCCCTCAAGGCCTCCTGTGTGGAGTTAATGTAAACAAAGAAAAAAAAAATTGTCTCCGGCCCGAATAGCAGAATAACTATTAAAACGTTGGAAAAATTCAGGAAAAAGAAAATTATGGAGAAAATTAATTTTCTCATAAATTTTGTGGGGAACGGCTTTTTTAGAATTCACTCACTCTTCAATATTATACTAATCACAATATTGCTGCAGCTCTGTCAAAAGATGAGATACAAAATGTAGGTAGGTCTGTTCCCTCCAAAAAAAATCATCCTTTTCTTTCATCTCTCTCACACACCGCACCATTCCCGTCGCAAAAAAGTAGTAGTTTGGAGGAAACGGTCACATGTATTTTGTATGTCTTGCCATTATTTAATATGTAAGAAAAAACTGCAGCGTAGCGATAATGAACATACATTTATTTTCTTTTTTTGCCGTCACGGTATGGTAACAATGTAATTAAAATATGTGACAATGTCATTAAAGTACTTTTCCTTTCGATTTTTGTACATTTATTCATTTTTAATTTTTAATTCATTTTATCTCAATAAAAAAACTGAATTCAATTCAGTTATTAAGTTAACATGACAGTTATTGATACTGAGGCGGTACGAAGTCCCCGGGTCAGCTAGTATTATAATATAAAACAACTAATGACGCCACAAGACCAAAAATATGGCCAGTTATTGGCATCATATTTCTATTTTAACGACTTTTTTGCTAAGTTTGAAATCTAGGTTAAGTTGCAGACGGCAGAGAGGCATTATTGATAAATTTTTTTTGACCAGTGACTACAAATTAAATATACTCTTGTAGTATTTAATATTTTAGTTTTCTAAAAAATAATAAAGTGAAACAATGAGTCAATTAAAAACAATAACAGTATTAGAGTTTAGTTAGTTAAGATTATTTCTCTGTGTCTATATTTTATTATTGCATTTTTCTGATTTTTTTGATAATAATTGCGTGTCAACAAACATATTCCAACAATGAAAAATGACTCAGATGTGGAGTCTGTTGAAAACCAGATAAGCCGCTCGAATGTAGCAATAGTACCTGATGTGCCGATTGATTATAAAGTTTACCGGAGAAGATGGCTAATGCTGGGTCTGTTCATGCTGTCCACCGCCGCCAATGCCATTCAGTGGCTCCAGTATTCCATCATCACTGATGTCATCACGGACTACTATAATGTCAGCAGCTTGTGGGTGAACATGACATCGGTGATCTTCCTGATAGTCTATATTCCTCTCTTCTTCCCCTGTGGCTGGATCTTGGACAAATACGTATGTAGTCAAATAATTTATTGATTTGAAATTATTTTGTAACAGAGAAATAGTTTGTTTCTTGTGGTATCTCCATTTGTGGAATGTTGTGAAGTGATGAGTATCGAATACTCTAGAACCGCGGTTGTCAATCTTTTTGAGCCTGCGTACTCCTTGAATCTTACTACAAATGTTGTATCTTCTATCTGTCTTGTGTACACATATAATGAAAGACATGTTTCATTTGTACTTTTTTAATACACTCATCATTACATGAATTTAACAATCAAGTCGCACAAATACAATTAATGCATTTTTATACAGAGTGCAACACTACTTCGGGCATTTTTAACCATTTTTAACCTTCACGCGAAATTGATAAAATTTTTTAGACTGATAGGCAGGCTGCCACAGAGCATTAACTGCCGAAATTTGAAAACTTGAGCTGAGTTTTAAAACCTACATTCGTGCCACAATATTGGAGTTTTACCTACCATTAAAACTCTTATTATGTTGCCTTCCTTATCCAGAATATTCCTTAGTGAGAGATGACATCTCTGTTTCTATCCGATTTCGGTCTTTCTTCTCCTTTTACCTTCTTGAAATATTCAAATTTCGCGCGATTTTTCGTCCCTCTATGATCGCAATCACTGCCGCCAACAGCTAAGCGTACGCAAGCATCGGCGCGACGCCATTTTCCTCAATTGTAGTCTCACCAGACAGGGGATGAGGAATATTCTGGATAAGGAAGGCAACATAATAAGAGTTTTAATGGTAGGTAAAACTCCAATATTATGTAGTGCCGTTCCCTATCCAGAATATTCCTTAGTGAGAATTGTCTGCTATCGTCTGGTGGCAGTGTTGATGCCAATTGTGATCACCTTCATAAAGAAGCGCCGGTTGGAGGTCTGCCCTCACAATGATCGCTTCTCCTTCTGTCTCCAGAAATGGAGGGCCTTTGGGGGTCTGCCCCCCTCAGGCGAATGATTGGTTTAAACAGGCCTGTCAAGGATGACGAAGTCCCCGGCTCCTGAATATTGGACTGCCTTATTTCTTTTTTATAGTATTTTTGGAAGGTATTTTCATTCTGCCAATTTCCCTTTTCCAAAATGTCCTCTATTGAACAGTTTTCAAACCACTGAAGTGAAGCCACTGCTGACCTAGTGCTTCCCGCAGAGGCCTCAATACCAGCATCTCTAAGTATTGTCTTGACCCATCCACCGATAATTGTTCTAGAAGCTGCTTTGGTTGGACCTGATGTGGATAAAAACAAGTTATCAATAATGGGTGCCTCTTGTCTCCTGTCCTTTGAGAGAACACACAGCTTCCTAAGCCAAAATACAGGATCGGTAGATTGATTTGATGAGGAGTTTAATCTCCATCCTGATTGTTGATACTTTGCAGAATCTGTCTTTGAACCAAATGCAGGCCATAAAATAATGTGATCATCCATATCAATAAAATGTTCCGATGTTAATCTCAAAAGTGTCAGATCATGCACCCTTCGTCCTGAGGCTAACAGGAGTATGACTGCACACCTTCTGGATGCTTCAAATAAGGTTATAGTTTCTGGATTGTTAGTCTGAAGCCAAGAACATATTTGTCTCGGGTCCCATATTGTATCCCGTTGCACTTTAATCGAGCTGTTTACTATTCCTTTCATTACTTGCTTCACCACAATATGGTTACTTAGTCTATTTTCATTATTTGGATTGCATAAAGTTGAAATAGCCGATTTATGCAAAGCTATAGTGCTAGGAGCTAAATTCAGCGATATTTTGAGATGTGCTAGAAACTTTGCCAACTGAGCTCCCATTGGATCTCTGAAATTAACATGGTTGGATGAACACCATTCACGCCATCTAATCCACGCTGCTTTATAAGAAGCTTGCGTTGAAGTTCGCCAGCTGGATTTTAAAATCCCTCTTTCTCTATCAGACCATCCTTGCAATGCATCATCCCAGCCCCAATTTTCCACACTTGCAGTTCTAGTTGAAGTATTTGCTGGGGATGAGAGCCTGTGGTGGTATCTATCAGTATCTCTTGTAGATTCTTGATCTCCTGAGGTAGGCACAAGGCTCTCTGTTTCAAGTCTGGTAGCCAAAATACTTTTGTCCATTTGGGAGCTACTAGCAGATAAATTCCTGTGGAGTTGTTCAGATGAGCAAGCACTCGGGGAATTAGACAAGGAGGCGGAAACACCCATGCCAGGGGAAAGTGCCAAGGTCTGCTGAAAGCATTGTGAAATATCGCCGCTTTGTCTTTCCTGTCTATGGATACATATTTGTTCACTACATGAGCCGTGTGAGAGGCAAACAGGTCCACAGTGGGTCTGCCCCATTTGTGAAATATCTGTTCTGTTGCAGGAGCTAGAAGGTGCCACTCCGGTAGACGGGTTCCTCGGGACAAATGGTCCGCAAGACCGTTGTACCGCCCTGGTAGGTAGTGAACTTGCAGGGTTATATTGTATTTGTCTACTAGAGACAAAATCTGAAAGGTCAGATGAAGTAGACTCAAGGATCTCGTCCCTCCTTCGTTCCTCAAATAAGCGAGAACTGTTCTGTTGTCTGACTGTATTAGAACGGTAGAACTCCTCAAAAATTTGTTCTGGTATTTCAAGGCATTTAGTATGGCAAACATCTCTTTCAAGTTGCTGTGCCAATTCTGCTGTTCCCTGGTCCAATTTCCCGCAATCGGAGTATCGTCCACTTGAGCGCCCCAGCCATGATCTGCTGCATCGGTCGAGAGGAAATGAGAGGCAGCGGGGACGTGTAGTGGCATAAAGGCCTTTACATTCTGTGCCCACCATGATATGTCTTTCATCACGGGTTCCTTTATGAGAATTCTCGTTCGTATGGGAAGTTTCATCATGGAGTGCATTTGTAGTTGCATCCTTCGGCAATGAAGACGACTTCTTGGAGTGACGAACGATGCAAAATTTAGTTTTCCCAGAACTCTCTGTGCCTCCTTCACATTCCACTTCTTCTTCTTCTGAAGCCCTTGAAGTGATTGTTGAAGGTCTTCGCACTTCCTCCTGTTCAGCGACTTCCGACCGCGTTGCGTGTCCCACATTACACCCAGATACTCCACTGTTTGTACCGGCTCGCTGACGCATTTTTCCAAATTGACGGTCCAACCGAGGTCTCTCAGTAGATTCAGAAATAGAATTGTTTGGACCTTCAGAATTTCCCTGTCCTGGTGGGCCAGAAGGAAATCGTCCAAGTATACAACGATCCTCACATTTTGATGACGTAGGGTCTCCGCAACCCAATTGGTCACCTTGGCAAAGGCTTGTGGAGCACTGCTCAAGCCCTGGGGGAGGCATGTCATTTGCAAAAGCTCTCCTTTGTACACAATCCTCAGAAAACGACGGTGAGACTCTGCGACTGGAATGTGAAAATATGCGTGCGATATGTCTATTTTTGTCATCCAGTCTTGTGGTTGGAGAAATTCGGGAACTTTCTGATGTGACATTAAAGAAAATCTTCTTACAGACACAAAGTGATTGAGACCTTTCAGGTTGAGGATAGGTCTGTTGCTGCCGTCCCCTTTTCGGACCAGGAACATTTGGGAGAGAAAACCGGAGTCTTTGACTGCCGGTTCCAATATATTCAGTTTTTTGAGAATTTCTATTTCTTTTGTCATTTCTGGGGTAGTCTTTGTCACAAATTTTTTCAAAGTTAAGGCAGTTGGGCGTAATAATAGGGGCTTTGTAAAGAAGGGGATTCTATATCCCCCTATGATCTTTTGAATAACTTTGGGAGCATTTAGAGCTGCCCATTTGTTTTTGAAATTCAGCAACTGCCCCGCTCGAAACTTTGATGGCCTCCGGTCATGCACCCCTGTAGTAACGTCGGTTAGAGGTCTGCCCTCGCACCGATCGCTTGCTACTATCCTTTCCCCCCCTTTTAACACCAGAGGTGGAGGGCTGGGGATACCTTTGGGGGTCTGCCCCCCTCGGGCGAAAGGATTCTCGGGATGGAAAAAATTCTCGAGACGGAATAAAATCTCGGGCCGGAAAGATATCTCGGGCCGGAAAGGAATCTCGGGCCGGAAAGTATTGAACTGATTTTGAAGCCTTTTTTGTACCAGACCCCTCCTTTGGTGGACCGGTTGAAGTGATGGCTTGTGGGAAGGGCCTAAAACAATTCTTTACTCCTCCCAATTTCTGCAATTGGGTAGAGAGGGCTTCCTCATTGAAGAGATGAGAGGAAGTTGGAGGGATCTGCATAAGAACTTTTTTGTCTGATTTCTGTTTACAGGAATTGAGAATCCTGTCCCTTCTAAATTCAATTATCTCTGCCCGTTTTCCGCATGTGATTTGCAGCAGGTCATCAGAACATTTTTGCAAGTCGTTCTGACCTCCAAACAACTCGTTAACTTTCTCGTACAGAGTTTCTGGAGAGATATTCTGTACTTCGAACCCCCATTCGATCAATTGCTGCAGAGACTGCTGCAATTGCTCCCTGTGCTTGAGAGCTGCATGTGTTATCGCCGCGAAAGATCTTTCAATAGCGACCTGTTGAGAAGACCCAGAATCATACGGTTGCAACTCAAAATTCACCTCAAGCTCCTTAAAGCCCGGATCAGCAAGGTGTTCCTCAATGACCTTGTTATATCTCACATTGGTCCAATCTTTCTGATTAAATCGTTGAAGACGCTCTAACACTTCGAGTCTGTCTCGAGGAGGGGCAGACATTAAGGGTTCTTTAAGCGAAATGGTGGGACTTGGCATTTGAAAAACACAAGTACTAAAAACACCGGATACTGTTGAGCACTCTTTCTCAGATTCTGCAATGGACATATTCTCTGAGGCTGCATTCTCTGCGAATCTTGACCTCGGTGCTTGCAAAATAAAATTTTGTAGTCTGCCTACTTGTTCAGTTAATTTTTTAATAGAACGGGCCATTCCTCGCCTTCTGGAGCGTGAAGCCCTGCTTGAAAAGTTCATGGAAGTGGAGCTGTCGGAACTTGGTGAGCGTCGGCGACGCCTTCGCCTTTTACGTTTATTGTAGAAGTGTGTCGTTCCGGCCGGAACGAATCCAAAGATTCCGAGTCCGAATGCGTTTGATTCGTTCCGAGTCCGCAAAATGTTATGAATCAGTTCCGGAGTCGCTCGCACTCGGGCGAGGTTGACGCGGAAGGAGGTGTGCGACGCGGGCCGGGCGGCAGGAATCATTTACGGGAGGAGGTGCGCGGCGCAGGCCGGGCGGGGATTTGTCACTCTATCACTCGGGAACGAGTGACAGAGTGAGAATACAGGACTTATTCACGGGATGAGGTGTGTGGCGCAAGCGGGGCGGCGTTGTATTGCTCTAGCGGGGCGCGATGACAGCGTGAAAACATTTTTCTAAAAGAAATAGCATTATATCTTAGTCAAAAGATAGCAAGGAGCACTGCTTTTTACCTTTTGTCGGTCATCACGGAGCAAATTTGCCTTCCCGCAAGTTCGCGCCGGTGATACTCTGGTGAATTACTAGTTTTATGAAGAACGTAAAATATCTAACTAACCATCACGCCGTTTCTCCGCAGGGGTTTTTCTCATTCCTGAGAGGAATGACCGCCAAACAACTCGATCTTGGCACACACTCCTTGCCTCACTCACATTCATACATCGTCTCAAACATACTCTTCTTTTATTCTGACTTTTGACATGGCCCGACTCAAGTATCTGATTCACTTGATCTTGCCATGTCTTCCCCGGGCGTCCCCAACATCTTCCACCATTCACATTTTGGCATATATTCTCCTTACACTACTTTCTTCGTTCATTCGCTCTACTTGCCCAAACCATCTGAGGGTCCCCTTCTTAATCTTACTCATTATGCTTACATCAGCCTTACATTATTTGCGGATCTCCACATTTCTCTCACGATCATACATAGTTTCACCACATATACGCCTCAGGGATCTCATTTCAACAGCATTCAGTTTACTTTCATCCTTCCTCTGCCGGTTCCATGGCTCACTGCTATACAAGGACTCCACTGTTCGTAAGTTTCAAATTTATCGTAAATATCTTACACGGTTCTCATAAAGCCGACAAAGATATCACTCATGTCAAATACATTATTATTAGCTATATAAAGATAAGACTTCTCGCTCGCAATAAACAATAGCATGTTAATGTACACACGCCCGGCTACTTAAACACATGATTCCTTAACTCCGTAACGTTCCACGATTCCACCGAGTACGGCGAGTTCAGCTGAATCAACTCTCGGCATTGAATCAGCAGGAGTCAAATTGAGTTTGGTTCCGGCCGATTCAACGACTCCGGCGGAGCGCCACAATGAGTTTGGTTCGGCGAGTCCGGCGGAATCAACTCTGGCATTGAATCAGCAAGAGCCAAACTGAGTTTGATTCCGGCCGATTCAACGACTCCGGCGGAACGCCACAATGAGTTTGATTCGGTGAGTCCGGTGGAATCGCCGGAATCAAAGGAGCGAGTCCAGTGAATCGAGTCCACTCAGTCGAATATAGGTCCGGAATTGATTCCGTAAAATGAGTGAATCAACCCACTTCTAGTTTATTGTCACAAACGGATTCACTAGAGGAACAGTCAGAACACACATTCTTTCGTTTCGTTTTTCGTATTTCGTCGCGGTTGACACTCGCGGACGCGGGAATCTCAACCGCTTCGAGAGACACACTATTTTTTGACATTGCGTAATGATTTTGCAAAAATTTTTCGGAGAAGAAAATCTAGTTTCCAGTTTATATCGCAACTAGACGACCGCACGCGATAGAAATTAGACGCCAATTGAGGAAAATGGCGTCGCGCCGATGCTTGCGTACGCTTAGCTGTTGGCGGCAGTGATTGCGATCATAGAGGGACGAAAAATCGCGCGAAATTTGAATATTTCAAGAAGGTAAAAGGAGAAGAAAGACCGAAATCGGATAGAAACAGAGATGTCATCTCTCACTAAGGAATATTCTGGATAAGGAACGGCACTACATAATAACTGTGGGGAAAACAAGGTTGTCTTTTGTTTTGATATAATCAAACAATTTCGATACGAAATAGACTTGCAGTTCTTGCACTCGGGTTATAATTTTCAATCACATGTGTGCACTTAAACGGATTTAAAAATATTTTTACAATAGTTATTTTAATATATATTATATCATAAGTATTTAAAAAAATTCCTAGAAGTCAATGGACCTGAATCCAACAGATTATTATTAATGATATTTATTTATTTGCAAAAACAGCATAAAACCAGTACAATGCAAAAGATACATTATAAATACATTTTCGGTTAAATGATTACACATTTGAATCCAGGTTCAGCAAAACTGTTATGTAATCTAGTATATAAAACAAAGTCGGGTTAGTTACACCATTTATAACTCAAGAACGGCTTGACCGATTTTTATGATATTTGATTTGTTGGATTTGTAGTGTACTGTATAGGGCCCGCAGATACTTTAATAGTGCACAACTGCTAACCCTGTACAAATCGCAAGTGCGCCCCACGGCTGAATTTGGCAGCCACCTCTGGTCTGGAGCTCCAAAATACCTGAAAAATACCCTCGACTGCAGAAACGGGCGGTCCGGTTGATAAATTCTCCCATCTTAACAGACGGATTGCAATCTTTAGAGCACAGGCGTCGGGTGGGAATGCTATCCTTGTTCTACCGGTATTACAATGGAAGATGTTCCGAAGAACTAGCATCATTGATCCCTTCGGCACCGGTGCATAGTCGGGAAAATGCCAAACGCGTGCCCAACATTTGTACACGGTTGACATTTGTCACATGAGAACGGGTCGTTTCTTCGACTCGTTCTTATGTTCAACAGCTCGGCTGTGGAATGATTTGCCGGCCTCTGTGTTTCCTCCTTCCTACAACCTGGGTCTCTTCAAGACCAATGTTCATTCCTTCCTCTCCTCAAAAAGACCCTCCACACAGCATCCTAGATGACATAGGCCCTGAGGGAAATTATTTCCCTCAAGGCCTCCTGTGTGGAGTTAATGTAAACAAAGAAAAAAAAAATTGTCTCCGGCCCGAATAGCAGAATAACTATTAAAACGTTGGAAAAATTCAGGAAAAAGAAAATTATGGAGAAAATTAATTTTCTCATAAATTTTGTGGGGAACGGCTTTTTTAGAATTCACTCACTCTTCAATATTATACTAATCACAATATTGCTGCAGCTCTGTCAAAAGATGAGATACAAAATGTAGGTAGGTCTGTTCCCTCCAAAAAAAATCATCCTTTTCTTTCATCTCTCTCACACACCGCACCATTCCCGTCGCAAAAAAGTAGTAGTTTGGAGGAAACGGTCACATGTATTTTGTATGTCTTGCCATTATTTAATATGTAAGAAAAAACTGCAGCGTAGCGATAATGAACATACATTTATTTTCTTTTTTTGCCGTCACGGTATGGTAACAATGTAATTAAAATATGTGACAATGTCATTAAAGTACTTTTCCTTTCGATTTTTGTACATTTATTCATTTTTAATTTTTAATTCATTTTATCTCAATAAAAAAACTGAATTCAATTCAGTTATTAAGTTAACATGACAGTTATTGATACTGAGGCGGTACGAAGTCCCCGGGTCAGCTAGTATTATAATATAAAACAACTAATGACGCCACAAGACCAAAAATATGGCCAGTTATTGGCATCATATTTCTATTTTAACGACTTTTTTGCTAAGTTTGAAATCTAGGTTAAGTTGCAGACGGCAGAGAGGCATTATTGATAAATTTTTTTTGACCAGTGACTACAAATTAAATATACTCTTGTAGTATTTAATATTTTAGTTTTCTAAAAAATAATAAAGTGAAACAATGAGTCAATTAAAAACAATAACAGTATTAGAGTTTAGTTAGTTAAGATTATTTCTCTGTGTCTATATTTTATTATTGCATTTTTCTGATTTTTTTGATAATAATTGCGTGTCAACAAACATATTCCAACAATGAAAAATGACTCAGATGTGGAGTCTGTTGAAAACCAGATAAGCCGCTCGAATGTAGCAATAGTACCTGATGTGCCGATTGATTATAAAGTTTACCGGAGAAGATGGCTAATGCTGGGTCTGTTCATGCTGTCCACCGCCGCCAATGCCATTCAGTGGCTCCAGTATTCCATCATCACTGATGTCATCACGGACTACTATAATGTCAGCAGCTTGTGGGTGAACATGACATCGGTGATCTTCCTGATAGTCTATATTCCTCTCTTCTTCCCCTGTGGCTGGATCTTGGACAAATACGTATGTAGTCAAATAATTTATTGATTTGAAATTATTTTGTAACAGAGAAATAGTTTGTTTCTTGTGGTATCTCCATTTGTGGAATGTTGTGAAGTGATGAGTATCGAATACTCTAGAACCGCGGTTGTCAATCTTTTTGAGCCTGCGTACTCCTTGAATCTTACTACAAATGTTGTATCTTCTATCTGTCTTGTGTACACATATAATGAAAGACATGTTTCATTTGTACTTTTTTAATACACTCATCATTACATGAATTTAACAATCAAGTCGCACAAATACAATTAATGCATTTTTATACAGAGTGCAACACTACTTCGGGCATTTTTAACCATTTTTAACCTTCACGCGAAATTGATAAAATTTTTTAGACTGATAGGCAGGCTGCCACAGAGCATTAACTGCCGAAATTTGAAAACTTGAGCTGAGTTTTAAAACCTACATTCGTGCCACAATATTGCTTACCCCTAATTTTTGTTTCGCTTACCACAAGAGGTAGGCGGACCACAGATTGAAAACCGCTGCTCTAGAATGTGATACAAAAATATGTTTTTTATTATGTTTGGAATGTGAATAATATTATTTGTGAACTAAGATTTTATTTACTGAATTTTTGTTCATTGAATTTTCTGGAACCGACGTTTCTGATAGATAGGCCGGAACCATTCCATGAACGGACTTAAATACCATCCATAAGAGCTTGATTCTTTCAGGACATTTGAGCCAGAGAAGATTTTTGAGATACTCTGAAATGTGGGAATATTTAGATACGCCGGTAATAAGTTTTGCTGCATTGACGAAAATAGATTTTAATTTGTTGATTTGATATTTGGGGAGAATTGCATATATTCGGTTGCAATAATCTAGACGTGAAACAACATACGAATTGTCATCGACATCGAGTCTATCTGCCGAGTTTCAGCTCGATCGGATGTTGCGAAACGGGTTAATTTCCACTAATTACACAGATATCTATCTCGATCGAGATAAATATCGGGCGATATCTCTTGTCAGATTTGTGTGATTTTCTATGGCTGTTAAATGAATAAATAATCATGTATACTTGCAGGAATTCACATCATCATCCAGGATTTTTTTCTGGGCGGGGCACAAGGGGCGGACGGGCAAAAAAATCAACAATTACTATTAGAAATAAACTTGAGTAACATACTTCAAGTTTATTTCTACAAGTTTAAGTATGTATAGGAAGGTTTACGAAAGTGTCAAAACAATAGAAAAATTAAATGTTTAATAAAGACAGTTTTTGCTTCCGCCCTTGCACAAAACTACCCCTAAAAGTGGGAATTTCGAAAAAAGTTATATATCTTTTTTACTCATACTATCATGTAGAATCACCCCCCCCAAGTTAATGCACTTTACCCCCGGACACCCTGTATATATACATATATTTTTTCTTTAGTGTTAATTTCATGTTGGTTGTTAATGTGTCTTCACAATTTTTGTTATAATTTTCTGTTTAGTGTACATAGTTTTTGTGTATGTGTAAATTAGATTAAGTTAGGTTGAGTTAGATTAAGAAATATTAAGTTAGATTAAATTAGATTAAGTTAGATTAAGTAGAGTAAGTTGGATTAAGTTAGATTAAGGATGTTAAGCTATGTATAAGTAGTCCGTGGACAAAAAACTGTCCAAAGAAGCGAAGCTAGCCGTCCATAATGGAGTACTGGTACCTACCCTGTTGTTTGGCAGTGAGGCATGGAACTGGCAGAGGAAGGATGAAAGTAGACTCAATGCTGTAGAAATGAGATCCCTGAGACGAATGTGTGGTAAAACCATTTACAATCGTGTGAGAAACGCGGAGATCCGCAAAGAATGCAAGGAATGTAAGCGTAATGAGTAAAATTAAGAAAGGGATGCTCAGATGGTTTGGGCATGTAGAGCGAATGAACGAGGAAAGGAGTGTAAGGAGAATATATGACGCAAATGTGAATGTTAGAAGAAGTTGAGGACGCCCAAGAAAGACATGGCATGACTAAGTGAATCAGATACTTGAATCGGGCCATCTCAAAAATCAGAATAATAGAAGAACATGTATGAGACGATGTATGAATGTAAACGAGGCAAGGGGTGTGTGCCAAAACCGAGTTGTTTGGCAGTCCGTCCTCTCTGCTTACCCCTGCAAAGAAGTGGCGTGATGGTTAGTTACATTTTGTAGAATCTTACGTTTTCAAAGTCACAAGTGGAGTTCCCCAAGGATCTCACATAAGGCTGCTTTTAAAAAAAAAATTATAAATGCAATTGTCAATAGGTATATTAAAAAGATGTTCAAGTTCAACTATTCGCTGATGATTTGAAAATATATAAACAATATGTAATTTAGATAATGGTTATATCATACAAAGACGGCCGGCGTAGTCCAGCTGTAAGGCTCTCGACTCGCAATCCGAAGGTCACAGGATCGAATCCCGCCGTTGCAAATAAATTTTATTTGATTAATTTATGTTATTTCATAATTTATTCATTTAAAATAATATATAGTATATTTGCGGCACGTTCCAGAGTGAAGATACTCTCAGTATTACCCTGGTATAAGACCACCGTTCTGAATTGAAACGTTGCTTGAAATGGCTTCAGCCGTGTTTGGTGACCAGGTCTGAATAGTCAGGTACTTCTCCACCTTCCTCTTCCCTATATCCTTCCCCTACCCTACCTTCAGCCTAACAACGTACCCCAATTGTGGATGCCATAGTCTCACTGGCTCCAGGCTGGAGCGGTTGGGACTCTTGTGTGGTTTTCTCATAAAAAAAAACTTATTTAGTTAGAGTATAATATCGTTGGTGCTTAATCCACTCTTTATTTTATAATACTTATTCATTGTGCACTTAAATGAAATGACTAATAAGCTTTAAAAATGCTTGGTTTTATAGGCAGAACTGAACTGACTTCTAGTCACTAGAATGTTTGAAAACACTGTACAATTTTTTTAATTGTTTTTTTTTCAAGGTTCAATCCCGTTCAACTGCAATTAAGCAGTTTGTCAACAGGGTATTAATCTTCTATTACAATTTAAGTATGTATACATAATATTACTACTATAACTAGACAGATTGGCACAATTAACACACATGACTTAATATAGACCATTTCTACTTAGTAACTATTGTTTCAGCATAATCTAAATCTTTTTGTACAATCGCAATTTTTTTAAATTACTTGGTAACATAACACTTGTATTCTAGGGTTCGCTGTCCGTAGTTATTGTTACATTTTGGAACAAGCATTCCTTCATTCTTTGTGAGCCTAGTATTATGTTCATATTCCACTTTCCTCTTATGATCAGATTCAGATATATGCTGAATCAATATTTTGTACCATAATAAGGCCTGCACCGGTAAGATAGTTAAATTCCGAAACAAAAATGATATGTTTCATCTCTGCGAATAAATATGCTTTGAAACTAGTAATTTAACCATAGCATTTTGTATTGATTGTAGGTGGTTTAAATTTTTTTGAAATTGCCATATTTCTTGAAATTTCTTTTCTGTATAAATATTTCTGAACAACTTTTTGTAAAATATTTACATGGCCTTATTTCTTATATTATGTAATAAACTCAAATTTGCAATGGTGTAAGAAATTAATAAAAAATATTATTATTATTATATCCCATCTTACCCCATCCCATTCCCCCCCCCCATTGTGGTAAATTTAATCGTGACGACAATTACTGTTTCAAATTCACGAGTTACCCCTAACTCGTGATTTGACTCGCGCTAAAAAAATAATATTCTCAAAGAGGGCGGTGGGCAGAAAAAGGTTGAGAATCTATGCACTAGATACAGATTTAATACAGCTACAAAGTAAAATTATTAGAGCTGTGGTAATTTACTACACTTTAATAAAGCTCCAACTTAATACAAGTAATTAAATACAAATACATTTTAATATAGCGACACTAAAACACAAAGTAATTTTATTCATACAGACATTACATTTTACATTTTCTAGGGTTTGCGTGCCGCTGTGTTGCTGGGTATGGTGGGCACTTGTCTTGGCAGCTGGCTGAAGGTGTTCTCCGTAAGCAGAGATTTGTTCTGGCTGACCTTCCTGGGCCAGACTATTGCAGGAATCGCCCAACCCTTCCTCCTGGGCACACCCCCCAGCCTGGCTGCCATATGGTTTGGCCCTGGTCAGGTATCCACTGCATGCAGCTTAGGTGTGGCTGGAAATCAGGTTAGGCACTAATTGTAAGCACAATTCTAAAAATTCATGACTAGAACAGCTACATAATTGTGGGACCAAAAATGGACGATTGAAATAACCGGAAGCCTAGGTAAAGTGGACAGGAGAGGTGAGGCCACCCAGGTGGACTCTTCCCCCTTGAGGCCTTCGGGGAACACAAATAATGAGGGACTTTCGATGGATAAACCCTTACCACTACAGGATCCTCTAGGGCAGTGTTTCCCATGGTGGGGCTTAAATTGAATGGAGTAAGCGAGTAAATCACCCATTACGATCCGACTGAAGGTTAATTTTTTAGAAGACTACAGTTTTACCCCTTCACTTGTATTTCATGATTATTTTTGTAATCATGATTATTTTTGTAATCATGATTATTTTTGTAATCATGATTATTTTTGTAATAAGCCGTCCTTTTATTCATGTAATTTTACAACTAATTCTTACACAAAAGAGAGGCAGGACACAAAAAATATCCTCAACTATCTTTTTTTCGCATTCTCCACCTCTTGATAAGTGGGAAGTTGGGAAGTGGGTCCAATAGCACCCCACAGACACTTCGCGCTTCGGAGCGCGCCACTTCAGTCCGCCGCACAGAAAAGCCTCACCATAGCCTCACAGTGAACTGCGCTGTAAACCGTTATCTTACTTGAGGTCTTTCTTTTTTTTGCGCGGCGGTCAGAAGTGGCGCACTCCGAAGTGTCCGTGTGGGGGGTGCTAATGATGTGTAGTATGATTCATATATTAGTGAGTTAGTTTTTTTTATTATTTCTGAAGATATAATAATAATTATTGCATTGTGATTGTGAAAGCATTTTTGTTCAATAAGTAACAAATACAAAGAATACGTCCGATGCATGCGGTGCGGGTGCGATACTGAATAGAAATTTCCGAACGTGTGCGCCGGCACAAACAAAATGTAAGCAAGCGCTGCGTTCCGTATGACGTCATTAGGTTTGTTCCACTAGGTTTCTCCGAACGCGCTAGCTTGCATTCGAAATATACGTACGGAATTTGTTCCGTTCGGAAAAAAAACGAACGTGTGCGTCAGTTAATGTATTTTCTACTGATTCCATGCATTCGGATGTCCGAATACGGAAAACGAATTCGGAAATCGAATACGGAAAACGTGCATTTGCGCCCAGCCTAAACCAATTATGGCGAAGGCGATGGCGCCCAAGGCGTAGAAAATGTTGTGAGTACAACCTTGAACGGCGCCATAATTTTTTAACTCGACCGTTTGGCATTTCATTTGTTTGTAAATTTGTCTGTTCCGTTTCGGATCTGTTCAAGATGGTGGCCTTGTTCGATACAACCTTTTTATCCTGCCAGAATTTACAACGAGCTGTTGAATCGGAATAATCAATATTATGATACCTACCGGCCTGAAGAAAGAACAAATAGTTTGTTTTTTTTAAATATTTATTTGACTTTCACCAAGGGTGATTTGTTACATAGTCTGAAGTCTGTCAAAATAGAGTAGAAAATATTAAAAAATGGAACTACAAAATTTGTAGGCTGGCAACACCAAATTGCCAGTCAAATATTCTTTTTAAAGTGCAATGACACGGTGTTAGTTCATATGACACTGAAAATACAGAACACTGTATAATTTAAAAATACATTTTTGTTCTTAAAAAAATTAAATCGAAGAAGCACTCTTGTTAAGTTAGGGAACGTACCCATACTACGTGACACGTTTAGGGGGGGGGCGGGTCTTCAAAATATCACGCTTGGTACAAATGAGCGGCGGCGGGCTTAGGTTTTTGGTCACCGGGGGGGGAGGTTAAAAATTGCAAAAAGTTGGTCACATGGTATGGGTACGTTCCCTTACCTACTTAATGACATATATTTGAATAAATTGTGTTTTACAAAGTGATTGGCTTTCATTAAATTTAACATAAATTTGAAGTTAACCGTAGGTAGAAATGAAGAATCATTAATGGTGAGTTTAGTTACACTACTTTTAGATCAGAATGAGTTAAATATATTCAGATCTAAAACTAGAGACATGATCTAAAGCCTGGACAATGCTAGTAGGTACAAGCTAATATTAAATAAATGTGAGTAATTTCTAAAGTGTGCTTTTTATTTTATTACAATATCGTTATTCTTCATTATGTTAACACAAAATTGCAAAGATATAATAATAATATACCTATAATTATACAATTCTAATTTGAGATCAATGGAATGAAAAAATATTTTTTTTACTTTTATGCCTTTTTAATTTTTAATAAAAATGTAGGTTACACACAATGACGCAATGACGTATGTAACGTCTAACACAGCTTTAGATTACCACCATGATTATACAGTTTTTAGTATTGCCACTTGAACAACAGTAGCGCCCTTTTTTCTACTCTTAGGCACGCTGCAAACATCAGATTTTTCCATCCGATTGTCTGATCAGACAAAATTCGATTGGACGGCCGGCGCAGTCCGACAATGGGCGTGGTCCCGGTATTATAACCAATCGGGTTTCAAATCGAATTTCAATCGAATCAATCGAATCGACAATCGGATGGAAAAATCTGACATTTGCGGCCGGCCAAATTTGACAAACTGTATTTTAAAAATTATTTACATTTTCAGTTTTTTTTTTAAAATTAGTTACATTATCATTTTTTTAAATTGGTTACATTTTCAGCTTTTTTAAAATTAGTTACATTCAGTGGCGTAGCGAGGGGAGGGGGGTGGTCCGCCCCGGGTGCCTCTCGACAGGGGGGTGACTCTCGACCGTGGAAAAAAATTTACGAAGGATATTGTCAGAAATCGGTTTTTTTAAATTAAGTACCTAGTTACATTTTCAGATTTTTTTAAATTAGTGACATATTCCGTTTTTTACGTGGAATAGATAAATTATATTAGCAAATACAGACAATAGCGCCGTTTACACGCACACTTCGGAGCGACCGAGTCCCGCGCCACTTCAGGCCGCCGCGCAGAAAAGTAAAGACCGATAGGTTTACAGCGCAGTTCACTGTGAGACTTTTCTGCGCGGCGGCCTGAAGTGGCGCGAGACTCGGTCGCTCCGAAGTGTGCGTGTAAACGGCGCTATTGGGCATGCAATGGGCCAAGACAAATATTCATAAATATGATTATATACAAGTTGTACTAACATACAGAGTTGGTATTAATAGTAATTACAAAATTGTAGAGTAGGAAGATGTACAGGTTCCCAAAAATAGGAACCTGAACAACTGTACATTATAACACTGGAAGAACAATGCATATATATGAAAGAGAAAGAAATGTGGTTGATTAATTGCAATGTTAAGGCCATTTTTATAAATAAATTTTGCTAACAAATAGTGAATTTCAGGAGAGTTGAGACTAAGAAGGCAGGGTACACTGGTAGGGAATTCAATTTCAAGTTTTACCAATTCATGTATGAAATTTGGAAATTGGTCATTGATAGGACACTCAAAAAAATTATGGTCTAAAGTATCCACTGAACCACAATCACAATAAGGCGAATTGACTCAGTGGAATCTGGCGAGATGGCTAAGACAACAAGTATGACCTAGACGCATTCTCATGAAGAAATGTATTTTTTAGGTATGGAAGTGTATTTGTGAAACCAGGGCTTGACGGGAATAGAAGGTTGAATTAAAGAGTACCGGTGACCTTAGTACTAATAGGAGTGGCGTAGCGAAGGGGGGGCGGACCGCCCCGGACGGCCACACGACAGGGGGGTGATACTCGACTGTGGAAAAAAATTGGATGGACCAATTTTATGAAGTCGAAATTAGAGTTTTGAATTTTTTCTCAAGTCAACTATAATAGGGGGGGAGGGGGTGACACCACGCCCCGGGTGCCACACATGCTAGCTACGCCACTGACTAATAGTACTTAGTGAGGCGGAAATATACTTATCCAATTTGGGAGACGGGAATGGGTACCGCCGCCCCGGGAACCTTTATTGGATAACCAACACCTCTGCCATAGGTCACCCCAAGTGGTTCGCTACGTTTGGTGATTTAGCAGGGGTGCCCGGGTTCATGGGGTGAGGTTTTGTCTAGGTCTTGGAGGCGGATGACCAGGACACACTGAGCCCCAGATTCCTACCCACCCCTTAAACCCTCTTCCTTCCCAGAACTCTCCCCTCCTTCCTTTCTCTAAAAAAACCCTCCACACAGCATTCCCAAAGATGACATAGGCCCTGAGGGAAATTATTTTCCTCAGGGCCTCCTGTGTGGAGCTCATGTAAAAAAAAAAAAAAATGTGCATGGCGTGTCGTGCTTAGGGGGCGTTCAGGTATTACGACGTAACGCAATTTTTGAAGATTTTTGATCCCCCCCCCCCCCCATGTAACGCGCCGTAACGTTTTTCCGTATTACCCCCCCCCCCCCATCTAAACGTTACGTAACGCCCAAGTGACAATTTTTACCTGAAAGTCACAATTAAGTTGCGCAAAGTACTGGAAAGTTGCTTAAATACCTTTTTTCTTGTTTTAATCGCGTTTGCGGTAATAAATAAAACAAGAGATTTCGAGAACGAAAAGGATTGCCAACTTGGAAGACTTTAATTCCCTAGTTTTTTATCTAAATAAAGAAAAACATGTTACGTAACGCGTTGTTCAAACCCCCCCTCCCCCCCCGTAACGCACAGTAACGTTTCGCAAGACCCCCCCTCCCCCCCCAAGTGCGTTACGTGATACTTGAACGGCCCCTTACTGTCGTGACGGTGAGTGTACACACTAATGTGTAGTGTCTTGGCATGCTCTGGCATTACTTCTGAACAGTAGATATCAAACCTTTGCAGCGTTTAAATGTGCATAATTTTTTTTTCTGATTCGGATAGTGAATTTGATCCAGGAGTTATTATGCAATTTCTCTTAGCAATAAAACTTCTTGAGGGCAAAAAAAGAAAAGACGGTATTGGGTTCACCCTATAAACAGAGAGAGACAGAACAAGGGTGAATTTCATCGTCTTGTTAAAGAACTAGAGAGTGACGAAGAGAAATTCCACCAGTACTTTAGAATGAACAAAGCACAATGTGAGGAAGTCCATTCACTGATTGAAGAAGACATAATAAAAAGCATACCAAATATCGATGATACAAGTTGTCCCAGCGTACAGAGTTAAATGTTAATGGTGATTACAAAATTGTAGATTTGAAAGTTGTAAGATTTACTGTTAATAAGATTGGATACTTTACACAGCAAAAATATGCAGTTTATCTCTCCTTCTGGCTAGGTGTTTTCGCATTTATGTATTGCATACCAAAAATAAAATTCAGAATTTATTATGCAAAACATAATATAGGGTTTTTACTCATAACTTTTTTTTATGGTAGCTCCACACAGGAGGCCCTGAAAAAAAAACGCTCAGGGCCTACATCATCTTTGAAGATGTTGTATGGAGGGTGTTTTTAGGAAAGGAAGAAGAGGAAGTTCTGGGAAGGCAAACAGACGACCTCCGTAGTCCAGTGGCTAAGACTCTTGACTCACATTCCGGAGGTCGCGGGTTCGAACCCGGCATGCGCAAATAAATTTTATTTGATTAATTTGTGTTATTTCACAATTAATTCATTTAAAATAATATATAGTATATTTGCGGCATGTTCCAGAGTGGAAGATACTATTAGTATCGCCCTGGTGTAAGACCACCATTCAGAATTGAAACGTTGCTTGAAAATGGCTTTAGCCGTGTTTAGTGACCAGATCTGAATAGCCAGGTACTTCCCAACCTTCCTCTTCCCCACCTCCTTCCCCTCCCCACTACCTTCAGCCTCACAACATACCCCAATTGGGGATGCCATAGTCTCACTGGCTCCAGACGGGAGCAGTTGAGATTCTTGTGCGGTATTCACTGTAAAAAATAAAAAAAAACAGGCGTGAGGGGTGGGTAGGAATCTGGGGGTCAGTGTGTCCAGGAGTGACGGACACGTGAATCCAACCCTCCCACAGCACTTTTAAAACAGTACAAGGCAATGTTTCGAGAGCCCCTAAACCTGTCCCTCCAGATCCGGTTGGATGCCACGGAGTTGCATCCGCCGCCAAACTCTGGACAAACCCGACCCCATGAACCCGGGCCTTGGAGGTTATCCACGACTTACCCGCCCTGGTATAAGTAACAGATGGTTACTCCTTCAAGGCTCTCGCATTAACCCGGGCCGCACCAAACGTAGCCAACCACTTGGGGTGACCTACGGCAGAGATCCTGGTTATCCAATAAATGGTCCCGTTACGGCGTTACCCACAGCCTCCCCAGTTGAGAATACTGCTACATATTAGGCAGGTATGTATATAAATATTTGAAAACTACGCTAGGTGTTAAAAGAATACAGAAGTTTTGATGTTTTAATAATATATTATTATCCATTACTTTATTTATAAAACTTACAAAATGAGCTTCTTGAAATTGAACAATCATAAGTAATAAATATATTGAGGTAAGTATGTAATAATAGTAAATTAAGTAATAATAGTTAAGAAAATCAGAATGTAGTTTTTAATCAATTGGTCAAATGGAAACTATGAATATTGTTTAGGATAATAACTTATATTGTCATTTTCAAGTCACATAAAAAATAATATTCCTAATTATCCATTTATGACAGAAAATTGAAGTATTCATATATTTTATTTTCTTCATAATATCAAAAGCAAACACTATTAATTTTGAATGTAAAAAAAATAACTAAAATACACAAGCCTTATTTAATATTAGTAAGTGTCTCATTTGATGAAAGAGTTGATTATAATATATGTACAAAGAGGTACTTTATCTAAGGCTGATTATGGCTGTCATAAAATAAAATAATTATCTGAAAGAAATTAAAGAAAGCTGTTTATTATTAAAATTTAGCTCGAACGCGGGCATAGAGAATGTATTAAATTGGCTATTTTTTTCTTACAACACATTTAGGTTAAACATTGAATCTGTGGTTTTAAAAAAATATATTTTATAAACCCTTACAATATTTTTATAAAATGATTAGCACTTTTAATTGCTACACACATTCAGTTTTAACCCTTTCAGACCGTATGTTTATTTAAAAATACATAGATTTCAGAATTTTCCCCACTATCTTAAGAGTGAATAAAAATTGGCAGTTTTTGTTTTCCAATTGCTGGTATAACTGGCTTTACACGCTACATTTTTTATTGGATTTTAGCATAGGTGCTAGTTTAGGCGGTGGCCATTTTTATATTTTGAAAGGTGATTTTTGTGTTTTATTTAATGTATTTTTTGTAAATGTATAATAAAGTGTTATATTGGTATACAGTGTACGATTTCTCATTTTATGTGAAACACCCTTAGTAAAAAAGTAGCAATAACTTCTAAACCATTTAAAAATAAAACACCAAAATTTTTCAAATAACCCTACCAATAATTGTCACCGAGCATCAAATATGTTCTAACACAGCCAGTTTTATTTCAGCTCTAAGGTTAACTGTGTGACCAAAACTACAGTTTTCTCCACCCACAGCATTATCCACTCAGTTCAGACCATACGGATTTAAGTGAAAGTGTACAGCATGCTTAAATATTGATTGAAAATGGCTCAAAGACTACACTATTACATAATTATGTACACCATAATATTATAATATGCAAATTATCTTCAAAGAATATTTAAGTGTAATAAAAATTATCAGTACGATTTGCTAAATTTTAACAGGATAACAGAGCGCACAAACATCATGGCCATATTGCAGAACTTCGGGTAAACATTCTAAGTGGAAAGTATGCCTGCAGTTATAGACTATCATGTCAGAAGCATGAGATAGATCTTTGATGATTATTTTGCCGTGACAAGCGCTGCAGAGATATTCGTCAGAGATGCATATTCCTCGCTGGTGGCCTTTTATCAGTTTCTCATGAAGATCAAAATAATTTCTCAATGTAATTGCCTTACATGCATCTTGCACTGATAGCTGCAGATTGTAATCCCCCATCATCTTGCCGAGGGAGTCCTTCAGATCTTCTATTTCACAGCCTGGCTTTATGCCTTGTATCAGCACCCGTGGGTCCACATAATTACCGATTCTTTTCAAAAGCAGCGTTATGAATTCAGGTTTATCTAAAGAATGGGTTATTAAGTCTAGCCATAATTCCTTATCATCGTGCTCTTGACAAAATGTTATCGCTTGGTTGATGTCTTTTAGATCTTCTATTATAATGTTCAACGCTTCCTTTGTGCTTCCTATTCTCCCCAGGAGATAGACAGTTTCGGGGTAAAACTTACATTCCTTACAAACATCTAATGCGTCTTGAATTGGATAATTGTCACTAGATCTTAAAAATGGCAGCAGTTTTTCTCTAGCAAAGTTGGCGTAAAGTTTGACTAATTTTCCGTGATACTTGCCACTAGTATCGACTTTACTCAATGCATCGAGATAACGGTACAAGTAGAAGTTGTGGGATTTGAGCTGGTCTTCTATTATCTCCACCGGTACTTTGATTTTATCCAAAAGCATAGTGATAGCTTTATCGCAATCTAATTTCATAAGGGCTAAAATCTTATCGTGAATAAAATTATAAAGATTGTGTTGTTTAATAAGCTTGAAGACATCTTCATGCTGGAGTTTGAGATACATTGACAAGGCTTTATCATATTTTTTCTGGTGGCAATATAAAACTGCTAAAGACTCCATATAATAACTTTTATCGACATCCGTCAGAAGCAATTGTTCGATAACCGCTTTGACGACGGCGTTAATATTATAGAGCAACGGATTCCATTCTCGCACAAGTAACAAGAAACCTTGAGGATCAAACTTCAGATATTCATACAATATCATCTCGTAAATGTGGGGTCCGAGTTTTCTATCCAAAGATTTGGGTATGTACGGACTAATTGATCTCAAACGGTTCATGTTTGAAAATTTATAAACTTGTTCCTCCCAAAGAGTTCTATCAGCCGAGCAAACTTTGGAGCAGAGTTTAGCAGCCTCTTCGTAATTGGAATTCTCAATGAGGCGATCCATGTGCAGTATTCCCACCGAGGAGACAGTCTGCTTGGTTGTCTTTCCCCCGGCATTCTCCAACACAGTCATAGCTCGTTCGTAAAAGTCATGATCCACGAGCCACTGCACTTTATCGTCTATATCGTATTGACTGGCTATCACTATGTCTTTGGGTGACACTATGAAAAATCTGTTTTCTTCAATAACTGAGGCTAAATGATATTCATTACAAGAATATTCTTCGTAACCTCTGATATTGAGAGTGTCTGACGAAACATCGGCAAATTCACTCTCTTTATAATCTACTATATTCAAGATGGGCCTCTGGGCCTTGCCTGTTTTAGGGTCCACTTCTTTAGGAAATCCCAGCAAGACCAACTGATTGTCCAGGGGCGCTAATCCACAGATGTAGTATTCTGTTTGAAATGTACACATAGGGTCTACCAAGTACTCGGGCACGGCCCTAGTCTGCAGCTCTAGACTGCTGCGCTTCCGAACCACGCAGATGCGCACGGTGTCCACCCATCCGATCATGAGAGTCTTGTCCGCAGCCCACACCAAGTTGCAGCGGTATTCCTCAATGGACACCTTGGAGCGCTCCCACTTGATAAGGCCGAGGGAGCAGCGCGCCATCAGGTCATACACCCGCACTCCCACATCGCTGGCCCACGCCACGAACCTATCCTGCCAGGCGACGGCTTGGACATATCCCTCACACTCACACAGCACCGTGCTCTTCACCCGGTTGAGGAAACTCTTCTCATAGAGGGTTAACTTGTTGTCTCCGATCAGGAACCTCCGTCCGGATCCCGGCTTGTGGTAGTTGGGGTCGAGTGCTACGGACTTGATAACGCGACCCAGAGAGAGATTGTGGTTGTTTTCAGTGGAGTAGAGGCCGTGAACGATGACCTTACCATCGTCAGAGCAGGTGGCGATGTAGTCCCCGTTGCAGTCCACAGAAATGTTGTTAACGGCAATGGTGTGCGCGTGCAGACCCTTGTTGCAGGCCAGCTCCTGCGGGGCGATGCACGCCGTGTTGCCCTCGTGGTCCAGCAGGTGCACCACGCCCCACTGAGAACCCACGCACACGAACTTGGGATGCACGGCGATGCAGCTGATGGCATCCTTCACTAATATATTGAGAACGTCATTGCCCATGCGATGATACTTCAACTTCGGTTCCTCCTCCGGGGGCAAACTGTCGCAACTCTCAGTTCCGACCACGGCCATTTTACTTCAATGGTTGTCCAGTTATCATGTTATTTTCAACCAAAACTTCACATATAATGGGAGATAATTTGTAAACAAAGCTGGTGAGTCAAACGTCAAATATAAACTTTTTCTATGATTACAGTGACTGACAGCTTTCTGATAATGTACGGATGGTCAAAGTGGCCTCTGTTTTTCGGAGGCTACTTTTAAATATAAACAATTTGTCGTAATAATAAATTGTTGCAAAAAATATTTTATCGTATAATTTTGGCAAATTTTTCAACGAAGTGTCAAATATAAAATGGAATGATTTTATATTATTGACAAAAAATTGACACTGACAGGAGAGCTACAATTTTAGAGCTGTAATGAATCTATGCAAAACTTTTAGATGCTTCTAGAGATGGTCGACATTCCAGTCTCGATTATTTGGAACCGTTCTGAGGAACCGACTATTTTTGAAGTGAAAAACTTCTTTAGTACCGTTGTGAATTAAAATTTGACTTGTCATTGAAAAAGCGGCACTAAAAAGAGACAAACATATACATCTATAGGATTTAGCTTGAGACAGAATAATCGGTCTCCTCTTTGTACGGTGCTTCCCACTTTTGTCTATTTTAGTTTTCTGAAGGTTTCACTTATACCGCGTGTGAACTGCACACTTGTATTTTTTTAACCGGTTCCTTTCTGAATATTTTTATGATGAAAAAATATTAAGTTGCCAGTGCACGTTGTTACATATTATACTATTTTAAAACCAATGTTCGCAATAAAAGGGAAAATTCCAGAAATATTAATTTATAGTGTTACGTTTGCATCGAAGACGAATAATCGAGGTTATTAGCGCCTTGTACACTATCATTATCATGTTAACTATCATGATAAGAATACGACAGGGACAGTGTTGAGAATAATTGTATTCATACAAAGAATCGCACTTGATGGCAGATACTCTCAGTATTGCATTGGTGAAAGTCAAGACCATCATTCGAAATCGAAGCGTTGCTAAAAATGGTTTTAGCACCATGACCATGGTGACCATGTGCGAATAGCCAGGTCTACTCAACTTTCATATTCCCCACTTCCTTCTTCTCCCCATACCAAAATAGCTAAAACTTTTTTCATCAGAGCTAAATGGTGTAACATTTTATTTATAATACAATGTAATTATATCGAAATAACCAAATTTCACCACGGACAAAAAGATTAAGTATATTTTTAACGTCAACGTGGCCAGGAGGAAGTTAAATTCCGGGTTTTTTGTCATCTTTGGGGGTGCTATGCGGAGAGTCTTTGTGAGAAGATGAGGTTGGCGAACAAGAGACCGTAGAACTCAAAAGGAGTCTTAGAAATGACCCGTTCTCGTGATATAAATAAGGACAATCAATCTTAAATGTTGGGGGCGCATTTGACGTGTTTCCCGAATATGCACCGGTGCCAAAGGGATAAATGACAGCGGTTCATTGGAGCATCTTCCATTGAAATACCGATAGAACAAGGTCATCATTCCCACCTTACGCCTGTGCTCTAAAGAATGCAGTCCGTTTGTTGAGACGGGGAATCTATCATTCGGAACATCTGTTTCTGCACTGAGGTGGCTGTAAAATTCAACAACTGTTAAAAGTTAACTGTTAAACTGTTGACGACGAATTTTAAGTATGTAGAGGTATGTACAAATCTACATAAGCGCATGGAAGATATAACAAAAAAAAATTATAGCTGACGTGTACCTGGCGTTGCTCGAATGGTTTGGAGAAAAGTTTTGATGTTATGAATTTTAGTGTACTTGAAAAATGGGTGTGTTTTTAAGGTCGAAATACGTTATATTATTTTTAAGAATTGAAAAAGTATTTGTTTTACTTGATCACGCCATTTCTTCCTCGAACGTCCTCGGCGTCTTCTACCAATCACTTCCACGCCATACATTCTTTTTACACCCCTCTTTTCATAAATCTAGTACTTAGCCAAGGGCGTGCCAGGTTTTGATTTAGGGTGGAGCAAAAAATAAAAATCTAGGGTAGGTACCAAATGGGTTCTACAACATATTAATGCTTTAGGCTCTATGAATACAAAGAAAACGAACGGAAGAAGGAAAAACCATCCTTAGAAGTGCTGTAAATTTTAAAACGCAACTGGTCGTCAATTCCAGAGGTCATGCATCGCCCAGCCAGGGTGGGGCAAATGCCCCACCGTGCTTACGCCCATGTACCTAGCTACTCAGTTATGGTCACGATGGTCACCAAATACTGCAAAAGTCATTTCAAGCAACGCTTCCATTCCGAATGGTGTCTTTCATGACTTTCATCAAGGTAATGCTGAGAGTATTTGCCACCATGTGTGACTAGGTATGGGTACAATTTTTCTAAATACTTTCCCTATCATATCCCTGTCATGAGAGTTCTAAATGAGACTTTCAATTTGAAAATGTGAATGTCTTCAAAGGGCAATTTATACAAGGTCCTAAAAACCTCGGTTCCATGTCATCGATGCATAAATAACACTGCAAATATTTCTAGGATTTTCCGTTTTATTCCGAATATTGGTTTTAAGAATAATAAATTAGTACAATATTACCAACGTATTACCAATAAATCATTGCAAATGCATTCAGAATCGCTTGACTTATAATATTATATTACAGTAAATTCAAATTTCACAGTTGAAAGGGGACTTTTTTTACATTAACTCCACACAGGAGGCCCTGAGGAAAATAATTTCCCTCAGGGCCTATGTCATCTGAGATGGTGTGTGGAGGGTCTTTCTGAGGAGAGGAAGGAATGAACATTTGTCTTGAAGAGACCCATGTTGTAGGAAGGAGGAAACACAAAGGCCGGCAAATCGTTCCACAGCCGAGCTATTGAACACAATTGAAGAAGCGACCCGTTCTCATGTGACCAATGTCAACCGTGTACATATGTTGGGCACGCGTTTGGCGTGTTTCCCGACTATGCACCGGTGCCGAAGGGATCAATGACGCTAGTTCCTCGGAGCATCTTTCATTGCAATACCGGTAGAACAAGGATAGCATTCCCACCCGACGCCTATGCTCTGAAGATTGCAATCCGTCTGTTAAATTGGGAGAATCTATCAGACGGACCGCCCGTTTCTGCACAGAGTCGAGGGTTTTTTCAGGTATTTTGGGTAATCGGTAATTCAACCGTGGGGGGCACTTGTGATTTATGCAGGGTTAGCAGTTGTGTACTATTAAAGTATCTGCGGGCCCTATAGAGTACGCCCAGTTTTTTTTTGTCACGAGAATGAGGATAACTTAACTCTGGCTTCAATGGTGCCCCATATCTGAGCTGGTCACTTAGAGTTACATCAAGCATATCAATGGAGGGCCTGTTCGGAAGATTGCTTCCGTTGAAGAAGACTAGATTTTCATTTAGATCCGTTTTAGACGTAATCAGACATGATTTTGGGTCTTTGAAACATTAAATTCAACGAGATTATTTTTACCCCAAGAGAAAACACTTTTGAGGTAACCGTTCATTCTTTGCTTCAAAGCCCTCCGAGCCGTTGGAATTTGTGAGCCCTTTGGGGGCGTGTCAAACAAAAAGCTATCATGGACTGTACTGTCATCCGCGTAACAATGAATTGGTGCATATATGTCAAAAGGTCATTGATGTGCAACAAAAACAAAGTCGGAGACAGAACCGCCCCCTGTGGAACGCCAGCATTTATCGAGTGCGAGGAAGAGGTGAAACGTGAGGAGCATGAGGTGAACTTCTAGCTACGTCACGACTTTTTAGCCAATCACCTCTCTACCCCCTCGATGAGCTAACCTTACAGACCTTGTACCCCTATCCTACCCATTTTTTAATTTTTCCAAAAGTGACTGGAAGAACCGGTTCCAAATTTGTCTCCGGTAACGGGAACCGCAGTGACAACCCATTTCATTTATCAGCCATTGAACATCTCTAAAACATGTATTTCTAAATTTTTATCCATTTCTATATCTATGGTGTAAAGCAGTCGTTTTTCAGCTACAAAATAATTGTTTTATTTTCAGAAAAATTTTTGCGGTACAAATATTGAATATAACTGAAAAGGGTAGCTACAGCTAGGAATATGGAATTAGACGGTAGTGATTATGAAACAGAGCTCGATTCAATAACACGAGAATTATCAAAAGTAGAATCTGATCTTCGGAGACTGCGACGTCGCCAGCAAGAGCTGATCGAGCGGAGGGACCTCCTAAATGACAAAAACGATTTAAAGAAATCCAAAGAACTCGGGAAAGAAAATTGGCAGCACTCAAATTTTGAATGGTCAGATCGTCTGGATATTGCACTACACAATATTTTTGGAATCAAAGAATATAGACCTCAACAACTGGCTGCTATGAATGCAACCCTATCGAAGAAGCACGCTTTGGTTGTAATGCCGACGGGGGCTGGGAAGAGTTTGTGCTACCAACTGCCGGCACTTATCAGCGAAGGCATCACCATTGTTGTATCCCCATTGATTTCATTGATGGAAGATCAAGTTATGGCGCTCACCAAGAAAGGCATTCCCGCTAAACTCATGACTAGCACAAGTTCGAAAGAAGAGACTAATGCTGCCCTCAACAGTATGACTGATCCTAAATCTACTTTTAAATTACTCTACGTAACACCGGAGAGGTTCGCAAAGAGCAAAAGATTCATGTCCAAGCTGCAGAAGTGTTTTGCAGAAGGGAGATTACAAAGAATAGCAATTGACGAAGTACATTGCTGTTCGCAGTGGGGTCACGACTTCCGCCCCGACTACAAGTTCCTCGGTGTTCTCTCGTCCATGTTCCCCGACGTGCCCCTTCTGGGCCTCACAGCCACGGCTACTGCTGCCGTGCTTCTGGATGTACAGAGGATGCTAGACATCAGAGGGTGCTTACTTATTAAGGCTCCATTTAACAGACCCAATTTATTCTACAGTATCATCGACAAACCTAGCTCTACCGACGAGTGTGTTGAGATTCTGGAAAAGTTGCTGAAATACAGGTACAAGGACCAATCGGGAATAATATACGCTACCAGCATAAAAGATTGCGAAGAGCTGGCTGGCAAGTTGAGGGCTAAACACCTGAAAGTGGCGAGCTACCACGCTAACTTGGAACCCGACAGGCGCTCGGATATCCATTCAAAATGGACACGCAAATACTATCAAGCTATTGTAGCAACTGTGGCCTTTGGTCTGGGAATAGACAAGCCAGATGTTAGGTTTGTGATACATCATTCTTTAAGCAAAGCAATGCAGAGCTATTATCAGGAGAGCGGTCGTGCGGGAAGGGACGGTCAGAGAGCCGAGTGTGTGATGCTGTATCGAATGCAAGACATCTTCCGACTCAGCACCATGGTATTCTCTTCATCGGGAAGTTTAGATCACCTCTACAACATGATTAGATACTGTCTAAATCCTACCTCGTGCAGGAGAAACATTATTGCCCGGCATTTTGATGAAGAATTCGTCCCAGACGACTGTCACTTAATGTGCGATCGATGTTGCCAGACTAACACAATTGAGAGAGTTACGTCATTAGAAAATTATTGCAGAGATTTGTATAAAATTGTGGAATGGGCGGAAAAGGGAGATAATAAATTAACTGCCCAAAAACTTATCGATTCATGGTTTTGTAAAGGACCTACTAATCTCAGAGTTACCGGTGTCAAAGTTCCTAATGTGTCCAGAATACAAGCTGAAGCAATAGTCACCTTTTTACTAATTGAAGGGTATTTAAAAGAAGATTTTCATTTTACTGCATACTCTACTATTAGTTATTTAAAAATTGGATCAAAGTCTGCATTAGTGAAAGATGAAAATCATAAAATAAAGTTTACCACTAAACAGTTTGGCAGTTTAAAACTTGAGGAACTTGCTCCAACGACTATTCCCAAAGTTGAAAAGAACTCCCCTGTTAAAAAGGAAAGTGCTTCCAAAACCCAATCTAAAGAAAGTCCTTCAGAAAACCGAAAAAGAAAATTCGGCTCCGCTCCCATGCCTAAAGTAGAGAAAAACTCACTAAATACGAAAGAAAATATTTCTATGAAGTGTTCATCCACAAAAAAAAAATCTTGTGATTCATCAAGAAATTCAACTAGTTGCTCCAAATCCAGTAATAAAGAAGTGAAAACTAGTTTAATAATAAATAGTGATGAAGGAGAGGGAAGTTTGCCAATTAGAGAAGATAGCCCTGAAATTCATCAATATCGGAAAAAGAAAATCTGTAGATACTCAAGCAGTTCTCTTAGCTCTAATGGGAGTGATATTGTTATTTTGGATGACAACCTCAGGAAAACTAGTAAAGGTGGTGATGAAGTTGAGACAATTGATATCCTTTAATTATTAATTGAAGGATATGCGAACTATGTATTAAGAATAAATACCATATTGTATTAAGAATAAATACCATATTGGATGAACAATAAAGAACATGCCATCGTTGATTGAGTTTTAATTTTTCTTTTATTTTATGTTATTTTTTATTGGGTTAGGTAAGAACTTAAATAATTAATTTACAGGCCATAAACACGATTGCTATCTACATTAAAATATTGACGCCTTTGGTTTTTAAAAATAGAAAGTTTGTGAAATTTTTTTCAGAAAATAAAAAAGAAATGCGCTAGAGGTAGCTGGAGAGATTCTCAAAATCTTGCTTCATATGCTTTTATTTTGAATCTTTGATTGTTCACAAGATATTTCTGCTATCCATTCTTCTGAAAAATATTTATTTTCTTGTATAATTATTGTTGGCAATATTTCAATAAATTGAAGGAGATGTCTTCAGTAAATTGGAATTCTAATTACTCCTTCGATCCAGAGAAGTACTTAGAAGGTTTGTCACCTTTTGCGTATAAGGTGATGAAATCCATCATTTCATCTTGGACAAATAATGGTAAGTAAATCATTTATTAACATTTTTAGATTAACTAGATTTATGAAAAAAATATTATAAAACTTCCTACATAAATAATGCCTCCGTGATTTTCATGATTACATAATTGAAGTAAATAGGTGTATTATTTATGAGGTGTTTGGCAAGGGCGGATCCAGGGGGGGTCATGACCCCCCCCTGGGCTGGGTCCAGGACCTAGGTGGACCTACTTTTTACTTGTATCTATTATTATCAAAATTAAATTATAAATTCTTGTGACTTGACCACGACTGTGTGACCCCCCCCCCCCCCTGGCGCAATGTAACCCCCCCCTGGCGCCAAAGCTGGATCCGCCCTTGGTGTTTGGAAGCCCTGCGGTAAAGTAATCTACAAGTGCACTTCAGAAGACCGATATAATTTGTGAGACTAACAATGACTGACACCTGTATATGAAGTGTGTAGAATCAAATGCAGCAATTGTTAGTCCACTTTTGAAAAAAGTGGAGATTGCAGTGTGTAGAATCAAATGCAGCAATTGTTAGTCCACTTTTGAAAAAAGTGGAGATTGCTGCATTTGATTCTACACACCTCATATATACCCTGATGTTGGTCTGCCCAGTTCACTATTGTACCGCAAAGAAATTATCCGTAATTCAATTTTTCAGGCAATAACTCTTCATTTTTAAATCCTCCAATTGAAATTGTTGATTTGCCAGTTCAACCATCAAAAAATAATAATTACAGAAGGTATGGATTCTTTTCTCATTATTATTTCGCTCAAAATCATAAACATGAATTATATAAAATTATTATTATAATATTGACCGGTCAAGTGGGCATTGTGTTTGGGTCCCACCTGGGCATCTCATGTTCGATTCTTCGGCTGGCTCCTCCATCACGACACAAGAAACATTTTCCGTTAAGTGTGGTGTTAGTAATAGATTTTCAAACATTGTTGGGTTATTCGTAACCCGGGAATGTTAGCCTTTCTTTTTAAAAAGAAAACTGATTTTTTTTAATAAGTACTTAAGTATGTACAGTTTTTAGTAGTGACCGACCGAAGGTTCGGTTTCGGTTTCGGCAAGTTTCAAAAAAGGAAAAAAATCTAGTTTCGGTAGAAAATCTGCCGAAACCGAAACTTTTTTAGACATGTTAAAAATCTATTGTTTACTGTTATTTGGCTTATTTTTTACACTTATTCAGACAGTCAACATGTGTTAAATTAAATAAAAAAAAAAAAAAAACAATAATTGAAGTACATACGTGAAAAAATTATATTTTTTTTATATTACTTCTATAAAACAAAAAAATATATAAAAAAATAACAAAACATGTTAACTACCTCTTGAAACTTCTCTTTCGAGTGAGTTCGTGGCTCGTACGTCACCCGCCATCATCAGCAAAATACTCAATTAATGAGGTCCTTCCTGTGTTGATTATTGACAAATGCTTGTTCCAAGAAATTGTTAACATTTTTTTAAATTTTGATTTGTTTTATAGCAGTAATATCAAAAAAAAAATTTTACATACTTCAATTATTGTTTTTTATTTCGTTTAACACGTATAAAAAGATTTTTGTGATTGTAAACGCAATAAAAATTAAAATACTCAATTAATGAGGTCCTTCCTTTATAATGTTGATTATTGACAAATTTTTGTTGTAAGATGTAGTTAACATGTTTTGTTATTTTTAATAAATTTTGTTTTATAGAAGTAATATAAAAAAAATATTATTTTTTCACATGCTTCAATTATTGTCTTTTTTTTATTTATTTAATTAAACACGTGTAAACTGTCTGAAGTATAAAAAATAAGCCAAATAACAGTAAATAATCGATTTTAAACATATCTAAAAAAGTATCGGTTTCGGCCGAAACTGAGATAGACACCGGATTTTTAACATGGACACAAGATTCGGTTTTGGTGGAAAGTCCTGTTTCGGTCGGACACTAGTTTTTAGATGTCGTCATCGAAATGTACGCTCAACACCAAAATGTCCTAAAATGACAATAAATATATTATTATTATCATAGTATCTTATATTTTGTGCATAACTGATTGTAAGTGCCTTTTTTTAGAAATACAAGGGATATTAGCCCAAACCCATCTCAGTACCGACATAATCTATCATTTACTCAACTGGAAGACCCGAATGACAAAGAAAATAACTGCTTATCAATGTTCTGTGAAGAAAACTATGTGGAACAAGATATTGATTTGCAATCAGACACAGGCTATGATAGGTTTCTTTCCCTCATTGCCTCGCAAGTTTCTTCCTCACCTCATAAACTGTTCAAGAAACAGAATGAACCTAATAAGTCAACAAATCATCTGTCAGTAATTGCTATACCTAATTTACCAGAACAATGTGTCACCTCTTTCGCTGATCATTTACAAGAAAATAAGGAGTCAAATTCAAGACTTTATGAAAACCATGTAAGAAAGGAAAATGATTGCAATAACACTAAACTTGTGCAAAAAAAAAATATTTCTGTTCAAGCAGAAAATATAGAACAGTTTGTCAATCCAACAAAAATACTCATCGAACCAGAAATAACAAATAAGCAGTTAATTAATCAATTAAGCAAATTTGCCGCTCCTCCGAAAAGGAGCAAATCAGAGAAAAAAAATGTTGATATTGATAATAGATCTGTTCAATCCTGCTGTTCTACAGATAAAATTGATTTTCCAAATGTGTTGAATGCTTCAGAAAATCAAAAGAGTTCAATACCTCCTAATACAGTTACAAATAAAAAAATAATAAATTTACAAACTACAAATCAAAATGCTATTAATAAAGAAATTCAATGGAGTGATGAAAGAAAGTATTGCCACATGGAAGAACCCACCAGTTCTCGAATGTCGACCCACTCTACCAATATTTGGAAACTTTCCAATGATGTTACTGTTCCATCCAATGATGTTGATTTAACAAAGAATTGGGACAATCCTATTTCTCATGAAAATATCTCGCGTCCTTCAAAAATTGTTAATGTCGATCCTAAAAAAATTAAATCTTCAGCCAAAACTATTGATGAATCAGATAAGGCTGCATCCAAAAAGCGTTTCAACCAGTTGAAATTATCCGATATGCTTCCAGCCAAGAAACTTAAAAATGTGGATGGTAAGAAATCTAACAAAACTTCAAAGCCAGCTATTGAAATACTTGGTGATATAAACTCTCCTACATTAAGTAGGAAAGTAAAAAGAAATGTTGGAATGTGGCTAAGCAAAATAAATGAATTTGCAGACACAGAACTGTTAGATGGTATGGATTTCGATGTAGAGGCCAACTTTGAAATATCTGATGATAAAAACAAGAAATATTTAGAGGTAGATGAGGTGATTAACGAAACTATAAATAAAACAATAAATAAAGATCAAAACATAGAACCAGCTGAAACAAAAAGCACTTCAATTGTAAATAAAGTTCAAACTGTAATTGCAAATGACGATGGCAAAATGAAATACAAAAAGATGATCGACGCTTTTGAATATGTGCCTTTGACTCAGCCAAATTGTTCTCAACCAAACTCGAAGAAGAAATCAAAATTCGTACCACCAACAAAAAGAGACGTTCCCAAAAAGAATATCAATTACTTAATTGAAAACTTAGACCAGGAAAGTACAGTCTCTCTTCAAAAGTTGCTTTCTTCAAATGTTCCTATTGAAATTGGGATTACAGCATTATTCAGGTGTGATTACTTTCATCAACTTCCTATAACTGCCAGTGCCCGTTGATCATAAAAAATTAAAAAATTATTTTTCAAAACTATGAAAAAAAATTATTCCAGGGAAGGATTTTGCCAACTTGATAAAATAGCTAATACCGTGGATACTACGTGTTCCCCAAAAGCTTTGATGTTTTGTATTTTGTGGGCTGAAGGCGTACGATATTTCTGTATGAATATTCGTGGAAACTCACCCATCGAGAAGCAAATGAAAAAGTAAAAACATTCCTTATTCAAATCAGCTTAATTTCTCATTACTCTGAATTTATGTATGCTTTATTTACCTATAACATTATTATTTTAGATCTTTGATCGGTGATGTAATGAACTCCAACACGAGAAAAGTTTGCTTTGAAGCCCAAGACATAATAATGTTGCTAATTGATCTGTTTGACTTCCAAAGGGATGACGTTTGTCTCAAATGGGTTATTATTGATCCCAAGGTATGATTGATGTATATTTCATTAAGAACTAGTTTTGTATCGAATTTTTGTTACCAAAGAGTTTTTGGTTTTTCCAGTAGATTTCTACTTTATAACACCTAATTTTCCAAAAAAATATGATTATAATTTCTGTCTCATTTGATTTTCTAGATTGGTTGTTTCCTTCTCAACCCTGATAAGCCTCCGTCATCTTTTGATGATGTTATATCAGATCTTTCGATTGAGGTAAGCTTTGACCTTTCGAGCTCCTGTCCCAAGCAAAGGTCAGCTCGCTCCCTTGAACTTCTGTCTGAGTGCTGCCAGGAAATGTATTTCAAACTTGTGGAAAATAACATTTGGCATGTTTTTCTGAATTTGGAAACTAAAATCATTACAATATTATCCGGTAATAATTTATTACATTGGTTGTTATACTAAACTGTGTCCTAAAGTCACCAACTATCCGACATTGTTAAGTCATTATTTTTTTATTTATTCACTTGGCACAATCCTTATTTTTTATTTCCTTTATTCAGCCATGGAACTCAAAGGAATTTGCATAGACACAAAAACAATAAATGAAATGACCTGCATTCTGAATGAACGCCTAACTCAGATTGAAAGGGACGCTTATATAGCCGCTGGAAAGTCATTTCAAATCAATTCTACCGTTCAGTTGAGAACTATATTATATGATGAGCTGAAGTTAGACATTAAGCACAATATTTCTATTAAGGAAACATTAAAGCTTGGCGCGAAATCCACTTCAGAGCCTGTGGTAAGACGTTAACACTTTAAAACCAATTAAAATAGTATTTTCGTCCTGTTTTTCATGTCTACAATAATATGATACCTGCAAAACGACGAAAAGTACTTAATGTTTTATGATTTGCATTTGCAAATACATTCGATTCTGCTTAATTGGGAGACATCAGGTCCAAAAATTTTGTCCCAAATAAGCAAAGTTTAAGGTAGGTAAAAAAAAAATACCTAAAGGTATAATTACAGAAAATTAATTATATATATATATATATATGACTGAAAAACCAAAGAATGATAAATAGGTAACAATTTCAATAAATTATTAATTTTAGCTTCGTAAGTTGATTCCATTACATCCGCTGCCAGCTTTGGTTCTGAACTATAGACACATTCACAAAGCAAAGTCTACTTTTGTGGATGCCATCCTAAAACAGTCAAAGAGTGGAGTTATTCGAACTACCTGGTGAGTTCATAAGCCTGTTATTATTAGTAATTCATTTTTATTTTGTTTATTGTGTACTTTTATTACAGAATATGATAATGTTTTATCATATTTTTGTAATTTAAGTATGTATGTTTTTGATAACGTTTTCAGGGAACAAACCGCAGCTGCCACCGGACGAATTGTGTCCTGTAATCCAAACCTCCAAGCTGTACCCAGACAACCTTTAGTGTTGGAATTGTTTCCTGATGAAAATAAAGGTCTGCTTTAATATTTTATAATCTTCAATACACAAAGTACTATCACATCAAATTATTCACCAATTGTTTTGCAATTGAATCTCATCATCAACTTCTTCCTACCCTCGTCCAACAGTTTCTAGAGTAGCTTTCCCCAACTTTGTCTGAAGCGGCCAACTGGAGTCTCCCCTCTAGAATTGTCACCAGTATTTTAGTATTTAATATTTTATCTATGTGTTGTTGTTCTAATCTATTACCACTTTCCAGTTGGTGACCCCCCGAGCATTATTATAAGAAAAGCATTCATTCCCCGGCCAGGGCACACATTTGTTGCAGCAGATTTCCAGCACATCGAGTGCAGAGTGTTTGCTCATATGTCCAACGACCCAGTGCTTATAGAAAGTTTACAAAACGACAAGGATTTATTTAGTTCTCTTGCTATGAAATGGTAAAGTATCTTAGTTTCTTCTTATTTGTACGGTGGACATAATAATTCAGCTCATTATCAAAGTCCAATGTCCACCTATTATCAAAATAGCCATTATTTCTGCCTTCTCAGTGGTACGTAGAAAGAAATAACTATGTCACCACAGAAATAAACAGGTTTTAAGTAGGCAGGGCCGGCTCTGAGCCAAAAGCGCTAGTAAAAACCTTAAGGGCGCTGTGTTAGGTATTAGACATTATCAGCTCCTTGACTCCTTGGCAAGTCGGCGCCTGTAGCAGACTGCTACAATTGCTCCTTCACAGGGCCAACCCTGTAGGTAGGTATCTAATATGATTTGATATTATGCCGTCAAATTATTGCCACAGGCAGGATACTCAGAATTTGCTGAATAACTTTGCCCTAATCAATATCGAACATTGTATTAATTATTCTACCTTAGGTTGAACAAGAATTCCATCGAAGAAGTACAACCTGACGAGCGTGATAAAACAAAGCATTTGGTTTATGCTCTGATGTATGGAGCAGGGCCGCACAAACTAATGGAGATATTGCATTTGGGGTTCAATCAAACAACTGAAGTCATTTCTAAATTTCTCGGTTAGAAACACTACTCATTATGAAAAATAATTATTACACTTTGAATTTAATTTTTTGTAATTTTTTAGACCATTTAAAAAAGCCTCGATTACATTGAGCGAGTTTACAAGCTACTGTGATGTATGCGATTGTGATGATGACATACAAAACTTTCCACTCGCTCAATAGCGAACTAGCTAATGAGTTGAGCGAGCTAAAATAACGACTCCCACGCGAACTAGTTCTGACGACATTTTGTAGAAAACTGAGATACTCGCAGCTAGCTTGGCTAGCAACTATGATGACACAAGGTTAGTTTACTAGCTTACAAACCCGCACGCTAGCGAGTAGAGAGCAAGGTAGCTCCCCTTTCACTTTTTTCAAAGATTGTTCACAATCTGCTAGTTATCTAGTAGATATGTTTACACTAAGCAAGTTTACTAGCAGATAGTGAATTCGCCGGCTAGTAGCTTGTAAACTCGCTCGATGTAATTGAGGCTTAAGATAGAAGGATTGATTACAGTGCAGCTATTGACGGTATGCCTTTTATCAATAAACAAATTATATTTTGTGTGTTTAGCTTCGTTTCCATCCCTGCGCACATTTGGAGAAAACATTATAAAACAATGCCAGTCGCAGAATGGAATTCTGCACTCAATATCTGGTCGGATGAGGATATTTCAAAACATATGCAGCTCAGACTCTACCCTTCGCTCCCAAGCTGAAAGGCAGGCGATCAATTTTGTTATTCAAGGTAACGGTTTTCAAATTGTTATTAGATTAAACATTCTAGAAATTTAATAGAGATTGTGCAAAGTACGTAGCTTAGCTTTGAATCTATTGAACTTTTTCCGGGCTACTGTCTCAACATAGTTGATGGAGAAATACATACCCCATGCGCCAATATCTCAATATGTGATACAGCACCGCATTACAAAATAATTTAATGTCGTCATACCAGAATGTGTCAATGTCCTCAAAAGGTTAAACAATGCAATATTGTGCTCCATTCATCAGGACTATATCATTCAAACAAATAAATTAGAGCACGACTGCAGATCCCAACAATGTAAAATGTTCGTTTGTTGTTCGTCTGCAGTGTTGCTCAGGAACAATGACGGAAAGCAAGAGGTCCTGGGTTCGAGTCCCAGAAAGTTTTACATTATTGATTAATCCTTTATCGACATGCTTGTATTAGGGGTCCATATCCTTTGCAACCCGCGTTTGCAATTTAAAAAGAATATGCTGTGTCATTTCACAAAACATGATTTTTTTAAATTTTATGGGCTGTGCATTTGAGTTTGTTCACACGTTGTGTTGATGAAAAAAATTATTATTGATTGGAACAACAAATAAAATTTGCAATAATTAGTTTATTTTAGAATAAAATTTTAAAGAATTAGAACATATTAATAAAAATCACAGCATGGTCTGAATTCGTGATAATTTGAAAATTCAAAGCAAATTTTAGGGGTAGGCAGAGAGGACGGACCGCCAAACAACTCGGTCTTGGCACACACTCTTTGCCTCACTCACATTCATACATCGTCTCATACATACTCTTCTATTATTCTGACTTTTGACATGGCCCGTCTCAAGTATCTGATTCACTTGATCGTGCCATGTCTTCCTCGGGCGTCCCCGACTTCTTTTACCATTCACATTTGCATCATATATTCTTTTTACACTACTTTCTTCGTTCATTCGCTCTACGTGCCCAAACCATCTGAGGGTCCCTTTCTTAATTTTGCTCATTATACTTACATCAGCCTTACATTCTTTGCGGATATCCACATTTCTAACACGATCATACATGGTTTTACCACACGTACGTCTCAGGGATCTCATTTCAACAGCATTCAGTTTACTTTCATCCTTCCTCTGCCAGTTCCATGCCTCACTGCCATACATCAGGGTAGGTACCAGGACTCCATTGTGGACTGCTAGCTTCCCTTTTTTTGACAGTTTTTTATTAGCGCCAACGGCATTCAGTCCTCCATTAATGGAGTTTCCGGCATTTACCCTTCTTTCAATATCTCTATCAGCCTTCCCATCTCTCGTAAACATACTACCCAGATAAACAAACTCATCCACCTGCTCCAAGTATTCATCATTCACAACTATGTCGCACACTGTTTTCGCACTCTCTCTTTCAAACACCATGACTTTAGATTTACTTACATTCATCATTAACTCATTCTTCATACATACTTCGTTCATCCTAGATACTAGAGACTGTAGATCTTCCATAGAGTTAGAAATCAGCACCGCATCATCAGCATATAACAGGCAACATACTTTCAGACTATTCAATTTCGCGCCCAATCCCACATCTTTCAATTCTTGCATACAATTATCCATGTATAGATTGAATAACCATGGTGACATTACGCAGCCTTGCTTAACACCTTTTGTGATGTCAAACTACCCCGTAAAATCACCGTTCACCCTAACACATGCAACGCTTCCCTCGTACAGAGACGCAATTGCCTGTATGAGATTTGTATTCACTCCATACTTGGACAACACCTTCCATAGCTTTTTCCTGTCGACTCGGTCGTACGCTTTTTGAAGATCTACAAAGGCGCAGAAAAGTTTCTGGTTTTTCGCCAGAAATTTCTCGGTGAGCATACGCAAGGAGAAAATCTGGTCCATGCATCCCCTCCCACTCATAAAGGCACCTTGCACATCCCATATTTTATCCTTTGTTTCCGTTCTCACCCTTTCAATCAATATTCTTCCATACAGCTTGCCGACAGAACTTAGCAGGCTAATAGCCCTATGATTCCCACATTCCATGCGTGACCCTTTACCTTTGTACAATGGCATGATTACAGCCCTTCTCCAATCTAATGGCGTGTAACCCTCCTCTAAACACTGGTTAAAAAGTTTGCACAACCATGTGAGAATAATATGGCTATCTCCTTTAAAATATTCGGCAGCAATATTGTCGAAACCAACAGCCTTACCATTCTTCATGCATTTAATCGATTTTTTTATTTCATCCATACTGATTTTGATAACATTCACTCTGTCATCGTTCATCCCCGATTCGACGCTGGACTCACTATCACCCGGGTTGCTTTCGAAAACTTCCTCAAAATATTTCATCCATCTTTCTTTTATTTCTTCTTCATTCGTCAACATTCTTCCATCTTTCGATTTTATCACTTTCATTCTTCCGTTCTCTGGGCCACTTCGGGACCTTTTGACTTCCTTCCAAAACAGTTTAATGTTTTCTTGGAAGTGTTTTGTCATTTTTATTCCCTCTTCATCTTCCAGGCGTTTCTTTCGTTCTTTCACTCCAACACTTACTCTTTTCTTGCATCCCTTGTATACTTCTTTCGCTCTATCTCTCTCTTCGCTTGAAGCACTGTCAGTCGCTATCAGACGTAACCAAGCTTTCTTCTTCTCTGAGACCAGTGCTTTGATCTCGTCATCCCACCATGCATCGCCTTTCTTCCTACCTTGCTTACTTATTCCACACACGTCTCTAGCAGATTCGCACAGACTAACCTTTATGTGGTTCCATGTTTCCTCTATGCTTAGACCGTCCATTTCTTTCGCATTCAATCTCATTTCTGCACAATTCTCATACTCACTTCTCACATAATCGTTTTGTAGTTTTTCTATTTTGACTCTTGTTGGAGCTGATACCGTTTTCACTTTAGAGCGCCATCCGCGAAAGAGGTTTACTCTTGATACCACCAGAAAGTGGTCAGTTTCAACCTCAGCCCCTCTGAAAACTCTTGTGTCCTCGGTAACGGCTCTCAACCTAGAATCAATTACTACAAAATCAATTATTGATCTTTCATTTCCTCTTTCCCACGTATATTGATGGATACCTTTATGATCGAAAAAGGTATTCGATACAAACAGGTTCCACTCTAAACATACTTCAAGTATTCTGTTCCCATTTTCATTCGTCCTTTTATCCCCGAACATACCTAAGGCTGAATCAAATCCGTCACGTCCAATTCCCACCCACCCATTCAAATCGCCCGCCATTATAATCCTTTCATTCAAATTTTTTAATCTCATTACGTCGTTCACACCAGTCCAAAAATCATCTTTCACTTCGTTGCTTTCAGAATTAACAGGAGCGTAGCAAATAACAAGAAACACCCTTGTCAACCCAATTTTGAAACGGATCCACATTATTCTCGGACTTACACATTCATACTGTAACATACATTCAACCATTCTGGGAGACAGTAGCGCTGCAACACCCTGACAAGCCCTCTCTGTATCTGGTCTCCCAGACCAGATGACGAGCCTATCGTTGTGCTGCATTGTACCGCTCACTTTTTTCATACTCTCTGTCACACAAAGTACGTCCAAACATTTACTATCCATTGTATCGCATAATTCATTCATCTTTCTGTCCATCCCTCCTCTGATATTCCATGTACCAATTCTACATTGTTCACGTTCCGTCCTCCTCTTTGATTTCATATAAGACCTAACGCACAGCACAGACAACCGAAATATAATTATAATAATACTGTGACTAACGAAACATAACACCATCTACTGGCAATGCCATTACCCAACCTTTATAACCAACGCCATCTGTTAATTTGCATACATATCAAATCCACACCCCCCGCTTGCCATCCCGCAGCCCGCTGCCCGTTTGTGTTGTATAATTCAACCAATTTACACAAAACCTTAACAAATTATATACCTAAAAACCTTCCTCATGAATAACTCTATCTATTGGTGAAAACCGCATGAAAATCCGTTGCGTAGTTTAAAAGATATAAGCGCACAGATAGCGGGAGCGACTTTATACTATGTAATAAATAGAAATTATGATTGAATTTCGAAACATGATTTTTTTCAGTTTTTCCGATTTGTTTTTCGAAATAATTATTAATGAGCTTTCTTATCTGTTTACTAGGTTCAGCCGCCGATTTGTGTAAAACTGCAATGGTGGCTACAGAACATCGTCTTGCCAATCTCCCCATTACACTCGGTCACCATCTTCTGCTGCAAATACATGACGAACTGGTATGGGAAATACCCGACAACAATTTGGAGAAGTTTAAAGGCATGTTCAATTAGGCCATATTATACAGTATTTAGAGGAGGCGTCTACTAATATCTACAGGAATTCCAAAAACTGAACAAATCGGACTAATATCTATGAGAACCAAAGTGCGTACGAATATCTACAGCTCAAACTGCTGACTAATATCTATGAGAACCAAAGTGCGTACGAATATCTACAGCTCAAACTGCTGACTAATATCTATAAGAATCAAAGTGTGGACGAATATCTACAGCACTGGCAGAGATTGGATTTGCAATTATGTATAGCATATTGGAATAACGTAATATTGCATTTGCAGTTTAAAAAACTTAATTTATGTATGTATGTATGTAAAAATCCCAAATATCGGACTATTGGACACATTTAGCTGATTATTAAGGATTTGGGTTTCGTTTTAACAGCTTTCTTTATTTCGAGTGATTCTAAATTATTTAGTCTGTTACCATGACCATTTCTATGTCAGTTAGGTTAGGTAAAGTTAGGTTAGGTTGTGGTGCCGTGTATTTCGAAATAAATAAATATCTTTGTATTGTGACCTCCATGTTTGTTCAATAAATTATTGTCCTCGTAAACAGCAAAATACGTAATATTATGCAAAAACTCCATGTACGTACTTTAAACATTTAAGCCTTTACGTAATTGAAGTAATTTCCTTACAACCTCTTGCTCAGCTGCCCTCTGTAGATATTAGTCCAACCTACGCTCCATTAGATATTAGTCACCACTGGGACCGTCATAGATATTTGTCCGACCTTAGCTCTGTAGATATTAGTCCACACTTTGAAGTTCGTAGATATTAGTCCAACATAAGAGCTGTAGATATTCGTCCGACATACAGGCTGCAGATATTAGTATCTGGAGTCGTGTTTAGATACGTACTTGACTTATGATAAATATAAACTTGTCTGTCGTGACGTGTCAGAATGGTATCGGTTTCATTCATCTAGTATGGTGACGTTTATATTAGTGTGTCGCTATCCGTCGTGATGCGTTATGTCGTGTCGCATCCTAAACTATCTCGATTTTCGTCAGAGCGGTGAAGGTGGGGGGCGCGGGGGCGGCTGCGTCATGACAGATCAGACAAGTGTGCACGGGCCAGTGCTGTGTTGTGATGACTGCTTTGATTCAAAACATCATCAGAAAGCGTCAGAACACGACATATAGATATGAACGCTAGCCATCACGACATGACACGTCAGACAAATGTAAACCCACCATTACTTTAACCAGTGATTCCTGACATTATTTGGAGTAAAACATGTACCTAAATGAAATTTTGGTCTCCGGATGTATTTTTTTAAAAATTTTCTTCAAAATCAAACAAAAAAAAAATCTTCCACATGTCATTACTGGTCACTCTTCTGAGTAAACATCCAACCCCTAACACCCCCTACTGATTTTTTATGTTTTTAGTTGACCAAAAAAGTCACCGGAGACCAAAATTTCATTTACATTTTTACTCCAAATAATGTCAGGAATCACTGATTTTAAAGTAAGTCAAGTACATCTCTAAGGGGCCATCAATAAATTACGTCACACGAATTTCATGATTTTTGACCCCCCCCACCCCCGTCCCTGTCACACATTGTCACCATTGTGAGACCCCCGTTGACATCACATATTTTGCAATTTTGACCCCCCCCCCTTAAGGTGTGACGTAATTTATGGATGGCCCCTTAAAACCAACACAAAACATAAAATAATATTATTTCATCGCTAAAAGAAATTGTGAAAGGGGGAGACTGTTAAAATGTATGCAAAACAATGAGTAGGTATGTTTCAGGATCGAGGAGTGTGGTTCGATCCTCTCTCTACCAACCAGAAATTAAAATTTAAATTAGTTTTTCTCCAACACTCGTTGTTTTCTAATTTGCATTATATTCTAATTCCCTTTGTGCAATTTTTCAAAAGGTGTTTTCATATTAGGGAATGTAGCCATACTACGTGACCCGTTTAGGGGGGGGGGGATCTTCAAAATACCACGCTTGGTCACAATGGGGGGGGGCTTAGGTTTTTATCACATAGTCAATCTAGAAATCTTTTTATATTTTTTCCACTAACTTTTTAATATTTTTTTCACTTGTAATTATAGGTATGCATGCACTCTTGTCGTCACGCAGCAAGCGCCGTATTAATAATGATAAATATAAGCCAAATATTTTTTTTTTAACTTTTTGTTAGCAAGAAATGATTCAAAACCATATTTTTGATTTACTACGTGAAAACTGTAGTGGGAGGGGGGGGGTCTTGGAATATACTACACGTGGTCACTGGGGGGAGGGGGGGGGGGTTAAAAATTGCAAAAAGTGGGTCACGTAGCATGGGTACGTTACCGTGTGTGGTGGACGGCATATATTTATTGAACATTTTGACAGTCAAAATAGTAAAAAATCAACAATTCCAAATTTATTATCAGATTTTTCGATAGAAGTCGAAATGCTTCAAATAAATAATAACTAATCGCTAATTTCGAAATATGTATTTCGTTTTATGCCCATCATCACTACTTATATTTTTTTGCCCATCACTACTTTTTTTTTTTCCTGTATTGCCTGAAGAAATATTTAATTTTGGTATATCATGGGTATATCAGTAATTTTTTAGTAATGGTACAACTCTGCTTATCTTGTCAAGGTTTCTAGCATAGAGCAACTTAACGGACTTATATTGACTGGTCACACTGGTCGTATGATTTTTATTTCCCCCTTTCTACTTATTGCCTTTCTGCTGATATTGCTCAATTTGAATGTTTTTTTTTACCTCCCGTGAATATGTTTTTTAAGGATTCACTACGGTATAATATTTTTATTAACCACCCATTTTGTATTTTTATTTCAGACCTCGTCCAAGAAGTTATGCAGCACAGTGGGGAGTTTTGTGGAGTCCTGTCAGTTCATTTACCAGTTGCCATAAAGGATGGAAAGTCTTGGGGAGAAATGAAATAGCTTTTATTTACGTAAATGTCTATCATTCAATAAATTACATTAAGAATTTAAAAAAAAACTTTTGTGGTCAATAAATAATTACTGTTAGAAAACATCGTTTTTTTTTCGTTTTCTATTCTATAGGGTGGCGCAAAACTACCGATATGGTTTGCATCTTATTGTAATATGTAATAAGATTCAAACCGTATCGGTAGTTTTGCGCCACCCTTTAGTTCGTTTGTATTTAAAAAAAAAATAATTAATTGTGAACCTTAGCAAAGCAATATAAAATCAGTACATCGTTAAAAAAAGTAAGGGGCCGTTCAAGTATTACGTAACGCACTTGGGGGGGGGGGGGGCTTGTGAAACGTTACTGTGCATTACGACGGGGGGGGGGGGGAGGGGGGGGGTTCGAACAACGCATTACGTAACATGTTTTTCTTTATTTAGATTAAAAAAATAGGAAATTAAAATCTTCCAAGTTGGCAATCTTTTTCGTTCTCGAAATCTCTTATTTTATTTATTACCGCAAGCGCGATAAAAACAAGAAAAAAGGTATTTAAACGACTTTCCAGTACTTTGCGCAACTTAATTGTGACTTTCAGGTAAAAATTGTTACTTGGGCGTTACGTAACGTTTAGGGGGGGGGAGGGGGGGTCAAAAATCTTAAAAAATTGCGTTACGTAATACTTGAACGCCCCCTAAGCTAGAGTTGACAGATTTCATGCTTCATGGAAAATGAGTTTTTAAAAATGCTACATCCTTCTCTATTACGTTTGGAAATGTATTATTATTATGAATTAATTTCTGAAAACAAAATATTTTCTCTCAAAGATGTTTGTGAAATCTTTCTTCATATAGCACTCTTTTTAGGGTGAATTGCCTTAAACAAACAAAAAATCTTTCTTTTTAGTTTAGAAAATTATTTTGTTGAATGTAGTACTTTATTTATATTATCGATGTATATTTTTAAAATTGCCCATTTTAAGTACAATATTACCGTTAATGGGTGAAAGCCAAATAAAAAAATATATACCGTATTATACACGTACCGTACATTAGGCTGAAGCGACATTGTATGGAACTTTTTATTTTTGATTTGGGTATTGTAATAGCAGAAAAATGCTTATATCACCCACATTCTCGTAAAAATTCAATATACATGTCTTTCTGTACCCGGCAATCCGTCAGTTTATTAAGAGCGTTTAACCAGCCAGCGAACGAAAATCCACATTTCGTCGAAAGTTGTTCTTCCGATCGTGCAGGGCGGTTACAATGAGAAAGATTGATTATTCTCCGTACCAGCTTTTTAAATTATAACTCAATATCGAATTTATTTCAATCCAAATTAGCTTTAATTTATACCTTCATCCAAAAATGCTGAAAGGCGTGATGATAAAACTATTAAAATAGTGTACTTTTTGTAGTTATTTTTTGATTATAAGTATTTATCATTTTTCAGTAATGTCTAAATTTAATAAGAATGTTAAAAAAATCTGAAATATATTAGTTTGTAAGTCCGCAAATAAATACACAAATGGACCAATTTTCGTCAAGAAACACATGTACGTACATATTTTTTAATGATTTTATTGAAACTAAAATTAAAATTCTAATACATAACTTTGCTAGATAATGTATTGATTTATTTTACTGCATGATTACATTATTTGTAATGGGTGTGGTATAATACAAAAACATTTTTGAAAATTTAACAAATCTGCCAACGACCTATGGAATAACCTTATTATACTAAAAATTAAAAAAGATTCTAAAAATTTATTACATAACTATGCTAGATAAAAGAACAATCTTTCGAAATCCATTTATAATTTTTTGTGGAAAAGAGTCAATACGTCTAAAAACTTTTTTGAAAATGACGTATTTCCGGCTTTCTCTGGTAATGCCCTCTTAATGCAAAAATCATAAATTTCGCCTTTTTTCATGAAATCTGTCAAAAATGTCTGAAAATATTATGTTTTTAAAATTTCAGTTACTTGATTTAATATAAGTACGTCTTATAAAAATCTATTTTTACGGCATGCTTGTATAATTGGATAAATCGAGCGCAGGGAATGTAAATCGGAGAACAGAAAAATAAAAAAAAGTTTACAATCGAAACTGACACTCGAACCCTAGAATCTCTTGCCTTACAGCAGAGGTGGGAACTTTTTTGGCATCGGGGGCCATTTGGATATCTCTGATATCATCCGCAGGCCGCACGTTGATTTTCAAACGCCGGGAGGAGGGTGGGGGGTAGAAATATATTTTTTTAAGTTATGTACACAAATTCTGCAACTAGACACTTGTACTGCTCTTGGAAATCGAAAAGGTTTCCATTGAATTGCATCAGTAGAGAATTTTTATTTTAGCAGAAAATTTCGCGTCTCGAACATTTACATTGTGTTTAGAACACGAGGCAGGTTTTAACAAGATGATATTTTTTGATGCTGCGTAAGAGTCCACAGGCTAAAATAATAGTTACACGAGGAATTTCTCAGAATTTTGCAGAATATGGTGTGCAATGAACTTCACTTGATACATGAGAATGGCTTCCTTTAATGAATCTGCAACTTATATTTGAAGTAAAACTTCTTTATGCACGCTCAACTTTAGGGGTAAGCTGGTGAATGCGTTATGAAAAGTGGTGATTGTTACGAAAAGTGTGATGCGAACGGTAATCGATGCGAACGGTGATCGATGGCGAGGCAAACGGTCGGGCCTTTACGCATGCTTGACTTGGGGAGTGATAAGGATAAGGATGGTCACCCCAAGGTCGTAGGTCACCCCAAGGTCGTAGGTCACCCCGTGGTCATATGTCACCCCTAGGTCATAGGTCACCCCGTTCGCTACGTTCGGTAACTTAGTAGGGATACCTGGGTTCATGGGGCGAGGTTTGTCTTGTAGTTTTACTTCAGTCGTGTGGTCTAAAGCACACTCGTTTTTTTTAAATTTATCGTTATATTCCGAAAAAAAAAGAGATTCCAATATTTGAGATGGTTAAGGCGCTCGGACCCGGTCAAACAAAAGATCCTGGGTTCAAGTACCAGTTGCAACGGTTACCTTTTTATTTTTCTATGACTTGTTCTGTTTCATATTTCGTTTAGATTTATTAGTAGGTATTATCTTTTTCTTCAATGATATGTTACATTGATGGGTATAACGTTCAAAAAGTTATTCCAATAAAGATTTAATAATATATTTATGTAAGTAATTTCAGAGTTTGCTGCCGTCAACTATCTTGGGTCCTGCCGTCAACTATCCCCACCATATACAATTTATTTGCTGAATATTTCGTAATGATAGACCATACTGATTACGAATTCTGACGATATGAAGTTTATTAATAAATAATACAAAATGTGGTAAAGAGAAGTAAATCGTATCATTTTATAACGATTGGAAGGAAGAATTGCCCCGGGCGGCACGTTTAAGGGGCGGCAAAATATCACAATAAATAATAATAATGTCTTGTAAAAATATTAACCCATTTCAATTTATATTTTTGTCGCACCTACGTTTTGGACCGATTGAAATGTGCTCGGAATTTCTCATTACTTATTCTGTGACGAAACCGATAACCGTCAACACGCGAACGTTGTTTTCCATGACTAAGTTTCCACGTTGTATTCTCGAATGCAAGTACGAAGGAAGTTTACTACAATCATCAAAATTATACTGTTGGTTTAATACCTATTACAATGTGTACACAGTTAAAATATTCTTATGTGAAATGTGAATCTTATGTTGACGTAATCAGTCCAGCCTGCTACACTTAAAACTACCTCAGTTTTACGCTTCCTTATTTCCCACCTTCTAAGAAAATTCCTTACATACACCATTTTTTACATACATTATGTATGTGCTGCCAAAATCAAAGAGAAACCATTTTCATGTTCTGAGTGTAGTTTTAATTCGCCGCACACAGATTTAATTTAAACCAGTTTTGTGTTCACAATATAACGATAAATTAAATAACATAGTGTACCGAGTGAAGCTTTGCATTTGAGTTGCATGCCACATGCTGCAAAATTCCGAGAAATTGACTGTTCCGTGTGTAAATATTATTTCGGGACTCTTACGCAGAAGCAATTAGAAGTTAAAGCCTGCCTTATGTGATGAAAGTGCGAAATCCTATTACTTGGATACCATTCTCAATTTCCAAGAGCAGTTATAAATTTGTAGTAGAATTTATAAACATGATTTTTATTGGAAGAATACTCGTCACATGCAGGGGCAGCCCTAGGGCGGTGCGAGCGGTGCAACCGCACAGAGCGCCGTCGTAAGGGGGACGTTGAAAACACCCGACCACTGATCGACTATCTATCGATCGTGCGCTTAAATCGTGTGGTCGGGGCGGGGAGCAAGTAGTGTTGCCAACTTAAGCGATTTTTCGCCATATAGGCTACTCAGGACGAGAATCGGCAACGAAAAAATCTAAAAGGCGACTGGGCCTATTAAGCTACTTCAGAGACAAGTTATTTAAATCAACCGAATCGCAAATAATTGAGAAAAAAAATACCATGCTGTCGTTGAAAGAATTTTCAGCGTAATGGGGACAATCAAAACAATTGCTGAAAAACTGCTCGAAATTTGTGAAGCAGTACCGGACTTATTCGTCTACTCAAATAACAGCTAAGGAAATAGCTCCCCAGGCTGGGATAGATTCTACGCTTAAGCCAGTCCGATCCCGAAGAAAGAAGCGATTATTTGAATATGAAGCTGCAGATGAGACACCAACAAATCCCGAAGAACTGTTTAAAATTAACATCTTTTACCCTATGATAGACACAATCGAAAATGCATTGGTGACTTGGTTTGGACAATTATCTAAATTCAATGATACATGTTCTTTTTTGTATAACGTCAAAATAATTCCTCATAAATCTTCATTAGAAAAAGCCTATGCAGATTTGCAAATCATTTTAACCGAAGGGGAAAATGTGATGTCTCTAGTTGCGAATTGGTGGAAGAACTTTTGAGCCTAAACCCATTACTAAAATATCTTGACTCATCAGAGCCAATGCAAGTTCTTCAACTTATAAAAAAAAATGATTGGCAGGATATATTCCCAAATGTGTGGACAGCGCTTCGGATTTTACTGACCATCCCTGTAACTGTCGTCAAAGGAGAACGAAGCTTCAGTAAATTAAAACGTACTTACATTCGGCTATGTGTCAAGAAAGACTATCAGATCTTGCAATTTTATCAATCGAGAATGATATTGCCCAAGGGTTATGTTATTCTGATTTAATTAAAAAAATTCGCAAGGGCAAAAGCAAGAAAAGTTGTGTTGTAGTGTTTTTATTGATTTCGCAGATTTAATTAAATAAATGTAATCGAACATATATTTTTTAAACGACTTCAAAAAGGAGAAGGTTCTCAATTCGACTATATTTTTTTCATGTTTGTTACCTCAGAACTTTCGACTATGTGAACCGATGTTGATGATTCTTTTTTTATTTGCAAGCTAGTGCTTTCCGTGTGGTTCCATTTCAATTTGGTTCAGTTCTGACAATGGCATCCATAAGAAAATCACTTAAGTCTTAAATTTGCATTAAGTATGTGCGCGACAAACGGACGAATAACTCAATATCACCCCAACCGATTCTGATGATTCTTTTTTATTGGAAAGGATATACTTCAAGGGTAGTTTGATGAGAGTTTGGTTAGGTTCTGATTATGGGATCCATGACAAAGTAACGGAACTCTTCAATTCTTAGGAGCAAATTAACGATACTCGGTCGAATCTTTTATAGGCTATCCGGATCTTTGAGTCACCTACCGTAACGTCGTTATGGTCAAGTAATGTCTGTCTCATATGAGCAGCACGTTTAGTAGGTCTACCCAGACAAATTAGTTTAAGTACTTTTAGTACACTAAAAATAAAAAAAATAAACAAAAATTTTAACAAAGCAAAAAAGCGACTTCAAAAAATGCATTAAAAAGTCAAAAAATAATTTCGTATTCTTCTACAACTTATTAATCAACTAACTTTTTCTACTCATCAATATGTAGGTACGATTGTTATTTTTGGAGTCGGTGTCAGCCAAGGTACCCGGCCCGGTGTGTTCACTTGACAGCTCCCCTCCCACGTGGCCCCGCTCTTGCCTCTCGCTTCGTCTAGTCGCGCGTGCGACACAAGCACATCTCACCTATGACCATGTATATAGTTACAAACCTTGGCTGACACCGACTTTAAAAATAACAATCGTACCTACATATTGATGAGTAGAAAAAGTAAGTTGATTATTAAGTTGTAGAAAAATACGAAATTATTTTTTTAACTTTTTAGTGCATTTTTTTAAGAAGTTTTTTGTTTTGTTAAAATTTTTGTTTTTTCTGATATTATTTCTCATCTGTCCTACTAGGCTCTTCAGTTAAAGTTGCATAACTGCATAGAAAGAGCTCTATTTTTTGTTAGGAAGAGGGGGGGGGGGGGGGGAGCGCCACAAAGAGATTTCGCAACACCTAATAATTTAGCTAGGGCCGCCCCTGGTCACATGAGATGTAAAAATAGTTTATATAGTTTTGATGCAGATTTTGCGGTCAGACAAATCTTTCAGTTAGTTGAGAGTTTGTTTTCAATTTGTTGATGAGCTTTGATGTTTTGTTATTTTTTTGATGAAACGATATATCTTGTTCCCATTATTGTTTTTTTTTTTGAGTTCTTTGGACTTGAAGGACACGTTATTCTTTGGTGGTTTGAAAATGCGCTTTTATCACTGCCACGCATCTTATCTTTTGAATTTTTATCACTTGTGAAGCAATGTCCGATAATTTATGTTGATGAATTTATGGGGGTACTTCCACATTTTTTTTTCTTCCTAAAAAAATTAAGCAAAAAATTACGATCATTATAACATTTTTATTCTATTTTTATGTTGACGAGTAAATTTTCTACAGCGAGTTAAAGTTTCCCATTTTTGAATTACCGCGAAAATGATATTTTGGGGCGTGGCTATCGTGTAACGTCATGAGTAGACGTGTGTCGTTACGCCGTTTTCAAGAAACGTAACGAAACCAGTTTCTTGGTCGGCATAATCTGTTTCGAAACAGGTTATTTTTGTAACTAGTTATTTTCTTAGTTTCAGTTGCACACGAAACTGTATACCTCCACCAACTATAAAGTTACACACGAAACGAAAATAAATTTAAGCACTATCTAAGTGTTTGTAGCTATACAGTGAAATCAACGTACATGAAATTAACTTCCCTTCATACTTTATTCAGGCTTAGGACTGACTGCATTAAATGTTTTTTTATGATTAATTAGTGTTTACTATAATTTTAAACGCATTATTTTTTGCCACCCCAAATGCAAAAAGTTTCCTTTTATAGTAATTAAAGTGAATCTAAAGGTGTTTTTTTTTTAATTATTCGTAATAAGCGTTGACAGTAAGATCGAAAATTTACCGAAAGTACTCAAAATTATACAAAAGTACAACGACGAACTAAAACAAACTAAATTATTTTACTTTAAATTCAAAAAATGGTGGCTCGTTTCCCAGAAACGGAACCCACTCCCGCTTACTCGAAAATGTTCGATTCAAAATCTCGCACGCTCGGCCGGCCGGCAAACGTAACTATGCGAAACGCGAAACGCGGCGAAACTACTCTGGTACTCAATTACTCACATCACACCCAACACAGAAATAACGGAAATAACGCATTTACAAAAATAACTACTTGTGATTTTAGCGAGACTAGTTATTTCCGTTACATGCCGCGTAACTAGTTATTGTAACTAGTCTCGTTAAATAACGCTCACGCCTAGTCATGAGTGCGGATGTGGACTCATGACGTTTTCTTTCGTAATCCTCTAACTAACTAGGGCGTTGCAATACCCTTTGCTGTTCTAACTAACTAGTTTTACGGCTCATTCGGCCTTATAACTATTACCTTCTGAAGGTGATTATTTACTTTACTGAATTTATTTTACATTAATGTCATCGTGAGGAAAAATTCTTTACTGGATAAAAAACCTCACGGTGTTTATGCTGGTTCAGCTGGGCGTAGCTTGTGACCTCACAATCCCATTTACCAACTACGGGCCGTTTTGGTTTTGTCAGTTTTAGATCATTTTTAAAATCAATAATATTGAATGATAACATAACAAACAAACATTTTCAGTATTATTAATAAAATCAGAAAATTTTTCTAAATATTCAGTACATTTTCAACATAATCCCTCGTTTGTGAATATACCTCATAAAATATCTAATTTTCTTGGAGTTTGGAAAAAGCTTTGTTTTTTAAGGATCTTGAAATACATAAGTTAGGTACATATTAAAATTCGTGAGCAAAAAGGTCGTTATATTTTAGGGTTTATATATGTGTATTCTTGTCGTAAAAACAAAAAACTTTTGTTTACTATTAAAGATGGCAAAGTCGAAAAACCTTAATGCTTATTTTAGAAGCAGCAACGTCATTGGAAGCAGCCCCAAAAATTGAAACGAAAAAACGTATGATTTCAACTCAATATAAATCTATCGATTATAAAATACTGCACAGTAAAATGTCATAAATATAAATAATCACACCGGTTTGTTTTCAGTGGAAGTGTGGAAGCTTTTTAAGAGGAAATACCAGCGGCGTTTTTTCCATACAAACGTATTCCCCATTTATCTCTCTGGATTTTGACCCTAGAGGATTTTCGCTGGGTCGGTTCGCGAAGTGAATTTTGGTTTTATGCAATTGAAAATTAAAATGCATTATTTTCCGCCGCCCCAAAGCCAAAAATTTCCTTTTATAGTAAGCGAATCTAAAGTTTTTTTCTAAAAATTATTCGTAATAAGCGTGGCCAGTCCGAACCGATATTTACCGAAAATTATGCTATTCTACTAAGCTATGCCTGTCCCAGAGTAGCGTTATAGAATGCAATTCTATTTTAGGTAAATTTTGGGGATCGCTGGCAACGGTTAATACGCACTTTTTTGAAAAAATCTTTTGATTCACCTTAATTACATTAAAAGACAACTATTTACATTGGGGGAAGTGGAAAATATTTTTGTGTAACATGGTTTGTGATACAAAAGAAAGTGCCCCTTTATAACGCCTACTCGCGTCAAGGCAAGAAAAACATCCCAGTTTTCAAGTAGTTTATCGGCTACGCTAGGTTTGTGCAACATGGTTTGTGATTCTGGCGTACAATCTCACAAGACTAGAGCTAATTTTAATTTTACGTAAATGAAATTTAGAATGAAATATTTTCCACTTCCCCCAATGCAAATAGTTACCTTTTCATGTAATTGGTGAATCAAAAGGTTTTTTTAAAAAAAAGTGCATATTAACCGTTGCCAGCGATCCCCAAAAATTAATCTATTTTATTGTATTTGTCATAGTATGTATTTATTTTTATAAGAACCTACACATTATGCATTTTTATTAGTTCCCAGTATGCAAACGATTGAAATACATTAAACAAATGTTATTTTATTAATACAGTTTCATTTAACTCTTAATTCAACACAGCTAATGATCAAATAGTAACAGAAAGTCCAAAGGTAAAGCAAAAGTCGGTAATATTTTGAAAAACACACAAGAGGAAACAACTACTTCTTCAACGAACAACAAAGTGAATTGCATGTGAATTGACACTGACAGATTGACAGCCGTAAACAGAAAAATGTATCAAATGATCAAATCTATGGAGTCAAAGACACGGGTTACCATATAAAAAAATAAAATTGGTACATTTTTATGTTGGTATCAATATCGGTTGTTTTACATTATCGGTCGAAAATACGCATTTATCGAAACAGTAGATAATTTATCGTGCGCGATCCTCGCATGCGAACAATAAATTATCTACTGAAATGAAAATTGGGTCCCTCAATCACGGCTTATGCCATTTCAAGCAACGTTTCAATTCTGAATGGTGGTCTACCAGGGACCCAATTTTCATTTCAGTAGATAATTGTTCGCATGCGAGGATCGCGCACGATAAATTATCTACTGTTTCGATAAATGCGTATTTTCGACCGTCGTAGATAATGTAAAACAACCGATATTAATACCAACATAAAAATGTACCAATTTTATTTTTTTATATGGTAACCCGTGTCTTTGACTCCATAGATTTGATACATTTTTCTGTTTACGGCTGTCAATCTGTCAATAGTGTCAATCAGTGATGGTATGTCTAGGGAAATTTCCCTAGATCTAGGGGAGAAAAATATTTTTTAGGGAAAAGGGAAATCAGCACAAAATCTAGGGAAATTTCGAACTCTGGCAAAATTTTTATTAAATATGACATAGGTATTACTGGTATAAAAGATTTTTTTTGGAATTCTTATGAATCTTAAATAGTGTTGATGTACTTACAAGCAATGTTATTTTAACCTATCTGCTTGTTAAGGAATAAATACATCCCAAAACACGTAATCGCGTTATACTTTCATAAGACTAAAAATGTCCCGAGCGATCTTACATTTTACAAGCTATATATCTCTCTTTCTCTCATGCAAACATATGTATTTTTCTTTTAACCAGAAAGAGAACGAAATAATGCTTCTTATTGTCTTTGAAATATGAAACCTATCTTGCATAGATATTTTACAATCTCGATCCAAAGTGACGGTTTCAGAATTTAAGCGCAAAACTGAAGCTTCCGGATTGTGAGGTGCGAATATATTGACCCAAGCAGACGGGTTAAACACTGACGACTCAAAATGATATTAGTATCTAAAAAGATAAATGGAGACCTCTGAAAAAAAAAGTTATAAGTTTCAAGTTCCGTTTTTTCGGTAATTGTGGTTGATTTTTATTTTGCAAAGTGATTTTTATTTGGAATTCCGTTTTTAATTCAGTGGTTAGTGTATATATACTTTGAAATTATTATTTCACTTAGAAAAAAATGTTTTATTTGGAAAAGCACAGTATTATAAGTACATCTACTAAGTTCCAATATCTTTCCAATTAATAAACATATAACAGATCAGTGGTTGAGTGGACATCGCGTTTGGGTCCCACTCAGGCGTTCCGTATTCGATTCCTCGGCTGGCTAAGTCCTCCATCACGACTCAAGCAACATTTTCCGTAGTAGGAGATTTTCAAATCTCTCTCTGGTTTCAATCCTGGGATTGGTTTGCAGCAATTTCCTTTAGTTTCCTCTTCCATTCTTCCCTGTCTTGTGCGGCTCTTTTGAGGTCTGCATATGATAAGCAGCGCACGTCCACCAGCAGGTCCTCCAGGTACTCTCGGCGTGGGCGTCCCCTAGAGTTTGTCCCCTCGGTCATACCCTCCATTATGGAATGCAAGAGGCCTTCTTGTCGTATTACATGGCCGATCCATCTTGCACGCCTTTCGGACAAGGTCCTGAGCAGGTGCCTTCCTCCTTCGATTCTTTGGAGAACCTCCTCATTTGTAATGTGGTCTCTCCAGGAAATTCCTAATAGTTTTCTATAGGACCACATCTCAAAGGCCTCTAGTCTCCGTTTATCTCTTTTGGATAGGCACCATGTTTCGCAGCCGTACATCAAGATACTCCATACATAGGTCTTGATGAGGAGTATTCTCAGCTTTAGGTCTATATTATTTGATTCAATTATTTTCGACCTTTTATTGAAAGCAAGCCTAGCCTGATGTATACGGCTGTCGACATCGCTCTTAGACCGACCGTCCCATGTTATTTTGCTCCCGAGATAGACAAACTCCTTGGCGTTCTTTAGTGGAACTCCTGACATCTCTATTCGCATCTGATGTTGCGTTCGGCCTACAGTCAGCAGCTTTGTTTTGTCTTTATTTATCTTCATGTTATAGTTATTTATATAGTTATATTATCAGGTTATTCGTAACCCAGGAATGTTTGGCTTTCTTTAAAAAATATGATAATAATAATAACAGGAATTAATTAATGAATTACACAGTCAGGTGATTTCGTACTTGCGTAAATGTGATTATTTGAATAATTTGACTGCTTATAATGTTATAACATGTACAAAAATTTCAAAGTCCGAAAACTTCACCCCCCCCCCCCCCCCCCCCCCCCCCCGACGCGTGTTTTGATTTGCCCAGGAGGTACCCCCGGAATCTAGGGAAATTCTAGGGAAATTTCACCTCGAAATCTAGGGAAACAATTTTTTTGGGCAGAACATCCCTGGTGTCAATTCACTTTGTTGTTCGTTGAAGAAGTAGTTGATGAGTAGTTGTTTCCTCTTGCGTGTTTTTCAAAATATTATCGACTTTTGCTTTACCTTTGGACTTTCTGTTACTATTTGATCATTAGCTGTGTTGAATTAAGAGTTAAATGAAACTGTATTAATAAAATAACATTTGTTTAATGTATTTTAATCGTTTGCATACTGGGAACTAATAAAAATGCATAATGTGTAGGTTCTTATAAAAATAAATACACACTATGACAAATACAATAAAATAGAATTGCATTCTATAACGCTACTCTGGGACAGGCATAGCTTCGTAGAATAGCATAATTTACAAATTAAACAAAAATACAATAAAATAGTATACTGATTACTCAACTTTTAAACTTATTATTGTATAGTTTTATATTTTATTGTCAAAAATTGTAATACATTGTAAAAAGGATTTTGTAATAAATAAATATTTCTTTTAATTATTACCAAATTTCCTGAGTTATTTGATATCAAATATTGCATTGTAACACACACACATGCTTACTAAAATGCATCGTACCACTGTGTTGGAATGGAAGTAAAGTAATGCTACGTCCAGACTGAAGCCAACCTTCCAACTCCGAACTTAGTTCGAAGTTGGAAGGTTGGCCGATCGTGTGGTCGCTGCGGCCAACCCTCCAACCCCGAATTCCGTACTCCAAAATGGCGGACATGGAACAGCTGTAGCTACGCTGTACCTTTTTCAGTTGCCTATAATTATTACGTACGTATAATCATTATACTTGTATACACGACATGTTTTCAAACAATTGTTATACCACTCTCCGTAATAATATCGTCATTTTAATAGTATGCGGCACGCTGGTTCGTGTGAGTTGGCCGTCGGGATCGCCTCGAAGGCGATCCCGGGCCAACTCGAACTCCAACCTTCCAACTCGAACTTCCAACGCACGAACACCCCTCCACACGATCGTCCAAACGTTTAAAGTTGGAACGTTGGCCGCAGTGTGGGCTTACCATAAGGTGAAACCGTACAAGTGACACTTTTTGACAGTTGAACTACTGCTAAAACCAATAGTCTAAAGCAAGGATCATACTGAGCAGACGCAACGCCACGCAACGTTCCTGTACCGTTCACACTGGCCAGACGTACGTACGCGTCGCTGTGACCACGTGACAAGGGGTCTGTGGTTGTGCGCAGGCGCGTTTGATTTGACACATTTGACATTTATTTTTTAGGTTATGTTTATGTGATTCTCTTAGCAGATGACAGCTTTGCCATATCTTGAAAGTGAATTTGAAGATGATTTGCTACGATTATTATTGTTAAATCAATATTCTCGTAAAAAGAAAAAAAGTGAGAAGTATTTGGGTCCACAACATTAACAAACAAAGACAAATGTTTGGAGAGTTCCATACTTTAGTAAAGGAACTAGAATCTGATGACGGACGATTCTTCATGTACTTCCGTATGAGTAAAGTGGTATTTGAAGAGCTTCACAGCATAATTGAATTATTGAATATGACATAAAAAAAGAAAACACACATCTTCGAAAGTCAATTGGGACCAGAGAAAGATCTAAAGTTTGATTGACATTCATTATAGGGGTATAATATTGAAAATCATGCCATAAATGGCTGAAATTTCTTCCTAAGTTGCACTGCGTATGCAGAATCTCTATAATCCTGTAATTTGATTTTATAAATAACTTCGTGCCGTCTAAAAGCTTCAATAAACTGTTCGTCATCCATTTTTTAATAATATCTGTCAAAAAAACAACCATAGATATAGCGAAACAACGTTAGATGCTCAGATAACACCAAAAAGATGTAAAATCATCTCGTAGTAGGCGTGACCATACCCCCTCCACCTTCCACATGGCCCACGCCGATCTGGCTGCGGCAGGTCCGCGTAGCGTAGGGGGCGTCGGTTTGCATTGCGTGGGGCTAGTATGTTTCTAAAGCACCCGTTTCCATAGAAAATGTGTGGATGGTAAGCAGTCCAGATATGGAAATGGTGACGTCTACCCACGTGGCGTGGCGTTGCGTGGGCTCAGTGTGGCCTTACCTTAATTATCTACTGCTTTGTAATAGATAATTCTATTAGAAATTCCAAAATACGCTTTACATCGAAAATTAGTAGATAATTACTAGATGATAGAAAAACCATAGACAAAGTACATAATTATCGCATGCGAGCTATTATCTACTGAAATGAAAATTGGGTCCCTGGGCGATACTTAAGAGTATCTTCCAATCCTGGAACGTGCCGCAAATATACTTTATATTATTTTAAAGAAAAAAATTGTGAAATCACACAATTTAATTTTGGATTCGATCCCCCGACCTTCGGTTTGCGAGTCAAGAGCCTTAATTACGTCAATTTTTCTTTCCATAAGATCTTTCCACAAAGTATCGGAAGACTTAAAAAAATCTTTCAATTCCTTCCCCTCCCTCCAATTTTCTTACTTTTTCTTTACGGAAGAACCTTCTACAAAGTATTAGAAAACTTTAAAAAAATATATTAATGAAATAGGTAAAGTGGTTCTGAAGTTATAGCGTGACCAAGGGAAACAGGGATTCATTTGTAGAAATCCATCTGATTTTTCTACAAATTAAACACAAAAACAATAATTAAAAACGTAGAAATGCATCTGATTTTTCTTTTAAATTAATGTAAATATTGTTTACATTACAAAAAAACAATTAATTATTATTTTATATTAATTTTATCTAATTTATAGAAATGTTTCAAATTTTGAAAAAAATCTGTTCTTTTATATCGAAGAACGCTAACTATTAATGTACATTGGGTCCTATTTTATGATTCTGCGATTGTTTCGAAAATGTAATTAATTTCAAGAAATGGCCAAGATCACCTAAATGAGTGATAGCCAAATAAATAATTAAAAAAATATATAAGTCCATGAGTTGTCTACGCTAAAAAAATATCAATTCGCATACTCGCCGCCAGCACGTAGATTATTGAAGCTTGCTTCAAGCGTCCTCGCATAAATAAACCAGGTAGGGGGTTAGTATATTTATGCTCGGTAGACTGTCATGTCAAAACATGGTCAAAACGCTTGGCTCAAACGAAAACTACGCGCAGTGTTGCCAGCTTAACAAAAAACTACGTGCTTGAAAGAAATTGCTATTGATAGTGTCGCCAGTGTCGGAATCTCTTTAAAATAGCGAAAATAATTTAAGAAAAAAAATCGCATGGTGTTTTAGCCGGCTTGCCTCCCGTACGGTCAGAAATTCTCGTTTAATCAATTATTACGAGAGAAAATCGTTAAAATGATTTTTATGAGAAGTGCATGTTCAATAATTAAGGTACTTACCAAATTTTGAAGTACATTTCGACAGATTTCATTTCATTCATTTCAGATATGTTTATATATTTTTAAGAATTTTTACGAGGATTTGGATGATGGAAGGCATCTCTTCATATTTTCGATATCGCTGCTGTACAAACATATAGTGTGTCAAATAAGAATAGAAAATATAAAAAACTGGAACTACTAAATTTGTAGACTGGCAACAACAATTTAACTGTCAAATATTTGTTTGAAGTGCAATGACACTGAATGTATAGAACACAGTAAACCACATTTTAAAAAACATTTTTTCTTTACGACACAAATTTGATTAAAAGGTGATTTATAAAGCGATTTGCTTTAATTTAATTTAACATAAATTTGAATTTAACAATAGATAGGAAGGAAGAATCACTAATGGTGAGTTTAGTTGCACTACTTTTAGATCTGAATGAGTTAAATATATTCAGATTTAAAATTAGAGATATGATCTAAAGCCCAGGCAACGCTAGGTACTTTATCTAGTATTAAATAAATGAGAGCAATTTCTAAACTGTGCTTTATATTTTATTACATTATAGTTATTCTTCATGATGTTAACCCAAAATTGCAAAAGTATAATAATAATATACGTATATGCAATTCTAATTTTGAGATCGGCGGGTATCTTATTTTTTTTTTACAGTGAATACCGCACAAGAATCTCAACTGCTCCCGTCTGGAGCCAGTGAGACTATGGCATCCCCAATTGGGGTATGTTGTGAGGCTGAAGGTAGTGGGGAGGGGAAGGAGGTGGGGAAAAGGAAGGTTGGGAAGTACCTGGCTATTCAGATCTGGTCACTAAACACGGCTAAAGCCATTTTCAAGCAACGTTTTCAATTCTGAATGGTGGTCTTACACCAGGGCGATACTGATAGTATCTTCCACTCTGGAACATGCCGCAAATATACTATACATTATTTTAAATGAATTAATTGTGAAAACACAAATTAATCAAATAAAATTTATTTGCGCATGTCGGGTTCGAACCCGCGACCTCCGGATTGTGAGTCAAGAGTCTTACCCACTGGACCACGGAGGTCGTCAAAATCGACTCCAGATACTAATATCTACAGCCTGTATGTCGGACGAATATCTACAGCTCCTATGTTGAATTAATATCTACGAACTTCAGAGTGTTGACTAATATCTACAGAGCGTAGGTTGAACTAATATCTACAGAGCGTAGGTTGGACTAATCAGCTAAATGTGTCCAATAGTCCAATATCAGGGATTTTTACATACATACTTACATAAATTAAGTTTTTTAAACTGCATGCGCAATATTACGTTATTCCAATATGCTATACATAATTGCAAATCCAACCTCTGCCAGTGCTGTAGATATTCGTCAACACTTTGGTTCCCATAGATATTAGTTCGATTTTTTCAGTTTTTGGAATTCCTGTAGTTATTAGTAGACGCCTCCGTCAAAATCTACACTGCAATGAAAAAAAAAATTTTCTACTATTATGCCTTTTTAATTTTTTATAAAAATGTTGGTTACACAGCTTTACTCTAGCACCATGAGTTATGTGTTTAGTATTGCCATTTGATCAACAGTGACGCCCTCGTATATTTTCTACTCTTATTTGACAAGCGTACCATCTTGCGTAAGTAGGTACCGCTGGCCCAAGTAGGAACCAAAATTAATGTTGCCATACTTTCTCACATTCTCACAGCATTTTGAATTTTGACGGCACCAAAATATAACGGACGATAGTCGAAAACGAATAGCATTTTGAAATTGCGGAGCCGCCTTTACCGAAGCTGAAATGGCGAATGACTTTGATATTTTTAGTGAGGGTTTAATGAAAGGAACGGATGAGATATATTCTCAATATAATGACGATGTTGAGGTAAGTTTGTTTTCAATGACGAACACTTAAGTTTCTTTTGGTCACTTGACAAATTGTAAAGCGCCTTTGGTGGGTTTCCAAGAACGGCGCTATAGAAGTATCCCTTTATTATTGTCACGAAACGATACTTTTGTGCATGTTTATATTAAACTATGTTACTAAAACCTATTTATAAAATTTCAGAAAGTATTTACCAAATTGGCACTTTTTCAAGATGCATTGATTGATAAGTTCAAGAGTTTGAAAGCTAAGTATGCCAATACGAAAATTAAACCCAATCAAAAGAGAAAATTGGACGGAATCAATGAAGAGGAAGATGAAGGTTTGTTAAATATTATATTGCATTTGCATGAAATTCTTGAAATGTCAAACCACAGCATCTTTCAAGCAGCTGTCTGCAGCTGTCTACAGCAGTTCAATGCCAACTCAGAATCAACTCAACTCAACACCTCGTTGAAAAGTCACGAAAAAAAAAATTAAAGCCTAATACAACCCATAACCTAACCTAACCTATTTTATTAATTTTATACAAAACCGGGACCAGCTCATTTTACACTAAAAAAAATAAATTTTTACGCCAGTAGATAGGTAATAATTAGATGTAATTAATTCCGTGAGCGGAAATTGAAAAAAATGTACACTATCGTTAATTTCTTAAATTTAAAAATACGAAAATGTCATTTTTCAAAGTGCAAAAGCGGTAATATGCACTTTTTCACGAAAAAACACTTTGCAGAAGTTGAATAATTGTTAGAATTACGTATTTCGGAAACTTTTTGCATTGGGGGAGGCGGTAAATGATGCATTTTAAATTTCAATTGCGTAAAATCAAAATTCACTTCGCGTCTTCGAAACTGACATGGCGATCTGTCACACAAGCCCGCTAGACAAACCCTGCGTAGCCAGACAAACTATTTAAAAACGTAGGCTGTTTTTTAAAGTTAAGATAATATTCACAAGCCCGCTATACAAACCCTGCGTAGCCAGACAAACCATTTAAAAACGTAGGCTGTTTTTTAAAGTAAAGATAACAACATGGAGGTCATTGAAAAATGACATTTTCGTATTTTTAAATTTAAGAAATTGACGATAATATACATTATTTTCAATTTCCGCTCACGGAATTAATTACATCTAATTATTACCTATCTACTGGGGTATATATTTATTTATTTTTGTCCAAAATGAGCTGGTCCCGGCTTTGTATAAATTTACCCCTATTTTTAATATATTTTTTGGTAAATATGCAGTTAGTCCACCTCTCGAATAATACGGAATAGACAATCAAATATGACATTTGTCATAAGTACCTACCAATCTTATAAAACAAATTCTCTAAAATAAACTCTCATGTCATCATAATTTTAAAAAACATCCCTGGTTTTGAATGGTTCGTCTGGCAAAGCAGGGTTTGTCTAGCGGGTTTGTGTAATTATTCTAATACATTTCTTTCCATGTTCTACTGTTATAAATACAGGTACAAACTTTCTATGATTGGCAGCATTGATTGATTGTCTATGAAATGTTAAAATAAAAACGATGAATTAACAATGGCCTTACCGCGTGAGTGAATTAATTTTAACAAAATTAAAATGTTAAATGCATATTTTTTGCTTGTTTTTTGGTCTCCCTCGACATAAATACTCACTTTTCATAATAATAAAGCTAAATCTAACTGTTTGAATAAAAAACATTCCGTATTAACGAGTAAGCGGTTCAATGCATAAACAATATATTTTTTAATCTTTTTGACTTTTCAAAGGAGGTTCTGAGTTGATTTCATTCTGAGTTGTCAAGACAACTCAATTCAACTCAACTCAATAACTATATTCTAGCTTCAACTAGCTATCACCATATTCTGTCTGTAGGCAGAACATTTCCGCTTTGCATTATCCAAATAAATGGAATATTTGTGAACACTATTTTTAAAAGATGATGAAATACGCTTTCAAATACTATTGTTAGAAATAACTGTGTATTTTTTTAAATTTAAAATCTGGAATGCAAGCTAAGTTTTATAAATGGCACATTTCTTTTTTTCTAACTAAAGTTACTGGTGATGAAAACAAATATATAGTGTCCGACCGAAACTAATTTTTACGGCCGAAACCGAAACTGAGTTTCGGCATAGTAGGTATTACATATTTGAACATTATTAAGAAATAACAGCTACGCGATTTGAGCTAATATTTATCAAAAACACTTTTTTCTATGTTACATGCTTTGAATATTGGAAAACAAAAAATGGCAAAAAGATTGTTTATATTTTCTTAAGGATTACAAAAATTTTTAATGAAATTGTACGATTTTATTGAGATATCGTAAAAAATGTGGATCTTGGGTACCTTGGCTGGCTGGGTTAAGAACCAAATTATTTCTTCTAAACTCTGGTCATTTTGTATGGCACTCTTTTTAATGAACTACAATATAATTAAAATTAAAAAGTACCATCCTGCCTACAATAACAAAATATTTTTAAAGCAAATAATACTTATGTGAATATAATGAAAATAAAAAGTGTTTTCTCTCAAACTAAATGAAGAGCTTCATTCTTCATTGTACTAGTATAACTATTAATAATTTTAATGGTAATCAGTATTCATAATTAAACAATCTAATATTATAAGTGAGAAACAATAATTTATCAACATTTTCGCCTCGCAAAATGCTTCTCCTGTCTGAATAAATGTGACCAGCAGCACTAAATAGTTGTTTACTGGAAACACTCGTCGGTGGAGCCGATAAGAATTTCAGTGCAACCTTTCTCAAAGACAGAAATGGACTAGTATTCCAGTAAGAATAAATATCTGCGTTTCTTTGTAACCTTGACTCTGACAGGTAGACTTGAATAGTTTGCTTAACTTGTGATAAGCAATCACGATTATCCACATCAGAATTCTCTTCCATTAAATGACAAGTAGATTTGTCATGGGCGTCCCATAGCCCATCTCCTTTTTCAGAGGACGTGATTCTAGATGAACAGGAGGGTTGTGGGTCCCCAGAATGACAGCTTTCGTTTATTAACGACGTTCTTGCGCATCTTCAAATGGTTTTCTATTTCCATTGTGGGCAATATCAACTTCATCAGAATTCACATATGTGTTTTTAAATCTGGGGTCCAGTAATGTTGACGTAATTAGAGCAGGATGTCCTTTGACGTATGCAAATCGTTGATTCATGGATACATGCAACCGTGTTTTCATGTTTCTCATTACTTCTCATTACATTCAATTTGGGAGGCGGGAATGGGTACCGCCGCCCCGGGAACCTTTATTGGATAACCAACACCTCTGCCATAGGTCACCCCAAGTGGTTCGCTACGTTTGGTGATTTAGTAGGGGTGCCCGGGTTCATGGGGTGAGGTTTGTCTAGGTCTTGAAGGCGGATGACCAGGACATACTGAACCCCAGATTCCTACCCACCCCTTAAACCCTTTTCCTTCCCAGAACTCTCCTCTCCTTCCTTTCCTTAAAAAAACCCTCCACACAGCATCCCCAAAGATGACATAGGCCCTGAGGGAAATTATTTTCCTCAGGGCCTCCTGTGTGGAGCTCATGTAAAAAAAAAAAAAAAAACTTATTATAAGCAATAATTATCAGCCTGAAACACTCATCCACATTGAAAAATCTTCCGAGAAAAGATACATGACGCCAACGGGACTTGAACCCGTGTCCTCTCGATTGCCGGTCGATTGCTCTGACCACTGAGCTATGGCGGCTTATCTCAGTGGTCAGAGCAATCGACCGGCAATCGAGAGGACACGGGTTCAAGTCCCGTTGGCGTCATGTATCTTTTCTCGGAAGATTTTTCAATGTGGATGAGTGTTTCAGGCTGATAATTATTGCTTATAATAATTGTTACCCTTTGTGCTATGCATAAAAAATCTTGTCTTAAAAACGTTAGTTTTACAATTAAAAATAATAAAAAAAAAAAAAACTTCACTTTCATTTTCGTCTCTAGTTTGCAGCTTTCTATTTAATAATGATATCAAAGGAAATAGCAACAGATATACACGCGTTATCAAATGACAAATCGAGTGTAGCTTCATAAAAAAACTTTAGCACATTAGTAAGATTCTTCATTAGTTCTCAGTCAGAAGGAAAAAGAATGTCAATACGGCCGTGTTCCAAGCTGTATAAATTTATGGCGGTTTTTTGTTCCAATAATGTTTCTAACATGTTCTAAGTACTGTTCCATCTTACTTTAATATCCTGAATTAAAGAATATGTTGGTAATCCGCATTGTTTTTGACATTCTATCAACTTTCTAGAATCCTGTTTGCTTCATTTAAAATGCCCTACTATTTGTCTGCAAGTTTTAATGACTGTTTGGTGCTCTTCCTCTGAAAACAATGCATCTTTGATTACCAACTGTAATGTGTGTGACATGCAGCCTAAAGATTCAAATTGACCACGCATAGCACTAATCATATTTCTTGCGTCATGCAAGAGAAGAAATAGTTTATCACTGTTATTCCATTTATTTATCATTTCTCGTAGTTTTTCTTCAATATACAATCCGGTGTGGTCGTTTTCGAGTACTTGTGTATAACTTTTGTGTTTGTCCAGTCCATATTTCATAGGTGGCTCGCAATTCAGTGCACCGAACATGTCCGATCGCAGAAATAAACCTCCCGAATTCAGATACTAAGCCGAAACTCGTTTTTTGGCCGAAACCGAAAGTTCGGTCGGACACTACAAATATATATTGTAGCTCAATACAAATGACTATCCTATCAAAACTGTGCTTTCAAAAATTTCCCATTTTTCCAAAAAAGAAATTTCCTCACTTATTCGAATAAGAATCTGACATTGTTCCATTCCTTCTCACCTTTTTCAAATTCACGTCCTTGACTCCCCAGATTGTACATTCTGTGTCTAGATGTGGGAACTTTGGATCACATATTTTTTGGTTGTCCCTCTCTAAATAAATATCCTCTCGTCTATCAAGCGTTATCTAAAATTGCTTCCCCTTCATTCAATGTTTCATCTCTTCTAGGTCTGAACTCGACTCTAATCTTCCATATTATTCTGAAATTTGCTCATTTAAATAAAATTGATATATAAATTCACCTTTCCTTTCTCTATAATTTTAAATGATGGCGCAGAACACCCTTGAAGGGTGAAAGCGAGAAAAAAAGATGTTTACATTTTAACTCCTTTGTGGTTAACTTTTTAAATTTGAACACATAGCATTGTGTTTTCTCTTTCCAATACCGTTTAGATCATATTTCTCACTATGCTAGTAAGGGAGAACAACGATTTCTATGAGTTGTTCTGAAAAGCAAACAAATTAGCCTGAGTGGTTATACAAAACCATTGGAAACTGCCCCAATTCGGTTTAAAATTAACTCTTATTCATTTTGATGTTATAATTATTTTGTTGAGATTTATTTTTATTTTCTAACCCTAATATTCACTAAAATCAAACTATCATAATAAAAATATGCTTTAAGAAAGCGAAATGCGAAGGTCCTGGGTTCGAGCCCCAGATGTGACTGTATCTTTTTCTGATTTTTCTGTTTTCAGATTTTCGATTGAGTTTCGCTAGTATTGTCTTCATTTAATTAAATATGATAATAGGCTTTGTTTTATGCTTTGATAAAGCCCCAATATGTATACTGAGATTCTGATACAAATTCGAATGAAAGTATCATGTATTTGAGTAAAATTTCCATACTTTGCTTACTTCTCTCGCAAATTATTTAACTAATTCTTAGTTTTAACTTAATTACTGTAAAAAAACAACTATTTATGTCAGTGGGAGATGGTAAAAGCTGCACAGTTCTAACTTTTTTCAAAGTTTCAAATTGAAATTTCCTGTGTTTTGACACCATGTTCGATCTTGTTAGTATTTTTTAAAATCATTTTTAGTTTGATGCAACGTTTGCCGGAATGTTCCGCTTCAAACTAAGAACCTGGAAACCTACATTGTGCATTGTTTCCAAACCCCCCCTGACTTAGTCGTTCTGTTTGTTTTTTGTAGATGGCTCCAAGAAGCGACTCTGCCCCTTCAACGAAATGGCCACCATTCCATTTCCAGAAAAAATTCCCGCCCTTGAGAAGCCCCAACACTCCACTCCCAACAAAGACATTGAGATTCCTGAGGGAGACATCAGTGCCATCATCGCAGACAAACCCCGCACCAAGAGATGTGCATCCGTGATGGCTTCTGCCTTGAATAATAAATTGGTGAGTTATCCTCCTAACATCCAACATGGAATACAGTAGTCTCTGCAATCTGAACCCACAATATTGTGAACCTCCATACCATACCATCATACCACCGGGTGACGGTGTGGAAACACAAAACGTTAACCATTGAAGATAAAAATGTTATAATGCGATTTAGACACTGACTCCAGCAAAACAAATACTATTCACAATTAGTATCCTCACATATAGCACCATGCTAATTGCGGTGGGGAACTTTATCAAGTATCAACTCAAAAATAATTTTATTGTTTTATAGTTAAATGAGAAACTGAAGGACAAAATGCGAAGGCCCAGTTCCAGGAAGACAAGCCAACAAGACTTACTCCTGGACAAGCTTCCGTACGTTCTGCTGAACAACACGCTGAAGCAGAATGTGCTCTCCCTGCCCAAGAAGAACTCCATAGTCAAGAATGGCGTACACATGATGATGGAGACATCCAATGTGGATATTGTTATTAGTGTCAATGAACAGGATAAAGAAAATGAGGTGCCAGAAACTGCCAACATAACTGTTGAAAATGGTAATATATTTATTAATTTGCTTTTTTTTCACATATATTGCATTGGTGCATTGCGGCACCCTTTCTATGTTTCTACCTACATACAAACCGCAAATTTTCATTGGCTCCGCCGCCTTGATAGTCGGTGCAGTTTTGTTGTAGCTCTGCGACGATCGGCACGCTTCCAAGACATAATTCCCCTTTGGTTTTATTATCTAAGTCAGCGGTTTTCAACCTTTTTGAGCCTGCGTACCCCTTGACTCTTACTTCAAATTTGTTGTACCCCATACCCTCTATCTATCTTGTGTACATACGTAATGAAAGAATGTTTCATTTGTAATTTTTTAATACTTTAATTATTACATGAATTTAACAATAATTTCACACAAATACAATTACAATTAATGCAATTTTATACAGAGTGTAACACGACTTCAGGCATTTTTAACCTGTCATCCCACAAGCCAAATTGAAAAAATTTGGTTCCATGTCTTTTTCCACAATAAAAAAATTCATGCTCTCCATACACAACTTCAAACTCACGATGTCTATTGAGAGGATGAATTTTTTTAAACTCAAAAATTTTTGTAGAAAAAAAAGTTTTTCATGTTTCAGTAGTTTCTAGATTACAGTGAAACCTCTATCTATCGTTCCTCGAATAATCGTTTTCCCGTATGTGTCGTTATTTCTTGTAGTCCCGAATTAATTTCATATAAAACACGCAAAATTAGATCGCATTCATCGTTTCTCTTTACCGCATTGATCGTTTAATTTGTTGGCCGCCGTTTCTGACATGTTAGTGCTAAATTAGGTACTTGCCAACCTACTGTTAGGTCCGTTCATCATTTATGGGTCCATATTCATGACGGGTCCGTTAATTGTCGTTAGGCATTCAGGCAGAGCAGTGCGCGTGTTAAGGTTATCTTTTTACGATCTAGTTTTTGAGCCCTTTAACCATAAAAATGAACCGTCCAGTGAAAAAAGTGCGCACTCTCCAAGAAAGACTAAAAATTGTCGAGGAAGTGGAAAAAAATCCAACAATCATGTGCCATAAACATTCCGATTGATGGAAGCAGCAAGCAGATTTCCTACAGCAATAAAAAAAGCCAAAAACAAATGACGATGAAAGATTATTTACAGCACAAAGTGTAATTTTTTTGTCTCCATGCAGCTTCCTTTTTTAAATTTTTTTACAATATTTTTTATTTAAACAAATTGATTTATAACTGAAACGTGTTTCTTTTTTAGAATATGTATGCATATAGGTACACATTAAACCTTTTAATATTAACGTGTTTTTTCTATATTCCCGCAATCATTGTTTTCCCGTATCCATTGTTTTTTTCAATAGGTCCCTTCAAAAACGATAGATGGAGGTTTCACTGTATCTGTTACACCCTGCCTGTATAATCAATCATACAATGTTAGCATACAGTCAATGTGACCCTTGAGCTTGCTTTGCAGAGCTAAGTTTTAAAAAGTTTGACTCAATTTTACATAGGTAGAGCCTCAAGACTGGTTTAGCATTCAGGCGATTGCGATATTTATTTGAAAATGCATTTTCACACAAATATGTTTGTGAACGGTATTAATATTTTTAAGGCTACAGCTGCTATTGTGGAGTATTCCTTCGAAACTTCGAGCCAGAAACCTATCAGAGACATTTTTTCAAAATAAGTTTTGTGCTCAAAAGTGGTTGATATCTCGCACAGATTTTCCACTTCTTTTATTACTAGGTTCGTTGACATTGTTACATCATTTCTGAAAGGGTTTCGCACCCAGTGCATTTCTTTACTAATTTTTGGGAAAAATTCCCGAAATGTTATTTTTAGAGATGCCAAAAAGTTAAATGATACTGATTTGAACATTTCTCAATTTCCAAGTCACAAGTTCGCTGAGCAAATTATGGAGGCATTCATTAATTTTTCAATTTGGGAGGCGAGAATGGGTGCCGCCGCCCGGGAACCATTTGGATAACCAACACCTCTGCCATAGGTCATCCCAAGTGGTTCGCTACGTTTGGTGACTTAGCAGGGGTGCCCGGGTTAAAGGGGTGAGGTTTGTCCAGGTCTTGGCGGTGGATGCATCTGCCCATCTGCTGCGTGGCAGGCCGGATCAAGAGAGACTGATTGATGGAGGCTTTTTGACCTTTTCAGCTGGACTCTCATGACCCATCGTCTTACACCGCAGTTGGAGAGATGGATTCATTCGTCCGTCACTCCTATACACTCTAACTCCCAGATGCCTACCCACCCCTCATACCCTTTTCCTTCCCAGAACAGAACTATCCTTCCCTTCCTTAAAAAGACCCTCCACACAGCATCCCCTAAGATGACATAGACCCTGAAGGAAATTATTTTCCTAAGGGCCTCCTGTGTGGTTTTGAGTGGAAAATATTCATGGATCTATCTTTTTCAGCATTGCCTTAATAAAATCTCCATCAGCAAATACTGTGATGGTGTCTCCTTGAAGAGACAAATTTAATTTAAATTTGTTGAAATACGTCAGTCATATGTGCCTAATTCTGTAGCCCTGTGGGATCATGCATTTTTGATGAGAGATGAATTTGGCAGCCACCTCTGTCTTGAGCCCAAAATACCTAAAAAAAAACCTTGACTCTGCAGAAACGAGCGGTCCGTTTGATAGATTCTCCTAACTTAACAAACGGATTGCAATCTTTAGAGCACAGGCGCCAGGTGGGAATGTTGTCCTTGTTCTACCGGTTTTAGAATGGAAGATGCTCCGAGGAACTAGCGTCATTGATTCCCTCGGCACCGAACACGCGCCCAACATTTGTACATGGGTGACATTAGTCACATGAGAATGGGTCGTTTTTACGACTCCTGTTTTTACTGTTTCCTAAGCATGTTTTTCTTTGTGGCTTTCTTTCAGTAAAATTGGGCATGAAGAGTGATATAACAATAACACTGGCATCTCCTGTAGTAACGTCCAACCGCTCCACACGTTCCGCCGCAGCTAACAACACACTTGATGTCTCCAAGCAGAAGGAGTTAGAGGCCGACAGTTCATCCATCATGCCGCCACCCATGATGCCACTTATTAAACCCAGTAAGAGGACATCATATTTTATTTTTTGTTTGGTTTTTTTAAATCTGAAGGGTGATTTTGTATCTTTTGCGACAAACCCGTGTTAAATCGGCCGAATATATAATCGACAAAATTGTACAGTTTTATGCGATATTCCGTATCGCGCTAATAAGCTTGCATTAAGACACCAACTCTTAAAAGTAGTTACCCTAAAGCAGTGGTTCCCAACCGGTGGTCCATGGACCACAGGTGGTCTGCGAGATCTAAAATGTGGCAAGCGAAACATTTGTTCATTTTACTACAAAACCGAATTGAAATGTATCCAAAACAGTGGCGGACTAAGCCCGTCAGAGGCCCGGGGCGGCAAAGCTGAATGAGGCCCCCCCCCTAGTTTAAAAAGTTGATGTAATTTTACAAGATTTTTATTCAGTTTACACGGGCCTCTGGTCCTGGGGGACCTACAAGCGCCTCCGTGTTCCCTTGATCAAATCCTAAACAAGACTTTAAGGCACCAGGGCACTGTAAAAAAAATGTCGTATTTTTTTTTTCATTTTCTAAAATATGTATTTGTTAATAATGCTATCACCTAAAGTTTCAAGGAAATTCTAAGAAAATTTAAAGAAAGTTTTAAACAGTTTGTATGATGAATTATCCTTCAGCAAAAATTTCAACGCGTTTTTCTCGAAACTACGTTTTTCAACCTGGTTGACAACATATTAGAAAAACTATACATCTTATTTGCATTCACCATGCACCAAGTCTAATCGGTAATCCAGTCACTATAGCCATTACAGTATTATCCATAAGACGTTTAGGCAACTGCCTAGGGGCCCCGCATTGGGTAGGGGTCTCTAGGGTAAAGGGCCCGAGACGTACATTACCTAGGGGCCCCGACATGTTTTAGCAGACCCTGGCAGGCTCATTTTGTCCATAAGACGTGTAGGCAACTGCCTAAGGGCACCGCATTGGGTAGGGGTCTCTAGGGTAAAGGGCCCCGAGTCGTGCGTTGCCTAGGGGCCTGACGTGTTTAAGCCGGCCCTGGCAGGGCCGTTTTGTCCATAAGGCAGTGTAGGCAACCGCCTTCGAAAATCACTATTGCCAGGGCCATAATATCCATAAGAAGTGTAGGCAACTCCCTAGGGACCCCGCATCGAGTAGGGGCCCCTAGGGTAAAGGGGCCCCGAGACGTGCATTGCTTAGGGGCCCCGACATGTTTAACCCAGCGCTGGCAATTGGCAGGGCCGTATTGTCCACAAGGCAGTGTAGGTCACTGTCTAGGGGCCACGCATCGGCTAGGGGCCCCCATGGTAAAGGGGCCCCGAGACGTGCATTTAGTAGGGTCTCCGACATGTTTAATCCGGCCCTGACTATGATACCAGACGAGATAAATTTACCATAAAAAATAGAAAATAAAATTCATTCTAAAATAAAACGCATTCAAAATTTGCTGAAATATAATACTGATAAGTTTTAACATAAAGACATATCTACCGGATCTGCCCTGATGATGGACACTGCAACGATGTCCGAAACGTTGGCTAAAGAAGGAGGTAGCGCAACACGGCATAACACCCCAAAAATAAATAACGAAAACACCAACATACAAACTGTTCCAAACGGTTTCACGTAAAATGCCGTATCTCCGTCAATTTTTTGAATTTCCTTAAAAAAATTGGTGAGAGCATTCTTAATAAGTGCATCTATCAAAAAATTAAATAGAAATTACATTTTTTTTTACAGTGGTGTTTTAAAGCCTTGTTTAGGGTATGATCTAGGGAACATGGGGCGTTTGGGGGCCCCCCAAGACTGGGGGCCCGGGGCGGACCGCCCCCCCCGCCCCCCCCTTAGTCCGCCACTGATCCAAAAGCTGATTCGTAACCCTTTTGGTATTAGTGTTGGAGTGGTAGTGAAGAAGTCCAAGAAGTAGGCATGTTGAAAAAGTATCGATATTTATATCGATAAATATATCGATATTTTTAGCCGATATATTTTGATCCGATATATCGATACAAAATATCCAATATCGAAAATTGTATCAAAAACGATATTTTTTTAACTTTATGTATTTAAAGTCACTAGAATCCAAAACCGTATAGGAACGAACGGAAAAAGTAACTGTATTGGGTCATGACATCTGGCGGTTTGAATTTTAACTATTAATAGCTTACAAATCTATTGTCTTAGAAATGTATGCTATTTTTTGCCATTTTTTTCTAAGCTACTCCTATGTGTTGGTTCCCAATTGTCTATGATTATTGACTATACCTTGTTACAAACACGAAGTCCTTTTTGACAGATTAATACGCCAATAGAATGTTACTGAGACGCATACAAACTTTGTACGCATCTCAGTTTACATATATAGTCTGTCAAAATAGAGTAGAAAATATAAAAACTGGAACTACTAAATTTGTAGACTGGCAACACCAATTTAACTGTCAAATATTTCTTTGAAGTGCAATGACACTGAATGTGTAGAATACAGTAAACCACATTTTAAAAAACATTTTTTCTTCATGACATAAATTTTATTAAAAGGTGATTAATAAAGCGATTAGCTTTAATTTAATTTAACATAAATTTGAATTTAACAATAGATAGAAAGGAAGAATCACTAATGGTGAGTTTAGTTAGACTAATTTTAGATCTGAATGAGTTAAATATATTCAGATCTAAAATTAGAGACATGATCTAAAGCCCAGGCAACGCTAAGTACTTTATCTAGTATTAAATAAATGTGAGCAATTTCTAACCTGTGCTTTATATTTTATTACATTACAGTTATTCTTCATTATGTTAACACAAAATTGCAAAGGTATAATAATAAAATACCTATATTCAATTCTAATTTTGAGATCGGCGGGTATCACTATACTGCAATGAAAAAATATTTTTTCCACTATTATGCCTTTTTAATTTTTTATGAAAATGTAGGTTACACAGCTTTACTTTAACACCATGAGTTATGTGTTTAGTATTGCCATTTGATCAACAGTGGCGCCCTCATATATTTTCTACACTTTTTTGACAGACTATAAGTTAGAAGACAGCTTTTTAGTTTTTGATATTTTTGTAATTATTACGTAATAACAATGAATAGTGATAAAAATACCTTCATTTTTATTGAGATTTTTGTACATTAAAAAAAGCAAATTTTGTACAAAAATTACTATTGATAATATTGAGCTGAATACACTATTATTTTAAAGACGCAAAATCTCTTGAAAATTTGACCGATATATCGATATTTTTTCCTCGATATATCTACGTCGATATTGATATTTTAATAAATATTGATATTTTTTTTCACTTTCGACATCCCTACCAAGAAGAGCTCATTCTACAGAGCAAATATCATGGTGGTCCCTGGTAAAAAAAAGGTCGGGAACCACTGCCCTAAAGGGAGAGATGTAGACGGGTTTCCGGTGAAATCCTTGTTATGAGTTGTTAGTCGTGGGAAAATTCGCAAATCTATAAAAAAATACAAATACTACAATACAAATATCAAAACAAACGACAATCTGAAATGTAGTCTTTTATGAACGCCTATTAGGCTTATATTATTAAATGTATACGTGGTTATAATATAATAATGTTGATTATACGTGAATCCTTTATGTATTTTGCCCGATAAGTAATTGGTAAAGTTGCCGAATGCGCTTTTACATATTTCATAACCTTCAAACATCTAAATTTTCCCATATAAATTTTGTTTCTTGTAGTAATTAAGGGAACGTACCCATACTACGTGACCAACTTTTTGCAATTTTTAACCCCCCCCCCCCCCCCCCCCGGTGACCAAAAACCTAAGCAAACCGCCGCTCATTTGTATGGAGCGTGACATTTTGTAGACCCCCCCCTCCCCCTAAACGTGTCACGTAGTATGGGTACGTTCCCTAAGCTGAAACCAAGTTATTTTACACAATAAAATATCTTGTAAACTCTCAATTGAATTGACAGCCGATAATGCAGGACGGACGCCTTCCGACCACCAACGGATTTTGCTTTTTTGTCTTAATTGTCTCGTAACGCTGACTTAACGCAAAAGATACAGAATCACCCTTCTGGTAAGGTGTACTGTAACTGAGAATTTATTTATTATTTTATTGATTTTCTATACTCGCTACACAGCTTGGGCCTTATTGTAAAAAAATAAATATATATAATATATTCAGACTACTTTATAACGTAGCAAATGTTTTTGGACTAGGCCTATTTCAGCAAATCCTCGCCATATATTCCAAATGGGTAATAGTATAAAGTTTAGCACGCATTCAAATGGTCAGACACAAGTATAGAAATGAATGTGCTTTTGCTTTTGAATGTATCCTAATTCATTTGTATGTATAGCAATGCCAGGCCAAACTTTTGCTACCGTGGGTTGGTCTCATCGATAGCTATCGTCCAAAAGTCTTTGACATGTACATATTTCTATAATCATTGCGAGGTAGCTCTAAAAGTTTCCGCACTGGATGTCTCAGCAAAAATCCTTTGAAGAAGGCACTAACGAAGTGAAGAGTCATCTAATAATCGAGAGTTATCTTTTGTTTTGTTTCAGAGAGAGGGCGCAAGCCAAAGAAGAACGCCAACAACACCACAGTTGAAGCGGAACACTCCGAATCTGACTGCTCCGTCAACATAACGGCCACACGGAAGACCAGGACCAACAGAAAACCCTCTGAAGGTGAGTCACATTATAGTATAGCAGGACTGCAAGCAAAAGAAGGTGCGCGGATGCATGTCTCTTGCTATTTATTAGTAGTTTACCTAGGTTTGCTACGCTGCATTTGCCTCACGCGTCATGCTAGGGTACAGTCTTTTTTTTTTACTAAACTATAAATTTATCATCATGGCGCTACATCCCAGGGTAGGATTTGAGCTCCTTCATAAATGTTCTTTGTTTCCAAGCCTCCTAGCTCCTTGGTTCTGAATCCAGAGGTCGCCGATTAGAAATTCGGCTGTGGCAATGAAATTTAATTCTGTCCTCTTGTTATTTTAATTTTATTATTTTGCTCCTTACTGTCGATCCTTTTCAGCAGAAATTCCAAATGTCTAATCAATTTGTCCCTTCTGTAACACTGATGCAATTTTAGATTTGTTGGCTTCCAGTAAAAATTTACTTAATATTGTTTGTTTTCAATGGTCAAGGAATCAGTGTGAATCCTTTATGTATTTCGACCGATAAGTAATTGGTAAAGTTGCCGAATTCCACTTATGTGTATTTCCCAATCTTCAAACGGTTCCTTGCCAACTCAGAATGAAACCAACTCAGAAACACCTCAGAAAGGTCATTAACTCCTTGAATGCCGTTCGTGCACCGGTGTGTTTGAGATTTTACACGCGATTTTGACCCTTATGTATAAAGAAAGTGTATGAAGAACACGGTCAGAACCGCTTGCTCTATTATCGCCCTTTACCATAGAGAAAACCGCAATGCGCCTGGTCACTCCAAATAATTTATATTAATAATTTACCGGAGAATGGGAATGCGGGAATGTGCGCAGTTCTTGCGCATGCGTGGGAAAAATTCCTTTATCTACGATTTTGACCTTTCTATGTATAAAATTTCTCAAGGACACTGTCAGAATCGCTGGACACGAAATGTCATTGGGTGTCATGGATGCCGCTTTTGCGAACGCTAATTGGTGGTGCTTTTTGCTGGCCTACCCCGGCAAACGACAGGTTAAAAGCCATGAAAAAATCATTTTAAAATAGTCGGTAACCCTAACCTAACTTAACCTATTTAACCAATTTTTTAATCATCATTCTTAATGACCTTTCTGAGGTGCTTCTGAGTTGGTTTCATTCTGAGTTGTCCGGTCACCCCTTCAAACATCTCCCCTCATATAAATATTGTTTCTTGTAGTAATTAAGCTGAAACGAAGTTATTTTACACATCAAAATGTCTTGTAAACTCTCAATTGAATTGTGCATAATAACGCACAATGGACGCCTTCCAATTTCCAAGGATTTCGACTTTTTATCCTAATGCTGACTTAACGCAAAAGATAACACAAAATATACAGAATCACCCTTCTTGCAAGGTTTGCTGTAACTGAGAGTTTATTTATTATTTTATTGATTTTCCGTACTCGCTACGCAGCTTGGGCCTTATTGTAGCAAGTAGTCTACAACTTCATTTTGAAAGGCACTATCGACAGCCGGCGTGGTCGAGGGGTAAGGCTCTTGACTCGCCATCCGAAGGTCGCGGGATCGAATCCCGACATGGGCAAATAAATATTATTTGATTAATTTATGTTATTTCAAAATTAATGCATTTGAAATAATATATAGGAGATGCCATTGTCTCACTGGCTATATATGAAAAAAATATATGTATAATATATTCAGACTACTTTATAACGTAGCAATTGTTTTTGGACTAGGCCTATTTCAGCAAATCCTCGCCATATATTCCAAATGGGTAAAAGTTTAGCACGCATACAACGTGGTCAGACACAAGTATAGAAATAAATGTGCTTGCTTTTGAATTTATCCTAATTCACTTGTATGTATAGCAGTGCCAGGGCAAACTTTTGCTATTCTGGGTTGGTCTCATCGATAGCTATCGTCCAAAAAGTTTTTGAAACGTACATAATTCCATATCATTGCGAGGTAACTCTAATGGTGGGTTTCTTCATTTACCGAGAATGCTAAATGCAATGCTAATTGTAAAAGTAAACGGTCAAATGCATAGAAAATTTTAAATTTCGATCGTGTATTTTTACAATTAGCATTGCATTTAGCATTCTCAGTGAATGAAGAAACCCACCCTAAAAGTTTCCGCACTGGATGTCTCAGCAAACATCCTTTGAAGAAGGCACCAACGAAGAGTCATCTATTAATCGAGAATTATCTTTTGTTTGTTTCAGAGAGAGGGGGGCAGTCAAAAAAGAATGCCAATAACACCACAGTTGAAATGGAACACTCCGAATCTGACTGCTCCGTCAACACAACGGCCAAACTGAAGACCAGAACCAAGAAAAAACCCTCTGAAAGTGAGTCGCAGTGCGCAGATGCATGTCTCTTGCTATTTATTACTAGTTTACCTGGAATTTGCCATGCCGCACTTTCCTCAAGCAACATTCTTCATTCTGGACAGTCATACAGACAGACATTCATTCTAGGGTACAGTCTTTTCTTTGGCTGATTTATTATCATCAAGGCGCTATATCCCAGGGTAGCATTTGAGCTCCTTCGTAAATGATCTTTGTTCCCAAGCCTTCTCGCTCCTCGGTTCCGAATCCAGAGGTCGCAGGTTTGAAATGCAGCTGTGGCAATGAAATTTAATTTACATGGATATTTTCACCTTTAAATAAAGTAATATTTACTTTATTTGCACCTCATTCTGAAATGGTAGAGAATTTCAATATCTCCCTTGTGAGAGACGGCCATTCGGAAACGAAAATTTGCTTTAATGGCCAACCTTGGTTTGAACAACCCCATTAACTAACTCTTCATACTTCATTCAGTCTTCTTGTTATTTTAATTTTCTGATTTTCCTCCTTTCCGACAATATTCTTTTCCGCCCTCTCAAAAATTCCAAATGCCTAATCAATCTACTCCTTCTGTAACACTGATGCAATTTTAGATTTGTTAGCTTCCAGTAAAAATTTATTTGATATTGTTTATTTTCAGTGGTCAACGAATCAGTGTCCAGATCCACACGATCCACCAGATCCACCGCCAAGAGCATCATGGAGCCACCACCCCCTCCACCGGTAGAAAAACCCAAGAGAACTCGCACCAAGAGGGTAAGAAGATCTTTTCATTTTTTAACCACTTCAAATTCACTTAATCTCAAATAATGTTTTGATAATTATTGAAAAATCATTCCTTGCAACCATAGACTTATGAATAGACCTGCCCTAAGTGATAAAAGCGTATTTTTCCCCCCTCCCCATACCGGTTCCATTGGAAACAGCTGGGATTGAGTATGGTTTCGCGTGAATCTAAAAAATGTGACGTCATCATTCTTCTGCGAGCCAGCGTCGAGCGCTCATAGGTGCATTTTACGAAAAAACACCTCAAAAAACTTTTGTGTTTTGAAAACGTGTAAATATTTACTATCACTCGAGATACACGGCGTGTGCTCGTCGATATTTACTGGGGTAAGTAAATTATGAAACATTTGTAAAAGTGTCCTAACTAAATACGGCAACAAAATATTGGAGTCTGAAAATAAGCAAACTTTACTTTGCCATATTTAGACTTCGCAAATTTGTTCATTACGCGGCGAGCAATTCGCACTCCCATGTAAAAAGGTCTATTCATTCAAAAGCAGTTTACTTTTAAAAACTAAATGGTGATATTATAATGCGAGATGCCTATATACTGTCATATTGCGTTATTGATGAATCACATATCTCCAAAGTAATCTTCCCGCTCTGCGCCCCGCTGTAGTTGTTGTCTACCCCTTACCTTTATGTTCTGGTCTAGTAATATTCATATGTCTATGTTTGCAACCATAACGCAATGTGAGGGTATCAAGCTCCTCCCAGCTTACCACACAATCCTAAACAAAATTATTCCACCAATGGTTGAGACCTAAATCCACCAGTCTTCAGTTTTCGCCATTTCTGGGTTCCCGGGGCGGTGTGGGATCTGGCCTTAACCGCTCAGGTGCCGCTCGTGCGCCGGCGTGTCGTGAGACTTTACACGCGATTTTGACCCTTATGTATAAAGAAAGTGTATGAAGAACACGGTCAGAATCGCTTGCTCTATTATCGCTCTTTACCATAGAGAAAACCGCAATTCGCTTGGTCACTCCATATAATTTATATTAATGATTTACCAGAGCGCGGGAACGTGCGCAGTTCTTGCGCATGCGCGGGAAAAATTCTTTGGTCTTCAACTTTGACCTTTCTATGTACGAAATTTCTCAAGGACGCTGTCAGAATCGCCGGACATTGGGTGTCATGGCTGCCGCTTTTTGCGAACGCTAATTGGTTACAACCAACCCCATTTACTCCCGGCATTCAACGAGTTAAAAGCTTGTATGCCGGAATGTAATATTTTATCCGTGGAATGCCAGCCCTTAGTACAAAAATACTTTCTTGATTTTGAACCTTAAAAGATGCTTCTAGCATAATAAAATATATTTTATTCACGCCAAGGAATTAATTTAGGAACATCCTAATATTATTCTCTCCTGCCGCTTTGACTTGCCAACATATTTATTTTTAATTTTTAACTTTATGAGTAAAATCTCTAGATGTCGCGTATTAAAAATAAAATGGATAAAATTTATCCAGACACTATTTAGATAGCATTTAGTTAGAGTTGAATCTTGCAATAATATATAAAGATAACAGCCAATAATATGCGCGTTAAGAAAATGAAGATATTATTGGTAGTTCTTAGTCGAAGTATGATACAGTTAAAATTGACCGAATTGGATGTAGGTTTCGTAGCTCAGTTGGTAGAGCACTTGTAATGTAAGTGAAGGGTCCTGGGTTCGAGTCCCAGTGGAGCCAATATCTTTTTCTGATTTTTCTGTCTCCAGATTTTCAATTGAGTTTCGCTAATATTGTCTTCATTTAATTAAATATTTATTTTATCTGTGAACAAGTGCGCGGCCATTATGGAAGCGTCAATGTCCTTACTACAACAATCTTCTTTATTTCGTAGTATTATATTTATTTAGACTAGTGGTCACGCCCAATGGTCGAAATTCAACCATAATTTATTTAAATTATAGAGTGTGTGTAATGTTTTTTTTTGTATTTTTTATGCATAATTTAAAAAAAAATATTACCATTCTGCACTCCTTCTCTATATAAACTATAAGTGTGCGATATTTCATACTCCTCCTTCTGCGCAATTTTCGTAAAAAGGGGTACAAACTTCACATATTTAATATACTGATTAATTGTGAAATACTTATATAGTTTTATGAACAAATTTTGCATATAAAATAAGGGAGAAGTAATCATTTAGTAGCTATTCTGGGGAAACGACTTGTGATAAAAATACATGTACAATGTTTATTAACCCCTCAGAAAATCGCCAATATGCACTTTTAATGTCTTTAACGAAATGACATTTTACGAAAACTTTGTATTATTACCGCTTCACAAATAAAGCTCTATAAATGAAACATTTCTGAACGTAGCCAAATAGTAAAAACTGTTTCGAATTATTATATTACAAATAAATATTAATATTTGTAAATATTAAAATTTAGAATGCAAACATTAAAAAATGTAAAAATGACTCACGTGATGTTTTTTTGTGAAAACGGTACTAAAATCACAGATTATGTAAACAACAATATTTATTCTATTGTATAAATGTGTAATAAACACTTTTGTCACCTCACTTTTTTATCATTTCATTAAAAATATTTAATAAAAATTAACAACGTCGGGCGCCCGTAGGAAATTTGGCGGGATAAATTATGTGTCAGACTGCGCGTCTGACAGAATGTTCTTTTTAGTATTTCTATGGACAACTTGAATAGAGATGTGCAGCGTGATTCACTATCGGCATTTCACTTTTTATTTTACGGATGTACCTAAAACAATAACTGAGTTATAACGGTTTCTATGGAGACACACGCGCTGACGTGTAAACACGCTTATTGTACTTGACTGCTGTCGTATTTTTATAATAATATCTGGTAAGGCGGGCGGTACAATTTACAAAACTATTATTTTGCAAAAACAAGTAAGTTATTACGAAAATAGACTGAGCCTTTGCACAGCGGGACGAGAGCTCGGGGTTCCGAAGGTTAAATGGTTCATTTAGACTGCTGGACATAAAAATACAGGCGAGAACACGCTTCTTGTCTCCGTTAATATTGAGTATTGTTGTGCAGTGCAAAATTTGATGCCGCTAAAGTAGTCAATGAGAACCCATAATATTATACATAGTCAACAACATTATTTTTGTGAACCCATAATATTATACATAGTCAACAACATTATTTTTTGAGAACCCATAATAATATACAAAGTCAACAACATTATTTTATAAGATCCTTTAATATTATACACAGTCAACAACATTATTTTCGAGAACCCATAATAAGGTACATAGTCAATAAAATTATTTTATAAAACATTATTTTTGCAGGGAAAAGCCGCCTCCGCAAGTAACCAGAGTGAATTAAATTCAGAAACCACAGAAATAGTCGTAGAGGTGCCTAGGAAACAGGCTCCGGTTACGTCAGATTCCGATGATGAATTTGGTAAGCTTATTTCTTATTTTATTATTATTAACCGGTCAAAGGCCGGAGCCCCGAAACTGCGGGCCTCATGTGCGCATGCGCGAGAAAATAATTCAAATATTTGAATAATATTGTCGATGAAAAACTTTTGGTCTGCGATTTTGACCCTTATATGTACAGAATTTGTATGAAGAACAGTGTCAAAATCGCTTGCGCCATCATTACTCTAGGTGGTGTTAAAAGTTACATTCACCTTGTCACCCTGGAATATTTTTAAAACGATTTTTTTCATGACAATGCGCTGTCATAATTTGCCGCGAATTTAACGGTCGTAATTAATGCGTGTATTTCGAATAAAACGTCGTAAAACCTATTAATTTACGTAATAAATGCAAGTAATGTGGTTTTAGTAGATAGTTTATTGTGTTGTGAACGTGTTTCAGTCAATAAAATATACAATAGCTCAAAATTTATCAACAAAACATTCAATTCAAAGTGGTGGTTTTTTAGCGTTTTTTCGCGAATTTCCGCGAAATGGCATGGCCTTTGAAGGGTTAATAATTGGGCTCATGGCTTTGAAATTCAAAAACCAAAACTGTCACAACTCAAGCTTGTGTTTATAGAAAAAAAATTATCTATTAAAAAATATATATTAAAAATTAAAACTCGGTTTTATCTGTGCTATTAGATAGGTCTTCTGTATAGTCGTCCAATCACTTCTTCCAGGCACCACCGGCTAGCTGGCTAAAGGACGACTCCGTTGGATGTCGTAACGTTGGACAAACAACCATATTCATTCTCTCGGGGACTGCCTGGCGCCTGATGGTTACTTTCACCATCTCTATCTCAAATTATTATGTTTACTTTTATTACATTGTTTTTTTTTTCCTCACATAGATGCCTGCAGTTCTGGAGTGTGTGGTCTCCCTCTCCTCAGCAAACCGCATGAATGCAACTCATGACGGTTGCTGATTTATTATGTTATGTTTATTGTATTTTACCATGAACTACTAACACCTGTATTACTATTATGTACCATGACCATTACAGTCTGTAGGCGAGCCTACATTCCGCCACCTAACAAAGTATGTAGGGACATTGAAGGTCTAGATTCGTTTATTTAAATGTAAGAGCCGTTCATTCAAAAAAATTAGATTCTTGCGAGAGCTCCGAAGGGGCGACCATAAGTCGCCTATACCGGGGCGGGACACTGGTGGGTACTTCAATGTGCTATTAGATTGTTAAGTCTGAGTGTGAGTATGACAAAAAGTGTGCAGTTTTTGAACTGTACAATCGAACTGAAATCTATTCAAGATTTGATCAGGTAAAACTGTGCAGGGACTGAAGTGGAAGATACTCTCAGGGTCGCCCTGGTGTAAAACCACCATTCAGAATTGAAACGTTGCTTGAAATGGTGTTAGCCATGTTTGGTGACCAGATCTGAATAGCTAGGTACTTCCCCACCTTCCTCTTCAGACCATTCTGCTTGATCGCACAATTTAACTGAGCAAGTGTAGGCACAACGGCAATACGATTTAACTCTACATGTACAATTTTAATAGTACTCGCTGATCGTACAGATAAAACTGAGCATGTATAGCATAGCATGCCTTAGCCTAATAACAGTTGAAAACAGTGAATATTCTAATAATGTACCAAACCAAATGTAATTCAATTTTAAATAAAAGCATATTTCTATAATAAAAACTTATTTAAAAAAAAATTTAAGTACCCTCTACGCACAGCGACTTGCATGCGCAAAAAGTTTCAAGTGTTGCAAGCCATTTCGTCGCCTCAGTTCTTATTTGTCTAATAGACCATTTTAGTTTTTGTTCAATCTCCACTTTAACCTCTTATTTGCCGGAGACGTGCGGACGCGCGCGGAAAAAATTTCGAAAAAAATATTTTTGAATGCGATTTTGACCCTTCTGTGTACAGAATTCGTATGAAGGACAAGGTCAGAATCGCTTGCGCCAACATCGTTGAATATATAGCCACTAGTTTCATTCGCCTGGCGACACCAGTAAAATTTTTAAATGATTTTATCTGTAGCATAGAAATGTCAAATTTGCCGCGATTAAATCTGTCAAAAGTCCGATGCGTGATACTTGACGAAAACAAAACGTAATGTTGTTTTGGTACATAAGTAGTTTATTGTTCTAGGAATGTGTTTCGGAAAAAATTCGGTTTATGGGGGATGGTCCAAAAAAAATTTTTTTTTTTTTTTTATACTAATTATGGGCCGGAAAATCCGAATCTGTACTACGTGTGTCAAAATGCTTTCGAAATGAATATTTTCATGTGTGTGTGTATAGAAAATTTTAAAGTCGTGTAATTCAGTTAATATTGCTTGCCGCCGCCTAATTTTTTCAGATTCGGATTCCCCGGCCCATAGTTAGTATAAAAATAACTAGTTTGATTTTCTAGGAATCAAAATGCTTCCAAAATGGCTATTTTCCTGTATGTGTATAAAAATTTTTAAAGTCGTGTAATTCAGCTAATATTGCTTGCCGCCGCCTAATTCTTTCAGATTCGGATTCCCCGACCCAAAATTAGTATAAAAATAACTAGTTTTATTTTTTAGGAATTTCCCCCATAAACCGAATTTAGCCTGTGTTTCGGTCAATAAAATATACGATAGCTCAAAATTAATCCACAAAACATACAATTCAAGATTCTAAGTGGTGCTTTGTTAGGGAATTTCTTGTTCGGAAACGGCCCGTGACAGGTTAAAATTAAAAATAAAGTGTAAAAAGTGATAGTTAATCACTTAACTAAGAATTATTTCTCTCATAATGTTTCATTGAAATAATGAGAGAAAAACTTCTATAAAATTTTCTAATGGTCTGTTGGACAAATACGAACTAAGGTGACAATTTGCACATTATACAGTTTTACATTCTTACTTGTGCAAGTAAGATTGAGCGTGTAGACGGAGCTTTACAATGAAAACTGTTTAGTTATATGCACATGTGTGTATAAACTACACATTACAGTGCTATTTAAAGTGTGCACAATTTTTACCTAAACATAATGATATTTTTCTTATCTCTAATGCTGTATTTTTATTCTTTTTCCATCACAGAGCACAAGAAAGTGAAACATGTGCGGCCCAAGAGAACAAGAAAGGGTAAAGCCAAGCTGCCCACTACCCCCCGACCCCCGACACCTCCCACGTTGAGGTATGAAAGCCATTTCTTATATGCTTCATTATACTTTCGATTATGTATTTAGGCAAATAGAGTACACCAAATGAAAAATAGCTTCAATCGACTCCATAGAATGATCTTTTTAATGAATTTTTCTTTTCAGTCCGCCAGAAGAACAAGAAGAGAAGCGCCCCTCGCACGACAGTGGAGTCAGCTCCACGGGAAAATCGGAACAGGTCACTAAGGAGGAGAGCAACGATGCCACCATGACCGAGAGGATGGAGGTGGAAGAAGTCAAGGATGCCTTGCCACTGTCACCCGCCAAGGTGTTGCGGTCCTCCAACAGAATGCAGACTGATGCCAAGAAGGTGGATTCTCCCAAAGTGCAACAGATGAATGTCTCGTATGTGATGCCAAGCAAAGAGCAGAAAGCGGTAAGTTAAAAAATTATATTTTGTCTTGTAGCATTCATTACTAACCTAATGTACGCGGCCAAGGGCGGATCCAGGATTTTTTTTCTGGGGGGGGGCACAAGGGGCGGACGGGCAAAAAAATCAACAATTTCTGTTAAGATTTTTTTCTGGGGGGGCACAAGGGGCGGACGGGCAAAAAAATTAACAATTACTGTTAAGATTTTTTTCTGGGGGGGGCACAAAGGGCGGACGGGCACAAAGGGCGGACGGGCAAAAAAATCAACAATTACTGTTAGAAATAAACTTGAAGTACATACTTCAAGTTTATTTCTACAAGTTCAAGTATATTTAGGAAGGTTTATGATAGTCAAAACAATAGAAAAATTAAATGTTAAAATAAAGACAGTTTTTGCTTCTAAGTATGTACTTTGATGGAATCTCCACAGTACCCAAAAATACCGTCTGGGGGGGGGGCACGTGCCCCCTGCTAAATCCGCCCTTGTACGCGGCTGTCGCGTATGTGATCCATCCATGATGGATATGCCCGAATGCAAGTGATCCATGAAGTGATGATGATCAAATGATCCACATGTGATCCATGAAGTTCGATGTAGAAGATATAGACCGAGCATGGAGAAATAATAATTTTTACTAGCAGTTAAAATCGCTCTGCAGGTTTTTGCTGCTAGGCCCTGCGGGCGACTTTTGTTTGGCTTCGCCCAGTTTGACCATTTTATAAATCCGATAGGAACTGATACCATAAAAACCGGTTCCTCGGATCCACTGTGATCCAGAGACAGCTAGTCACCGGGACAAAGTAACCGCAACAGGCAATGAAGTCATATGTAATATATAGCCGCATGATATTATTATGCCAGTTACAATAATAATCATATTACCGTCAATCTTTCCGTATCCGGAGAGATACTAAAATTTACAAATCCGTAGTTCGTATACATGCCAGTGGCACGTCCTCATGCGATCTGCTAATGTAAGTGACGCCATCTTTTGACATTATTGGCTACTTGCTTGAATTCGAAACCGAATTATAAAAGTAGCTTTTTAAGAAACTTCAAGTACAAAGATGGTTTTGCGTACGGCGCGGCATCAGAGTTGCATTCTCAGCCGGATTCTTAAATTTCAACCATACAGACGTTAGCGTAATAATGTCCGATTTAGGCGTGTTGAAATTAACATTTTGTAAACCGCACAAAAATAAATAATTTATCATAAATTTTTTATTTGGACACATTCATGAAAAATCTACTTTCCAAACTTTTGCAGAACGATGGTGGAATGCGGTGTAAATACCGAATTGTAAGGGCTCACTTTTTATGTACATATTCTTTGCCAGCAAATTGGATTTTAATTAATCTTAGTTTTTCCATGCATTCCTGCCTCTCTGGACGATGACTGTTCTGAGATAAGTAACTGTTTCTCTTTCTGTGTGCATTGATCTTTTTCATGCTCAATCCTTTACAACCGGCTTCATTCGAGAGTGACTTATCTTTGAAAAAATCTTGACAGAAAATAAATCTGTTTTTGGGAATGGAACCGGTGTCATGCGCACATGTTTCAACCAGTAAGTCGCCTAGCCCTTTGGGATCGTAAATGGCTCGGTCATAATTCGATTTGCGGGAGCTTGTAATTTCTCCATTTCTGGCATAAATATTTTTTAAACTTTTGAATGCTGAATTGTCCTACTGCTCAGGCTAGCTATTCTCCAAGCCAGGTCGCTACCGGCTAAAGTACGTACATTGGTCGACTTGGTTATTCTCGAGCCTCGTTGAAGCTACATACTTAGACGCCATAGGTCAAAAGTCATTCCACACAACAACGAGTGGGTCGAACCAGTCGAAACGGAGTAGTGAGTGGTGGTGATTATTATTGTTTTTTATTTCATTTAACACGTGTTAACTGTCTGTATAAGTGTTAAAAAATAGCCAAATTTCAGTAGACAATTGCTTTTTAACACGTCTAAAAAGTTTCGGTTTCGGCTGAAACTGAGACAGATACAGAAGATTCAGTTTCGGTAGAAAGTCCTGTTTCGCTCGAACACTAATTATAATTTTTTTTTTTTTTTTTTTTTTTTTTTTTATTTCGAAATATATACATAAAAACAATGGAAATACAATTACAAATCAATGCCTAGATAATAAAATTAACAATAACATTAACATTAAAATTAACATTAACATTAGCATATAAATAATAATAAATTTCATTGATTTTTTTTTTTTTTTTTCATTATTTTTTTTTTTTATTTTATGGTATTTCTCTTCTATAGAAGCAGACGCTTGTGATTAGAAGAGGGACGATTTTGTGATTAGAAAATATTTAAAATATATTAACAAAATATATTTTGTATCTTATAATTTACTTGTGGTAGATTCTTAATAAATAACAAATTTACAAATTATATAAGTTATGATGATAAATTTTATCAATTTGGTATTTTTACTTTAAATTGCTCTTTGATTGCTTTTAGTAGACATTTATCGTCTTCGATTTTTCTTATTTTTTCAGGTAGGCTATTAAAGTATTTTTTTCCTAGAAATGTATAATGATGTTGTGCAAATGAGGTGTTGCATTTTTGTGTTTGAAATATATGTTTTTGACGAGTACGACTTTCAGTTAAAAATCTGTGATTTTGTTTTTCTTTTATTATTTGGATTATTATATTTTTTCGAACTAGATCATTAAATTTTAAAACTTTAAATTCTTCAAAAATCAGGTGAGTCGGATAATCTCTTCTTTTTTTCAATATAATTTTTATTATTAGACGTTGCACAATTTCAACAGGGAGTAGATTTGTTTTATATGCAGCTCCCCAGCTTACTACAGCGTATTGGAGAATTGACTGTACTATAGCATGATAGACTGATGTTAGATTTTCTAATGAGAGAAAGTTTCGGATTTTTAAAAATATGTAAATTAATTTCCTTATTTTGTTAACGGTAAGGTTGATTTGATCTTTCCAGTTCAGGTTTTTGTCTATTGTTATTCCTAAGTATTTAATTTTATTTGAAATTTTTAATGTGGAACAGTTTATTTCACAGTTATTTTTTTTGTGATCTTTAGAATTGTCATGTATAATTATATCAAAATTTACCGGAAAATCATTTGATTTTATTGCAAATGGAATGACGTGAGTTTTTTCACTATTAAGAGATAGTAGATTTATATCAAACCAGTGTTTCAGTATATTTATGTCTTCTGTTGCTTTTTGTTTTACTACTTGCCATGTGATTCCACTTTCAATAAGTACTGTGTCGTCGGCATAAGAGGTTATACTACCATGAAGTGACTGTGAGAATATCCCGTTTACATATAAGATGAATAATATGGGACCTAGCACAGTACCTTGTGGAATTCCATATTCAGATGTCTCTTCGTCGCTATAAACGTTATTTATTTTGACACATTGAGGGCGACTTTTTAGGTAGCTTTTTATCCAACTTGCTACGTTTTCATTAATGTTCAATTTATCTAATTTTTTCATTAGTTTTTTATGGGATATGCTATCAAACGCTTTTCTCAGATCTATAAAAATACCTATACACTTTTTTTTCATATCAAGGTTTTTATATATGCGTGATGTGACATTATCAATCGCGTCTTGTGTGCTGTGCGCTTTTCGGAATCCGTATTGATTGTCGTGAAGTATTTTGTTATTATCAATAAATTCCATTAGTTGAGATTTTACGATTTTTTCAAATATTTTGCCAATATTTTAAATGAGGGAAATTGGTCGATAGTTAGTTACATTTTCTGCGTTTCCACTTTTGAATATAGGTGAGATAATTGTCCTCTTATAATTAGACGGAAATATTCCATTTTTTAAACTTAAATTAATTAGGTGAGTTAATGGTTTTATCACGTGGCTTTTAATAGATTTTAACATATTTGCAGTTATGTTGTCAAAACCCGGTGACGACCCTCCTTTCATATTTTCAATAATGTTTAGAACATCTACTTCCTTGATCATTTTAAAATGGGATAGTGAGTTTACACTTTGTATATCTTCAATAATTGGTTGAGTTGTCGCTCCCTTTGTTACATTTATTTTTTTAGCGAGGTTTTGTCCAACTTTCGCGAAGAAGGAGTTGAAAATATCAGCACATTTTTTAGGGTTTTCCTCTGCATTTATTTTTACGTCATTTTCGTCTACAATTACCTTGATTGAATGTCTTTGTTTATTGTTATCTATTGCACAGTTAATTGTTTGCCAGATTATTTTTGGATTATTTTCAGAATTTATTAATTTATGTTTGTAATATTCATCTTTACTAATTTTTATTAAGCGTGTCAATTTATTTTTATATTTTTTATAATTAAATTCTATTTTTTTGTCGTTTGGGAATTTTATTGTTTTTTTGTATAGCTTACCTTTTTCTTTGATTGAATTTAATAAACCCGGTGTGATCCATGGTTTCAGGTATTTGTTTTTGTCTAAATAACGATATGGAATATCTGTTTTTGAGTTTTCTACATGTTTGGATAAAATGTTTTCAAAGTACTTTGAGCATATTTCAACTTCTTCGCAGTTGATTACAGGTTGCCAATGTTCCGTTTTCAAGTTTTCAATTAATTTTTGCAGATTTATTCTGGTATATGATTTTTTTATTGATTTATTTTTTGTTTGCATTGTTTTTTCTTCCTCGTACAAAAATATACACGTATGATGATCGGTGATGTTATTTTTCCAGACAATGGTTTTTATTTTATGAAGATCTTTTATGTTAGTATTAGTCCAAAAATGATCTAGGCAAGATGGTTTCTGACCTTGAATTTCGCGCGTATTTTCATTTATACACGATTTAAAGTTGTTTTCAATCATACAGTTCAAATATTCATGTTTAAGTCTACTGTCTATATTTTTGTTAATGTTGATATTAAAATCCCCTGTTATTATGCAAGTTTTGTTTTTGAAATTTGATATTATATTTCGTATTTGTTCGATAAATAAATCAGCGTTCGATTCATGCGTTCTATAGATTGCTAACAAATAATAATTCTTTTTGTTGTGGTTAAGTTGGATTTCTATGCAGTTTGATGAATCTATGTTGTGTTCTGAATGTGTAACAATATTATATTTCTTACTAACGAATATCGCAATACCACTGTTTTTATTAATGTTTGTGTTTGTTTGCATGTAAATATAATCTCTTAAATTATAATGTGGTGAGTCACTGTTTGTGTATGTTTCAGTTAATACTATAACGTCCGGCTTCACAATAAGAGTATTTATATTGAGAATAAATTCTTCAATATTTTTTTGGAGGCTGCGGATGTTAAGGTGGAGCACTTGTAAACCAGAGAACTTATCTGTGATAATTTCATTGCACTCCTTTGCACTTTGACTACTGAATTCATTGATCTTGAAACAGCTTTCCAGCTGCGTGTTCACGAAGTCATCCATATTTGTTTATTTTCTTTTTTGTTAAGTGAGGTAATTGAATTAAGTTAGATAATATTATTTGATGATTAAAGAATTTTGTTAAAATAATTGCACAATTAAAATTAATCGAATGTATCACGTATACCAATTTAGTTAAAATATTTAAATAATTAAAAGAAATTAAGTAAGAAATTGAGTTTAATAAAATATTTGGATAGATTAATATAGTGGAGACAGATGAATAAATGAGAATAATTAAGTAGAATGGAATTTTTGAATAATTTTGAATAATTAGATAACTTGAAACAATTGAAAATATCACACATATATGTATAAATATTAATAATAATGAAGTAAATAAATGTAATTTGGTAAATTGTGCACAATAAAATAGTTGGATAGATTAAAATTGAGGAAATAAATGAGTAAATGAGAACAGTTAAGTAGAGTGGAATATTTTGGTAATTTAGAATAATTGGATAATTTAAAACAATCGATTTTATCACATGTATCAAATTAGTTAAAATAATAAAATAATTAAAAATAATTAAATAAGTTGAGTTGAATATAATAATTGAGTAGATTAAAATAGTTGAAATAAATGTATAAATGAGAACAGTTAAATAGAGTGAAATATTTTTATAATTTAGATTGATTAGATAATTTAGAACAATCGAATGTATCACACATATATAGTTTGTTAATATAATTGAATAATTAAAAATTATGTACATTGAGTTTGATATAATAATTGGATATATTACAATAGTGGAAAAAAATGAATAAATACAAAGAGTTAAGCAGAATGGAATATTTTTATAATTTAGAATGATTAGATAATTTAAAACAATCGAATGTATCACACATTTATAGTTTGTTAAAATAATTAAATAATTAAAAATAATTAAGTACATTGAGTTTAATATAATAATTGGATGTATTACAATAGTGGAGATGAATGAGTAAATACAAAGAGTGAAGTAGAATGGAATATTAGGATAGATTAGACTAATTAGATGATTTAAAACAAATGAATGTATCACATATATGAAATAAGTTAAAATAATTAAATAATTAAAAATAATTAAATAAATTGAGTTAAATATAATAATTGAATAGATTAAAATAGTGGAAATAAGTGTATAAATGAGAACAGTTAAGTAGAGTGGAATATTTTGATAATTTAGAATGAATAGATAATTTAAAACAATTGAATGTATTACACATGTATAGTTTGTTAAGATAATTAAATAATTAAAAATAATTAAGGACATTGAGTTTAATATAATAATTGGACATGTTAAAATAGTGGAAATGAATGAATAAATGAGAAGAGTTAAGTAGAATGGAATATTTGGATAGATTAGAACGATTTGATAATTTATAACAATCAAATGCATTACGTATATGAAATTAGTTAAAATAATTAAAGAATTAAAAATAATTATATAAGTTGATTTAAATGTAATAATTGAATAGATTAAATCAGTGGAAATAAATGTATAAATGAGAACAGGTAAGTAGAAATTAATATTTTGATAATTTAGAATAATTAGAAGATTTAAAACAAATGAGTGTATCGCATATATTAAATAAGATAAAATAATTAAATAATTTAAAATAATTAAGTAAGTTGAGTTTAATTTAATAATTTGATAGATTAAAATGATGGTTATTTGTAAGCAAGTGAGAATAGTTAAGTACAATGGAATCTTTTGGTGGATTGTAATGGTAGATTGTTGATAAATGGTAATTATGGAGTTAGGTAGGATAAATATTTGAAGTACGTTGATATAGTTAATGTGATTAGTAATAATAATAAATTGATTTATAATGTGAGCAAAAGTGATTGTGAAAACAATATAAATGAGAATTATTAAATTAGTAATATAGGTAAGCTGATTTAATAATGGAATTTTTTTGTTAGCCACGAGTCACATTTTTTTAATGTCCGATTCATAGGAGATTGGAAGGATTTTGGTGTCTTCAAATTTACGGACAAGCACCTGCCCATTTTTCGTCCAAATGAACTTATAGTTTTTTAGTTTTGCCTGTTTCTTAGTTTGGGCTAAGAGGAATTTTTTTCTAGAAGTCAGATGGTCAGAAATATAGATGGGCACACCCATTTGAGCATTCGGTAATAATTCGGTAATAATAATATCAAAACTCACTATCACTCCTTATCATGCATCCTAAAATGTGAGATTGGCGCAATTAATATTAACCGCTTCTGTGCCAAGAGCGAGATTTCTCGCATTCTTGGCCGTGACCAGCAGGCCGGCCATAGAAAAATAGCAAGTTATCTCGCTATTCTTTGAGCAAGATTTTTTTTTTTATTTTTTTTTTTTCAAGATTTTCGCTAAGTTATTTAAATATCCTTTCAAGGTGTAATGTTTTTAATTTATAAAAATAAGATTTAAAAATTATTTATTTTGATAAAAAATTCATGGCCTGCTGTTCACAGCTACACTCCTACATACTGGCATTTAAAAGGTTAATTAATGTCTTGTCAGACATTTAAAAATAATATTCTTTGTTCAATTTCTTGAGGAGATAAGGATGATATTAAAATAATTACCTTTATTTGAACATGTGTAGGGAATTAATGTATAATTTTCGCTCAATAAAGAAGTATCTGGCAAGCTTTAAAAATGGCTTTTTTAAACTAAAAACTGTTAAATAAAAACACACCTTTTATTAGGCAAATGTGGTATAAACGTTATTATCACCTCACTTTTTTGTCGTTTCATGTTCTTTTTTTTTTAAATTGCGGTCGGTATTTTGGTTTCATAAAGGTGTACATTTGAACTATTTTGTGGTAAACTTTTAGATTTTAATATAAAGTGTGGTGTTTTCTGTTTCTAACACCTTTTAGATCATATTTCTAAATATGATAGTAAGAGAGACACAATGATGTCTATGAGACCTGTATGAGTTGTTCCGAAAAGTGAACTAATTAGGGGTTAATGGAAGAAAAAAAAACGCATTTATTAATGTTTATTTTAATCATGGAATAACTTTTTTAATTCATAACCAATACAAAGAAACACAAAATACATTGGCCTCCAAATTCTGCTATTTTCAGAATTGGCAAGATTTAAGAATTTCAAATAAATTTAAATTATTACAGCTCACGGTCATAATGAATAATACTGTCTTCTTATTCAGTATTATTGTTGCTTCGGTACCTCAATGTAGTTACATAATATTAGTCTTTTTCAAAAACAGCCCTTATTAAAAAATATATACAATCATGGTTTTGACTAGAGACCTATTCTATTAATACTATTCAAAGGCACACCAAACAGAAATAATATCCCTTTATCAGGATATCATATGTTTAATTAAAATATTAACATCTTTACACGATTCTGTTAATACAATTCAAAGGCACAGCAAACAGAAATAACAGCCCTTCATCGAGATATCATCTGTTTCTTTAAAATATTAACATCTTTACACGATTCTGTTAATACAATTCAAAGGCACAGCAAACAGAAATAACAGCCCTTCATCGAGATATCATCTGTTTCTTTAAAATATTAACATCTTTACACGATTCTGTTAATACAATTCAAAGGCACAGCAAACAGAAATAACAGCCCTTCATCGAGATATCATCTGTTTCTTTAAAATATTAACATCTTTACACGATTCTGTTAATACAATTCAAAGGCACAGCAAACAGAAATAACACCCCTTCATCGAGATATCATCTGTTTCTTTTAAATATTAACATCTTTATACGATTCTGTTGATACAATTCAAAGGCACAGCAAACAGAAATAACACCCCTTCATCGGGATATTATCTGTTTCTTTTAAATATTAACATCTTTACACGACTCTGTTGATACAATTCAAAGGCACAGCAAACAGAAATAACACCCCTTCATCAGGATATCATCTGTTTCTTTAAAATATTAACATCTTTACACGATTCTGTTAATACAATTCAAAGGCACAGCAAACAGAAATAACAGCCCTTCATCGAGATATCTGTTTCTTTAAAATATTAACATCTTTACACGATTCTGTTAATACAATTCAAAGGCACAGCAAACAGAAATAACAGCCCTTCATCGAGATATCATCTGTTTCTTTAAAATATTAACATCTTTACACGATTCTGTTAATACAATTCAAAGGCACAGCAAACAGAAATAACAGCCCTTCATCGAGATATCATCTGTTTCTTTAAAATATTAACATCTTTACACGATTCTGTTAATACAATTCAAAGGCACAGCAAACAGAAATAACACCCCTTCATCGAGATATCATCTGTTTCTTTAAAATATTAACATCTTTACACGATTCTGTTGATACAATTCAAAGGCACAGCAAACAGAAATAACACCCCTTCATCGGGATATTATCTGTTTCTTTAAAATATTAACATCTTTACATGATTCTATTAATACAATGTAAGGTACACCAAACAGAAATAACATCCCTTCGTCAGGACATCATCTCTTTCATCAAAATACTAACATCTTTACATAATAACAATTAATTAACTAATACATTAAAATTGATTTTTAAGAGATCAAAATAGCACAAAAGGGTATTTCACCACCTCTGAGTAAACTGTTACTCGTCAAATAACGAGATTATAAGATTGACATGGTTGTGAAAACGGTAATGCGCGTTTTCATTCTGCAACAAAATGTCCCCGGCAAAATATCCTACTATCAAAACATCCTCCAACAAAATATCTACTAAAACTTAACCTAACCTAATTTTACAGGATGTCTGCATTAAGTCGGGTCCAAAGCTCGTCATTCATCGTCATTTGTCTTGATAAAATCATTGACAGTCCCACAACAAGTCAATGATTTTATCAAATTTGTCAATGTTTCGAGTTTAGTTGTGCTTCCCGTGTTCGACGGAAAACATTTCCTAAACACTTCATCCCGGGTGAAGCGGGAAGGCAGGCGGGGGGTATAATTCATTTAATTGACAGGAGCCGCGCGGTGTGGTCGTATTTATGGAAGAACAAACCGAACGGCTTTTTGAGGTTATGTGTAATGAGCGAGCTTAAATAAACATAAATATATTTGATAATAAAATTATAATATAGTAACAAATATTAATATAATTATTCGGTATCGAGAAACGCCTGGAATATTCTCTGGGCGGGAACGTGATGCGACATGTCTTTGTACAGTGCCCTTGAAATGATTTTAATTACACAAAAACGCAAATTTCATAAACAGCCATACATTGTTATTATGTACTTTATTATTATGTTATGTACTACTTATCAAATTGTGCTGACCATGCCGAAAGATTTCCGACTAATATCGATTATGGCACGACCTAAAGTTACGAATTTAGAGTGCGTAAATATTTACGTCAAAAACAGAATAATTATAAATATTTGATATTATATTATAATTTTATTATCAAATATTTTTATTGTTATATTATATTTAGGTATAATAATATTTTGAACTCGTGATTACGCCCGCTCATTGCACATAACCACAAAAGGCAAAGACGTTACATACTTCGTCATCGACAAAAGGCCGTTCCGATTCTCCACACGACCGCATTGCGCGGCATCTGTCAAAAAATGAATCCCTGCCCCCCCCGCCTGTCTACACAACTAAACTCGAAACACAACAAAGTTGAGAATATTTATTGACAAACTTGATAAAATCATTGACTTGTTGCGGGACTGTCAATGATTTTATCAAGACAAATGACGAGCTTTGGACCCGACTTTATATTTGTCCCATTTGACTATTTTTGAATGATAATTTATTGTCTTTTTAGGATGTTTGTATTATTAGTAGATATTTATAGATATATTAGTACATATTTTGTCAGGGATGTAAAGTCACGGAACCTCTAAAAACAGAGGTTATCCAGCGGCGGTGAAATAAATAATGTAATTAAGCTACTCAAAGAGTACCGCTAATCGACAGTTTACCAGAGGGTGGTGAAATACCCCTGAAATCATTATTTTCATTTGGTCATTAAAATAATGGGTGGACTTACTTCTCTAAACAAGTAGGAATGAGGCAATTAGTATGAATAAGGAAATTAACTATAAATATATACCAGGACGTAAAAGATCTGCCTAGCATTGAATGAAATATTGAAAAAATATATTTATACATATTTTTCAAGTATTATTACTAAAGACCGGATTATATGCAACAAAAAAAGTCTGAAATATGCATGCAAATATGCAATAAAAATAGCTAAAATATGCATGAAAATCCATAAAAAGGGCCAAAATATGCAACATGAAATGCTTAGTTCTCAAGAATAACAATCGTATTTTCGAAAATATCAATAACAAAATGTTTTTAACAATGAAATTTACAATTTACCTTTTAAAACGTATACGACTATGTACTTTTTTTGTTACACGTCTGCCGTGATGATGGACACTGTAACGCTGTCCGAAACGTTGGCTAAAGGAGGAGGTAGCGCAACACGGCATAACACCCCAAAAACAAATAACATAAATACTTTTGGCCGTGAAATTCTAAAATCATATCTGACTATGTACTGTTCTAAATGTTATGTAGACAAATTGTGTCTACAATCGCTTAATATAGCATTCTACGTCTACTGATGTGACTGGACAGAATTTAAATTAGGATGCGATTTTTGAACTTATTGTGCCGGGCCAAATTTCACCTGCCCCGTTGATGAAGCTATCAATTTGGCACAAGGGTTCAAACCCTGGGTTATCGTTCAGTAAGTTTTCAAACTTTTCTTTGTGATTTCTCGGGAATAGCTTTGGCAACGAGGAATTTGTAAAGCGAATTTTCTTCATATTCTGAGTAGATTCATTCAACGTCAATCCATGAGTTTTAAGCGTTTTCACTAGCCACGGAGCGATCAGTTCACTAGCTGCGCATTTAGCTATCTGATGTTTATAGTGTCACTAAATGAACGATGAACGAGATCGAGCGTAATATGCAAGATCTCAATTTTTTTGCTAAAATATGCAACTACCACTGAAAAGGGTCAAAATATGCAAATTTGCATTTGCATATAATCCGGTCTTTAATTATTACATATCTACTCTATGTCTATTAATATATCACAAGTTTCATATTTTTTTCATGAACAAAAAGTTATCTTATGTATATTAATACTTTGTCACGTCAATGCCTTGCTGTCAACTCAAGTTTTATGGCTTAGCATTAAATTTATTCATAAAGCGTAAAGCACGTGCATAAAAATAACATTAAAAAATAATATATTGGAAATGATCGTTTGTTAAGGAAAACTTATTTATTTGAATATAGGCACCTAATGTTGTCAATTTATTATCTATTGTGAAGTACTATTGCAATACTAACATATCGAGTAATATTGTTATAATATACCAGGGGTAACCACATGTATCCATAGGATTTTACTAGTGATTCATGAGTATATTTATTGGAGTACAAAAAATAGATGTCATTTTGCTGTCTGATGATATTTTTTTTTCTCACACGTCGCCACTGATCACACACGCCGATCTACTTGTCGCGATGGAATTACGTGATATGCACGCTATTTCGTGTGCTGCTGGAATGAGATAGAGTGCTTATCACATGAACTGATAGGCTATATCCGATTACTCAGTTGCGACGTGTTATGGAAAAATATTTTTTTTGTTTTTAATTGGAAAAAATCATTGGACAGGAAAATGACTACATTTTTTACTCCAACTATGCTCAGAAATCGCTGGTTAAAATTCTTTGCTGTTACGCCCTGTGCAGGTTGTCCGTGAGTAAAGTGCATTAACTTCGGGAGGTGATTCTAAATGATAGTACAAGTAAAAAAGATAAATAACTTTTTTCGAAATTCCAACTTTTAGGGGTAGTTTTGAGGTAAAAAGATAAAATTAGTCCGGCGTGTGCGGCCAGATTTATCATTTTCCGCTGTTACGATACGGGCCAATCACAATCGAATCGGGCGCGCCCGGCAGGCTCTCAGCAAGTAAGATCGTACCTCACACTAAGGATTTTTAGTAGGTACGTCTTTTTGTATGGCAAAAAAAAGTTGGAATTTCGGAAAAAGTTGTTAATCTTTTTTACTCCTACCATCGTGTAGAATCACCTCCCGAAGTTAATGCACTTTATCCCCGGACACCCTGTATAGGTATATATATTTATGAATATTTTTTATATGCATATTATGCTGCTTTATTGTGACATTTAAAATTATTATAATTGATGAAAGTGATTGTTGCACTAACTTATTAATAGTTACCTATTATTTACATTGTGCTTGCGAAAATTTATATTATTTCACATGTACGATTAATGTAAAGCACGCCATCATCACAGAGATGGATGTACAATACATTTTAAATGCAATATTCCCTAAATTGATAGGAATCATCTCCCAATTTTTATCTGTTGTTTGCCTGCGCTAAAACAGTGCTTTTCAAACCAAGGCCTGCGACCCCTAGAACATCCTGAAATTCTGATCAGGGATTCGCAAAATATTAAATGATGCAGTAAATGTACTTAGACAATTCGTAGCTTCCTTCGTATAGATAATAATATATTCATACTACAGGAATCGTCCACGAATAATTGAAGTAAAATCATGTAGTTTCACACAAACAAAGTATTGAATTCCGTAAATCTCAACTTAAACTTTAGGTTGCACAGTTTACACCCGCGCTTTGCAAGCGGGTTCCCCATAGACCTTTGGACCATTCTCATTATTTACAAAACAATTTTGCAAAATATAGAATAAAGTAGTGGCTAAATCTCCCATAACTTCTTGATGGCTGATGCTAAAGTTTGAATTGAACATTGAATTTTTGTTTTTACTAATGGGCGATTCCGCTATAGACGATTCTCTACATTAATTTTTAAATCGCAGTATTTGTTACTTTTTTACTATCATTGCAAAGAAGAAAGTCAATATTTAATAATAAAAAAAGAATTTTGGATTTTACTTCATACTGAAATTTTTGGCGCGCTTGAAAACATTATCATTCGAAGAATCGATATATAAACTGCAAAATCACACCGTGCAACACCGGAGGGAATCAGCTTTTACCGATTGTTTGAGGTTATATTTTACTGCTAAACGTGTAGTGACAATATTAATTTATATATCATTGACTACAAGAAGTCACTGCTAGCTTGTTGCACCCGAGATGCAAAAAGATATAAAAGTTTGTGTTGTTCACAGAAATAAAGTACTAACGTTTTGAAACTTTGTAAAAGAAAGAAGAAATCTTTCAATCGTTTTTAAGAGTATAATGTTAGCTGAATTGAAATAAACGTTGACTCAAATTGGTTGCACCCGCGATGTGATGTTAGATCGCGGGTGCAACTCTTTGACAACTACCCTTGTTGTGTCATTTATCGTATATTTTATTGTCTTGAATAATAATATATATATGCTGTGTATGATTGGTAATTTATATTTAATAAGGATGTTTATATTATATTCCCCTTTTTTATAGAAACATGGGTTAAAATGATAAAAGAACGAAGGAAAGAGACCGCTTCAAGGAAATATAGGTGAAAATTTAAAGAAAATCCTTGTTCATATTAGTAAGAACAAGAAAAACATAATTTTGTAAATTGTACTGTCTTTATAAATTATACTGATACTGAATTTATAAATTTATAAAAAAGTATATTATCTACCGTAGGTAGTTTCCTCAGAGTAGCTAGTTATATTCAGAGAAATAATTTTTGAAATATATCCTTATAGGCCAGTGCAATTAGCGCAAAAAAGGGGGTCGCGATCGGAATTATTCTCTACAAAATTGATATCAGTAATTTTTTCACAAAATTGTACTGGAAAAAAGATACGCACAAAAAACAAAACCAAGTCGAGCAATTTACCTGTTTTTATAATCTTATACATATTTTTACGACTGCATATCTCGATACTTATTAGAGATAGAAGAAAATTTATTAAATAAAAATTGTAGGTAATTTTATGTTCTACTAAACTTGTAAAGTTATTGTAGCCAAAATTTTTATTGGAAACGAGATATTTGAGAAAAACTAGATTTTGGCGCGATTTCGGCTGGTTTTTTCAAAATGGCGTCGAAAGCTCAAGTGACCCAAGGTCGAAAACTCAGATTTTACATCACTAGATGAGTATATAAAACATATAAAAAAATTGGGACTACCGGAATAATTACGATCGCGGATCGCTAATTGCACTGGCCTATTAAGGATACCCTGACTTTCAAAAGATTAATGGCAAATCAGCATTAATACAATTCATGTTGTTTTAAGATCAAAAATTATTTGTAATATTAATTTTATGGTAAATAAAGAACCCTTTATGTTTGAAAAGCACTGCTATAATGCACCATACTTAATATTATTAACACTGAATTCACTAAAAATTTTACTATAGTTTTTGTTGTTGTCATTACAATTCAACAGTGATGTTAGTGTAGAGCGGGTTGCTCGTAATGGTCATGCGTTTGTACTTCAAGGAAGAGAGTCCGTCTTCCTTGTGCCTTCCGTAGTTGCCCTCCATCACCTCGTATCTGCCGTCGTTTTTGGGCTCTTGCTTGTGCTTCATCATTGTGTACTTTGACCTCTCCGGTGGGAATCTGGAAATAATTGCCTGGAATCAATCCCTGTACTAATTAACTTTGACTTGGTTACACTTTAACTGGTTTAACTTGTTTGTTTATCTCGGTTTGACTTGATTTGTCATTTTTTGGCAAAGTATAAAATATTGAAGGACAAGGTGGACAATGCTTCGTACTAATTAAACTCTGGAAGATAAACTCAATATGTATCACTCCAAGAGGGAAATTGGCATTAAAACTTAATTGGCATTAAAACTCACGTCGGGGTCACCAATTTGGCAAGAACTTTATTTTGGTAGGATCGTACTTACTAATGTAGCCAAGGTATGAAGATAAATTAATACACAGGTTGAGGTTCCGGACTCCACGTTTATTGAATGTTGGATACAAAGCATGACACGACAAAAGTTCGATTCAGAAGGATTTGAAGGAAAATGGCGAGAATGACAGCGAACAGCGACAAACGACCCAAAAGGGCGCAAGTAAGGGAATGAAGTTGCCTACGAGTTTATTCTGGCGTCTGGCCCGCAAGCGCTGTCAGATCTCAGGGATACCCTTATACAAAATTACTTTATGGCTGTAAAATGAAATCGCTGTCATTCTCTACAGCTTGTTTGGCTATGTTAAATGATTAGATCTATTATAGCCAGGTACTATCTCTCAAGAAAGGTACTATCGCCCAAGAAAGACATGGCATGACCAAGTGAATCAGATACTTGAGTCGGGCCATGTCAAGAGTCAGAATAATAGAAGAGAATGTATGAGACGTTGTATGAATGTAAACGAGGCAAGGAATGTGTGCCAAGACCGGGATGTTTGGCGGTCCGTCCTCTCTGCCTACCCCTGCGGCGAAACGGCGTGGTGGTTAGTTAGTTAGTTACTATCTCTCCCCTTGCTTATTTTCCTTTACTCCACTTTCTTAAGCCTTACAGAATCCTTAAATGGGAAACTATAGTCCCACTGACGCTGGGAGTCGTGGCTCTTGCGTGCTCATATCATATGATAAACCAGTGTTACGGTAGCATCTGTATGTTAACAGAAAGACCAGGTTTAATACCAACGGAATGTTTGTTTTAAAGTGAGTCATGGTCCACTATATTGCTTACAACTGAAATTCCAAAAAAATTAACAATTTATAATACCTTTGTAAAGTGAGGTTCTCGTGAGCTATTCTCTCGCTCAGGTCATCATCCTCCCCTCCCCACATCTCGAATCTGTTTGAAAATCCGTTGATGGCTTTGTAGTGAACTGCTGTTATGGCCAAAGCTCCCCCAGTCAGGTAGTCGTATGGCAAGTTGTACCTGAAAGCAGAAAGTTTTTATTTATTTTTGTACATATAATGCACGAAATATGCATTAATCTTTGAAATGCCGAGCTTTCGCGACCTAATATATCTGTGCCGAGGGTAAAATCCCACAGACAGATTACCAATTGGATATGCTGGCTTTCAACAGATACAAATTTTTTGTAACCGATTGGATGCTTTTGGCGCTTGAGAAGTTAAGTTGCATTTAGAATGTCTTGACAAAATCTATCATTGGTCTGTGTAGGAATTTTCCGATATCATAATATATTTTTTTCTCATAATTTTAAATTTACGCAATGTCAGCACATACCATTTCAGAAAACACATTAATTTACGGGCAGATAAAAGTTATGAATAAATTGATAAAAGTCAAATGACATCACAATATTATTCTGGGTGATACTGTCAGCAAGTAAGCGGTTGTCAATTAAGAAGCCACATTTTAACTAGAAACGTAACAATATTAGTAAAAAAATCAAAGATAAAAGATCAATAGAATTCTGCTGGTAGGGCAATAGGTATAAAAAAATTGATGCCTATTTATTTATTAACGCCCTTAGGGGCTTTTACATATGAATAGTAACATATATACAGTATTTATTATACACAACTGAACTGCCTCAGTAACAACATTTTGTATTTGTTTAGTGATGAATTGAAGATGTACACTGACTTAGTATACTTATTTCCCTCCATTAGCTTTCTGAGCAAAGATGAATGCATAATATGGTAGTTTGTCCTAGAATTTCTGCTCGAAAATAAAACTCGACTTCTGGAATTACGTAGTGGAATCCAAAAGCTTATTAATGCAAGCAATTCCGGACTACAGCCCTACAGGCACTGATTGTTTAGTATTTTGACCAAATTGCTCATCAACCTCTTTGCTTTCGCAATAACTGGACTTTTTAAATATTGTCTTACCTCAGCAAAAATACATCACATATCACATATATACATACACAAATTTAACATGAACCTTTGAACGTCTCAGTACAGGTTCTCGCAGTGAGATGTTCACAACACAACAAAAATATTTGGGTAATTCTTTTGCACGGTTGTCTCGCGCTGCTCCACATCTTTTGATTGGCTCACCTGAACTTGTCGATAGAGGCGCTCATGTGCCTAGGCGAGGTTGTGCACGCATAAATGTTGGCCTCGTGCAACGGCAGCAAGTCTACGTCGTGCAGGATGAAGCAGGGAAAGCCCAGCTCCATGGCGACCCTGGCTCCCGCGTTAAACAGCTTGCCCTTGTTCCACGGCTTGCTGTCACCTTGATGGATCACGAAAATTCTGAAATTATTACACAAAATTATATTTTTGCGTCTAAAGCAAAAGTATTTTGCTTTAGATGCCAAAATACTTTTTTTTGAGGATGAAACACAGACAGTAATTCAAGAAAATATATATGTTTTTTAAAAAGAACGGCAAACATTACCGGGTTACGAACAGGGTTGCCAGGTGTTCGGTATTCTACCGAACCGTTCGGTATTTTAGCACCGTGTTCGGTGTTCGGTATAACAAAAATACCGAAGTATGGGCGGTTCGGTATTTTTTTTCTGATTAATTTTTCTCCCTAATAAGTGATTCAGAAATCAGATTTGACGCAATCGGCAATCGATGTTGCGTAGCATCCCTTAGTTCGTGCGATGTTGCCGCTTTGTGCACGCGCTCACTGTTTTCAAGCCATTTCGCGGATTAGTGTTACACGTTAGGTGACTATGTACTACATTGTTTCAAAGTCCAACAACCCCCCCCCCCCGACGCGGGTTTTGCCAAGGTACCACCGTGAAATCTAGGGAAATTTCACCTGGAAATTTTTTTTTGCTCACTGTTCGGTATATTTTTGGAAAAGACCTGGCAACCCTGGTTACGAATAACCCGACAATATTTGAAAATCTCCTACTACCACCACAGTAAGCCGAAGATGTTGCTTGAGTCATGATGGAGGTCTTAGCCAGCCGAGGAATCGAACATAGGACGCCTGAAGGAATATAAAAAATGAAAATAACTGAATTTAGTAAAAAAATACCCCAGATGAAACCTTTTTGTTCCAAGGGCATGAACCCCCTTCCGTCCGTCAGGGTCGCCGGTCATTTGTAAAATGGGGTCGCGACGTGAAATGAGTTGGGAACCCCTACACTAAAATGAATAACCGTTTGTCAACAGATAATCTGGTATCTGCGAATTTTTTTTAACTTTTCGTGCAGTGCACCAATAGAAATAATTTGCATCGTTCAAAATTACCTTATGTTTATAATATATGTACATAATTATATTCAAAAGCATTGTTTCTGAGCTGTCTCTTTTGAAGCAACAACCAACATCAAAAGTTCGTGATTAAAATGAAAGATTTATGAAAATGAAGCGTCACAAATAATATTAGAGATTCGTCTTGGAACACCAGACAAACCGTAGGCGTATAATGTAGTGCACATTAAGTATGTGGGTTACATGTTGCATTTTTGCTTTTGAGTGTACCCAACAATATGGAACTAATAACTTCAACAGTGGCAGAGATTTTACGTTTTTGCCAAGCGGGAATGATTAGTGAAAACATGTCTGATAATACAAATAATAATAAATACTAGGTCCCGTCATTTGAGGTTAATATCGCCTGTTGAGGTTAATAATTAGTGTCCGACCGAAATAGGATTTTCTACCGAAACCGAATCTTTGGTAGCTGTCTCAGTTTCGGCCGAAACCGAAACTTTTTTAGATATGTTAAAAATTTATTGTTTATTGAAATTTGGCTTATTTTTACACTTATTGAAACATTTAACATGTGTTAAATGAAATAAAAAAAATAATTGAAGTACGTGAAAATTTTTTTTTTCTGTTTTACTACAAATTAACAAACATGTTAATTACTTCTTGGAACAAAAATTTGTCAATAATCAACACGTATGTGGGTACATTATAAAGGAAGGACCTCATTAATTGAGTACTTTAATTTAAATTGCGTTTACGATCACAACATTCTTAAGACTAAGTTTACCATTTATTGAGGTCTTTTGCAGAGTTTCGGTGCGGCCGAAGGTTCGGCAGAAAATCTGCCGAAACCGAAACTGATGCCGAAACTTGCCGAAACCGAAACTGAACTTTCGGTCGGTCACTATTAATAATTATATAAACCCAAAACATTAATATATCACTACATCATTATGCTGATCATGTACCAAGAACCCGCGAAGCATGTGTCATAAAAATGTACCTACTTAATAATTTATTCAGAGTTGGGTTCCTTCTATCACATAAAAGATTACGATTTCTTGAAATGAAAGTGTTGGTTTTTTTTTTTTAAATCTTTCCTTGTATTTGTTTTATTATCGATTCATTCAAAACTTGGCTTGGGAAACCGCCCAACTGCCAGATTTAGGCAATAATATTATATTCGATAGATCTTTCTCCCCCTTCTTATAAACGTCGCATTACAACGGAGCTCTCAGCACCATTCTTCAACTAATGTTAGAGTCTAAAGTTGAAGAGTGTCTAATTTAGAGATTAGGGCGAATATCGTCTTCAAATAAACACCAGCCTCTAGCGTCTGCAAGTATAAAATGTTGAAGTGATAAGCAGCACCAGTTACCTGTAATGTATCTCCTGACGCATCAAGAAGTTGTGCAAGTACGGAATGAAGAGTTCAAGTTGTTTAGTCCTGTTCCTGTGCGGTACTAGCACGGCGCTGCTGAACTGCGGCTTGCAGTGCCTTGGCAAGTACTGTCCGGACTGCAAATCATCCTCAATCACCTGCTGCGGCCTCGTTAGGTCTGGAACCGGCAACAGGCCCCCGCTATCCAACATCTTGGTCTTACACGGGGTCAGGTCAATGATACTCCTCGGCAGCTTGATAGTCTCTCGCACCAGCTCGCTGGGTATATCCGATGGATGTATGTATTTGTAATGAACCGAGAAGCGTGGCTGGAAGACCAAACCCAAAGCTAGCAGAATCAGAGACAGCTTTGCCCATAGTGGCAGTTGGTATTGGCTCTGATGGTATTCCGTTACATGGTCACTTTTCTTTCGCGTGCATGAGACACCATTTCCGTTATTAACTTTCATCGTTTGTTTAGTGTTTCACTTGTAATCAATCACTTGTTTATCCAAAATTGATTTTAGTTTATTAATATCTAGCCCATGTTATCGCAGTTTGTATTTCGTATTTCGGTTGGCATCTTTATTTGCGATGTTTTTTATTGCCTTGTTTCGTATCGGTTTCAAATTTGAGAGATGTTGAATATGCTGTCTTGATGACTTGTCTCCTTGCCTGCTCTCAAAATTCTGTGGAAATGGTCTTGTCTTATCTCCACACGTCTTTGTTATCTGAAACAAACATTTGTTGATATTATTTGTTTTCCAGGTAATTTCCTGTATTGATTCTTGCAAATGGAGAGCCAGTACGACTTCAAATAAACATTGGTTTTTAAATCTTAGTAATATTATTCGTTTCACTTGATAATTTTGTAGCGTATGTTCCTGTTAAAACTGAAAGACGTTATGGCAAATAAACGTGTGATGAATTAGTTTATCGGTTGAATTTAATCTCGTGTCGGCGTTACAGATAAGAGGAAATATTTGATAAAGATTAGAAAGGGTCTGAAGAACTGTGGATATAGGCTGCGTTGCAAAAACCATTGGTTCACGAATAAACCGACCGTAGTAATTTTTTTTTATTTTTTTTTATTTGAGACACAAACAGTATATTTATAAACATTTTTGTGGGTTAAATATAATAAATTAAAATACAAATATAAATATCCCTAGACTAATGTGTCTGCAGTAATCACATTTGAATATTTACAGAAGCAAACACATGAAAAATAATGCAAGTATTATTTATACATAACTTTAAAAACAAAAAAAAACTAAATACAAAATTGAAATACATTAAAAGTATACAATATTTATGAAGTATTTCCTGAGATGTAATAAAACAAAAATTTTTTTTTTTTTTTTAGGTGCACAAATCGTGGAGATATTTTTTGAAACATGTTACATTATTTAGAAAAATATCTATAAAAGTGTGTATTTTAACAAGAACATTGTATGATCGACATATTCTGGACATAGGATTAAAATATCCAGTATTATCAGTTATCAGTAAAGATTTCAGTCCAGAATGTGTTAAGGGAACGTACCCATACTACGTGACCAACTTTTTGCAATTTTTAACCCCCCCCCCCCCCCCCCCGGTGACCAAAATCCTAAGCAACCCGCCGCTCATTTGTATGGAGCGTGACATTTTGAAGACCCCCCCCCCCCCTAAACGTGTCACGTAGTTTGGGTATGTTCCCTAATCAGTTTCATATTGCGGGAATTTTATTACTATTGATGTCGCCTAAATGGCCAGGGCCACGATAAGCTTTTTTGGCCCATACCCTTCGATAACCCTCACAAATAGTGTAATATTTTTTTTATTTTATAACGAGTGAAATCGCTGTAATATTTGAACAATGTTGGCTTTTTACTAAAAACGTACACCGTGACGCGAAATCGATGTGTAATTTAATGCTAAATTACTTCACGTCAAATTAACAGTTGGTAAATTTCATTCTAATTATTTATTTTGCCTTTTTTATTATCCAGTAGCCACACTGGCCACTGTCCCAGTTGGCAATTTTCTCAGCGCCGAGTATACCAATATACCCAGCGATAGGTTTATTGGGCCGACCATATTACTACGACACACAAATTGAATATATTATTTTTGCTGCTCCTCGTCACATATATCTCAACTCCATTCAAAGTAATGCGGCATTTTTCACACATATTATTGGCTTTAAATTGTACCCTTCTTCCAGCTCCACACAGCATCTTTAAAGATGTCATAGGTCCTGTGGGAAATTTTTTCCTCGGGGCCTCCTGTGTGGAGTTAATGTAAAAAAAAAACCCTCACTGGGGGATGTACCAATTTCGCAAACGCCCCCTAATTATTGAAGTGAAAGCTTCTTTAGCTCCGTTGTGATTTGAAACTCAATGATACGGAAACGAGCGACACTAAAAAGAGACAAAACACATCTATAGAATTTATCCTCGAGAGGATGAGATAGCAATAAAATATTTATTTAATTCACGGGTTGTCGGTCCCAATGTAATACGATAAATCCACAATCCTACACGTGTCTCCTGTACAAGGTATAAAGCGCCTGACGAACCTCTGCAGACATTTAGCAGACCAAGGATCGGATCGGAAAATTTCATTTTTGTAAAATCCATATCCAATCTTCAAACCACTCCAAAATGAGATCGTACGAAATCCAAAAATTTCATTTTTGTAAAATCCATATCCAATCTTCAAACCACTCCAAAATGAATGAGGCAAAAGAAAACACAAAAGAAAGCAACATCTAGAGACTTTGAAGAAGAAAACTCAAATGTTAATAAGATGATCAAATGTATAGGAAGAGATGCCCTGGAATTCGACGACAAAAATATGGAAAAAAATCATACATCACATTTATAAAAAAAAATGCTTCGTCTACTTTAATTTTCTGAAGGTTTCACTTCTACCACGTGTGATTTTTTATATTTATTTTTCGCCATACCTTGGTCGAATGTTTCGCCCAACGAAGCTGCCACAACACTGGAATGAAAACGAGTACCATGTTTGCCAAGTGTTACTCCGCAAATGACACCTAATTAAGTGAATTGATAGAGCAATACCGTCTAATGGTGCCGTGGATAATAATATTGTTATCGGATATCAAGAAACGGTCCACGTACCCACCTACTTGGCAAACCCATGCTTTTTAATTCCTCTTCGATGGCACCGCATTACCGACTCAATGTAAGAGAGTGCTTTCAATGCATAGAATAAAGAATAACACTAGAAGTGCCTTCCATATAACCAATGTTCCATTTATGTTCTGTCCGTCTCACTTAGGCCATCCGCTCATGGAGAAACTGGAAAAAACAGTAGGTGACGCAATCGCAATCAATCTCCTGAACAAAATCGATATCGACGGCCGGCGTGGTCTAGCGGTAAGGCTTTTGACTCGCAATCCGAAGGTCGCGGGACCGAATCCCGGCGTGGGCAAATAAATTTTATTTGAATAATGTATAGTATATTTGCGGCACGTTCCAGAGTGGAAGGTACTTTCAGTATCGCCCTGGTGTAAGACTACCATTCAGAATTGAAATGTTGCTTGAAATGACGTTAGCCGTGTTTGGTGACTAGATCTAAATAGCCAGGTACTTCCCCACCTTCCTCTTCCCTATCTCCTTCACCTCCCCACTACCTTCAGCTTCACAACAACCCAATTGGGGATGCCATAGTCCCACTGGCTCCAGACGGGAGCAGTTGGGACTCTTGTGCGGTATTCATGTAAAAAAAAAATTATCCCCACTACCTTCAGCCTCAACATACCCCAATTGGAGATGCCATAGTCTCACTGCCTCCAGACGGGAGCAGTTGGGACTCTTGTGCGGTATTCATGTTAAAAAAAAATTATATAAATAAATTTTTTTTCAAATAATGTCTTCATCGCGAAGAGGTTGTCGCAACGATCCAAATGTGTTTTGTTATATTTGTGGTGAATATACAGTAAAAAAAATCAGGAAATCCATAACAAAATTTATAAAAAGTCTCTTGTGAAGTATTGATTTAAAAAAATATATTTTTCTGATCTGACATGTCAAAACATGACAAAACTTGACAGGTCATGAGCCGCTACCATGGCAACTGTCAAAAAGGCAGCTGAAACGCGACTGCCGCGGCGGATCAGCACTACTCAGAGCCGACCAGACCTGTCAAGTTTTCGAGTAATCTTCGATATGTTAGATTAGAAAAATATCGATTTTGTTCAGGAGGTTGGTTGCGATTGCGTCGCCAACTGATTTTTTTTTCAGTTTCTCCATGGGCGGATGACCTTACACTCGCCTGAAATCTTAGATCTCCATCCCATTTGAATTTCATAAACACAGTTTTGGAAATGGTATGGAAGTATAGGCCCCGATTAGGTAAATAAACGAAACACGCCCTCTAGGTTCGAACGCCCACCCGATCGCGTATTTACAAAACCTATACCGATTCAGTCGCGGTAACGACAATTTACATTATAAATATACCTCTATATTGGTTATTTTTTATCACATTGCAAAAACAAAAATTGTTCTAAAATCTATATAAAATAATCTTTCTGATGTGAATATTAGAAATTAATAATTTTATTTCTAAATATTTAAATTTTAATATTATTCCCATATATTGTAAATACACCTCTATATTGATAATTTTTTATCATTTTGCAAAAACAAAAATTGTTCTAAAATCTAGATAAAATAATCTTTCCAATGTGTATATTAGAAATTAATAATTTTAATTCTAAATATTTTAATTTTGATATTGAAAAGTTAAAGCGACTGAAACGCGGTAGGGATTGTAAATACGCCACCCGATCAACCCGATCACGAAACACGCCCACAAGGCACATCTTGTGTTATTCCATGTTTACTAGAGACAGTAGAGACTACCTCATAAAGTTTTTATTACTTGAACAATTAGTTTACAATGGGAATTAATTAATACGGCAGTAATGTATTTATTCTTGGATATTCCCATATTGATTAGTTTTCGCTCCAATTATCACTAATTTTATTGTGTGACGCACGATTTTAATTTTCTTGTTTTATCACGACATTTTAAAGTTTTCCACAAGAACTCTAGTAGATACATACTTGTTTTGGTAAATTTTGGGGATCGCTGGCAACGGTTAATACGCACTTTTTTTTTGAAAAAATCTTTTGATTCACCTTAATTACATTAAAAGACAACTATTTGCATTGGGGGAAGTGGAAAATATTTTTGTGTAACATGGTTTGTGATACAAAAGAAAGTGCCCCTTTATAACGTCTACTCGCGTCAAGGCAAGAAAAACATCCCAGTTTTCAAGTAGTTAGCGGCTACGCTAGGTTTGTGTAACATGGTTTGTAATTCTGGCGTACAATCTCACAAGACGAAAGCTAATTTTAATTTTACGTAATGAAATTTAGAATAAAATATTTTCCACTTCCCCCAATGCAAATAGTTGCCTTTTAATGTAATTAAGGTGAATCAAAAGGTTTTTTTTTTAAAGTGCATATTAACCATTGCCAGCGATCCCTAAAAATTAATCTTGTTTTATTGAAGTGAAAACTTCTTTATTAGCACCGTTGTGATGAAACTCGATGACACGAAAAAGCGACACTAAAAAGAGGCAAACACGTACATCTATAGGATTTAGCATGCGAGAGAATGCGATAGAGTAATCTGTCTCATCTTTGTGCGGTGCTTTATAGCCTTCCCACTCTTGTCTACTTTAGTTTACTGAAGGTTTCACTTCTACCGAGTTTGAATCGCACACTTTCCCTTAGAGTCATACCAATGAGTCATTACATTATGAACAACACTATTGGTAGGTATCTCCTTTATAATCATCGTAATTATTATTATTATCCGAGTAATCGGGCTATTTTTGGAACCAGTTTCAATCGAATTTATAAAATGGTTACCAGCAATTAAACTGGGCTAAGGCGAACCAAAAACCGCCCGCAGGGCCTAGCAGCAAAAACTTCCGGAGCTGGTTTTTAACTGTTATTTAATATTGTTCCCTTATATCCTCATTTGCTACTAGTATTGTGCCTCGCTTCAATTTAGGCTTAGGCCAGACCGACTGCGCATACATTATTATAAAAGAACGAGAACTCGGCCAAGGTCGAGCATCACTTTCTTGGCGCTGATTTTTGTTCATTGAGGAAGTACGCATAAACTGTTCATATCCTCAATAACCTCGGACACCTAAAGACTCCAGATACTAATATCTACAGCCTTTATGTCGGACGAATATCTACAGCTCATATGTTGAACTAATATCTACGAACTTCAGAGTGTTGACTAATATCTACAGAGCGTAGGTTGAACTAATATCTACAGAGCGTAGGATGGATTAATCAGCGAAATGTGTCCAATAGTCCGATATTAGGGATTTTTACATACATACTTACATAAATTAAGTTTTTTAAACTGCATACGCAATATTACGTTATTCCAATATGCTATATATAATTGCAAATCCAACCTCTGCAAGTGCTGTAGATATTCGTCAACACTTTGGTTCTCATAGATATTCGTCAACAGTTTGAGCTGTAGATATTCGTCAACACTTTGGTTCTCATAGATATTAGTTCGATTTTTTCAGTTTTTGGAATTCCTGTAGATATTAGTAGACGCCTCGCACCTAAACCCCTAGACGACCTCCCAATGACTAAATAAAATACCCTCAGACAGGATTTGGCATACCCGTAAAACAATCTGTCCAAACTGTTATTTAAAAATGGGGACCACGATGGAACCAATATCTAAATAATAACCATGGAAACCTTTTAATGTAACGCCATTTTTGTATAACCGTTTGGACAAAACGTTCGGTGTGTATTTGGATCGGTATGCCAAGACCTTACCTTCTCTTGGGTATTTTGTTTAGTCACGAATGTATAAAAGTCCGCTTCACACTTGATACGGAAAATACATTTATCGCGTAATGCATATTTTTGAGTATTTATCGCCTACCCGACATAAATACTCACCTTTCGTAATAATAAAGCTAAATCTAACTGTTTGAATAAGAAATATTTCGTATTAACCGAGAAGCGGACCAAGACAAGTTTAATCACTTTTCTTACTTTCCGAATTTATAGATTTTTATAACATATTGAACACTTTAAGCTTTTAAATTAAAAAAAAGTGTTATTTTTGAAGATTATATCTACACTTTAATTTATAGATTCGAAACGGTAATTATAGAAAATTCCCTCGATAGAAAAAAATCGCAAAGTATGCTTTGAAATTAAGTTCTACGCCAACTCAGAATCAAGTCAACTCAACACCTCTAAAAAGCTATATTAAGCATAACCCTAACCTAACGTAACCTAATGACTTTTCAAAGGAGATTCCGAGTTGTCCGGTGGGTTCCATACCAACTCAGAATGAAACCAACTCAGAAACACCTCAGAAAGGTCATTAAAAGCTATCAAAAAATAATTTTAAAATAGCCGGCAACTCTAACCTAACCTAACCTATTTAACCATTTTTTTATCATCACTCTTAATGACGTTTCTGAGGTGCTTCTGAGTTGGTTTCATTCTGAGTTGACCGGTCACCGTCCGGTGACCGAAAATTATTAAAAACACATTTGGTTCTGTTATTTAACCTGTTATGGGTATGAACAAATCACAGTGTATCTTTAAATTCAAAATAATCATTTGTCGAGTGATTTTACTCTCTTTTAAACCAGTTGTATTTTATTAAACATTTTCACAATTTTCTCTTCATTTTCAACTTCATCAACAGTTAATATGCACTTTTTTTTTAAAACCTTTTGATTCACCTTAATTACATTAAAAGGCAACTATTTGCATTGGGGGAAGTGGAAAATATTTCATTCTAAATTTCATTACGTAAAATTAAAATTAGCTTTCGTCTTGTGAGATTGTACGTCAGAATCACAAACCATGTTACACAAACTAGCGTAGCCGCTAAACTACTTGAAAACTGGGATGTTTTTCTTGCCTTGACGCGAGTAGGCGTTATAAAGGGGCACTTTCTTTTGTATCACAAACCATGTGACACAAAAATATTTTCCACTTCCCCCAATGCAAATAGTTGTCTTTTAATGTAAAAGGTGAATCAAAAGCTTTTTTTTTTAAAAAGTGCGTATTAACCGTTGCCAGCGATCCCCAAAATTTACCATCATTTTTAATATTCGCGCGCTCTCTCTAACATTCGTATTTACAAATCTTCCTCTCTTCTTATTTTTGAACGCTTACAACCGGGCCTTAAAGTACATTTACCGGTTGATTAATATTACATATTGTTTCAAAAACATAACCATACATAATCGCACTTTGAGACTGGCACGCTAATTTATTATAGAAACATCAACCAAATAATGCACTTATTATATTTCTACTAATAAAGGAAGTGGCTTTACCTATCGAATACCTGTAAAAATAGTTGCACTTGGATTTAACGATAATTAAAAATATGAATGTATCATTTCCCATGTAAAATTACACATGGATGTGGCAAATTTTGTGGTCGCTACAAAATACGATATAAAACAATTAACAATTGAATTTAAATTCTGATATCGTAATAATTAGTTTAAAATGACAATTTATTTACAACGCACGTCCGTCTAATCGCGGGAAGTCAATCAACTGCCAACCCTTTTCAAAACATAGTTTTTATTCACAACCTACCACCTACGGGTAGTATTTATAATGTCACCAAGGAATTATGATTGTTATTGTGGTTGTGAAATTGATAAACATCGACTTTTAATTCACTTCAATTTTTGTGATTCTATAATCCGCAGTAATCCGACGAACCTAGGAGGCACACTCTTTTGTTTTAAAACATGTCACTTTTAAGAATTTGTTTTTCAAATTTGAAAGTCGAACTTGAAATTTTAGGTTTTCGACTTCAAAAGTGTCTATATTTTATATAGGTAGGTATTTTTCGACCAGGTTGGTACTTCCCTTATTTAACAATTAAAATTAAATAAAAAACATCACGACGGTGCAGCGAATCAATGTTACTTTTTATAATCAATTATTATTCTACTAACTAACTAACCATCACGCCGTTTCTCCGCAGGGGTAGGCAGAGAGGACGGACCGCCAAACAACTCGATCTTGGCACACACTCCTTGCCTCGTTCGCATTCATACATCGTCTCATACATGCTCTTCTATTGTTCCGACTCTTGACATGGCCCGACTCAAGTATCTGATTCACTTGGTCGTGCCATGTCTTCCTCGGGCGTCCCCGACTTCTTCTTCCATTCACATTTGCGTCATATATTCTCCTTACACTCCTTTCCTCGTTCATTCGCTCTACATGCCCAAACCATCTGAGAGTCCCTTTCTTAATTTTGCTCATCACGCTTACATCAGCCTTGCACTCTTCGCGGATCTCCACATTTCTCACACGATCGTACATGGTTTTACCACTCATACGCCTCAGGGATATCATTTCTACTGCATTCAATCTACTTTCATCCTTCCTCTGCCAATTCCATGCCTCACTGCCATACATCAGGGTAGGTACCAGCACTCCGTTATGGATGGCTAACTTCGCTTCTTTGGACAGTTTTTTTGTTGGCGCCAACGGCGTTCAGTACTCCATTAATAGAGTTGCCTGCATTTACCCTTCTTTCGATATCTCTGTCAGCCCTTCCATCTCTCGTAAACATACTTCCCAAGTACACAAAATCATCCACCTGCTCCAAATTATTCTAGGTATTAATTAATACCTACTGATCTTAATCGGAGAGATCCTGGACAATGTATTTTATTAACCCTACAGTGCTCGCGCTCTAATTAATATCGGTGGTCGCGTGGATAACCATAGGTAGGCTATTTTTATACAAAAAAAAAATAAGTGAAATCTTTTAGAATTAAGTAACATAAATTAAACATAACGTCTATGTTTTTCACAATTAACCAAAACATAAATGATCCCTTTTTTAAAACTAAAAATTACATCTTTAACTTTTAGTGATAAAACAAACAAAAAAGTTAGCACACATATTAATTAAATTGCTGGTTTCTGAGCAGAATGTCCTGATCATTCTGTGAAATTATACAATGAACAAGACAAATGAATTTTGGAGTTTAAAAAGGGGGAATGCAAAACCTCTACTTTGATGATTTTATTTAGGTACTAGCTGGTCCCGGCATGCGTTGCAATGCCATTTAATAAAGAAATTGTTTCTCTCTGCATGTCCTTTCCCATTCGTCCCGTTTCCCTTCCGCCTCCCCTTCTTCTCCTGCGACCTCTTCCCCTATCGCGTTCCCACTCCGTCACCTCCACCTTCCCTCTCCCCACTCCACTCGTCCCCCGTCCCGCGAACCCCCTACCGAGTTCCCCTCCCCCCTCCCAGGTCCCCCTCCCCCCTCCTGCGTTTCCCTACCACCTTCCCCGCCTTCCCTCTTCCCTTTCCCGCTCCCTCGTCCCGCCAACCCTCCACCCGCGTTCCATATATTCAATCCCAGTACATTCAGTTTTTAAACAGCCCGCGTGCCACCTTTTACAATTTTTTTTTCAAATTTCCATTTTTCATGTATATAAATTTGGTATCTAACATAGGTACCTATTTAAAATATCTGAAATTCTTGATTCGATTCAAAATATTAGGGTAGTACCTACTTTAAATAAACTTTTCAAAAATAGAATCCTGATTGAACAATCATTCATTGTTTTGCAAAATGTCATTCTCTAACACGCGAACTGTCAAACGTGCGATGTTTTCTGTTATTATTTAATTTTCTGCGTCATTTTCTTAATTTTTCTCTCCGTAAGAACCATCCTCGAACTTCAAGGAATATTCTAAAAAAAGAATTAGCGAAATCGGTTCAGCCGCTCTCGAGATTTGCGCTTACCAACAAATTTAGCGATTCATTTTTAGATAGATTATCAGCCTGATATCAGTTGTCCATTTCGCTCAGTATTCGGGGAAGTATGAGCGACAATGACAGCAACAGTTAGGTAAAATACCTGTTATTCAAATTTCTCTACGACCGGGTTTCCTCCTGAGATCACAAATCTGTCTACTTTGCATATTATAAGATAGACCTCTCTTATTCTGAGGCCCTGGTTCGATCTAAATTTTACTTTTCTCCAATCTATCGATAGAATTGCATATTTGACGATGGCACTGCGAACAAATATATAATATATGCTATTTGTTAATTTTTCAAAGAACTTCTATCCGATTTTATTATTGACGAGACTTCCGTCTTATTGTCGCCATATGTCCTGCTGTTATACACGGTGTCCGGAAACTCGCAGAAAAACAAGGAAACTGGCGATTCTGCATCGGTTCTGTGGTATAATTTTTTTTTTGCTTTGTGCTTTTTTCGTTTTCGAGTAAATCGAGTCCAAAGTTGTATTTTTTTAAATTATATAATGTGTTTTGAAATGCGTTGAAGTGAAGACCTGGCTCCAAAAGTTTTTTAATATATATTTTTTTACATAAACACAGGACGCCCCTACGAAAATAATTTCTCTAGGTCTTAGTTTTTTGGGTTCCCTGTTAGATGTAGATTCACCAGTTTCCCGATTGTACTACGAGTTTCCGCGGACGTCATGTATTTAAATCAATAATGGTGAATTATTTATCAAAGCAATTATTATGAAGAATAAAGCCATGTGCAAATAGACGAAGCGGTATCGGGCAAAGATGTCCGTCCGGTCTTAGTAGGTAGGTACTATATCTCGAAGGTCAATATAATTGCGAAAATGATAAATTTGTAATACATATTTCAGTTCTGAAGAGTTGTGAACTCGTCCTAATACTAGAATTATCTGATCTTTTTACTGGTTTAAGGTCAGCAAGTGCCAGCACTTTTCATAGGGTTTTAATTTTTCGAATTATCTATTTCAACTGCGTAATATTATCTTCGATAGCTCGGTAATAAAAAAGAAGTAAGTATAAGCCAATCATTCTGTCTATCGGGTGATACATCGCGACCCCTATAATAATCGATCTTGGGTAGGTAGGTATATTGTATGCAGAGGACAACGCTTTTTTTTTTTTTTTTTTTTTTTTTTACATTAACTCCACACAGGAGGCCCTGAGGAAAATAATTTCCCTCAGGGCCTATGTCATCTGGGATGCTGTGTGGAGAGTTTTTTTGAGGAGAGGAAGGAATGAACATTGGTCTTGAAGAGACCCATGTTGTAGGAAGGAGGAAACACAGAGGCCGGCAAATCATTCCACAGCCGAGCTGTTGAACACAAGAACGAGTCGAAGAAACGACCCGTTCTCATGTGACAAATGTCAACCGTGTACAAATGTTGGGCACGCGTTTGGCGTGTTTCCCGACTATGCACCGGTGCCGAAGGGATCAATGATGCTAGTTCTTCAGAGCATCTTCCATTGTAATACCGGTAGAACAAGGATAGCATTCCCACCCGACGCCTGTGCTCTAAAGATTGCAATCCGTCTGTTAAGATGGGAGAATCTATCAAACGGACCGCCCGTTTCTGCACAGAGTCGAGGGTATTTTTCAGGTATTTTGGAGCTCCAGACCAGAGATGGCTGCCAAATTCAACCGTGGGGCGTACTTGTGATTTGTACAAGGTTAGCAGTTGTGTACTATTAAAGTATCTGCGGGCCCTGTACAGTACGCCCAGTTTTTGGGAGGCTAACTTTACTCTGGCTTCGATGGAGCCCCCATACCTGAGCTGGTCACTTAGGGTTACACCAAGCATATCAATGGAGGGCCTGTTCGGAAGATTGCTTCCGTTGAAAGAGACTAGATTTTCATTTCGATCCCTTTTAGACGTAATCAGACAAGATTGGGTCTTTGAAACATTAAATTCAACGAGATTATTTTTACCCCAAGAGAAAACACTCTCGAGGTAACCGTCCATTCTTTGCTTCAAAGCCCTACGAGCTGTTGGAGTTTGTGAGCCCTTTGGGGGCTTGTCAAACAAAAAGCTATCATGAACTGTACTGTCATCCGCGTAACAGTGAATTGGTGCACATGACAAAAGGTCGTTGATGTGCAACAAAAACAAAGTCGGAGACAGAACCGATCCCTGCGGGACGCCAGCATTTATCGAGTGTGAGGAAGAAATGAAACCATCGACTACCGTCTGAATCGACCTCTCCCTCAAGAAGTCGGCAATCCACATACACAAGGATGCGGGAAGTCCGTAAGAATGCAGTTTGTTGACAAGTCCTCGGTGCCAAACCCGGTCAAAGGCCTTGGAGATGTCCAGTGCAACCGTTTGGGTCTCACCGAAACGTTCCAGGCATCGCCCCCAAACATGCGTCACATACGCGAGAAGATCACCGCACGAGCGGTTCCGACGGAATCCGTATTGACGGTCGTTAATAATTTTGTTCTTCTCGAGGTATGTGAGCAGTTTGTCGTTGATCACACGTTCCATCACCTTAGACAGAACTGATGTGATCGCTATGGGGCGGTAGTTGGCCGGGTTGGAGCGGTCACCCTTCTTTGGAATAGGATGGATAACCGCTTTTTTCCAACCAGAGGGCACAGAGCCAGTCTTCAGGGACAATTTAAAAAGCTTCGTCAAAATTGGAGCTATTTCTGCAGCGCACCTCTGCAGTACCAGGGCAGGTATTCCGTCAGGCCCACTAGCTTTATTAACATCAAGCCCTCGTAAAACATGGAGTACTTCCCGATGCCGAATCCTCAGCTTTTTCATACGAAAACCGCAGTGAGGAACCGACGTCGGGACAGCACCTTGGTCATCGAGGGTTGAGTTATCCGCAAACATTTTACCTAATAAGTTTGCCTTTTCGGTGGCGGTGTTTGCTAGTGAGCCGTCAGGTCTGGTGAGAGGTGGCAAACTGGATTTGCAGAAATTGCGACCTATTGAGCTCGCAAGCGACCAGAATTGCCTGCTGCCATGCGGGCATGCAGCCAGCTTTCTGCTGATCTGCAGGTCGTGCTCCAATTTCGACCTATTTATGATTCTCTTGGTTTCCTTTGCCATTTTGTTGTAAGCTGTTCTGTCTTCGGATGTTCTAGATGTGTTGTAGGCTCGGTAAGCCGCGTTTTTTCGTCGCACTGCTTCAGCGCATTGTCGACTGAACCACGGCTTTGAGCCCACACCAGTTTCCTTAACAGTAGAATGGATGAAGCCATCCATCGCGGATGTGATGACTTCACCAATTTCCTGGGCACATCTTGAGGGATCCGAAGTCCGAAAACAGACAGCTGACCACGGAAAAGCATTAAAATGTGCCCGCAGACCGAACCAATCTGCTGACCTATAGTGCCACACTTTTCTCTTCAGCCTCTCGTTTGGTGGTCTGAAGTTTACAGGGATTGATGTCGTCACCAGGCAGTGGTCGGACGATCCTAAAGGCGCTGTGACTTCAATCCTGTAACCGTGTGGCACAGTAGTTAAAAATAGATCTAACAGATTGGAACGGTGAGTCTGGACATCAGGAACCCTTGTAGGCTCCTGAACCATTTGTTCCAATCCGTAGCAAAGGGCAAAGGATTCCGCTTGGCGTCCAGCCGAGTCTGTTGATCCTGAGAACTTCAACCAAGGTTCGTTATGAACATTGAAGTCCCCCAGGACCACAAACTCTGCCGTAGGGTAGCGGGGCAAGAGGTCATCAATAGTATCGCTTAAGTGTTTGAAGAGCTCGGACGTGTCTGATTCGCTAAGGTTCGGTGAGCGGTATAAACACGCGTAGAATCTTACCGTACTGGCAAGATTGACGCGTACCCACATTACGTCGAATCTGGAGTTTTCCAGATTCAACAGTCGCACACAGTTGACGTCAGCTCGACTATAGAGACAGACACCTCCTTTAGGTCTGAACTTGCCTGCGAGGGTGAAGCCCGGGCAGTTCAGATAGGAGGTGTCTACAGGCTCAGCTATCTGGGTTTCAGACAGGAAAAGTAGGTTTGGGCGTTGGGAAAAAACACTTGGTTACATTTTCTAGAAACTGACAATCAATGGGTGCAATTATTATTTATTGACCTTTCATCCTATTTGAATTGAATTATAGAATTTATAGATAATCGTTTTTGTACAAGGACGGTTCCCATTTGATACAAGGAGAGAAATCGATTTTGGCCTTCTCGATAAATTACACTGGTCAACAGCAGTGGTTTTGGTGCCGAATAGCTGTATTTTTTTAACTTAGGACCTTAAACTGACTACAACGATAGCAAAAAATTTGGATTCCTACGTGTAATTTATTAGATTATGACTTGTACGTATAAAAATAAAATTACGTGGCTAAAATGCAGATCCTGCCAATGTCTGGGAATTTAATAAAAAGGCACTTTTTAGATGAGAAAAGTGTGGAGAAGATGAATAAAAAATAAATTAATGCGCGCTCGGCAAAATTGAGGGAGATACAACCGTTCAAAGTATTTAAAATTTCACTTCGCGAACTGATATTGACAGTCCGTTCGCCATTTTTTCACTGCTTATGTTGGATCCCAGACCTAATACAGAATTAATAGTACGCCAGAATCACAAACCATGTTACTAAAACCTAGCGTAGCCGCTAAACCACTTGAAAACTGGGATGTTTTTCTTGCCTTGACGCGAGTAGGCGTTATAAAGGGGCACTTTTTTTGTATCACAAACCATGTTTAGCGTATTAGGTTATAACAAAAGAGTATAATAAGAGTATAATAAGAGTGGCGGGCGGACTGTCAATATCAGTTCGCTAAGTGAAATTTTAAATACTTTGAACGGTTGTATCTCCCTCAATTTTGCCGAGCGCGCCTTAATTTTTGTTTTATTCAGCTTTTCCACACTTTTCTCATCTAGAAAGTGCCTTTTTATTTAATTTCCAGACATTGGCCGGATCTGCATTCCTCCCAATTACGTAAAAAACAGCATTTATTACATTATTATGGACTTAAAAACTTTCTTTTTCGCGATTTTCCTGAATGAGGTGTAGAGAGACAATCACGTTGCACCCCCCAACAGTAATCAGACATCATAATATGCTGATCCTATCGGCCTTGGTACCTTTCTTCCATAGTTTTTAGGTTCTGGTGAAACCGCTCCCCTTATTCTTCGCTATAGGATCCAAGATTCTCTGGAAATTGATCAAGACGACTGTGTATGTAGTGCATTTTAATGGACATATTACATCCTAAGTGTTTAAAGTTATCTAACATGTAGTTTACAATTTCAGTGTACCTAGTTACATGACTTGTGATTTCCGAGAAATTTTTTTGTAACTTCAACAAACGAAATCCACACAGGTCGTTCCACATTGTTCATTGTACTTACGAAGTCCGTATCATCTATTTATTCTTATTTGTGGGCCATCGAAAATACCCGCTTTAACAAACAAATTTTATGGTTTTATCAAACTTTTTTTTTACAGTCATTGTAGTGATATTTTTGTTCTTTCCATTGCGTAGGTACTCCTAACCTCGTACGATTTCATTAACCGCTGTCTCAAGTGTTCATAGCACATTTTACAAACAATCTGGGGTATCCACGGCTTGAATTCATCCACAATTTTCAACTTAAAATAGGAAAAATAGGCACTTTTTATAAATTTTGTTACCTAAGGATTTCCTGATTTTTTTTACTGTATATTTATTCACCACAAATAATTACAGCCCCGGATCTAATGGGGGGCAAGCCGGGGCCCATGCCCCGGGCGGCAAGTTCAGAGGGCGGCCAAACTCAACTTTGACCACGGAATAAATAATAGTACAAGTAGAGAAATTTCACGGCCATATTAACTCGACTGATACCCAGAGCCCTGAGTGAGACGTGCTGCACGAACATTTATTATTCGCGAGGCGCGTAGGCATAGTTCAAAATACGCACCCGACCCGCTCGCCCGCAGGAACCACAGATCGCGGCAGCACGCGTCTGCTCTGGTTACCGTGCGTGCAAAGAGATGAAGCTATATTCAAAAACTCCCTCGTCGATCTCTCTCCACGACAGTGTTTTGTTTTAAAAATGTGTCAAAAGTGTGTTGTTTATTTTTACTCTTTAGTACTTGTTGATCAACCGAAGGTACAATACTGATGTCATTAGTGTCGCATCAATAAATCTATCACAGTTCATCGATCGCTTTTCTGGGTAAGTATTTTATATAACTATCTTATGCTTTTTAAGTTACTATATTTATTTTTTAAACTCAATTTAATACGTGCAATCACTTACGTCGTCAATTCGTCATTATTCAAACTTACTTAAAATTTTTACGTCGTTATGCGTGTCATGATTTGTTTATTACACGATGGCAGCCATCATATGACTGAGAAGTAAAACAGCCTTTTTATTTCAGCTTTTATTTAAATACAATGCAATGTAGCAGTTTAAAACGAATAAGCAGCCAGCAAGATAAATTTCAGTTGTGATTTCATCTGCTGAAGCATTTTGATGGAAACCATTCTCATGTTCAAAGTGCAGTTTTAAAATTCTGGTTGCAGACTATATGCAGCCAGAATTTAAGGAAAACCATTTGCATGTTCTGGGTGTAGCTATAATTAAATTTCTTAATTAGTTACAGTAAAACCAGTTCTTTGATTCGAATATGGCCCTCCCCCCCCCCCCAGCAAGGTTAAAATAAATATAGATACCTAAGTGGGCGGGGGCGGCATTTTTCAGTTTTTGCCCCGCCTAAAAAAAACGAAGATCCGGGGCTGAAATAATATAACAAAACACATTTGGATCGTTGCGACAACTTCTTCGCGATGAAGACATTATTTGAAAATAAGTTTATTTATATAATTTTTTTTTTACATGAATACCGCACAAGAGTCCCAACTGCTCCCGTCTGGAGCCAGTGGGACTATGGCATCCCCAATTGGGTTGTTGTGAAGCTGAAGGTAGTGGGGAGGGGAAGGAGATAGAGAAAGGAAGGTGGGGAAGTACCTGGCTATTCAGATCTGGTCACCAAACACGGCTAAAGCCATTTCAAGTAACGTTTCATTCTGAATGGTGGTCTTACACCAAGGCGATACTGAGAGTATCTTCCACTCTGGAACGTGCCGCAAATATACTGTATATTATTTTAAATGAATAAATTGTGAAATAACACCAATTAATCAATTAAAAATTTATTTGCCACGCCGGGATTCGATCCCGCCACCTTCGTAGTGCGAGTCAAGAGCCTTACCGCTGAACTACGCCGGCCGTCATAAATGTACTGCTAAGATAGTATAACGCACACACGAAAGTGCCAATTACAGCCAATACTCAAAACAGAGGGTAGATCGAAAACTACAAGTAAGAAAAAAAAATTGTGTTGCCAATGCCGCCTAAATACAAATCCATCAACGTTATTTCGGCACCATTTTTTTTTAAATTTGTTGACTAGTGTTATGAGGCCTTATAATGTAATTGTACAAAATTGGATTGTTAACAATCAATTAGCGGTTAAAAACCCGCTCCGCAGGTTTTTACTGCTAGGCCCTGCGGGCGGATTTTGGTTAGTGTTGGTGATCATTTTGTAAATCCAATTGGAACTGGTTCCAAAATTAGCCCGTTCCACGTATCCACTGTTTACGTGTCAACCAGTGATGGCAAATCACCGCGAAAAAGTAACCGGGACGGAAGATGACGTCATATGTAATATACAACTGTTTGATACAACTGAGAATTACCGTCAATCTTCCGAAATACGGGAGTAACGGGAGATACTCCAGGTTCGAAAATTCGTAGAACTTATACCCAGGAAGGGAACTTCCCACTTTGCATCTTGCCGACGAAAGAAGCGTCATCTTGTGACGAATTCTTGAATTAGAAATCGAACTACAATGGTAGCTTTGTCTGAAAATCCACGTACACGGATGTTTACATGTGCGACGGGTAAGGCGTGATGTCGGAGATGCAATCGAAGTCGGGTTCTGAAATTCAACCACGCAGATCCTAGCCTATTAATACTGTTTGATTTCCAAACAATTCTTTCAATTTCCCAACAAAAAATCTAAAATTTCCAAAATCATAATAACATCGCATTTTATTTGGATACTTATTTAAGTTGACGATCTACATTATTCGGGTTTCCTGTGAAATTATTCGTACAGATTTGTAATGTTATGGTGACTTTGTTCCTAAAATAATATATTATTCTGATAAGATGCTATTTGTATTTGCAATGAAAAAGATGATTTATTGTTTTTATATTGCACTTTGGTACAATACAATAACAGTAGCGATGAAATGTGGACATTTTACCAATGTTTTTCTATATTAAAAGCAGTTAATCTTGAATAAAAAACGACTTCGCACACCTAATAGTAATCATACTAGACATCCGCCATACTGTTTATTGAAAACAGGGGTGTTCTGCCCAAAAAAATTATTTCCCTAGATTTCGAGGTGAAATTTCCCTAGAATTTCACATTTACGCAATTACCTACGTAGCCACCTGATTGTGTAACACTAATCCTGTTATATGTTAATTAATATGATTAATTAATTGGAAGATATCGGAATTTGGTAAATGTACTTATAATACTGTGCTTTTCCAAATAAAACACTTTTTGCTACGTGAAATAATAATTTAAAAGTACGAATACACTCACCGCTGAATTAGAAATTGAATTCCAAAAAAAAAAACACACTTTGCACAATAAAAATCAACCGCAATCACCGATAAAACGGAACTTAAAACATAAATTAATTTTTTTCAGAGGTCCCATTTATCTTTTTAGATACATAATATCATTTTGAGTTGTCAAGTGTTAAAAATAACATTGCATGTAAGTACATGAACAATAATTAAGATTCACAGGAATTCCAAAAAAATTTATATACATAAATAATACCAGTAATATTGTCATATGTAATAAAGAATTTGGCAGAGTTCGAAATTTCCCTAGATTTTGTCCTGATTTCCCTTTTCTCTAAAAAAATTTTTCTTCCCTAGATCTAGGGAAATTTCCCTAGACATAACATCACTGATTCAAAATACAACTTGAAAGTAAATAATCTATAGGTGGGTGAAGACGTCAGACAATCCACCATAGATACGGTGCGTTTCGGGGAGTCTTGAAAAATTAAAACTTTGACAATTATTTTAACTATTAAAACTAACTATAAAAATAAAAATGCAGTTATTTAAGTTTGAAGGTCTTTATTCATTAAAAAAATTGGACTGGAGTTCTCTTATTGTAATGCAAACATATTAGGATTTTCATGCAGACGCATTTCGTCGTCATGATAAAATATGCGCAATTTAATAAAAGTTTATTAGGAAATCCTGATAATTTGCGTCCTAACGCTTATTAGGACACCTCTTGAATTCCCGTTTTTAAGCAGAATTACGAATAGTTTGTAGAAAATCTCTACATATATCTCTTCATATTATAAATTCAAGTCCTCTGCCGTGTCTGCCTGTCTGTCTATTCGCGATAAACTCAAAAACTACTGAACGGATTTTCATGCGGTTTTCACCAATAGATGGGAGTGATTCATGAGGAAGGTTTAGGTATATAATTTGTCAAGGTTTTGTGTAAATTGGTTGAAATATAAAGGAGAATGTCTGTATGTGGTGGACGAGCGGGCTGGCAAGCGGGCGGTGTTTTTTTTTTTTTACATTGAATACCGCACAAGAATCTCAACTGCTCCCGTCTGGAGCCAGTGAGACTATGGCATCCCCAATTGGGGTATGTTGTGAGGCTGAAGGTAGTGTGGAGGGGAAGAAGGTGGGGAAGAGGAAGGTTGGGAAGTACCTGGCTATTCAGATCTGGTCACTAAACACGGCTAAAGCCATTTTCAAGCAACGTTTCAATTCTGAATGGTGGTCTTACACCAGGGCGATACTAATAGTATCTTCCACTCTGGAACATGCCGCAAATATACTATATATTATTTTAAATGAATTAATTGTGAAATAACACAAATTAATCAAATAAAATTTATTTGCGCATGCCGGGTTCGAACCCGCGACCTCCGGGTTTGATTATGCAAATCTACAGTTTTACGCCGAGGGTGATGGAATTTTGCACATGTGACCTTCAAAACGAGAGGAAGGGCACTGTCTACATTTGATTTCGAAAACTCTGTGTAAAGCCCGGGCATCGCAGGAGACTTCAGCTATTTCTTAATAAATTAGCAAAACATTTTCAATATGCTCAATCGAGAAATCGATTTTTTTTTATTTCAACTTCAAATTTATTAAAATTCGGCAATTTTTACGCACATTATTCAGGGAATTAAAGTAATTTTTTTTAACTCTATGAAATTACTGCACAAGAGGCCCAAATGTCCCGGGTCAGTGCGACTGTGTCATCTTCGATTTAACGCTTCGGGAACGCATAATTAACACTTCCCAGCACCCAATGAGTCCCAATCGAGCCAGTGAGACCATGGCCTCCCCAATCGGGGTATGTTGTGAGGCTAGATGGAGTGGGGAGTGGAAGGAAGAGACTTCAGCTATTTCTTAATAAATTAGCAAAACATTTTCAATATGCTCAATCGAGAAATCGATTTTTTTTTATTTCAACTTCAAATTTATTAAAATTCGGCAATTTTTACGCACATTATTCAGGGAATTAAAGTAATTTTTTTTAACTCTATGAAATTACTGCACAAGAGGCCCAAATGTCCCGGGTCAGTGCGACTGTGTCATCTTCGATTTAACGCTTCGGGAACGCATAATTAACACTTCCCAGCACCCAATGAGTCCCAATCGAGCCAGTGAGACCATGGCCTCCCCAATCGGGGTATGTTGTGAGGCTAGATGGAGTGGGGAGTGGAAGGAAATAGGAAAAGGTAGATGGAAAAGTACCTAGTTATTCAGATTTGGTCACCAAACACAGCTAGAGCGATTTCAAGCATCGTTTACATTCTGAATGTTGTTCTCTCATTAGGACGGCAGACAGTTTTTGTTCCTCTGGAATATTAACATTAATTTCTGAAAATAATATGACGATTTCTTACAAATACAATTTTTGCACAAATAATGTAGCAACACCGCTCACCGTTATTTGGACCAATGTTGTTATTTATCATTACTGCCAGACGTGGGCCGGCTTCGCTTGATTTTCAAATAAATGGAGTTCCGTTGGTAGCCTAGATCTAGTCTAGATAGCAGATTGGCGAGAAGACACTAGAAAACGTGCGGCGTGTTTGATCTACATTCTGCATCACCCTCTTCAAACTATCTCTCACCTTCTTCGTAATTAACAAATGCATGTGTTAAATATAATTTATTATTAATCAATTCTAAGCCTATGTGTTTTTTACAGTTAGGGAACGTACCCATACTACGTGACCTGTTCAGGGGGGGATCATCAAAATACCACGCTTGGTCACAACGGGGGGGGGCTTAGGTTTTTATCACGTAGTCAATCTAGAAATCTGGCGTTTTTTTCGAGCTACGGGGGGAGGTTTTAAGTTCGCGGAATGGGAAGGTAAGTGATTAATGGGGGTACCGCTGAATTAGGTACTAATTGAACAACTCATTTTTAGGATAAACAACGGGTTTTATCGTAATTAGGTCATTAGTCTTTGACCTATCGTCGACCAAACACTTCAATCGGGAAGAAATTGTGAAATGTGGAGAAAATTGAGTTCCGCGCTGTTATATGAAGTTCCTTTAAGTTAATTTAAAGATCGGAAAAATGTATTAGGATAGTAGGTGAATATGTTGAAGAGGAAAAATAATTTTGGTTTTTATTTTCACTCCTTACCCAATCCGCAAACTTAAAAACCCACCCTCGTACATTCAAATAAGTGAAAAAGTTCAGGGAACGTGTTTGTTGAAGATGATTGAGATGAAAAATGTTTATAAAAATAACAAGACTTTCGTTTCCATAAATTACGTTCCGGTTTCAATATATTTTGACATAAGTTTTATCTTGATAATATTTTTTCCACTTGTAATGCATGCACTCTTGCTGTCACGCAGCAAGCGCCGTATTAATAAAGACAAATATAAGCCAAATAATGCATTTTTAATTTTTTGTTAGCAAAAAATGATTCGAAACCATATTTATGAAATACTACGTGAAAACTGTAGGGGGGGTCTTGGAATATACTACACGTGGTCACCGGGGGGGGGGGGGGTAAAAAATTGCAAAAAGTGTCACGTAGTATGGGTACATTCCCTTATCTTCTTTGACTAGTTTTTTCCAGCTTGAATGTCCAAGTTTTGGGTATCTGGGTGACGACTTCAAGACAAGCACCAGTTGTCTGAAGCAGCAAAATCTCGCTATCAGTGAGTTCTGTCTTCATAAAATTTGCACAACCTTTTCTTTCTGAAATTTCCAGGTCAATACTACTAAATTTTATCTTAAAATGTTAACCCCGAGGGCGTATTAATAGGCATGTCAGAAGCTCAGAAAATTTTCCCTTTGCAATGAAATCCAAATAAATTAATTGCTTCCGAATGTATTCGAAAACTAAAAACTGTTTTTGAAAGGTGAAATATGAAATACGCTTTTAAATGTTATTATTAGACATACCTAAGCGTATTTTCAAAATGGCTCACCTTAGGTTTTTTCTACTAAAATTACGGGGAAAAAAATAAAAACACACATACATTTTGTACTTTATGAACCTTATTTTCACCTCACTTTTTTGTCGTTTCATAAAAAAACCAAAGTGTTCAAAAACAAAATCACAACGGTGCCAAAGAAGTTTTCACTCCAAAAATAATTCATAAAAAAATCACGCTATAAATAAAAATTAATAAAAGTTTTAAACAATTTTTTCTCAAATTCCGGTCGGAAACTTTGATTTCGTAGAGATGCACATTTTAATTTTGCTGTGGTTTACTTCTAGATTCGAATATAAAGCGTTTATCATATTTCTTACAACGGCAGTAAGGGAGATAAACGATTTCTATGCGACCTATATGAGCTGTTCCCATAAACGAACAAATTAGCCGTTGGGGTTAAAATCACTGATTTTTAACGTCGCTACGCAACCCGCTTGAAGGCGGTATGGTGTTTTTAAACCGTTTTTACGAAAAGAAAGATCCTGCACAGAAAAGTCCCACAATGAACAGCGCTGCAAAACCTTGCCTTACTTTAGCGAACTTTACTTTTCTGCCCAGAGTTTTGTTTATTTCAATATTCGCTCTTCGATGCTCAACGTATGACTGATGTCATAGTTGTAGTCATAGTTAAAGTTTCAAAGCTTCTCAAACTCCGATCACGTGGTTCCAAAATTATGGTCACGTGGTTTGTCTCCTGCTCGTCGAAATGATACCCAGATTTCATGTTAGGGCAAGTCTATCAATTTGAAGTATAAGGTCGTAAGTATGGTGAAACTACAACTAGTTATAATAATGAATGGTAAACTATTCAAGTTCATTAGGTTAATAATCAATCAATTTCGGTGAACCACGTCATGAAGATAATTTTCAGTTTGGGCTCTGTGGTGATATTGGTAAATGAATGTTGGCCAATGTTTAATGGTTACCTTTTTGTTACCTAGTATATTTAGCATTTAAAAAAAGACTACAATTGTAGTTACTCATATTAATACTTAAGGGGGGGGGGGGGGGTTACTCATATTAATACATATTATTTTTAATTTTTTTTCTGAATGTACAACATGTCGAGAGTACTGTGTCAAAATTTCAAGTAAATCGGAGCAAAACTAAAGAACATACAGCGTTTCAAGCGACCGGCCCTCATGCTCAATATAAGTATATTTCGAATATAACAAAACTTTAAATCGATTTTCTCGCAAATAAATTTTTCTAGTCAGTGAACATCATAACTCAAAATCTACTTGACCGATCCCTTTGAAATTTTTTACACTATTTCTAGACATAAATCAATAGGTAATCAGGAAGAGTTTTTTTTTATTTTTACCGTTTTTTTTTCATTTTATAATAACAATTTCACCCAATATTTTTAGCAAAAATCGCATTTTTCACTACAACATGCTACAAAACAAAATAAAAAATCAAAAAAACTCTTACTGAATACCTCAGAAAACATATCACCTTTTCAAAGTTTTGCCTTTTTTGTTTCAAATGATCCGGTAACGAGTTATGACGTTCATCGCATAACAACTTTTTTTCGAAGTGCCTCTGGAGATTCGCTCTCACGGACGTATTTATTAATATTTTTAACTGAAATTTTTTTCAAAGATACTTCAGATGTCATACTATAATGCGTATATGAATTAAATTAACCAACATTATTCATATCTCCAAAAAAAAAATTATGAAAATATGCCTTTTTTCGCCTTTAAAACCCTACCCCTCCCCTTAAGGGTAAAGCTTAAGTGAAATCATTATTTTCCATTGATTTTTGCTACGAATCCGTTCACATTATGAATACCAAAAAATATGCTTTTGATAAATTGAAGCTTTTCCCTTCGTTTCGAGATTTAAAATAAATGTTTTTTTAAACTTTATTAAAAATATGAGCGTAAACTACCACAAAATACTTTTTCGCTAGAAATTAATGGAAGCACATTATAAGAAACAAGCTAAAAAAATACAATCTTATGGCAAAGATTATTTGTGACAGTTCCCTTAATTTTTTTCTTTCTTAAAAAATTCTGCACAAAATGTATAAAAACCACTCTTTCCCTAAAATCGGATGTTTCTAGACTGCGTTTGCCAAGCGATTTTTATGCCTATTATGTATATTCATGGTGATACAAGATACACTAACAATATACATATTTTTGGCTTGTGTATTCCTCTCAAATTGTAATTTATATTGCTTTATTTTGTTTGATGCCATCAGTCCTGGTGAAAGACAATCGCGAGTAGTGTTGGGTTCCTCATACAAGAGGCACCTCAAATGTTCCATACAAAAACGTAAAATATCCCCCACATCACAAAATGTATTTGTACTAACTCTTTTTCTTTGTATTACTACAAATGTCATCGTTGTCACGTATGGGACAAATATGAGGTGTGAGGTGGTTGGTATATTGGACTACATGTCATGTCACGTTGTCACGAATGGGACAAATATGAGGTGTGAGGTGTTTGGTGTATTGGACTACAAATGTCATGTCACGTATGGGACATATATGAGGTGAGGTGTGAAATGTTTGGTGTATTGGACTACATGTCATGTCACGTTGTCACGTATGGGACAAATGTGAGATGAGGTGTGAGGTGGTTGGTGTATTGAACTACATGTCACGTCACGTATCGTATGGGACAAATGTATGAGGTGGTGAGGTGAGATGATTCTTGTGTTGCATGACATTTTTATATTAGATCCGTGAGGTGTGAGATGGCGAGGTGAAATTTGAGTCCCAAATGGGAGCGTTCAAGTATTACGTAACGCAATTTTTGAAGATTTTTGACCCCCCCTCCCCCCCATGTAACGCGCCGTAACGTTTTCCTGTTCAACCCCCCCCCCCCCTAAGCGTTACGTAACACCCAAGTAACAATTTTTACCCGAAAGTCACAATTAAGTTGAGCAACGTACTGAAATGTCGCTTAAATACCCTTTTTCTTGATTTTATCTCATTTGCGGTAATAAATAAAATAAGAGATTTCTAACTCGCGTTACATTATATACATTTTATATATTCATTTTGTCATTTTGAAAAAAATTAAGAATATTATTATTTTTATCGGCCTTGTATTCCTTCCAGATCTCCACAATTTAACACTGTCTGACCTAAAATAAACCTACATGGTGTTACAACACATACTTTCTTTTACATTAGCTTTAGTGAGGAGGCCCTGAGGAAAGTAATTTCCCTAAGTTTTCCCTGTGGAGCAACACTTTACTCCACTATGATTCACAAGCTGACTCATGGTGGAGTTAAACCTTTTCCACGTCCCGAATGCAGTTATGCAAGTTCTCAAAGGGAAGATTTAAAAATCAACAGTATGATTCACAGAAGAAAAAAACCATTTTCATGTCCTGACTGCAACTATTCGTGTCCTCTAAAGAGATATCTAAGAAGTCACTTGCTGACTCACGGTGTAGAAAAACCGTTTTTATGTTCCGACTGCAACTATTCATGTACTACGAAGAGAAATCTAAAAATTACCCATGTTTACCCACAATGGAGAAAAATCCATTTCATGTCCTGACTGCAACTATTCTACTTTTCGAAAAAAAAAATAACGAAAACGGCACCTGCTTACTCACAGTGACGAAAAACCTTTTTCTTGTCCCGATTGCGACTATTCATGCGCTACACAACGGTATCCAAAAGTTCACGTGTTGATCTACACTGGACAAAAACCTTTTTCATGTTCCGACTGTAATTATTCATGTTGTGCAAAGGAACTTCTTAGAAATCATTTGCTTACTCAAAGTGATATAAAACCTTTTACATGTTTCTACTGCAATATTCATGTTCTACAAAGAGTCACCAAAAACCACATGTGGACAAAACCATTTTCCTGTCCAAAATGCAGTTATACAAGTTCTCAAATGGACAATTTATAAATCCACCGTGCGATTTACAGAAGAGAAAACCTTTTACATGTCCTAACTGCAACTATTTGTGTTCTTAAAAGTGATATCCAAGAATTCTTTTGCTGACTCTACTCATTGTGGAGAAAAGCATTTTTCATGTTCCGACTGTAACTATTCAGAGAAATAAAAAAATCACATGTTTACTCACAGTGGTGAAAAACCCATTTCATGCCCTGACTGCAACTATTCTTCTTCTCGAAAAAAAACTAAAACGGCACTTGCTAACTCACAGTCATGAAAAACCTTTTACTTGTCCCGAGTGCGACTATTTAGGCGCTACAAAACGGTATCTAAAAATTCACATGTTTACCCACACTGGACCAAAACCTTTTTCGTGTCCCGACTGCAATTATTCATGTTATATAAAGGAACTTCTTAGAAATCATTTGCTGACTCACAGTGCTACAAAACCACTTACATGTTTCTACTGCAACTATTCGTGTTCTACAAAGAGGCATGAAAAATCACATGTTTACCTTCAGCAGACAAAACTATTTTTTTGTCCCAGCGGGGTTTTTCAAGTTCTCGAAAGGGAGATTTAAAAATCCACAGAATGATTCAAAGTGAAGAAAACCTTTTTCATGTTCTGAGTGTAACAATGCATTTACTACGAAACCTAGCTTTAGGTAATATTATTAAATTTTAGCAGTAAGCTAAGCTGTGTGTAATAACTAAAAAGCGTTGTTCTTACTAAAAACTCTCGTATAACATCATTCATGTGTCGGATAAATTATTATTGTTTTTTAATTTTTCTTTTGCTGTCTTCCAAATTTGGTTGGCATTTTTTGGTTGCGCTGCGCTGGCAAGTCAGCATGAGAGCCTTTATAGGCCAATAACAGCTGAAGATATAAATCTTCCGGTTTGGAGGACATTATAATTGCTAAAAACTCACATTAACAACACTGACTACAGCAAATTGTCTTTATGCGTATTTCGTGTTTAAAACACTAACGAATACTGACAACGAAAATAAAATTAAAATGACGCACAATACAGTCGAGGAATTCCCCGTACAACATAAACAAAAAGGGTTGTCAACTTGGAAGATTTCAATTCCTTAGTTTTTTATTTAAATAAAGAAAAACATGTTACGTAACGCGTCCTTCGAACCCCCCCCCCCCCTCCCCCGTAACGCGCCGTAACGTTTCACCAGACCCCCCCTCCCCCCCCAAGTGCGTTACGTAATACTTGAACGGCCCCAATGCTAAAAAAATAACAAGTTTTTTTTTTTTATATTTTTCGTTGTAAATTATTAGGTTTGTCCAGGTCTTAGCGGCGGATGCTTCTGCCCACCAGCTGCATGGCAGGCCGAATCCGGAGAGAGTGGTTGAGAGAGTCCTTTTGACTTCTCCAGCCTTACTCTCTCAGAACATCGCCTTCCACCGCTGGAGGGATGGATTAATACGTCCACAGCGTCTCTAAAAATGACATAGGCTCTGAGGGGAATTGTTTTCCTCATGGCCTCGTGTATGGAGCTAATGTAAAAATCAAGTTTTCCGAAATTCTCTAGCCTACCCCCCCCCCCTCATTCTCACCCGTAAGCTAAAATATTGGCGTACCTCACCTCGACACCTCATTTCAGTATTTGAGTACCTCATACGAACTCATCCTGATGCCGTGTCCTACCCAACACTAATCGCGAGGCTGTTCGAAACGTTATCTCGAGAAGGAAGAGGTAAAACAGCAAATTTAACACAAAATAAAATAAAACAACTCAATATTATTGGCCCTGGTATTATTACCGTTAGTAGGCCGCGTTTACCTACATTCCCAAATCTACAAGTAGTTCATTCACCCCGCATTAGTCGAAAAGTAATAGTCAATTCTTTCTGAAAGTCACCCGATTTATTAATAGCACTTTAGTGTTGTTTTCTTTGATAACATGCGCCTTTTTCTCAGGACCGGCCTTGAACCAAACGGCGCCTGGCGCTAGTAAAAACCTCAAGGGCGCTGTATTAGGTGTTAGGAATTATTTGCTCCTAGGATCCTTGGCAGATCGGCGCCCGGAGCGGACTCTCCGCTTTTTCTTGTTTTTAATGTGAACGCACAAGAGCAGCACAACCGTAGCCAGCAACCAATGCATCTGTGTGTATAGGTATAGTCAATTCAATTTTTTTTCGGTTCTGATATAACGGTCAACATAACGGTTCCATGACAGTTAATCCGCCGACAATTGCCCCTGGCGTACCTATATACAATGTGCAGTCGGTTTAGGGAAAATACGGTTTACCTAATTACACAAAATATTACTAAGTGACCCCGAAGGGATGTGCAGAAAGATGTAAGTACCGCCGAATAACAAAATAATAAAACATATTTTCATTCAAATGCATCAAGTAAAAATACCAGCGCATTAGTACAAAAATCGACAGATCTTTTAGAAATATTAGAAATTAGGAAAAATGTCAATAGAAATTTAATTATTATTAATAATCAAATTAATTTTGTTTAATTTCTAATTATTTACCAATTTCAAACCTAAAGTCAACCTCAAAAATAAAATCAACTTTAATAATATATATTTTTACATTAGCTCTACACCGAAGACCCTGGGGAAAATAATTCCCCTCAGGAACTTTGTCTTCTTTGGGGATGCTGTGTGGAGGGGTCTTTTTGGGGAAAGGAAAGAAAGGTAGTTCTGGGAAGGAAAAAATGGGTGGGTAGGAATCTGAGGATCAATGTGTCTGGAAGTGACGGACGAATGAATTCATCCCTTGTACTGCGGTCCAAAATCCTGCTGAGAGTCCTGCTCAAGAAGTCAAAAGATCTCCATCAACCAGTCTCTCGATCCGGCTTGCCATGCAGTTGTTGAGCAGACCCATCCACCGCCAAGATCCGGACAAACCTGACCTCCATGAACCCGGGCACCCATGCTAAGTCACTAAACGTGGCAAACCACTCGGGGTGACCTATGGCAGAGGTGTTGGATCCAATGAATGGTTCCCGGGGCGGCGGAACACATACCCGCCTCCCAAATTGCACGTATATCAAACGTATACGAAGTTGCACGGATATCAAACGAATTTATTTACAGTATCGATTTTTGTTCTTATACGCTGGTGTATAGACAAGTTGTTTTATTCTTGATGCATTTGAATGAAAACATGCTTTATATTTTTGTTATTCGGCGGTATATCCTCTCTGCACACGCCTTCGGGACTCATCGTAAAATGCAGGTACTGAATTCCAGCCAACTCTGGTTGCGTTGCGATACGTATTACGTATTATACTATTATATAGTTTATAATAAAGCTATGATTCATATATTATGCGATCAGCCAAGGAGATAGATGGAAACGGTATAGTAAAACCGGTTTGCTAATTTTACTCAAGGCAACAATGGTTCTCATATTATGTTTCCGTTGGCAGGTCGTTGACACGCTGTTAGAATACAATTTTGTCCAGTTCAACTCAATATCAAGTTATATATATCTCAATTCAAGATAGCCAATTGAAGGTTTGTCAATCGCATTATTGAAGTGAAAACTTATTTAGCACTGTTGTGATTTGAAACTCAATGAAACGAAAAATAGCGTTACAAAAAAGAGACAAACCCATACACCTATAGGGTTTAGCCTGCGAAAGAATTAGACAGTCTCCTCTTTGTGGGGTGCTTCGTCCCCACTCTTGTCTGCTTTAGTTTTCTGAAGGCGTGTGAATTGCATACTCTGTTTTTTATTGACTGAGCGTAGCCAAGTCTTGTTTTAACGCAATTGTTTTTCATTTTGTCTATCTGTAAATTTGTTTATACGTTCGGTTTCCATTTCAAGGAGGTGGGTGGCCTTTTGTATTTTTAATGGGTAAAGATTTTTTTTTCAAATACGAAATCGTTGTGTTTATTCGGACTTTCTTATTCGTTTTTTTTTTCATATTTATTGGGGTATCTACCGAAGAAAGTTTGAAAAAAGAATTATCGTTGAGATAGTGACGTTTCTTTGGACTAATTTTACCTTAATTGGTCCTTATTTGAAATTTTAAAAATGTTACATAAAATATATCGACCGTGTTTTGGTAAAGCCTTTCAAGTCACATTTTTGGGAATGCTACGTTTCAAAGTTTTCATGGAGAATAGTCTCGAACATGCTAAAATATTTTTTTGTCTGATTTAGGCATTTTTAATTCTAGAAACTAAATTTATGCGTAAATACTTTTTGAGTTACATAGAAAGAACTAACGTCCGACCGAAACAGGACTTTTCCACCACAACCGAAACCGAATCTTAGGTGTCTGTCTCAGTTTCGGCCGAAACCGAAACTTTTTTAGACATGTTAAAAATCGATTGTTTACTGTTAGTTGGCTTATTTTTTACACTTATTCAGACAGTTAACACGTGTTAAGAGCGTTTAACCAGCCAGCGGACGAAAATCCACATTTCGTCGAAAGTTGTTCTTCCGATCGTGCAGGGCGGTTACAATGAGAAAGATTGATTATTCTCCGTAGCAGCTTTTTTTAAATTATAACTCAATATCGAATTTATTTCAATCCAAATTAGCTTTAATTTATACCTTCATCCAAAAATGCTGAAAGGCGTGATGATAAAACTATTAAAATAATGTACTTTTTGTAATTATTTTTTGATTATAAGTATTTATCATTTTTCAATAATGTCTAAATTTAATAATAATGTTAAAAAAATCTGAAATATATTAGTTTGTAAGTGCGCAAATAAATACACAAATGGACCAATTTTCGTCAAGAAACACATGAACGTACATATTTTTTAATGATTTTATTGAAACTAAAATTAAAATTCTAATACATAACTTTGCTAGAAAATGTATTGATTTATTTTACTGCATGATTACATTATTTGAAATGGGTGTGGTATAATACAAAAACTTTTTTGAAAATTTAACAAATCTGCCAACGACCTATGGAATAACCTTATTATACTAAAAATTAAAAAAAAATCTAAAAATTTATTACATAACTATGCTAGATAAAAGAACAATCTTTCGAAATCCATTTATAATTTTTTGTGGAAAAGAGTCAATACGTCTAAAAACTTTTTTGAAAATGACGTATTTCCGGCTTTCTCTGGTAATGCCCTCTTAAATTAAATAAATAAAACAATAATTGAAGGATGTGAATTTTTTTTATATTCTATAAAACAAACAAAATTTAATGTAATTTTACTGGGTTCCTCATAACCGTACCATACCGGTAAGGTTCAAGGAAATACAAAAAAATCTGATCGAAGCCACACTCGTCTTGGTTTTATAAATCCTTTACAACAAATAAACTACGTACCATTTTCGCTGAACTCTTTTACCACAAGAAAAAATAACACGTAGCCGTAACACGGGTCGGTAAGGAACCGACATAAACCGAGTACTGTAATACCCTGCAAAATCAAAGTAAAGTTCGCTAAAGTAAGGTAACGATTTGCATCTACTGAAACTTCTTTAGCACCGTTGTAATTTGAAACTCGGTGAAACGGAAACGACACTAAAAGGGACAAAACATACATCTATACGATTTAGCCTGCGAGAGAATGAGATAGAATGAAACCTTACCTACGTACAGTACATACCTACGTAGTGTCATTGACAGCTTTGATTATGAGCTCTCTTTCCAGGCTCCTATTGGTTGAGATTGTGTGGTTGAAGATTTCACTTCTACCGCGTGTGAACTGCACTCGATGTTTTTGTGTGCAACAATTGTGCCCAAGTTACTAATTAATAATTTAAACAACAATATATTACAATGAAAATATAAAGTAGGTACCAAAGTACCTACCTAATAGATAGGTGCTTAATTTGTTCCCCACTCTTCAAAATTCAAATGAAAATACGAATACCCACGTTGTCTTGCGATTAATTTTTCGTCTATTCTTTGGTACCTACCGAATTACTTTTTATTATTTTTTAATCATATTTGGAATACCAATGTATTTTTCTCTTATATTAATATTTAGCCTTCGGTACCTACCTCATTAATTTTTATTATGTTTTTTTTAAGATTTGGAAAACCTACTTTTTATGTTCATTATTTGACTGGTGGCGAGTTAATTTTCCCTTTCTCGCGGATTATCTTTTAAAAAATTGAAACGTTTCGGTGTATATGTCGTAGGCCGATCGCAATATCAGGCAGATCATGTTATATTTTAAAAAATCGAAACGTTTCGGTGTATATGTCGTAGGCCGATCGTGAAATCAGGCAGATCACGATGCGCCTCGCCACATCATGATCTGGCAAATCGTTAAATGGCGGCAGATCATGATCTGTCCGATTTTATGATTGGCCTGCGACATATACACCTTAGGGAACGTACCCATATTACGTGACCAACTTTTGCAATTTTTAACCCCCCCCCCCCCCCCCCCCGGTGACCAAAATCCTAAGCAACCCGCCGCTCATTTGTATGGAGCGTGACATTTTGAAGACCCCCCCCCCCCCTAAACGTGTCACGTAGTATGGGTACGTTCCCTTACCTTATTCATGGCTCATAATATTTATTTATTTATGGCTTTTACATTAAAATGGTATAACTTGATAGCAAGTAGAATAGGTACAACTCGATAGCAAGTAGAATCGTGCATTATTAGATGTTGTAGATAGGTAGATATCTAGAGGTATCTTGTGTATGCGACGATGTACTCGCTACGCTACACGCTTGGTGTCTATTTCATTGGAATTATATGGTTATTACAGCAATTTACATAGTAATATGGTTATCATTCAAGGAGAACAAATTTAATATTTTTGTCGTGCCGAGAGAATTGTAATTTAAACTAGTCTAGTTACTTTTGAAACTGACGATATGGGATAAGGTGTCCTTGCCTACAATTGTTTTATTTAGACGGTTGGTCATCCACGAATACCTAAATATAAAATTTTCAAATTAAGAAGCTAAGTAAAATCTATCGGGAATTTTTTGTTGTTATATACGAGGCATATCCAGAAAGTAAGTGTACTGTGACCACAACGGGCGGAGGTTTTTAGTTTTTTGAGGGTTGGCAACACTTAGTGGTACAGGGGTCTCCTGACCAGAAAGAGCATCGCAGAAACATTATTGTACGTAAACTTACGTTTTAGTGTCTAGTTGCGTGAAAGTTGTCGGCAAAAAATCCCGCCAAGTGCTGTGATCTGCTTTTTACTCACGAAAGAAATAACACCTACAAGAAAAAAAAGGTGAGGATTTCTGAGCTCTATTGTTACTGGAGATGAAATTGGGTGACTCATTACATGCCTGGGCAAAAAAACAGTCGTTAAAGTGGCGTCACACCAATTCCCCATCTGTGAAAAAATTGAAAACCACAATTTCGGGCAAAAAAAATCATGGCCTCAGTGTTTTAGGACCGAAAAGGCATCATTTTGTTCAAATTTCGGCCTCAGATTGAGATCATCAATGCACATCAATATTGTAATATAACAATACCCCAAAAAAACTCAAAAGGAGCATTCAAAACAAAAGGAGGGGAATGCTGACCGGAAAAGTTTGCCTTTTTCACGAAAACGTCCGACCTCACAAAGCCTTAGCCACCAATAAGATCATGGACTCATTTGATTGGGATGTTTTGAACCACTCCCCGTAATCCCCTGACTTGGCGTTTTCAGATTATCATCTTTTCACCTTCCTAAAGGCATGTATGGATGAAAATAAATTTTAAACCGACGAGCAGGTGCAGAAAGTGGCCCCGAAGAGGGGGAAGGAGCTGGCGGGTGAATTCTTTGTGAAGGGCAAAATAAAATTGTGCCACGGCTCACCACATGCATTTAACGGGTTAGCAATTATTTGGAAAAATAGTCAACAAGTGTATCAACAATATCCTGTATTTTTTTTTCTATTACACTTTTTCAAAAAAAAAAAAAAACCGTACACTTACTTTCTGGATAAGCCTCGTACATGACACGGTAGAGTTCCGATTACCCGACCTAAATGGGATTGCAGGGGTCAAATAACCGATAATCCAGAACTTCAGAAAACAGGTTATCGCGCACTGTAGGGAGATTGGCTCGAAATTTCAGTTGCTCTGCTTGTAAAAGAGATATTTTTACGTCCGTCAATGTCTCTATTCTAGAATCCCCGTCAAGATAATCCGAGTGATAGATACGATACCAGATGCCATTACTAAAAAATACTCTGCAATTTCAGACCATACGCATAGACATATCGAAATTAATAGACTTGCCCTAACATGAAATCGGTTACTGACCTTTGAAAAGTTATTAAAAGTGAAGATAAAGAAATCGGTTTCAGGCTGTATTTTTTTTCATAACTTTTAATGACTTGGAGTGTTGAAATGCCACTTTTTTAGTTGTCGTGGAACCTATGAAATCTGGATATCATTTCAAGTCACACCAGAAAGGATCTCGAGGTCCCAGGGAGGCAAAGTATCAAAAATTATACGTATCTGGGACCGAAAATATATAATAAAATCCCCCCATAATTAAATATTAAAACTTGCAAAGTGTCTATCTGTTAAATAATAATTAAATGGTTGGTTGGCTTGGGTAGGGTGGAGTCTGAAAAACGACTAAATAATGTCACTTAAAATTTTACATGGTTATCTATTAACGACACATTTAGTAAAAATTTAGTATATTTAAAAAAAATTACTTTTTTTTTTACAGAATAAATTTTTGACATTTTCATCAGCATTGGGTTCCTTAGAACGGGCAATCTGCCTAGCTAGTATTTAGTCTTACGCCGACCGCACGCGCACCGTCGGCGCTGATGGTCGAGATATATGAACTTCTAGGAAGCGTTTTTAAATGACGCGTAGCTATCAGCGCGCAAGGTGATCAGCGCTGATGGCTACGCGGCCGTACGCGTCGCGCGTCGGCGCCGCGTAGCTGTCGGCGCTGACGATCGCACGAGCAGCGTTACCAACTCTACGTCTTTTTGCGTAGATCTACGTATTTTAGGTCTTTCCTGCACATCTACGAACTTAGGCCCAGAATCTATGTATTTTCTTTCAAATAGTACAAATTTGCAAAATAACATAACTCATTAGGCTGAAGCAGCGTATTTTCCATAACTTTACCAGACGCGGACTCCAACAAACGTTCCGTTTCATACTAGAGTCCGCGCCACATAAGAAGTCGCGCAGACAGAAATACAATTCTTTAATTTCAACAGGATCAGCAAATCAATTGGTTTTGGTGTCATGTTTCAAAAATACGAAAAGGCGATTCGTCTCAAATGTTTCCCTTATTGGCCCAGTTTGCACAAAACTCAAACATTGCCACAAAGCAGTGCAAATGTCGAGCGTCTGTTTTCCGCGAAAAATTTGATGAAAACTAACATCCGAAACAGACTGTCACGCTAACAGGCTTACTTATTACGAAAAGTGGCTTGAAAACAAGCAGCGAGCCTTCGCAGGAACATATTAAATATTTTAATCAATATACATATATGTAAAAATTCATTTTGCCTGAAGATCTGAAAATTGAGTATTTTTTTATTTCTTTTTCTTTAACACAAATGTGACAATTTTTATATTTTTTTTATTTACTAGATTCTTGTGTGTCTTGAAGAGGTGAATCATTTAAATTTACTGAATTTAAAGTTGATGTTCTAATATATGTACAAATTTAATTTGCCTGAAGATTCTGAAAATTGAGAATTTTTTTTAATTCTCTTTTTTTTTACCACAAATGTGGCATTTTTTTATGTACTAGATTCTTATGTGCCTTGAAGAGGTAAATCATTTAAATTTACTGTTCTTACCGCAGCCTATGAAAGTTTAAATACTTATTTGTTCTGTTTCACCTATCCTAACGTCTTCATTTCACTCAAAAAAAAGTACGTAGATCTACGAACTTTTCATAATCCAAATTATACAGTTTCTACGTATTTTTCTAGTCTGACCTACGTCTTTTTCTAAATTCGGGTTGGCAACACTGCTGACTGCGCACGAGCGCCTCTGCTTTCCTTTCAGTGAGCTTTCTAGTGTCGAGCGGAGCGGACGTCGTCAGCGTGTACAGTCATGGCGAATCGTTTTTATTTTTTTGGGATATTGGAGGTTGCCCACCACTTTCCCACGGCGTTCTAAGGAAACAGATGGTTTCCTCCTTCACCGTACTCGTCAGGACTCTAATTTATTATTATTATTTCGAATTAATTGTGAAATAACACAAATTAATCAAATAAAATTTATTTGCCCACGCCGGGATTCGATCCCGCGGCCTTCGGATGGCGAGTTGCGAGTCAAGAGCCTTACCCCCAGACCACGCCGCTCTGAATGATTTAAAATGTTTGTTTTATAAACATGCTCTCATTTGTTTTGTTTGAGTCAACTCTAATTGCACGACCTATAAACAATCGATGCGTAAATCCTATAAATGTAACTAGTACCTAGTACCACCTAATTATGATTCTCACTCGTCGGGAAAATTATTGTCGTTTATTTATTAACGAAAAACAGGAAATCCTGTTTTAAAATTCACGAATAATTATATTTTTAAATTCACGAATAATTATCTATTTCATGAGAACATTCGACACTCATTAGATTATAAGTCAGGTATCCAGCGATTAAACGCTTTCAAAACATCGAACAAAAACAAACACATTGTTTCGGGGACCAAGCTTTTTTTTTTTTTAGTTGTTTTCAATCGGCCACGGAAAACGAAATGTTGTGGGCCTGCCCCAATGTTTTATGTTTGCTCAAACATTTGGTTCATATTGTCGCTGGAGAACCGTCTGTAAGCATGGTCTCCTCTGATCGGAAAAAAAATTTGCTTACACATTACTATAAACATTAGCAATGAGGGGCGTGCCCTTACTGCCAGGGCCGGATCTACGAAATCTGGCGCCCTGTGCAGTAGGTACCGATGGCGCCCCCCCCCTAAATTTTTATTTTGATTAAAAATTTGTTTACCCCAATTTTTTTATTTAATTTTTTTTTTACACTAATTTATCAAGTAAAATCAAGACATATAAAAGGTTTAACTTTTCCAAGTGACCTGGCGGTAGCTCTCACACTCGTTTTTTTTAAAGAGAGATGATTTAAAATATAAATTACGAGGCAATGCTGGTGGTTTGGCTGAACTAGGTCCATTAGACATTCTTGAGATTTACTGCGTTTATGTATATTGTATATACTCAACGAGAATATTAGAAAAAGCAAATACAAATACGTTCTCATGGCAACGTACAACACAAGAATAGCATCTACAGCTTCTGACTAGCAACAGGCAGTCCCGACGAGAGACAGTGAGCAGTGATAATAAGAATATAACCTCAAATTTGTACCTTGCATTTCCCCTGTGTTGAGCGAACAAACACCATACAAACACTAAACACTGACGTATGGTATGGTATCAACGGCTTACGAACAAAAATACCGCGCTGTGATTGGTTATTGGATTTGGATCGCGCCCATTCGTCGTAAAAGATATATGGAAAAATATATCTTACGTTTAAACTAAATTATATGGAATTTGTAAAAAAATTCTGTAACTGACTATAAATTCGTAAGTCGTTGATACCAACCTAATGCGTGCGCATTCTGTTTCTTTGGAAAGTGTTGCTAGAGCGTAATAATTATTTCGAACTATGGGTAATTTTTAAACGATTCAGGGAATATTATAACTAAATTTTAATACAATATTTATTTTCTCAGTTGGCGCCAGATTTTTTGCACGTTTTTGAACGTATGGCAGAGCCGGCGCTGCTTTCTGCAGAACGCGTACAAAAATGTGCAAGGCCACGCCCCCTTGACAATGTTTATAGTAATGTGTATAGTGTTTATGTTTAGCAAATGTTCATGTTTTAGGTCGGAGGATAAAGGATAAGTCGCTTTACATAAACATAAATCATTACAACACTGTAGTGAGTTAAAGAAAATATTTATTTATTTCGAAACAAAAGAGGTTAATATTTACCATTCCGCCACATCATAATACGCATTACCAAAAAACAATACTTCGTTTCAACTCAGGTTATTACTGTAAGAAAAAAAAAATTTAAATTTCCGGAATTGGAAAACAAATGCATTTAAATAACAATTTCATTCAAATTTATCCGGATATTTTTTTACGTTTTCGCCATCTTTAATATTATAGAATGAAATTGAAAAGAATGCACAAAATTAAAAATAATAATTTCGGTGGTATCTGCTATGACGTTATACATTACGTCTACACTTGCTATTGTCTCACGAGGTCAAGATAGAATATGGCAAGTAAGAAACACTATGTTTTTAGTAAATTCTTAATTCAAAAGTTATCATGTACGATAAAGATAAGACAGAATGTGTTTGTATGAATGAAATTAATATAGGACCGGGCGACGTTGTCGTACTGTCGTACATGCGTCGAATACTACTTTCTACATCACGTGTGTGACCGACATGCCAAGATACGCTTAGGGAACGTACCTATACTACGTGACCCGTTCAGGGGGGGGGGGGGGTCGTGCACTATTTTCCATTTCCGGTAATTTTAATATTTGTTTTTTTACAGAGATAAGTTGAAACGAACATATAATATTTTACAAAAATAATACCTGAATCGCCGGTGAAACAAATGCATTTTGTGTATTTCGAGTTTATGAAATGTCTAAAAAATTCCATTCTTTACGAAATCACCAATAATTGTTTTGATCTTTTCACTTCCCGCCATAATGATTTTAAATCATAACGGATTCTTTCCAGAGGCCATAATATAACTGTTGATTTTTCACTTTCGATTTTGTTTGGTTACTAAACTTCATTCGTTCAAAAGAAATAATAACAAATTAATTTGCTACACGTATTTTATTTGCAAATACACTGACACTTCACAAGCGTTTATTGGTTATTTGTTTTTATTTACGAAACGAAATTTACGTTCGCGAAAACCGCCGTATTTTTTTAACGCAGGCTCCCTTCTGATTACAAATTCCAGACTGAAATGTGTAGTAGCTGGAATTTTGTATGGAGAATTTCGAGTTTACGAGACATTTTTAGTTCCGCATTTGACCGCCAGTCGCGCGCCAAATTCACATTTCTTTAGCAAGATTAAAAAGTACTTAGATTATTCACATTTTTTTCGTACCATACCTGCTTTCATTCTTTATTTAACCTTTGGAGTGGAAATTATGATGATAATTATTTCGGTTTAGTAGTTAGCACAGCGATGTTTTATTATTTACTGGCGAAGTATAACACTTTATACCAGTGAGATAATAATGAGAAGTGAGTAAATACTTACTTCCTTCATTTTCCGAATATGGAAAATAATACATTTTAGTAGCCATTTCATTAAAAATCGGATATTTAACGCCTTTTCTTCGCAAAATAATATTAAAATAGTTTTTTAGGCCATTTTTTTTTTAAATAATTTTTAATTTTTTTTTTAAATATATTTTTTTTTTAAATTAAACCTACCTACTTTAGGATCATAGTTTCGTATTTTATGCTAAACTAGCTGGTACCCGGCATGCGTTGCTATGCCATTTAATAAAGAAATTGTTTCTCCCTGTGCATCCTTTCCCAATCGTCCTGTTCCCCTTCTGCCTCCCCTTCTTCTGCATCCCCTTCCCCTCTCGTGTTCCCACTCCGTCTCTTCCACCTTCCCTATCCCCACTCCACTCCCCCCTTCCCCCGTCCCGCGAACCCCCCTCCCGAGTTCCCCTCCCCCCTCCCAGATCCCCTCCCAGGTTCCCCTCCCCCTCCCTGGTTCCCCTCCCCTTCCCTGGTTCCCCTCCCCCCTCCCGTGAATCCCCTACTAGAGTTCCCCTCCCCCTCCCCCCCTCCCGCATTCAGTACATTCAGTTTTCAAACAGCTCGCGTGCCACCAATAACATTTTTTTATACAAATTTCATAATGCTAGAGCTCACCAGAAGTTTTATACAAACCTTGTCCTGACAATAACAATCACACCAAAAAAAGATTTATCCAATTTGGTTCAGTCGTTCGAAAGTTATGCGCGTACATACATTTCGGCGATTCATTTTTATTTATATAGATAGAATAGATAGATAGATAAAAGAAGAAAAAACAGTAACCTTAAAACTTTCATATCAATAACAATGGCTGCCAAGTTAAAAATCGATATTAATTTTAACCAAATAGGTATTAATTTTGGGAGGCGGTTATGAGTACCGGCACCCCGGGAACCATTTATTGGATAACCAACACCTCTACTGAAGGTCACCCCAAGTGGTTCGCTATGTTTGGTGACTTAGCAGGGGTGCCCGGGTTCATGGGGTGAGGTTTGTACAGGTCTTGGCAACCGATGCGTATATATAGGGAAATTATTTTCTTCAGGGCCTCCCGTGTGGAGCTAATGTAAAAAAAAGTTAATTATTTTCCATTTTCGTAAATTGAAATACAGTACAATCTCACTAATCCGGCACTTCAATTGACCGATACGTCCAATAAACCGGCACCCTTCGCCCGCGCCTCCCTCGCCCCTCTACGCCTATGCCGTGTCGTTTAGCAGCCTAACCTCAAAACTTATCTCATGTGCACGTGCATATGTATTTACCTGTTATTTTGAAGTGTGAATAGTGTGTATATTCTCTTTATGAAATGCTTTGTTTTATTTATTTTGATTTTTTCTCTATATAATCCGTTAATCCGAACATTCCAATAATCCGGCACCCTCTGGTTTTTAATAGTGCCGGATTAGTGAGATTGTACTCTACTTACATACTCTTCAAACTAACTACTACAAAGTGATTTTTTTAACTGTGTATTAAGCGTGTCATTATTTTCTGTTATCAGTTGTTTCATGCTCACACTGCGAAACTTTGGAAGTTGGATTATTGACAATAACGTCGAAAATTGTGAAGAAAAACTTTTAAAATTAATTTAAAAAAAAGATACTAATTTGTAAAAAATGTAGTAAAATCCTAGCTTTTCTCTAAAGCTACGAAGATTACGAGCTCGTATTTTTGTTTTTTTTTTTTTAACATAAAATGCTTAGATTTAATTTTTTTTATTGATTAATTTTTCAAAAATGGAACAGGAATACATACCTACATAATATTTCAAAGTATCATTTTTTTTTTAAACAATAGATATTAGGGTACAGTATTAATTAGTATAGCATTTTTGTTACACTTTGGTATATGAGGAGTATGTGAGGTGTTTTGCCTCAGTGTCTTTTTTGAGGTGTAAAACCGAAATGTTTTTGGCAATTTTATAAACTTGGAACATCAAACTGTTTAAAAATTTCTGTTGTTGACGTCCTTATGAGGACCGTTGGTATGGTCTTTATGAAGCAATTCTGAGTTACCTCCAGTTGTTTTACATGTTTTGATGCTGAATCCCATCCTATTAGTGAGAGTGAGACTTCCTTTAGATCCCTAGTTGCAATATATTTAATACTTTGGGTTATAAGCAGGCACATTGAGGAAAATTGTTTTAACATTCGTATAATTTGAGTGTATGCTCATTCAATAAATAAAAAAAAAAATAAAAAAATAAAAAAAAAATTGGTTGTTTTTTCACATTTAATTTAGTTTTATTCGCATTTAATGTAAAGGAATTTGCTTTTAGCCAGTTTTTAAGTACCTACAAGCTACAAGTAGCCAGACCGTGTTCCACCTCCTTATAGAGGTGCTTGTCATCTGCAAAACTCATTATGTTTCCTTTGATGGGAAGATTCATAAGGTTATTTATATAAATCAGAAATAGTATTGATCCTAAAGCCGGGTACAGATTGCTGTAACGTAACATGCAATGTAACATGAAAGGAACATTTCATAAGTGTGGACGCAGCGCGCGCACAAACCGAGCATGTACCTAATCGCATCTGTTTCGGGCATGCGCGCAGTGAACATAGGTCAATCTGCCGGGAACAAGTTCTCCATTGTTCGCGCGCGTTCTGCAGTATAGATACAAACAGCCCATCCACACTGACGCTCTGTGCACACTGCGCGCCACTTTGTGTTCGGCGAAAAAACCGATACTTGGATGATTGCAGCGCGCATGAGTTGAAATGCTCTGTTCGTGCGCATAGTGTGCACGGTTCGTGCGCGCAAGGCGTCCTTACTATGGGAATTCTGTTGCATTGCATGATACATTTCGACAATGTGGAAGCCAAATTTTTTCATTGCGTGTTACATTGCATGTTACGTTACAGCAATCTGTACCCGGCTTAACACGCTTCCCAGAGGGACACTATACTTAAATGGTAGAGTTTCGCTCTTTTTTTTTACCAATTTGTACAAATTGTTTTCTTCCTGAGTAATTTCTAAGTAGCTTTAGACTTTTTCGGTCATTCCATCTTTTTTAGTTTTAAATACAGTTTCTCATGTTCAGTTGTATCGAAAGCTTTTTGAAGATCAATGAAAACTGCTAAGCATTTTTTGCCTTACAATTGTATTTGTTATATTGGCTGTAGCATCACCAGTACCGAGGTTTTCCCTAAAACTGTGTCGATGATAATATTTTATTAGTAGCCAAAAATGTAAACACTTGTTTTTTCTATTACTTTTTCCAATTAAATATAATTATAATAACAGAGTCGATAATTAGATGTATAATTTTTGGGACCTTTTTTATATATTGGTAGGATTGCAGCAATTTTAAGACAAGCGGGAAAATACGTTTTGATATTGGCAGATTTACAAGGTGCATCAACGGATGGATTAACTCATTTTGTTGGTATTTAATTGATTTGCTTGATATCAGTTCATTTCCCAATGAAGTATTGTATTTAGGGCGGCTAAAATATTTTTTATTTCATCACTTGTTATCTTGACTATATTAAGGCTGTTTTCTTGATTTACGTTGTCAATCCTCACTGTTTTTCGATAGTAATTAAATTTTGTTTAATTTTATTTGCTAAGTTCGAGCCTATATTCCAAAAATATTTCTTTATAAGGTCAAGAAGTTTGTCTGCGTGTTCTTTAAGAAGGAATTACCAGACTAAACCGGAAATATGTCATTTTTAAATAAAATTTTAGCTGTGTTGACTCTTTTTCACAAAAAAGTATAAATTGATTTCGAAAGATTGTTCTTTTATCTGGTAAAGTTATGTTTTAAATTTTGAGAAAATATTTTTATTTTTACCATAATATGGTTATACCGTAGGTCGTTGGCAGATTTGTTAAATTTTCAAACAAAATTTTGTATTATACAACACACATTTCAAATCATATAATCATGCAGTAAAAGAAATCATTAAATTACCTGGGAATTCTTTGTTTCAGAATTTTAATTTTAGTTTAAATAAAATCATTAAAAAAAAGATCCGCACATGTTTTGTGATGAAAATACTTTAGTTTGTCTATTTATTTATGGTCCATTATTGAAAAATTATAAATACTTACGATCAAAAATTACAAAAGTACATAATTTTAATCAGGGACGGTGGACCTGGAGAGTTGATGTGAATCCTCAAGGAAGGTGTACCGGGCACTCGTATGTATGCTGTTAAGCGCGCCTTCCACTGCGAGCGGAGCAGACTCATTACGGAATCCGCTCGACTAGCAAACATTAACTGCATACAAGTGCTTCCATCAAGAACGAGGCCAGCGAAGCGGACTAAACGAGTTAAATAGTTTCGAACGAGTCCGCTCCGCTAATGCGAGCGGAGCGGACTCCGTACGATCTCCGCTCGACTCGCACACGTTAACTGCGTACAAGTGCTTCCATCAGGAACGAGAAGAGCGGAGCGGATCGAACTTGTTAAAATAGGTCCGAAAGAGACCGCTCGCGCACACCATCGCCGACTAGTTTCTAGCGGACTCCGCTCAAGAACTGTAGCCAATTCAATTGCCTCGCTGCGTTTTTGTCGAGATGGAGGTGTTTATTGAAGCCGTTTGCCAATTTCGTTTATAGGATACGACTAGCAAAGATTGTCAACATAATGGATTCGGCTTAGAAAACCATTATTGGTTTATGATATTGGCGGAAATAAGTAAATTATTTTTTTAAAGTTTTTACATTTTTGAGATAAGATTATTTTTATAAATGTACATTTAATTCATACTTCACATTTTTTTTCATTGCATACATGCTGTCAGAATCATATTCACTAGAATCAGTACTTGACATCACAAAAATCACTCCGTTCACTTCGAAACAAAGCGATACTGACTCGTTTTCAATGGAAGCGCAAAACTATTTCTCATTTTTCATTGACCTCGCTCCGCTCGCCCCACTCATTTCTCGCACGGGCAGTGGAAGGCAAACGCCTATCTTCTAAGTGAATCTTTTTTGATGGAAGGTCAAAACTATTTCGCTCAGCTCCCACTCCGCTCCGCTCTACTCTTTTCCGCTCGCAATGGAAGGCGCCCTTTACATGTTGCTAATTAAAAATACCGGACTGTTATTAATGGTTTTTACTGAGGCTGGCTTGTTGGTTACCCATTTTCGTGACAACCAACTAGTCAAAGTGATTGATATTTTGCAAATTGATTTTCAAATTATAAGTGTGAGTAAGTACTAGTGAAAGGGGTCACTACATCATCATATATATCATCACGCCTTTCAGCATTTTTTAATATAGGTATAAATTAAAGCAAATTTTTAATGAAATAAAATCGATATTGAGTTATTATTTAAAAAAGCTGGCACGGAGAATAATTAATCTTTATCATTGGAACCGCCCTGTACGATCGTTAGAACATCTTTCGACGAAATTTGAATTCTCAGCTACTGGCTAGTTAATGGCCCAAATGATATGTAATTCTTTAACGCTTTTATCATTATATGCGAGGCTTTAACATTAGTAATTTCGTTTATGATCTGCCAAAATTTACGGGAATCATTTTATATTCATCAATTTTGTTTTTATAGAATGCTTTTTTTAGCATAATGCTGTGTAGATACACTCGCCATATATTCCAATTGGGAATGTACGGCGAGCGATATGCCAAAATACGCCACGCCACGTATATTATAGCTGTGTGTGTACACAGCTTAATGTACTACAAGTTTACATTTATTACGATATCTTTTATAGAATCGAAGTGTATGAACATCAAAAGGATTGGTTTTTACTTTAGTGTGCAGTTTGTCTCTTTTTCTTATTGATTTAATAATATTCTGACTATTCCAATGTTTTAATGTGTATATTTTTATGAGATACCTTTTTTCTGTAGTTTTGGTTCGATAGAATAATGTGCCATATAATTTCTATAAACAAAAATTTTAACAAAACAAAAAACGACTTAAAAAAATGCACTAAAAAGTAAAAAAATAATTTCGTATTCTTCTACAACTTCATAATCGACTTACTTTTTCTACTCATCAATATGTAGGTACGATTGTCATTTTTGGAATCGGTGTCAGTCATGGTAGGTTTGTAACTACATACATAGTTATAGGTGAGATGTGCTTGTGTCGCACAAGCGACTTGACGAGGCGAGAGCGGGGCCGCGGCGTGAGGGGAGCTGTCAAGTAAACACGCCACGCCGGGCCGGCCACCTTTGCTGACACCGACTCCAAAAATAACAATCGTACCTACATATTGATGAGTAGAAAAAGTAAGTCGATTATGAAGTTGTAGAAGAATACGAAATTATTTTTTTACTTTTTAGTGCATTTTTTTAAGTCGTTTTTTGTTTTGTTAAAATTTTTGTTTATTTTTTGATTTTTAGTGAATCTGAAGTACACTAATTTGTCTGAATATGGATAGATCTACTAAACATGCTGCTCATATGAGACAGACATAATTTGACCATAACGACATTAGGGTCAAATTAAGAGATTCGGCCGAGTTTCGTTAATTTGCTCCCAAGAATTGAAGAGTTCCGTTACTTTGTCATGGATCCGATAATCAGAACCTAACCAAACTCTCATCAATTTATCCTTGAAGTAGATCCTTTCCAATAAAAAAACAATCATTGAAATTGGTTGGCGTGATATTGAGTTATTTGTCCATTTGTCGCGCACATACTTGATGCAAATTTATGACTTATATGGTTTTCTCATGGATGCCATTGTCAGAACTAGACCAAACTAAAATGGGACCACATGGGAAGCACCAGCTTTCAAATAAAAAAAGAATCATCAAAATCGGTTCACCCAGTCGAAAGTTCTGAGGTAACAAACAAAAAAAAATAAAAAATACAGTGGAATTGAGAACCTCCTCCTTTTTGAAGTCGTTTAATAAAATAACTCCAAGCAGTATCAGATCATCCATTTCCAGTCATTCATTATTAACTCCCTTTCAATGTTTTCCCAATTTGTTTCAGAATTCGTTAGGAGTGATTTATTTTTTGATTTAAATCTGTATTTTTTTTTGGAATAGATAGAATTATTGTATAAGTCTGTCAGTGTGATAGTATAAATAATGACTTGAGTTTTTTTAATCAGTTTTATTGATCATAATGCCAGTTTTGCTTTCATTATGTACATTTGTTGGTTCATCAATTAGGCTTTTGCATCCATGGTATGCTAGCGTCTACGTATAATTGTATTATTTGGATGGCCATTTTCGAGGATATCAATATTTATATCTCCGATAATAATAAATACATCTTTAGTGTTTTTTAGTAAACTTACCTCAAAAGATAAGGAGTTTGGAAATGGCTCCAGATTTTTTGTAGGCGATCTATAAATTGCGAGAATTGTTATATCATTACCGATTGATATCCTTAGACAGTTTGTATTATTAATACAGATCTATGCAATGACACCATTACTTTTTGTATTATTCATTATTATAGAGTAAGGGACATCTTTAACAATTTGTAGGAGATAGTATTTATCAGTTAACCAACATTCAGTAAGAATAATTATATCCCAGTTTAAATTTAAAGTTTTTATTTATATTTGTAGTTTGTCTAAGTTTTGTAAATAATATTTTTACATATATTTTTTTTCCTAGGTTCTGAATGAAACAGTTGTGCTGGAGAAGGCGAATGGTCGCAGAAGGGGCACCACAATTCTTAGCAGTCCCAAGCAGAAGAACCTGGCCGAGGTGGGACCCGCTGACAAAGCCTGCAATGAGACCATCACCCTGTCCAGCAAGCCGCTAGACCAGACCATCACCATCAATAAGAGTATGCAAACCTTTGTTCCTAAACCATTCATCTTTGGTGATTTGATGTGAGTGATTGTTTCTATATATAAAAGTGGGCTATATCATTATGAAATTATTTCATGTACTATTTATACGATTGCGATGAAACATTGTGCGCACGCCCCAAAAAGGTTTATATATATACCGGTGAGCTCTGGCGATATGAATTTTTTATAAAAAATTTGCAATAGGTGGCGAGTTGTTTAAAAAATGAGTGTATGTGCCTCCGTACATGATGCTACTTACACTACTCGATCCTCGTGAGTGTATCATATGCGCCGATCGTAAGTACCCCCTGTACGATTTTGCTGGTGCCCGTATACGGCACTACGCAATGTCTGTCGGTTTCAAATCAGTTTCACGCAACCGGCGGTGCTGGTAGCACGCGACGCGTTGCATCATTTGAGTCTGATATTTTTTCATTTGACGTTTGACAGAAATGGCGTCGGAACATGAAAGTAATGTTAGATTTGTTCTGTAAGTGGAAAAAATGCATGTTTATATAACTATACTTTACCAGAATTCGTAAGAAAGGATTTAGTGGAGAAGGCATGGATTGATGCAGGAAAAAAGTCATATGACATCGCTTGACATTGTGTTAACTCCATGACTGCACGTGAAAAATGATCAAGTTCAGTATATTTCGGGTAGCGCCGTGTACGGAAACCAGCATCAACAAGTGGTAAATCTGCAAGGTACAATTGTTTTTTTCGTCACAATCATGTAGTTTGTAAGTATCTCCATGAATGGAGGGCCTATTTCATATAGTTTTGCGGCAGAGTGGGAAGGAGGGAGGGGGAGGGGAACGAAGGTAGAAACAATTTCTTTATTTGAGTGGCTTTGCAACGAATGCCGGGAACTCACTAGTTTATTAATAAATAATTCATTGTTGTTTACGGTTCCCTGACAAAACAGAACATTGTACAAAAGTCAGTGGCTTAATTGACAAATGCGTCAGATTTGTAAAATTAACAAAACAAAAAAACGACTTCAAAAAATGCACTAAAAAGTAAAAAAATTATTTCGTATTCTTCTACAACTTAATAATCAACTTACTTTTTCTACTCATCAATATGTAGGTACGATTGTTATTTTTGGAGTCGGTGTCAGCCAGTTTGTAACTACATACACAGTTATAGGTGAGATGTGCTTGTGTCGCACGCGCGACTTGACGAGGCGAGAGCGGGGCCGCGGCGGGAGGGGAGATGTCAAGTGAAAACGCCGGGCCGGGTACCTGGACTGACACCGACTCCAAAAATAACAATCGTACCTACATATTGATGAGTAGAAAAAGTAAGTTGATTATTAAGTTGTAGAAGAATACGAAATTTTTTTTTCACTTTTTAGTGCATTTTTTGATTTTTAGTGAATCTGAAGTACACTAACTAATTTGTCTGAATATGGGTAGATCTACTAAACGTGCTGCGTATATGAGACAGATGTTAATTGACCATAACGATGTTACGGTAGATGACTCAAAGATTCGGATCGCCTATGTCTACCGGATCTGCCGGATCTGCCCTGATGATGGACACTTTAACGCTGTCCGAAACGTTGGCTAAAGAAGAAGGTAGCGCAACACGGCATAACACCCCAAAAACAAATAACGAAAATACTTTTGGCCGTGAAAATCTTAAAACACATCAGCCTATAAAAGATTCGGCCGAGTATCGTTAATTTGCTCCTAAGAATTGAAAAGTTCCGTTACTTTGTCATGGATCCATAATCAGAACCTAACCACACTCTCATCAAACTATCCTTGAAGTACATCCTTTCCAATAAAAAAAGAATCATCGAAATCGGTTGGCGTGATATTGAGTTATTCGTCCATTTGTCGTGCACATACTTAACGCAAATTTAAGACTTATATGTTTTTCTCATAGATGACATTGTCAGAACCGGACCAAATTTAAATGGGACCACATGGGAAGCACCAGCTTCCAAATAAAAAAAGAATCATCAATATCGGTTCACCCATTCGAAAGTTCTGAGGTAACAAACATAAAAAAAAAACAAAATAAAAATACAGTTGAATTGAGCACCTCCTCCTTTTTGAAGTCGTTTAATGAATAGATCTATGACTAACCGAATTTCTGCATGTGTCCCTCCCATAATGCCAACTATAAGGCGGGGTGCCACACACAAAAATAAAATACATAAAGCAGAAATCTGTTTGTTTGAATCAGCAAAATTTCTCAAATGGTGAATCTGGCATCAATAAATTTGCAATGCTTTGTCTTTGTGGAATTACAATGTTAACTAATTTATGTTAATGACAATTTCATCATGAGCTTTCAAAGTTTTCAAAAATTCATTTTGCACTATTTTTTTTTTTTTACTATAATACAATACGATACGATTGAGCACTCCTGACCCGGTGAGACCGGTACACCAAGGGGCATTGATTTGTTAGGACTTGGAACACATGCTCTGAGGATGGAGGAGGTTGGAGTTTAATTGACTGGTATACATGGCAACCTAATAAGCCAATATTGGAATTTAGGATGGGCGAATAGAGAAATGAATTGAGCGTTATGATTTTTTTTTATATCCTTTATGTCATCATTCTTCTTCCCTATTCTCGTCTCTTTTTGGATCTTCTTGTCTATTTCCGTCTTTTCTTGGCCATTCTTGCCTCTTCTTGGATCTTCTCGGCTCTTCTTGTCTCTTCATGCTTCTCGTTGGGTCGTTTCATCTCTTCTTGGCATTTCTTGGCTATTCTTATCTCTTCTTGGATCTTCTCGCCTCTTCTTGGATTTTCTTGGCTCTTCCTGCCTCTTCGTGGCCTTTCTTGTCTCTTCTGGGATGTTTCTGTCTCTCCTTGGTCCTTTTTACTTCTTCCTGTCTCTTCTTGCCTTTTCTTTCTATTTCTCGTCTGGCTCTTCTTGCGTCTCCCCGTTCCACTCTTCTTTCCCAGTGGTAACGGCTTCTGAAATAATCTTATTTCTTCTTCCTAGATCTTCCAGTATCCGTAAAATACCTAAATAAAATAAAAACCTTACGAACAAATTACAAATTAAAATATTTTATCTGCACACAAATTCTGTGTACAAACAAAAAGGACTCCCCTGAAAAGTAATGAATAAAGACCGACTAGAAAAAAACATAAATGATGAAGAAAAACATTTTAAAAAAATGCTCTCTAAGTGGCATTATTTATGTTGTTCTGAGATCGCTATCCGATTTCAGTGCTCAGAAATATTACGTTAACCTAAACAATCCTTACCATCAACTAAAATATAAACAAATGTGAAGTGGGTCTTATCTTTAAGTATTGATGTGACAGCTTTGTCAAATCCTTAAGTTCATTGCACACTTGTGGGGTGTGGTGTGTCGTGGCGCGCCAGAAGCACATCGGTTTCATACATTTATTATGGTTAGAGACATATTTGTAGGTTGTGGCGTGTCGACAAGCGACGACGATGATTGGTTAATTTGTAGTCACGACACACCACACCACACAAGTGTGTTTCCGCCATTAGTGTTCACACATATTCACTTGCAAACTTTGTTATTTTTACCACTATTGCAACAATGCAAAACCAAATTTCGTAATCAATTGCATAAATTAATATTACCTAAAATTAAAAATTTTATTTACTTTAAATTTATTAAAAAAATTGAGTTCTACGAATTAAGAATAAAAACAGTAAATAAGGCAAGTCACCGTATTGCTTGTTATATATTTTTAAATTTTTTGTTCAACCAGGAAGTATTTTATTAAGTTATTTTAGCATTGAAGTCTTTACTTAAGCAGCATTTAATTTTCCAGATGAGCTGATTCAGTGTGACCCGAACGAGTCACTGCTGACGGACGACCTGAGCGAGGTGGAAGAGACGCCCCCACGAACTACCGCCGCCTCCTTGCCAAAGATCATCACCAAGGGATTCATCAAGCTCAAGAACGTCATCTACAATGAGTAAGTTGATACCACTGCACTATGATTAATATTAACCCTTTATGTGGGGACATTATTTTGTACTATATGGTCGATTTTTGATCAACTCAACAGGGTGGTAAAGCATAATAATATGTTCTTTTAGTTTTTTGTCTCCAAGTAATTTTTATGCACCAAAAAAAAAAAAAAAAAGGAAAAAAAAGAAGGAAAAACTAAACCCTTTCACACACTTCCCCAAATGATCATCTAGTCAACCCACGCTATGCAATTGCACTATATAAGTATTATAAATACAAAACAATACAAAAACAACATGTCAACCTACTAGAGACCAAATGGGAATATAATTCTATAATATAATATAAAGCAATATTATTTTATATCTCAAAGATATTTCTTTGCCTCTGCACTGTTGCACCAAATGTATTGTGCGTGTTGAAATGCACCACAGATGACACGCATGAAAGCATTTTCATACTGAAAATGGCCTTGCAAGCCGAAACAGCTGTCATAAAAATAAAAACTAAAATATTTGCAGAACTGAATAATAACATTATTAAATTTAATTTAAATTAAATTTAAAAAAGTGTATATTTTATACAAGTTCACTTTGAATGCTCATTAACTCGTTGAATGCCGGGAGTAAATGGGGTTGGTTGTAACCAATTAGCGTTCGCAAAAAGCGGCAGCCATGACACCCAATGTCCGGCGATTCTGACAGCGTCCTTGAGAAATTTCGTACATAGAAAGGTCAAAATTGAAGACCAAAGAATTTTTCCCGCGCATGCGCAAGAACTGCGCACGTTCCCGCGCTCCGGTAAATCATTAATATAAATTATGTGGAGTGACCAAGCGCATTGCGGTTTTCTCTATGGTAAAGAGCGATAATAGAGCAAGCGATTCTGACCGTGTTCTTCATACACTTTCTTTATACATAAGGGTCAAAATCGCGTGTAAAGTCTCCGGCGCACGAGCGGCAACTGAGCGGTTAAGTGAACTTGGGTAAAATGTATACAATCGTGAATCATGACCTCACATGAGACACAATTCATAATTCGAATAGCAGTGCTTTCTTTTTTTTTCTTCTTTTTCTCCGACATGAGTGTTTTTTGTTGTTCTACAAGATTATTTTTATATTGGGGTCCAATCTCATTGAGAATGTGTCAAATTACGCAAATTAAAGCTTCATAATTTAATTACAAAATTTGGTTTTGCATTGTTGAAATTTTGGTAAAAATGACAAAATATGCAAGTGAACACAAAGGATTTGCAAAAGTAAATTACCTGATGTTCTTTTGCTGTAATTTTTTTTTTTAAGAAAAACTTTGGTTCTGCTTGTGAAATTCGTTTATTTAATCCATTAGAATTTATTCCATCAATTCGAGAAAATGATATAGACCAAGTGGTCGCCGCCAGAGTTGATGAACATACGGGCCTGTTTTATGGCATTTTCCATCACTCTTGTCAGAACTTCGGGCGACAGGTTCTCGCATTTCTGGCGAATATTCTCCTTAAGGGCTTCAAGAGTCTGAGGCTTGTTGACTTAAAACCGCGACTTCAAAAAACCCCATAAAAAGAAGTCTGGAATGGTTAAATCGGGTGATCGTTACGCGGATGACAGTACAGTTCATGATAGCTTTTTGTTTGACAAGCCCCCAAAGGGCTCACAAACTCCAACAGCTCGTAAGGCTTTGAAGCAAAGAATGGACGGTTACCTCGAGAGTGTTTTCTCTTGGGGTAAAAATAATCTCGTTGAATTTAATGTTTCAAAGACCCAATCTTGTCTGATTACGTCTAAAAGGGATCGAAATGAAAATCTAGTCTCTTTCAACGGAAGCAATCTTCCGAACAGGCCCTCCATTGAAATGCTTGGTGTAACCCTAAGTGACCAGCTCAGGTATGGGGGCTCCATCGAAGCCAGAGTAAAGTTAGCCTCCCAAAAACTGGGCGTACTGTACAGGGCCCGCAGATACTTTAATAGTACACAACTGCTAACCCTGTACAAATCGCAAGTGCGCCCCACGGTTGAATTTAGCAGCCACCTCTGGTCTGGAGCTCCAAAATACCTGAAAAATACCCTCGACTCTGTGCAGAAACGGGCGGTCCGTTTGATAGATTCTCCCATCTTAACAGACGGATTGCAATCTTTAGAGCACAGGCGTCGGGTGGGAATGCTATCCTTGTTCTACCGGTATTACAATGGAAGATGCTCCGAGGAACTAGCATCATTGATCCCTTCGGCACCGGTGCATAGTCGGGAAACACGCCAAACGCGTGCCCAACATTTGTACACAGTTGACATATGTCACATGAGAACGGGTCGTTTCTTCGACTCGTTCTTGTGTTCAACAGCTCGGCTGTGGAATGATTTGCCGGCCTCTGTGTTTCCTCCTTCCTACAACATGGGTCTCTTCAAGACCAATGTTCATTCCTTCCTCTCCTCAAAAAGACCCTCCACACAGCATCCCAGATGACATAGACCCTGAGGGAAATTATTTTCTTCAGGGCCTCCTGTGTGGAGTTAATGTAAAAAAAAAAAAAAATCTGGCGGCCAGTGCAAATCACCAAAGCGAGAGATTAAGCGACCCGGAAATGCTTTCTTCAGAATATCGGTTGTGACTCGAGCAGTGTGCACCGTTGCACCGTCCTGTTGGAACCACATGTTCTCCAGTCCCAATTCATCCAATTGAGGAATCATGACTCTGTAACGCGCGCCTTCCACAGTCGTCGTTTGGCCCGCGGCGTTCTCAAAAAAAAAAATGGCCCGATGACTCCTCCAGCGTAAACAGTACACCACGCAGTAACTTTGAGCGGGTATAATGGCTCTTCGTGGGTGATACACGGATTTTCGGTGCTTCAGAAATTATTATTTTGTTTATTAACGTAACCGCTAAGATGGAAATGAGCTTCATCGCTCATGATATTTTCGATAAAAAATCGTCCACTTCTTCGTTGAGATTCAGGATGACTTGAGCGTAGATTATACACGTTTGGCGGTCAACAGCTAATAGCTGATGCACTGTCTGCACTTTGTAAGGGAACATCTTCAAATCTTTCACCAAAATTCTGCGTAGGGACCGCCGGCTAATGCCCAATTGCGTGGCACGTCGTCTGGTCAATGTTCCGGGCTCACCTTTGACATCTTGGGCAACAGAAGCGATATTCTCAGCTCCGGGGCCGGCCAGCCTTGGGAACATCTCGTGTTGTTTCAGTCTCTTCAAGGCGTGTGGCCAAACGCCGCAGTGTTTGTCCAGTTGGTATCAGATGGCCAGGAAATCTGCGACGAAATTCATGCTGCCCCAACACAACTGACGAATTGTTGCGCAAAAAAATGGAAACAATTATTCTGCGTTCTTGCGGAGTAAACCGATTCATGGCTTGTCGATTTGTATTCTGCGTTTGTTTACTTCACAAATGTCAAAACCGAATTGACATTTGGCGCCATTTGCAAAAATTATTATTCCCTTTTGCTAATATTTTATTGATGGTGAAGATTGTTTATGTTAACATAATATTTCGGAGCACTGAACTCGAATTGCATCCTCACAACATAAATAATGCCGCTTGAGAGCAAATTAAAAAAAAACTTTCACTTGTGTTTTTAGTTTTTCTGTCGGTCTTTATTCGTTACATTTCAGAGGAGTGTCCTTTGTTCGTATGCGGAATTTGTGTATAGATATGGTATTTTAATTTCTTGGTTAGGCTTTTATTTATTTAATTTAGATATTTCAAGGATACTAGATGATCCAGAAAGAAGAAATTGGATTATTTCAGAAACTATAATATCACAAACACATGACATATGTTGTGGAGTACATAGACAAAGAAAATTTATGGTTTAGTGTATCTCGAAAAATCAGATTTCAGAGTTTATACCTAATTGTAGTAATTACCCCACGATATGTATATATTGTGTATGCATTAAAATGAAGAATTTTCCTCTGTTTCCAGGAGTCCCGTTCAGTCACGCGTGCAGCACTTTGAGCGCCTGGCCGAGGCGGCGGCTGGCAGCCCGCGTTTGGGGTTGGACGTTGCAGATGGCCCCACTCGCGTCACCAGGACCAAGACACGTGCCATGGCCGCCAAAGACATGGAAACCGTAAGACTATTTTATAATGTAAACGCTAATATTATATAGTTGTTACCTGGCTTTGTTTGATTTCCTTCAACCTGTTACTGCAAGGGGTCACTGAGATATCCCACGCGTGTTAGCATTGTGAGGATATGTTCATAGGATTTGTAGGAATACGACAAATATCAATACAATAAATTCACTATGCATAGAGAGTATCAACTCTTGGTGAGCCGAAGCTAAATTTTTGCCGTCCGCCAGCTGATTCTATATTCATAATAACCTTTTTGTACATTGTACCATCTGTACGGGACGGGCACTGTAGTCGCCTGCCACACAGACGATGTAATAATAATAATAATTGTTGAATGATTGTTATAGCGCCATTTTCTCGAAAAAATCACATCAAGGGCACTTTACAATTCATTTACACATTACAAGTGGCTTCTAACTGATTGGTAACTAATGACTTACAACTAAGCCATATATAACTAGTGACTTAAAACTATACTTATTTTTATAACTAAGTACAATACTGCTCTAATCATATTAGTACTGTATTAAAATATAACTAGCCGTTGGAAACAATAGTTATATTGTTTCAACGTCCAACGCTGTTGAAAATAATTAGCACCAACAGTTGAAATATAATACCTACATGGGAACATTATTCAACGCAGTCAACGATTCAACTGCCTAATAAATAAAAAGGGTTAAGAGTTTGCACTTCGTGAACAACATTACTCGATATTTCAAACGGTCTTTTGGTAATGTACATACCTACTGCACGTTTTTTTTTATTTTCCCATCCAATACCGCCGATACGCAGTGCCACGGAACAAGCAAATTTATCAACGACAAGCAAAAAATAACCTATTGATAATTATCAACGCCGGTCGCCTAAACAGCTATGTTTTGTACCTATTGTTTTCAACGGTATTGGCCCCTTAAATCAAAAGGGTCAAGAGATCACACTTCGTGAACGATATTATACCTAATTTGAAATGGTCTTTTGTTAATGACGTACCTACTGCACATTTTTTTTTATTTTCCCATCCAATACGGCCGATCCGTAGCGCCAAGCAACAAGCAAATTTATCAGTGACAAGCAAAATATTATTAATATTTCAACAGGGTAATATTTTCAACGCCTAAACCAACACGCAATGTCTTCCAACAGTTTCAACTTTCAACGTTATTATAGGATTATTATTACGTGTGTGGGGCGTGGGGCATAGTGATAAGTGATAATAATAATACATCAATGATTCGGGGAACCACCGTTAAAAGTGATTCCTTAATACGATTTTGATATATTTTTTGTTAGTATCGTGTCGATCTCCTAATTTATAGTTGCGTCAACGTCGACGTTATTTTCAACAGATATTTTCAACAGTTGAAAATCGCCAACGATAACGACGTTGGCGTTGGATGGAATTATCGTCAACGCCCAGTACTAAATCATATTATGACTAACAACGGTCTTAAAATTAGTTATTTATGACTATTATACATATTTACATTTTCAAACACATATCGTTATGATTACTGCCCGTGCTGTCAGTGTGAAAAATATTTAAAAACAATCTAGGTAAATTATGGACCGAGTAATGACATACTACTGAAGAAATGCAGTTATTTTTCTGGATATGACAATTTGAAAAGATGAGTTTTTGGCTTTGCTCTGAACTCAGACGTTCTGTCGATCTTTCGCAAATGTGAAGGGAGTTTGTTCCAAGCTGTTGGGCCTGCCACTGCAAAAGCCCGGTCTCCGAAATTGGTATTGGGATTGCGCATAGGTACTGAGAGTCTATCTATGGCTGTTGAAGATGCTGATCGAAGGGTGTTGTGGGAAGGGACCGAATGGCCGCTTCGATGCCTGGGGAGAAACGAGTGAAAAATAGGGAAAGTGAGAAATGGGAAAAATGAGGGGAAATGTGGGGTAAGGGAGAAAAGGGGAAAATCGAGAAAATGTGGGGAAGGGGAGAAATGGTGAAAACCGAGGGAACATGTGGGGAAAGGGAAAAGTGGGAAAAAGGTTGAAAGCTGGGGGTTGCCTGCAAGTTGCAGTGTTGATCGAAGAAGGCAGAGTAGAGCATGCGGAGATGTTGAGATGGTGACGGTTGCTGGTTATCCGCCGTTTAGAGCTTTTAGGGCTGTATTTAAAGGGCCCATTGGCGGGCTTAAGCCCTGGCCACTCTGGACAGCCCTTTGTTTCAGCCCGATTCTAAGAACTCAGATGAAATTCTCAGATTAGGGACACGCCGGCGTTCTGGTAGAGTTTAGAGGTTGCACAAATTTGAGTTTTGTGCAAAAATAAAAATAAACGGTTTTGCTCAATTTTGATATATAATAAATAAAAAGGGTGTCTAGGTATGTACACAGATGGGAAAGGGAGAAGTCAAGTCTTTTGTCTCATACTGACTGCTTGACCCTGTGATTAAATATATTTTTTCATTAGATACAAAATGAAATTATCAGAATACAATCATAAAATTATTCTTAAATTTACGTCCGGTACACCGTCTTACCAGATAATGTGCTTATATATTTATAAAAATAGTACCTTTATAACTTACCATAAGTAGTTTCCCCAGAGTAGCTCAATTAATGATTTATTTTATTGTACAAATTGAATACGTCATCACTCGAAAGGTTAAGGAATGTACTTAACAAACTTTAACCAGTAGCAATTCTTGATTTATTTTATTGTACAAATTGGATACGTCATCACTCGAAAGGTTAAGGAATGTACTTGACAAACTGTAGCAATTCCAGTAGCAATTCTTGATCTTTAACCAGTGGTTCGCTATGTTTGGTGACTTAGCAGGGGTGCCCGGATTCATGGGGTGAGGTTTGTCTAGGTCTTCGTGGCGAATTGGGTTGAGGAAGACCTAACCTAGACCTCTTCAGCCGGTTTTCTCGACCTATCGCCTTGCGTCACAGTGGGAGGGATAGATTCATAGTTCGTTGCTCCTGGATACACTGATCCCAGATTCCTACCCACCCTTCATACATTTTTCCTTCCCAGAATTTCCTATCCTACCTCAATATTAAAATGAAATGTAAATTTGTTTGAATAATTGTTCAGGAGGAGACGAAGGTGGTGGCCAAGGTGGAGGCGCCGGCCCCGACCAGGAAGATGTCTCGCAGCAAGATCGCCACTCCCATCAGCGCACACGCCATCGCCCAGCTGAAGCTGCCGCTGCCCGTACCCTCCTCCAAACAGGTACCATACTCAGCACACCTCTCTTCTTATACTTTCTAGACTTTGACAAGTTCCCTAACATCACCCGGAATGAAACCTGGTGCAAGAGGCGTGCGATGTACTGCCGTGGTAAATAAAAACACAGTAATTCACATTAGTGTCTCCAGAATCATTCTGTCTTTGTTTACTTCACAAATGTCAAAACCGAATTGACATTTAGCGCAAAGGAACGGCCTTTTGTGGTTATGTGCGATGAGCGGGCATAATCACGAGTTTAAAATATTATTATAACTAAATATAATATAATAATAAAAATATTTGATAATAAAATTGTAATATAATATCAAATATTTATAATTATTCTGTTTTTGACGTAAATATATAAATTCCTAATAGTAACTTTAGGTGGTGCAATAATCGATATTAGTCGGAAATCTTTCCTGATAAATAAATATCTACTAAAATATCTATGTTTTCTCCCTGACGTATCTCTTTTTCATCAGAACGCATTTTAACATTGATATGAACGCCAAAAATGTCAAGTGCTCATTGCTTAAGCGTCGACACGTCCTTATCGAAGACCACAAGCTAAATTGTGTGTGATCGCGTAAACTTCGCACCAATCTTTCAACCGTGTTTAGTGTTTTAACAAACGGAGGAGACGGAAAACAAAAAACGTTGATGTGATTTTTGATGGACTTTCACGACAAATCGCGACAAATGTTTGAGCTCTGGACCTGCCTTTAGATTTATTAGTGTTATCTTCTTCTTCAATTGATATATTACTTCAGTGATATTTATTTATTTATTTAAACGCCATGAAATGGCTTTTACATTCAAGTGATACATGAGATTACACAGTGGTACACAGGGGGGGTTCAGTATTACAATAATAACAAAATAAGAATGTACATTTAAGAGGGCATTACCAGAGAAAGCCGGAAATACGTCATTTAAAAAAAAGTTTTTAGACGTATTGACTCTTTTCCACAAAAAATTATAAATGGATTTCGAAAGATTGTTCTTTTATCTAGCATAGTTATGTAATAAATTTTTAGAATTTTTTTTAATTTTTAGTATAATAAGGTTATTCCATAGGTCGTTGGCAGATTTGTTAAATTTTCAAAAAAGTTTTTGTATTATACCACACCCATTTCAAATAATGTAATCATGCAATAAAATAAATCAATACATTATCTAGCAAAGTTATGTATTAGAATTTTAATTTTAGTTTCAATAAAATCATTAAAAAATATGTACGTACATGTGTTTCTTGACGAAAATTGGTCCATTTGTGTATTATTTGCGCACTTACGAACTAATATATTTCACATTTTTTTAACATTCTTATTAAATTTAGACATTATTGAAAAATAATAAATACTTATAATCAAAAAATAACTACAAAAAGTACACTATTTTAATAGTTTTATCATCACGCCTTTCAGCATTTTTGGATGAAGGTATAAATTAAAGCTAATTTGAATTGAAATAAATTCCATATTGAGTTATAATTTAAAAAAGCTGGTACGGAGAATAATTAATCTTTCTCATTGCAACCGCCCTGCACGATCGTAAGAACAACTTTCGACGAAATGTGGATTTTCGTCCGCTGGCTGGTTAAACGCTCTTAACAAAGTATGTATGATAAAAGCAAATATTTAGGTATAGGATATTATTATGTGTTACTATACTAAAAAAATAATATCGATGTTATAATAACAGAAAACATTTTATTTAAGTAGAATAAAAAATATGTAAATAAAAGTAACTTGTTAGAAAAGTTGTCAACATTTTTTATTTTTTTATTTGTAATAATAAAGACAAGGTAAATACAATATGACAGGAAAAATAAAAATATTTTACAGAAAAAGAAAAGTCCCAATAAACTACTTTTTAGTACTAACTTATTTTGCAGTTACAATTTTTGTGCTAGTGTCTAATACAAATTTTTTCTTTCGGCGAGCCAATTCTTCAACATAATATTTGTTTTACCATTTGTACATTTTTTAATTTCAGCAGGTAACATATTCAATAAATTTGGTATCATGTAGTCCAGCGTTCTTTGTCCATATTTGTTCAAGTGCTTAGGTACAATTAGTCCTTCATTTAGCGTAAAACGGGTATTGTAAATGTGATCCAATTTATGTATGTATATAGGGCTATTCATATGCTGAGATATAATTTTATACCACAGAATTGCTCTTACTGAGAGAATTTTGAGATTCTGGTAAAAGTACGGAACATTATGTCTTTGTTAGTATAAACTAAAAACAAGTAAACATCAACTAAACATCAAGTACATACTTATATATATATATAATACTAGCTGGTTTCCGGCATGCGTTGCAATGCCATATTCAAAAAATACATCGTTTCCTCTCTTGAATCACCATTCCCGTGCAGTGTCCCCTTCCTAGCTAGCTTTATAAATTATAGCCTATATGTTATTCTGATATATGAGCTATATTATTGTAAAGTTTCATTAAATACATCGTTTCCTCTCTTGAATCACCATTCCCGTGCAGTGTCCCCTTCCTAGCTAGCTTTATAAATTATAGCCTATATGTTATTCTGATATATGAGCTATATTATTGTAAAGTTTCATTAAATACATCGTTTCCTCTCTTGAATCACCATTCCCGTGCAGTGTCCCCTTCCTAGCTAGCTTTATAAATTATAGCCTATATGTTATTCTGATATATGAGCTATATTATTGTAAAGTTTCATTAAATACATCGTTTCCTCTCTTGAATCACCATTCCCGTGCAGTGTCCCCTTCCTAGCTAGCTTTATAAATTATAGCCTATATGTTATTCTGATATATGAGCTATATTATTGTAAAGTTTCATTAAATACATCGTTTCCTCTCTTGAATCACCATTCCCGTGCAGTGTCCCCTTCCTAGCTAGCTTTATAAATTATAGCCTATATGTTATTCTGATATATGAGCTATATTATTGTAAAGTTTCATTAAATACATCGTTTCCTCTCTTGAATCACCATTCCCGTGCAGTGTCCCCTTCCTAGCTAGCTTTATAAATTATAGCCTATATGTTATTCTGATATATGAGCTATATTATTGTAAAGTTTCATTAAATACATCGTTTCCTCTCTTGAATCACCATTCCCGTGCAGTGTCCCCTTCCTAGCTAGCTTTATAAATTATAGCCTATATGTTATTCTGATATATGAGCTATATTATTGTAAAGTTTCATTAAATACATCGTTTCCTCTCTTGAATCACCATTCCCGTGCAGTGTCCCCTTCCTAGCTAGATTTATAAATTATAGCCTATATGTTATTCTGATATATGAGCTATATTATTGTAAAGTTTCATTAAATACATCGTTTCCTCTCTTGAATCACCATTCCCGTGCAGTGTCCCCTTCCTAGCTAGCTTTATAAATTATAGCCTATATGTTATTCTGATATATGAGCTATATTATTGTAAAGTTTCATTAAATACATCGTTTCCTCTCTTGAATCACCATTCCCGTGCAGTGTCCCCTTCCTAGCTAGCTTTATAAATTATAGCCTATATGTTATTCTGATATATGAGCTATATTATTGTAAAGTTTCATTAAATACATCGTTTCCTCTCTTGAATCACCATTCCCGTGCAGTGTCCCCTTCCTAGCTAGCTTTATAAATTATAGCCTATATGTTATTCTGATATATGAGCTATATTATTGTAAAGTTTCATTAAAATCCATTCAGTAGTTTTTGCATGAAAGAGCAACAAGCACATATATCCATACAAACTTTCATGTTTATAATATTAGTAAGATTACATATGACATTTAACCTTTATATAATTCCAGACAAGCGTTAAGCTGGGGCCGGGCGGTAGCAACTTCAGCTCCTCCGAGTCGCTGGTGTCCTCCAAGCCGCAGTACTTGGTCCAGAACATTGTGCGGGAGGATGACGCCCTGCGCAAGAGAGAGGCCATGCTGCAGGCCAGGAGTGAGGAGCAGCGGAGGTTGGATCAAATAGAATACTAAACACAAATTAATGCAACAAACCGGTGCTAAGAGCTTTTTCAAATGAAAACTTCTTTAGCACCTTTGTGATTAGAAACCAAAAAGTGATACTAAAAAGAGACAAACACATACATCTATTGGATTTAGCCTGCAAGAATGAGATAGAATAATCGGTTTTTTTCTTTGTGCGATGCTTCGTAGCCTTTCCACTCTTGTCTAATTTTGTTTTCTGAAGGTTTCACTTCTACCGCATGTGAACTGCACACATGTTTTTTTTTTTTTTTACATTAGCTCCACACAGGAAGGAGACCCTGAGGAAAATAATTTCCCTCAGGCCCTATGTCATCTTAGGGGATGCTGTGTGGAGGGATTTTTAAGGAAAGAAAGAAGAGGAAGTTCTGGGAAGGAAATAGGTTTGAGGGGTGGGTAGGAATCTGGGGGCAGGAGTGACAGATGTATGAATCCATCCCTTCATCTGCGGTGCAAGGGTCCACGATTCTGGCGGACACATCTGCTGCCAAGACCTTGACAAACCTCACCTCATGAACCCCAGCACCCCTGGTAAGTCACCGAACGTACTTGGGGTGACCCCTGTCAGAGGTTTTGGTTATCCAATAAATGGTTCCTGGTGCGGCGGTACCCATACCCGCATCCCAAAATGCAAAGCTGCATATATTACAGTTTATTATACTTACTTACGAAGCCGTTGCATATGACATCCTCCAGAACATTTTTCTCTGTATATTCAGGATCCATAAAGTTTCACTAAAACACATATCGCGCCTTGATCACCAAAAGATTGTAAACTTAAAAAAATATGATTTTTCAGGAGACGATTTTTTCTTCTCATTTTTAACCTGTTAAAAAACTTCAATAGATAAAATATTTTTGTTAAAGCCAACACATAGACAATACAATACTTGATGCAAGTGACATTTTCATTTTTGTCTTGTAAGTAGAGGTAATATATGATGGCAAAATGAATGTAAAAGGTCGACACTGCAATTGCAGTGTACGATTCTTCCACACTGCAAATGTAGGGGTCCGGCCCTTAGGGGTTAAGGAATATACATATAATATTACTAGCTGACCCGGCAAACGTTGTTCTGCCATATAAATTATTACAATGATTTGCGAAACAGTATATAACGTCGCTTTAGTTCGTATTTGTCCAACAGACCATTAGAAAATTTTACACGAGGAGAAGGTTTTCTCTCATTATTTCAATGAACATTATGGTAGGTGTATACGATAAAGTTATTTCTGTAAAGGTAAAGGTCTCATTAGTTTAAATAGTTCTTAGTTAAATGATTAACTATCATTTTTTATACTTAATTTTTAAATTTAAAATGGAGATTGAACGAAATTTAAAATGGTCTGTTGGACAAATAAGAACTGAGGCGACGATATGACATTGTAAGTGACAAAGATTAACAAATGTATCGCTAAATAGCTTGGCAATACAAGATAACCACGAAAGCAATGCGAATTTAATGATTATCTTAATGTATGGTGGATTGTATCAATAAAATAAAAATTGCTACAAAGTTAGGTAGGTACTCTTGAGTAAATTTGTTTGCTTATATTTAGAAAAATCATTACTGGCCTTTCAGATTGAGATTTATGAAAAAATAAGTCATATTAAGACAATAACTGTGAAAATAATATACAGAATTTTTTTACAAAAAGTTAAAAGGCTTTGCCTGTCAGATTCAGATATACTTCAAAACCCCGAGTGGTTTTGGTGTCTTGTGCTAAGCTAAATAATGCCACGTGGTGGGATAGACTGCACTGAAAAGCTTAAATGGTCTTAAATGATACATATTGTGTTTTGTTTGCTTTGCAGAAAGCGAGAAGAGAAGAGTCGTGCCGCTGCGCAAGCCCGGCAGCAACAGACCATGTTAAAGCTAGCCCAGATGGAGAAGATGGAGAAAGAGAGAGAGGAAAGAATTAGACAGCAACAGATTGAGCGAGAAGAAAGGCTTAAAGAGGAGTCGGAAAAGGTATTATGTTTTTTTTTATTTAATACAGTAGAACCCAGTTAATTTGAAATCCATGTGACATCAAAAAAACAAAATTCCAATTAATGAATAAAAAAAATTCTCAAAAATAGAGTTCCTCGGTAGCACCTTCACATTCGAGTAGGTATTCGAAATAAATTCGTAATAATAGTTATTCCTGTGTTAATCACAATTTCGCAGCCGATTAGCGTGAGAATTCAAATTCAGATATACTAAGTAATATTGTAAAAATATGATACATTTCCACGTAAATTGAAATTTCACGGACAGTTATTGTCGCAACATGCCTTTCGCATTCAGACATTGCACGTAAATTTGTAAAAATACAACGTATTTCAGGGTAACAATTGAAAAATTGCAGCCGGTTACTGTATGTCAGATTCTGATTTACAAAATAATGTTAATTGAATTTGGACAATGTATGAATTGGGCTCTACTGTGCGTAGTTAATTATTAAATTTCTGGACAATTTTTCCTTTTTTTAAAAAATAATTTCACAACAAAATATATGAAGGTACACTTGCACCAATGCTGCCGCTTAACCGGTCAAAGGCCAGGCCACTTCGCGGAAATTCGCGGAACTTCACAAAAAAACACTAAAAAAGCACCATTTTGAACTTTGAATTGAATGTTTTGTTGATTAATTTTGAGCTATTGTATATTTTATTGACTGAAAAACGTTCACAACACAATAAACTATCTACCAAAACAACATTACTTGCATTTATTACGTAAATTAATAGGTTTTACGATGTTTTATTCGCGATACACTCATTTATTGTGACGGTTAAATTCGCGGCAATTTATGACAGCGCATTGTCATGGATGAAATCGTTTTAAAAATATTCCAGGGTGACAAGGTGAATGAAACTTTTAGCACCACCTAGAGTAATGATGGCGCAAGCGATTCTGACACTGTTCTTCATACAAATTCTGTACATAGAAGGGTCAAAATCGCAGACCAAAAGTTTTTCGTCGACAATATTATTCAAATATTTGAATTATTTTCGTGCGCCGGCGCGTCTCCGGCCTGTCACCGGTTAAAAATAATTGTACATCTCATAAACAGGTAAACATGTTTTTCAGAAATTTAACTTACGAATCTAACCCAAAATGATGAGATGTCTAATTAGTTTCGGGTCTTTATGATTCCTGGATTTTTTAATCAAAATTTAAAAATGCAAAAGTGACAGTTGTAGTTATTATTATTAACGTCATAATGAATTTATTAACATTGTTCTTGTTTCCCAACAGAGACGCATAGCGTTGGAGAGGAGACGCGTGGAGGAGGCCCAGAGACAGCAGCAGGAAGAGGAGGCGCGCAGAGAGGCGCAAGCAAAGCGCAAGCAGCAGGAGGAGAGTGACAAGTAAGCTAAATAAATCTTTCTCAGTTGGTCCTCTGTGTATTCTAGCAACACCTTAACTATGTACCAAAATAATTGAAATTTTATGAAAGGTAGATAGCGGTGTTTGTTTATTTTAACGAAATTTCATTTTTAGCATATTTTGTATGTACCTATGCACTATTATTATAATCTATCGCTTTCACTAATTGGACACTTGCCCGGTTTTTGGGATGGCAGAGTGAGAGAGTACTGTATATTCCTTCTTAAACAAATGCATAAATCTGCTTTCTGCCACAGCACTAACTTTCAGATGGTGGGTTCTGGCGTCACAAAGTTTTTACAGTAATTTCTAGGTTTTGGAAGTATTTTACGCTTGCAATTTCAATCATGAGCTGAATCATTAAAAAATTTACATTTTTGTACATTACTGTCAAAAAAGAAGACATTGTTATTTTTTTTATAAGAATTTTTTGTTTTAGAAAAAGTGTAGAAACTTATTTTTGTTTACATAGGTACTTTTGCTTACTTGCTGCAAAATATTGTCTTCTTACTTGTATCCAATTTTTTCAAAGTAATGATTCTGGATTCTGGCTATTATCAATAAAACACAGTGAAACTATCTTATAAGATTTTCTAATTGACTAGAAAAGTAGTGGATAATGAGGGGCAAATTTCAATTTCATTCTTCAAGGGACTGAGAAAACAAATAGTCTCAAGCGTGAAAACGTCTCAAGCAGGCTTCTTATAAGTGGGTTTTACTTTATTGTTTGAAATTGGCAAATGATGACCGTTTTATTTACATTATGTTTTTTTTTCATTTTGCAGACAGCGTAAGAAGATGGCGGTTGAAGAGATGGCTGCCGCCAGAAAGCTGCAGGAGATGAAGAACCAGGCTGCGGCCGCTAAAATGCTGTCCAAGAAAACCGGTATGCTTACCGTCCTACAGATAGATTATATCGGATTGACTGTTCAAAGTTAGAAAACAAAATTTCTTTCGTAGAAAAACCTTCTGTGGGATTATTTGGGCAATTTTTGTGTTTCAGTCATTAAGGGACTGAAAAAATCAAACTTCCTAAGCTTAAAAACTTCTTATGTGGGAACTTTATAAGTGATTTTCACTGTAATGCAGACTCTCTTGTTGTGACACAAATTCTTAAGATGATGTATGCAGCTGTAACTAGGAATTGCAACCCCGCAAAGTGGGATCCCACTATTAGCGCACGTGGGGTATGTATGCAGGAAACTTGATTGATGGAGCATTGAACGTGGTTGGCGCTAACAAATAATTGTCCAAAGAAGAGAAGCTAGCAGTTCACAATGGAGTGTTGGTACCCACCATGATGTATGGCAGTGAGACATGACTCTGGCAGAGGAAGGATGAAAGTAGACGGAATGCAGTAGAAATCCTTGAGGCATAAGAATTCAAGCTGATTTAAGCATAATGAATAAGATTAATAAAGGGACGCTTATATGGTTTGGGCATGTAGAGCGAATAGAATATATGTGTGTTATTATTTTGAAAAAATGTCTTCCAGCATCTCAACGGACCCCGACTTTCAAGACCTTCGCAGAGTTGGTAACAGATGACGAAAGCGAAGATGAGCAGCAAACCAAGAGACACGTTCCTGCCTGGTCTATGAGTAAGTTTTTCTTTTCTGAATTTCATTCCTTTCCAATCTTGAATTGGTATGAACTTACACACTCTTCTTAGTCTCCGAATGCCTACCCTCATACGCCACATCTGCTGGTGCAAACTTTGATGCATCATACAGAAAACTTGTTAAATGAAGTTCGTTGCCATCAGTTTGTTGCCAAAATAAATCAATTTGTGTAACATTATTTTTAATCATTTTGTTACGGTTTTTTTTGCTGAGCCCAGAAGGAGTTTTTGGGGAGTCTGATCCTGCCCAGTTTTTTTTCAGTGGATTTTTTTCAAAGATAAAATTTATTTTCGTTAACGAAACTTTTGTACATGTAAAGGAGGTACATTTGAACAAGAAAAAACACTATTGAAAGTTTAATTTGAATATCTATATATATAGATATAGCGGCCGCAAGCGGGGTGGGTCTGACCAAATCGGCTGGAATCCTTAGAAATTATCTGAAACATGAAATTCAAAAAAATTTCATTATAGTACAAATGTAGAATGCGCATTAACCACAGTTAAAAAAAAAAATTGATCGCAAAAATGGAGGACATGAAATAAAAGTTGGCCTTAATTTAAAAAAAAACTTTTACCTGTAATAATAATTTTTCATAAGTCGAGTTTCATCCGCATATAAATTTAATTTTGTTTAATTTAAACTTTGAATGAAGTTATGGAAAGGTGTTTTTCTTACCAAATCAACACTTCCATATGTGTCACGGGAGTTAAATAAATGATTAGAATATTGTGATAAATTCTCTTTTTATTATAATAGTTAAACACAATCGCGACACAATATTAAATATCAGAAAGTTGCGGGGCTAAATCTGATAGCTGTACACACCAGGACAATTCGGGACGGAATGATTTTGCGGTAGCATTTGGAACTACATCTAGTCTTTCCGGTGTGACCAGCATTCAAAATTGCCAGTACATAAAATAAATTATACATTAAACAGTACCTTGCCATAAAGTGAATCGGATGAAAATTTGATGAGCTACGATTTCAGCCAACTTGAAAAACATGATTTTTTGATAAACAAGTTTAAAGTTTTATCTTTTGGTAGGGCCGCTCCGTTTTCCGTTCTACCTGCTTAGCGCGCACTGCTCCTAACTATATTTCTTGGTTGAATTTTGTGCTATAACTTTGGGAATGTATTCTCCACATGTGAAGGAAGATTTTTAGGCAGAAAAATAGTCAATTTTTTTGGATCAGCTAGACTAGACCTGCTCCTTAACCTGTTGGATGTCGGGCGTATTTCGAAAAATCGCGCGGAAATTACCTTGTTGCTTTCTGGTCAAATATTCATATAAAAACAAAGGAATTGCTTTTTTAGGTATTGTTTTCTGTTTACCAGATAATACATCTTATTATTCACGTATATTACATGACAATATCGTAGGAGGTTTTCCAGAATAGTTATCTACCTAAAAAAAAAAAGATTTAAATATCTCCTATTTCAGAAATAATTTTAAAAAATATAATCACACAAAAATGTAAACTGATTTTATTTTTTCTACACAAATCTGAATACATACCCAACATGAAAAAACACAATTCAAAGGAGTTTGCAAATAAATAAAGAGCTTTATACGCATTTTAAAATGTAAAACTTTGATTTTTCACCTTTGAGAGTTGCAAAAAATGATCCGCCAAGTCATAGAAAATTCATTTAAAAATATTCTAGAGTAGCTGCATTAATGAAACCACCGGTTACTTCAAGAGTGATATTACCGCAAGCGATTCTGACCTTGTCCTTCATACAGTTTCTTTATGCATAAGGGTTAAAATCGCATTTAAAAAAATAAAAATAAAACTTTTTCCGACCCCGCCGCGGCAAATGACAGGTTACAGATATACTATATATAATGTTCATACATAATAATGAATAATATTCAAATGTTTTTCCATCAGTTTTTCTCTCGAATCCATTGTCTCAAATCTACAACTTAACTGTTATGTTTATTTTTAGATGAAATTCGCAGAAAGCATGTCAAAAGTCAAGTCTTCCTGGGCGCCAAGAATATCGACAAGTTCTACTCCACCGCAAAGTTCTCCCCCAACCTAGTGGAGATATTCCCCCGCATAGACAAGAAGAAGCTGGTGCGGTCTTCCAGCGCCCACTGGAGAACCCCTCCTCGCTACTCCATGATGCCCAAGGAATGATGAGCACGGAATCTACTGGATTTCTCTAACAAACAATCAAACTGTGTCCACTTGGTCTATAAACTTATTAATAGCATCAGCTTGATGCATTTTAGTATGGAAACTGAATAAATTTAATATCTACGTGCAGTGAAACTCTCGAAGTTTGCCAACGGACTGGAAAAAAACTTCTTAAGCGGGAAAATGTATGTGGGATAAATTGGGCCATTTAGTCTCCAAGGGACTGAAAAAAAACAAACTTCTTAAGTATGAAGACTTCTCAAGAGGGAACTTCTTAAGCGGGAACTTCTTAAGAGGGAACTTCTTAAGAGGGAACTTCTTAAGATGGAACTTCTTAAGAGGGAACTTCTTAAGCGGGAACTTCTTAAGAGGGAACTTCTTAAGGTGGAACTTCTTAAGAGGGAACTTCTTAAAAGGGAACTTCGTAAGGGGGAACATCTTAAGACGGTTTCACTGTTTTATTTTTATCTTAAACTAAATTTAGATTGTGTGAGTGAGTGCCTTAAGACAAATTAGTATTTTTCAAATAATAAAATATATAAGACTGAATACAGTGTTACAGGTATAAACAAAATATGTTGACGGGAAAAAAAGGAGGGCACTGTCGTCTATGACAAAACGATAGTAGTGGGTTGTGTGTGGTTGCCAGAACTTATACTTGTAGCACTGTAATAATAATATTTCATCATAAGTTCCATCTGGCAATATGGCATATGTTATTATTGGAATGTGTATAGCTTAGTTTTTAGTAAATATGTTTTGAAGTGTATGTTTTAAACCATTTTTAATGATTTTATTGGAAAGTTTTGTTTAGTTGATGAATTGGGACAATTACATAGCACGCCCTCTGAAATATATTCCTTAAACATTTAATCGTAATTCTAGTTATAATGTGTAATCATTTTTGATAATATTTGAGTTTGTTTAAAAAGATCATTAATTTGCGGTATTTTAATTTCCATTGTTAAATGAAAATTTTAAATATTGATTGTGTATTGTCTTATCTCCTTTTAACTTTTCATATAATTTCGTTAAGTTTGTTATTATTTTTGTATGTTTACTATTATTTATTTGGGAAAAAATGTTTTGACAATATTTTTATGTTTAACCATGGTGTGATGGTGATTTTTAAATTTGAATTTGCAGTCGCTCATCGTAAATTTTATTTTCAATATATAAGATTAGGTAGCGTAGTTTCTGATGTGGGTATATTTATCTTACTGCATAACTGCTGTTATGTAAAGAGCTTCTTGCAAATGCACATTGTTTGTGGGTGCACCATTGTGATTTGAAACTCCATGAAATGAAAAATAGCCACACTAAAAATAAACAATCACATACATCTATAGCAGGGATGGCGAACCTTTACATATCAACGTGCTATTTTTCTAAAGAAATGTTTAAATAATTTTGATTTTGTGATTATTGGGAAAATAATTATAATAAATACTTACTATCAGATAAAAACTCTTTATTTACTACAAAAAATAGGAACATTTTGCGTTATACGCATAATTTAAATTACAGTAAAATTAGTGTGACTTCTGTTGTTGCAGGTTAGATGACAAATAACATATGTTAGGCTACGTCCGCATAGGCAGGCGGCTTGCTTAGCGCCTAGAGCCTAGATAGGTAGTAGATAGCCGATGGATAGCCGCTTAGCGTGTATCCAGGTAAACCAACGTGTTGGTTTTTTGCCACTAGGCTCTAGGCGCTAAGCCAGCCACCTGCCTGTGCGTTTGTAGCCTTAGGGTTGTAAGATGTTACTTTTAGCAGAATTCATGCTGAACTGGAGTCATCTGTCAAACGTTTCTAACCGAGCCTTTAACCTGTTACAAGCCAGGAAAAACATGAAAATTCCCTAACAAAGCACCACTTTGAATTTTGAATTGAATGTTTTGTGGATTAATTTTGAGCTATCATATATTTTGTTGACCGAAACACATTCCTAGAACAATAAACTATGTACCAAAACAACATTACTTGCGTTAATTACGTAAATTGATAGGTTTTACGATGTTTTCGTCAAGTGTAACACGCATTGACTTTGACAGAAAGAATCGTGGCAAATTTGACATTTTGATGCCACAGATAAATCATTTTAAAAATATTCTGGGGTTGCAAGGTGAATGAAATTTTTTCCCACCTTATGGGTAAATGTTGGCGTAAGAGATTCTGACGTTGTCCTTCATACAAATTCTGTACATAGAAGGGTCAAAATCGCAGACAAACATATTTTTTTTGAAATATTTTTTGCGCGCATGCGCACAAACTGCGCGCATCCGCGCGTCTCCGGCCGATTAGAGGTTAATGTTATTCATCTCTGAAAATAATGACTCGCAGGCATAGGTTGATGAAAATATTGTTAAAATAGCTGAGCCAGCTTCTTCAAACAATTAAATGTGTCTGGTAACGCATTCCATGTTTCCAAAATTTTGTTATTAGCATTTTCACTTATACTGCCTGTCAATCTTTCTGTTTCAATTAATTCTAACTCTCCTTGTTTCAACAAATTTTTGAATCCATTTTGAACTAAACTGGAAATCAATCAGCTGCATTTCAAATTCATTAATTTCCAACCAATTGAATGGGGACAAATTCAGTTTATCAAATGACGTCACATCAGGATAAATAATAAACTTGAGTATTTCCGATAATTCTTTGAACTGAGAAAATCTCACCGCGCTTCCCTCCGCCACCCCGCGCACTGCACCATACCCCACGTATCGCAGCCCGCGCACCGCACCCGATCATTCTGTAGCGTAGGGATCACTCGGGATCGCCCATTCACCTACTATATACTATGCACTTCACACTTTTTTCATAGCGCATAATAAATTTTGTGATCACTGATCAGTGACGCGCCCAAAATATTGTGTCGCGTACCATTGGTTCGCCATCCCTGATCTGTAGGATTTAGTGTGTAAGAGAATGAGATAATATAATCGGTCTCCTCTTTGTGAATGCCATTTACCATCAGTTTGAAAAAGACAGATTTAGGCGTCTCCCGCAACAATGTGTTTATATGAAAAATGTGTTTACTGTTAGCTCCTAATGATTTTATTTTAAGTTTTAGTGTTACTCCAAAGCAATTAATATAAAAATTGAACAATAATATATGTATACGCATGCGATACACTGAACATTATTGCAATAAAATACGCTTATAAAAACATTATATTGTTTTATGAATTATTTTTCTTTTGTTGTACTTAATCTAGGAGGAAGTTGGGAAGAGAGTGCTCTTTGTCAATAGGGAACTACTTCCCAATCCTTCTCCTGCGCCTGCCCCTACCTTCTCCACTGTGAAAGCATTAAGGGCGATTCCATTATCGCGGATGCAACATTTAGACGCATGTAGAATCCCTACCTTCTCCACTGTGAAAGCATTAAGGGCGATTCCATTATCGCGGATGCAACATTTAGAAGCATGTAGAATTTCATAATAATAAAATAAAAAACATTATTAATGAAATTATTCTTGGGAGAGCTACATTTTAACATGATCCCTTTTCATTCATTTAAAAGAATTTTATTTAAATAGTCAGGAGGGAGGTTCAAAGTGCAACAAAATCGGACAAGCCTTTCCAGATCATAAGACAAAAACACGAAAGTCTGTTTGTGAAACATTTATTATGTTATGCCTTGATATTTCATAAGACGTTAAACTAATCAACTAAAAAAATGTATGGAAAACAAAAATAATTAATGAATATTTAACTTTTGCAGCAAATGCGGGTGCAACATCAAATTATCGCGGGTGCAACCCGTCTAATTTAAGTGAATATAAACATCAATAAAAACTTATAGAAGAACAAAATAAGACATCAAACAATGCTTATTACTAGTCAGTACACTTCTTGATCACTTGTGTTAATTATTTCTTTTCGAATACGTCAACATTCACCGAAAATAGTACGAACATACTGTTTCCAACAATCTTTTTCTCTGGCATTTCCAACTTCGAAAAAGACTTCAAAATGCACGTCTGCTTCTTCATTCACAATTTTTATAATTATTTTTTTTTACATTAGCTCCACACAGGAGGCCCTGAGAAAAATAATTCCCATCAGGGCCTATGTCATCTTTGGGGATGCTGTGTGGAGGGTCTGTGGTAATTTTGAGAGTTGAAGAGACGTTGAAGCTTCATCATTTGGATTCGTCGCCTGAATCTCTATAAACATCAGAAATGTGCAATTTTGTTTTAGGTGACACAAAGGATTTACTCTGATCTGATACTGAAGGCGCAGATACATAAGGACACAGAATTTCCTTATATGTATTTTATAATTTGTAAGATGTTCCAAATCTTTATCGTCCCGATCACTTTCTGTTTCAGCGGTGGTTTTTGGAGATTTCAGAACCAATGTGCATTTGAGATGAGACAGTGAGGTTCACGTCACGGAAATGCTATCGCCGACTTCAGATTGAATGAAATGTTTTGATTGAATGCCTGGCATATTTTTCAACCCTTCCCATTTATCATATCATATGACCATCTTTTATTTAACTTATTCTTTTCTTACTAATATAAAGAAGGAATTTCTTTAAATTTTCACCTATATTTCTATGAAGCGGTCTCTTTACATTGTTCTTCTTTCATTTTAACCCATGTTTCTATAAAATATAACATAAACACCCTTATTAAATATAAATTACCAATCATACACAGCATATATTATTATTCAAGACATAACAAAACAATAAAATATACGATAAATGACACAATAAGGGTAGTTGTCAAAGAGTTGCGCCCGCGATTCTAACATCACATTGCGGGTGCAACCAATTTGAGTCAATTTTTATTTCAATTCAGCTAACATTACTCTTAAAAACGATTGATTTAAGTATGCCTTTGATTTCTTCTTTCTTTTATAATGTTTCAAAACGTTAGTACTTTATTTCTGTGAACAACCCAAACTTTTATATCTTTTTGTAACACGGGAGTGACAAGCTAACAGTGACTTCTTATAGTCAATGATGCTTAAAAAATAACAAAAAGTTCTTACATCTTTCGTCACATTAACCCTTTGAGGAGTATTGCCGCACGTATGCGGCAGCACTCGGACGATCCAAATAGAGTATTGTCGCATACGTGCGGCAGCACGACTTTATTTAGTTTTTTCTATGCCGTGTATGTAATTTCGATTAAATTATGATTTATAGATAATACAAATATATTTGTCAAACATTTTTACATGTTTTTACCAAAATTGTTACGTATTTCACGTTACAGATTACGTAATCCAGTGGCTCTCAACATTTTACAAATAAAAAGTTTTCAAAAATTTTAATTAATTTATTTATATAGAAAGAAATGTACAATAATAAAGGGATAATACTAAAAATAAAAAAGAGGACTAATCCAGTGGCTCTCAAACATTTTACAAATAGTGTTTTCAAAAATTATTATTTTTATTTATAAACAAGAAAATAAAATAAAGCGCAGTCGTCAAGCACTTTTGTTCAGTTCCAGAAATCAATTCCAGTTCGCTTTCAGGAATCCATCGTGCCCGGGGCATACGGCGTAGCAACAGTAGGGCGCTACCGTTGCCACCGTAGGTAGGACACGTAAGAGATGTTTTGTGTGCAGTAATTCCAAAATTCGTCCAGAGCAAAGGAAGGACACAAAATTTATGTGTGTTGGATGTAATGTTCCATTATGTATGTATCCGTGTTTTGAGGAATACCACACGAAAAGAATATTTTAGCTAGTAATTTAAATCTAACATTATTCACATGTTGAGAACCACTGAATTTATACCTTATTTTTATTTTTAGTATTATGTTTTTATTACTGTACATTTCTGTTTTTTAAATATTTTTATTTAAAAAAAGAAACTATTTGTAAAATGTTGAGAACCACTGAATAGGTCCACTTTTTTATTTTTAGTATTATCCGTTTATTACATATCATATTTCTTTTTATATACCTAAGTAAATAAAAAAAATTAAAAATTTGAAAACTTTTTGTTTGTAAAATGTTGAGAACCACTGAATTTAAAATTTATTTTTATTTTTAGTATCATGTTTTATGACTTTTTATTAGGTACTGTACATTTCATTTTTTATAAAAAAAAATTTTTCACAACACTATTTGTAAAATGTTGAGAACCACTGAATTTTTCCAACTAAATTTACGTAATGCTTACTTATTCAATAAGAAAGGGTTATATATAGTAATAAAAAAGCTCCGAAATCAACTTGTGTAGAAAAACAAGGTAAGAAGATAATTAATTAAATCGATTAAAAAATTAAGAAAAACTTGAAAAATAACTCACTCCCACGATGTAGATGACAAAAAAATAACTCACTAATCAAAGGGTTAATATAAATTAATATTGTCATTACACATTTAGCAGTAAGATATAACCTCAAACTATCTCGGAAAGAGCTGTTTCGTGCCAGTGTTGCACGTTGTGATTTTGCAGTTTATGTACCGATTCTTCGAATGATGTTTGTTTCCAAGCGCGCCAAAAATTCAATACGAAGTAAAATACAATTTTTTTTTATTATTAGTAAAAATTGACCTTCTTTGCATTGATATAAAAAAAAATAACAAATACTGCGATTTAAAAATTAATGTCGAGAATCGTCTATAGTGGAATCGCCTTTAAGTTGTGTACACACACAGCTATAATATACGTGGCTTGGCGCATTCCCAATTGGAATATATTATGGCGAGCAATATGCTGAAATACGTCAAGTCACATTTATTATAGCTGTGTGTACACAGCATAATACATATGTATATATTTATAACATACTAGCTGACCCAGAAAACGTTGTTCTGCCATATAAATTATTTCTATTGAATATTTTCATTGTTAAATAAAAAATAACAAATGTATAATAAGTGTGTGGGGATGGGATCTACGACAGAAAGAGGAATGGAGCACTGTAGACGATGACCGCCGGTAAAAACAAAAAAACACCAACCATTCATTTTCTCAATTCAATATATTTCATTAAAGTAATGGACATTTTCATTGTTTGATCTCTTAAAAGTTAAGTGTAAGGTGAAAAAAGTAATATATTTTTTAATCCTAAAGTAAGAAAATGAAATAAAGAAAATCAATATTAATTTCGAAGAGCAATTGAGTATACAATATTTTTATGAAAGTTTGATGAGGCGGACGTAGCGCCATCTGTCATTCAACAACATAAGTAATTTCGTTCTGTTTGAAATACAAATGACGGTTAAATTTGTTCATACAAAAATACTAAAATCGCGATTAAAAAATGGGAGGGTGGGGGTAGAAGGGTGAAAATTGGGGTTATAGGTATTTTTTGATGCCAAAAAAAAAAATTCTGGATAGAGACACCCTAATCACCTAGCTGTATGAAATATACTTTACGACCTATTCTCGTATCGGAGGAGTGCGACCACAGACACCGTGACATGAGATTTTTATAAATATAGATATCGTAGATTTTAGTACAGTATTATACTGCCCTGAAGAAGCTATGGTTGTAGCGAAACCCGGTCGGCATTCAGTATATAAAAAAGAAAATTATTTACAAGCTAGTGAAAAGCAACCGTACCTACATAGAAAAAAACAAATGTATTTGTCCGTGTCCGTGACAAAAGAATTTTTCCATAATTTTATTGAACGGGCTCGTGTTAGATTGCTACGTGACCTAATCGTGGTTTGGAGTTAAAGTATTTCAAAGATTAAAATAATTATATAATTTCAAAATACTGCTGTTATCATTTTGAATTGTTTCACAAATTATGTTTGAAAATATTCTTATGCGTTTATAAAGGTGTGCATAATTTTATTTTTTTAAATGTGCAGCTAATTTTTAAATGTGCAGCTAATTTTTAAATTACCTATCTATATTTATATAAAAATCAAAATATGTACAGTTTTTCAAATAAGAGTAGAAAACATAGGAGGGCGCCACTGTTGTTCAAATGGCAATACTAAACATAAAACTCGTGGTGTTAACGTAACCTACATTTTGATAAAAAAATAAAGAGGCATATAAGTGAAAAAAATATTTTTTCATTGCAATATACCTAGATACCTCCTGATCTCAAAATTAGAATTGCATGTAGGTATATTATTATTATACCTTTGCAATTTTGTGTTAACATAATGAAGAATAACGATATTGTAATCTTTACATAGTATAAAATGAAGTCGTTCCCGCTGTCTGTGCACTTAGATCTTATAAACTACGCAACGGATTTTCATGCGGTTTTCACCTATAGATAGAGTTTCACCATGAGTGTGGAAACAGGTTGAAATATATAATATATCTGGCCAAGCGGCAGCGGTGTGGATTTGATTTAACAGATGGAGTTGGTTATAAGGGGCATACATTAACTATGTGAGCTCAAGAGGGGGGGGGGGGGGTAGAAAAATCTCACATTACTCGAAAAGAATATACGAAGTGGCCCAAATTTATCTCACCAAGGGGGGGAGGGGTCTAGATTGGAAGAAAAACTGCTCACGTAATTAATTTATGCCCCTAAGTTATAGAGGTTGGGTAATGACGTGGCATTGTGTTTCGTTAGCCTCAGTAACGAGTGGCCGGGTCTGCTAGTAAAATATAAAGCACAGTTTAGAAATATCTCCCAATAATTTAATACTAGCTTAGGTACCTGGAGTTGCCCGGGCTTTAGATCATGTCTCTAATTTTAGATCTGAATATATTTAACTCATTCAGATCTAAAAGTAGTGTAACTAAACTCACCATTAGTGATTCTTCCTTTCTATCTACTGTTAAATTCAAATTTATGTTAAATTAAATGAAAGCAAATCACTTTGTAAAATACCATTTAATCAAATTTATGTCATTAAGTAGGTACCTAAACACTCCAATACACGCGCCCCCTAGTGAGACATAAATACACGCGTGTCATCTGTCAGATGACTGTTCACTTATTTGTCAAAAGTGAATAAAAAAAAATAAAAAAATTTGTCAAAAGTGAGCTAGGCGAGCTTGGGGAATACTAGGGCGGGGGACCAGGCTCCCCTCCCTTCATCAAACTTATGACGAAAAAACAGAACTGGTCATCTGTGAGATGACGCGCGTGTGTTGGAGTGTTAACAACAGTACAGTTTGTCAAATAAGAGTAGAAAATATATGAGGGCGCCACTGTTGATCAAATGGCAATACTAAATACATAACTCATGGTGTTAAAGTAAAGCTGTGTAACCAACATTTTTATAAAAAATTAAAAAGGCATAACAGTGGAAACAATATTTTTTCATTGCAGTATAGATACCCGCCGATCTCAAAATTAGAATTGCACATAGGTATATTATTATTATACCTTTGCAATTTTGTGTTAACATAATGAAGAATAACTATAATGTAATAAAATATAAAGCACAGTTTAGAAATTGCTCACATTTATTTAATACTAGATAAAATACCTAGCGTTGCCTGGGCTTTAAATCATGCCTCTAATTTTAGATCTGAATATATTTAACTCATTCAGATCTAAAAGTAGTGTAACTAAACTCACCATTATTGATTCTTCCTTTCTATCTATTGTTAAATTTATGTTAAGTTAAATTAAAGCAAATCGCTTTATAAATCACCTTTAATCAAATTTATGTCATGAAGAAAAAATGTTTTTTAAAATGAGGTTTACTGTGTTCTATACATTCAGCGTCATTGCACTTCAAAAAAATATTTGACAGTTAAATTGGTGTTGCCAGTCTAAAAATTTAGTAGTTCCAGTTTTTATATTTTCTACTCTTTTTTGACAGACTTATACTTCTTTGATTTTTTCTTTAAGAACAAAAAATGTGGTTTACTGTGTTCTATACATTCAGTGTCATTGCACCCTAAAAGAATATTTGACAGGTAAATTGGTATTGCCAGCCTAAAATTTTTGTAGTTCCATTTTTAATATTTTCTACTCTTATTTGACAGACTATATTTATATGAGTATGTACAACGTGTCCGGAAACTCGTAGTACAAGCGGGAAACTGGTGAATCTACATCACGTAGAGAACCCAAAAAACTTATTTTTTTCGATTTAAGCATTTCGATTTTAATATTATTTTTTTTCTAATTTTCCATTTTTTCGGCAACTAAAGGGTTAAAAAAAATTTTGAGCCCGGTTTACCCTTCGTTGCATTTTATAAGACGTTACACAGCTGAAATCAACCCCCTAGTGAAAACTTTTTTCAAATTTAACCAAAAAAATTCCAACTTCGGACCCGAGTTACTCGGAAACGAAAGCTCAAATCAAAAAAAGTTAAACGACAAAATCGACTCCAAATGTGATGTGGATTCTCCAGTTTCCCGCTTGTACTACGAGTTTCCGGACACCTTGTATATGAGATGTGTATTCATTGTTAAACCATTCATTCGATTGCGATGAAACTTTGGGGATTTGATGTGTGCATGCCCGCGATGGTTTCTATATATAATGGTGAGCTCTGGCATTATGAAATTTTGCACAAAAAAATTGCAATAGGTGGCACTCGAGCTGATAGAAAACTGAATTTATCGGGACTGAATGTATAGAATGCGGGGGGGAGGGGGGAAACTCGGGGAGGGGGGGGGGTTTGTAGGAGTAGGAACGCGTGAGGGGAAGGGGACGGGACGAATGGGAAAGGACACGCAGGGATAAACAATTTCTTTATTAACTTGCTAGTATAGACATAAAAACGACTGATAAAATTGCAGAAACCTCACATTAGTGCCTACCCCCCTCCCCTCGTGGTTGGGGCCCTAGACTGCGGCCTCTCGGACCAAGGCCCTGACCGAGACAACGAGTTATGTTACTTTATCTGGCACTAAACTTGTAACACTTATTTCTTTCATAAACGTAAAATGCAATAAAGGTACATGAAATAATATTCTTGTGATGACTTGTTACCGTTACAAGTAACCTTTTAATTTATCGAATGCTCCATTACAATTAATAATATTTTGATATTTGTACATTGCTGTTTTCATGACAAAATCATCCCTAGTCGTTTTATTAATATCAGGCAGGTACTGTGATTGCCCGGGCCCCTGCACAGTCGTGAGAAATAAAAAGTACTGAAAATATTCCAAGCGTCCCCGGCCTACGGCCGATCACCCGAGATGCGCCCCCAAACAATTTGTAAGTAAGCAGTAGTAAGCGTAATTAAAGGTAAGTCAGGCCCTGGTTATATTTAATCAATTAACGAAGATAATATCAACAAAACTCAATGAGAATAATGAAACCGACAGATACTTGAAGAACCAGCATTGGAGGTTATCCACCACTTACCCGCCCTGGTATAAGTAATAAATGTTTACTCCTTCAAGGCTCTCGCAAAATTCTAATTTTTTTTTTTTGTTAAACGAAGCTACATTTATTTAATTTGAACAAATCTAGACCTCCAGTGTCCCTGCAATCGTTGTTAGAAAGCAGTATGCAAGTGCTTAACAGGAAAAACAAAATGCAAATAATAGGTTAGTAAACACAAACATGAATTAAACAAGGCAAAAAAACCTCATTCCTGAGGCTCCACGAGGCGGCATTGCATTGTGTAAAAAAACCTGCAAGCACCTGTATAAAATAAAGAACATAAAAAATACAATAAATCTCAAATCAATTGGCAAGTACCAACAAAAAATGTGAATGGCATTCGGTATGACCATAAATCACACTTAGCTTCCGTGTCCCTTAGCCAACCACTCAGTTAAGCCTCAAAGAATGTTAACTGAATATTTGCGGTAAAATACCCGAAGACTAAAAAAAAATTCAGCGTTGAGTAGTCCTTCAATAAATAATCATCATTCCAGCAGCCACAAACAGATTTTTAAAAAAAATGTAATAATGGAGGTATCTAGCAAGGTTCGTATTGCATTTAACAAGGTTAGCTCATCGAGGGAGGAGAGCGGTGATTGGCTAAAAATTTGCGACATAGCTTGCAGTCCATGTTCCACTGGGAAATTTGAATTAACTGCAATACAAGTGGCAGTGTTTTACTCCAAGCTACGTCACGCATTCGAAATTTTGTAAGCGGCCCGATGAGTTTTTTTTTGAAAAAGGTCCATATGAGCTAACCTTGTTAAATGCATTTTCTACAAACCTTGGATACCCAGTGTAAATGACAATAATAATAACAAGGAACTCTTTCTAACTTTCTCTATCATATTTCCAAATCAAAATTTCCTCTGAAATCATATTTGTAAGTAGGTACTTAATTTTAAACTAGCTGGCTAGATAATCTTCTCTGTGATATATTGGTGCACAAACATTTTATGGAGAATATGAATAAATAATTTCAGAGAAAGAAATTTCCCAAAAATATTTTACAAAATATTTTTTTAATCCAAATTTTCGAAATGTCGTAATGTGGTGCCAAGACAAGTACAACTCATCACCCAAAACATTAGTAGTAGTAATGCAAAATATTTGTATTAGCACGCTACTTTTGTAGCGCCTACTTAATTACAATATAAAATGTTTGTATACAAACAAAGCCTTTTGCAATGTTTCAAAATATTTATATTAACCCCTCAGGCTAATTTGTTCGCTTTTCGAAACAACTCATATAGGTCTCGTAAAAATCATTGTCTCCCTTGATATCATGGTTAGAAATATTATCTAAACGGTGTTAGAAAGAGAAAATACAACGCTTTATATTCAAATCTAAAAACATTTCATTAATTTGACAATGTCATCATTGGCCAACTTCAAATCTTAACAAGATTTCAAGCTTCCTTTTATGTTGTTCTATAAACTTATAAACCTATCAACTTATTGTTCTAAAAATTTGTTGCAAAATCTTATTATTGTTTTGTAATGTATGGTATGTGTGTGTGTGTATGAATGTAATGTAAGTATTATGTTATCAATGTTGTGTTTGTCTTTAATTAGTGATTGTATCTGTGAAAGCTCTGATGTGAATCACTGTTGACAAATACGTCCCGTGGAAAAAAAGTATATCTCGGTGTAACCCTAGACAGTAGATTAACTTGGAAAAAGCTCATAGACGAAATTCCTTGCAGCCCTTTACCCCGTGTTAATTAAAAAAAAATTAAACAAACTCTCAACTAAAAATAAACTCATAATTTACAAATCAACTATAAGGCCAAAACTAAAATATGCAAGCCCCATCTGGGTCCAGGCTTCAGAGTCTCTTTTGAAAAAACTCCAAACATTCCAGAATAAAGTCATACGCATGCCCTGGTTGAAAGCAGATGGATGAGGGTAGCCCAACTTCATAAAGATGCGGGAATTCCCACCCATGAAAACTCGTCCATAAACTGCCTCGCCTGGTACGACGAAAATGTACATACCACACATGAAAAACCTAAACAAATCCTCCATAAAGTTTAACCTCTCCATATTGCAGGCCTTTTTGGCCCGGAATGCCAATATTTCAAAAGGTCAAAAAGGTACTTGGTATACGTATACCTGTGCCTGCCTGCATCGGCGGCTTTTTTGTGGAGTGATGATTGAGGATGATAAAAAAACACACACACGCTAATAGTGGCACCAATCCTGTGGTAAGTCATGAATTACTATGATAAGACTAGCTGACCCAACAAACGTTCTGCCATATAAATTATTTCTAGTGAATATTTTGGTTGTTAAATAAAAAATAACGAATGTATTATAAGTGTGTTTGGAGATGGGATTTATGACATAAAGAGGAATGGAGCGTTGTAGACGATAACCGCCGATAAAAACAAAAAAAACCCAAACTAAAATAGGAAAATGAAATAAAGAAAATCAATATGAATTTCGAAGAGCAATTGAGTGTACAATATTTTTTATCAGTCCGTCTTTCTTCTTCAATGGCGCTACAGCCCATTTCGAGCCTTGGCCTCCTTCAAAATAAGCCTCCACCGCCCTCTGTCTTCGGCCGTCGTCTTCCAATCTGCAACATGGAGTAATGCTCTTGCATCCTTCCTGACATCATCCTCCCATCTCAGTCTAGGTCTGCCCGCCTTTCGTTTACCTCCCAGGTGTCCTGTCAGAACCTTCTTCGGGACTCGTGTGCTTGGCATTCGATGCACATGTCCGGCCCATCTTAATCTTTGGAGTCTTAAATGGGTGGAGAGTCTGGGAGCTTGGTAAATATCATAGAGCTCATTATTGTGGCGGATTCTCCATGCCTCTCCCTCTCGCACCGCTCCTAAGATTCTTCGAAGTACCTTTCTTTCGAAGATGTCCAGCTGTTCCGCTGACTTTGCTGTCAGTGTTCCCGCCTCACATCCATAGGCCAAGACCGTTCTGATAATTGTTTTATATAAGGTTATTTTGGTTTTCCTATGGACGTTTCGGGATTTGAACACTGGCAGCAACGCGAAGTAAGTTTTGTTAGCGGCTGTAATGCGCTTTCTTACTTCTACTGGGTCTTCATTGCCCTGCGTTATGATGGAGCCCAGGTAGGTAAACTCTTCCACCACTTCGAAATTATAACTGTCTTTAAATTTCACTTTATCTTTTATTCTGCGGTGAGGGGTTCTGGTTTGCATCATGATTTTTGTTTTATTTTCATTGATTTGCAAACCCACCTCTCTTGCCGTAGTCTCCAAAGGGTCAAACACTTCTCTTACAGCCTGTAGGGATCTTCCGACAATGTTAAGGTCATCTGCATAGCCAACTATTTGATTGCTTCTGTAGCAGATGTTTGAGTCAGTCCGTCTTTAGCCAACACAAATAAGCTCGATGGTTTGCCCACGCGAGAATGTGATGGCAAATAAAATATCAAAATGACGCAACGCTTCTCGTTAATGTCTTATCTATAGTCTTATATGTCTTATCTAAAGCACCATCTGTCATTCAACAACATAAATAATTTCGTTCTGTTTGAAATACGAAAAACAGTTAAATTTGTTCATACAAAAATACTAAAATCACAATTAAAAAATGGGAGGGTGGGGGTAGGAGGCAGGGGCGTACCTACCGCCGTATCCATGATATGGGGCCCCCAGGCTACAGAGGCCCCTAAGGGAGCGTTCAAGTATTACGTAACGCAATTTTTGAAGATTTTAGACCCCCCCTCCCCCTCATGTAACGCGCCGTAACGTTTTCTTGTTCAATCCCCCCCCCCCTAAGCGTTACGTAACGCCCGAGTAACAATTTTTACCTGAAAGTCACAATTAAGTTGCGCAACGTACTGAAATGTCGCTTAAATACCCTTTGTCTTGATTTTATCGCGTTTGCGGTAATAAATAAAACAAGAGATTTCTAACTCGCGATACATTATACATATAGGTACATTTTATTTATTCATATTGTCATTTATGAAAAAAATTGAGAATATTATTATTTTTATCGGCCTTGTATTCCTTCCAGATCTCCACAATTAAACACTGTCTTACCTAGAATTAACCTACATGGTTTTACAACACATACTTTCTTTTACATTAGCTTTAGTGAGGAGGCCCTGAGGAAAGTAATTTCCCTAAGTTTTCCCTGTGGAGCAACACTTTACTCCACTATGATTCACAAGCTGACTCATAGTGGAGTTTACCTTTTCCACGTCCCGAATGCAGTTATACAAGTTCTCAAAGGGAAGATTTAAAAATCAACAGTATGATTCACAGTAGAGGTGGGTAAGTTCTGCATTTTACCGGAAGCCTCCGAGACTTGCCTCCTCTTAAAAGTCCACGGGTTCTAGGAGCAGGTCCCGGGTCCGAGTTCTTAGGTGCGGACACTGCGGACTGAGCACTGAATGTTGTTGCGGTGCACCGAACCGGGACGCACGGGTTCAAAGAACTTGGAGCCAGGACCTACTCGTAGAACCCGCACGACAACTCAGAACCCTGGAGCAGGACAAGACCCACACGAGGGCTCGGACCCGTCACCCGTGCAATGTAGGTACATTCAATGGACCTACATTGCACGGGCTTTTATTGAGAATTTAAATAAGTAAATTAGCTGTAATGCTTTATTATAAACTATTATTTTATAATGCACTTCACCCGTTGAGTAACAATACCAATATACGCTCTAATTGAAAATGACTCCGTGTCTAGTCGAATATTCTAAACAATTCCGCGATGACGTTAGGCAGCAGTATACTGTTACGCCAAGCGGTCAGGCACGTGCGTGTTGATTGCCGGCCGGGGCAGGAATGACTGAAGACTGAATGAGGAATGTATCGTGGTTCGTGAGTCGCGGGAGTGGGAGGGAGTGACAAGAGTGGCGGGTGTTTGTCGCGGTTCACGACTCACGTCGCTCAGACCAAGATGCATGGGTTTGTATTGAGCGTACTCGGCGATCTCGGGACTTGTAATTCGAATCTGCGCCGCGGCTTCGCGCTGCGGCGTTGAGTAGCTCGAGTGTTTCACGATTCACGCAGTTCCAAGAACCCGACACTCGCCGAGACTCGCGACTCGTGAGTGGAGTGGAGAGTGTAGCGCTTCGGGGACACCGGACGGTTACTACTACTCAGTCACTAGACTCACTAGTACCGGAGTACCTCGCCTCGCGGCGAACACGGGGACACCCGCCGGCCGGTGGAGGCATCCGAGTTTTTCGGGTTTGGGAATGAGTCCGAGTTCCGGGACAGGGTTCTCTTGGAGTAGTCGATTTGAAAAAGGAGTGGGAGTAGGAACCGCTTCCCGCAAAGGAGCGGATCACATGAGCCCATTCCAGCTGAACTGACACATCGCTAATTCACAGAAGATAAAAACCATTTTCATGTCCTGACTGCAACTATTCGTGTCCTCTAAAGAGATATCTAAGAAGTCACTTGCTGACTCACAGTGTAGAAAAACCGTTTTCATGTTCCGACTGCAACTATTCATGTACTACGAAGAGAAATCTAAAAATTATTCATGTTTACCCACAGTGGAGAAAAATCCATTTCCTGTCCTGACTGCAACTATTCTACTTCTCGAAAAAAAATAACGAAAACGGCACTTGCTAACTCACAGTGACGAAAAACCTTTTTCTTGTCCCGATTGCGACTATTCATGCGCTACACAACGGTATCCAAAAGTTCACGTGTTGAACCACACTGGACAAAACCTTTTTCATGTCCCGACTGCAATTATTCATGTAGTGCAAAGGAACTTTTTAGAAATCATTTGCTAACTCGAAGTGATATAAAACCTTTTACATGTTTCTACTGCACTATTCATGTTCTACAAAGAGTCACCAAAAATCACATGTTAACGCACAGTGGACAAAAACCACTTTCCTGTCCAGAATGCAGTTATACAAGTTCTCAAAAGGACAATTTATAAATCCACCGTGCGATTTACAGAAGAGAAAACCTTTTACATGTCCTGACTGCAACTATTTGTGTTCTTAAAAGGGATATCCAAGAATTCACTTGCTGACTCTACTCATTGTTGAGAAAAGCATTTTTCATGTTCCGACTGTAACTATTCAGAGAAATCGAAAAATCACATGTTTACTTACAGTGGTGAAAAACCCATTTCATGCCCTGACTGCAACTATTCTTCTTCTCGAAAAAAAAACTAAAACGGCACTTGCTGATTCACAGTGATGAAAAACCTTTTACTTGTCCCGAGTGCGACTATTCAGGCGCTACAAAACGGTATCTAAAAATCGGAATCTGTTTACCCACACTGGACCAAAACCTTTTTCGTGTCCCGACTGCAATTATACATTTGTACAAAGGAACTTCTTAGAAATCATTTGCTGACTCACAGCGCTACAAAACCACTTACATGTTTCTACTGCAACTATTCATGTTCTACAAAGAGGCACAAAAAATCACATGTTTACCTTCAGCAGAAAAACTATTTTTTTGTCCCAGCGTGATTTTTCAAGTTCTCAAAAGGGAGATCAAAAAATCCACAGAACGATTCAAAGTGAAGAAAACCTTTTTCATGTTCTGAGTGTGACTATGCATGTACTACGAAACCTAGCTTTAGGTAATATTATTATATTTTAGCAGTAAACTAACCTGTGTGTAATAACTAAAACATATGTTGCATAAATTTTTAATTTTTTTAAATTTTTCTTTTGCTGTCTTTCAAATTTGGTTGGCATTTTTTGGTTGCGCTGCGCTGGCAAGTCAGCATGAGAGCCTTTATAGGCCAACAATAGCTGATGATGTAAATCTTCCGGTTTGGAGAACATTATAATTCCTAAAAACTCACATTAACAACACTGACTACACAGCAAATTGTGTTTATGCGTATTTCGTGTTTAAAACACTAACGAATACTGACAATGAAAATAAAATAAAAATGACGCACAATACAGTCGAGGAATTCCCCGTACAACATAAACTAAAAGGCTTACCAGCTTGGAAGATTTCAATTCCTTAGTTTTTTTTATTTAAATAAAAAAAAACATGTTACGTAACGCGTCCTTCGAACCCCCCCCCCCCCCCCCCCCGTAACGCGCCGTAACGTTTCACCAGACCCCCCCTCCCCCCCAATTGCGTTACGTAATACTTGAACGGCCCCTAACGTGTGTAAGCAAAAATTAGTAAAATGTTATCCACAATGTCACTTAATCTCGTGCTTAAAAAACTTATAAAAAAAACTGTCATACGTGCCTATTGCCTATAGGGTTTTCACTTCCGAAAGGACAAAACTCCAAAGAAGCCATCTCTTTTTTTCCCGGGTTAAGCGTGCGCCCAAAAGTTGGCAACATCCTGCATCATGGGATTGTGGGATTCCCCCGTTTAAGTCATTCTTTAAACGGGGGAATCCCACATCCCACAATAACCGATGTACAATGAAAAACCACGGAGAGTAATATTTACGCCGACGCGATTTATTTCATTCTCGGTTCAAACGCTATTTATTACATTGTAATACAACACAATCTTGTTCTTCTGATTATTTATTGGTTAATTAGTTTGATTTGTGAAAAGAATGAGTGAAAGGAAAAGAGATTATCCTAGTGGAGCTATGAAAACAAAAAGTAAACAGAAAAGAGAGGAGGTTATAAAAAAAATTCCCAAAATTTCTTCATTTTCTCAGCAATCAGCTTCTGTGAGTGATTTAGATTTCAATGGTAAGTACTACATATTTATCTACCAGTAGCGACGGGTGAATTTTGTTTTTTGAAAGAACAATTTGGTCACCCCAACTAATTTTGATACAGGGCCCCTCCAAGGCACGCTACGCCACTGGTAGGAGGGTTAAAATTTGGGGTTATAGATATTTTTTGATGCATGCCAAAAAAAAAAAATTGTCAAAAATGTAGAATTTTTTTCTGGGTAGGAACACCCTAATCACCTAGCGGTATGAAAACCTATTCTCAATTCTCATACCTACCAAATATACATAAAAATATTCATAAAAATCGGTCTAGCCGTTTCGGAGGAGTGCGACCACAAACACCGTGACACAAGATTTATATATATATACAGGCCCGGACTGAGACCATTTGGGGCCCTCCGCTAAAACCTGTAAAGGGGCCCCCTAACGTGGGGGGGGGGGGGCTTCAAAAACGGGGGGCCCGGGGGCCTCCCCAGATAATTTTTGAAAATTAGGTGCTTGAAAACAATGAAAACGCGTTTCTACGCTATATTGGCATCTATAAAGAAGAAGAAATTCAGATAGGTTTTTATTCGAATATTATGATTTTCGACTGTTGTTGACTTTATTATTTATTGAAATAAGAAATTCACAGTATTTTTAGGATACCACAACACTACTTAACACATGCTGTAGAACTGCCAATAATTATAACGGAGTTCAAAATAAAGGGCAGGATTTTATTCACACCAAAGCATTAATGAATTATGTCAAAGTTATTTGTGTAGTAAAAATAATGACAAACGGATTTTAGGGATTAGAAAAATTATACTAACATTTTTAAAAAATCCTGTGTGTTTTACAGTTTACAATGTTGTACAGGGATGGGCAGTATTTGAATTACTTGTAATTGAAATACGTATTTGAAATACAAATACGTATTATGTATTTGTATTTCAATTACTTCCTGAAAATGTATTTTGTAATTTGTATTTCAATTACCTGCTGCTGAGGTATTTTGTAATTTGTATTTCAAATACTTATGGCTTCAAAATACATTTTCAAATACATTTAGCGATCTTAAAAATGATAATGAAAAATAAACTGACATAGATAATACATAGACTAAAAACGCTAGAATCCTGTACAATTGTTCTGTGCTATAGCACTCTTACTAATGATTATTTGTAGTTTTCTTGTCATTGCTTTATAATGTACTGTACATTTTTTTTATGTCATGCTAGTTATTATTTTTGTCATGTGCTGTAATAGCACTGTTATTGTAAAATTTGTATCAAATTATATTAAACTTGTCATTGCTTTGTATTGTGCATTTTTGTATCATAGTATTAGATCGAGCACTATAGAAATAATTTGACTGAATACTAGATTATTTTTAAGTTAATTGCTGTAGAGCGCACTTGAAGTGAAATAACATAAAACTGCGCTACACAAATGTCATCTATGTATGGATATAAAAATTAATCCTTGTTTCCCTTGGTCACGCCATAACTTCTGAACGACTTTACCTATTTCATTAATTTTTTTTAAAGTTTTCTAATACTTTGAAGAAGGTTCTTACGGAAAGAAAAATTAAGAAAATTACGCAGAAAATTGGATAATTTAAGAAAACTTAAACTTCGCAACAGTTCACGCGTGTGATGAAATTGAATTTAGCAGGCAGCAATTTTTTTTTGTAACAAAAGAATTGTCCGTGAATTTTTAATTATAGATATTTTAAATAGGTACCCATGTTAGGTACCAGATTTGATTGATTGTTCTTATAATATACAAAAATGAATGTTTGTAATATGTGAAAAATGAAAATTTGAATAAAAATTGTAATAGCTGGCACGCGAGTTGTTTGAAAACTGAATGTACTGGGACTGAATATATGGAACGCGGGAGAGGGGTTGGCGGGACGGGGGAGCGGGAGAGGGGTTGGCGGGACGGGGAAGCGGGAGAGGGGCGAAGGTAGGCGGGGAAGAAGATACAAGGGGAACGCGGGGGGGGGGAGGGGAAGGGGATGCGGGAGGGGAACGGGGACGCAGGGGAAAAGACATGCAGGGATAAACAATTTATTTCTTTGAATAAGGCTTTGCAACGCAAACCGGGAACCAACTAGTGTTATTATAATAATAATTATTATTATCTAACACCTAAGTCCTGTACCACAAAACTTTACAAATGGAGCGGAGACTAGATGTGTCTTCTGAGCAATATGATTGGTCAATTTTTGCACGTCTCTGTTCCACTCTGCTCAGCTTTGCTTCCATGGAAACGTACCCTTAGATAAGGGCACTTACGACAATTTATTGCAACCAACGGTTCTACCAAAACCAAATGTATTTTGTATTTTGTAATTTGTATTTTGTATTTGAAATTAAAAAAATGGTTAAAATACTGTATTTTGTATTTTGTATTTCAAATACACAACTTGAAAGTATTTTGTATTTCGTATTTTAAATACATGCGAAAAAGTATTTTGTAATTTGTATTTCAATTACAGCAAAGCATGTATTTTGCCCAGCCCTGATGTTGTATACCAGAATAGAAGGGGCTTAACTTAACTGAAATGATTCGATATTTTGCTCCCCTAGCCCTAAAGTAACAGTTTCTTTGTAAACAACTCACTTGTTAAAGCTACTTCATCTATTATTTTATATTTGTCCAAATTATAAAATAAATCCCTCTCAATATTAATAAAAACAGACTGCACATAAGGTCTTGGCCTAAGGATGACCAAAATCGATTTTTGACGGCGAGTTGTCTGCTGGACAGTGGACACACGACACACGTCACCGCGCAGACGATGCGGATGACAGTGGATCGTTTAAAGCTTTCGTATACACGGCGAGATATAAACAGTTGTTGGACATGTTCTACTTTTGGAAAATGTAATTTTTTTTTCGAAAATGTAAACAAAACACAAAATAACATTAATTTTTGGGGATCGTTGGAAACGGTTAATACGCACTTTTTTTAAAAAATATCTTTTGATTCACCTTAATTACATTAAAAGACAACTTTTTGCATTGGGGGAAGTGGAAAATATTTCATTTTAAATTTCGATTACGTAAAATAAAAATTAGCTTTCGTCTTGTGAGATTGTACGCCATTGTGGTTATTATCACTTTGGTATGTTGGTATTCCCGATACACTTGAATGTATAACGAACGGCTAGAAGATTTTGAAGGTACCACGAAATCTGGAAAGGTAAGTACTAAATTATCGGAGTTTTGGGATTAAAATGACGGAAAAAAACATGTTTTTAATTTCGGTACCTAATTATTTTTTATAAATAATACATTCACTTTTGTATCAAAAACCGTGTTACACAAACCTAGCGTAGCCGTTAAACTACTTGAAAACTGGGATGTTTTTCTTGCCTTGACGCGAGTAGGCGTTATAAAGGGGCACTTTCTTTTGTATCACAAACCAGGTTACACAAACCTAGCGTAGCCGCTAAACTACTTGAAAACTGGGATGTTTTTTTGCCGTGACGCGAGTAGGCGCTACGAAGGGGGCACTTTCTTTTCTATCACAAACCATGTTACACAAACCTAGCGTAGCCGCTAAACTACTTGAAAACTGGGATGTTTTTTTGCCGTGACGCGAGTAGGCGCTACGAAGGGGGCACTTTCTTTTCTATCACAAACCATGTTACACAAACCTAGCGTAGCTGCTAAACTACTTGAAAACTGGGATGTTTTTTTGCCGTGACGCGAGTAGGCGCTACGAAGGGGGCACTTTCTTTTCTATCACAAACCATGTTACACAAACCTAGCGTAGCCGCTAAACTACTTGAAAACTGGGATGTTTTTTTGCCGTGACGCGAGTAGGCGCTACGAAGGGGGCACTTTCTTTTCTATCACAAACCATGTTACACAAACCTAGCGTAGCCGCTAAACTACTTGAAAACTGGGATGTTTTTTTGCCGTGACGCGAGTGGGCGTTATAAAGGGGCACTTTCTTTTGTATCACAAACCATATCACATAAAATTAGCGTACGTAGCCGCTCAACATCGCAGAAATAGTTGACTTATAAAAATAAAATTTTAAAGTCAAAAAAAATTTAAACTAATAAATTTTAATCAACGCACGCAATACATGTGTATTAGGTAAGTACCTACTAATTAGGCGGAATTTCAGTTTTATAACATTAAAAAACTCCCGCGCGATTTTGTCTCTAGCCGTTGGTTTTACGAGCCGAATTCCCATGAAGTCTGCTACGATTTGCTCTAGCATCTTTTCGTACAGTAACAAGAATACCAACATCACAAAAAAATGACATTTGAAAATAATGTTTGAAAATGGACGGTCTCGTTTCACAGAATGAAAGCTAATTTTAATTTTACGTAATCGAAATTTAGAATGAAATATTTTCCACTTCCCCCAATGCAAATAGTTGTCTTTTGATGTAATTAAGGTGAATCAAAAGATATTTTCAAAAAAAAGTGCGTATTAACCGTTTCCAACGATCCCCAAAGTTTACCAAAATAACTACTAACAAGACAAAAACTTTTATTTTGTACGTTTTGTGGGGCCCCTTCGGGGCCCCCTCGCGCCGGGGGCCCTCCGCGATCGCGGACCTGCGGACCTGGCCAGTCCGGGCCTGTATATATATATATATATATATATAGATAATGATTACACAATATTACCTAAGTATGTAAAAGTGACAAACTCTGCAGAGCAGAAGACAAGGATCTGCATACAAAAACCGCGGTCTTTATGGCTGGGCGCATACATCAAATTTTTCCATCCGATTGTCTGATCAGACAACCGGAAGGCCTTCGCGCCATACATTTCTTTTGGGAGCTCGCACACATCCGATTCGAAAACCGGATCGGTAATAAAAATAGGCCACGCGCTTCCGCGCCGGCCGTCCAATCCGGTCTGAAAAAGGGCGTGGCCCCGGTTGTATTATAGGTAAAGCAACTTAAGTTGGAAGCAATAAAAATGCTTAGAATTGATGTATTGGTCTACAGTCTGTCAAATAAGAGTAGAAAACATAGGAGGGCGCTACTGTCGGTCAAATGGCAATACTAAAAATATAATCATGGTGTTAATCCAAAACTGTGTAACCTACGTTTTAAATAAAAATTAAAAAGGCATAAAAGTGAAAAAAATATTTTTTCATTCCACTGATCTCAAATTAGAATTGCATATAGGTATATTATTATTATATCTTTACAATTTTATGTTAACATAATGAAGAATAACCATATTGTAATAAAATATAAAGCACACTTTAAATTGCTCACATTTATTTAATATTAGCTTAAGAACCTACTAGCGTTGTACAGGCTTTAGATCAAGGACGAAGGACGGACAAATTTTACTTAGAAAGGGCGACGACTCGCCTATAATACGCATAAAAGATGCAAACGATATACCATTGCATTAATCACCTACTGGGACAAGAAAAAGGAAGAAATTTTATAATCTGTGAAAATGGATCTCACTGATGATTTTACGTTAATAGACACAAAGGTATGTGAAGATACTACAGAACTAAATAACTACATAAATGAAGGAAATAGTGACTTCAACATAATAAATTTAAACATCCGCAGTATTCATAAACATTTTGATGAATTTTGTATTTTCCTCAACTCTCTAGGATTTAAACCAAATGTTATTATACTTACGGAAACGCAAATGCGTGAACTAATCTCTTACTCCATCTCTGATTATAAGACTTACTCACTTCCTTCAAAACATACTTCGCATGACGGTCTAACGATTTTCTATAGTGCACATAAAATAACTGATGTAATAATAAACATCCCAAAATTTAAGTTTTCTAATGCCATACATTTATCATTCAAGCTAAACAATAAAAAATACTCTATAATTGCTGTTTATCGCTCCCCTTCTTTAGATTCTAAATCTTTTATCACAGAATTAAAATATTTCATAAACGAAAATAATTGCAACCAATCAGATTTTTCATTTATCGTAGGGGATATAAATATTAACATAGAACATTCTATCCTGAGCCCAATTGCAAATGAATATCTAAATGTTATATACAGCGAAGGATATCTATCTTATATAAATAGCCCTACCAGATACGGTTCTTGTCTTGATCACATATTTCTTAAAACCAATAAAAATTGTATTCCCAAATCAGCTGTCCTAAAAATTGATATAACCGATCATTTCCCAACTTTTTTCGGTCACAGTACCTTAAAGTATCATCATACAACTAAAGCCCAACAAGTGGGAAAAAATTAAATTAACTATCAAACCCTAAACAGTTTTTTAAAAAAAGAAACTTGGAACTCAGTTTTAACCAATGATGACCCAAATCAATCACTATACACCTTCTATTCAATATTAAATGATAATATCAAGAATAGTATTGAACCAACACCAATACCTAGAAGCAAACATAAAAAAATTAAACCATGGATCACGCGTGGTTTGATAATTGCAAGCCAACACAGGAAAAAACTGTACAAAATTTACAAAAATCATGAGAATTATTGTATGGCTAAAAGCATTCCACCCAATGAAAATTTACGACAGCAATACATCATTTATAGAAATTTTTTCAATATTCTTATAAAAAAATGTAAACAAGAGTATTATACTAAACAATTACAAACAGCTGATAATGATTCTAAAAAAACTTGGCAAGTCATAAATGAAATAACTAATAGAAAACATAAAGCAAAAACATTCCCTGAAAAAATTGTTACAGATGATAAAATAGTCATAACGGATATAAGAAATATTGCAAATAAATTCAATGATTTTTTTACAAATGTTGCTTCAGATATAATAATTAACAATCCCTCATTTCAAAACCATATTCATCAATACACTCAAATGGACGAACACTCTGAAAATAGTCCTAATTTAACTCAATTTAAACGTATTACCGAATCTGAAATAATAAAACACATTGACAATCTTAACACAAATACAGCTAATGGTCCAGATGAATTAAGCGCCATCGCTATCAAATCTATTAAACAACACATTTCGAAGCCCTTGCAACACATTTTTAATTCCTGTTTTGAAAAAAAAAGTTTTCCCAGACGCATTTAAACTCTCCAATATTGTACCAATACATAAATCTGGATCAATCTCTAAACTTGACAATTACAGACCAAAATCGCTAATATCCCAACTAGCGAAGATATTAGAAAAAAATATTAAAATACAAGTACTAGAGTTTCTAGAATCAAATGCACTTTTGTCCCCAAATCAATACGGTTTCAGAAAAGGTCTTAGTACAGATGACGCTTTATTTAATCTAACAAAAAATATATACACCAATCTTGTCTTAAATATGAAAAGCTTAACAATCTTTTTAGACCTAAAAAAAGCGTTTGATACCGTTAATCATAATAAACTGATTAGATAACTAAATAATATTGGAATTAAAAATAATTGTCTGTCACTATTAACAAATTATTTACTTGATCGCAGACAATGTACAAAAATTGGTGATAATATTAGTAAACCAGAATATGTGAGACATGGGGTTCCACAAGGTACAGTTATCGGTCCATTATTGTTCCTAATTTATATCAATGACCTGTGTAATATCAGTATTCCGGGAAAACTATTCTCGTATGCTGATGATACTGCTATCACAGTCCATGGTAAATCATGGAAAGAACTCTCTGAAAACGCAAATAAGTGCACATCCATTGTCAAAGAATGGCTAAACCAAAACCTCCTAACTCTGAACTGTGAAAAAACTATGTATATTCCATTCTATAATACCAAAAGGGCGGCACCCTTAACTCACCTAAATATAAGGTTTCACAACAATTCTTGCAACCCTGTTTTGTGTTCTAACTGTATAGAAATGAATTCGGGGAACACAGTTAAATACGGAATTATTATAGACAGCCAACTAAAATGGACAAATCACGTAGAAAACCTTGTAAATAAACTTAGGTATTTGACTTACATTTTTAAACGATTAAATAACATAGTTGATATTAAAAGAATGAAACTGGTATATCATGCATTGGTGCAATCATCAATATCTTATGGAATAATTGGATGGGGGGGGGGGGTATTTATGATACCCATATTAAGCAACTAGAAATTACTCAAAAATTAATAATAAAAATAATGTTGCATAAAGATGTTACCTACCCCTCCTTGCAATTATTCCAAGAAGCTGAACTCTTAGATATAAGAAAAATCTACTGTATGCAATGTCTGAAATATATATTTTCACGAAATGTATATTTTACAAAAAACGAAAAACGCTCCAGCAGTAGAGTAAATAATGCATTTGAGGTTCCCCTATGCAAAACTAGGCTTGCGCAAAGACATGCTTTTTTCATTGCACCAAAAATCTATAATGCACTGTATCAGACTATAGAAATTAAATCTAAAAACATATCCTCTTACAGCATATACAAAAAATTAATAAAGACTTGGGTAACTACAAATGATACAAATACCTACCTGCTATAACATCTTACCTGTTATAACTTTACAAATCCCTAATTTTTATTTAACCTTTTTTGTTTTTCATATATATATATATATTTTTTTTTTCTTAACTTTTGTTTTTTAAATGCGGAATTATTTGTTCTATAAATATGTTAAAACATAATTATGTTTCAATTTACTAATTTAAAGTTTAATTTGCTATGTTGTATCTTAACTGCATTAAAAAAAAACTTAAGTATACCCACGAACTGGCGATGCCTATGTGGGATTTTTTTTTGTTACCATACATATATGTATAATATTGTAATATCTTTTTTTGTTGTTAAATTGTATTATTGTTTATCTTTAAGCTACATATTTAATTTTTTTTTTTTACTTATCAAAAGAAATGTTTTTTGTAATATTTTTATGTATGTAACAAAAAAAAATTATTAATAAAAAAAAAAAAAAAAAAAAAAGTCTCTAATTTTAGATCTGAATATATTTAACTCATTCAGATTTAAAAGTAGTGTAACTAAACACACCATTAATTATTCTTCCTTTCTAAATTTTTCTTTTAAATTCAAATTTGTATTAAATTAACTGGAAGCCAATCACTTCGTAAAACACAATTTAATCAAATTTATGTCATTAAGTAGGTACCTTAACAATAGTGCTTCCTCAATAAAATTTTTTTTTTAGGAACAAAAAAATGTATTTTTAAATGTGTATACGGTGTTCTGCATTTTTAGTGTGATTGCACTTTAAAAGAATATTTGACAGGTAAATTGGTGTTGCCAGCCTACAAATTTTGTAGTTCAATTTTTTTATATTTTCTACTCTTATTTGTCAGACTCTACCTGTGTGAACGTCAAGCGGCGTCCACTAACCCGATAAGGCTCTCTGTCTTGCTTACGCCCACTTATTGTAACTAGTTAGAAGAGAGGCAAGTTTTTACGACACCCCCTTGAGGCTGCACTTACGGGTGTCCTATTCATTCGGTTCGTAATTTGATTTAAACATACGTGCACCTACATATCGCAAGTGAAATAATTACAAATTTTTAAATTTGAAATAATAAATAGTTTACATTATTTTTAATTCGAATCCTTATTAGTGGATTTACAGAGTGTTTGTAAAGTGTGCAAGACATCATGGACACCTGTGACGAAACAGGACGTGGCAAATCAGTGAATGGACAAAATCGTGAAATTTTATTCCGTGTGTTTAATTATTTTATTCATAATATAAAAAAAACGGTGGTCAACTTTTAAGCATAAATGACATGTAGGTATGTATGATAACTGGAGTATCATAGACAGTATTCAACAGTTAATTTTTTGTACCTTTGTGTTAGTAATCTGTTATATTTTAGATAATATACGTAATACGTATAGATATTTGCTAATGATGACTGATACATAATTAAATAATTACTGTGGTTGATGATTGCTAACACATAATTATAAAAATTAAATAATCCATAAGCAGCCAAATTTTTAAGCACAGATTATGGAAATCACACTTCATTTCAACATTAGATTCTTAGTTTAGGTAAACTAAGTAATTCATGCGTCAATACGCATAACTCAATAGTTTGAAACGAAACTTTACAAATATCAAATCCGTACAAAAAAATGGCGGCAATGGAGATGTTTTATATGGGAAATTTTTAACTTTGAATGAAAATAGAATTTTAATACATGTTTTTCCATCTATCCCGAACGAGACCGATGTTTCTTTTGGTAATTAAGTTTAAAAGTAGTTTGCTTTTCAATATCTATGCCTATTAAACGTGTAGCGGCATGTGGCGGCTTGTGGATTATTTACTTTATAAAATATTGTGTAAGTATGTATATTATAATAAATTAATCTTTTTAATTAACACAATATTTTTTTAACCTTGTCGTTATTTATGAATACCCATTTGAATTCAATCCTGAAGATTACCACATTTAGTTAATAAACTTTATTTTATCTTCCTAAACCTTCAATATTTCAATTCAGTATTTCAATAAAAATGTTGTAAAACAACATTAGTTTTATATTACCGACTTCAACACGCTTTGGAGTCGAGTTCTCAATTGTGAAATAATTTTTAATTGTTTTTTTTAAAGCCTAAAACGAAACACGCTTTATGAAAGTTTTGAATCTGTGTGAGTACTGTGATGAAGTCAACTTAACTTGCGAGACCTATACCCTATACCTATCCGGTTTTCGAATCGGATGTGTGCGGTGTTATCCGATCCGATTATCTGATCAGACAATCAGAAACCAAAATCTGATGTATGCGCCCAGCCTAATCAGCTGTCAGTGACTGTCAATCCTTCACTGAGACATAAATAAACAGACACAGGGATTGGTATATTTATATTTATGACAGACACCGAAGAGGTTAAGCGGTTTCTTTATTTTCCGAGTTTATAAAAGCGTTGACTCGGCATTTTAAATCACAGTTTCACTGTTCAATAGTCAATAGTGGTGAATAGTTCTGCAGTTGCAAGATTATATACTATTTTCTAAATACAATACACCTAAAAAAGTTATTATCGGCGAAAATGGCACAAGAGGAATTCAAAATAAACGATGCAAACATTTGTCAACCGATCAGAACACTTGCAGAACTGAATAATTACATGGAAAATCCAACTTATTGGGCACAACTGGTGATTCCGATAGAAAAAAGAAGTAAAATTGTGAAGAACTCTGCCTTATATCACGGTGGAACCATCTGTCATATTTCGAAAAATGCAATGGATGTGCCCGCGAGATACGAATATGGCTCCGTACCGAAAACTCTCGTATGTCACGATATGAAGAATGGATATCAGGACGACAGGTATTTCTTTATCCTTTTTACAGATAATAACAAACAGAAAAATTCTGGCCATCAAATATTCAGAATTTGATCGGGAATTAATATTTTTATATTATCTTTTTTATTATTCCTCAAAACTTCGATCCTATATCAATCTAGGATTTTGTAAGGCAGATTTTTTTTATTTATTAACATTTAAACCCGCTAAACTACTTATGTAGTTTGTCAGCAGATTTTGATGTTTTTAACAATTATTATGAGTTGTGATTCCTTTTATGAAACCCCTACAACTGAATATTATCAATCCGCCCTGGGATATCTTTTATTCCTTGTAAAAATAAATAGGTAGGTATCTAATTTACGGTTCCATGGCAACTCAGAATGAAACCAACTCAGAAAGACCTCAGAAAAGTCATTTAAAGCAATGAAAAAATAATTTTAAAATAGCCGGTAACCCTAACCTAACTTAACCTATTTAAACAATTTTTTTTTTTTTTTTATCATCACTCTTAACGACCTTTCTGAGGTGCTTCTGAGTTGGTTTCATTCTGAGTTGGTTTCATTCTGAGTTGTCTGGTCACCCTAATTTACCATATTTTTTGTATAGAGTCTAAGAGTTCTAGGGCTCTAGGGTATAATACGATAGGATGTATGGATGTGAATGAAGCAAGGGCACGCTCTACGGTTGAGTAATCCAAGTAGGATACATTCCTTCTGCCCGAACCTGCAGAAAGTGCGTTATGGTTAATTAATATTTAATATTGTAATAATTAAGCGTTGCCCGGAAAAATGTTGTATCCAACAATTGCTTGTTCCAAGAAAAATTGATAAAATGAAACCTATTATGTTTCATAACATTTAGTACTTATTTAAAATACAATAAACATACAATTCTCAAGAGTTTTAATTCAAATTCTGTGCTATAAAAAATCCACCCGTCCGAATGATTCTTGTTCGAACCAAGAACGAGTCCAAAATGAATCTCATATCCTTTAGGTGCATTATCAATATCAGCACCTATGGGACCATTCATCATATTTATTAGGTTCATCTAAAACATACTAGTGGTGCCAGAGCGGTAGACTGGCAAACCTTGGAAATCTACTAGCTGCCTGAGTGCGCAGCACCATGGCAGCACCTTTCAGATTTTTGTTGACACTAAAATTGTACAGAATAGTATTTTGCACAACACACATAATACAAAAGCCCAGAGATACACACAATACACATAATATTCAATGCCCAGAGTTGCTAAATAAAATTCAATTCAATGTACCTGCACGTTCAACACGCTCATCTGTCCTGTTCAGGGTGGATCAATGCAAGACAAACTGTAAGCAGAATTCTTGCCTGAACAGACTATGCAATAGTTATAATAGCGTATTATCCAAACAGGAAGATGAGGGAATCATTAAAATTATGAAGTAACCCCAATGCAACCTGCAGACAACAAATATAAATACTTTTATTTTATTTATTGTTATTTTGTGAAAATCAAGAAACTAGAAGATGAGGAAATAAAAATTAACACCCATTCAGCAACATACAGTACGCCTCGGAACAGGAATACCTAGTGAGGAGGACTGTAAACAAACCACTTTACTTTGTATTTTTACTTATTTTGTAATTTTACTTTATCTTATATTGTCATTAAAAAAAATGTGGACATTTTCAATTCAGAACTTACCAAATATAAGAGGTCCATAAAAGAATATTTCTCTGATGGTTCGTGAATAATGTTATGTTTTTATTCTGTTATATTTCTTTTATGATTTGATTTATATGTACAACCTCTCTCCATAGCTACCAATGTATTGATTGATTTTTTGTTTTGTAATTTTTCATTTTATATTAAAAAAAATATATATATATATTTTTTTTTTTTTTTTTTTTTTTTTTTTTTTTTTATTGTAATATAAAAAATATGAGTTACATATATATATACATATTTTACAAAATTTTATATTAAAGGTCGTATTTAGTCATGTATACCTTATCAGAAAAGAGGAGCTCTTGTGCCTGATAAGGGATATTGTTTTATATAAATTTTGGATTCACATTCCTTTTTTATAAAATTAATTTACTTATTCTTAGGGGTCGTCCATTAATCACGTGATGTTTTTTTAGCAACTTTTTACCCCCCCCCCCCCCCTTGGTGATATGTGGTGAGGTTTTAGACTAACCCCCCCCCAAAATCACGTGTAAGTATTTTGAAATTTTCAGAATATTATCACGAAAAATAAATACACGTGATATCTCATTATACCCCCCCCCCCCCCCTCAGTAGAAGTAAAGTTACAAGGAGGAAATCCATAATTGGTTTTATTTTGGCTATTTAATACTATGTACAAACTGAAATAAATGTAAACTGTCGATTTCCCGAAAACTAATAAATAAATATTAGGGAAAAGACCAACACAGGATTTTTTTATACACCTGAGGTTATTTTTTTCTTCCTTGTTGCATTTCCTCCTCCTTTAGCCAACATTTCAGACAGCCTTGCAGTGTCCATCATCGGGGCAAATAGTCAAGTATATTAATGAAGTAATTATTTTCAGATTTGTGAACGGGTCGGACAACATGTCAGCCTATTCCTTCTACCACTGGGCCGCCATTGATATATTCGTTTACTTCAGCCACCACTTCATTACAATCCCACCTCTGGGCTGGATCAATGTTGCCCACAGACATGGCGTGCAAATATTGGGTAAATATTTCATAATAAAATATATTCACACCATTATTATTTATCCTCAACCATGATTGCTTATTTGCTGGCTTTTTTGTAAATATGATTCAAATTTAATAAAGTTAGCTAAATACACTAGAATATTAATAATACGCCCAACTCCAGTAAAATATTGGCAGTATTTACTTGTTGTTGTTGACATGTTGCATTCCTTCCAGACAATGGCGGCAATTAATAGAATTTATATGGTGACGGCGGTAGGCTTAACTGTTAATAGCCGCTTTCATATTTTTTTGTTATGTATTAGCAAAAAAACAGTATGGTGTAGGTTACCTAAAATTAATATTTTTAATTTTCGACTTCTACAATCTATTAGCGTAAAATAAAGAAAATATTTCAAATAAAATCCGTCAAAATTTATGAAAGAAAACCAACCCGCAGAACTCACGCCACTGGAGGCACTAGTGTAGCTTACTGCCATCAGGTATTTGGGAAATGTCAGAAGTCGGATGTATTATAACTAATCTGCAGTACAAATTTGCTTTTGGTGACTCAATTATTAAAGTTATTTTCATGCAGCAGATACTTTGTCGTGTGACATTATAATTTTAGTGTCCGACCGAACTTTCGGTTTCGGTTTCGGTTTCGGCCTAGTTTCGGCCAAAAAACAAGTTTCGGCTTAGTTTCGGTTTCGGCCGCCATCCGGCCGAAACTAAGGCCGAAACCGAGAGGTTTCGTTCTGCGATCGGACATGTTCGGTGCACTGAACTGCGAGCCACAAAATGTCATTTTGCTGCGTCCGCGCTCATGGTCGTCTCAGGACTTGATTCACTTGTTTGTGTTCGCTCCGCAAACTTTTCGGTAGTTTGGTTTATTTGTTGTTAAATTGGAGGGGTTTATACTTAACATTATTTTTAAAATAGGTAAGTTTTATTTCGCTATTGAAATGATTTAGTTCGCGATAGGCCCTGAGGAAAATAATTTCCCTGTTGGCCTATATCATCTTTGGGGATGCAGTGTGGAAGGTTTTTTTAGGAAAAGGAAGGAGAGGAGAGTTCTGGGAAGGAAAAGGGGTGGGTAGGAATCTGGGGTTCAGTGTGTCCAGGGACCCAATTTTCATTTCAGTAGATAATTGTTCGCATGCGAGGATCGCGCACGATAAATTATCTACTGTTTCGATAAATGCGTATTTTCGACCGTCGTAGATAATGTAAAACAACCGATATTAATACCAACATAAAAATGTACCAATTTTATTTTTTATATGGTAACCCGTGTCTTTGACTCCATAGATTTGATACATTTTTCTGTTTACGGCTGTCAATCTGTCAATTCACTTTGTTGTTCGTTGAAGAAGTAGTTGATGAGTAGTTGTTTCCTCTTGCGTGTTTTTCAAAATATTATCGACTTTTGCTTTACCTTTGGACTTTCTGTTACTATTTGATCATTAGCTGTGTTGAATTAAGAGTTAAATGAAACTGTATTAATAAAATAACATTTGTTTAATGTATTTCAATCGTTTGCATACTGGGAACTAATAAAAATGCATAATGTGTAGGTTCTTATAAAAATAAATACATACTATGACAAATACAATAAAATAGAATTGCATTCTATAACGCTACTCTGGGACAGGCATAGTTTAGTAGAATAGCATAATTTACAAATTAAACAAAAATACAATAATATAGTATACTGATTACTCAACTTTTAAACTTATTATTGTATAGTTTTATATTTTATTGTCAAAAATTGTAATACATTGTAAAAAGGATTTTGTAATAAATAAATATTTCTTTTAATTATTACCAAATTTCCTGAGTTATTTGATATCAAATATTGCATTGTAACACACACACATGCTTACTAAAATGCATCGTACCACTGTGTTGGAATGGAAGTAAAGTAAGGTGAAACCGTACAAGTGACACTTTTTGACAGTTGAACTACTGCTAAAACCAATAGTCTAATTATCTACTGCTTTGTAATAGATAATTATCTATTAGAAATTCCAAAATACGCTTTACATCGAAAATTAGTAGATAATTACTAGATGATAGAAAAACCATAGACAAAGTACATAATTATCGCATGCGAGCAATTATCTACTGAAATGAAAATTGGGTCCCTGGTCATCCACCTTCAAGACCTAGACAAACCTCAACCCATGAATCCGGGCAAGGGCGGATCCAGGATTTTTTTCTGGGGGGGGCACAAGGGGCGGACGGGCAAAAAAATGTTTGATAGAGACACTTTTCTGTACTGTGATGGAATCTCCACAGTACAAAAAAATACTTTCTGGGGGGGGCACATGCCCCCGTGCCCCCCCCCCCCTAAATCCGCCCTAGAATCCGGGCACCCCTGCTAAATCACCAAACGTAGCGAACCACTCGGAGTGACCTATGGCAGAGTTATCCAATAAAGTTTTCCGGGGCGGCGGTACCCATTCCCGCCTCCCAAATTATTTTCTTCTTAAGATGAAAGAGTATTTTGTTTTCTACCTTTTATTTGTTAATAATTTTCAAATAGGTAAAACCTACTATTTCTTTTTTTAATATTATTTATGAAGCAATTTACGATAACGATTTCAAAAAGCATAAATAATTTATTTGAAATAAGGAGTGATTATTATGTAATGTTTATTTTTAGTTCAAATATCAGAGACTGAATGATTAATATATGATTTAAAAATAAAGGCTGATTGATTAAGATTGACTATTTTTTTTCACGAAAACATGACCTTATATGGAAGTTTCGGTTTCGGTTTCGGTTTCGGCCGAACCTGAGACCGAAGCCGAAACTCAGTTTCGGTTTCGGTTTCGGCCGTAAAAACTAGTTTCGGTCGGACACTATATAATTTAAAATAAAGCAATGATTTTGCTAGCTCTACTTTTATTTGGCTTCTTTAGGGCCCTACAGTACTCTAATATAGAGCATTGTACTGCCCTGAAGAAGCTACGTCGGTAGCAAAATCTGGACTTCAATAAGTATAAAAAAAAAAAAATTATTTGAACAAAGTTATTGTTTTATTTTAAAAGATAGTTTTGTCTCTGTGTTTCGGACTATAAGCTATTTGAAACTGGTGGAAAATCAGAAATATATAACTCACATCATTTCACCTCCAGATTAGACCCCCACAATTCCACAATTCTGTCTCTGAACACGCCCTGTCGTTCATTCATATTCTGTTTCATCTCATACCTACTCTTTTATTAGCCTTAACTCTTGACAAGACCCGATTCAAGTATTTATATCATTGGAGCTCGCAGCATCCCGGCTCGATGACTGGGAAACCAGCCAAATCGAACAAATCTTCGTATCTATTCCGGTAAGGTCTTCCAATCTCATCATATGTGCAGTATACATACCTCCTGTCTCGCCACCAACGTTTTATGATATTTTCTCCAAAAACCTAGAATCTGTATTTTCATCTGAACCAAATAATATGTTTTGTGTACTTGGAGATATGAATCAACCTACTCTTACTTGGTCTTTTTCCGAAGGCTGCAGTCAAGGTCTCGCCTCTTCAAACACGGCTGCATCGCAAACTTTGCTGCAAACAATGTCATTGATGAACTTGCTCCAATATAATTGCATACCTAACCATAATGAAAAATACTTAGACCTCATATTCTACAGTCGCGAAACAAATGTTACACGCAGCAATGACCCTCTGCTCTCAGAAGACAGACACCACCCAGCCCTTGAATTTGATATATCATCCGAAACTCAACCAAAAATCAAAAACAAAAAAGAGCGTAGGCGCAATTTCAGGAAAGCTGATTATACTCAGATTAATAATGACATTAATTGTATTGATTGGTTATCTGAAACCGCAAGTTTATAAGCCGAAGAAGCAGTAGATCGATTCTATTTAAAAATAAATAATATAATTGATAAGTCCATTCCATTATTGGCACGACGAAATGACAAATTTCCCATATGGTTTACTCCCGAACTTATTAGGTTATCACGGAAAAAAGATAAAGTCTGGCACAAATGGAAGACATATAAAGGTCTTTCTGACTATCGTGAATTTTCCTTCTTACGTGCTACATACAAAAGACTGGCTAGTGATTCTCGAAAGTTATTTTTCGACAACATCGAAAGTTCATTGCAAAATAATATTAAAAGTTTTTGGTCATACATATCCTCATTAAAATCGTCTGATGGATACCCTGCTACTATGTCCTTCGAAGGTCGCAAATCTAACGATGCCCAGGAAATTTGTAATATGTTCTCTGAATTCTTTAAATCAACATTCGAACCCTCCTCTGTCAACGACATGATTAACATCGACCAACTTGAAGCCGTTTGCGACTCTGAACTTGCGCACATTCACACCATTGAATTAACGGAACAAGAAGTGCTCTCGAGTTTAATGTCGCTAGATATAAACAAGGGTGCAGGTCATGACGGAATACCGGCATTTTTCCTCAGATCTGCTGCTTCGTCACTATATGTTCCACTTACCATAATATTTAACAAATGCCTGAGTGACGGGGTTTTCCCTGATAGGTGGAAGTTGGCCTATATTATACCGGTCCACAAGGGCGACTCACGGCAAAAAGTAGAAAACTATAGGCCAATATCCATTCTCTCGGCGATCCCTAAACTCTTGGAAAGACTTGTCCATGACCATATATATCCCCAGCTTGCCTCCATAATTACGGAACAACAACATGGGTTTGTAAAAGGCAAATCTACCATGAGTAATTTACTTCTTTACTCAAACTTCTTGTTCAACAGCATGGATCGAGGCCACCAGGTAGATGCAATATACTGCGATTTTAAAAAAGCTTTTGACAAGGTTGACCACCTTATTCTTATTAAAAAAATTATGTACAACGGAATTAGAGGAAATTTACTACGTTGGTTTGTCTCATATTTAACAAAAAGACAACAAGCCGTATCGTTGCGAGGACACACTTCTACATGGGAGCCAGTTACCTCTGGCGTGCCACAGGGGTCAATCCTGGGTCCGCTGTTGTTTATACTCTTTATTAACACTGTTACTAAATGTTTCTTGCATTGTTTATTTCTTTTGTACGCCGATGACATAAAAATATTTGCCATTGTTAGGAATTTAAACGATTGTCTGCTAATCCAAAGCGACTTAGTAAGGTTCGAAGCATTTTGCAATGAAAACAAAATTTACCTTAGTTACAACAAATGTAAACAAATAAGTTTTACTAAAAATCATAACGCCATCATACAGAATTATTGTATTGGTAACTATTTACTCGAGCGCGTTTACTGTATAAGAGATCTAGGCGTACTTTTTGATTCCAAACTCCATTTCGATGCGCATATTGATAATATTGTGAATAAAGCTTACTGCATGCTAGGATTTGTCATCAGAAACAGCCGTGAATTTCGAAAACCTGAAACATATCTTCTTCTTTACTACACGCTGGTCCGTTCTCAACTTGAATACTGCACCTCCATATGGAATCCACTTTACGGTATCTATAAAGAAAACATTGAAAGTATTCAAAAGAAATTTCTGCAGTGCCTCAATTACAGAATGAGCGCACCTAAACGCGGGTACATAAATATGCTTTCGAGTTATAATGTCTCCACGCTATCTAACCGACGAACGTACCTTGATCTCATGACTCTATATAAAATCTGTAACAACGTTATTGACTGTCCCGACTTACTGAAATTAATAAACTTTAAAGTACCACCCAGAGTAACAAGGCTTAACGACTTATTCCACATTAGCCGGACGCGTACAAATGCTGGTGTCAGGGACCCAATCAGAAGAATGTGCGAATCACTTAATCAGAATCAAAAGCTCAAGGATTCTGACTTATTTTTTGATACACGCAGTACTTTTAGTAGAAAAATGAAGGCTGTTTTCCTACAAAGTTCAAAGTAAACAACTTAGACATACATTCGTTTATATATATATATATTTTTTTTAAATTTCTGTATAACATTGTTTATCTATATTTATATTTTTTTGTTTCAAAAATAATTTGTAAATTCTTTTAAGGATATTGCGCATTTATTTCATATCTCTATTTGTAAAATAATATTCTTATGTACTTATATATTTTTTCCCCTATTTATAAGACAAAATATTTGTATATGTTTTTAACTGCTGTTTAAGTCAATTCGTGAGAAATAGTTTGGATGCAGGTGAATTCTCTAGTTGATGTTTTGTATATTCTTGCCAATTAATATCTGTATCTGTATTTTCTCCTAAAGTATTGAAGACAATACACAATGTAGGGTGTTTCAGCACATACCGAAAGGAATTTAGCCAGCCATTCCTGTGCACATTGGGAGTAAAAATTTAGCTATCGTTTGGTGTCCAATAATATTTTTTTTCAATTAAAAACAGTTTCTCACTTCACCACTGATCAATCACACTGCCACCCGTTGCAACAGAAAATTGATACATGCTCTGTCTCATCGTGTTGATGGAACGAGACGAAGTGCGTATCATGCTTCTCGCAGTGATTACCCAGTGCAATAACCCAGTGGTGATGCGTGACAGAATTTTTTTTTACTTTGAAAAATATATCATTGGACAGCAAAATCACATTACTCCAAATATGCTCAAGTATGACTGATTAAAATCCTTCGGGTATATACTGATACACCCTGTATATGCTTAACTTGGTTGTGCCAAGTCTTCCTCAGGCATCCTTGACTTCTTCTATCATTCCTTTACCTGTTTTCCAATTCATACCATTAAATATTAAATTAAAAAAAAAACAAAGGCCATCATAATATTTTATGGAAACAAAATCCATGTCATTATTATATTAACCACTCGGAACCATAAACTTGTTTTCAAGCTACCTACAACATTACCAAACATATGCAATGACGATTATGAGGCGTACCTGACTTATTAACATCTAAGTTTCTGCCCATCATAACATTCTTTAAAATAATATTATGAACATTCTTGCTTGGTAAAACAATGGTTATTTAAAATATTAAACTTACCATTGTTCAAAATCTAACAATGGTTATTATAAATGTTGCAAACAGTGGACATATGACATCCATTATTTCCATTTGTTTCAAGAACTGATAATATTATTATAATCTTTTGTCTGGTAATCTAATTTTATAAATAAATATGTGATATTTATAATAATAAATAACGTAGTACGATTATATTATTATTCTTTCTCATTTTAAATGTTTATTTATATTTCAGGAACACTAATAACAGAATGGGACGAAGGCTACCAAATGTGCGAAGAAATATTAAAATCAGAAGAGGACATGGAGATGTTTGTCCATCAGCTCGTAGCCATTACTAACCACTTCAAGATTGATGGCTGGCTTCTAAACTTCGAAAACAAAGTGGACAAAATAGATATGCTACTAAAATTCGTCCAATACTTAACTTTAAAAATGCACCATGAAAACCCAGATTCTGTCGTCATTTGGTACGACAGTGTTACAAAAGATGGCGAACTCGATTGGCAAAACTGTCTAAATTCTAACAACAGGTAAGAATAATAGGTAAATATCATAAGGCTCCAGTACACGTTGGCCGAGCGTGCTCGGCGAGTGTTCACACGTTGGCATGTTTCATTCTGCATTGGTCACTAGATGAAGATGGACTTTAGGGCGATCGCGGCCGCTGCAATATACTTGTACGGCGCGATAAAATATTGGCAGTATTTACTTGTATTGGTTGGTGACGCTGACCGCTAGAGACGCTCGTGTAGCGTGTTGCATTCCTTCCAGACAATGGCGGCAATTAATATAAATTATATGGTGACGGTAGTAGGCTTAAATAACTGTTAATAGCCACTTTCATTTTTTTTTATGTATTAGAAAAAAAACAGTATGGTGTAGGTGTTTTCTGTATGTAGCCATTAATAACTCCTTTTTTTAATTCAGTTATATAATAGTATAGTTATATTTATATTATCAGCTATTCTACTCCAAGCATCACCTGAAATAAAATAAAAAAAATATTTGGTAGGTATACATACAGACTACTATAGAAAAATCCAATAATATTTCAAGAGGTTTAAATAACCCATCAATATTGATATGAATTATTATTATGAATATTGATATTTTTGAAATCAGTCCTGTAGTTTTTGATTTTATTCGTTACAAAAATACAAATCATTCCTCTTTATTATATTAGTGTGATTATCATTACTCTGAAATCACAACTAAACATGTATTATTAATATATGTTGCTCGTGTTTGGGGTTCCATATAACGGATTCATTGTGGTAATAATCAATGAGCCTAAACATTTCCTCATTACTCCATGACGCCATGTTCGTGAAACAATCGTTGGAACAATTAAGCGCGACACACGGCGTCACCCCAGCCGATGCGTAACTATGAACTGAACACTCGGCCAACGTGTGATCGCTGTTTGCGGCTTGCGCCAAATTTCTTTGATTTGTCCACGAAAAACCGACACTAATCGGGTCGTCGGCGAATGTTGGCCGCAAACGCCAAATACACACAAAACGGCCCAGTATACGTTGGCCGAACGCACTCACCAAGCGCGCTTGGCCAACGTGTACTGGAGCCTTTAGACATTACAAAAGGGACTTGTCCTATCATAAAATTTGGGTATCATTTCGACGAGTTGTAGGCAAACAACAGGACCATCTTCTTGGAACCAGGAGGGTTCAAGAATGCTTTGAATAAACTACGACATTGGTCATAAGTTAACTGTTGAAGAGCGCACATTGAAATAACCAGACCTTGCGCAGAAAAGTAAAGCTTGCTAAAGTACGATAACAGTTTGCAGTGAAGTCTAATGTGGAACTTTTCTGCGCAGGATCTGAATAAGGTTGCATAGAGACCATTGACGTATGATATCTAGACGTGCCCTGTGAAATGCACAATGATGCCAGAAACCAAATAAAAATTGGCTCTTTATGAAAAAGTGCGTGCATTGTTTGCACTGTTTAGATCGCCTAGTGCTTTGTGTTGTACCTTTTATCGGTCTACAAAGTCTACACTGAAACTAATTTGTCTTCCAGCCGTCCATTCTGTCCGTCCGAGATCTGGGTTCGAGTCCCAGTTGCGACCATTTTTTTTGTTGTTTTTCTGTGTCTTGTTCTCTTTCATATTTTCGTTTAGATTATTATTGTTATCTTCTTCTTCAGTAATACAAAGTGTTTTTAAAATAATCTGTTCGTCTCCAGTAATTATGAATATTTACGGAATAATATAACAGGGGTTTGGGGACTTGTAGGCCAATCAATAAAGAGTTTGAGGTATGCAAAAATTCCCCCGTCGATGAAACTTTGCAGTCACGTGGAGTATCATTTAGGGATGACGAATGACAAAAGATCCAACAAAATATTTAACGGGAAGTTAGTTATTTTTAGCAAAAACTGAAAAAAAATTATAACTCTCGCGGGAAAAGTATTTCTTTCGAAAACTCTTCACATATTGTTAGTATTAATTAATATCCACCTGATTATTTAGAAATCCAACAATATTTTTGTTGGGAAAGTATGTTTTTAAAAAGAGATTTGTTTTTTATTTCTATTGTTGCCGGGAAAATTCCCCCCCCCAATTTTTGATCACGAAGTGTCTTTATATTGGTGTTTGCTTTATTTAATTAAAAGATCCAACATTTTTTTCTTTTGGAACATGCTTTTTTGATATGAGTCAAAAATATCGCTCCGGAAAAATCCCCCGTCCAATTTTTTAAAGTCAAATTGTTAGGATAGCTATGTTAAAAAGATTTCTGCAAAGATCCAACAAAATTTTCAACGGCAACCTATTTTTTTTAATTGATTTCGATCGCACGCTGATTTCACGTGACTTTTGTATGAACAGGAGCCCGAGGGGTAAGGGTAGGGGTGGGGCTAGACGCACGGGGGCAAGCGAACCGATCGGCGCAGGATATAGCTGCCCGAGAAGAGAGCCGCGGCCGTGGCGGGGAGGGGTGGGAAGCCGACTTGATGTATTTTTGTGTTTTATGGGATGTCCGAAAACAATGAATATTATACCTCAATGAAAGAATGAATGTTTTAAACAAAAATTGCTTTGATTACTGTAAAAGTGTTTTAAAATAACCAAAGAATTTTATTAAATTTATATAATTTTATTAGGTTTATATGCGAAGTGCAATATATTTTAACTCAATACATATTTTAAAATTATTGTGGCATTGTAAATGAGGTTGTTTCGTCACTCAAATTCTCAATAAAAAAGCAACGCAAACAGGCAATCCCGAAAGCATTGTTAAAATCAATGAAATAGGCGTAAAAGCTTCTATATTCATTTTAATTTTAAAATACCTACTTGCGTAATACAATGTTATTTTAACCAATTAATTATTTGTGTGGCCGAAAATTAAATGGGTGTATTCTCGTTACTTGTTTTTGAGTTGTTATGCCGTGTTGCGCTACCTCCTTCTTTAGCCAACGTTTCGGACAGCTTTGCAGTGTCCATCGTCAGGGCAGATCCGGCAGATCCGGTAGATGTGTTCACATGATGATGGACACTGCAACGCTGTCCGAAACGTTGACTAAAGAAGGAGGTAGCGCAACACGGCATAATACCCCAAAAACAAATAACGAAAATACTTTTGGCCGTGAAAATCTTAAAACGTATCTAAATGGGTGTAGTTACTGTAGTTGAATATTAATATTAATTATAAGACATTATAGGTACGAGTACCTACAAATAACAACAATTGGGATCAGATTTTATTTTTATCGTTTTATTGTATTATTTTATTGTATTACATAATTTAATACCCAAAAAATCAACAATATACATGATTATTCTCTCTAAAAACTAAAAAAGGAGGATTGGAACAATGTTTTAAACAGTGATGATACTGAAATATGTTCGACTTACTTTGAAAATATCCTGTCACAACACATTAAAAATTTGACAACTGAAATAACAATACACATAAAATCAAAATTAAGATGTTTAAAGTCTTGGATTACCAAAGGACTTATAATATCTATCAAACAAAAAAAAACTTTACAAAACAACTTTAAAAAATCCCCATGATGAAAAAGCATATATTTTATATAAAAAATATAAAAATAAATTAACATCTTATATTAAAAAAAAAGTTAAGAGTTTTTTAAAAATAAAATATTATCTTCAGAAAATAACCATAAACAAATGTGGAAAACTGTGAATTTGGCCATAGACAATACAAAAAAAACACAAAACATTAAGTACATCGAACATGATAAAAAAATTATAGATGCCAATATACAGCTAAACAATGTGCAAACACATTTAATTCCTTCTTTGCAAATGTTGAAAAAAATCTTGCGAAAAATATTCATAAGCCTTCTAAAGTCATGTCTGACCATATCCCCGACCAAAATTTATTTGATCGTCTGATTGTGAAATAGCCATCACCTACAAATTTCTTGTATTCCTCGGGTAATAACTGTGTTTCTAAATTTTGTATATCTTGTAAATATAGGGTGGCACATTTTGCATAGCAATAGTGGCCACTGGAGTGAAAGAATGGTAACATTTTCTTGGTTACATCAAGGTGCAGTTGCCATTTTCCCGACCGCTTCGCGTCTATGAATAGTTTTACAGGAGTGACCATTTTGAAATAGAGCACCCATAATTTTGCGGTTGGCCCGTTTATAGAAATTTCCTCCATAGCATTTCTAAATTTATCCAGAATAGGTGTAAGTCGGTCCAGTTCACTGGGGGATTCATTTTTGAACAAATCATTCAACAATATGTCGTCAATTGTAATAATATCTTCATCATCTAATTCCATTGCGTCAAGTAGTTTTTTTGAGAGAGCTAATTGAGTAAGCATGTGTGCTCTTATGGCACGTGCGTAAGAGTGCCCAGACAACATTTTATCCACAGATAAAGGTGCATATACTGTACACCACAATTCTTTAAGGCCGCTTCCATTCATTATATAACCGATGGCTCCCATGAAACTCATGAGGAGATGAAAACCCCCTAGTCGAATAATTACATGTTTTAGTCTTGGATCAGTACTCGAAGTCATAATGTCTTTGGCTTTCTGATAGAGAGGTTGATTAAATGTTACTATAGTAGTTTTCATGCCGATGGACTTGGTATTCTCTACAGCCATAATTAATGATGTGTAAATAGTATCATACTGCGTTGGAGGAGCGTTGATAAATGGAAGTGGAACGATTTCAGACTTTTCATATTTCTTTTCAGCAGTGAATTTTTCCATGAAACCATTCCAGCCGGGTATATCACAAAAGCCTTGCTTTTTTTAATATATCCACAGAAAATTTGTCCACGACGGCAATATATCCTTGATATCGGAGTCTCCGGCAAAATTATGGATCAGAACTTGCTGCAAACCTTTTGATGTACATTGATATGTTTCTAATGGTACATGACCAAAATTACCAATGACAAAGGATGGTGGTATGCTTTTCAGACGTAATACACTCTCATAGTTTGTTTTCAAAGCAGGAGTATAACATTTTATGCCACCCATGGAGTGAAATGTATTTTTGCCATCGATCGTACTTATATTATGGTCGGCATTATCAAATACATATTGACAAAAATCAGGCTTTTCGATAGGCGAAATGTGAGCGATAGCCGATATTTGGAAGTTTGTTGCTTCGTGGTACGACAAACAAAATCCAAAAGATGCCAACAGATCGACAAGCGATTTGGAAGCAAATTTCTGATTTATTAATGTAGCAATGCCTAGCAGTAAGGGCGATGTAAATGAACGGGGTCGAACAGCGGTGATTATCGAATGGGCGATTGCCTGGCATTTCTTGGAAGCACTATCTGTATCGCGTTTCTTCTTTAGAATGAGCTCTTCAAGAAAGGTTTTCAAAGAATGGGGTATATCTTCATTAACATTTTCAAGAAATTTTTCAGGTGGAGGAAAGACAGAAGTATCATAGACAGTCGATCTGATATCTTCTAAAATTATGGAAGCAGCAGTGCGTACAATCCTTAAGCGTTCTTCTTGTACATCATTCTCCTTTGACGTATACCATGTGTTATGCAGGATTCTATGTCCAGTATCACGGAAACAAATCAACGTTGCCTTACCATCAGTAGTTGTGATGAGAATGTCATCACCATATTTATCTCTCAACTTACTCTTTATGGTTCTATCATCGGGGCAGTCACGAGATTCAGCATTTTTTAAATCGCTAAGTAAGAACTGGCATTCTTCACGATTGTTTTCTAAAACTGCATAAATTTCTTTCATTGCTGAGTAAGTATTAGAAGATTCTGGTCGCCCTCGTTTTCGATCACCTTCTAGGGGTATTTCTACCTTCCGAAACGTATCATAGCAAGCTCGATGATATCTGGCAGCCACAGCAACTAAATCAACGTCATGAATCCGTCGCAATACCTATAAGAAAATTATAGAATTGTTAATGCAAAAGAATAGTTTAGTACGAGGGTAACTAGATCAATAAATCATAAAAGGCATATAAATCAATAAAGTCCGTGGCTTATTGAATGAATGTTTTTAGCAAAAAAAAATTCAAATAATTGATTGACTTTGTTGTTGTTATTCATTATACATATATCATTTACATTACATAGTATAAAATGAAGTCGCTCAAAATGTTTGTGAGCATAGATCTTTTAAACTACGCAACGGATTTTCATGCGGTTTTCACCAATAGATAGAGTGATTCAAGAGGAAGGTTTATATGTATAATACATGCTTATTATAGTAGAGAAAAGCCGAGAAATTCAAATATTCAATTTTAAATGTAAAAAATCTATATGTAACCAAATATAACCACCTGTTGACAAGCCAATTCAATTGGCTTAGCAGGACTTGTTTGTTGATTATAATATGTATTATCTATTCTTTCAATAAAAAAAATTAAAAAATAAGCAGCGGGTGGTGTGGTTTTTATAAAGGTTGGGTAATGGCGTTGTGTTTCGTTAGCCACAGCAACGTGTGGCCGGGTCTGCTAGTAATAAATACAAATAACTTAGTATTAAACAACTTAATTATGTAATTATATTCACGAAACTAGTCGAAAATATAGATACATAATTAAGTATTTGTACCACGGTAAAAATTACTGTATTAAACTAAATACATACTAAAAATACCCGAGGGGTTAAGATAAGAAGAATAGAGAGATCGTAATAATGAACATTATAAAATTAAAATAATTAAAAGTACCTTGTTCGCCCATGTATCTTTTCGTAGCGATGCTAATTCTGCGATCGACACTTTTGTTTGCGGCAATTGTATTCTGCGAACATATGACCGCAGTGCCGCAATTTTTTTATTTTCTGCACAGATAAATTCGTCTGATGCATCACTGTCACAGAAAATGCATTTCATTTCATATTGAAATTCTGCAACCACGGCTTCTTCACTGGAAACAAGTGTTTTCCTCCTTATAAAAGCATTGATGACTCTAGCATTAAGATGATAGACTTCGCTTTTCGGCCCATACAAAAGGGACGCCCAGGAAAAAACACTTTTCTACATCGAAAATTACACGAAATTAATTTTTTTTTTTATATTGCCTTCTAGAAAGTAAAAGCTATGTCGGTATGTTTTTATATTTTCGATGCGTTTCTAATTAACGTAAACATTCACTGTCAAACATACACAATTTATCGGAAAACATTATTTAAGGAAAAAGTGCTGTTTATTCAATTCTTATAAAGAATTACAAAATTATAAAAACATACCGACGTAGCTTCTTCTTTTGAGAACATATTACCGTTTTCAAATTATAATTTCGTGAAAGTTTCGGTGTAGAAAAGTGTTTTCTCCCTAAACCCTTCTCCGAGCGATTTCTGTAGGTAAATCAGATAGTTTACTGCAGTTGTCTCGTTCGCACGTTTTAGATATCGAGGCAAGGAGTGCATGGTCGGGGGGAGGGAGTCATCGTTTTCGATAATAGTGATGTTAAGACTAGTTTATACAACAATAGTGATGGGGTTGATATTTTTTTATTCATGAGTTCAGTTTAGTATCATAATTATGTATTTTAGAGATTACGGTCTAACACATTTTTTACAAAACGTAATATAATATTTTTTCATATGACTATTGTATGATATTACGCAAACTTATTCCTGTGAACACATAATGTTACTTGCAATCCATATAAATAATGCTAAACACAAAGAATAATGTGAAATATTTTTGGACTTTCGTGAAATCCAAACAATCTTCCCGATATACCTAATAACATGTTCCGTGGAAACTTTTAGTGATGGGCAACAAAAATTTGCAATCTTTTTAATGTTTATTTTCAATCTGTTTTTTTTCTTTCTCAAACTAAATACATTCTCACCAATAATGTCAATAATAATAATATGAGTTCAATAAATTTAAATTCGATTTAACGTTAATACATCTTTAGTAAGTATTAATATATCTGCAAAATGACAACACAAAAAGGTGCTGGTTGTGATAAATTACATTCAACTTTTTTTTGTGAAATTGTGCTGAACAACTTATTATCGCGGTGACATTGCTATTCACACATTCTCTCAAAGAAAACTAATTTCACACTATTTGGAAAAAAGCTTTTGTAATGTCTGTCTCTAAAAAGGGGGATAAACACAAAATTGAGAATCTGTCAAATACGCGTTGTCTGCTTTCAATTTGATTAGATCTTTACTTTCCAGAAACTCTAAAACCGATTAAAAAAGTGTGTAAAATCTGGTTAAACGTGCACCTTTCGACAACCAGCGTACTTCAGTATGTAAGAGCCAGGGCCGGATTAACCATGTCGGGGCCCCTAGGCAATTCACGTCTCGGGGCCCCTTTACCAATGGCGGACTAGGGGGGGGGGGGGGGGGGGGGTAAGGTTTTAAAACTTTTAAGGAGCAAAACTAACAAAGATACAGTGTTTCAAGCAACTGGCCCCATGCTCGATTCAACTACATTTCGAGTATAAAATTTTTTAAATCGGTTTCTCGCAAACAACATTTCTGTGAACATCAAAACTCAAAATCTTGACTTAACATGACCGATGCTTTTTAATTTTGTACACTATTTCTACACATAAATCAACAGGTAGTCAGAGGGAGTTTTTTTACCATTTTAATAACAAATTCACCGACTTTTTTTTTACTAAAATCGCGTTTTTCACTTCAAAATGCTGCCAAAAATAAAAAAAAAAATCGAAAAAGAACCCCCTCTGACTACCTAGGAAAACATAATATAAGTGGGCATACATTAATTACGTGAGCAGTTTTTTTCCAATATTCGTAAATTATTTATATTGCAGACTATAAAATATGTATTTAAAAACCAAAATTGTTTCGAAAAAAATGAAAACAGAATTTACGAAAGTACTAATAATATTTTTTTACCCCACAAACCAATACCAAGTTAATGGAAGCACATAGCAGTTTTATTGATCCTCGAACATTTAATCTGCTACCAAAACACATTCAAATATCACTTTACATTAAAAAAATTAAATTGTGGCTGAATGATGCAGATGTTGAGACACTTTTAATAAGAATTCTTTGTAAATCATAATGTTTCACTTTTCAATACAAATCTACGGTATCTTCAAGACTAACTTTATTTACTTTTTTAAAACTATAACAATCAACAACAAAAAAAAGTTTCTATGTTTTTACTACATTTTTTCACAAATACCTTAATTTCTAAACATTGACTTTAAAATTAACATTTTTTTCTTGTACTTATTGATTTAATATAGCATTTTTGTTTGTATTACCCACACACGGGCAGTGCCTTAGTGGGTTCCCAATGTTCCCATTACCTACTTTTGTCTATTATATATTTACTTATTGCTAAATATCACTTGTACCTTATGTTTATATCTTACTGTATTTAGAAAATATGTAAAATTACTTTTGAAATGTAAATATGTAGATATAATGGAAAAAAATAAAGAAAAAAAAATTATTGGAGTCGATACCCTCTCAATATATTGATTGAGAAATCACTAAGTCCGGCGAAATCAAAATGCTACGAAGAACAAATAATTATGCGGATTGCTTAGGTACGTAGGTACCTACATGCACGGCTTCACGCGCTTCCAAGATCCGAATAGGAAAGATGCTAGACCCACAATATATCAGCAGAGCTGTAAATCATAGCCGTGCGGGTGAGGTGTAGGGGCAGTGGATAAAGGGGGATGGGGGGTTCCGGCCGGCAGTGTGTCACTAAGTGTGTGTTCTCTTGTTTTGAATATCGTGTGTGTGTGAGGTTGTAAAGTTGTCAATCAACCATGCAAACAATGCCCTTCTTAATTTTACATAGACTTCGCGGCCGTTAGTCGCGTAGCGCAGTCCCGAATGCGACTAGCCCCACCCCTACCCTTACCCCGCGGGCTCCTGTTCATACAAAAATCACGTGAAATCAGCGTGCGATCGAAATCAATTAAAAAAAATAGGTTGCCGTTGAAAATTTTGTTGGATCTTTGCAGAAATCTTTTTAACATAGCTATCCTAACAATTTGACTTTAAAAAATTGGACGGGGGATTTTTCCGGAGCGATATTTTTGACTCATATCAAAAAAGCATGTTCCAAAAGAAAAAAATGTTGGATCTTTTGATTAAATAAAGCAAACACCAATATAAAGACACTTCGTGATCAAAAATTGGGGGGGGGAATTTTCCCGGCAACAATAGAAATAAAAAACAAATCTCTTTTTAAAAACATACTTTCCCAACAAAAATATTGTTGGATTTCTAAATAATCAGGTGGATATTAATTAATACTATCAATATGTGAAGAGTTTTGGAAAGAAATACTTTTCCCGCGAGAGTTATAATTTTTTTTCAGTTTTTGCTAAAAATAACTAACTTCCCGTTAAATATTTTGTTGGATCTTTTGTCATTCGTCATCCCTAAATGATACTCCACGTGACTGCAAAGTTTCATCGACGGGGGAATTAATGTTTGGGTTTGCCTCATTTTGAGCCTTTATTGACTGGCCTATTGTTCTTTAGTCAGATTGTGACCCCCCGTGCTGAGTCAACCACTATTTTAATTACAAAAGATACACTTTTGAAAGTGAAATGATTTAATACAGTATTGTTTATGGTCCCCAGGCTCTTCTTTGACGCATGTGACGGCATCTTTACCAACTACTCCTGGCAACTGAGTGACCTACAGCGCTGCGTTGAGGAGGCGGGGCCACGCATCCACGACGTGTACGTGGGGGTCGACGTCTGGGGCAGGAACTTCTGGGGCGGGGGTTGTTTCAACACTGCTTCGGTAACCAACACAGGCTCATAGCGGGTCTTTCGCCTTTCTTTAGTTATTATTAAACAGAACGTTAAAGAAAAGACAAACCTCTTCATTTTCTGGTTAACCTTTTGTTAGCAAACACCTTACTGTATTTTTTAAAACCTCTTTGAGTAATAAATAACTCTATAAAGGAGCCACATCAATGAATATATTTTGTAAGTGGTACTTAAAACTCCTTGAAGGCCAGGGAAGGCCAGCAAAAAGCACCACTTTGATTTTTGAAATGAATGTTTTGCGGATTAATTTTGAGCTATTGTATATTTTATTGACTGAAACACGTTCCTAGAACAATAAACTATCTACCAAAACAACATTATTTGCATTAATTACGTAAATTGATAGGTTTTACAATGTTTTAGTCGAGTAAGACGCATAAATTATGACGCGGCACCCGGCGGCAGAAATGACATTTCGTGTCCAAGCGATTCTGACACTGTCCTTTACAAATTTTGTACATAGAAGGGTCAAAATCGTAGATAAACGTATTTTTTCCCCGCACATGCGCAAGAACTGCGCACATCCCCGCGCTCCGAAAAATTAAATATAAATTATTTGGAGTGACTAGGCGCATTGCAGGTTTCGCTATGGTAAAGGGCGATAATAGAGCAAGCGATTCTGACTGTGTTCTTCATACACTTTCTTTATACATAAAGGTCAAAATCGCGTGTAAATTTTTTTTTTTCTCATGACACCGGTGCACGAGCGGCAAGGGCCGGGTTAATAGTTTCTCATTGTGTCATTCTGGGATGGTCCTTTTTTACTGATTGAGCGTAGTAAAGTCCTGTTTCAACTCAATCATTTTGCATTTCGTACTCTCCGTTTTCATTTGAAGATGGTGACCGTTTTAATGGTTCTGTGAAGATTCTTTTTCAAATGTGAAAACGTCGTTGTTAATGGACTTTCTTATTTGCATTTTTTTAATATTATATTACTTAATACCTTTTTCGTTATTTGTTTTTGGGGTGTTATGCCGTGTTGCGCTACCTCCTTTTTTAGCCAACGTTTCGGACAGCGTTGAAGTGTCCATCATCAGGGCAGATCCGGCAGATGTGTTTTAAAATTTGATTTTGTTAAAATCAGCATCCTCACCATTACGTTTCTAAGACAGCCGCTATCTGTACGATGTTCACTTAAAGGCCCGTCTCTTGCGAGCTCCACCATTAACGTTTGCCGTGACAATCCCATTAACGTGATAAATATTGACAATTATTGTTGTATTTCGAGCGGGAATGCAGGCGGGGGTTGGCGGGAGAGGAATAATTCATTTTTTCGCAAGAGTCCGCAATGCGTTCGTTTATGGAGAATACATCGAATGACTTTTTGAGACTTTTTCCCAATGAGCGAGTATAATCACGAGTTTAAAATATTATTATACCTAAATATAATATAATAATAGATATATTTGATAATAAAATTATAATATAATATCATATATTAATATAATTATTCTGTTTTTGACGCCTACGTAAATATTTACGCACTGGAAATTTTTAAAAGACAACTTTAGGTCCTGCGATAATCGATATTATTCGGAATTAGATAAGTAAGTTTTTATTTTTTTATTTATTTAATGAAAAGAACATGATTTAATTAATTTCTACGCCAATGAAGAGTACTAGCTCTTGAGCTTGGCATAGCAATATCTGTGTTTTCTTCCTGAATGTAGCATCTTTTCTTCATCAGAATGCATTTTAACATTTATGTAAACGACAAACGTCAAGTTTTTTGGTGTTATATCAACTGCGCGGACCTAATAATTATGATTTGTAAATAAATACTGTCGTAATGGATGATTATTTTTTTCGTAAACTCACTTGTAAATAAAGTCTATTAATTTATAAATCGGTTTCAGAGACGCGGGAGAAATTGACCAATTCAAATCGGTATTCTATTTTTTATGCTACGTAATTATTTACGCACTCTAAATTCTTAATAGTAACTTTAGGTCGTGCAATAATCGATATTAGTCAGAAATCTTTCCTGATAAATAAATGTCTATTAAAATATCTGTGTTTTCTCCCTGATGCATCTCTTTTTCATCAGAACGCATTTTAACATTGATATAAACGCCAAAATGTCAAACGTCAAGTGTTCATTGCGTACACGTGGACAGGTCCTTCCCACGGACTACTAGCCAAATTGAGTGACCGCGCAAACTTCGCACCAATCTTTCAACCGTGTTTCAACAACCGAAGGAGACGGAACAAAAAATGTTGAACTGATTTTTGAGGGATTGTCACGGCAAACATTAATGGCGGAGCTCGCAAGAGACCCGACTTCATAGTGTCAGTCAAAACAAACAAAAAGTTTGCATGCCACAGACAATAAAACTAGTGAATTTTAGGTGTCAAATTAAAAAATTCGCCGGAAATCAAAGTGTTGCCATATAACAAAAAAAATCAGTGTGGAATTTTACAAAATTAATTGAATATTATCGGAGATGGAACATTTTCATGTAGTGACGTCACAAACCCAAAAAACGAATTTATTTATTAAAAAAAAAACTATAAATTTCTAAAAATTTTTAGTAACATTTTCATAATCTTGGTAAAAAATCTATCCACACTTTTTTTTCCAAGTCATTATGAAATCATGCAAGTGGCCTATTGTATAATTCTTCATTTGAAATTATTTAAAAAAAATCTGTTTACAGAGCCAAGATTATTTATCTTTAACTTCACACGGGAAGCATTTCAGTCTCTTTTATGTTCATAAGAACTGGAGTATTCTCATACAGAAAATAATGTCAACCATTTACGGATGTCTATTTAAATGATTTTGTTCTGTTTTTCTGAGTAATTCGAGTGTTTAATTTCAGGCAGTCAAAGAAATCTACAATTTTGGTCTGTCACTGGCCATATTCGCTCCCGCCTGGACTCACGAGGCCATCGAGTTCTCCGAGGTCATGGACCAGCAGTATCGCTCTGAGAACATCGCTTACACTGAGTCCCTGGAGACCAATGAGATCACCAGACGCAACCGGTATGACAGTTACTACTTCAGGAAGTGCGCCGAGAGGGAGCATTTCTTTTTGAGGGAGAACGCGTTTTGGAACACGCTTTGGCCTTATCTCAATACGAGGGGTCCTTCTCAGCTTCCCTTTCAAACATCCTTCTGCCTCGGATCGGGAGAGAAAAAATGGATGGATGGACTGGTAATTTAGATACCTTACATTTTTTGTATCTTTGTTGTCCTAGTCAAATTCACCCTCACTTTGGCCTAATAAAAGGGTTATGTTTGCAAGTACGTTGAGCCAAGGGAGAGGAGTAGATTTTGAAGTTCCGCTGATGGTTCGCATTGTGGCGTTAAGCTGAACGTTGACCATGGAAGTGTGGGTGCTTCTATCCCATACTGGAGCACAGCATTCAGCTGCTGAGAAAACCAGGGCAATGGATGCCGTTCTGAGCGTGTTGGCGTTCCATCCTCAGCTAGTACCAGCTAGCTTATTTACTAAGTTTAGTCTTGTCTTGGTTTTTTGCTCACTGTTTCCATGTCTTGCCGGTAGTTCAGGCACCTGTCCAAAGTTACTCCAAGATAGCGGGGATGGGGGTTATGGTAAATATTTTTTCCGTCAAACTGAACACAGAGTTTTGCGTTTGCCTGTGAATTACTGAGATGGAAAGCTGTCACAACTATTTTTGACCCATTTGGCTTTAGTCGCCAATTGAGGAAATATCCTTCCAAAGTCTTGAGGTCAGAATTAAGGATCTCCTCTGCTGCATTGAGGGTTTTGGCTTGGGCTGTGACGGCGATGTCATCTACGTAAACAAATTTTGTGTCTTCAATGTGAGGAAGATTTTGAGTATAGATGTTAAAGAGCGTTGGGGCCAGCACTGAGCCTTGGGCAAGGCCATTATTCTGGGGTATTTTTTTTGCTTTTTAGCCCGCTTAGAAAAACCGTGAAAGTACGAAACCGCCAAATATCAGGCGAGAAATTGCAACACTGAGGGAATACAAGAAGGCACTGCAAAAAAGCGCATTACCTTTGCATGATGATGTCGTCTCTCACCCGGCATGTCGCTTGAAGTCACGAAAACCCTTCTGAACAGAAGGAGAAAGACTAGTCCAGTCACCTCTCACCCCAGAAGACAGGTGGAAGCTTGAGTGGCAATCGGCCAATGTGAAAAATGCCCATCCTGTACAAGACCCCACTGAGAGACAGCCTGGGTTCTCATTGCCTCGCAAACTCTGGTCCGCCATCAACAGGATAGGTGCTCCCATAGCCATTGTGCCCATATGATGTATAGATGAGGCCTTAAAGAGTCGGCGATGTATGAATGCGGTGCGGTGCAGACCACCGAACATGTGGTCAACGAATGTCCGCTCCATTCATTCCCCGGCGGGATTGATGAGGTCCACAGGGCAACGCCTGAGGCCCTAAACTAGCTCGCAGACCTAGATGTCCCCCTCTGACACCCAACCATACGTAAGAAGAACTTTGGCCCACAGCTACATTCACAAAAAAAGCCTATTGGTCGACTGGCAGACTAACTTCTGTCAGTTATTTTTTTATTGTTTCTCTATTAGATGGTACCTCTTTTAAATATTCATTGAGCCTATCGGTAAATTCAACACTAGTCTGTAGTATTTTGATCTCCGTAGGTTGTCTTATTGATTAAAATATGGATACGTCTGTATGCTTAGTCTTTAGTAGGTATTAAACTTTATCAATTGCAACATTTCTATGCATTTTGCAGGTTATTGAAGATAATCTTTGGTTTAATCTCCGAGACCAGCAGTACCAAAGTTCTTTCCCATTTTGCTCCAATGCTTACTATTTGGAAAGGGTATTTGAAACCCCATCGAATTTTCGAAGTGAACCTGAAGAAATGTTAATGTTGCAAAATAGAGATATAAGAGAAAATGCTGATGATAATGACACCCCACATGAAGACGGATTACAAAAAAGAGAAAAATTTGATGATAATAATATCGGAGAATCTCTTATTCAGAGGGAGAGTGATATAAAAGTTGAAACTAACACCCGAACCGACCCTATGATCGAGAGATTCATTGTAAAACCAAATACGGAGAATGCGAGCTGCTGCTCAATTTACGCTGAAGATAGTTTCCACGGCGGGAACTGTCTCAAATTAACACCAGTTAATCCTGAAGAAGTGGAAAATCATCTGATGAGGCTATTGATCTGTGAATTTGTATGTGATCACAACTTCCTAGTTTACTTCGCTGTTAAGAATCTGGATGATTCAGATGGCCAGGACTTAAATTTAATTATCTCTCTCATGAATAACCGTACAGGGACATTTTTCAATGTTGTTTTAACCGATAATTTCCCCGAAAATACCCTCTTCCGATCGGGAGAGATTATTGTGAATGGACAAAACGAAAAGGATGTCAAATTTAAGAAGTTGCAGGAAAATTTGCTGTCCACCCATCCTGGATTTTATATTCCAAATGTGAATGTAAACTTTTGGAAAATTAGGTATGTACATAATAAGACTACATATTTCATCTAACAGTACGTAGTTTTTCTCTGTTTAAACTAATATATTTTATAAATATGTTCCTTCCATTTTTATAGGTTTTTATATTAATAATAATGTGGTTATTGTGTTCTACATTTTATAGTTTTTTTTTTAATAATATGTATTCCTACTTTGGTGACACATATTTAATCAATGTTATATAATTAATATACCAGTTTTAGTCAGATAAAAATATTATGTTGATCGTTGTGATTGTTTATTGCGATATCATAATAATTTATCTTCCGCAGGTATTTTGTCCTGAATTACCCAAACACCACCATGTTGGAAGTCAACTGTGAACTGATTAACAAGTCAGGACCCTTACTTTTGGGAGGTTTGGGAATAGCCAAAGATGTCATGACCTTTTGATAATGTGCACACACAAACCTATTGATTTTCTCATTAATACTTTTAATATAATTTTTTTTTTACATTATTGTCCCCTTGTATATTTTTCCTTGATTATTTATTTGTGTATATCGTCAGTCTAGTGGCAAAGTCCATTTTCATGGAATGACTTAAGTATGAGGTCTTATGTAAAAAATCGTCCTTTTTTGACTGACATACTCCATTAAGTTTTATATCTCATCGTTTTCAATTTAAACGTGTTTAAAAATTCACCATAAGTCATAAATCCGATATTATTGTCAAGAAAAACACATTAATCAAACAAAACAAATTAAGTCAAACACAAATGTCAATAATACATTGATTTAGACTGTTAAAACACAAACAAAATCCACTAAGTCAGCTTTAAAATAATCAAAGCCATTTTGCGGCAATACAGTCAACAGTTTAACAGTAATCTTCATTATTGACTGGTAAAACCCACTAAGTCAGGCTCATTTTTTTGTAAATCTTTGATTAAAGGTTGCTGTTATTGCTATCAACTAATATTGTGTATTGATAAGGTACTTAAGAGTTCATTCTAAATTATGAAATATAAAAAAAAAAAAAACACTTTGGAGATATTCATCCACTTATAGCCTTTCCAAAATAGCTAAATATTGAAATGCGATTATCTCAGGTTTGTGTTTTAGTGACTTAGTGAACTTTGCCAGTAGACCGACGATATGTACCTAATGTATTGCACAGGTTGATATTAAAAATATTTTATATTCAAAGCACATTCCGAAGACATGTGTAACATATTTTGAAGGTTATGTAAGTATCTTTTCATAAGTAACTATCACTTCACTATTTCGGAAGTGTTCTGGGATCAACACATCGATCATGCATTTTTTACGCTATAAGTAACGCCTTCGGCTGGATAAGTTCAATGTTTCAGGATGTGTCAGGAAGGATTTGGCCTCCTCCACAAATGAACATTCTTCATCTGCCATTCATCTCCAGGCCTCAGACCCAGATCTTCCCGTACTGCTCCATACCATCTTCTCTTTCACGCATTCCTCCCACCTCTTTCTCGCTTCAGCACAATATTTAATATACCTATATAAGATTACACAAACCCGGAATTGTCTGTTTTTTTTATCTTATTTTGTTCATTTTTGACGAGGATCGGCTCTTTGAACCAACAGCAAAACGAACATTTCTAACTAAAAATACAATCAATTTATCATTAGTAATTTGTTTGTTTTTACCACCATTATAGATAGGAAATAATAATATTTATGTATTGAATGTTTATAAACTTTTTATCAAAAACATGAAGCGTTATTATTTATGTTTGTTATCTCATCCTTTTACTCTCCTATTTCTTAAAAAAACTCTTTCAAATAGGGTAAAGTTATCCCTGGGGCAAATTGACACTTTTTCAGTTGGTATAGTACAAGCCAAACTTTAATACCGACCTGTCGTTGATACAAAAATTATTGCAATAGGCGAGTTTAAGGTCAGAAAAGCGGCATGCCTTCCCATCCACGCCTTTCTCTGACGCACATATGTTTTATGCATCTTTCTCTTTCGTTTACTGTCATTGTAAAGTCAGTGAAGTGACTGTACCCGCGCCAGAAAGGATCGTATCAAGTTCAGATGGGCATTTAAGTTTGGCACATACTGTACCTACCTACACCTAACCTATGTTTATTAGTTCATTAGTTGTGACTTTTTAGTGCATCATCTGCGTTCGAGGTATTTTGTGATTGGTGGACTTTTTAACTAGGGAAACCATCGGCCTAGTCTTAGAAAATACAGGGGTAGAATACAAGAAACACAGGGGTATATGGCATGGAAGCATGCCAATTGTCGTCAAGCTACGAGCGAACCGCACGGACCTTCAAAGCTGCGGAGCCAAAGAAAGTTATGCGTTTGTATAGGTGAAAATACATGTTATGTATAAGTGAAAACAAAGGTGGGTGCTGCTTTGCGTAGGTGTGATTTGCAGTAGTATGGGTGAACTATGTTGGCGACACACTTCACGTTGTGGCTCAGTTTCATGGTATTGTCAGACTACGTATAAGCTCGAAGCGTTTTTTGTTTTTATAAATTAACTAGCTGGGGTACCCGGCTTCGCTCAGGGAGTTGATATTTTTTTTTTTACATTAGCTCCACACAGGAGGCACCAAGGAAAACAATTCCCTAGGGCCTATGTCATCTTTGAGGATGCTGTGTGGAGGGTTTTTTAAGGGAAAGAAAGGAGAAGAAGATATGGGAAGGAAAAAGGTATAGGTAAAGGGGTGGGTAGGAATCTGGGGGTCAGTGTGGCCAGGAGGAATGACGGACGTATGCATCTATTCCTCACACTGCGGTGCAAGGCGAAGGGTCGGGAGAATCTGGCTGAAGAGGTCAAAAGGCCTCCCTCAATCAGTCTCTTCCGATCCAGCCCGCCAGGCAGTGGTTGGGCAAACGTATCCGCCACCAAGACCTTGACAAACCTCATCCCATGAACCCAGGCACCCCTGCTAAGTCACCAAACTTAGCGAGCCACTTGGGGTGACCTGTGGCAGGGGTGTTGGTTGTCCAATAAATGGTTCCCGGGGCGGCGGTACCCATACCCGCCTCCCAAATTGATATGAGATTAAACTGACGTTCGAATCCACGATGGATCTTGTTTATACCCAAATATTTATTTGGGACCCAAAAGTAACCGGAATTTCGTCATAACTTCTTTATTTCTCAATATTTTTTCTGCAAATTCTGATCACCATAAAAGCATTTTCAATTGACCACAACGCACTTCTCCAAACGCTTCTTTCATTGTTTAAAACAGTTTTTAATTTCACTTATCGGGATGTCCTTTAAAACGCTTTCCTTTCATGTCCCTTTTCAGTGCCGGTAACAAAAAGAAGTCACAGAGGGTCTTCTTCGAGCTGATTTCGAAGTTAAAAACATGCCTGAAGTCGAAGCTCCCTTTGCTCGTCTGTGAGAAGGTGAGGGACAAATTTGGCTGCAACCCTTCTCACGGGCAAATCTTCGGTTAAAATCCCCCGAATTGAACTCCATGACATTCCAGACATCTCACAGTGTTGATCAATGGTTTGGCGACGGTCTTCCCGAACGAGGGTATTGATTTTGTCGAAGTTTTCGTCAGTTTTTGACGTTAAGGGGCATCCTGAACAGGATTGGTCTTCAATTAACATTTTTCCATTTCTAAAACGTGTAAACCACTCGCAGACTCAGGTTTTACCTAGGGCAGCATCCCCATAAGCAGTCAGCATTATAATAGTTTGTCGATTTCCTCAACAGGAAACAAAATTTCACAGCCGCGCATTGCCCTTGACAATCTGCCATCACGTTTTCGCCGAAGTGGAAAAAGTTGTTTTACTAAAAAAATTCTCACGGGCGAACCGATGCACTCACAGCGACACAACTTCGTACACTGACTCAATAGGTGTGACCCTAACCGATACCTGGTCGAAAAATGTGTCCCCCATTCTTCCTCTCCACCACAGCACAATTACCGTTACTTTTTTTTCCCCCCTCGTATACCCCTTCCAATGGGTAGCCCCATAAAAAGGCTTCGAATGGTCCACAATGTTCCAGAACATTCTGCAACATTCGAGAGTGTTCTGGAATATTCTACAATGATGTTCCCTATTCCCGAACATTCGACAACATTCCAGAATGATCCGGGATGTTATGGAATATTGCGGAATGCTCTCGAATACTCTTGAATGTTCTGGACTGTTCTAATTTCTAAAGGGCAAAACTTCCAGCCCTTATATCTTCAAAAGCACGCCCTCCAGATAAAAACGGGAACCTTCTTCATGGATTGGAGATAGAGGGCTACCACACCATATAACTTCCTTGATCATACCGGGACTCGTTTCTGAGTTTTTGCGGGATGCACACTTTTACACTTTCTTTTATAATAATAATATTTAAATAATCAAAAATCAGTCATTTTAAATACATGTAGGTTTACAAAAGATTTTTTAAATATTTATATTGAGGGATCAGTAGGATTTATAGGTCCAATTAGGAGTTCTACCGAGCCAAACCCTCTGATATGAAAATATCTGGAGTCGGTGAATTATTTTCCCATTTGGTCTTTAGGTTGACATGTTGTTCTTGTATTGTTTTGTATTTATTATACTTATAGAGGGTGTCTGGAGGTACATGATTCTACATGATATTTTACAAGTAAATAAGATAAATAACATTTTTCAAATTTCCAACTTTTAGGGGTTGTTTTGTGGTAAAAAGATAAAAATAGACCGGCGTGTGCCACAACCATGCAATGTTGCCACAATCGTGCCCGGCGGGCGCTTAGTAAGTAAGATCGTACCTTCTTCGTGTGCTAAGGATTTTTAGTAGCCACGTCTTTTTGCATGGGAAAAAAAGTTGGAATTTCAGAAAAAGTTGTCAATATTTTTTACTCCTACCATCAAGTAGAATCTCCTCCCGAAGTTAATGCACTTTACCCCTGGACACCCTGTATAGTGCAATTGCATAGCGTGAATTGACTAGATGATCATTTGTGGAAAAGTGTGTGAAAGGGTTTAGTTTTTCCTGTGGGGAAGATTTAACCCGGACATAAAATCTGAAGATTTATATTATATATTTATTTTAGATTGATTACGCTTTGTACTTCGTCATAGAAAAAAAATTAATATTGCATCTAGCACATAGGTTCTTAGCCTTATTTTGCCCAACGCCCACTTTGAGAATATTTATTTTTCTATTTTTAATTACTTACCATCTGTCGCTTAGCATGTTTTTTAAAATCTTTTTTTGGCCATATTTTTTTGCCTGCCCACACCTTCACTGTGCCATCTCAACGCCCCCTAATTTTCTCTGGGTCTTCTACTGCTCCCTGAAAGTCTCAAACGCCCACAAGGGGGCGTTGTCGCGCTTGTTGAGAACCTATGATCTAGCTGATGTCCCCGGCATTGCTCGGGCTTTACACATCACAGTTTTTCGAGATCAGATGTAGATTGTAAGGTTTCTCCTATTTTGAACATCATCAAGAATTCTGCTAAAAAGGGATCAGGATAGTTTTTGGAAATATCATGTTAATATTGGAGCTTATCCACCACTTACCCGCCCTGGTATAAGTAACAGATGGTTACTCCTTCAAGGCTCTCGCAAGGACTCTAATTTTTTTTAAAGAACGAAGCTACATTTAGTTTAGAATAAATCTACACCTCTAGTGTCCCTGAAAATGTTGTTAGTAAGCAGTGTGTAAGTGCTTAGTGGGAAACTCAAGATACAATAAGTGTTAGCATGACAAAGTATAGACAAGACATTGGATCAGGTTGGTGACCAGCCCACGAGGCGGCAAGCGCTGGGTGATTGCATCCAGTGAATCCTGCAAGCATCTATAGGGAGGAAGACACAGTGCATAAATAATAAGGGTATGGCGCTGGAAAACAGCAGGGATTCCTCTCCAATCGAATGGCAGTCCCAGCAGGGACGCGCATTACGTTCGGTCTAGCCGTGAACCACACTCAGCTTCCGCGCCCTTAGGTTCCTCGGTGGTGTCTCAAAGAAAAGTAAATGGGATATTGGGGGGAAATGCCCGACGACCCTAAGGAATTCAGCAACGAGTAGTCGGAGGAGAGCCGAGGTCGCCCGACCAAACCTCAAGCCTGCACATGTTGCTGGGGGTGGCGCAAATAATTTTAGAGGGCACCATACCGTTGTCGTCCGACTCCTATCGATTCAGGGACGAGGTCTAGTGCACTCCTAAATGGGGAAATAAGACAGTTCAGCCTTCTGAACAAAGCAAAGTGGAGATTGTTGGACTGAAAAGAAAGAGAACAAAAAATCCGAAACATAAACAATAATAAGAGTGGAAGATACTCTCAGTATCGCCCTGGTTTAAAACCACCATTCAGAATTGAAACGTTGCTTGAAATGGCATTAGCCGTGTTTGGTGACCAGATCTGAATAGCCAGGTACTTCCCCACCTTCCTCTTCCCTATCTCCTTTACCTCCCCACTACCTTCAGCCTCACAACATACCCCAATTGGGGATGCTATAGTCTCACTGGCTTCAGACGGGAGCAGTTGGGACCCTTGTGCGGTATTCATCATATAAAAAAATAAAGTAGATAATAAAGGTTGGAGCAAAACTGAGTTCCTTGGAATAGGAACCGGAAAACAAAGAATATAATATAGCAAAAGAGACTGATGTCTTGATAATACGTCCCCCCCTCCCGCAAACCCCTGCCAACTTCCCCGACTTCCCCTCACTCAAGTGCCCCGTCCTGTGAATCCTTCCCCTCCACCTTCCACCTTCCCTGCCATCCTCCCTCCCTCGTCCCCTTTCCCACCAACCCTACTCCCTCTTCTTCGTTCTCCTCCCCCCTCTCTGGTTCCCCCACAGCTGTCCGTGTGGATCATCTTAATTGCTCGTTATTTCAAGGACTTTTTTATTCTGAAAGGTAGTCTTATTTCATTTGTTTTCCTCGTCTCGGGAGTGTTTGTGCTGCAGATTATCATTTTTTCTTAGAAATTCAATTGATGTATGGCCGTTAATTATTTTGTAAATAGTAATGACAAGATATTTAACGTCTTCGGCATTTTATTGATTTTCGTATATTTTATCTATTTTTCATCAGTATAATTCTCATAACTATATTTCAGTGTTGTCATTTGTTTCATTAATTCACCGGCTGACCCGAGATTTGATTTTTAAGTAGGTAAACCTAATAAAATCCTTGTAGACCTCCCCTCTCCCGCCCCCATATTTGTGTATATAAACCGTCAGTTAAGAATAATTTATACCAGTCTGAAGATGGCCTTGACAGGCTGAAATTAAGTGGAAAATTTTTTATATTAGTTTTATTATAATATAGGTAAACCGTATACGATTTCATATTAAGTATGCCGGGGGGCCGACTGTCGGGGATCAACTGTCGAGGATCAACTATCGGGGTTCAACTGTCGAGGGATCAACTGCCGGGGATCAACTGCCAGGGATGAATTGTCGGGGATCAACTGTCGGGGGTCAACTGTCATGGAATCGGTCCGTTTACTCTGTTTTAGTTATTTGGTTTTTTGGACCGTTTTCGAGTAGGTACCTGCTTACCTTTCAACTGCTACAAAGTGGGAGTCGGGTATGTGTGCCGCCTCCCCGAAAACCATTTATTGGATGACCAAAGCTCCTGCCATTGTAGTTCTTTACGTTTGATTTGGCAGGTTTGCCCGGCTTCATGTGGTGTGGTTTGTCTAAACATTGTCGGCGGGTGCGCTTGCCCTCCTAATGCGTGGAGGGGCGATTTGAGAGACAGGTTGAGGAAGACTTAACCTAGACCTCTCCAATCGGCCTCTCGACCCATCCCCTTGCACCGCATTGGGAAGATTTGTACGTCCATCATTCCTGGACACATTGATTCCTAGATTCCTACCCACCCCCTCACACATTTTTCCTTCCCAGAACTTCGCCTCTTTCCTTCCCCTAAAAAGACCCTACACACATCATCCCCGAAGATGACATAGGCCCTGAGGGAATTTTTTCTTCAGCGCCTTCCTGTATGGAGCTATTGTAAAAAAAACTGTATTTTTTCCGTTAGCTCCACCAAAAGAGGCCCTGACAAAACGAATTCCCCTCAGGGCCAATGTCATCTTTGTGGTTGCTGTCTGGAGGGTATTTTTAGGAAAGGAAGGAGGGGAAGTTCTGGGAAGAAAAAAGATACGACTGGTGGGGAGGAATCTGGGGGTTAGTGATCAGTGCGTCCAGTAGTGACGGTCACATGAATCTATCCACTGCGGTGCAAGGCGATTTTCCGAAAGTCCTGCTGGCGAGGTAAAAAGTTGCTCCCTCAACTATTCGCTCCCGTTCTGGCCTGCCACACAGATGTTGGATGAACCCATTCCTACCCGAGCACCCGGGCACCCCTGCTAAATCACCTAACATGGCGAACCACTTGGGGTGACTACGGAAGGGGTGTTTGCAGTGGCGTAGCTAGCATGGGTGGCACCCGGGGCGGAAGTCACCCCCCTGGGGCGTAGTATCACCCCCCCCCCCTATGAACGTTGAGTTGAGAAATTCAAAACGCTAATTTTCGACTTCATAAAAATTGGTCCGTCCTGGCTAGAGAATTCCAGAATATAGGCTATTCTGCCTTACGAAAATATAAATAACAGACCGTGTTCATGTGAATACAATATATTGGTTACGTATATGCAATATCTTGGTCGAGTGGCACCCCCCTTCGGGTGGCACCCGGGGCGGTCCGCCCCCACCGCCCCCCCCTCGCTACGCTACTGGGTGTTTGTTATTCAAAAAAATGGTTCCCGGAGCGGGTACCCAGTACCCATGCCCGCCTCAAGAATTGAAGGATTTTAAACTTCTTTACGAATTGTTTTTATTATTTCTAAAATTTTATCTTAAAATGAACATATCAATTTTATTAGCTAAGGGGAACGAGTATAACCGAAATTAATTTATTGATTACAAATTTCATATATTAGATACCTGCAGTCAATTTTTATATAATTTGTTTCATAATAGAAGCTGTTTTCTTCTATTTATATAGCTGTTTGCTTAATAATTTTTATATTATAATTTTTTTTCCGTTCCTCTCAGCCGCCATCCCGCGGCTGTCTCACCTGGCGTACAATCAAGGCATTGTCCTTGGGAAATATCGCTTGTATGTCGCGTGTTCCAAGTTCCAAGTCTAGGAGAAAAATAACTTAATCTGTTTGTTCGTAACTTTAAGTATTTAGCAAATGTTTGGTTCATATTTGTTTATCGTTATCTCCAATAAAAAATTGTGTTTGTAGTTTTTTAATTCCGTACCTTCGGCCTTTTCTCCATATTTCGCATTCAATGTGTTCACGCTATTTTGTTAAGTTTTGGCATGTTATAAAAGATTGAAAATCAACGAATTAGTGCGAAAACCGATGCGAGGAATCATAAACGGGCGTCAGGCCCGTCTCCGCCGTCCAGTGGGATGGGCCTGACGGTTGTTATCCACCCCATCCTCTCTGCCCCTTCGCATCTCTGCGTACCCTGTTCTCTGGGGGGGGGGGGGGGGGGGGGGACGCGCAAAACAATCAACAATTACTGTTAGGATTTTTTCTGGGCGGGCACAAGTTCAAGTATGTATCTATAGGAAGGTTTATGAAAGTGTCAAAACAATCGAAAAATTAAATTAATGTTTAATAAAGACAGTTTTAGCTTCTAACTATGTACTGTGATGGAATCTCCACAGGCCTGAAAATGTGCATGTGGGAGATGCTATTCCCTCCCCATTGACTCCACGGATGTAAGTACCTCCGAGTTTGACGACCTCCGTAGTCCAGTGGCTAAGACTCTTGACTCACATTCCGGAGGTCGCGGGTTCGAACCCGGCATGCGCAAATAAATTTTATTTGATTAATTTGTGTTATTTCACAATTAATTCATTAAAAATAATATATAGTATATTTGCGGCATGTTCCAGAGTGGAAGATACTATCAATATCGCCCTGGTGTAAGACCACCATTCAGAATTGAAACGTTGCTTGAAAATGGCTTTAGCCGTGTTTAGTGACCAGATCTGAATAGCCAGGTACTTCCCAACCTTCCTCTTCCCCACCTCCTTCCCCTCCCCGCTACCTTCAGCCTCACAACATACCCCAATTGGGGATGCCATAGTCTCACTGGCTCCATACGGGAGCAGTTGAGATTCTTGAGCGGTATTCACTGTAAAAAAAAAAAAAAAGTGAAAAATTGTCAGGTTAGGGAACGTACCCATACTACGTGACCAACTTTTTACAATTTTTAACCCCACCCGGTGACCAAAAACCTAAGCCCCCCACCGCTCATTTATACCAAGCGTGGTATTTTGAAGACCTCCCTCCCTGAACAGGCCACGTAGTATGGGTACGTTCCCTTAGGTGTATTTCGGGTAGCGCCGTGTACGGAAACCGGCATAAGTACCTACATGTCATATGTCACCGACGTAGATATGTTGTCCTCTGTGGTGGAACATTCCCAACTAATTATGTATCGCTGTATAATGAATTACTTACTGACATTAAAACAATTGCTATTATGACAAATGGTTTCTCGTGTTGAGGTATAGTCTGTCAAAAAAGAGTAGAAAATAAATGAGGGCGCCACTGTTGATCAAATGGCAATACTAAACACATAACCCATGGTGTTAAAGTAAAGCAGTGTAACCTACATTTTTATAAAAAATTAAAAAGGCATAATAGTGGAAAAATATTTTTTCATTGCGGTATAGATACCCGCCGATCTCAAAATTAGAATTGCGTATAGGTATATTATTATTATACCTTTGCAATTTTGTGTTAATATAATGAAGAATAACTGTAATGAAATATAAAGCACAGTTTAGAAATTGCTCACATTTATTTAATACTAGATAAAGTACCCAGCGTTGCCTGGGCTTTAGATCATATCTCTAATTTTAGATCTGAATATATTAACTCATTCAGATCTATGGCACGACCAAGTGAATCAGATACTTGAGTCGGGCCATGTCAAGAGTCAGAATAATAGAAGAGAATGTATGAGACATTGTATGAATGTAAACGAGGCAAGGAATGTGTGCCAAGACCGGGATGTTTGGCGGTCCGTCCTCTCTGCCTACCCCTGCGGGGAAACGGCGTGATGGTTAGTTAGTTAGTTAGTTCAGATCTAAAAGTAGTGTTACTAAACTCACCATTAGTGATTCTTCCTTTCTATCTATCGTTAAATTCAAATTTATGTTAAATTAAATTAAAGCAAATCGCTTTATAAATCACCTTTTAATCAATTTTATGTCATGAAGAAAAATGTTTTTTAAAATGTGGTTTACTGTGTTTTGCACATTCAGTGTCATTACACTTCAAAAAAATATTTGACAGTTAAATTGGTGTTGCCAGTCTACAAATTTAGTAGTTCAAATTTTTATATTTTCTACTCTATTTTGACAGACTTTTATAGGTATTCAGATTAAAAATAGATACCTGTCTACAGTGTCTACTCATTACTGCAAAGCGGTTAACCCCCAAACTTACTACGAGGGAAAAGCTCGTGTGATATCAATTTTGCTTAGAACTAGGCGCAACCATAAAAAAAATATCACTCCGATCAGAAATTCGTTATTTAGGCTCATGTCGCAAAATTCATTATCTTTTTAGCAAAGATGTAGGGTGTTCAAATCTTTGAGGCCTTTATTCCTTTATATCGTTTTTCTAGGTTCTCGACAGATCTCTAGTGACCTAGTAAAATCGGTTCCATGCCAACTCAGAATGAAACCAACTCAGAACCACCTCAGAAAGGTCATTAAAAGCTATGAAAAAAATAATTTTAAAATAGCCGGTAACCCTAACCTAACTTAAAATATTTAACCAATTTTTTTCAAATATTTTTTTTTATCATCACTCTTAATGACCTCTCTGAGGTGGTTCTGAGTTAGTTACACTCTGAATTGGCCAGTCACCGTAAAAACGTACTAATAAACACAAATGGTTTATAAAGACGCAAAATGATATAGGTATATGTCCCTTTTTTTTTAAATAACCTACAAATCTCAAATCTTTCATTTCATATTTTTTAGGTGGTTTAGTGACTTAGCAGGGGTGTCTGGGTGCATGGGGTGAGGTTTGTTATGGTCTTGGCGGCTGATGCGTCTTCCCATCTGCTGCATGGGGGGCCGGATCGAGAGAGACTGATAAAGGACATCTTTTGACCAGTTTTTTTCCAGCCAGAATCCATCGATCCATCCATCGCCTTGCGCCGCAGTTTGAGGGATGGATTTAAACGTCCGTCATCCCTGAACATACCGATATTCCAGATTCCTACCTATTCCTCATACATATTTTATTTCCAGAACTTCCTCTCCTTCCTTTCCTTAAAAAATCCTTCACACAGCATCCCCTAAGATGGCATAGGCCCTGAGGGAAATTATTTTCCTCGAGGCCTTTTGTGTGGAGCTAATGTAAAAAAAAATCAGAGCGTGCAATTCTCATGCGGTAGAAGGTAGAAGTGAAACCTTCAGAAAACTAAGGTAGGCAATGGGGAGACTACGAGAGACTAGAAGTAACGCACAAAGAGGAGACCGATAGGCTACGAAGCACCGCACGAAGAGGAGACCGATAGGCTACGAAGCACCGCACAAAGAGGAGCCCGATTATACTATCTCATTCTCTCGCAGGCTAAATCCTATAGATGTGTCTCTTTTTAGTGTCGCTTTCGTTTTATCGAACTTGGCTAAAGAAGTTTTCACCTCAAAAAATGAGGGCAGCTTGTGAACAAAGTTTATTTTACCAATCAAGATTTTTGCATTATTCTGTTCCGATATTTTATTGAATGCATTCTCGATAACAATAATTAACCGCATATCTTTCCGTTGCATAAAGGCAAATGGTTAATGCAGGTAAATGTCACCGGCCGCGGCAGTTCTCTGTGCCGGGAAATACAGGTGCGGCACCTGTTTAGAAGGTTCTTGCAGAGGCAGAGCTGTGCTGACAATAGAGTCATTACCATCTTAATACATATTCCTGAGGCCGTTACTTCAGCCGCGGGGTAAACTGTCTCAATCTGCTTTTTCAAGCATCCTGTAAATCGATTTTAATATTTAATAGGTAGGTACGCTTATATTAGAATGTGTGCATTGTTTGTCTTATACAAGAGATTCTCAAACTTATGACTCGCCACCCCTTTTAGAAGATATTTTTTTTCAGCGTCAGCTCTCCCTTCCAGGCAAACTCAATTTTTGAAGTGAAAACTTCTTTAGCACCGTTGTGATTTGAAACTCGATACAACGAAAAATAGCGACACTAAAAAGAGACAAACACATAATATCTATAGGACTTAGCCTGCGAGAGAATGAGATAGTATAATCGGTCTCCTGTTTGCGCGGTGCTTCGTAGCCTTCCCACTCTTGTCTACTTTAGTTTTCTGAAGGTTTCACTTCTACCGCGTGTGAATTATTCCGCACACTCCGATTTTTGAAGTGAAAACTTTTTTAGCTGAAACCTCTTTTGTGATTTGAAACTCGATGAAACGGAAACGAGTGACACTAAAAAGAGACAAACACATACATCTATAGGATTTAGGGCCTCCTCTTTGTGCGGTGCTTCGTAGAATAAAATATTTTTAAATTTGGAAACAATATTATAATAAATAAACCCAACAATTATCCTACTCCTGATACTCTGCATTCATCTCATTCTCTCGAAGTTTAATTTTTCTGAAGGTTTCACTTCTAACGCGTGTGAACTGCACAAAAGTTTTTTAAGAGGTTCTATCGTTGGGAAATTCGCTGTAAGCCTCTCTTTCTGTTAAACCGTCGTTTGTGAAAAATATGGTGATTCCAAAGTTGATCCGCCGACAATTACCCCCCCAATATAATATTTACTATAAAATTACAATTATTTGTGTATTATTTTACCAATTACAAACGTAAAATCGACTTAAAAATACCCTTTATATATAAGTTGGTATGAACATCGAACGAATTTATATAGTGTCATTTTTTTGTACTTATGCGCTGGTATACGCAGTGTATCTAGACAAGTAGAATTTTCCTTGATGCATGCATGCATATGTTTCATACTTTGTTATACGGCAGTAGGTACATCCTCTCTGCACAACCCTTCGGGGTTTGTGTAATTAAGTATACCGTATTTTCCTTATTGTGAATAAGTATGTCGGCGGATCAACTGTCATGGAACCTAGAAATATGAATGCCTCTAATAATAATACAAACAATGACTGCTGCTCGACATACTTTTCTTTGCAGTCGGTGGCTTTTCGTGTAGATGTAGATTTTGAACACTAAAACTGGATAAGAAAGCTTCCTCAACCGGAGTTCCTATTTTAGGCACGTCACAAGTTTGATGACCTTACGACAATGCATAATGTATATATATCTGCATAGTCAGGTAGGAAAAAATGAAGAAATATTTTAATCTACCAAACCGTTTTATTTATTGTCCTCGCCGCCTCCTTCCTGGCCTTCAACGTTCCCCTTTGTCTTTGAGGACACCACCGCCCCCCAGGATCCTTCCATCGCCCCCCCTGGGGTGGAGCAACATCGCCCACTTTTGGAAACCACTGTCAAATACGATCAGTATTTCAAAGTTGAAAAAAATTCCATGGGTAAATAGTATTACTGTGACAGAATAAAAAACAGCTTTCATCAAAAATATTATACAGATACAAAATTTGAATAAGCATTGACGTATTGTTAAAATATCACGGATTACATTTGAGTACCATATTAATCTAGTTATATAGATCAATGCGCCACTAGATATGAACCGATGACCTCGAAGTGACCTTTTCATTAATTTTCCTATAATCTCAGTGCTAGGGGTCAAGTGGGATAAATTTGACATCACTAAGATGAACGGACATGGTACCGACATTAAATATCTTTACACTTAACACTCGTGCCACGTAGGTCGTAGGTACCTTGTGCCACGGGCGTAGCCAGGTTTTAGTTTCGGGGGGGGTTCAAGAAAATAAAACTCAAAACTCGTGTCGGGGGGGGGGGGGGGGTACTTTGTATTAGGTCCTTACATATGATTTTGGCGTTTTGCCGTACTGGCAACTTTGATCTCAAATATCTTCTTTTTGGTTAGAAATTCCAAATTCAAATTTATACAGCTATTTACTAATGTATTTGTGTTTCGAAAATTATAATCCATTTGTTTTTCCTTAATTGTTTTTTTTTATTTGCGTCACTTAGTTTACAATATGGAAAACTTGAAATAAAAAACCCAACAATGTTTTAAAATCTCCTATTACCACAACAGAAAGCCGAAAATGTTGCCTGTGTTGTGATGGAGGACATAGCCAGCCGACGAATCGAACACGCGACGCCCGGGTGAGACCCAGGCGATATGCCCATTCAACCACTGACCGGTCTATTGTTTATATTATGCCTGTTTCCAATGTTTATTAAATACTTTTTGCTAAGTGAAATAATGATTTCAATGTACGTATACACTTACCACTGATTAGAAACGGAAATTAGAAACCAAATTCCAAATTAAAATCACTTTGCAAAATAGAAATCAACCGCAATCACCGAAAAAACGGAACTTGCAAGTTAATGTCTGGTCAGTGGTTGAGTGGGCATAGCGTTTGGGTCCCACCCGAGCGTCGCGTGTTCGATTCCTCGACTGGCTAAGTCCTCCATCACAACACAAGCTACATTTTCGGCTTTCTGTGGTGGTAGTAGGAGATTTTCAAACATTGTTGGGTTATTCGTAACCCGGGAATGTTTGTCTTTCTTTTTTAAAAAAATTAAAAATTAAAAAAATTTATCTTTTTAGATACATAATATCATTTTGAGATGTCGATGCTAAAAAACATTCTCTTAACTCTCCTTATTTTAATATAATTGATGTTGATATCTTAACTTTTCGGGGGGGGTTTGAACCCCCAAAACCCCCCCCCCCCTGGCTACGCCCATGCCTTGTGCTAATATCTGTCACCAAATGGCACGTCCTCATGAAAATCTTTATGTTATATCCCTTTCTCTTATGGTCGGGTAAATTGTCTTAGAAAGAGAGAACAGCTTTCTCTTTGCATTTTAAAAGCTTGCCATATACGCTCCTGTATAATAATCCTTATCTATCTGTCTGTCTAGGTATAAATATAGCGAAGAGTGACGTGGATGGCTTTGGTTTTTATTAAAATCTAGAGAACATCTGGCTTTTAAAACAAAACGAAGGTCACTGTTTCTCGTATACGATTTTTTTAAAATCACCTCATTCCCTTTTCCAACCCTTAAAGCAAAACTTTGATACTTATTGATGAAATTTTGCACACCTGACGTTCAAAATGGGAGGAAAATTGTTGCCTACATCTGATTTCGAAAGCCCGGGCTACGCCGGAGACATCAGCCAGTTTTAAATAGTTCCATGAAACAGAAAGACGCCAAATAGTTCACCCGGTCAAGATTTACCAATATATAAAATTATTTTTTTTTGTATATAAAACAAACAAAAGTGAAGGGATAATGGCACATTTGTCCAAATAAATTTGTTTTTTTAGTTTCTCATAAAGAGGGATATTAATTAAATAATTATTATTGACCGGTTAGTTTCTGAGTTGGCGTCGCGTTTGAGTAGCACCCAGGCGTCGTGAGTTTAATTCCTCGACTAAGTCCTCCTTCACGACACAAGACTTTGACTCTGTGCAGAAACGGGCGGCCCGTTTGATAGATTCTCCCATCTTAACAGACGAATTGCAATCTTTAGAGCACAGGCGTCAGGTGGGAATGCTGTCCTTGTTATACCGGTATTACAATAGAAGGTGCTCCGAGGAACTAGCGTCATTGATCCCCTCGGCACCGGTGCATAGTCGGGAAACACGCCAAACACACGCCCAACATTTGTACACGGTTGACATTAGTCACATGAGAACGGGTCGTTTCTATGACTCGTTCTTGAGTTCAACGGCTCGGCTGTGGAACGATTTGCCGGCCTCTGTGTTTCCTCCCTCCTACAATATGGGTCTCTTCAAGACCCGTGTTCACTCCTTCCTTTCCTCAAAAAGACCCTCCACACAGCATCTTCAAAGATGACATAGGCCCTGAGGGAAGTTATTTTCCTCAGGGTCTCCTGTGTGGAGTTAATGTAAAAAAAAAGCATATTGCTTTGCTTTACGCTTACTGTGGTAATGGTGTCAGGTTATTCGTAACCCGCATTATTTGTGAATTTTGGATTTCTTTATTTTTTTTTCTTCTTGATTTGGTGTTTTCTTTATTCTCACAAATGAAATGAAATCGACCTAATCTAAATACAGCCCATACTCTGCAACCTATTTTGTGTTTCTTAGTTGTTTGTAAGTGATTATAATCATTTTTGTAGATAGGCATAAATGATAAATAGAACTATAAAAAAAGGAGAGTAGAAAAAAATAACAAAATTGATTGAAAAAAAATCCAATAAATGCTACGGCAAAAATAGAACATCAGCAATCTATGTTTTAATAACACACAATATAATAAATAAAGTTTAAAGAGAAAGATAAGCTTTTGCTAGGGGGGCGTTTAAGTATTACGTAACGCATTTTTTCAACATTTTTGACCCCCCCGGGTAACGTTTTTCCGTACTACCCCTCCCCCCTCCCTCCCTAAACGTTACGTAACGCCCAAGTGACAATTTTTACCTTAAAGTCACAATTAAGTTGCGCAAAGTACTGGAAAGTCGCTTAAATGCCCTTTTTCTTGCTTTAATCGCGTTTGCGGTAATAAATAAAATAACAGATTTCAAGAACGAAAAGGATTGCCAACTTGGAAGATTTTAATTCCCTAGTTTTTTTTATCTAAATAAAGAAAAAAATGTTACGTAACGCGTTGTTCTAATACCCCCCCCCCCCTCGTAACGCACAGTAACGTTTCTCAAGACCCCCCCCCCCAAGTGCGTTACGTAATACTTGAATGGCACCTAGGCTAAATAGGTGTAAATATATACGTTTTAGCCGCGTCGCGCGTCGTCGTGAAAATATGGACGTTGGAACTTGTGAATGTTTATGAATTCCGCCTTTTCAGTATATATTATAATTATTATCGAAAACAAGCCTACTTTTGTTTGAAATTAGTTGAAGCTTGGGGTGTAAATAAATTATGTAAATCCGTTCGGATCAAATGGATAAAGGCCATTTTTTGTGCTGGCAAAATGAGACGCACATTTAATAAAATTGATTGTTCGTCTAGTTTGAATGGCGCTATATAGCGTTCGTTTCCGCGTACTGATCTTGACAAGCCACGTGTTATGGTATAAATATTAATACCTAATGCGTTCTGTTTTACTTTTAGTTGCTGTTTGCCAATTATATATCTGTTACTAGTTTACTACACAGTCAACTTTACAACTAGTTAATAAAATTTATAATTGTTTCAAATTGTTAACACTTAATTGGCTCAGAAAAAGCCGCGGAAATGAGTGATTAAGTCCGGTAGTAAAGTTTAATGCTTGCTGCAGAAATGCGTTGAAAAACTCTCGGAACTGAAACGACTACGCATTGGTTCTAGAATCCTGGTCGCGAGGAATGATAGCAAAAAGAAGACGAGGAACTAAACATTTTCTTGAAGAAACGAGAAATTTATTAAACCTAGGGAAAGTTGTAACGAGATTCTTTTAAGAACATAGAATAAGGAAGAACAGAAGACATGTTATGTGAGCGTGTTTCGTTATGCAAAAGTTTGACCATTCTTTGCTTACATTTCAATACATAAATTCATTTCTTCATCATTATAAAATTTTCATGTCGATCAAATGTAATGGCTATGCACGATGTCGTGTAAAAGAGACAGAATGCGTGCTAAATGTGTTAGAACCGAAAAGTACTATTTCAATGGTGACATTGGTTTTCATTCAAATCTACACAGAAAGCGTTTTTAGTGCGTATTATCTTTGCTGTGATTAGCAACTATTAAAAATACTAGGCACAACATTACCATAGAAAAAACCTCATTACGACGCGATTGTAGGTCGCTGGTATATATCTGAAAAGTGCACACACACAACGTGGGCCAATAAAATGTAATCATTCGATAAATTGAGAATATAAAAATTCTTTAAGACCAATTACTTAACATATATTTTTTAAGCAATTCAGATTAATCCATTCTGTTATTTGTGTACTATTTTTGAAGAGAAAACTTCTTTAGCACTGTTGTGATTTGAAACTCGATGAAACGGAAACGAGCGTCACTAAAAAGAGACAAACACATACCTACATCTATGGGATTCTGCGAGAGAATGAGATAGACTAATCGGTGTCCTCTTTGTGCGGTGCTTCGTAGCCTATTGACCCCTCTTTGTGCTTCGTAAAATAACATGTTAAATAATTTTTAAACTTGGTAACACAATTATAATAAATTAACGCTACAATTATCCTACCTCTGATACTATGCATTCATCTCATTGTCTTGAAGTTAAGTTTTCTAAAAGTTTCACTTCTACCGCGTGTGAACTGCGCATATGATTTTTTTTTAATAAAATTAACAGATAAAAACAGTATTTATAAAATGATTTGAGATTTTCACGGCCAAAAGTATTATCGTGATTAATTTTTGGTTTATTATGCCGTGCTGCGCTTCCTCCTTCTTTAGACAAAGTTTGGATAATGAAGCCGCGGCATTCCGAATTTCTACCGATTATAACACATTTCTCTTAAAAACTTCATATTACTTTATTTTTACTAAGTTTATAAATTTCGAAAAAAATATGTGTTATTTTTTAAGATAATGTCTACACGTCCGCCACGTCAAAACGGTAATTATATGAAATTTCCTCGATAGAAAAAAATCGCAAAGTTTACCTTGAAAATTATTATAAACAAGTTATTTTACAAGTTATTTGTATGAAAAAATTACAGTGTTTCTTTAAATGCTGTTTAAGAAAATTCTCACGAGATGTTTGCTCTATTTTAAACGAATCGTGTTATATTAAATATTTTCACAATTTTCGCTTAAACATAATTGTTTTTAGGGTGCTCCCTCTAAAATTCGTATTTACACATCTCCACTTCTTCTTTTTCAGGTCTTACTACCGGGCGTTAAGGAGGAAGCGCAACACGGCGTAACACCTCAAAAATTAATCACGATAGTTTCATTCTTTAAAAATTCTCAACTGAATGTTATCTATTGTATTACAATTTTCATTTGTTAGATTGAAATGCCAGAGAATGCCTCTTTTTTCGTATTTTATGTGATTTAAAAATATATATTTAAAAATACATACCTTATTCATTTTCTCCAACTAATATTTAGTCACTACTTACACATTCCATTTTTTTATATTAATCTTTTTTATGAACTTTCATCAATGGAAAACTGTAAAACATTAAGTATTAAAACAATAATAACAGTTATCTTTACATAGTTTTAAATGAAGTCGCTCCCGCTGTCTGTGCGCCGCTGTCTGTGCGCTTAGACCTTATAAAGTACGCAACGAATTTTCTTGCGGTTTTCACCAATAGATAGAGTGATTCAAGAGGAAGGTTTTTAGTAATATAATTTGTCAAGGTTTGTGTAAATTGGTTGAAATATATAAATAAAGAGAGCGGGTAGCGGGTAACGGGCAGCGGGCTGGCAAGCGGGCGGTGTGGATTTGATTTAACAGATGGTGTTGGTTACAAAGGTTGGGTAATGGCGTGGCGTTGTGTTTCGCTGACTGTGTGGCCGGGTCTGTGTAAACGTGTGTCCGGGTCTGCTAGTAACGAATATAACAAACTTCGCGGAAAAGGCGACACGGCACACTAACTACGCACTAGTTATGAAAGAATTCATCTAGGTAGGTACTCTTCAACCTTACTGAAAGGGACGACCTATTGAGCCTAGAAATTTTCTAAGTCCTCGCTGGAAGGGACAATAGCTAGGTACATCTCGCTACCAGTACCTATCAGGTATCAGATTTTTTTCCTCAGGCCTCCTGTGAGGAGATAATGTAAAAAAAGCCACGCCACCCTCACATCTGCTAGGCATCCTTCACTCGGTTGTGCTCCAGTCAGTGGCGGATTGCGAAGATAAATGGAAAATAACCAGACACAATCGAAAATACGTAATTTTTAAATCAAATTCCAGACGTATCGTCTCTCTTCCACAAAAAAATAATATAAATTGATATTGAAAGATTGTTTTTTTACATAGTGAAGTCATGTTTTAAATAAAAAATAAAAACAAATATTGTATTACATACAGTAAATTAAATGCAGTAAATAAAACAATAAATTATCTAAGAAAGCTACTTTTCAGAATTTTAATTTCAGTTTAAATAAAATCATTCTCAATTTGGGGGGCAGGAAAGGGTACCGCCGCCCCGGGAACTTTTATTGGATAACCACCATAGGTCACCCCAAGTGGTTCGCTACGTTTGGTGATTTAGCAGAGGTGCCTGGGTTCATGGGGTGAGGTTTGTCTTGGTCTTGGAGGCGGATGACCAGGACATACTGAACCCCAGATTCCTACCCACCCCTCAAACCCTTTTCCTTCCCAGAACTCTCCTCTTCTTCCTTTCCTTAAAAAAAACCCTCCACACAACATCCCCAAAGATGACATAGGCCCCGAGGGAAATTATTTTCCTTAGGGCCTCCTGTGTGGAGCTCATGTAAAAAAAATAATTTTAAAATTAATTAATTATTGTCAGATTTTTTTAATCACTTATTTTTCTTAGATATTATTGAAAAATTGTAAATAGTTACTGATGATTAAAAAATAATTACAAAATCATTTTAATAATTTTATCATCACGCGTTTGATAACTTAAATGTAGATATATATTATAGCAGATTTTTAATGAAATAAAATCGATATTGAGTAATTAGTTAGAAATGCTGATACGGAGAATAATTAATCTCATCGGAACCGCCCTGTACGGTTGCAAAGGTACGATCACAAAAATATCTTTCGACGAAATTTGAATCCTCCGCCACTGATTAATAAGGCATTAATGCTGTTTCACTAATTTAGATTAATTACCACGAATCGGTTTACATTATAAATACAAAAAAATGTGGTTTGGATAAATTAAAGCTTTTCCTACCTTATCCAGTGAGTAGAATTAAAAAAAAAGTTATCTACTTTATAAAATATACAGCTTTAATTACTTTTTTTTCAATTATTGAACGCACATCAGAATAATTTTAACAGAAAGAAAAAAAGTGAATTAACGAAAACTGTCATTGATAATTTTAGCCATAAAATTATAATTTTAAAAGGTTAAACCTTTTAAATTTTTTTTTGTATTCGTTAATTAACTTTTTTTCTTTCTGTTAAAATTATTCTTAAAATAAATAAAAACCACTATCTTGCTTGAAATCATGATCTCTAGATTCCGTTTGCCAAGCGATTTTTATGCCCATTACCAGACCTGCTTCAAGACTACGCGATATAAGGCATAAGGCACACAAAGAATACTCACTTTTTGGCTTATTATATGGCTTCCTCTTAAGGCGGTACACACGCCTAATAATTTTTCTTTGCTCAAAATTCACTTTTTAATAATTTCCGGCGAATTCGTAACTAAAATAACTTTTTTATTTCCATGCCGCACAAGGAATGTGAGTTATTTATATTTTAAATTAATAAAAACAGTACCGTATTGTATTAATATATTTCACGTACGACGATTTTAAAACTTTATAACCCGTTTTTCAACTATAAAGTTAGCGGTAAGCACCAGATTTTATTTTTCTAAACGATGAATTAATAACTTCGGGAGGACAATATGGAGACACATTTAAAATATTTGTAACACGTTCTTCAGAATTAATTAAAATGAACGCGGCAGGAAGGTCGAATCTCGAGGCCTGCTGGGGTGAATTCGACCGTACGTTCGTACAATACGCCGTGCCGCGGCGTATATTTGTTTACACGTTTTCTTCACTTCTGTCGTTAAGATTCCCACATTATTTTTCTTCTTCTTCTTTTATTTTTTATTTTTATTTATTTTTTATTTTTTTTTATTTTTTATTTTTATTTTTTTTTATTGAAAATTTTTGATACAATACATATAAAAGATACATAATAAAGTAAAGTATATAAAATTTTAAAAAAAGCTTAATACAATAAATTAATGTATGTTCAAATCCCACAAAGGCAATGCCTGTGCGTGGGTATGATATTGATTTTTGTTTTTATTTCTATGGTTAAAGTGAAGATTTTAAGTATACACATAAATTAATAAATTAAATTACATATAAATTAAGTATCATAAATAGTAACTGAATAATTGCGATTAAAAACTACAACATAATAACAGTCTGCACTGTTATTATCGCATTTGTGAAAGTTTTACAAGTGCAATTAAACGACAAAAAAGCAAACATTATAATATATGTATTTTAAAAGCTGTCTCATGGTAGATATAATTAATGGTTTTTTAAAACTTATAAGAAAAAAATATCTATTTCAGTATTTTTTAGCCAAGTTTTGGTATATTTTTTATAAGACTGAAGATTTTGACATGTGTTCTCTTTAAAGGTTGTACATAGTAAATTATACATTTTTGGAGCTATAAAACTAATATGCCTTTGGGACAACCTAGTTTTGCAGTGGTGTACAGCATATTCACAGGCGCCACGTTTTTGGCTGGTACGATTTGAATTTTTTTGAAAGTTGTTTGGACGCATATAAATAAATTTAAGACATTGAAAACTATAGGTCTGTCTAAGGTCCAAGATATCGGTTTCCTTAAACCAGGGGTGTCAAAGATACGGCCCGCGGGCCGCATGCGGCCCTCGGACCCTATCAATACGGCCCGCGAGCCGTATGCGGCACTCAGGTCGGACGCGGTGCGCCGTGCACCGAGCGTGAGCGTAACCTTTTCTCTTACGCCGGCTGGTGGCGCTGGTCTGGTGCAGACTCGTACTCACGACGCCCCCTCCCAGTGGCGGACTAAGGGGGGGGGGGGGGGGGGGGCGGTCCGCCCCGGGCCCCCGGTCCTGGGGGGCCCCCAAACGCCTCCATGTTTCCTTGATCAAATCCTAAACAAGGCTTTACGGCACCAGGAGACTGTAAATATTTTTTTTATTTAATTTTTTGGAAGAAGCACTCGTTGAGAATGCTCTCACCAATTTTTTAAATAGAAATTCGTAAAATTGACGGAAATAGAATATTTTATGTGAAAGCGTTTGAAACAGTTTGCATGTTAAATTATCCTTTGAATGCGTTTTTCTCGAAACTTTTTAACACGTTTTTCAACCTGGTTGGCAACATATTAAACAAACTATACATCCAATTTGCATGCACCAATTCATAAATGATATCTAAAAAAAAGAATAAATGGTGGACCAGCGAATTTTATTTTCGATTTTTTATGGTAAATTTTCATCGTTCATAAAAATAAAAAATAAAATAGAAGGGGGCCCTTTATAAAACCAAATAATCCCTACATGATGTCATAGTCAGGACCGGATTAAATATGTCGGGCCCCCTAGGCAATGAACGTCTCGGGGCCCCTTTACCATAGGGGCCCCCTAGCTGATAAGTGGCCCTTAGGCAGTGGCCTAAACTGTCTTGTGGACAATATGGCTTAAACATGTCGGGGCCCCTAGGCAATGCACGACTCGGGGCCCCTTTACCCTAGGAGCCCCCTACCAAATGCAGGGCCCCTAGGCAATGCACGCACGAGGCCCTTTTACCCTCGGGGCTCCTAACCAATGTGGGGCTCCTGGGCAGTTTCCTACACTTCTTATGGATAATACGGCCCTGGCTATAGTGACTGGATTTTCGAAGGCAGTGGCCTACACTGCCTTATCGACAATACGGCCCTGCCAGAGCTGGCTTTAACATGTTGGGGCCCCTAGGCAATGCTCGTCTCGGGGCCCCTTTACTCGGACCCATTTTTACCCTCAGGGCCCCTACCCAATGCAGGGCCCCCTAGGCAGTTGCCTACACTTCTTATGGATAATACGGCCCTGGTTATAGTGACTAGATTTTCGAAGGCAGTAAGGCCTACACTGCCGTATGGACAATAGGGCCCTGCCATGGCCGGCTTAAACATGTCGGGCCCCTAGGCAATGCACGTCTGGGGCCCCCTTACCCTAGGGACCCCTACCTGATGCGGGGCCCCTAGGCAGTGGCCCACACTGCCTGATGTAAACTAGGGCCCTGCCAGGACCGGTATAAACATGCCGGGGCCTCTAGGCAATGCACGTATCGGTGCCCCTTTGCCATAGGGGCCCCTAGCTGATACGTGGCTAACTTATGGATAATATGGCCCTGCCAGGGCTGGCTTAAACATGTCAGGGCCCCTAGGCAATGCACGTCTCAGTGCCCCTTTACCCTCGGGGCCCCTACCCAATGCGGGTCCCCTAGGCAGTTGCCTACAATTGTCTTATGGATAATACGGCACTGACTATAGTGACTGGATTTTCGAACAATTTAAGACTTGCTGCATTTTTTTACTATCTTAGACCCTTTGCAAAAGGTTATTTTATCTTTACGGATAATGTAGATAGTAATAAAATAGGCTAGCAATTAAAAAGATTTAGTGGCGGACTAACGGGGGGCTGAAGCGGTGGCCTCTGGTCCTGGCGGACCAACGTATTTTATGAAATTTTTCAGCGTTCATAAAAAAATATACGGGGTCCCTTTATAAAAAAATCCCTGTGTGGTGCCATAATAACAAGGTTTTCTAACAGTTTAGAGTTGGTGAATGCAAATCGGATGTATAGTTTTTTTAATATGTTGTCAACCAGGTTGAAAAACACAGTGTCGTGAAAAACGACTTTAAGTTTTGCTGAAGGATAATTCAACATACAAACTGATTAAAACGGTGTCAAATAAAAAATGATGTATCTACATCAATTTTACGAATTTCCATAAAACGTTAGGTGATAGCATTATTAACAAATGCATATTTTAGAAATTAAAATTTAAAAAAATAACATTTTTTAAAGTGCTCTGGTGCCTTGTTTAAGATTTGATCAAGGGAACACGGAGACGCTTGAAGGCCCTTTAGAACCAGAGACCCGTGTGAACTGAATAAAAATCTTGTAAAATTACATCTTTTTCAACTAGGGGGGGCCTCATTCAGCTTTGCCGCCCCGGGCCTCTGACGAGCTTAGTCCGCCACTGCCCCCTCCCCCCCGACCCCGCACCACAAGGGTCGCAGTTGCCGGTCGCCGGCGCAGTCAGATTTAAGCCCAGGGGGGTATAACTCCGGTCAAATCCTTCAACCGACAAGATGGCGTCACTCTGTGACGTCATCCCGCCTTATTTTGACTTTGACAGCTGGCGGTAAAAACTAACAAAATGGACGTTCTCGACATTGTATGTACGCACGCGACGCTAATCGCTTAAACAAGTAAATATCACCGCAGTATGTAATTAGCGGACTTGAAGACATTGAATACCCAATTTAGGGAACTCGTGCGTATATTTGTGGCTAATGCTATAAAGGTAAGCTTCTTTCTTATGGTTATTTTCTAGCGAATCATTTCAGTGTCAAAGTTTTCATTTGCAGTCCTGGTTTTCACGCATTTATATTATACACTACCAGCTACGATTAGACAAATTGAATCAGTGACCAAATTCAAACAAGATATGTAAATGGAATGGATTATAAGTATTGGACGTCACACTACTGCAAACATCTGTAAAACACATTACATATAGACAGAAATATCAATTTACACACATCCCTAGTCCTTACCCATATAAAACAAATTAAAATAATAGAATCCTGTATAATCTAACTCCATAAATAGAGTTGGCAGGATTTACTACTTTACTTCATCTCTTCATACGTAAAAGATAACTCTTTATGGAATTTACCCACACTTTTAATCATCTTTCTGTTTTAATTGTATTCAAATTAAAATGTATTTAACCTTATATTCTTTTAACTTTGATATTCAATTATGTACCTCTACCCCTGTCTCGACACAGGTATATCCTCGTGAGACAGTCATAAAAAAACCTAATGTAAACATCTTTATATAGATAAATAAATAATGTTATGTTTTGACAGTTTTGTCTGTATTGATTTATCTCCTTATTTATTTTTGTTAATATTTTCAGCTCGAAACAACAAATTGTGACGGTACTTTCTTCCCCCTACAGCTGACATGCTGGTGGAGACTACTAGTGCTGGAATTCACTCATTACCACATACTCACGTCCCACGAGCGATGGCCCCCGCCAACAGGACTCTTGGTTTGTATGCTTTATTATTATAAATTATTACCTAGGCAAAGGTATTTATATTGCGAAGATTAGATTGATGGTGAACTTTATCCACCGGGTGCAGTGTGACGATAATACTAATGTTTTAACGTGTTTGTTGTAGGTATGTAGGTGTCATGTCAGGAGATGGGGGGCTGACGTGTCCCATCACTTTGTGCCGCAGCTGTCCTTGAGAAAAGAAAGAAGAGTGCTCCATGGACTGGATCAGGACGCAACAGGAACTATATTTTCTTAAAATGCCTTTTGTATTCTGTGCTATTTTTATCAGTAGAGAGAAGACGAAAACAGTGTGCAATATAGTTGTGAATGATGAATACTTGGAGCAGGTGATCAAGTGGATGAGTTTGTGTATTTGGAAAGTATGTTTACGAGAGATGGGAATGTTGATAAAGATATTGAAAGAAGGGTAAATGCAGGATGTACGGCAGTGAGGAACTGGCAGAGGAAAAATGAAAGTAGACTGAATGCTGTAGAAATGAGATTCCTGAGACGTATGTGGTGTATATGGTACAACCATATATGGTCATTCATACTTTCTGCCTGTACAGAGTATAAAAAGAGCAATATATTTATATTTTTACGCAGCAAAACGTTTATTGGTCAAATTTTATGTATAGTTTCATATCAGTGATCGATGAACCGGTGGATGCAATTTTTAACCATAAGTTATTATAATGGTTTGTCTTTGTAGTTGGAAGTAACATTGTAGAAATATATTATAAGTTTGTGCAGAGTGCCTTTGAGGTGATTTTTTTACAAAAACAGCGCTAAACAAACACTGCATCCAAATATTATTATTATTTATGATTGTGTGAGAAATGTGGAAATCCGCAAAGAATGCGAGGCTGATCGTAATGAGTATTGTTAGTATAAGATTAAGAAAGAGACTCTCAGTTGGTTTGGGCATGTAGAACGAATGAAGGAAGCATGTAAGTAGTGTAGGGAAGGACACATAACAGCCATATATTACATTTTAACCGCGGGCAACCCAGGCAACGCGCATGCGCCTGCGAATACCATTTTGAATTCCGTTTGACAAAGGAAGCGGAATTCATTCGTTTCTCGACGCCTGACGCGCTGGTTGTGTGTTGTTCCTTACAAGTCTTCCAATGTAATACTTATCATCATCGTGTTTGCTAAACTTAAAATAAATCGTAAAACTCAGTATAAGAATGATCATCTTTTTATTCATCAGCACGATATATCTTTGGTAAATATATGGAGTCAGATAAAAGCAGTGAAAGTGAGTATCACCACGCGGCCGCTGAATAAATGCCGCCATTATACAATCTACCCACACACTACACACCTAATACCAAACTGGTGAACCCGACCAACACGAGGAAGATGGAATACCAGATACGCCAGCCGTCGGGAGTCGAGAAACGAATCCTGAGCAATCCTACAACCCGGTGAGTCGATTTTATATTTAAATACTTAATGTCAAATAATTTAGCTTCAATCTAGTACTATGACCACCGGGGGAACCTCAGTAATTTACAAATGTATCATGCTACGTTTATGCTGTCACGACCAAGTAACAGCGATAAATGAGCATTTGGTTTAAAATGAGATTATAATTAACTTGACTTCATAAAATAATGAATAACTTGCATTGTTTTTCAGCTACCATATAATGTTCTCATATACCCACAAATTCAAGTAAATAATTTTAATTGTCAAACGTAAATTGAATTAATCGTGGATTGCGAAACCCAACATTTTTATTCCAACTTTGACATAAAACTGTATAACATCGTTGCTAATTATCTTGTCTGATACCATCTTACTGTCTAATGAAATGCCTTTCAAAGAATTTGTATTTATCCTTATTTGGTGCATTAAAAAGGACTAAATTCGCCGGCTTTCCGTTTCAGCTAGGTTAATGGCGGATTCATGACGGAACAACTCGGCGCAGTTAAGGCACTTAAGGCGGATTCACATTGTCAAGCCTGGGTGAAGCGAATTACACAACGGCCTCGCGGAGCAGTCTTGCCGTAGAGAGAACTGATATCACGAAAAAGATGACCCATCAGACACGTGAATGTTTTAAAAAAAGTTTTTCATTAATCTAATTTATTTTTTTTTCAGCATTTTTAGAAAATTGTTAAATTAATTGATGCGTACACAATATGTTACAACTTAAATATGTTGCCTTTGAAAAATCTGCAGAGCTCATGTAATCCAATTGCATCTCAAAAACGTAACTACCTACAAATAAATTTGTCATCATTTAGAGTATTTCAATAATATTATTAAAGTTTAGCACTTTTCTTTTTGATGATAATACTAAATTACATGAGTTTTGGAGATTTTTATATATATTTTTGCTCGAGTAATAAACTTTATAAATAATATTAAAACTTTAATCCTACGGATGATTTAGTCATCGTAGTCTTTACCAAATACTTTCTTGCATCATCTAAAGTAAAATATTAAAAATTTCAGTTATTTAAAAAATTTAACCTAATTTTTAACAAATTTCAAAAAATTTTAACTTTAAATAAAAGCATAATCAATTTGCAACAAACATTTTTAGAAATCACTTTTAAACTTATATGGGTAATAAATTACAAAAAAATTATTTCATACATTCACACTTCCTTTGAAATTTTGCCATACGTATTTGCCATTTCTGCTGCGAATTGTTCTTACCAAATTGGGAAATGATTACTATCGAAGAGGAAAATAAAGAAGAAAATACCAACGAATCAAACTCAAGTAATCTCATCGTAACCAACGAAGGAAACGCCAGCGGATCAAGAGCTACTGATCCTCCCACAATTCCAAGCGGAAAAATCAACAAAATCATCATGGAAGAAAACAGCAGACCAGCATCGGACGTACACCCAGTGTCAGTACGCTTACCAAGCTGTTGGAAGTCAAATATTGCTCTCTGGTTGGCCCAGGCCGAAGCACAGTTCGTGAATTCTCGGATAAAAGACGACTTTACCAAATACAATATCGTAATCGCCGCTCTTGATCCTGACACCCTGCAGATAATAAGCGACATAATAATTAATCCACCAGCCCAAGAAAAGTATATACGCGTCAAGACAGCCCTCATCGAACGTCTTCAGGACTCGGAGGAGAAGCGACTAACTCGACTTCTCACCGGCATCCAGTTGGAGGACCGAAAACCAACTGGCCTACTAAGGCACATGCAGGAGTTAGCTGGACCCGCTTTGGCAAAGAGCGCCATCGTCAGAACACTATGGTTGCAGAGACTCCCACAGCATGTCCAGGCGATACTGTCCGCACTATCAGACAACGATCTCGAACAACTTGCTTCAGCGGCGGACAAAATTATAGATGTGTACCAGGCAACCGAATGTACCGCGGTTGACCGCAACAAGCGACCAAGCACATCGCGAGTCGAAGAACCCGAGAATTCGATACTTCTAGAACTTCAAAAACAAGTACTCTCACTTACTAGAGAAATCAAACAATTGAAGTTGGACCAAAACAACGTCAATCGACAATCCAACTACGATGGACGAAATAGACAAAAATTTCGCCGAAATTCGCACGATCAATCCCCATCAAGACAAAACCCCGCTAGAAGACCAAGGTCAGAGTCTCGCGGGAGATCTCCGAACAGGAACCCTGAGGGATATTGTAAATGGCACAGCATTTATGGTGAAAAGGCATACAAGTGCTACCAACCATGTTCTTTTCCAAAGAAAACACCAGGGAAACGAAAAAAGACCACAGTAGAGACATGTGAGCTTCCTGCTAATGGTTGTCGTCTCTTCCTATTTGATCGTGAGACACGTCAGAAGTTCCTCGTAGACACGGGTGCTGACGTCTCCATAATCCCCAGAGATTTTAACCACAATAAAAAATGCATCACCTCGGATAGCTGCACACCAGCATTGTACAGCGCCAGTGGTAATTGCATTAAAACCTACGGCACAAGAATACTAGAACTCAACTTGGGTCTACGTAGGACAATGAAGTGGAAATTTATAGTGGCAGATGTATCAAGAGCTATTCTGGGAGCCGATTTTCTGCACAACTTCAACCTTACCGTCAATCTAAAAAAGGCAGCGATCGTGGACTCGTCTACAGGATTGCTGATTCACGGCCCAAAATACAAGGGAACCTCTTCAGGCATTTCAACAATTTCTAATACCCTGAAGTATAGAGATATCCTCTGTAAGTACCCAAGCTTGACACGGCCTACCATGGAGACAACAGGAATAAAGCATACAGTGACACATTGTATTGAAACAAAAGGCCCCCCTGTAACCGAACGTGCGCGCAGGTTAGCACCAGCACTTCTCGAAGCAGCCAAACGCGAATTCAAATTTATGATGGAACAGGGAATATGCCGACCTTCCAAGAGCAACTGGGCCAGTCCGTTGCATATGGTAAAAAAACCCAACGGTGAATGGCGTCCATGTGGAGACTATAGGCGATTGAACGCGAAGACCGTTCCGGACAAATATCCGATCCCTCAGCTCCACGACTTCACCCACAAGCTATCAACAGCAAAAATATTCTCGACCATAGATTTGGCGCGGGCGTACCACCAGATACCCGTAGAACCTGAGGACATACCTAAAACGGCTATCATCACACCGTTCGGATTGTACGAGTTTACCACCATGCAATTCGGGTTATCCAACGCGGCACAAAGTTTCCAACGCTTTATGCACGCCATCACCAGGGATCTGGATTTTTGCTTCGTATATCTTGATGACATACTAATTGCATCCTCAAGTGAAGAAGAACACCAAAGACACTTGGACATCTTACTCAAACGCCTAGCCGACCATGGTCTTATCATTAACATCCAAAAATGTCAATTTGGTGCCTCAACTGTAAATTTTTTGGGACATACAATTACACCAACAGGGATGACCCCTATTAAAGAAAAAGTCAAAGCGATAACTGAATTTCCACTACCTAAAACTGCGAAGGGTTTACGTCGCTTTTTAGGTATGTTAAATTACTACCGAAAGTTCCTACCTAAAGCTATAAACCTTCAGGCGAAACTATTCGAATGCATAACTGGCTATAAGAAAAATGACAAAAGAATACTTACCTGGAACCAAGAATTAACAGCAGCGTTCGAAGATTGTAAAAAACACCTGGCGAATGCAGCGCTGCTGGCTCATCCGAATCCCAACGCGAAGATTGCCATCATGGTAGACGCAAGTGACACAGCTATTGGAGCATCTTTACAACAATCCAACGGCGACACATGGGAACCACTTGGATTCTTTTCTAAAAAATTCACTCCAGCTCAGCGGAACTACAGCACATTCGACCGTGAACTAACAGGTGTATACGAAGCCATAAAATACTTCCGTAATAATGTTGAAGGACGAAATTTTATAATATTTACTGACCACAAGCCGATCACCTTTGCCTTTTGCAAGAAACGTGCCTCTAGCTCTCCACGCCAGGAAAGACAGCTGGATTTCATCGCACAGTTCTCAACGGATATCAGGCATATTTCTGGACTTCAGAATATAGTAGCGGACGCCCTATCTCGAATCGAAGAGATAAACTGCCCTACTACGATTGACTATGGGAAGATGGCAGAAGCGCAGTGTCAAAACGACGAATTTATTAAGGCAAAAGCTGACACCGGCCTCTCCCTACGTCAAATGGTGATTCCCGGCACAGACAGATCACTTTGGTGTGACATCTCAACTGGTCATGTCAGACCTTTTGTTCCAACTACTATGCGAACCGAGGTAATTGAAAGCGTCCACAATGTCAGTCATCCAGGCATACTTGGGACAACAAATACAGTAAAATTGAGATTTGTGTGGCCCAACATGGCGAAAGACATAAAAACTTTCGTTAAAAACTGTATCCCTTGTCAAAAAGCGAAAGTCTCAAAACATACAGTAGCTCCACCCTCAGCTTATGTCTTACCAGAAGACCGCTTTCGCAACATACATATCGATTTAGTTGGACCTCTTCCAGCATGTAATGGATACCAATACCTGTTGACAATGATTGATAGATTCACCCGATGGCCAGAAGCAGTACCATTGAAAGACATGTCTGCAGAAACCGTCGCAAATGCACTGATGAACCACTGGATAGCTCGTCACGGGACCCCGGAGACGATAACTACAGACCAGGGTCGTCAATTCGAAAGCTTTCTCTTTAAGAAACTGGCGGAGAAATTGGGAATTAAACATAAAAGGACTACGGCATACCACCCACAAGCCAACGGCTTAATAGAGAGATGGCACCGTACTCTGAAAGCCGCCCTTAGTGCAAGCGGTGACCCGAACTGGTTGGAGACTCTTCCGCTCATATTACTCGGATTGAGATCTACTGTTCGCGAAGACCTAAAATGTTCCCCAGCTGAACTCACATATGGTAGAACATTAAGATTACCATGTGATTTCTTCACTGAAACACCTAAAGAAGAACCCGACACTTACGTAGGTCGACTTCAGAAAAAATTTGAAAACATCAAACCAACACCTACCACCGCCCATGGATCAAGGAAATGCTTTGTACATAAAGACTTATCTCTAACTACCCATGTCTTTCTTAGAACAGACAGTGGAAGGAGACCCCTTCAAAATTCCTACGAAGGACCTTATAAAGTGGAGGAACGCGATGAGAAAACGTTTGTCATCAACATAAAAGGCAAGAATAAACGTGTTTCCATTGATAGGTTAAAACCAGCCTTCCTACCTGTAGAGGAAAATGTACCAGTAGAAGAAAATATTCCTGTTTCGACAACTGTCCAGGAACCACTCCCAGAAATAAAAAGAACAAGATCTGGTCGTAGAGTCCATTTTGGCAATCGATACCGGGCGGAAAGCAAATAATTGGCAAAATTAAATATAATTAATTCTTTTCCTTCCTACAGATCCCATTTCAAATTAAAAATGACTACCAAAAATAATATTTAAAAACATATATAAAGCTTATATTATCTTAAACCATATATTTGTAAAATTACTGATACTAAAGACTTCAATTTTGAAAGAAATTTTGAACTCTAGTACTACTATTTGTTTTATACAATACATATCGGTCATCAAAGTGATGAACCATGTAATCAATGAAAATTTTTCATTTTTAAAAATCATGTAAACCATGTAACTAGTTTTAAGAAAAATTTAACACTGTATATTGTGTGAAAAACAATATACTTAGACAATAGTCATTTTTTTAAATTTAATATTACCAGAGTGTAATATGTCTTGTATTGACCATTTACTCAATATAACACATATTAACGTAAAAATAACCTTGTTTTAAAAAAAAAATAAAACATTCCGCAGCTAGCGATGAATATTTAAATAGTAAATTTAGCCACTCCGCTTTATGCGTTGAAGTTTTTATAAATTTTATACAATTTTTCTTTAGAAAACTTGTATAGAATTTTGCATTGAAATTTTTACATGTACCTATTTTTAAGCAAACATAAAACATTATATACCAATCAATGAAACCTTTTTATCTAGCTATAATCACTATTCATAATACTTATACAACTTATGCTAATAGTTACTTCTTAAAGGTTGTACAATTATTGTGCAACACAATCTTAATGTATCCTATATTGAACATGATTTCACCATAACAAAAAATAATCAGAGACTAAAATTTTTAATATAAATTGAACTCAGTTTTATTTGACTATCGTCATTCTTGATTTATTCAATAATTAGGTCTTGAGGAATGATTATTCTTAAAAACTTCATGTCTATGAAACATGATTTCACCATGTATGTTATACTAAGCTAATGTTACCGTGTAGTATGTAACGCTCTATATAATTCTTTTTTTCCATACACTTACAAAAGTGTGACGTGTGTTTCTCATATTTTGGTAGGTGTGTGATGTGTCATTCCACACACCTACGAAAACATGACGTACTTTTACCATACTTAATCAGTATGATAATATAAAATATGTGTAGAAGGTACGATGAACTGCCTTCTCCTTTCTTTTGTTGTATTACCATGTTTTGATAGTTGTGTGATGACTGATGACTTTTCCCACACCCGTCAAAACGTGAAGAAAATTTTTACCATGTTTATAGATAAATGTTGTACTACTCTTTCAGTACTTATAAACGCACAACGTAGTAAACCCTAGTAACCTGTAGAATCATTAAAAAATTCTACTATTATCAGAAAAATGTAAAAACATAAAAATTTATTTTCAAATATTTATTTAAAATGTTAAAACACTAACAGTCTTTTCATCTATTTTCATAAAAATGTGAAAACTTGAAAAAGCTTTCCAAATATTAACATAAAATGATACCATGATATAACATGAAGTAACTTTCCAAGTATTTTCTTAAGATGTATATTTTATTCCATGCTAATAAATGCATGAAGTATATAATGTTAGATGCATATAAATTAATGATCTAAATAGGATATAAATTAGTCAATGTAATATTCCAACCAATTAATCTAAGGAACCAATTGCTTATACACATTCTTAAGGTAGTTCACTTAATTTTTATATGTTATATATAATGAACTTTAATAATTTTAAGTACTCAAGCATATGATGTGTTGCTGCTTATGTGATGAGCATCATGCCTCGTATCGATATGATGTGGTTACCCCTTTCCTTATCTCTACGAAGTATGATGCCCATTATTTACTATTCTTTACTTATAATTTGTGTGAAGTTTCCACATATTCATTAGTTCTGGTTACGCAATATAGAGTAGATTCTTGTCAATCATCTTAATAAATAGATTTGATGCAACTTAATTTAGTTAACGGATTACACATTTATTTGAAAAATGTAGTTTTTCCTTTCCGTATCTTTACGAGTCATAAGAATTTCAATTACTCCTAACAATAATCTTTATAGTAAGACTCTTTATTTTAAAATAACTTAGAGTGATTTAGTTTAGCGTTTTTGTAAAAGTCCACTTGATTATTTTTTATGAACAGAAATATGTTTCATATAATATTTTTCTCTCGCCCCTTACAAGCTGGTCGACCCTGCATCGCAACCAGTATTATTCTGTCAATTTAAAACAATCAAACGGACATTAGGCGTTTTATAGAAATTGAACTATGATCTTAACCATGCCTGCTATTTCTAAAAAACTGGGCGGGAGGTATGTAGGGAAGGACACATAACAGCCATATATTACATTTTAACCGCGGGCAACCCAGGCAACGCGCATGCGCCTGCGAATACCATTTTGAATTCCGTTTGACAAAGGAAGCGGAATTCATTCGTTTCTCGACGCCTGACGCGCTGGTTGTGTGTTGTTCCTTACAAGTCTTCCAATGTAATACTTATCATCATCGTGTTTGCTAAACTTAAAATAAATCGTAAAACTCAGTATAAGAATGATCATCTTTTTATTCATCAGCACGATATATCTTTGGTAAATATATGGAGTCAGATAAAAGCAGTGAAAGTGAGTATCACCACGCGGCCGCTGAATAAATGCCGCCATTATACAATCTACCCACACACTACACACCTAATACCAAAGTAGAATATATGCCGTAGAGGTGACTGGTACATGAAATCAGGGACGCCAGAGAAAGACCTGACACGATCAAGTGAATTAGATATTGCGTCGGGCCACGTCAACAATCAGAATAGTATGTATGAGTCGATTTGTGAATGTGGCAAAGAGGGTGTGCAAAGACTGAATTGTTTGGCGGTCCACCCTATCTGTCTACCCCTGCGGTGAAATGGTGGTTAGTAGGTTATTCTTGTATTTCCTGTTTTTACCTGTTTATAATAAAACGTTAAAACGTGTAATTGAGTTTTCATTTCTCTTTGTATTTTTTAAAATAATATTTTAGGCTACCTTATTGGGTAGGTACGGAAAGAGAATTATATTGTCTATGGTCGATCCTTTTTTATTGTTTCCTCTATCCTTGTCGATGGTATGTGAGACGTAATTTGGTCTTGTTAAAAAAAAAAGTGGTAAAATATTGGCGTGTTTATGGTCAAATAGCGTTGACACTTCGTCAGTACAAAAGGCATCAAGTTATCAATCTAATGATTGGTTTATTTATGTTTAAGCCTTAGCATCGAGTGGTCGCGTCGAGTGTTTATATTACTTACGTACTCATAGTTTGTTGTTCATTCAAGTTCTAATATTGGTACGTGGCATAATGTCGCAAAAACGTAAAGTTGATAGTGAGTGCAGAGTTTTTCAGACAAAATGGGAAATCGCATATTTTTTCATGGAATGGAAAGGTAAATCACTTTGTTTGATTTGCAATCAAACAATTGCTGTTTGTAAGGAGTTTAATTTAAAGAGACATTATGATTCGAATCATAAGGAAAATTTGAAGGTTTCACTGAAAAGATAAGAATGGATAAACTATTATCTTTAAAATCTAACCTTCACGGCCAACAGTCGATATTCACTAAAGCTAAAACTGAAAGCGAAGACGCCTTAAAATCCAGTTTCATTATTGCATTAGAAATCGCCAAGAGATCAAAACCTTTCACTGATGGTGATTTTATTAAAGAATGTATGTTAAAAGTGGCTGATGTTTCATTCCCATCACAAAAATCAACCATTCAAAATATTCCGCTGTCAAGAAACACTGTTGCTTCAAGAATAAGTGATTTATCTCAAAATTTGGATTCCCAGCTGAAGGAAAAAATTAAGGAATTTACACACTTTTCGCTGGCTATTGACGAGGGCACTGATATTATTGATACTGCTCAACTTGCTGTCTTTATACGAGGTATTAATAGTAACTTTGAAATATGTGAAGAACTATTGAAGTGCGTTCCATTGACAGGCACTACTACAGCAAATGATATTTATTCTGCTATTGAGCATTTAATAGTAGAATATGAACTCGGCTGGAATAAATTTTGCAGCATAACTACGGATGGCGCTCCTGCCATGGTTGGCAAACATTCGGGTGTTGTGGCTAAATTAAAACAGAAAATATCAGAAAATTTTGTGGGAATTCACTGCATCATTCACCAGGAATCACTCGCATCCAAATATTTAAAAATGGACCATGTCATGCAACCGGTAATTAAAATAGTAAATTTTATAAGGAGCAGAGGTCTAAATCACAGGCAGTTTAGGCAATTTTTACAAGATTTGGACGAAAAGTATTCCGATGTACCTTATTTCACGGAAGTTCGTTGGCTCAGTCGAGGGGCAGTTTTGAAAAGATTTTTTGAGTTACGTAACCCTATTCAAGCTTTCATGTTAGAAAAAGGCAAGCCAATTGATTATGACAACGACTGGTGGCTTGATTGTGTATTTTTGGTAGATATGACAAAACACATGAATGACCTCAATATAAAGTTACAGGGTAAAGACTTGATCGTCACTCAAATGTATTCGCATTTACAAGCCTTCGAAACAAAATTAAGACTGTGGGAAATTCACATAAAAAACCAAACACTCGATCATTTCCCTCACGTGAAATCATGTGGCACAGTGAACCAGACAAAATTGGATGAGTATTCTCAACTTTTGCTGAATCTGATCACAGAATTTAACAGTCGTTTTGAAGATTTTCGCAAAATGCATAAAATGGAATTCCCACTTTTCAACAATCCATTTACTTTTGATGCTGCACTGGCACCAATTCATTTGCAAATGGAATTGATAGATCTCCAATGCGACAGCATTGTAAAGGATAAATTTAAGGAAGTTAATGTTACTACATTTTATACACAATATTTCAAGAGTTTGAATAACTATCCAAGTATAAGAAATCATGCGGCACGTATCCTGTGTATGTTTGGTAGTACGTATTTATGCGAGCAGATGTTTTCCGTTATGAAAATAAATAAAAACAAACATCGCTCACGGCTTACGGATGAAAATCTCCAATCGATTCTAAAAGTAACTACGACGAATATGACACCCGACATCAATGAACTTGTCAAAAACAAGAGAAGTCAGATGTCCGGCTCAAGATAATTTACCTTGTTACCTTTCTTTTTAACTTACTGAATTTATAATAAATAGGTATCTAACTAAATAAAGATTTTAACAATTAAGTATGGGTTTTATTTTTTAAATATTGAGTCCGGCCCGCTCACACACGCCAAATGTTATAAACGGCCCTTAAGAATATCCAGTTTGACACCCCTGCCTTAAACAATTGTTTAGACGGATAAGATTTAGTTTTCTTGTACATGATCTTAATAATTGATTTTTGGGCAATTTCTAAAGGTTTTACAAGATTATTGTAAGTTCCACCCCAGCCAATTATTCCGTAGGAAAGAGATGAATGGACTAATGCGTCATAAACTAGTTTTATGGTTTTTATATTTACTATGTTACACATTCTTTTAAAAATATAATTTAAGTATCTGAGTTTGTTAACAGTATTTTCTATGTGGTTGGTCCACTTAAGTTGACAATCTATGGTTACACCTAAGTACTTAATCACTTTTCCTAATTTCATCTCTTCACAGGTAGAGCATGTGGTTGGGTTACAATTTATATTATGAAACTTTAAATTAAGGTTAGTTTTGGGAGCTGACTTCTGTGTGTTATAGAAAGGAATACAAAGAGTTTTTTCGTAATTCAAGGTAAGAAGGTTTCTATCAAGCCACTCTTTGACAATAGTAATACATTTGTTAGCTTTATTAGTTGTATCTTCCCATGACTTTCCTTGGACTGTTATTGCAGTATCGTCAGCAAATGAGAAAATTTTACCAGGTATAACAATGTTGCATATGTCATTTATATAGATTAAAAAGAGTAGCGGGCCTAATAAAGTCCCTTGTGGAACTCCATGTTTAACTGTGTCAAAATTACTCAAACATGTTCCAATTTTTGTACATTGTTACCGATTTAATATGTAATTTTATACACACATCTTTCCACGTTTTTTTTTCATTAGCTCCACATAGAGGATCCTTAGGAAAAAAAACCCTCAGGGCCTATGTCATCATTGGGGACGCTGTCTAGGGGGTCCTTACAGGGAAAGGAAAGAGAGGAAGTTCTGGGAAGGAAAAAGGTACGAGGGATGGTTAGGAATCTGGGAGTCAATGTGTCCAAGGGTGACAGAAGTATGAATCCAACCCTCCCATTGCGTTGCAAGGCAATGGATCGAGAGAGTCCGGGTGGAGAGGTCAAAAGGTCTCCTTCAACCAGTCTCTCCCGATCCGGCCCGCCACGCAGAAGGTGGGCAAATGCAGAGACGTAGCGAAATACATGGGGCGACCTGTAGCAGGGGCCTTGGTTATCCAATTCACGGGGCGGCGGAATCCATATCCGCCTCCATGAATACAAAGAACATCCAAGGCCATAGTCCTGGTAAATACGCGAAGCACTTTATAGAAAGAAAACACCTTCGAATGAGAATATGGGAAGATATTGGAAAAGAAAACTGACGTATAACGAAAACACGAATGGGAAGAGGAAAAAAAGAAGGGTCAAATGGAATTAGAACCAGATATGCCTCCTGAATTATTAATTAATATTATTAATTAGGGACCCATATTTTTATTAATTTGTTTATTTATTTATTTATTTATTGTTTCTTTACACTGTAGGTAAAAATGTTTACAATACAATTTGTTACCTCACTAGGACAAGCCTGTGTTGAGGTTAACAATAATTATACAAGTTAACAAAATAACACAAAATTATACAGACTTTGAAAGAACAATATTGTTGTATTTCTTACAGATTGAGATTATGGGTACCCACTAAACTGATGGCGCTAGGTAGTACATTAATGTAGACTTTTAGGGTGACCATAGTTTTGAGATCTGATTCAAAATAAAATAAAATAAAGTATTTTTTTGTTTTGTTTTTAAGGATTAAGTCGTAAATAATAAATATATGTATATAATTTAACATGCTATAGATTTGGCAGGAGGAAGATTGTAGAGTTATTTTTGATATCATGTTTGGGTGAAAACAAGTGGGCTTAATATACATTTTTTTTATTAAAACCGACAATTTTTTCTTAAATTTTGCATTCAGGATTTTTGTGCGCACTTTTTATGCACATTTGATATTTTGTGTAGGAAAAGCAACTTGGCCTTTCTCATATGACCCATATCCCTCAGGCCTCGGGCATATTTTTTCATAAGGTCGAAATATTTCCGCTTTGCAATAAAATCCAAATAAATGGAATATTTCTGATAGTATCTGAAAACTAAAAACTGTTTTTGAAAGGCGATGAAATACGCTTTTAAATTTTGAAATCCGAAATAAACCTTTGCTTTTCAAATATAAAAATTTTGAACGCACACATAATTTTTTTTTAAAATGACTCATCTTACGTTTTTTCTAACTAAAATTACTGATAACGAAAAAAATAAAAACACGTACATATTTATTACACAAATGTATTGTTAACATTTCCGTCACCTCACTTTTTTATCGTTTCGTGTAAAAATAATTAATAGATACAAAATTCCATAAGTTTCATCGATATGAGTTGTTCCCAAAGCTAACAAATAGCCGGGGGGAAAGGGGGGGGGGGGGGGGTTAAATTTGGATTTGTGACCAAAACACCCAAATAAACTGAAAATATATTTTTTTAACAAAAGGTAGAGAAAATCTCTTGTGCGGATAAATATGTTTTATTTTATTTATTTTTGTTTCAAATTACGAAATATTGGTCTTAAAAAATTAATTTCGTATGATTTTGGATTCAACTTAATTTTTTGGTAATTTTTTGAGAGTTAAATATAAATATTAAAAAAATATTTTTGCATTACCCGCTGAGTTAATATTGAAGAAAATATATATATATATATATATATACACCTATACATATTTTTTAATATTTAATATAGATATATAATTGTACAGTGGAGTTATATAAATTACATATGGTGTACATACATAGGATACGGTTACATACTAAAATATTTTGCACTTGGGAGAAATTCGAAAAATCTAAATAAAATAGAGATGAATATAGATTAATAATAAATAGAAAGAATGAGAAAAACAGGTAATTATTTAGTTAATTATTCCTGATGAAGTGTAGCTTCAGTTTGAGTTTCAGTTTATTGATGTCTTTGGTTTTTTTTATTTCAATGGGATGGAAAAATGTATCTGCAGGAGTTCCACAAGGTTCCATATTGGGGCCTACACTATATATAATTTATGTAACTATAATGAAAAAACTTTTCTCTTTTGTTAAACATTTTGTATTCGCAGATGATACGGCATTGGTCATATCACATAAAGATCTAAAAATTGCAATTGAACTCATGCAAATTGACTTTAATCAACTTTGTAAATGCTCACATGATGCAGGACTATTAATAAATGCTAAAAAAACCAAAGTAATGCATATAAGATCACCTAATGCCAAATTTCTATTTAATCCTAATATTATTTCTCACGATTTTAATTGCATCCATAAAAATATTCCAACTAATTGTAAATGTGAAAGCTTAGAATTAGTTACGGAATACGTGTATCTTGGTGTCACAGTAGATTGTTTTTTTAAATGGGACAAACATATTAAAAAAACCTGTAAAAGACTCAGATCAATTGCTGGCAGAATGTACACATTAAATTTTTTTCTTTCAATTGAAACACTTAAAATAATTTATATGTCACTGGCAGAATCTATTATAAGATATGGATGAACAATATGGGGAAATACTTCTACAACCAATCTGAAACAAGTACAAGTTGTACAATACGCAATTGTAAAATTATTAGTCGTCCCTAATATTTTCATACACCGTTGCTGTTTCAGAGTGCCAAAATTTTACCTGTTAAAGCAATACTATGGCACAAAATTATAATTCAACATATATTTACCCCGCAGCATAAAGAGAAATTAGATCATAAATACAGCACTAGATTCACGCGCAACGACGGGTTAATAGTTCCGAAATTTAACAATAAGTACGGACAGAGAACGTTTGAATACATCATACCGAAGATATTTAATTTATTACCTGACAATATAAAGAAATGTAATTCTATGAATAAGGTTAAATATATGGTGAAAAATTGGTTATCAGAAAAAAAATTTTATATTGATATGTAAAAAAAAAAAGTTGAATCTGTAGAATGTAAATTTTAAATGTAAAAAATCTATATGTAACTAAAATATAAGCACCTGCTGACAAGCCAATTCAATTGGCTTAGCAGGACTTGTTTGTTGATTTTAATATGTATATCTATTCTTTCAATAAAATAAAAAAAAATTATCTTTGTAAATTTGGGTAATTGCATTTTTCTTGAAGATATTCTCTACTCGAGGCACCGTGAAATCTGCGAAAAGCGTTTCTGTTGGATAAGTGGAGGGTTTCTTTAGGATTACTTTAATGATTAGTTTCTGGATTACTTTGATCGGGGATAAAATATTGTTGTATAACCCCCCCCCCATCCAATAATTCCATATTGAATTAATGACTGGATTAGTGCATAGTATACTCTTTTTAGACTGTTGAGATTATTGTATATTATTAAAAAAACATTTCTTTGGGTAATTTTAATTTATGTGCGACAAATTTGAGTTAAAAAAATAATACGAATTCTTGTACACAAAAAGACTTTTTTTCTCATTTTAATTTTATATTTCTGTAGTATATAGGGATTTAATTTTATATTTTTTTATATTTCTGTAGTATATGTAGTATATATTTTTTTAAATAATTACCATTAATTTCAAGTAATGGTCAGAGTTGCCTCTAAAATGATTAAAAAGATGAGTTTGAAAAATGGGATATATATATGTCAGATTATTTAGGAAACCGTGGTGAATCAAATGGTGTAAACAAAAAAAAATTTGGTCGAAAACCTCACATGGGATATTTTGTGAATGCAACGACGATATGTTCTCAAGAGTTTTGAGAATAAATATATTTACGTTATTAATATATCAAAAAAAAAATTCTTGCATCTATTTTATTATATACTTGATGTGGAAAATAACATATTTACTATATTAAGCCAAATAATGTACATGCGGATATACAATTGGATATATGCATAATGATAATTATACTAAAAAGGTTTTATTTCTGGGAGTGCAAAAGTCATACAGCTTCATATGTGCTAGAGCTACAAAACTACACTACTTGGATATTTCTGACTACAAATGTTTAAAAAACTGGCGTAAAAGTACTAATGATGTGTAAGCCCATAGAAGGGTTCTCGAGAAACACAGAAATGCATTGATTGAAATTGCACAAACGAATTGGTTATGGCGACCCAGCTTGAAATGCTGCAAATGGGTCCAATTTTTGTGGCGTAATTTTTAATTAAATGAGAACAAATAACATTGTAAAAACAGCTTTTTGTAATCAATATTATCAACATATTTCGAAAACAGAGTGTTCTTCGTCAGGATAAGATTAATATTAAAAGACAAACAAGTATAGCATATGAGAATTATAGACAAAATATTAAAGGGAGAGGTGATTAATTACTTAAAAATATCACAAAATGCAATTATATAAAATGAAATATAAAAATTATTTTTAAGTTAAATACCCTTATAGTATAGCAAAGTCATTGGAGAAGCTGTGTGGAGGTTATTTTTAATGAAAGGAAGGAGAGGAATTTCTGGGAAGGTAAAAGTATGAAATGATGGTGGAGAGAGTCCGGCTGTAGAGATCAAAAGATCTCCCTCTTCCAGTTTCTCCCAATCCGGTCCGCCACGCAGTAAGTGGACAAAATCATCCGCCACCAAAACCCATGCAGACCTCACCCGTGAACCCGGGAACCCATGCTCAGTCACCAAACATAGCGGACCTCTTGGGGTGACCAAATGGCGGGGGTGTTGGTTATCCAATAAATGGTACCCGGGGCGATGATACCTAAAACGCCTCCCAAATTGAAAATTTATTATAGTACTTGACATAAACGATTTTAATTTTGCACAATTTTAGTATGAAAGCTCGGTCAGTATTGGTATACCGCGATGAGTCACTAAACAGAAAAAAAAACGAATAAAAAATATCGATCACTCGGGCAAGGACAACACTAGTCTACCGATAAAATTCGTTACATCACTACTTCGCTTTATATGTATTTGTCAAAACCCTCGTTCCCCGGCCCCCCCAGGGGAACTGAGCGAAAGGGACACCTGCACATCGGGCCGAAAATACCTAAATAAAATCTTCGAAATCGATGTTTTGTATTCCCCATTTTTCTTCTCCAAAACTGGACCGATTTTAATTTTTTTTCACTAACTGTATTAAAAGAAAATATTCTATGTCGGTACGTTTTGCTTTTTTTCAAAATACATTGTTTAGTTTGTATACTGAACGTTTTTTGACGGCTTTTAAATTAGGCAATTTTATTCATTTTTGGAAGGTCCTAACTTCTATAAGAAGTAAATTATCAAAAAAAGCAAAACGTGCCGACACTCTAGTGGTCGATATCTATATTATGTAAAAAATTTTTGCTCTAGGGTCAAAATCCAGAGAGATAAACGGGGAATACGTTTGTATGTAAAAACGCCGCTTGTATTTCCACTTAAGTATCTAATTTCCTCTTAAGTATCTAATTTCCTCTTAAAATATATTGTTTCTAGAATCAGAAGAATTGTTGATTGTTCCATACGGTATGGAACATCTTGAAGAAAGGCGCGTCGATCCAAGAAACCAATCGCCACCAAATTGGTTCGATTGTTACTGACATAATACAGTCGTTCTAATGCGCCGTAATCATTTTACAATGTAATATATATATATAGACACAGTGAAAGCGTATACTTAACATTGCACCATTATCCATTATTCCACTTGCATTTACGAAAACGATCGAAGAACAATGAAAATATTGAACAATTATTGACAACAAAAACAAGTTCTGGTAATCAAGTTTTCAAGATTGCAACCATCTGAAAAGTTATATTTTTTCAAAGATTTTTTTTATGTTTGACATATTATTTACGTGATATCCTAGACATCCTAGAGAGTAGTTTAAGAGTTTACTCATAGATGGCACACAACTACCGAAAATTCAGTGATTGAGTTGCTACAGTATAATAAATACTGTAGCAATCTCAAGGTCAGGGTCAGATTTATTTATTTATTTATTAGAGATAATATATTACAAAATTATTACATAAAATTTATAATACATTACTCCCAATGAGTTTAATGAAACTCATTTCGGGAAGGACAACATTATACATCTAGAGGAAAATTATTTTTTCATAAGGACACGGAAATCAATGAAACAATACATAGATTTTTAAATGGACTAGACACACTTGATACAGGTAATTGAAGAATATACAAGAGTTACAAAGGAAGACAGCTAAATTCATCACTGGTTAATAAAGTTGCTGAGAAAATATCCTTTCAGAGCCTTTGCCAATATTTTTTTGTTTGATTCTGGTAGTTTTAGGACATTAGGTAATGCGTTGTATTGCGTATGTGCGATGTATTGTAAGGAGTTAATGCCAAATTTAGTTGTCTGAGTAGATGACGATATGTGTATTTGATTTTGTGATCGTGTTTTGTGCTGGTTTATATCGGAATTAAAGGCTGGTTTAGTGTTGGTGTGAGAGGAGTGTTGAATTATTTGTAGGATGGCAGTGGTGATGCTATATTTTGGCAGAATGGTAAAGGGAAGAATTTGTGTCAGTGAGTATATATCTTTGACATGCGTATCCCATGGTAGATGGTATATATTTCTTATGGCTCTATTTTGGATTACTTGTATTTCGGATATTTGTTTCTTAGTAATGGTGTCCCAGAAACTAACCAGATAACTTAGGTGAGAGTGGATAAGAGCATAATATGTGGCACGCAGTAGAGCTTTGGGGAGCACATCTTGAAGTCGATAAATATTATATGATTAATTCCTACTGCCAGCTAAATAAGCCATCACACATAGAATAAAGAATAACACAATCATGCTTTGTGGGCGTGTTACGTGATCCAATTATAGGCCTAATTTCAGCCTATAATTCCTCGTAAAAGTGTGTTTCACCATGATTATGAAATTCAAATGGAATGGCGACTTACAATTTAAGTTTTGTAAGAGGAATGAGCGAGCACTGGACGTTTTTGAAAGAAAAATTTTGAGGCGCATCTTCGGACCGGTTCTAGAAAATGGATTTTGGCGCAGACGCTATAACAATGAGCTCTATACCTTGTTTAAGGAGCTAAACGTCATAAAATTTATAGAATTGGGAAGACTTCGATGGCTGGGTCATGTGGAGAGAATGACCGAGCATCAAGCACCAAAGTCCCTGCTGAACTCAAGACCAATGGGGCGAAGGAGCCTGGGAAGGCCAAGACTAAGATGGAGCGACAACGTCCTCAAAGACATATCTATCTATCTTGGAGCTTCCAAACTGGAGAGAGCTGGCACAAAACCGAGATGAGTGGAGGAAGACTCTTGAGGAGGCCAAGACCCACCAGGGGTTGTAGAGCCAATAGTGATGATGATGATGATAAGAGGGACAGACCTCGTGCTAAATGGTCTAGAACCAAAAGGTATTAAATCAGTGACACATTTGTTTCCATTCAAATTTGTATCAAAGGCACTGTTGGTACCTACCTAGCAATTATCCTTGTACCTTTTTCCAAAATTGTAATTCCTACCTACAAATACATTTTTCCTACCTACCTTATTGTGCATGAACCAGCGGAATTTAGACAAGCGAAAGAAGAAAACAGGGTAAGTCCGCAATCTTTGATTATCCCCATTCGATCTGCTTTGCGGGTATCTCGTTGTCCCCAACAGGCACTTTTAGTGTTATATTTCTTATTCTACGCCAAGGGTGGGGAACCTGCGGCCCGCGGGCCGCGTGCGGCACGTGAAGCTTTTTGGTGCGGCCCGCGAGCACTTTTGGTGCCCCTGCTGAAAAAAAATTACAAAATTACACTGCAAAAAACTTATACTCAGAAAGCGAGAACGGTTTTCTTTCGCAGTGTTACAGCTACATTTTGAAGTTATTATTATTAAACCCAGAGAAAGTTATAACATAGCTGACGGAAAAGTGCTTACAAATGCACCTATGTTTCTAGAAATCGAAATAGGTATATATGTGATCTAACATTCTTTAAACGACTTCAAAAAGGAGGAGGTTCTCAATTCGACTGTATTTTTTTTTAAATTTTTTTTTTATGTTTGTTACTTCAGAACTTTCGTCTGGGTGAACCGATATTGACGATTCTTTTTTTATTTGAAAGCTGGTGCTTCCCGTGTGGTCCCGTTCCGACAATGCAATTAGGTTCAGTTCCGACAATGGAATCCACGAGAAAACCATATAAGTCTTAAATTTGCATTAAGTATGTGCGCGACAAATGGACGAATAACTCAATATCACGCCAACCGATTTTGATGATTCTTTTTTTATTGGAAAGAATGTACTTCAAGGGTAGTTTGATAAGAGTTTGGTTAGGTTCTGATTATCGGATCCATGACAAAATAACGGAACTCTTAGGGGAAAATTAACGAAACTCGGCCGAATCTCTTAATTTGACTCTCACGTCGTTATGGTCAAATTAAGTCTTTCTCATATGAGCAGCACGTTTAGTAGGTCTACCTATATTTAGACAAATTAGTAAGTGTACTTCAGATTCACTAAAAATCAAAAAATAAACAAAAATATTGACAAAACAAAAAACGACTTCAAAAAACGCAATAAAAAGTAAAAAAATAATTTCGTATTCTTCTACAACTTCATAATCAACTTATTTTTTCTACTCATCAATATGTAGGTACGGTTGTTATTTTTGAAGTCGGTGTCAGCAAAGGTACCCGGCCCGACGAGTTCACTTGACAGCTCCCCTCACGCCGCGGCCTGCTCTCGCCTCGTCAAGTCGCTTGTGCGACACAAGCACATCTCACCTATAACTATGTGTGTAGTTACAAACCTACCTTGACTGACACCGACTCCAAAAATATCAATCGTACCTACATATTGATGAGTAGAAAAAATAAGTTGATTATGAAGTTGTAGAAGAATACGAAATTATTTTTTTACTTTTTAGTGCGTTTTTTGAAGTCGTTTTTTGTTTTGTTAAAATTTTTGTTTATTTTTAGTTTTATTTTAATTTCTTGTTGTTATACGATAGGGAAATTAATATCGAAAACACATCTCAGTATTGATTACAATTTTCTATTGAGGAAAGAAAAAATCTAATGTTCTTTCTTTACTTGTTACACTTCTGCATAAAAATAGTTAAATTTTAAAAAAATATTCCGTATAAATTATTGTAAATACATAGTTTAATAAATATTAAAAAAATATTGCAGTCAATAAATTTACTTTAAAATGCTGGAAAACCATTCACGTGAGGAGTACAATATAATTTAAGCTAGTGGACTGGTGGAATCCTACGCAGAACCATTCCTAAGTTAAAACCACTCTTAATGTTAATAATGCAAATTCTTGTTACGTCTGCGCAATTTGAAAGAAACCATCCATGTGTATCTAGTGCAAATAAAGGAGGAAAACCATTTTCGTATTCTGTTTGTAGTATTTATTAAAGCCGGGGACTCTCTAAAGCAGGATCACTCTAAAGTTAAAATCAGTTTCACGTTCTGAATGATCTATCGAAATTCCAGTAGTGGATTAATCTGCTGGCGCATTTCAACCGTTCTAGTGTTACGAGTAGAGTTAAAATTTTTGTTGCTGCAAAATTCATAATTGGTACGAAAATCATACGCGTATTACGAGAGTAATACTAATTAAATCTGGGGACTAGCATACAGATTCACTTTTAATTTAAAACCAGTTTTTGTGTTTAGATTGTAACGATCAATTTCCAGTTGTGGATTCATCTGCTGACACATTTTGAAGGAAATCTTTATCTTATTCGAAGTGCAGTTATTCAATTTAAGTTGCAGACTATGTATGTGCTGCCAAAATCAAAGAAAAACCATTTTCATATGTAGTTTTAATTCACCGCTTACGGGTTTAATTTAAACCAGTTTGTGTTCAGAATATAATGATAAATTAAAAAATAAGTTGCATATGCATCAGAGGATTCTCATAATAATAATAATAATAAATTTGGACAACTTATATAGCGCTGTTTTTGCGAAAAATCGCCTCAAGAGCGCTGAGTAACGAGTAAAGTTTTACATTTGAGTTGCACACCAAATGCTGCAAAATTTTGAGAAATTGACTGTTCCGAGAATAAATATCCACCCCCCCCCCCCTCCCGGTGCGTCAAAATTTATGTGCGGCCCGCGGGTGATACCACAAACAACCAAACGGCCTCCGATGCCAAAAAGGTTCCCCACCCCTGTTCTACGCCATCAGAGTTCATGTAATTTACCACAAAATGTCCTGAGAGTTTTGTTCACCCCGGAGCTCTTATATCCACTGGAGCGATTATGGTAAAAAATGGACCATTTTTATTTTTCTGCGATTGACAGCGGTCCAAAATGGGACCACATTTTCCTACCGTTCGTAAAACATTTATTGTAATTATTTCAAACGTTTCCATGGCCAGCCATTTATTTTAAAGCGAAGCTATTGAAATGCTTTAACTGTTATGACTATAGATGTCGCAAATCCAATATTCGTAGACTATTTTAGAGCGATGTTAAAAATAAAATTTAAAAATATTTTTTTCACTTAGAATTTCTGATAAGCTGTTTACGGTTAAAATTAAGCCCCCTTTCCATAGATATTCACATTATATCATCAAGCATACCATAGACAACATACAGAAATCGAAAATATTCTACGTTGACTCGAATAAGTACTTCTCACGGAGTTTCAAAGTAACAAACAAGCAGGATTAAAATAAAGGTCAATTCCTTGGCTATACAGCACTGTAATGAGTTTTTATGTCTCCATTCGAAAAATTCGAAGTGATGATTTTTTTAATGTTGGCGAAAAATTAAAAAATTATCTTCTGGAAATCTCGACAATCGAAAGCCCGTAGTAAAAAAAAAAAAAAAAAAATCCGTTGTAAACACTTTTGCGAGTACACGTGTTCGGATAACAATGGCCATCCTCACATTTCAAATCTTAAATAGAACAGCTGACCGAGTGGGAAGAAATAATATGTATTTATAAAAGTGTGTTTACACGAACACTTAACTATACAAAAATATGAAATTTTTCTTTGTTATTTTGTCACTAATGAAAAAAAATGTCATAGTTTTTCGTCAAATTTTTCATAAATACAAAGTTTTGCGGTTTGAGCGTAGAACGAGGAGTATTTTGAAACCTCGATCGCAGTATATTGTGTGTAACAGCATCATCAATTTAGGGAAGTGACGACCGACCTTAAAAGGAGTAAATATTATGATAAAAAGGTAAATGCCACACGTTCAATAATAATTATTGTCCTACCTTCAGCACTAGCATTTGGCACAATCCGATCGTTTCCGTCCCGAAATGGTCGCAATAATAGTTGAGCACGAACGTTCCTTGCGATTTCACACTATTTTTAGTATGGAAATCAATTATTACTTATCAGTAGGTACTTACCTTACCTGGTGTTGCATCACCCATTCCGTGAATTGTTTACCGCAGACACAAACAATGCAACATAACGTGAAAATAAGACGCATTTTTGGCGTCTTTCTGCAATGCTTTATATTTTGGCGAATGGCACCTGATATTTGGACACTAGCTCCAATATTTCTGTGGCATGCTTCTAAAAATATCAGTTTTTCAAATTTCACGAGGCCTTTGTAGAATTCGGTCTTTTTAGCAAGTATTGATTTTAATAAAAGCGATAATTGTGTATAATATTGCCCCCCCAACATTCAAAAATCATTTTTCGAAATAAAAACGTTATAGAATTCCCAAGATACCTAATATTACCGATTTAATAAACTAATAACTTAAATTAACATTTAAAGATTTAAATAATTTATTAATCGAACAATTTATTTATCGAATAATTGTGTAATTGTATAATTTCATAATGTATTAATTTAGTGACTTAATGAAAATAATTAAATTATTCAATTATTTAATAAATCAATAATGTAATGATTCATCAACTTAATAGGTACTTTCATCATTTAATAATTTAATAATTCAATAATTTAATAATTTAATAATTTAATAATTTAATAATTTAATAATTTAATAATTTAATAATTTAATAATTTATTAATTTAATAATTTAATAATTTAATAATTTAATAATTTAATAATTTAATAATTTAATAATTCAATAATTTATTAATTTAATAATTTAATAATTTAATAATTTGATAATTTAATAATTTAATAATTTAATAATTTAATAATTTAATAATTTAATAATTTAATAATTTAATAATTTAATAATTTAATAATTTAATAATTTAATAATTTAATAATTTCATAATTTAATAATTTAATAATTTAATAATTTAATAATTTAATAATTTAATAATTTAATAATTTAATAATTTAATAATTTAATAATTTAATAATTTAATAATTTAATAATTTAATAATTTAATAATTTAATAATTTAATAATATAATAATTTAATAATTTGATTATTTAATAAATTATTATAATTTAATAATTTAATAATTTAATAATTTAATAATTTAATAATTTAATAATTTAATAATTAATAATTTAATAATTTAATAATTTAATAATTTAATCTATCTATCTATCTATCTATCTTCTATCTATCTATCTATCTATCATCTATCTATCTATCTATCTATATAAATAAAAATGAATCGCTGAAATGTATGTACGCGCAAGTATAAAAATGTAAAAACTAATCACGATAAGGCAGACATAATTTCATTTTTCCTTGCTGCGCGGGTATAATTTAAACAGATTTAAATTTCACAGAAACGTGTTTTATATAAATTAAAACATATACCATTTATTAATATCTTAGAATTATTGCTTAGTAAAAATGTGCAATGTTGTGTATTACATATTTAGGTACCTATTCGCTTGAGTAGGTTTATGTATGTAATCAATGGTAAGACAACATACTTTGCTAAACGTTTAAACATCTATTATTATTCTAACTGCAAATAAAAAGTGGAGTTATGCAACAAAACATGTTAAAGTAAGACCAACCAATATCCACTTACATGATTCATACTCGTTACTACATACTTACCTTCTATGTAGAAATCAGGCCCAGGTAGGTATCACACTCCGATCCAAAGGGGGGTAGTACACTTCCCCCAGATGAGAGTTTTGTGCAATATCGAAGATGTTTTTACATCGCGTACGGTGTAATTTAGGGAATTCAGGAAAGGGCGTGGCCAATATTTTTTTTATTAATTTGTGTTATTTCACTATTTAATCATTTAAAATAATATACAGTATATTTGCGGCACGTTCCAGAGTGGAAGATACTCTCAGTATCGCTCTGGTGTAAGACCACCATTCAGAATTGAAACGTTACTTGAAATGGCTTTAGCCGTGTTTGGTGACCAGATCTGAATAGCCAGATACTTCCCCACCTCTTTCTTATCTCCTTTCCCTCCCTACTACCTTCAGCCTCACTACATACCCCAATTGGAGATGCCATATTCTCACTGCCTCCAGACGGGAGAAGTTGGGACTCTTGTGCGGTATTCATATTAAAAAAAGAAAAAAAGATCACCCCAACTTAAAAAAAAACATTTCTTCGCCACAAACAAACCGCAAGTGCGGTCGTAAAAGGTGCATTTAACTGGAAAGGGCAACAGCAATACATATTAAGAGATATTACTCATTTACCGTTTTGTATTACTTACTTACAGATTGACTGTTGGGCGGAGATGGGCGATGTCCAAAAGAAGAAGAAGAAGTCCGGAAGACCAAAAGAAATTGAAGAAACACGAACTTTATGGGGGCACCTATATGAACTTTATTAGAAATATGGTATTGGTATAACGCAAAAATTGTGGGTGGTAGCTTTTTTACCAGTTCACGCCCTTTTCAAAAGACATTAAAGTTTTACATAAAATTAAAAATTAATTAGCACTTAGTTTCAACCACTTTTATTGTTAAAAAACCCAAGACGTTTCGTAAGCAATGCTTATTTCTTCAAGATTTACTTTCTTAATTTAAATAATCCCTGCATTCATCATTTTTGATGACTTTTCAAAGGAGTGTTGAAGTGTCATTTTTTTAACCCATTGGCCTCAAACTCCGCCACCCTTGCGGGTGTACATGGGTATGTCGTTAACTCCAACCACGCATGCCTGGCGGGCCTGAAATACGTCGACTTTAAGTTGTCTGGTCACCATCGGTGGTGTACTGCATGCTTCGATAGCTCATGAAAACGTATGGCGATTTTGGGCCTCGTGAATTTTGTGTAAGCTCTGGAAGGAAACAGGGAACGGAAAATGAACTTGTAGAGGATGCCACCAGAATAATGAAAGTCCTACCTTAGGAACTGGTATCTTCTCTTGCTCCCTCTGGATGTTGCAAAAATCGAACGACGTAAAAAACTGCTTTGCCCGTTATCACCATGAAAACTCTTGCCCGTTGCATAAGACCATGTACGTCTTGTGGCGCGATAGAAATTATACTAAAAGTTCGGGACAATTCTTCTCCCGGTGACTGGGTGAATGGGTAGGTAATATTTTTGTGGGTAGGTCAGACTGTATGGAATGTGGGGAATATGAAATAGGATACTATTTAGCAGTTATGCCTGGTTATGCCCGAACACTGCATATTTAAGTGTTTCAATTTGTACTTTCTACACCTTGTTATTCGTTTTTCTGAGACTAAATTATTCACGTATTTCCTTTTGAAAGACATTCCTAGCATTAATTATGTAGACCATAAAATATAAGCTATATGTTTTGTTGTGTGATTTATCTAAATCGCAAACACTTACATTATAAATTCTTTAACCCAGTCGCTGTTTTGTTCTGTATTATATCACTGCTTGACAGGTAGACCTTGATTCCCAAAATCGTGATCATATATACATAATGTATGTAGGTACTGGCAAAATATTGGTATTTTTGCAAGGTTATTGTGAGTTAAATTACATACATGCAACCTGCCTCTATACTCGTTGACGGATCTATGAGTACCTACAAGAGGGGCACATGGAACGTGTATCCTGCCGGAAAAAACGCCCTGCGATATGCTAATTATTTTTCCAAAATAAGGACGGATATCCATAAAACTATTTTGCCTTTTTGTTGTTATTACCACGTATCAGCACAATTTATTAGTTACACAATAAAATTTAATTTTTTTTTGTTCTTCGTAATGCGAGATCATTTACTAATGGAATTGCAATACGAAGAACATATGAAGCACTTGTCCGCAGAATCCTGGAATACAGCTCCATTATTTGGGCACCCTCTGAATAAAACCATATCCTAGAAATAGAAAAAGTACAAAAAAGGTTTATGCGTTACCTGTATATGAGGAAATATACATACTACCCATTTCTGTATCCATCATTGTTCTTAACAGGAATGCTCGACCTTAATACCTTAGAAGCCCGCCGAAAAATATTTTTGGGGAAACATTTTTTTAAGCTGATCTCCGGTACTGTACCGAATCCACCTATGTTGAAGGAGATTAACCTATATGTCCCTAACGCGTATACTCGTGGGAGATCCCACACACTTTTTTATGCTCCGAAAGCGAGAACTTCTTCCTTTCAGAATGCCCCATTAAATAGAGCAATCCAACTGCTTAACGATTCTGCATTGAGCATTGACATCTTCAATGTTACCTATAGAGAGTTCAGTAACTATCTTTTGACATATGTCTCAACATAGTGAAACGGCCCCCTTGGCCTTTTTTTCTCTTATATTTTGTAATCTTCTCCGTAATCATTTGGTGAATAACTGTTTTATGGAGAACCTGAAAAAAATAAAAAAATAAATTTAGAATTCATATGTTAGACAATGTGTATAGTTATAGTATATCATGTATGTGTAATTAAATTGTAACTGAAGATTAACATCCTTTGATAAACCGCTTAATCGCGATTTAACGGGATTGTACTTTGAAAATAAAAACAATTTAAAAAAAAAGATACCTCCCCTGGCGATGCAACGCCTCGTAGATGTTTACAGGGGGAATAGTGCTGCTTTATTGCGCCACGGAGTGGCCAGAACTAATCACTTTGTCGTTTCTTTTGTTTTTATACTAACCTTAGCAATCCGAAGGTAGTGGGTTAAAATCCCGGTGTGCGCAAGTATCTACCTTACAAATTACCCATACATTTGTGAATGCTATAGTCTTACTGGCAGGACATAATTTGGTGGTTGATTTATAATAATTAAATTTGAAAGCATATTTCATCACCTTTCAAAACAGTTTTTAGTTTTCGGATAAGTTTAGAAATATTCCATTCATTTGGATTTTATTGCAAAGCGGAAATAATCTGACAGAATATGCACGAAGTTTTAGTTGTTCTTTCTCTCCTAATTCTAAATTTTCAATAATCAAAAGTTTATATAGTTACATTCGAATAGCTAAAATATTGATCGTACGAGTATTATAAATTTGTTTGCCAAATTCATGACATTTTTCATTTACGTTCGATGTAGTATATCTTACGTCTTTATCGACCGTCTTGCCGGAAATAAGTAAACATTAAACAGTATGAAGACATTTGGAAGATAATTGCACCGTAATAGAGTTTTGGAAATATAGTGAAGATCGTCGCGTTTTGTGTCAAGGCTGATGTGATAGCAGAAATAATTACCATCCATCGCAAATTACACCTTAGGCCAAAACTACGACAAAATAAACAGTATGAAGAATATACACAGGATGATTGCATTCATGCATTTCAAAATGTGTTATTTGTCAACATTTTATTATTTTATTGAAATTAACTAAAATAATAATTTATTAATTCCGGATAATGGGAAGGTTACCCACACATCGTGTATGGTTATATGGGTATGTATTTGTGTTAAGAACAAATTAGAGGACATAAGTACGAAGAAAAAAAATTAAACTTTACCTAACTCGAAAGTTCAGTATATGTTAATATGTATATTACCCGCATCGGAGCAGACTTTGTCTAGTGAGGTGGGTAAAAGAAATCTATGTACGTAAATGAAAATAAAGTAAACGCCCGGGTTGCCGGCACTAAAACTGAAAATGTATATAAATGGACATATAGATCAAGAAGCCAGATATGTACAAAACGGTTCCATGACAACTTAACAAAGTGACATTTTAACACCCCTTTGAAAAGTCAATAAAAGTGATTTTTTTAAGTGAAAACTTCTTTAGCACCGTTGTGATTTAAAACTCGATGGAACGAAAAAGCGACACTAAAAAAAGACAAATACTACATCTATAGGATTTAGAGAAATGAGGTAGAATAATCGGTCTCCTCTTTGTGCAGTGTTTCGTAGTCTTTGTCTACATTAGTTTTCTGAAGGTTTTACTTCTACCGCGTGTGAACCGTTTTTTTAAATAGCCCATAACCTCACCTAACGTAACCTATTTAACTTAGTTTTTTTTTCACTTTTAATGAATTTTCAAAGGAGAGTTGAAGGTGCCCAAATAATGGAGCTGTATTCCAGGATTCTGCGGACAAGTGCTTCATATGTTCTTCGTATTGCAATTCCATTAGTAAATGATCTCGCATTACGAAGAACAAAAAAAAATTAAATTGATTATGATTATGAAATTAAATTGTTGAGTTGTCTGTCATCAAACAAAACAAATTCACTTTGGATTAAATAGATCACAGATCAATATCAAGAACAGAATAAAAAGATTTTTTTAATTTTTTTCTTTTTTCATTGCTTTGATGGTTATATAATTTGTGGATTATTCGACCACCATGAGCTAGGCATGGTTACGGTGGTCGACATGATGATATAAATCTAGGCTAAATTGATACTTATGTGTATGGCACCGTAAGGTAAATTATACATATAGGAGAGATATAAAAGAAAAAAAATATACGAGAGATATAAGAATATATTAATTAATTACTTAATTGAAAATACTTATTATTATTTGATAATATGGTCTTCACTAGGTGCTTTACAAATGCTGAAGCCCCATTCTAAACTAGTTTCGCACCCGGGGAATAACAATGGCACAAGTCAAAAAAATACATTTTTGAGTTAAGTATGCAGAAATGTTCCTGCATATCTATTCTATCTTCAATAAAAACGGCACAATCATTAAAAATGTTATTGTAGCCAAACGAATGTGTAATTTTTATAATATACTGATTTACTCGAATTCAAGCAAAAATAGTGGCACAATGATCATTATACCTACCACTATTATAATATTAAACCAAATAAATATTAATATTCTGCTTTTCAACTTTTGTAAAATAATGCGTTTTTATTGGTTTATAAACTGATTTCATACCCTCAAACGAAACGTCAAACTGCTCTCCTGAAAAAATAGGGTTTTTGAGTTGTGCCATTGTTATTCCCCGGGTGCAGTTTGTTCTCAACTGACATTAAAAATGAATTTTTGTGTTGGTAGAATTTAATGTTTGATTTGCCATTTGGATGTTAATTCCGTCACGTTTTATTTGTACGAATTCCGAAATATTTGACGTAATACAGCTATTGCTGTGGTAAACAAAAGTAACCACATTGAAAATAACTGGTTCTTTCTGTGTGGAATTAGTAAGTACCTAGCCTATATCATGTCTATAAAAATAGAAGTTATCTGCTTGTCTGTTTCCTATTTGATCATTTGTCTGAAATAATATTGGAATCTATTCGGTAATGAAAAGTATACACCAGATAGGGAAAAAATTAAAAAGGTCTAGCTCTTTTTTTCTATCCACTGACAAATGTTTCCAACCATGGGCTCACGCCTCACCCCACCGGGGGAGGGGGGGGGGGGTAATTTGATTTTTTTTGGGATGGGAACAATGCAAAAATCATTAATAATCAAAAATCACGTTTCCGGTTGTCTGAACTCAATTTAGCTTTTGTTTTTTATGTCATTTTCAAAATTATTCAATTTTGTTGTTTCTAAATTCTCCGCTAGATATTTTCTTACATTTCGATGATACAAACAACAGAATTTTATGATTTGATCTGAAATTTTGTGTCTGCGACGCTTTCTTCCATGCTTTTCAGCAGTGGCTGACTAAGAGGGGGGCGGAGGGGGCGGCCCGCCCCGGGCCCCCGGCCCTGGGGGGGCCCCCAAACGCCTCCATGTTCCCTTGATCAAATCCTAAACAAGCCTTTAAGGCACCAGGACACTAAAAAAATTTTTTAGCCATTTTCTTTTTTCATTTTTTGAAAGATGAACTTGTTAAAAACGCTCTCACCATTATTTTTAAAGAATTTAGAAAAATTGACGGATATACACTAAATAAACACTAATATAACAAAACAATACACGCATAATAATCAATAAAAAAAAAATAATCAATAAAAAAAAAAAAATAATTAATTAAAAAAAAAAAAAAAAAAAAAATTAAATCTAGATCAAACAACGTAATTCAATATATAAAAAAATACTTAAAATTAAAAATCAATCTAAAATAACTAACACTAATCATGTCAACTAGAGGCAAAAGTGCAATGGAGCTTGAAGACAAAAATATGGAAAAAATCATCCAACATATAGACAAGAAAATGGATATTATGAAAAAGGAAATTATAACAAAAATGGAATTATTTAAGGAAGAAACGCAAAAAAGCATGGAATTCGTCAGCAAACAATACGATGACCTTATAAAAAAAATCGACCAAACCATAATACAAAATCAAAAAATTGAGACCGAAATCGAAACATTCAAAAAGGAACATCAAGACCTCAAAAAAACAGTGGAGTACCTTGAGAATAAAATTGATCATCAGGAGTACGAATCTAATTCTACCAACTTAGAAATACGCAACTTACCGGAAAATCCCCAGGAAAATCTAGCAAACGTATTCCACAACCTATCCACAAACATCATTAAAACAGTTCTCCAACCCGAAGATGTGACCTCCGTAGTACGAGTAGGAAGTAGAAACCGCTCCGATGAAACCCATAAAAAACCAAGAGACATTATTATCACCCTCAGTTCGAAACTGATGCGTGATTTATTTTTGGCGAAACTTAAAGATCATATTAAATCCAAAGGACGAATTACTACTTCTTCATTAGGACTACCAAATGCTCAAATGGGTATGCCCATTTATATTTCTGACCATCTGACTTCTAGAAAAAAATTCCTCTTAGCCCAAACTAAGAAACAGGCGAAACTAAAAAATTTTAAGTTTGTTTGGACGAAAAATGGTCAGGTGCTTGTCCGTAAGTCTGAAGACACTAAAATCATTACAATATCCTATGAATCGGACATTAAAAAAATGTGACTTGAGGCCAACAAAAAAATTACATTACTAAATCAGCTAACCTATATTACTAATTTAATCATTCTCATTTATATTTTTTTCTCAGTCACTTTTGCTCACATTATAAATCAAATTATTATTATCATTAATCATATTAACTATATCAACGTACTTAAAATATTTATCGTACCTAACTCCATAATTACCATTTATCAACAATCCACCATTACAATCTACCAAAAGATTCCCTTCTACTTAACTGTTCTCACTTGTTCAATTATCACCATTATTTTAATCTTTCCAATTATTATATTAAACTCAACTTACTTAAATATTTTTAATTATTTAATTATTCTGTCTTATTTAATATGTGTTATACATTCAATTGTTTTAAATCATCTAATTATTCGAAATTTTCAAAATATTCTTTTCTATTTAACTGTTCTCATTTATACATTTATTTCCACTATTCTAACCTATTCAATTATTACATTCAAATCAATTTATTTTATTATTTGTAATTATTTAATTATCTTAACAAACTATACATGTGTGATACATTCGATTGTTTTAAATTATCTAATCATTCTAAATTATAAAAATATTTCACTCCACTTAACTGTTCTCATCTTTACATTTATTTCCATTATTTTAATCCATTCAATTATTTTATTGTACACAATTTACCTAATTATGTTTAATTACTTCATTATTATAAATAATAATATATGTGTGATATATTCGATTGTTTCAAATTATCTACTTATTCTAATTTATTCAAAAATTCCATTCTACTTAAATTTTCTCATTTATTCATCTATCTCTACTATATTAATCTATCCAACTACTTTATCCAACTACTTCATTTATTCATCCATCTCTACTATATTAATCTATCCAACTACTTTATCCAACTACTTCATTTATTCATCCATCTCTACTATATTAATCTATCCAACTACTTTATCCAACTACTTCATTTATTCATCCATCTCTACTATATTAATCTATCCAACTACTTTATTAAACTCAAATTACATATTTTCTTATAATTATTTAATTATTTATAAGCTAACTTTTAATTATTCTTACCATAGTTCACCTTTTTTGGTCAAAACTAAAGCCTCTTTAAGATTCCTTAAGAAAACGATGGATCTTTCCATACATATACTTGCATGTTTTCATATGATTTACACCACCATTAATAATGTATGTACCCAAAATAATGTGTTCATACTTTCTTTAACAGATTCCTCTAGTTTTAATATAATTACTGTCACAAATTGTAATGTCATATCCTATTATTCGATAATCCCACCATGTAAACAAATAATACCACCCTTATTAATACGAATATTCCTCACTAGCAATAATATTTGCAATTGGTTCTTGGCAACACTTAATAAATTTATCTCAATACTATTTGCTTGGAAAGAAAATTACTGCAAATGCTCAAGCTCCGTTCTAATTAAATCTTTGTACACTCCAAAAATCATTACAATTGTTTATTTTGTTTTGACGTACTTGCACTTATATTTTCTCCGCATATTCACTAATCCTGTTCTTATCTGTTTATCTCACTTACCTCTACTCTTTATAAATGCTCGCGGTACAATTAACTTGTACTTAATAATTCTGGTCATTCTAGGTATATATTTTAGTCAAAAGAAATGACCGATATTAATCTACAAATAGAAAACCATGGAAACGTAATTACTCCTGAAACCAATGATGCCTCAAAGTGCATAGATATTCTAAAACCCTATAAACGATTAAAAATATTTTCAACGAATATTCGGAGCATTGATAAAAACTATAATAACCTTCTTGTAACACTTGCCGGTTTGAATAATATTTTTGACGTAATAATTTTAACTGAATGTTGGATCAAATCAAATTACACTCACAAAAACATTGCAGGATTTAAAGTTTTCAATACACAAAATAATAAAACACAGTCAGATGGAGTAATTGTCTATGTAAAATCCGAGTTAGACCCGATTATCTCTGAATTATTCATCGATAATGCCAACTGCCTTAAAATAAAAACCAACCAAACCACAATTCTTGCACTATATAGGTCACCTAAACACCAAAATATTTCATCCTTCCTTAAATCATTAGACTTGGCCTTATTTAACTGTACACCAAATGAAGAGCTAATGGTGATCGGCGACATGAACATAGATTTACTTAAGCCTATGGCACCACAAACACTCGATTATAAAAACCTCATGACTCAACATGGACTCGCTTCCTATATTAATGCTCCTACTAGAGTAACTGATACGACTAATTCATGTATTGATCATATATTTCTAAGAACAAAAAAAAAATGCAATGGGAACTGTGTATCAATCAACCATAATAGACCACTTCTCTATAGCAATTGGCATTATGCATAATAAACCCATTACCGGAAAGTCACGTAGTAATATAAAAAAGAAATATATTGATCTCGAGAAACTAACTTCTAAAATTATTTTAGAAAATTGGCTCTCCACTCTAAATTCCACAGACGTAGACATTGCATTTAATACCTTTTCTGAAACCCTCTTGCAACATATTGAGGATGTAACCGAAGAATCTCATATGAATAATTCAAAAAATAAAAAACTGAAACCATGGATAACAGATGGTCTAATTTTTTGTATTAAAAAACGGGACAAGCTCCATAAAAACTTACTCAATAATCCGAACATTCAAGCCCAAATATTTTATAAAAAGTACAGAAATATATGTAATAATATCATTAAAACCACAAAAGAAAACTACTATAAAGAGAAACTGTCCAGAGCCGGTAATAATAACAAAAAAATATGGCATATTATCAAAGAAATATCCAACACTGATCACCCAGTACCACCAATCAATAAATTAAACATCAACGGCCAAGACACCTCCCTAAACGATTATCCAGCCACTGTGACCAATCACATAAACGAATACTTTTGTAATATCGGTAAAAATCTAGCATCACAAATTATAAATAAGACATTAACCGATGAAAATGCTCTTGCCGACATTATCAATCAATCTACTAATGAAACAGACAATATACTCACTTTAGACCCCACTAACTGTGCTGAAATTTCACAAACTATTAGACAATTAAAGCCCTCCCATTCATGCAACCATGAAAAAATATCCTCAAATATACTAAAAACAGTTGAACCGTTTATAATCCAACCATTAGTACATATCATTAATCTCAGTCTCACTAAAGGTGTATTTCCAAACAAACTTAAACTTGCTCTAGTTCAACCAATTTTTAAGAGCGGAAATCCTACTGACATAACAAACTACAGACCTATTTCTATATTATCATCACTATCAAAAATTATTGAAAAAATAGTAAAAAAAAGACTTATCGACCATCTTACAAAATACAACATTCTCTCGTCAAACCAGTATGGCTTCAGAGAAGGGCTAAATACAGATTCAGCTATTTTAGAACTAACATCACATATTACACAGGCCCTAGATAAAGGTGATAAATGTTTGGCAATATTTCTGGATTTAGCTAAGGCATTTGATACAGTATCTCACCCAATCCTTCTGGCTAAGCTCCGAAAAATCGGAATAAAGAATAAGGCGTTTGATTGGTTCAAATCATACCTCACAGACAGAAAACAATGTGTTAATCTACCTCCACATAAATCATCCCATCCAACCAGCATTAATTTTGGTGTACCACAGGGCAGTGTACTCGGTCCCACACTATTTCTCATCTACATCAACGACTTATGCAAACTATCTATAGATGGCAACATAATCACTTTCGCCGATGATACCGCTCTAGTACTAAAAAGTAAGACATGGGAAGAAGCATTTCATAAAGCGAATCTATTATTGCAAATTATTAAACAGTGGTTGGAGAATAATCTACTCACGTTAAACATAACTAAAACGAAATATCTAACGTTTAGTCTTAATATTCCTAGTCAACCTTCACTTAATCATACACTAAAAATACATAACTGTACAGATATATCTATTTGTCTATGCAATCCACTGGAACGAGTAGATTCAATTAAATATTTGGGTGTAATAATTGATAACAAATTACGGTGGGAAGATCATGTAATAAATGTTACAAACCGTACACGGAAACTGGCATATATCTTCAGGTCGTTAAGAAATATTCTAAATAAAAATACACTAAGAACAGTATACTTTTCCTTATGTCAATCAATTATTTCTTACGGTATAGTAGTCTGGGGAGGATGCTCTAAAATGATATTAGAGCTATTAATTAAAGCTCAAAAATTGATAATGAGGACTATTTACAAAGTAAACTATATTCACCCCACGAAGGACTTATTTAAGGACTTCAAAATACTCAATGTAAAATCCCTATACGTCAAAAATGTATCCTCCTACTATAAATTTAAACATCCAAAAAAAAAAATTTTTGAATCCACCTATAATACAAGACATTCCAACAATTCCAATTATATTATTCCACCAACAAAAACCTCAATGGCACAAGCACAGTTTAACTTTCTTGCTCCCAAAATCTTCAATAACTTAAAAATAGAAATAAAGTCAATAGCCAAATACGACAGTTTCAGAAATGCGCTCGGGAAATTCTTGATGAGTGAATGTGATAATGTTAGTAGCCTGTTTCTCATACTCAGATAGAGGTGAATATATTTGTTTATATGTGTGAGGATTGGGATATATATGTATGTAGGTGTATGTATGTATGTGTTGGTATATGTATATGTATATGCTTGGATGTGTATGTGTGTATATATATGTATATGTGTGTATGTATATATGTGTATGTGTATGTGTATGTGCGTGGACATGTATGTGTATATGCATGTGTGTATCTATTCACGTACATGAGTGCTTGCATGCACATGCACATATATTATTAAAAGAATAAGGTTATGTACATTTTTATAATCTTTTTTAAAATATTTTTATAATCTTATGCTAAATTACTCCACTTTTCCTTTCTATTGTGTACTTTCTACTTCCTATTTTTTCTACTTTCTACTTTTTATTTAAATTTTTTCCAACTTTTAGCACCATTTATATTAAATCCATATGTTTACACTTTACTTTAAACTTTAAATTTCATACATAGCGACAAAACTCCATTGGTCACCATGAAACAGGCAGCCGCCTAGTATGGTGATTCAATAATCTACTTTATGTAAATGCCACAATTATTAACATGTATTATATAAATAAAAAAATAAAAAAATACAACATTTTATGTGAAACCGTTTGAAACAGTTTTGAATTATCCTTCAGCAAAACTTTGAATGCGTTTTTCTCGAAACTTTTTAACGTTTTTCAACCTAGTTGACAACATATTAAACAAACTATATATCCGATTTGCATTCACCAATTCTTAAACTGTTTGAAAATTCAGTGTCTATGGCACCATACAGGGGAATTTCGATATCTAAAAAAAAGATGAAAATGGCGGACCAGCGAATTTTGTTTTCATTTTTTTATGGTTAATTTTCATCTTTCATCTTTCATAAAAATAAATTAGAAGGGGGCCCTTTATTAAAAAATCCCTACGTGGTTTCATAGTCAGATCCGGATTAAACATGTTGGGACCCCTAGCCGATGCGTGCCCCCTAAGCAGTTGCCTAAACTGCTTTGTGGATAATACGGCCCTGCCAGGGCCATTAGGAAATGCACGTCTAGGGGCCCCTTTACCCTAGGGGCCCCTACCCGATGCGGGGCCCCAAGGCAGTTGTCTACACGTCTTATGGATAATACGGCCCTGGCTATAGTAACTGGATTTTCAAAGGCAGTGAGTGCTCTATACTGCCTTATGGACAATACGGCCCTGCCAGGACCGGCTTAAACATTTTGGGGGCCCTTTACTGTAGGGGCCCCTACCAGGTGTGGGGCACCTAGACAGTTGCCGACACGTCTTATGTAAGCAACTTCCTATCGATACTATGGCCCTGGCTATAGTGACAGGATTTTCGAAGGCAGTGGCCTACACTGCCTGGCAGGGCCAGCTTAAACATGTCGGGACCCTAGGCAATGCATATCTCGGGGCTCCTTTACGTGGCCTACATGTGCATAATACGGCCCTGCCAGGGTGGGCTTCAATGTGTCGGGGCCCCTAGGCAATGCACGTCTCCAGGGCCCTCTTCCCCTAGGGGCTCCTACCCGATGCGGAGCACCTGGGCAGTTGCCTACAGGTCTTATGGATCACACGGCCCTGGCTATAGTGACTGGATTTTCAAAGGAAATGGCCTACACTGCCTTATGGACTATACGGCCCTGCCAGTTGGGGCCCTTAGGCAATGCACGTCTCAGGGCTCCTTTACCCTAGGGGTCTCTTCCCGATGCGGGGCCCATAGACAGTGGCCTATACTGCCGTACGGACAATCGGGCCCTGCCAGGGCCGGCTTAAACATGTCGGGGCCTCTAGGCAATGCACATCTCGGGGACCCTACCCAATGCGGGGTTTTTCTAATATGTTGTCAACCAGATTGTAAAACGTAGTGATAAAAACGCGTTCAAAGTTTTGCTGAAGGATAATTCAACTCACAAACTGTTTAAAACGGTTTCATATAAGATGCTGTATCTCCGTCAATTTTAACAAATTTCATTACAGTATTTGATGAAAGATTATAAACAAATGCGTCTTTTAGAAAATGAATTTAAAAAAGTAACATTTTTTGTGTCCTGGTGCGTTTAAAACGTGCTTATCTAAGAGGTGATTTGGAGTTGGGAGGTTGTAGTGTTGGTAATATGTTAATCTGTCGGGTAGGTTAGGAAATACCGAACCTAGCCGAAGCGACCGATCATCGGCACAATATAATAGCGAGCAGAGGGCTCGCGCGGGGTTCTTTCTCGTCAGACGGCTTACAGCCAACATTGTACTATTATATTCTATTAAACAGTTTCCGTGTATCAAAGTACTACGTGTTTAAATTATAACCCTGAAAACATCCTAGAGGAATACTGGAGATAAAGGGCCCAGTATTGCCTGCAACATTGGATATTACAAGTGGCGCAGCTGAAAAGGAATACACGGTTGACTGTTTATCAGATTGCGGCAAGTCGATTCGGTTCAGGGATCGTGACTTGCAAAAATCTCCCGAAGGTGACAATAAATCACTTGGGGCATCGCTGAAGTGCCATCCATCAAGAGATTCTCAGGGCATAATAGGAGACAGTGGAGAAGAGGAAATTACGGGACCCTGGGTAATTAAGTCCAGCCCGGTAATACAGTGGAGAAGAGGAAATTACGGGACCCTGGGTAACTAAGTCCAGCCCGGTAATACAGTGGAGAAGAGGAAATTACGGGACCCTGGGTAACTAGGGCCAGCCCGGTATTGATATTCCTGGAAGCGGCTGGGCGCCTGGACTGCAAAGGCGCCGGTTCCTGGTGTCAGGTTGTTTTGTTTCTTGTTTTTCTGGAAGGTGTTATTGTTGCCGGGTGTGTTTTTTTTTTGGTGTGGGCGATCATGGAATCGGGCGGAATTTCCAGGTTCTCTCACGTTAATGGGGATTGGAGTTTGTTTCGCCTGAGGTTAGAACAGTTCCTACTAATTCGTGATGACACAAAAACGATTAAGTTAGATGCTTCACAGAAACGCGCATATTTGCTAAATCTTCTAGAAGCGGAGACATTAACTCTTTTGATCAACTTATGTTTTCCTTCTAAAGTTACAGACGTGGCATTCGATCAGTTAATAGAATTAATTGAGAAACATTGTTCCAGACCGCGATCGGTGTTCAAGGAACGAGAAAAATTTTATCAGGCCAAGCAATCACTTGGTGAATCAGTCAGGGATTTTGCAGTGCGTTTACGAGGATTATCTTCGTTTTGCGAGTTCGGAACGCGTTTACCGGAATGTTTAGCTGAGGTTTTCGCAATCGGCATTTTGCCGGGCCGAGCCAAGGAGAAAATTTTTCTCGAGGGGACTAAATTAACGTTTAACAAAATGGAAGAATTAGCAATAACGGTTTCAGCTTTAGATAATCTGGTTCCGGAAATTAAATCAGAAGTTTCCGTAGGGACGTCGGGCGGCGTGAATTCCATTAAACGCTCGAATTCGCCGGGGAGATATTCACATCCGGATAAAACTCAAGGTTTCCGAAGGTCACCTTCGCGGTCGAAAAGTCCCGAGCCGAGTGGGTTCTCAAATATTAAAAAATGTACCATTTGCGGTGAAACACATTTAGAAAAATATTGTAAATTTAAGAATGCAAAATGTTTTAATTGTCACAAAGTAGGGCATTTGAAGAAATTCTGTAAGAATCACAATGTTTATCCGATTTTTGAACAATCCCGGGATAAGGTTATTAATAGTATTTCTTACATTAATCCGTTTAGGGCTAATGTAATAATTAATAAATTAAAATGTTCCGCTATGATTGATTCAGGCGCCAGTATGTCGGTCATGCCTGATTTTATTTTCAACCGTTATTTTAGGGATGTAACATTGTCACCTGATAAGCGTACTTTATCTGGATACGATGGTAAACCACTTAATCTTTCTTGTAGGTAGTGCTTGTTTTACCGTAGAATACAATAATTTATTATTTACTGTTGTGATTAATGGCTCGGAATTGATAGTGGGTCGGGACTTCATGGAGGCTTTTAATCTGAAGATAGTTCCAGTGATGGATAATTCGGTTTCAACAATCAAAGACAAAATTGAAATGATTTACAACGAGTTTCCAGAAGTGTTTTCGCCGGGGCTGGGTAAATTCAGTAAACATAAAGTGAGTTTCAAAGTGAACAAGGAAGCTCGTCCTGTTTTTTTTAATGCGAGGCCGGTTCCGTTCGCTATTAAGGAAAAAATTGAGAGAGAATTAGAAACTATGGTAGCTGATGGTATCATTTCTCCGGTAACCAGTAGTGAATACGCGTCTCCAATTGTACCGGTAATTAAAAAGAACGGGAATGTTAGGATTTGCGTGAACTACAAGAGATCTTTAAATCTCATGACGGACTTGGAAAGGTACCCACTTCCCTCCATAAATGAAGTTGTTCACAAAGTAAGTTCGGGTAAAGTGTTCGCTAAACTAGATTTAAGACAGGCTTACTCACAATTAGAATTAGCTGACTTTTGCAAAAAGTATACTACAATAAATACGCATTTAGGGTTATTTCAATATAACAGACTAGTCTTTGGTTTTAAGTCAGCGCCAGCGATCTTCGCTAGGACTATAGCAAGCTGTCTTCAGGGGTTGAAGGGGGTGGCATTCTATTTAGACGATATCATCATTTCGGGGGTCAACAAACTGGATTTAGTGTATAATATACAGGCAGTGTGCGCGCGTTTACGAGAGTGCGGGTTGAGGGTCAACACGGATAAATGCGAATTTTTTGTAGAATCGGTTGAATTTTTGGGGTATGTAATTTCAGGGAGCGGAATCCAACCACAGCCAAACAAACTTGAAGCTATAAAAAACGCTCCGTATCCTACGGACGTTCATAAATTGAAAAGTTTATTGGGTTTTCTAAATTTTTATCGGAATTTCATTCCTAGGATGTCATCGATACTGGAACCCCTACATAACCTTTTGAAAAAAGGGGTAGAGTGGAATTTCTCACAAGACTGTAAAGTAGCAGTCGATACCATTAAAGAATTAATGGGCAACAACACGATTCTTACAAATTATTTTCCGGACTTACCGATAAAACTGTATACGGACGCAAGTACATGCGGACTCGGAGCTGCGTTAATGCATGTGTTTAAGGACGGCACAATGCGTCCAATTGAGTTCGCTTCTCGTAGTTTAACAACCGCCGAAAAGAAATATAGTATTTTGGATCTCGAAGCTCTGGCAATTGTGTTCGGGTTAAATAAATTTTTTCAGTACCTTTTTGGAAGGGAGTTCACGTTATGCGTTGACAATATGCCGTTACTAAGAATTCTAGGGGAACATAAAAATATTCCGGTTCTCTCGGCAAACCGTTTGCAGAGATATGGCATCATTCTGGCAGGGTTTTCGCACAAAACGGAATTTGTGAAATCTTGTAATAACCAAGCAGATTTTCTTTCTCGCTTACCGTTGAAGGACACAGTTGAGGATTTTAAGGATGATTGCGGGACTGACTTTGTTTGTTTTATTGAGAATTGTGACCATGTTAATTTTCAAGCAGTTGTGTTAGCCACCGCAGCAGATAGCGAATTACAGCTAGTGTTTAGGTATTTGCGGCAGGGCTGGCCCAAACGAGTAAATCGTGACAGCAGTATATGGAAATATTGGTTAAAAAGGAATGAACTTTCTATCGTAGAAGATTGTTTGTTTTGGCAACATAGAATAGTTATACCTGTTTCTCTCCAAAGGCAAGTCTTAGATTTATTACACAGGTCACATCTAGGTATTGTGAAAATGAGGGGAATTTCTAGAACATATTTTTGGTGGACTTCTCTGAACAAAGATTTGGAGGAAGTCGTTCAATCTTGTTCAGATTGTTCGTTGTCAAAACAGTCACCACCCAAAAGTCAATTGACGGTTTGGCCAAATCCAGGTAAAGCTTGGAGTAGGGTACATCTAGATTATTGTGGACCCCTAGCGGGGAAGATGTTTCTCGTGATTTGTGACTCATTCTCGAAGTGGTTAGACTGTATCGAGGTGCAGAAGGCAGATTCAACTCACACGATTATGGAATTGAGGAAAATTTTTTCTAATTTTGGCAACCCTGAGTTAATTGTATCTGACAATGGCTCAGTTTTTACAAGTGAGGAATTTAGAGTTTTCTTAAAGGAGAACAATATTAAGCTTATGACTTCTCCGGTGAAACACCCCCAGTCAAACGGATTGGCAGAAAATGCAGTAAAAATTTCGAAAATGTTCCTCAAGAAACTGTTAATAAACGGTAAATTCCCACTAGATTTCAATGTCAAGCTGTTGAATTTTTTAATGGACTATAGAAATTCTTTCCATTGTTCGACAGGTATTGAACCAGCGGTTCTGTTAGTAGGAAGAAGGCTGCGTTCTACGTTCGACAGTTTATTGCCAGTGAAAAATGGAGAAGACTTTTCGGAAAAAGTCAAGGAAGCTAACGTTAACATTTCTAAAGCTCAATCGGATCAAGTTAGGTTTTACAGAGGGGTAAAAACCAGGGTTTTTAAAGTTGGACAAAAATGTTTAACAAAAGATTATCGTCATGATAATAAAGTCGTTTGGGCTAAGGGTGTAGTCTCTAGAAAGCTAGGTAAAAAAGTTTATATTATTAAGATAGGAAACACTGATGTGACATGGAAGAGACATGTGGACCATATGAGGGAAATGTCAGTGAGCTGGAAGGAAGATGGCAAAATTGCGCAGCATCCCGCGTCTGAAACTTTGAGGAACGAGCCTCATGAGTTAGAGACTGCGACCTTGTTGCGTGGATTGACTGGGTGTTCTCCTGATTTCAGGTTGGTGGGGGAGGAAGTGGTGTCGGAGCAGGCACGGCAACAGAGACCATGGTCGGGAAGACTGCGTTCAAGTCACAAGGCACCCACAACTTCCAGAGGAGACGGGACAACTTGACCCAGTCACCGCGGTTGAATTATGTGTATCTTAAAAATTATTGTTTATGAAGTATTACAATGTATATTAATTGTTATTTAAGTGTGAAATATTTAAGTAAGTAGCTTCAGAGTTGAAGGAGGGAGAGATGTAGTGTTGGTAATATGTTAATCTGTCGGGTAGGTTCGGAAATACCGAACCTAGCCGAAGCGACCGATCATCGGCACAATATAATAGCGAGCAGAGGGCTCGCGCGAGGTTCTTTCTCGTCAGACGGCTTACAGCCAACATTGTACTATTATATTCGATTAAACAGTTTCCGTGTATCAAAGTACTACGTGTTTAAATTATAACCCTGAAAACATCTTAGAGGAATACTGGAGATAAAGGGCCCAGTATTGCCTGCAACATTGGATATTACAGAGGTCCCATGCAAATATCATCCATTTCTATTGTCTACATAGTTTTAGTTCCTGTTAAGATTTCAGGTACTGAAATATTAATATTTGTGATTGTCACCCTAATGGTTGTGGCAACATTTTTTGTGTTGGCAATTGCCAGGGCGATTTCGTATTGCCACGGATTTTTTAATTCCTTCTTCTCTTGTTACCATCCGTCTTGGGCGGGTCGTTTTTGGGCAAAACGTCTGCTGCCAGGTTTTCACTTCATGTGGGTTATAAAACCGCGGAGAGAGATAGCATCATTGGGCTCACCGTACATGAGCTACCCTACGGGTCTTTTATTGTTTCAATAAAGACCAATTATTCAAGAGCTGGAGTTATTATTGAAGAGTTACTCCAGCCACACTTCCCTTGGAATCTGGTGTTACCACGCCGGATTGCTTTGTCAGGAGAGCGGAAGTTGAGATCCTGAACATTGGTCCTTCGAGCCGGATGATCATTATTGGATTGACTCATTCAAGCTGGGTGATCATTATTTGGATTGATCCATTTGAGACTGAAGATCATTATTTGGAGTGGCCCAGTCAGGCCTCATCATCATCGGGAGTGGTCCAGTCGGCGGCCTCATCATCATCGGGATTGGTCCAGTCGGCGTCCTCATCACCATCATTGGATTGATCAAGCGAGCCTCATCACGACGCTCGCATGCACAGCAAATCAGGTTGTAGCCTTCCTTTCATTGTCCTTTCAAATTCCATTTAAAAAGCTAAGAATCTGTGTAGATGCCACATTATTTCGTATTGATTATATCGAATTACATTCGGGTGTTCATAATCAGATGCTTTCAATATTACATAGCATAAATTTGTTGGTGATAATAATTTTTATTGTTGTATTCAGTCTGCCGAATAACTTTGCTTTTGCCTACCTACATTTCTAGCCACGCGGTTGCAAGTTTCGTCTTTGTATGCTATAGTATTGTGAGTGGTTTCTCTATGATCCAAAGTATATTATTTATGGTATTATTCATTGTTGTTTACGTCAAACTGTCGCGTTGTGTATTGTGTATTCAGTTTTTAAATCAAGTTAGTGTTATTTCGTTTGTAAAAAATGGAACTCGACAAGTTGATTAAACGGCGCGGGGTTTTGAAAGGTTCATTAACGAGATTCGAAACCTATTTAAGCAACGAAAATGATATTACACCTGGCGTGTTGTCAGCCAGGTTGGACGCCATTAAACCTTCTCTGATAGAATTCTCCAAAATTCAGCTGGAGATTGATTTATTGAACAAATCAGAAGATAATGACGCGAGGGATAATTTTGAAGGTACATATTTTAATGTAATTGCATTAGGACAGGAAATGTTATCAAAATTTAAGAAGATTGAAAATGTCCCAAATATATCAGTAAATTTACCACCAATCTCTATACCAGTGTTTTCAGGTGACAACCATAAATGGTTGACTTTTAAAAATTCGTTCATTGCCTTAATTCATGATAACAGTAAATTAAATAATGTTCAGAAATTTCATTACCTTATTAGTTATGTGTCCGGAGAGGCACTTGATTTGATTAGTTCTCTAGAAATAACCGGGGATAATTATAGTGCAGCTTGGACAATGCTTATTTCGAGATACGAAAATGTCCGACTTATAGCAAATAGACATTTGAATTTCTTATTTAGTTTTACACCGTTAAAACGACAGAATCATCATGAATTACGGAATTTAATTGATCAAGCAAACATTCATTTGAGAGCTTTACGCAACTTAAAGCTACCGACAGACCATTGGGACACGTTAATCATTCATATTCTAACCTCAAAGTTAGATAATCACACACGTAGCCTTTGGGAATCAATAGAATGCGACGAAGTTTATCCTACGTTCGTGCAGTTTAGCAATTTTATTTCACAAAGGTCTCAGATCCTGGAAACTATCCAAGGTGATATTGGTGGAATGCAACAGAAATCGGAACCAGTTGCAACAAAAGCAAAGTTTTTTAATTTTAAGGAAAAGAAGTCTACTAACAAGGTTACGTTAGCGTCGAGCAACGTTAATTGTATGCTGTGTAATCACAGTCATTTCATTTATTCTTGCAAAATATTTGTTAACAAAGAACCAGCGGCACGAAGAAAGTTCGTTTCAAAGAACAATTTATGTTATAACTGCCTAAAACCGGGGCACCTTTCAAAGTTGTGCAGGTGGAAGGAAAAATGCAGTGTTTGTGATCGAAAACATCACACTCTGTTACATATCAATACTGATAATGTACAAGCGGGTACTTCAACTGGCAAGGGTCAGTCGGAGGCACCAGTAAATTTAGCATGTCATAGTGACATGAACGGGCGGGAAATTTTACTATCTACCATAATAGTAAAAATAGAAGACGCGTATGGTGGAACACACAAAATACGCGCACTTTTGGATTCGGGTTCAATGTCTAATTTTATTACAAAGGATACTTGTAAAAGATTAAATTTGCATTGTACAAAGTTGAATATACCTGTTTCAGGTTTGCATAATAATTTAATTCATGTAAAGGAAACAGTTGACATTAAATTTAAATCATTATGTTCTCAATACCGGGATGAAATATCTTGTTTGGTATTAGATGAGATTTCTTGCAATCTTCCACAGACCTTGATTAATCCAAAAATGTTGAACATTCCAGACGGCATCCAGTTAGCTGATCCGCAGTTTTACCAGCCAGCTGCTATTGATATGCTGATCGGAGCAGAGATATTCTGGCAGGTGGTTCGTACGGATCAGATACAGTTAGGAAAGGATAAACCTACATTGCATCGAACGGAGCTAGGCTGGATAATATCAGGAGCTGTACAGAGGCGTCAAAATACGAGGCCAGTTAAAGTTTGTCATATTTCATTAAATTCTTTGCAGAATCAAATAGAAAGGTTTTGGAAGGTTGAAGAAATTGAAAATAATTAGCATCACTCTCTGGAAGATAGTGAATGTGAAAAGATTTTCAAAGGCACGCATAAACGCGATGCAAATGGTAGATTTGTAGTGAACTTACCATTTAAATCTAACCTATCTCAATTAGGAGATTCATTTAGTATTGCTAAAAGTAGATTAGTGTCAATGGAAAGGAAATTCTTAAGACAACCTAGTTTAAAGGAACAATACTCGGAATTTATTGATGAGTATCTTGCGTTAGGTCACATGACTGAATGTGAACCGCCAATACGTGATGAAACTACTTATTATTTACCACATCACGCTGTATTTAAAGAATCAAGCACAACTACTAAAATTCGTGTTGTTTTTGACGGGTCGGCTAAACCCGCTCGAGGGATTTCTTTGAATCGCGCTCTAATGATTGGGCCCACCATTCAAAATGATATATTTTGCCACTTGGTATTTTTCAGAAAACATCAATATGCAGTCACCGCAGATATTGCAAAAATGTACCGCCAAATTAATATCAACCCGGAACACAGAAATTACCAACGTATATTATGGAGAAGGGGTGCGGAGGATTGTTCGAAACACTATACGCTAAACACGGTGACATATGGTTTGGCTCCTTCGCCTTATTTAGCAATACGTTGTCTGCATCAGCTAGGTAATGACGTTTCATTTACTCATCCATTAGCTAGTAAATCCCTTAAGGAAAATTTTTATGTAGGTGATTTTCTTTCTGGTAGTGACTCCATTGATACTTGTCACTTGCTTAAATCACAAATCATTAATGCGCTTGCTACAGCAGGCATGGAGATTAGAAAATGGAGGTCTAATGCGCCCTCGATTAATGATTCTAAAGATAATTTAGAATTATTGCCAAATGAATCCAATGAAGCTAAGATTCTCGGATTAATATGGGACACCAAACTTGATGAGTTTACCTATCAGGTAGAAAGCATAGACTCAAAGTTAGAAGTAACAAAACGTCAAGTTTTATCATTAATTTCAAAAGTGTTTGACCCTTTAGGACTGGTAGGCCCAGTAATCATTGTCGGTAAGATAATTATGCAGAGATTGTGGAAGCTAAAAACATCCTGGGATGACAAGCTACCCAATGACCTTTTATTGGCCTGGCAGATTTACACGCTGAGTCTCGGTAAAGCAAATCATATTCGGGTACCGAGGAAAATTTTCTGCTTTAATAAAAAATCTTTTAGAAATAGGGAAATATTTAATAATTATTCTTCATTAAGACGACTGAGGCGCGTAGTTGCTTATATGTTACGTTTCATACATAACTGTTCTAAACGAAGACCGATGCGGGTCGACGAGCTTTCTGTAAGCGAACTGGAACATGTCATGCATGTATTGAATTTGAACGCTCAGCGATTCGCATTTCATGATGAAATAGCGTCTGTGAGTAATGGAAGATTTGTATCTAGGCAGAGCAAAGTAAAGGCACTAAATCCTTTGATGCAGGATGGGTTGTTGTGTGTTGGAGGTCGACTATCACAATCCGATATTACCTCAGGCTCTCAAAAACATCCAATTTTGTTACCACAAAATCATAAGTTGACTGACTTAATAATAATCCATCTGCATTATGAGAATTTACATTTAGGATGTAATGCTCTGCTCGCATTACTGCGTTTACGTTTTTGGCCAATATTTGGTAAAAACGCAGTGAAGCGAGCACTGCATAAATGTATTGTATGTTTCCGAGTCCGTCCGCGCAAGTGTCGCCAGCTCATGGGTGACCTTCCTGCTGACCGATTCCGAATCCATAGACCATTTTATGTAACCAGCATAGATTTTGCAGGTTCAATTTTAATTAAGTCTGGTTTAACCAGAAATGCTAAGAGTGTAAAATCTTACATATGTTTATTTATTTGTTTTTCAACGAAGGCAATTCACCTAGAATTAGTGACTAATTTAACTTCAATGGCATTTATGAATGCATTGAAAAGATTTATAGCTAGGAGGGGTAAACCCTCACGACTCTTTACTGATAACTTTACAGGTAGTTATAGGGAACTTACTGAACTATTTGATTTTTTGAAGGCATCTGATAAAGAAATCCATAATTTTTTGGCCCAGCAGAATATTAGCTGGAGCTTCTTGCCTCCCCGCTCACCGCATCACGGGGGACTTTGGGAAAGTGCAGTTAAAATGACCAAGTTGCATTTAAAAAAAGCAATGCGGTCAACTGTTTTGACATACGAAGGAATGAATACCATACTAATACAGATTGAGGCTTGTTTAAATTCCCGTCCTCTGACTCCATTAACATCAGATCCAAATGACTTAAACGCCCTCACTCCGTCACACTTCCTTATTGGCGACAACCTGTTAGCATTGCCTGAGCTTGATATCCATCATCTGCCTACAAACAGGCTTAATATTTACCAAAAGATGTCTACCGTTGTTCAATCTTTTTGGCACAGATGGAGCCGGGAATACCTAGCAGAATTGCAGAACCGAGTCAAATGGCAAGAAGGACGTCAACGCAGTTTACAGCCTGGTGACATGGTCATCATCAAAGACAACCAGCTACCTCCGCAGTACTGGAGGATGGCGCGAGTGACGGAGATCCACCCTGGCCAAGACGGACGCGTCCGCGTCGTCTCCTTGAGGACGGCCAGAGGTGTCACCAAAAGAGCCGTGACATAGCTCTGTCTACTTCCCATGGAGGATGTTTCCTCCAACCTGGATTAAGAACCAATTACAACGCTAAAAGTGATGTGATGTGTAAATCAAAGTGCCGTCAGGCTCATCAGTGCCAAGTGTTAAACCATTTTCACATAAGTGGGTGCAGCGCACCAGAAGGTTCTACGTTATTAAACTTTCATTTTTTAATGTCAAGTCTGACATAGGGTTATATACTTAGTTATAAGTTTTTTGTTATTATTTTGATATCCATACATTGAATATTGTTTATTTTTGTATGTGAACTCGTTGGGTAAATTCTGAGTACCAATGTTGCAATCTCTTCTAATATATTATTTTATGAAAAAACGACTATTCCTTAATACTCGTTTTGGGCGGGAATATGTTAAGATTTCAGGTACTGAAATATTAATATTTGTGATTGTCACCCTAATGGTTGTGGCAACATTTTTTGTGTTGGCAATTGCCAGGGCGATTTCGTATTGCCACGGATTTTTTAATTCCTTCTTCTCTTGTTACCATCCGTCTTGGGCGGGTCGTTTTTGGGCAAAACGTCTGCTGCCAGGTTTTCACTTCATGTGGGTTATAAAACCGCGGAGAGAGATAGCATCATTGGGCTCACCGTACATGAGCTACCCTACGGGTCTTTTATTGTTTCAATAAAGACCAATTATTCAAGAGCTGGAGTTATTATTGAAGAGTTACTCCAGCCACACTTCCCTTGGAATCTGGTGTTACCACGCCGGATTGCTTTGTCAGGAGAGCGGAAGTTGAGATCCTGAACAGTTCCAGTTTCACGGTGACCAGACAACTCAGAAAGAAACAAACTCAGAAGCATCTCAGAAAGGTCATTAAGATTGATGAAAAAAATATTAAAAAATGGTTAAATAGGTTAAGTTAGGTTAGGGTTACCGGCTATTTTTAAATTATTTTTTCATAGCTTTTAATGACCTTTCTAAGGTGTTTCTGAGTTGGTTTTATTCTGAGTTGGCATGGAACCCCAGTTTCACTTATGTATTGCACTTCGTATTTTTTCTTACTATCTAAGGCCCTTTGCTAAAGGTTATCTTATCATTACAGATAATAAAGATAGTAATGAAATAGAAAAGTAATTAAAAAGAATCAGTGGCTGATTAACGGGGGGGGGGGGGGGGGGGGGCGGAAGGGGCGGCCTTTTTCAGCAAAACTTTGAATGCGTTTTTCTCGAAACTTTTTTAACTCGTTTTTCAATCTGGTTGACAACATATTAAAAAAAACTATACATCCGCCTGTACGTATTTTTATTGCACTTTTATTTACATTTGCATGTACCAACTCTTCGAAAATCCAGTGTCTATGGCACCTCGTAGGGGAATTCTGAATTCTAAAAAAAAAATGTCGAAACAGCGTATTTTATTTTGTAGTTTTTATGGAAAATTTACAGCTTTCATAAAAAAAATTGAAAGGGGCCCTTTCTACAAAAAATCCCCATGTGGTGCCATAGTGACTTGATTTTAAGACTTCGTACATGCAAATCGGATGTATAGTTTTTCTAATATGTTGTCAATCAGGTAGAAAAACGTAGTTTTGAGAAAAACGTTTCAAAGTTTTGCTGAAGGATAATTCAAGACACATACTGTTTAAAACGGTTTAATATAAAATGGTGTATCTTAGTGAATTTTTCGAATTTCATTAAAACATTTTGTTAAGAAATGCATTTTTTAAAAAAGGAAATAATAAATAAAAGTAAATAAATTTTACAGTGCCCTGGTACCTTGTTTAGGTTTTGATCAAGGGAACACGGAGGTGTTTGGAGGCCCCCCAGACCAGAGGCCTGTGTGAACTGAATAAAAATCTTGTAAAATTACATCAACTATTACTAGGGGGGGGGGCCTCATTCAGCTTTGCCGCCCCGGGAACATTAAAATTGTATCACAATATTCTTTCAGCTGTATATAATTATCCCATTTGGGAATATGATAGTACCCATGACTCCGAGAAATTCAGATTACCGCAAAAAGGAATAATTCATAATAAACCAAGTTTTTTACAAGTATAATCTACAATCTACAGTATTGTCGCATGTCTCGCGATGAGCGGTCGTTTAACGAGACTGACACTGCAAAAGTATACTGCCTACAAACATAAATTTAACACCTTCGGGACCATGTTCTAAAATGGAACTAAAAAAAAACATTGAAAAAATACTTACGGAACTTAACAAAATTGGCAGTACTAAAGCTGCCAAAGAAGCAAAAACCGAAATTGAAACAATATTAATCAATATCGAAGACTCATGGAAATCTGAAATAACATCACTACAAAACACAATAATTAGTCTACAAAATAAAGTTATCCTAAATCAAGAGGATTACATAGACAAATTAGAAAAATTAATACAAAAAGCGTCAAATGAAGAAAAAAAATATGAAGAAAAAAGCTATGCAATGGTGGTAAGGGAGAAATCGCACCCAATACCGAAAACAAATTTTGCTCTACTAATTTCCTCAAAAAAAGACAAGCCTGCAGATGAAATCGAAAAAATTTTAAAAGACAAAATAAAAGTATCCAAACTAGGAATAGGAATTTCTGGGCTAAAAAAAACACATCAAAACAAAATAATACTAACATGTGAGAAACAAAATGATACCGAAAAAATAATAAATGAAAAAAATAATTATGAATAGGTATGCACCTACTTTTATTTTCTTAACAATGTTAGCCCTCATGGTTGCTCAAATATTAAAAACTCAAAATCAATATTTATATGTTTGTATAAAAAACGCTTGTTTTCTGAAACTCTCTACAATTTTAGTTATAATTTTCTGTAAAACTTTAAACCAAAAAAAAATCATAAAAATATTATTAACCTACCATCAAAGTGTTAAAGATTCATCAGAAATATTGAAAAACTATTTAATTATATTTTACTGTAAAATTTTAAAACAAAAACAAAGCACTGAAATTTTAGCCTACTCTCAAAGTGTTAACGATTGTGGAATATTATATACTCAAAACAACATTATAACACTACATACTATGTATCTTATTTATAACATTATCACTAGAAATATATTGCCAGGTTATTCTTCAATATTGTTACCAAAATCATTTCAAGTCAACCTTGATATTATTATTTATGAAACATTATTGGAAGTGAATCATGATTGTTCATTATTATTATTGCTGCGAACTTATTTATCATTTCATTTAAAATCAAATTCAAATTTAACAAATAGTTGTAATAAATGCATGTATCAACATGAGATGCCAATGCCAGGGAAAAAAATGTATACGAATATTTTAATTATTAAGTAGGTACTTTATTCACAAACATTATGTCTTTTAGTTATATTGATGATGACAGTGATATAAATTTTTGTAAGGTTAATGACCTGTGTGAATGGTTCAGAAAACAAAATACAATGAAATGTGAAAATAATAAACTTAATTTTGTGGAACTAAACTTAAGATCAATTTGTAAGTACTGGGACCTATTCCATGTTTATTTTAAAGACTGTTTAAATCACATTGACGTACTCATGCTTTGCGAAACTGCAATTCGTAGTGAACTTGTGAATCTTTATGATATCCCCGGATTCAATTCGTATCACTATTGCAGAAACCATAAAACTGGTGGAGGCATTTTGTTATTTGTAAAAAATAACCTTTCCTTTTCGCAAATATTTCTGGACACTAAATATTTTGAGAATGTTTTTGGAATATTGACACTTCCAAATAACAACACTTTAAATGTCTTAGCAATATACCGACCCCCAAATCTAAATAAGCAAGCATTTTTGTCAGAAATATCCATGGTGTTTGAAAACAATATTAAATCAAATGAAAGTGTAATATTTTTCGGCGATGTAAATTTAAATTTATTAGATAAAAATGATGCTATCATTATAAATTATGAAAATATCCTCACAAATAACTATTTAAAAAAATGTATAAATAGTGTTACAAGGGAGGTAATAGTTCAAGAGAAAATTATCAGCTCATGTATAGATCACTTTTTTGTCCGATTAAGCGGAAAGTTACCCAATGGAGTAAGCAGTACAATCTCAGCATGCGTGTGTGATTATAACATTGCCGACCACCACACAACAGCTATTAGTATACACTATAACACGGTAGATAATTTCGACTCTAAAGATACTTATAACATTCAAATTCTTTCACAAAAAATGATCGATAAACATATTTGTAATTATGATTGGAAATCGCTTCTACAGGAAACCGATTGTTCTGTTATTTATTTAAAAATTAAAAGTTATTTTGATGACTTGTATAAAAACAGCACAATTAAAATAAGCAAAAAATGTAAAACCCGGCCTTATGCTATAAATGATTGGATATCTAATGATACACTATATAAAATTAAAAAACGAGATTATTTATATAAACGTTGGAAAAATACTCCAACAAACAAATACTATGAAAAAGAATATAAAAGTTTTAGAAATGTTTTAAATAAATTGTTAATAAAATTAAAAACCTCATACTATAATGATAAATTCAAAAATCTATTTCAAGACTCAAAAAAGACTTGGGATGAGTGTAATCAAATTTTAGGAAAGAAATGTAAAAATGATTGTGACCAAATTGCCTCCAAATATCTGATGAAAGATCGGACCAAAGAAAATGTAACCAATGATTTTGTTAATTATTTCTCCGACAGCGTCTGCAATATGTTACACAAATGTGATTACAAGACAACTGTTTTTGAACCAGAGGAGATGCCTCAAAGCATGTACCTACCAAGGGCCAAAACTGCTGATATAGAAAGCATTGTGAGGCAACTTAAAAACTCTTCTCCTGGAATTGATAATATCAGAATGTGCGATATTAAAAAACACATAATAATATTAGCTCCAATTATAGCTCATTTTGTAAATAGAATCTTACTTGAAGCCAAAATTCCAGATGACTTAAAATGCAGTATTATCAGACCTATTTATAAAGGAGGTGATCACACTCTACTGGGTAATTATAGGCCGATTAGTATTTTGCCATCACTTGAAAAAATTTTAGAAAAATACATTCAGCTGAAATTAATCAAATATTTAGAAGATTTTTCGATTATTGATACCAATCAATATGGCTTCCAAAAAAAAAAAGGCACTGAAATGCTACTTCAAAAATTTGCCAGTTTAATAAATAATGAATTGAATAGTAAAAATCATGTATTAGTTTTATTCATAGATTATTCCAAGGCATTTGACACTATTAATCATAGAAAATTATTGCAAATACTAGAAATCATAGGAATAAGAGGAAGACTTCTAAAACTCTTTGAAAATTACTTGAACAACCGATGCATGAAAATAAAGCTATTGAACACCTTAAGTAAAAAAAGAAGAATTTTAGCAGGCGTTCCTCAAGGTTCCATATTAGGTCCAATTTTATATATCATTTATGTATCTTTTATTAAGTACATTTTTAAACATGTAAAACACTTTGTGTACGCGGATGATACTGCATTGGTAATTTCATGCAGTGATCTGCAATTATGTATTAAACTCTTACAAGAAGATTACATTGAACTTTTGAAATGGTCTCATGACTCTGGTTTAATTATAAATGCAAAAAAAACTAAATTGATACACATTAGATCAACCAATACTAAGGCAAATATTATTACACCTGAAATTAAAACACACACTTCAGATTGCTTACATGTCGGTATCTCATTGTGCACATGTGAAAATATTGAACTGGTTAAAGAATATGTTTATTTAGGAGTTATTATTGACTGTTTTTTCAAATGGGATTCACAAATAAATAAAGTCTGTGAACGACTCAGATCTATTGTTAGCAGATTATATAAATTAAAATTCTATGTTCCAATATGCACACTTCGAATAATTTATTTATCATTAGCTGAATCTATTATAAGGTATGGAATTACAGCCTGGGGACTTTCCTGTAACACAAATGTAAATCATGTTCAATCGGTTCAAAAATCATTAGTTAAATTATTAGCGCATAAAAGTTTATACGAACAAAGACATAATGTTCCGTACTTTTACCAGAATCTCAAAATTCTCTCAGTAAGAGCAATTCTGTGGTATAAAATTATATCTCAGCATATGAATAGCCCTATATACATACATAAATTGGATCACATTTACAATACCCGTTTTACGCTAAATGAAGGACTAATTGTACCTAAGCACTTGAACAAATATGGACAAAGAACGCTGGACTACATGATACCAAATTTATTGAATATGTTACCTGCTGAAATAAAAAAATGTACAAATGGTAAAACAAATATTATGTTGAAGAATTGGCTCGCCGAAAGAAAAAATTTGTATTAGACAGTAGCACAAAAATTGTAACTGCAAAATAAAGTAAAATAAGTTTATTTAAATCCTCAAAGTAAAAGCACCCATTGACAAACTACTAAAAAGTAGTTTATTGGGACTTTTCTTTTTCTGTAAAAATATTTTTATTTTTCCTGTCATATTGTATTTACCTTGTCTTTATTATTACAAATAAAAAAAAAAAAAAAAATAAAAAAAAAAATAAAAACCCAGATATTGGAATACAAGCAAATGAAATAAAGAAAAAAAAAACATGCATTATCATTAAAGGAGTTGATGCTTGCTACAAAGAAGAAGAACTTCTAACAGATTTGATAAATCAAAATGAAGACATAAAAAACGCCATGACCTCAGAAACTGATAATGAACCCATTATTATTAAAAAAAAGCTCAAGAACAAAAAATCTGATAAACTATCAAATTTCATTATCCAAACATCACCAAAACTAAGAAAAATAATAATATCGAAAGAAAGGATCAACATTGGATACACAAAAGCACACGTAGAAGATTGCGACCCACTCATGCATTGTTATCATTGTCTTGGATATGGACATACATCACTGAGATGCCTTGAAAGCATGAAGAGTCCCAGATGCCCCCACTGTGCAGGAGAGCACAAAATACAAGACTACCCCAAAAAACAAGAGCCTGCCAAATGCCACAACTGCACTAACAGAAAGGGTTACCAAAATGAACATCCAGGTAACAGTTACTTATGTGAATTCCGCAAGAAAATGTTAAAAAATGCGCAAATGCGAATTGATTATTAGTAAGTTTGCATTTTGCATACTTATTTTTTATTCCCATAAATATGAATAATTTTTTCACTAAAGAATTAGATGATTCTCTTAATATTGCGGAACATATTTGTCACACTTTAAATGATTGTAATAACATTGTAGATAAATTACCGAATTCATTCTCAATATTACATCTAAATATCAGATCAATGAAACGAAATTTTAATGAATTCTTACTTTCAATTAATTTACTAAATCAAAAACCGGACGTTATAGTGTTAACTGAAGCGTTCACCAACTATTACAATAAATTTTGTATACCTAATTATAGCTACTTTATGACGACACACTTTCCTATTAATCGAAATAGTGGTATTGTTGTATTTGTTAAATCCTGTTATTCAAACATCACAGTGGAAGAAGTACCTATGCAGCGAGTTAATTGCTTAGATATTATTGTAACTGTAAATAAAATATGTTTTAACATTATCGCAATTTATAGAACGCACGGATCAAATGAATATGTATTCATGGATGAATTAAGAAGCATTATTTTAACAAAAAAAAAATAAACAGAACATAACACTGATTGGCGATTTTAACTTGGATGTTTCTAACGAAAATAATAACAAAATAAAAACTGAATTTATCAATCTTATGTCAGAAATGAATTTTAAATTATGTATAAAAAATTATACTAGAGAAATTTCGGGTCAACGTCCTTCATGTATTGATCACATTTGGTGCAATACTAAAAATACTGACAAATTACTTACGATAATATTAAAAAATAATATTACTGATCATCACACTTGCATCTCTATACAACAACTTAATAATAATAAACACAAAATTTCAGAAAGCAGTAATTTTACAAAAAAGTCACTCAACCATAATAAATTAAATATAAAAATAAGCGCGGAAACGTGGAAACCCGTATTAGAATCTACATGTGCTGAAACATGCGCAAATATTTTTAATAATATTCTCTACAATTATATTACAGCATCGACTGATATTAAAACTATACACATTAAAGCAAAATTCAAAAAAATAAAACCATGGATTTCACATGGCTTAGTCGTGTCTATTAGAAAAAAAGAAGAATTATATCGCCTGATAAAGAAATTTCCCTTAGATAAAAAAATATTTACATATTACAAAAAATATAGGAACAAATTAACCTCTTTAATAAAAATAACTAAAGAAAACTATTACAAAAATGAAATTGACCTGGCTAAACAAAATGTAAAACAAGTTTGGAAAACAATAAATGAAATAAATAGTAGAAAAAACAAAAAAACTCTTATTAAAAAAATTTATATCGGAAAACACTCTGTTGACGCCATAAGGGAACCGACAAAGTGTGCTTATGCCTTTAATAAATATTTTGCTAACGTCGGACAAAATTTAGCTACACGGATCGATGAAAATTATAAAATAGATAATTTTGAGAAGGATTGTCATAAACAAAATAACCTATCTGCTTTCCAGCCAGTAACAACAAATGACATAAAAAATATTATAAATGAATTAAAAGGTGGATCTGCACCAGGATTTGATGGAGTTACAGTGGAAATATTGAAGAAATACAACAGTTTTTTAAGCATTCCAATTGCACACATTATAAATATTAGCTTAAATAGTGGAATATTCCCTTCAATTTATAAAAAATCTATCGTAACACCCGTTTTCAAATCAGGCAGCCCTGAAGAAATATCAAATTATCGACCCATATCTCTTGTCTCAAACATTGCAAAAATATTTGAAAAGATCGTAAAAAAGCAACTCATGCACTACATTGAAAATAATAAAATACTTAGTCGTAGCCAATTTGGATTTAGAGAGAAACTAAGTACTCATGATGCCATTGCTGAACTTACCTTAACTATTTACAACGCATTAGACAAAAAAAAACAAATGCCTTGGCATTTTCATTGATTTGCGCAAGGCTTTTGATAGTATCTCCCACACAAAACTAATTAATAAATTAAATGATATCGGTATTATTGGGAAGGTTAGGTATTGGCTGCAAAGTTATCTAACTCAAAGAAATCAAAAAGTAAAATTAAATAACTCACTAAGTGTAGATGAAACTTTAGAATTTGGAATCCCCCAGGGGACTGTTATTGGACCAATTTTATTTATAATATACGTAAACCAAATGTTTAAATTGTCACTTAATGGTAAACTTATATCTTTTGCTGACGACACTGCAATAATTATCGAAAAAAAAGACGTGGAACGATATTACCAATGCAGCCAATCAAGACATGAAGGTTATAAAAAAATGGTTCGATAACAATTTATTATCACTCAACACAGAAAAAACTTATTATTATTATATTCCATTCTCTCTACAAGAAGATGTGCCAAATAATTTAATTAACATAACAATTCATTCCAAAAATTGTGCAAATGACGGTACATGTAATACGGACTGCGCTAAGCTAAATCATAAATCTAATATAAAATATCTTGGAATCTTAATAGATAAAAATGTTAAATGGAAAGATCATATCAATCTCACTGTGGAAAGAATAAGAAAACTTATCTATGTTTTTTATAACATACGTAATATTTTAAACAGGAAAACTATAAAAATTGTCTATTATGCATTAATTCAGTCCTTATTACAGTATGGCATTATTGGGTGGGGAGGGGCCTTTAAGGCTTCCTTACAGCCCATAATTATAATGCAAAGAATAATTATAAAAATCATCCTTAAGAAACCATACGACTTCCCTACTACAGAGATATTTCGGGAATTCAATGTAGCAACTATCACAGAATTGTATAAGAGAAACGCCTTATGCCAAATTTATAAAGAATATTTTATTCACAAAATTCACCCCTCAGATAGCATAAGCAATAGATTCAAAACTAATGGCTTAATAGCCATCCCTATGCTAAGAACAACCACGGCTCAGCACCACTATTTGTATTTAGGTGTAAGATGGTACACTATATTATTATCCAAAAACAAAATAAACATAACAGAAACGCTGAAATATGAATTATTCAAAAAACAAATTAAGTCTCTGAAATTGGATAGTGATATATTGTACCCTTAATGTAAATTACCCCTACTGAAAATTGTAATATTTAATATTTAAAAAAACAATGATTGTTATTGTCCTTCATTAACTATATTTTTTTCTTAATTGTGTACTTATCTAAAATAATGTTGAACTTTTATTTCATAAGTTCTTTGATAATTGTTTACACTCATTGGAACATCATTATTTTTATTTGCATGTAAATACTCCTCCCATAAACACGAGCTCCTAGAGCTCAACTTATGGAGTAGTAGAATAAAATGTCAAATATTTTATAACCTACCATATTATGTAACCATTTGAAATATGTAAACAAAAAAAAATCTTGAAATAAATAAAAAAAAAATAAAAAAATAAAAAAATATTTAGAATATAAAACAAAATATATTTTTTCCTGGATAAAAAATTTAACAACGTAAAAAAATTCCAAACTAAAAACAAAATCAAAAAGATAAATGCTTTCATAAAAATTTCCTCTCCCATATTCCGAAATTTGGGAGGGAAAGTTTTAAATAAAAAAAAAAATATATATCCGACTTTCCAAATTTTCCCAGAAGATTTTACTGAAAAATAAAAATTTCTCGGCATGCGAAATTTCCAAAATTCAAATATCAAAAAGATAAATGACTAATATAAAATAAAATTTCCCCGAGCAATTTTCCGATTTTCCCAGAACATTCTTAGTACATGCCCCGGCCATCTCAGTTGAGATTTTTCTATGAAGAGTGGCAGTGGTTCAATGTTTAGATCGTCTCGGATCGTCGAGTTTTGAAGACCGTAGGTACTTCATATACTACGTCGGCATTCACGAATTGTTTTTATTTGTACAGAAAAATGGTTAGGGAACGTACCCATACTAAGTGACACGCTTAGGGGGGGGGGGGGGTCTTCAAAATGTCACGCTTGGTACAAATGAGCGGCGGCGGGCTTAGGTTTTTGGTCACCGGGGGGGTTAAAAATTGCAACAGTTGGTCACGTAGTATGGGTTCCCTTAGGTACCTAAGCAATTTTTTACACACATTCTAATAATTGCTGTTGTAATAATTATAATAACAAAGGTGCAAAACTGTACTCTCAGCGAACTTTACTAATGTGGGGGGAAGCCGATCAAAAAGCCGCATGCAGGGCCTAGGGTTTTTATCTGCTAATATTTTTATAGTAACAGTAAAAATCATTAAACGGTGAGCCCCAGCACCGAAAAATAACTCAGTTTTTGCTTTTATAAAATACGAATACCGCACAACAGTCCCAACTGCTCCCTTCTGGAGCCAGTGAGACTATGGCATCCCCATGTATGTTGTGAAACCGAAGGTAGTGGGGAGGGGAAAGAGATGGGAGAGGGTAAAATACCTGGCTATTCAGATCTAGTCACCAAACACGCCTAAAGCCATTTCAAGCAACATTTCAATTCTGAATGGTAGTCTTACACCAGGGCGATATCTGAGAGTATCTTCTACTCTGGAACGTGCTGCAAATATACTACATATTATTTTTAATTAATTAATTGTGAAATACCACACATTAAACAAATAAAATTTATTTGCGCACACCGGCCGCGGCGCGCTGGGATCGAATCCGTGACCTTCGGATTGTGAGTCGAGAGTCTCACTCCTCGACCACGGAGGCCGTGGTCGAAGAGTAAGACTCTCCAGGCGGTAAGTTTTCAGTTCAAAGTAACTATTTTAAGCTCTTAGCATAATTTTTATCATCTGTAATCCATGAAAAAGCAAAATGTCACATTTATTCGTCACGTCATGTTCAGTTCTGCTAGTTTGCACTATGCTTTTACTTGACAAGAGTTTCGAAGTTCGAAACAATTTTCAAAATGTTGGCATTTTAAATTTTCGTTTGACACGGTTTTTATTGACACCGAGTTTGCAGGTTTTGTGCAAGTCAGTGTGACAATTTCTTTCAAGATCTTCTCCACGCGTTCCAGAAGATCGTAACAAGTTATTTCGCAGGATTATGAAGTTAATGAGAATAATAATTTTGTAACACATTATCACAACTTGTGAGATCGTAAAGAAATACAGGTTGTGGGTGGTTTGGTATATTTATGTACAGGTTATAGGTATTATAAATAATGCAGCCTTTAATAGAAAAATACACTTCTTGAGGTCGTTTTCTATAACTTATACAGTTAACTACTGTGAATTGCAATGCCAACCAGAAGGTTATTAATATTATTGATATTTATTCTGCACAATACATAACTGAAGTTCTATGAGGTTAACACCTCATTAGTTTGCGCTATTTAAAGCGTTCAATCGAGTCTATAGTTGAGAGTGGTAGATATTCTCAGTATCGTCCTTGTGAAAATCCATCATAACGTTGCTTAAAATGTCTTTGGTTGCGTTTGGTGAGTAGATCAGAATTTCTAGATACTTTCCCCTTTTCATATCACCAATCTTTTTTCCATCCCAACTCCAACCAGCCTCACACTCTAATTGGGAATTCCATAGTCTCACTGGCTCTGGTTGTTGGAACTCTTGTGTGGTGTTCACATGAAAAGAGCCGACTTTATTCGGTATGTTTTGCCCATTTTAATTTTTCTCTCGGTAGATGAAAAAACACTTGAAATGTTGCACTAGAAATAAATATTTTGTCTTATGTGTTGGGGTGTTATGAATATTTGCGATGACCTAGAAATTTCGCAATGAAAAAACATTGCACGACACCTGTGGGCCTAGTCACTAATTTTTGTAAACCTCCGTTTCATGAAGTTACGGGTTTAGCTACGTCACATACCCGTTGTTGTTGTTATTTAAGTTGGCGAATCTGTCAAAATACGGGTATGTGACGTAGCTAAACCCGTAACTTCATGAAACGGAGGTTTACAAAAATTAGTGACTAGGCCCCCTGAGCTCACTTTACAAAAGTTGGACGGCGCGGCGTTTCGAACGGCTTTATAGTGCCCACCATTAAGGCAGATTGTGGTAAAGTGATATTCGTAGGTAAATTTCTTCTTTTAAGAGCCAATATTTTTTTAATGAATACTTTCAGCTTCACAGTTCCTGCAATTATAATACCTCGTATCTTTTCACAGGTCTGCGACGGTGTTATGATAATTAATACCCAATGGTGCTGAAATATTAGTGATCCATTACAGGCTTCGACCAAGACGTGCTTGATCGAAGATTACAGGTGATAGAAGTTACACAATAAGTTCCACAATGAGAATAACAATGTAGGTTCTTGGCAAGTAGAACGTAGAATGCGTACGTGGACAGGTTCTCGACATTTTGTTTATCGTGACGTCAGAAACTGTCGATTGAATTACGGCAACCAAACAGGACGGTTTTAATGTGACGGTGTTTTATTAATTAAAAAAATAATGATTTATTAATTCTACGTTCATGTAATAACCTTTTTATTCAGATTCGGCACACATGTTGATACAATTATATGAATATATATTTTTAAGCTATAATATTTTTCATCGGACTATTTTTTAATTTTTTTAATTTTTAATTTATTTATTTACATTTAAACCCGCTAAACTACTTAAGTAGTTTGTCAGCAGGTACATAATGACAACATTGGTACATTTTCAAACATTGTATATATGTATCTATAATTTTGACGCTAAAATATCAATTAAATAAATTATTTAAATTACGGAAATAGTATATTCATGTAAATAGCACTATAAGCCTTATATAATTAAAAAAGTACATATGGATTTTGTATGAACAAATGAATATAATCAACAAGTAAATAAATAGTTTCATGTACGTGAGGTATTACAAAAATTATAATGAATTTTCCAATTCCTTGGATTGCGAGTTTCAATAAAGAATACAAGGCCTTCGGTAGGGATTTCCTTAGATTATATTTGACTTTGAAGGGATAGGGCAAATAATAGATATTGTTCTATTTTTCAGGAATGTAATCTACGAGCAGGTACTAATTTCCTACGCAATACTGAGGCCAATGGGTGGGTTTGAACCTCAACCCGCCCTTATACACGCAATTGTCATGCTGTAACGTATATATTTTCAATTTGGGAGGCGGGTATGGGTACCGCCGCCCCGGGAACCATTTATTGGATAATTAACACCTGTGCCATAGGTCATCCCAAGTGGTTCGCTACGTTTGAGTTTGGTGACTTAGCAAGGGTGCCCGGGTTCATGGAGTTAGGTTTGTCCGGATCTTGGCGGCGGATACGTCTGTCCACCAACTGCGTGGAAGGCCGGATTGGGAGAGACTGGTTGAGGGAGATCTTTTGACCTCTTCAGCAGGACTCTCTCGAAACGTTGCCTTGCACCGCAATGGGAGGGATAGATACATACCTACGTTCGTCACCCTTAGACACACTGACTCTCAGTTTCCTACCCACCCTTCATACCTTTTTCCTTCCCAGAACATCCTCTCCTTCCTTTCCTTGAAAAGACCCTCCACACAGCATCCCCAAAGATGACATAGGCCCTGAGGGGAATTATTTTCCTCAGGGCCTCCTGTGTGGAGCTAATGTAAAAAAATATATATATTTATATTATTCCCGAAATCATACCATGAGCCTGAAAGGTCAATAATTTCAAGAAGTGAATACAAGCACTTCCTCGCTGTAGATATCCGACAAAACAATATCGCTTATTGCACATGTATTGTTTGCCTTGCAAAACAGATTGCAATCTAGAATACTGAGTTCACGTACCAACCAATAAGCCTCGCCTCAATTATTGTCTTCTTCTCTTTGCGGTGTCACGTAGCCTTGCGTGGATTGATATTTTGAAATGTTAACGCGTTTAGCGCAGAGAGTGAAAGGATGAACCGATGCATGCTAATAACAGTAATACTAATAATAATAATAAGTATAGAGTCGGCCCCAGGCACGACCCTTTAGGTACACCGATATTACCGCCGCTTGGCACGTGCAGGTTCAATGAAGCCCTTGTGTCAAGTGTCAAGGGATCACTGGAAGTTCATAGCTGTTCTTAAAGTAGAAAGTATGAGTTTTTTATAGAGCAATCTGTAAAAAATGTATTCATCCTTAGATTTATAGCGAATTTGTAAAGATGTGTGGTGTCTTCGGGTAGTAATAACATCTATTAATGTTACAATGTTTATTGGTTGCCAGGTTAATATGGAGAGAGCGCTCAATAGCGGGTACATCCCTTTTATACATCCCATACTCGCTATCTCTCTCTCATGCCGTCACCCTCATACACATACGTCACACCCCCACACTTAAAACCTAATTACATACATTTCTTTATTCACAAATTTATACAAAACAATAATATCTAAATATTTCCATTCCATAGTATGTGTAATTATTCTTGCTCTTCACGTGTAGCGTGGGCGTTGACCTCGAGGGCGTAACCTCCCCTCCCATGGTATAGGTGACCTGCAAAAATTAGAGGAATTAGGAAATTTGGTCATGTCCACATCCGAGAGTGGACCCAGGTCCAGCAAATCATCAGACCTGTCACACTCCCCCCACCTAACCTTCCTCTCTGAAATCTGATCATGGTGGCGTTTCCAAATTTGTCCCGTAGACATAATTTTAACTAAATAAATCCTATTCCCCAATCTTTTAAAAAAATTTCCTAAAATCCATTTATTATCATTACTTCTTAAATCCCTGGTTAAAACTTTAGAACCAACCTCAAAGTACTTTTTAAATTTTCTTCCTCTATAATACTTTTTCTGTTTATGCTGGCTCAATAACATTTTGTTTTTAACCGTGTTGTCAATTCCTTTAAAACCTTGACTCTCAACATTATCCACTATTGGAATAATCGTATTAAAAATTGATCTAATCTTCCTACCCAACATTAATTTACTAGGCTCAATGCCCGTAGACATTGAAGGCGTATTTCTAATATCAACTAAAAACGTCAAAAGTTTATCTTCAAAATCAGTAGGAAATTTATTATTTACCATAATTTTTTTCAAAAAATTCTTCACTGTTTTAACCCCATTTTCAGCTAAACCGTTAGAAGCAGGATGCTGTACAGCTGAAGTCAATGATTCTATATTATAATTATGACAAAATTCCTTAAAAACTGACGATGTGAAAGCTGTACCATTGTCACTTACAATTTGTTCCGGGATTCCGAACATAGAAAATAATCTTTTCAAAACTTTTATTGTACAAAACGAATCTACCTTATTTACAATATGACAGTCTATCCATTTTGTAGTTGCATCAACAATAATTAAAAAATTATGACCTCCCAACGGTCCCATGAAGTCGATATGCAATCTACTCCAGATTAACCCATTGATTGGCCAAGGTGCCAACTCAACTTTACATGGAGTAGGTAAACATTCCATGCATCGAGCACACTGTTTCACAGTTGCTTCTATATCATTGTTCATTCCGAGCCAAAAAAAATAATTTCGAGCAAGGTTTTTTGATTTTACAATGCCTAAATGCGATTGATGTATAAAATTCAATATACTCTCCCTTAATTCCCTTGGAACTACAAATTTATTATTATAAAATAAACATGAATTATAAATCGATAATTTATCCCTAAAATACCAGAATTTCAATAAATCATCTTTTAAGAACTTTTTATCCGGCCAACCATTTGCTGTGAACTCGATAATGCTCGCTATATTTACATCATTAATCGAAAACTGTTTCATCGTTTCCGCATTTAATGTTGTTTCTGACTCGATTATGTTCACAAACTCTGACTCAACCGTATTCACGTTTAAAGTATCAATATAATTTAAAAAATTATCGCTAGCATCAATATCGTCGCTACACACATCTAAATTATCCTTATTATTAATCGGCATTCGTGATAAGAAATCCGCTTTGTTATCACCTGACTTAATATGCTCTATACTATAGTCAAAAGTCTGGAGTATTAGGGCGTACCTCTGCAGACGGTTAGCGGCCAGCACAGGTACTTGCTTATCCGTGTTCAAAATGTGTACTAACGATTTATTGTCGCAAGCCAAAACAAATTTATTGCCGTATAAATACTGAAAGAATTTCTTCAACCCAAAAATTATAGCACACGCTTCCTTATCTAAAATAGAGTACTTTAATTCTGTTTCTGACAATAATCGGCTAGCAAATGCGATAGGTCTCTCTAAACCATTATCATATACATGGCAAATCACCGCTGCTGACGCTTTTTCAGATGCGTCTGAAATAAGTTTAATTGGTAAATTAGGATCAAAATGCACTAAAATATTATCTGACGTCAGCAGTTTCTTAACTCGCTCAAACGCAATATTACATTCCTCAGACCACACATACTTTACTCCCCTTTTTAACAAGTTATACAATGGAGACAAAATACCTGAAATATTGTGAACAAAAGTTCTATAATAAGAAATAACCCCGAGTAAACTCCTAAGTTCCGAAACATTCCTCGGTATTGCCATTTGAGTAATCGCACAGATTTTATTTTCTAAAGGCATAACTCCTTTCCACGAAATTCTAAAACCTAAATATTCTATCTCAGTTTCTAGAAAAGAACACTTATTTTCATTAATAGTTAAACCACAATCACTTAACTTGCTAAGTACAGATTCACAAATAGAAAATAATTCCTCTTCAGAATTTCCAAACAACAAAATATCATCTAGAAATATACGAACGTTACGAAGTCTACCTACTACCGCCTGAATAACTTGCATAAATATAGCCGGGCTTGTGGTCAAACCGAAAGGCAATACTTTATACCTGAATAAACCTACATGCGTACTTATCACACATAATTTTCTCGACTTCTCGTTCAACGAAATCTGACCAAAAGCATTACGCAAATCTATTTTCGCAAAAAATTTCGCACCATTTAAAGATGAAATTAAATCTTCTATACGAGGCAATGGATATTTCAACTTCGCTAACATAGGGTTTAATGTGGTTTTAAAATCGGTACAAATTCTAATTGAACCGTCTTTCTTTTTTACAACAACAATCGGACTAGCCATATCACTTATTTCTACCTTTTCAATTATATCTTCACGTAACATCTTATTTAATTCCTCCTCTACCTTTCCACGTAAACTAAAAGGTAACGGTCTTGGATTTACAAACTTTGGCCTGAACTCCGAAATAACTTCGATGTTAGCTTCATAACCTATAAGCCTACCCGATTTTTCTGAAAACACATGAGCATATTTTTTCTTTAAACTATCACGAAAATTTAATTGATTATCACAACTAGTCTCACTGGTATTTACCGAATTTATTCCACTTAATCCGATACCGAAAACTTGTAAAAAATTTCTACCAAAAATCGTAGAATTACCGTTTTTAATTATTATAAACTGCGTATCTACACTTTTATTTAAAAATAACACACTTAAATTAACTTTACCTACAATATTTAACCTTTTCCCGTCATATCGCATCTTTCCAATTCATAAGAAACAAAATCTTTTAAATACACTTCATATGGAATTGCATTAATTTCAGCGCCGGTGTCAACAATTGCTCGCAGAACAGTGTTACCAATAATGAGATCTACGAATATCGGTTCCGGCCCCGTGCCGTCATGCAACATAAAAACCGAATTTAATCGTTTATTCTTATTACCTACATTAATTTTACTGTTTTTACACACATTACTAGGATGACCCGATTTATTGCATAGATTACAAAAAATATTCTTCCAACAATCTTTCTGCAAATGATTCGTTTTTCCGCACAAAAAACATTTTTTTAATGCAATATTTACTGGCGTCTTACTAGTGCGTAGTAAGACGCCAGTAAATATAGCACTTTTAAATCTGATCGGACTATCCGACCTGGATTTACGGACAACATTACTATCCTTATGCACAACATTTAAATTCGTATCAACTTTCTTAAAATTAACAACATGTTCCCATGAAGCTGCTAACTGAATGCATTCTGAAAAAGAAGTATTTACCCCCTCAACGAACAACTTATGTTTCAATTTTTCATTGAAAATTCCAATAATGAATATGTCTTTTAAACAAGGTTCCAGCCTCAATTCAAAATTGCACGTCAAACTCAGTCCTCGCAACCTAGCAGCGTAATCTTTAATAGATTCGTTAGCTAGCTGTTTACACTTATAAAATAACTCACGCGACTCGAAAATATTTTGAATAGGTTTGCAATGTGAATCAAATAATTTACATAAATCATCAAAAGAACAAACAGAAACCTTTTTAGGGAAACATAGATCACATAATAAAGAGAAAGTTTCTTCGGTGAGGCAACTCAGCAAAAATGCTCTTTTGCGTTCTTGTGACTCAACTATGTCATCATGTAAAATGAGGACCTGATCCAGTCGTTCCTTGAACACTGACCAGTTTCCCGTTCTGCAACAGAACGTCCCCAAATTCTTACAAACACCCTCCATTGGGGGAAGAGCTGAAACAAAATAATCAGGACTACTTATCTCAGCACTTCCTAGGAGGCTACACTCCGAGGTCCACGTTCCACGTTCCACGTGCACGCCACCCAGAGCCGTAGATCACCGTCCCCGTCTGGCTCCGTCTCCCGACAGCTGCGGATCCAATCCTTTCTCCGAGGTCTTCCTTCCCAGACTGCAGCGACGGAAACCACGTCCCGGTTTCCGGCTAATCCACACGATGATGACCTTGATCTTGACCCGATCCTTGATCCTTGTACCCCGTTACACGGTGTACCCTTGTGTATCCTTGACACGATCCTGTACCCCGTTACACGGTGTACCCAACGACAATAATCTTGCAAATTTTCCGTACCCACACACGCGTATACTTGCGTGTGGCTGCTCCAAATTCTTCATAACACGATCGCTCCTGCGATCGGCCAACTTCCTGACAATCCTTACAGATTCCGATGGAATCTATCACGTAGATTCTTTCAATATTTACGTAAAATAAAACTACCGTGCTGCGCACTGCGCCAACTGTGGTGTCTTTGGATCGGGTAGTAATAACATCTATTAATGTTACAATGTTTATTGGTTGCCAGGTTAATATGGAGAGAGCGCTCAATAGCGGGTACATCCCTTTTATACATCCCATACTCGCTATCTCTCTCTCATGCCGTCACCCTCATACACATACGTCACAGATGATAATATTTTTTATTTATCTCGTTTGCCAACAGTGATTGTCCAACATTAAGATATTTTTTTACATGGCATTACACTATAATTCCCGATTTTGTTGATTTTTCTTGGTCATCTGTGACCCATTGAGATGCACCTGACTTTTCAGACCTGGTGTATCTACTGATCACGGCTAAAGCCATTTCAATCAACGTTTTTGATTCTGAATGGTGGTCTCGTTCCAGAGCGATAATTACTTCTAACTTGAAACAATTGATCGATCAGTGCGTAAAATAAAGAAATTATTTATTCTATAGACTAGCTGGGTTACCCGGCTTCGCTCAGGACAACATTCGAGAGTGTTCTGAAATGTTTCGCATTGATGTTCTCGAATCCCTATTCCCGAACTTTCCACAATTTTCCAGAATGTTCCGGGATGTTCTGGAACGTTGTGGAATGCTCTGAAATACTCTGACTGGGTGTCCGGCTTCGCTCAGGGAGTTGATGTGAGATTGAATTGACGTTCGAATCCACGACGGATCTTGCTTTATATACCCCATATGGGTAGCCCCATAAAAAAAATTCAAATGTTTCAGATCATTCCACAACATTTAGAAGTGTTCTGGAATGTTCCACAATGATCTGGGATATTCCGGTATATTCCTAAATATATTCCGGAGTGTGTTGATAGGCTCAAGAATACTCTGGAATGTTATGAACTGTTGGAAATTTCAAGGGGCGAGACTTCCAGCCCTTATATCTTTAAAAGCACACCCGTCAGGTAAAACCTATTACTTTCTTCATGTATGTGGGATAGAGGGCTATCACACAATATAACTCCTGTTATCATACCAGGACTCGTTTTTGAGTTTTAGCGGCATGCACATTGAACACTTTTTTAATAATGTATATTGAAGATAAAGATTATCCAAACTTTCCTGAAGCTTCTAAAAATTCTATCCGCCACTCATTTCTGAAGCTTCTAAAATTTTCTTCTTCCGTAACATCCTAGAGCATTAAGGAGGCTTCCAGAACTATCTAGAACCTTCTAGAATCACCAACACACTCCATTGCTCCTTTCAAAACTTTCTAGAGCTTTATCGAGCCTTCTAGAACTTTTCGGAACCTTCTGGACTCAACGACATACTACGCCACTCCTTCCAAAATTTTCTATAGCTCTATCGATCCTTTTAGATCTTTTCGGAACCTTCTATATTCACCGACATACTCCGCCACTCCTTTCAGAACTTTGTATAGCCTTATCGAATCTTCTAGGACTTCCTACAGCTTTATGGAACCTTCTAGACTTTTTCGGTACCTTCTAGACACACCGACACACTCCTCCACTCCTATTAGAACTTTCTACAGCTTTGCGGAACCTTCTAGAACATTCCGGAAACTTCCAAACCCACCGACATATTCCACCATTCCTTTCAGAACTTTGTAAATTTTTATCGAACCATCTAGAACTTTCCGGAACCTTCTAGACTCACCGACATACTCCGCCACACCTTCCAGAACTTACTTTAGCTTTATGGAATCTTCTAAAATTTTCGGGACCTTCTAGACACACCGACACACTCCTCGACTCATATTAGAACTTTCTACAGCTTTACGGAACCTTCTAGAACTTCAACAGTTTTATCGAACCTTCTAGAACATTCCGGAAACTTCCAAACCCACCGATATATTCCACCATTCCTTTCAGAACTTTGTTCATTTTTAACGAACCTTCTAGAACTTTCCGCAACCTTCTAGACTCACCCGACATACTCCGCCACACCTTCCAGAACTTCCTACAGCTTTATGGAATCTTCTAGAATTAGGGACCTTCTAGACACACCGACACACTCCTTCACTCCTATTAGAACTTTCTACAGCTTTACGGAACCTTCTAGAACATTCCGGAAACTTCCAAACCCACCGACATATTCTACCATTCCTTCCAGAATTTTTTTACAACTTTATCGAACCTTCTAAAACTTCCTACAGCTTTGTGGAATCTTCTTGAATTTTCCGGAACCTTCTACACACACTCACACACTCCTCCATCTCTTCTAGAATTTTCTACAGCTTTATCAAACCTTCTAGAACTTTCCGGAACCATCTAGACTCACCGACATACTCCGCCACTCCTTCCAGAACTTTGTACAGCCCTATCGAACCTTCTAGAACTTCCGACAGCTTTATGGAACCTGCTAGAATATTCCGAGACCTTCTAGACACACCGACATACTGCTCTACTCCTTTAAGAACTTTCTACAGCCTTATGGAACCTTCTAGAACTTTCTACAGCTTCATCAAACCTTCTAGAACTTTCCGGAACCATCTAGACTCACCGACATACTCCGCCACTACTTCTTGAACTTTGTTCGGCCCTATAGAACCTTCTAGAACTTTCACAGCATTATGGAACCTTCTGGAATTTTCTGGAACCTTCTAGACTCACCGACACACTCCTCCTTTCCTTTCAGAACTTTGTATAGCTCTATCGAACCTTCTAGAACTTTCTCCATACACAATAATCTAAGCATTTGTGAACCATCAGATCCTTCTAGACTCACAGACTTACTCCGCGACTCCTTCCAGAACTTTGCACGGCTTTATTGAACCTTCTAGAACTTTTTACAGCTTTTTGGAATCTTATAGAATTTTCCGGAACCTTCTAGACACACCGACACACTCCTCCACTCCTTTCAGAACTTTCTACAGCTTTATCGAACCTTCTTGAACCTTCCAGAACCTTCTAGACTCGCTGACATACTCCTCCATTTGCTCCAGAACATTCCAGAGTCTTATCGAATTTTCTAGAAGTTTCCGGAATCTTCCAGTCTCTTCTTGAAGTTTCTAGAGTCTTGTTAGAACTTTCAGCCCTTATATCTTCAAAAGCAAGCCCTTTTGGTAAAAACGAATACCCTTATTCCCTAGGGGGGATAGAGATCTACCATACCATATAACTATCTTGATCGTACCGGCACTCGTTTCGGAGTTTTTGCGTTCCGCACGTTTTTTTGGACTTTCTTTTATAATATATATATTGATTAGTAAGTTGGCATCGCGATTGGATCCTACCCAGGCGTCGTGAATTAATTTCTCGGCTGGTTAAATCCTACATCATCAGGAGATTTTCAAATCATCGTCAGGTTATTTGTAAGTTTAAAAAAAATTCGATTTAAAATTCTTTTTCGCGAGTATGGTATCTACATTTGATTTTCAGTAATTTCCATCACGAACTACGGAAAATGAAAAAAAAATATAATTTAGACATTATTTGTTTTTCTCTAGAATTTTTCAATGGCAACAAAATATTTCAAAGAAACTGTGAACTACTATTTTATAAAAATGTTTTAAAAATAGATACTCGTATATTATTGACCGAGTGTATGTATTTTAACTCGACCATTTGGTATTTCGTCTGTCTGTAAATTTGTTCGTACGTTCCGTTTCTGGTTCAAAATGGTGACCATTTTAATGGTTCAGAAAAGATTATTTTTTCAAGTGCGAAATCGTTCTGATTATTTGGACTTACGTCGTGTTTTTTTGTTAAATTTTTCTCAGTATTATTGTACCTAAGTACTACCATTGAGATAGTGACGTTTCTTTACAAACAATTAAAAAATGTCACTTACATTTTTAATTAGCGGGTAGGTATTTAAAAACCTACTTAGGGGCATACATTAATTACGTGAGCTCAAAAGAGGGGGGGAGGGGTCCGGAAAAATCTCACGTTACTTGAAAAGAATATACGAAGTTGCCCAAATTTATCTCACCAAGGGGGTGGGGGGGTCTAGACTGGAAGAAAAACTTCTCACGTAATTAACGTATGCCCCCTCACAAATCTCATGATTTCGGGGGAAATTTTGGTTTTGATTTATAAAATAAAATTAATTAGATATATGCTTTTTTGAACGCGAGGTCTCAACTGTTCACAAAACTACTAGTATAATAAGTAATAAGTATTAACGACTCAAAACATAAATCACTGATTTTTCTCAATATAACACTTGCACACTTCTGGGGTAGGTGCCTAGCATACTATTATTAGTGTGGCAATCAATAATAATTATTTCCAGTGTTGTCCGCTAATCTTCAGTGTGGCAACATTCTACAGTTCGCTTCTATGCGTTGCGTTGTAATGAATTCATTCCTGAATGTGAAATTATTTTATTATATAACAGACCATTTATAAACGGCGCAAATGTCACTTAATCGATATTTGTGCAACGCGTCGACCATTGTGTATTGAGAAATATGAGGGGTCAACTACCTGGGATTTCATGATGGTTAGAATTTAGTGTATTCAGAGTGTAATCGAGTTGATGAGGATGAGTAAGTAATTAATGCGAAAAGTTGAAATATAACAGAAAACACTGAAACCGAACGCGCACAATGAAATTTTACACGTCGCAGGAATCGGTGGGTAACAATATTTTGAATATCATTGATAAGAAGAAGAAGATAACACGAAAATATGAAAGAGAACAAGACAAGAAAAATAGAAAAAAGATAATAGTCGCAACTGGAACTCGAACCCAGAAACTCTCGTCTCACCGGGACGTGCGCCTTTACCAATTCACCCTTTGCCACCTTCCATCAAACCGTCATAATAGATTGACAATTATGACGGTTCGATGGAAGGTGGCAATGGCTGAATTAGTAATAGCGCACGTCCCGGTTTGACGAGAGGGGGTTCGTTCTTTTCCAGTTGCGACCATTATCTTTTTCTATTTTTCTGTGTCTTGTTCTCTTTCATATTTTCGTGTTATCTTCTTCTTCAATGATATATGTATTACATTGATGGGAATAACCTTCAAAGTTATAAAAGCTGTTCTTTTAAAAAAATTAATATTTAGAAATTGAATATTTGCTTGAAATGGGTTTAGACGCATTTGGTATCAGATCTGAATAGCCAGATACTCCCCACCTTCATATACCCCATCTCCTTCCCCTTCCCATTACCTTCAGTCTCACGATATATCTCAATTGGGTACATAAACTTATGTGATGTGATTCTTCAGCGAATTTCTTCCCGCCGCAAGGGATTACAGTACGATTATTATTATTAAATTTCCCGTGCGATATAAAAAACCGCTTTAGTTATAAGTTATATTATAACATATGCAATCCTCTTCAAAACAACTTTTGGTTCACTCGGATCGGAAAATTAGTCTCTGAGATGGATCCTGTTTATAATGGATACGTGTCGAAAAAACGTTAATCGCCGGTTCCCTTTGCACGTGCGCAACTCACGACGTTAAAAACTTCGTCCTTTCCCTTTAAAACGAGCCTAAACCTGGGTTTCCACCGCATCTACTCTATGGACTATTTAATAGAATGTAAATAGAATTCAATTCAATTTTGGATTTCTATCGCACAGAAATAGATGAGGTGGAATAACCGTTAAAGATGGCGGCGCTATGTCCATTTTTAGCAGAGTTATTGAAGTTTGAAATTACATCGACAGAAACCGTCGATCTTTGAGGCGCATTGCCTCCTTAAAGCCAAAAAAATATACTTTGATAAACAAAAGCGCTTCAGTGCCTCATGGGAAATGCTATCAAAGGTTTTTCTGAAATCAATAAATATACCTACACATTTTTCACCTTTATCCAATGTTGATGTATAAAGTTACATTAGCAATAGCATCCTGTGTGCTGAGTGAATTTATAAAACTGAACTGTTTTTTTTTGGAGAATTTTATTACTTTTTAGGAAATTGACTATTTACTTTTTCACATTTTTATATAATAAGATGACCAAATGTGTAGGAAAAGGTGCACTAGAATTAGACGACAAAAATATGGAAAAAAAAATCATTCTTCACATTGATAATAAAAGTGCTAAATAGTCTCCCCACTCCCCACCCTTGTCTACTTTAGTTTTCTGAAGGTTTTACTTCTACCGCGTGTGAATTGCTCGAACTCGGGAGAACTTTTTTCCTTTCATATAAAAATAATTAACAAAAAATTCACCACCTTCGACAAATCTTTCGAATTTTACTTTATTTATTTTGGAATGGGTATTATATAGGTATATTAAAATTATCCGACATCGATTTTAAAGACATTGTAAAAAAAATATTAAATTGTAAAATCATCGCGTCGCGTGTAAAGATTTGGTTTTCAATTTGATCCTCATTCAATACATTGATTGCTCTGTGTAGTGATTATAAATGATAATGGACAAGCCCCTTCCCAATATGGCACAGTTCGGATATTGTATGCGTAATGAGCGACTGAGTGAATGAGTGAATGAGATACCTGTCTCTGTGTAGTGTGTGGTAATTGTAATCTCTGGGTTCGAACCCCAATATCCAACTCTCAAGGAGAACGGCATTCTATTGATCTGAGCGCTCTGGAGGTTGCAGCAAGTGTTGTTTACAGGGGCGTAACATTTTTCTTAACGGTCTCGAAAATATACTTTTCTTTTTATCCTTTATATACTTTTGCGATTATCTTCAAACCTTTATTTTTTTCAGGTCTCCATACTTAGCAATCTCTAGTAGTATGCTATTATTGCCATGAAGTTGATTAGATTATTTTTAAACTAAATTATTTAGTATGCAATTTTTGTTGATTAGTGGCTTTAGAAAAAAAATACTAAGAAGGTATCTTATTCCCGCCCGTGTCCCACCAGTCACCAGTAACTTACTTTTTTTACCAACAGGTTCAATTCAGTACATCTATGGTCAGTACTAAATTGCGACGGATTCGGGTGTGATAGTTGATTCGGGTGATAGTTGTTTTATTTCCTTTTGTATTACGGTGAGATACATAATTTAAGCAGTATTTAAAAGATATGATACCACGCATTGTATTTGCAAACCAACAGCTTAACCACACAATCCCGAATAATTTTAATTTACCATTCCAAAATAAATAAAGTAAAATTCGAAAGATTTGTCTGAATTATTTTTGTATGAAACGAAAAAAAGTGACGTGACAATAATCTTTGTGAACGACTGTGTAATTAAATACTTTTTTTAGTTTCATATAAAGTGGTATTTCTTCAGTTTACATAAAAAATCTATAAGCGTCCAAACCTTCATAAAATATTCTCCATTTTTGTAATCTGATATTTTTAATTGCATATCTTCGTTTGTAATATTAAAACTTCAATGAGTTTTTATCTTCCATTCAAAACCAATAATTGGATTTGGTATACATTTTTTAATTGCATATAATTGCTCCTAGAGCTCGACTTATGGAGTAGTTATTGTATAACTTTGCATAACGTTATAATTTGTAATGTTAAAAACAAAAATCTTGAAATAAATATATAAAAAAATATGTTCGTTTGTAATATTAAAAATTGAAAGAATCTTTTATTTGCTATTCAAAACCAGTAATTCGATTTGGTGTACATAGGTACATCTAAAATAGCGAATTCACCAATTTCTTTTAAAGAAACATAAAATTTTCAATGAAAACCGCCAAAGACTCCGGCGTGACGCTTGGAACAGCCAATGCAGTAATGCCAACATAACGGTATGTTTCATGCGATGGTTTTTTTTTTATTAAATTCTACGCATAATAATATAAAAAGTGGCGCAAAGTTGCCACCCGATATTTTTTGGCTGTAATATTTTTATGAATGAAAAAGTTTGGTTCTGCTTTTGGATTGTGTTTATTTGATATCTTAATTTTTTTCCATTATGTCGAGAAAATTATTTCGGCCAGTGGCCGCCGCCAGAATTGATTACGATGCGGTCCCGATTTATGGCATTTTCCATCACTTTTTCCAGAACTTTCGGCAATAGGTTCTCGCATTCTAGACAGATATTGTTTTTGATAGCTTCAAGAGTCTTGAGGCTTGTTGACATAGACTCATGACTTCAAGAAACCCCGCCAAAAGAAGCCTGGAACATTTAGATCGAGCGATCTTGCCGGCCAGTGCAAATCACAAAAACCGTTTTATCCGCGTTCTTGAGGAGTGCGGCGATTCATGTCTTGTTGACGTGTATATTGCATCTGTTTACTTCACAAATGTCAAAGCAGAACTGACCTTTGCCGCCATTTGCAAAAATTATGGCATCTTCCGACAGGGTGATGACTTTTGCGCCACCTTGTATAACAAAACTTTTTTAGAATCGGCGTTTGTGGATCTATATGGATATACATTTTTGAGCCATAATATTTTTTGCAGGTTTTACTTATTGTTGTGTTTATGTGACGAAAGGGTGGGGCAGATATCTTGCTTGTCATTTGTTCGCAACGCCACTGAGTGCTCGTGAGCTATTATAAATAACATAATAATGCCGTACCTGCAAACAGACTAATAAATGTGGATAATAGATCAACATTTAACGGTTATCGCTGCGAATTGGGAAAAACATTTACCTTCTACTGCCAACATTACTAATATGTGTGCCAGTGCCAAATTATGGAAACTTTCAAATGCTCAATCCTTTTGTAAAAATTCTTCTGCTTGCTTTACAACACATGACTTTTTTCAAAAAAATAATAATAACAAACGTACTCACATCGTACCTACTGGAATTACTAACACGGTACCTCGTTTCTTCTTTAATACTCTCGTTGATTATGCTATATATCCCCTTACTAATAAACGTGTTTTAAAATTTACGTAACCGATAAAATCAGCCATTTAACCCTTCAGAAAATTGAGAAATATTTTTCAGATGGTCATTATGTTTCCGCTTTACAATAAAATGTAAGTTAATGGAACATAACCGAAAACTAAAAATTGTTTTAAAAGGTGATGAAATACGCTTTCAAATTTTATAATTCGAAATGAACGTGTAATTTTTTAAATCTAATATATAAAATTCTCGTGTCACGGTGTTTGTTACCATACTCCTTCGAAACGGCTGGACCAATTTTGATAAAATTTTGTGTGCTTATCTGGTAGGTCTGAGAATCGACCAACTTGTATTTTTCATACCCCTAAAAGTAAAGGGTGTTCCACTCCGAAGAAAATTATTTTCCCCATACATTTTGTACGGAACGAATTCTCCTATTTTGAAAGAACTGCAGCAATTATTGTAAGGGGTATAATATTGAACTGTGAACCGTGGGAGGGAGGAGGGGGGAGGGGGGATGGGGGGGAGGGGGAGGGGGAAGGGGTGGTGGGGGGAGGGGGTGGGGGTGGGGGGAGGGGGGAGGGGGGAAAGGAACTCAGGAAGGGGGGTTAGCGGGACGGGGGAAGGGGAGAAGTGGAGTGGGGAGAGGGAGAGGGAACGCGAGAGAAACAATTTAGATCAAGGTATGGTATACGCAGGGAGAAACAATTTAGATCAATTCAGCTAATAAGTTGACAACAGTTTTTGATTCTGAGGCGGTACGAAGTTCGCCGGATCAGCTAGTCTAATATATAAAATTCTCGTGTCACGGTGTTTGTTATCATACTCCTCCGAAACGGCTGGTCCAATTTTGATGAAATTTTGTGTGCTTATCTGGTAGGTCTGAGAATCGACCAACATCTATTTTTCATACCCCTAAAAAGCGGGAAGACGGGGAAGGTGGAAGGGGAACGCGGGAGGGGAAGGGGATGTTTGAGGGGATGGGGAACTCGGGAGGGGGGTTCGCGGGACGTGGGAAGGGAGGGGGGGTGGAGTGGAGAGAGGGAAGGTGGAGGTGACGGAGTGGGAACGCGAGAGGGGAAGAGGACGCAGGAGAAGAAAGGGAACGGGACGAATGGAAAAGGACACTCAGGGAGAAATAATGTCTTTATTAAATGGCATAGCAACGCATGCCGGGACCAGCTAGTAGGTATATAAATTTTGCATAAATTTTGTAAGCTAACATAAAAAAGGTTAAAAATGGCAAAACTTACTTTTTTTAAAAAATAAAACTAGTCTTTAACACAATTAAGGAGGTGGGTATGAGTATCGCCGCCCCGTAAACCATATATTGGATTACCAGCACCTCTGCCATAGGTTACCCCAAGTGGTTCGCTACGTTTGGTGACTTAGCAGGGGTGCCCGGGTTCATGGGGTAAGGTTTGTCCGGGTGTTGGCGGCGGATGCGTCTGTCCACCAGTTGTATGGCAGGCCGGATCGGGAGAGATGATCGGTTTGAGGGAGTCCCTTTAACTTCTCCAGCCGTAATCTCTTGGAACACCGCCTTGCACCGTAGTGGGAGGGATGGATTCATACGTCAATCATTCCTGGACAAATTGACCAAGATTCCTACCCACCCCTAATTCCCTTTTCCTTTCCTAAAAAGACCCTCCACACAGCATCCCCAAAGATGCTTTTCTCAGGGCGTCCTGTGTGGAGCTAATGTATAAAAAAGTCTTTAACTAAAATTACTGATTACGAAAAAAAAATTATAAAATTTTAATTATTATTACACAAGTACGTAGATACTATAAACGTTTTTGTCACCTCACTTTTTTGTGGTTCCTTTTGAAAATAATTAATAAATATTTAATTATATTTTTCAAAATGCGAATCAAAATTTTGGTTTCATAAAAGTGTACGTTTTACTTTTTTGGGGGTTATTTTTTAGATTTGAATATAAAGCGTGGTATTTTGCCTTTCTGACACCGTTTAGAACATATTTCCCACCATGATAGTAAGGGAGTTACAGCGATTTATATGAGACCTACGTGAGCTGGGACCAATTTGGTGTCCTGTGTCCTGTGATTAAACAGGTTAACCATTACTAAGATAATATTCTAAATAAAACTGTACACATTTAAAAATAATGGAAAATTCAGACAAATATAAATTCTCCCAACTCCAAAATGTAAAAAAAAAACCATCAGGGCAATTCAAATATAAATATCTTGGAGAAAAGTTATTTAATATTGAGTACATACCAGAAAGTATCTGAAATATAAATAACAATTTAAAATTTTTGAAATTTCACCTTAAAAAATTACATTGAAAACATAATTTGAATTCTTTAAGAGCGTTTAACCAGCCAGCGGACGAAAATCCACATTTCGTCGAAAGTTGTTCTTCCGACCGTGCAGGGCGGTTACAATGAGAAAGATTAATTATTCTCCGTACCAGCTTTATTAAATTATAACTCAATATCGAATTTATTTCAATCCAAATTAGCTTTAATTTATACCTTCATCCAAAAATGCTGAAAGACGTGATGATAAAACTATTAAAATAATGTACTTTTTGTAGTTATTTTTTGATTATAAGTATTTATCATTTTTCAATAATGTCTAAATTTAATAAGAATGTTAAAAAAATCTGAAATATATTAGTTTGTAAGTGCGCAAATAAATACACAAATGGACCAATTTTCGTCAAGAAACACATGTACGTACATATTTTATAATGATTTTATTGAAACTAAAATTAAAATTCTAATACATAACTCTGCTAGATAATGTATTGATTTATTTTACTGCATGATTACATTATTTGAAATGGGTGTGGTATAATACAAACACTTTTTTGAAAATTTAACAAATCTGCCAACGACCTATGGAATAACCTTATTATACTAAAAATTTTAAAAAAAATCTAAAAATGTATTACATAACTTCACTAGATAAAAGAACAATCTTTCGAAATCCATTTATAATTTTTTGTGGAAAAGAGTCAATACGTCTAAAAACTTTTTTGAAAATGACGTATTTTCGGCTTTCTCTGGTAATGCCCTCTTAACATATGTAAAAAGAAATAACGAACATAATAACACATCCCCCATACACCCAAGGCTTGAAGTAAGTGATGTAACTTTATTTTTTTGAAAAAAACATATTTATTTATTTATTAAAAACATTGCTAAAATTGTATTGGTTGTTGAATTGTAAAATTTGAGACAAGTTTATTAGTAAGACCATTATTAATTATACTCCTTCGTGCAACACTACGATAATGAAGCTACATGTAAATCCACACTCATTCATTATGCGGTAACTTCAAACTTGTATTGCTTCTACTTCTGTTTTACTCTTTATTATGTTTTCGACTGTGGTTTGGTAAAACCCTTTAAGCCAACTTCAAAAGAAAACTTTACGAGAGGCGATAAAACGAATATTTACGGATTCATAAAACTAATTAAAAATCTTGAAGTTTATATTGAATCATTGAATCCCCTCTGACTTCAGGATCAAGAATCGAAGAACACTGGAGAAAGATATTGGCCCCCGCAATTCTCGATCCGATGGACCAATAGAAATAAAGAGTTTAATATTCTCATTATTTTTATATTTACCTGTATTACAATTTACTTTCATTCTCCTATGATACTTTTTCCTTTATTTTTATTTTAGCTAAAATAGTATATAATATAGATTATTATATATAATACTAGCAGACCCGGCCACACGTTTCTGTGGCTAACGAAACACAACGCCATTACCCAACCTTTATAAAATCCACACCACCCGCTTGCCAGCTGCCCGCTGCCCGCTGCCTGAATTGAATATTTGAATTTCTCGACTTTTCTCTACTCTAATAAGCATGTTTTTATACATATAAACCTTCCTCTTAAATCACTCTATCTATTGGTGAAAACCGCATGAATATCCGTTGCGTAGCTTAAAAGATCTATGTGCACATACATTTTGAGCGACTTCATCAAATAAAATAATTCAAATCAAATACCTACTTACTCTAGGACATCTATTTTCCAATTTCTTCCGTAGAACGAATTTCAAAAGTGACTATAGTACGGCCCGCCAGCCGTTTTTAATCACACAAAAATATGTTTTCTTTAAATTTCTCGGCTTTTCTCTAATATAATTTACATGTATTATACATATAAACATTCTTCTTCAATCACTCTCTCTATTGGTGAAAACCGTATGAAAATCCGTTGCGTAGTTTAAAAGATTAACGCGCACATACATTTTGAGCGACTTCATTTTATACTATGTAATGATAATGATGATGATGATAATGATGATGATGATATAATAATAGTTTGTACAGCGCCCTTGAGGTGATTTTTTACAAAAACGGCGCTATATAAATCATCCAAGTATTATTATTTATAATGGTGAATTTATATCTATAGACATTGTATTTCGTAGTCCTCCTTACTAGGGGGTCCTGTGCCGAGGCGGACTAAAGTTGTTTAAATATTTGTCTTCTCTGTCGTTTTTAGTGTCTTCATTATGGTTTTTTCATTGACTACTTTCAGCCATATTTTTATCCTTGATTTGTACTTATTAAAATTTTTTATTAGTTTTATGTCTTGGGAAAGGATGTTATGCACTTTTGTTGCAAAGTATGTGTAGTTTCTTTGTCCGAATGTGGATTTATAACTTGGAATATTTTTTATTCGATCTGGTGTCATGTATACACGGTCTAGTAGAGGATTCAGTATTTTTGAATAGCTTCAATAATATATTTTTGGCATAGATACATTTGTTGTACATTAGGTACGTTGAAGCTATTGAAAATTTCAATTGAAGGCGTCCTAATAGGTAATTTCAATATGGTCTTTATGATTCCTTTTTGAATCGTATTCAGGTTGTGTTGTATATAAGTAAACATCAAATAATAATAATAATAATAATAATATTTATTTCGCATAAAATTATACAATGAAACATATGTGGAAACTTTGACTAGCCAACTAGGAATGGATCCTGTTTTAGGCCAGTCAAATTGACAAATTTAGTTCATATCATAATTTCATATTACATTGATAAATTATATACATATTATTTATTGAATGAAACAAGTGTTACGATTAAATTCCTCGTAGAAGCTTTAGTTAATAACTACAATTTTGAACTCATAAAAAAAAGAATAAGCGAAGAGAAAAAAACAATGTCTTAAAGTACAGATTTAGTATCGAATGCTTGTTTAACAATAGATAAATGTTTGGACATGTGAATCGCTAGCAAAAATTGAGAATCGAGACCAGCTTCAAGTGTGATGACAAAATCCATATTATAATTAAAGTGGATGTTTAAACATGATTACAAAAAATAAGTATAATTAACGTGAGTGACGTATCCCTCAACTTTACGAGCGGGTAAAGAAACTCAAAAAGAATGTGACTCGAAAAGGATGCAGCAAATGAATAAAAACAATTTGTATATAAATATGTCTTAAATTAATGTATAAATAGTGACATGAGAAAGGGGTTGATAACCAATTGTATTTATTTCCCCTTCCTTGCGTCATTTTTTCATCCCACTAAGATATTTTCCCTTAGAGCACTTAAAATAAAATAAAACAGGTAAAGTAAGTAAAATCCAGATGGTAATAATAAAAAGAAAGATCACCGCAGGAGATGAATGTAGAACAATGGGAAGGGTATTGATAAAATAGTTGACAATTATGTTCTGAAGTGATAAGTACGTGTTTTTGTAATATTACGCATAGTACGTAATTTTGTATAATTTTGTACGTATTATGTATAAATTATAATTTACGTAATTTTGTATAATGAAAAGAAAGATCTTCGCAGGAATTGAATGTAGAAAAAAATGGGAAGGGTATTGATAAAAGAATAGACAATTGTGTTCTGCAATGGTAAGTACGTGTTTTTGTAATGAATGGAACTATGAGTGTGTTTTTTTTTTTTGTTTTTTTTATTTTCTTATATATTTTTAATTTTGTTTTATTTTATATGATGAGACTAACTATTGGTCAACATATCTTCGCTTTTGATCCTCCCTAAATCAAGGAGCCAGTCGTTGATCAATTTGCGCAAAACATTTGCACTTTTAGTTTTCCAATCATTAGGAATGATATTAAATAATTTAGGTCCTAAGTACGAAAATTGCCGTTGGCCGAGGGACGTCGTGATTTTTATTGGGACTATTGGATTGTTCCTTGAAAGTCGAGTGTCGTGAAGATGGTCAATGGACGGGAAGTGTTGACGTTGTTTTTGCACATGTAATATAATCTTTCTAATATACAATTGTCTAACATCAAGTACTTTCAATTCCGTGAATAATGCATCACTGGGGTACCTGAATGGTTTTTTAAGGATGACTCTTAGTATTGATTTCTGAGCTTTAGCCAGGGAGTCTAATATTGTTTTGGCACATCCACCCCATCCTAGGGATGCATATTCGAGTAAAGAATTACACATAGCATAGTATATTGATTTCATATCTTTAACAGAGAGAATATTTCTGATGGTTATAAAAAGATGTGTAAGTTTTCTGACTTTTGAGGCCGTTGCGTTAATGTGTTCGTCCCATCTCAGATATTTATCTATGGTGATCCCTAGATATTTTAAACTATCCACGCATTCTAGGTTATTGCAAGTACAAGAGTTCGGTTCATTGCAAATGTGAATAGTAATATTTAGTATAACCTTGGGTTGACCCGCTTGTGTTGCACTAAAACGTATAAATTTTGTCTTATCCGTGTTAAGAGTAAGAAGATTATAGTCTAGCCAATGTTTGACATTGTTTATTCCAATTTCTGCTTTTCTGTGCGCTTCATACCAGTTTTTGCCCTCAAATATTAAGACCGTATCGTCAGCAAAAGTGATGATATGATCGGCAAGGTTGCTGTTGCAAAGGTCATTGATATATATATTAAACAATATCGGTCCTAAAGTACTTCCTTGTGGTACACCAAATACGATGTTGGCTGGATCGCTTAGAGTACCACTAATAATAACTCTTTGGCTCCGATTTTCCAGATAGCTTCCTAACCATTTAAGTAACTGCCCCTGTATACCGATTAGCTGTAATTTTTTCAAAAGGATTTTGTGCGAGATGGTATCAAAAGCTTTAGCCAGATCCAGGAAGATCGCGATGCTTTTGATGCCTCGATCGATGTTATTAGAAATTACTTTAGTCAGATTGCCAATGGCATTTTCAGTACCTAAACCCGGACGGAAGCCATATTGTCTCTCAGAAAGAATGTTATTATCTTCAAGATAAAAGCTAAGACGATTTTTAACAATTTTCTCTATAATTTTTGAGACTGAATTGACCAAAGATATCGGCCGGTAATTTTGAATCGCAGATTTATCTCCATTTTTGTGTAGTAATACAACAACTGAATGTTTTAGATGGTTAGGGAATATTCCTGATTTGAGACTTAGATTGGAAATGAACGCTATCGGAGATGCTATGAATGACTTAGTTACTTTAAGCAGATTAGTCGAGACTTTGTCTGGTCCACAAGCGTTAGATGGCTTTAGGTCGTCAATTATTTCCAAGACTTCATTCGTCGATGTTTGAATATTGTCTATTTTATGGACGAGGCTAGAGGTGACCAACTTGGCAAGTTCGATTTCTGTTTTATTGCATTTATCGAGAATTTTTTTGGCAAGTGTGGTTCCCACCGATGTGAAGTATTTATTAGCAAAATTCGCCATATTTTTAGGATTAGAGGAGTTTACGTTACCGATATCTAACGATTTAATTTCGGAAGACCTGTTTATTTTTGTTTTACTAATATTTCGAAATGCTTCCCACATACGTTTTGGAGAATAAGAATTTTCGTAAATGAACGTTTTAAAATAATTTTCCTTTGTATATTTAATAATCTTTTTGCATAAGTTCCTATATTTCTTGTAGTGAGTTTGTACTAAAATATTATCTGGAAACTTTTTGGCCCTTTTGTGAAGTTGGTTTCTTTTGTGAATCGATTTTAAAAGGCCGGGAGAGATCCAGGGCGTAAGTTTAAACTGGCTGTTCGATATGTGTTTGTTACTTGTATGTTTAGATATATATGTATGTAGAATACAAATGAATTCTTTCATGGCAATGTCAGTGTCAATTTGATCAAATACTTTTTGCCAGTTTTCTAAATGCAAGTCCTCAATTAAATTATTAAAATTTAATCGAGGGACGTACTTGATTTTAGCAGGGGGGGGCGGTTTATCTTTAAAGCACAGGGCTGTCGTATAGTGGTCGGAAATTGACGTGTGGATAACGAATGAGTCAGTGAAGTTAATATTTTTTACGTTGATGTGATCCAAACAGGATTTGTTCGTGCCCTGTTCTCGAGTTGGTGTATTGATTGTCAAAATGAATCCGTTTTCTGTGAGCAGGCATATGTAGTCGTTGAATTGGTTGTGAAATGGAGATAAGGTGCTAATATTAAGGTCTCCTATAATGATTTGACGTTCAAATTTATTGGAATTGCTAATAATTGTTTGGAGTGAATTCAAAAAAGAATCTATGCTCTGAAAAGAAGGTGATCTATAAATAGCAAAAATACATAAATTATTATTCAGAACAATTCTGAGGCAGTTACCTTGTGATAATATAATTTCTTCGACTTGTGCTTGTATACCGTCTTTGATGTAGACAACAATCCCGCTAGATTTATTTATATTTTTAATTGAGTGATATTCCGTGTAAGTTTGTATTATTTTAGAGGTGTAGTTTTTATTGATCCAACACTCTGATAAAATTAAAACATCAAAAGTATGATTGAATTGATCTAGAAATATCAGAAAATCATCAAGGTTTGACATACTTCTGATATTCTGATGGATAATCTTTAAATTATAAGACTTCCAACTGAAATTATTTAATTTGATGAGATCGTCAATCACATACGTGTTGCACGTTACATCTGTGTCATTGTAAATATCAGGAGGTAATTGAATCATGATTATTCAGGTGAGATGTGATGCAATGGAAATTTCACTACTATACGATTATGATCCATTTCTCGTGAGTAGGTATATTTGATTCGAATGATTGGATGGGGATAATCACAGGATAATAATAGCAATAATAATAAAAGAACCTTCAACTTGTAGTCGTTGTCTGAAGTAGTAGTAAGTAGTAGTAGTAGCAATAGTAATAATAGAACCTTCATCTTGTAATCTTTGTCGGCAGTAACCTTCATCTTGTAATCGTTGTCTGCAGGAACCTTTATCTTGTAATCGTTGTCGGCAGTAGTAATAAGTAGTAGTAGTAATAATAACAATAGTACCTTCATCTTGTAATCATTGTCAGCAGTAGTAATAAGTAGTAGTAGTAGTAGCAATAATAATAATAGAACCTTCATCTTGTAACCGTTGTCGGCAGTAGTACTAAGTAGTAGAAGTAGTAATAGTAATAATAGAATCTTCATCTTGTAAACGTTGTCGGCAGTAGGTATATTGTGTTTGAGATAATCATAGGGAAGCCAGCTTGCTTTCATCGGATATAAGAATTGCGCCTGAACCTGTCTCCCTCCGCAGGTATATACGTCCCTGTTGGATCCATGCAAATTGAAATTGTCTCGCTCTAGCAAATTGGCGAGTTTTATACCAAATTTGTTTCGCCCGAAATGTTAACTGCTCAGATACATAGATCGGCAACCGTGGGCCGGCGAGACCGATATTTAACGTGTTGAGTTTATCTTCGGTATTGGGTTTATTCTTGTTGAAAGATTTCACATCAGCTAGCAGTTGATTTCTAGCCATGTTCGATTTTAGTTTAAGAACAATTGTCCTGGGTTGCTTCTGATTATTGTTATTTTTTTGAAGACGATAAACAGCATCGATATCCTTAGTTTCTAAGGGAGATCCTGTTGTTTTGAAGATGTTGAAGACCACGTCTTTTAGTGTTTCGTCCTTGATGTCGGGGATGCCTCTTATTTCTACATTACAAGACTTTAAGGCCCGCTCTTGGGAATCAAGACTATTCTCCAGTATTACGATTCTAGCTTCCAGTGCAGTATTCTTCGCTGTAAGCTCATCATTACGGTGCTCGACGTCACGGATTCTGGCCATAAAGTCTTCATATTGTGCGTTCATGAATTGTATGCTTTCCAGTATCTTGTTGTTTTGGTCCATGATGTCGTTCTGTTTTTTATCCAGGCTGTTCGTTTTGGTCATGACTAAATTCTGGATATCTTCGAGAATAGCGGGGGACGAAGGTGATGATGGAGCTGCTTGATCCTTAGTGGCCGTTGTTTTTTTGGGCGGTTCCAAAGATGTGTTATCGCTGTTGGCGGTCGACCGTGTGTCCCTTTTACACTGCTTACACTTCTGTTGTTCTCGACGTTCTTGAGTGAGTCGACGGAAAGTGCTTTCCGTTATTCCTCCACAGGCTAGATGGTAGGTGCCTTTACACACTGAACACACAAATATCGACTCATCCGATAGAATAACTTCAGGGCATACGCGGCAGTGCATTGCAAATGATTTATAATGACTACCCACACGACGTTATTATAATAGAATAGTGTTTATTCTGAATTAAAATAAGTGCGACAGTAAAACACCTAGATATTATTAGAATATGTTAGACTATGATGCCACAAACAGGAAGCACTTTTGTTTACTTGCTGAATATTGCGATTTAACGTTTAAAATAAACTTTAAGACGGAGTAAAATTGATATGAACTAGTCACAATGATCTATGGTGAATCAATCTAGGTGTTATTATAGACAAATATCTAGGTGTTATTATAGACAATCATCTGAAATGGAAATATCACATAGAAAACCTTTCAATAAGGGTAAGAAAATTGATTCACATATTCTTTGCATTACGGAACATAATTAAACAACAAGACCTAAGAAAAATATATTTCGGATTGTGCAACCCCATCTTGACGTATGGTTGCATTGGTTGAGGAGCGTCGGGTAGAACAATTTTAGATCCGCTTGTGAAGGCCCAGAAATCCATAATTAGAGTAATTTTGCGTAAACCCTATAGGTATTCTAGCGATCAGCTCTACAAAAACTTTTATGTACTTGATATTCGTCAAAACTATATAAAAAGGATTATTATCCACGTACATAAAAATCTAGAAAATATTAAAACAATTGATCAAAAATATATCACAAGAAGTAACACCAGAAAGGATCTTATGGTCCCAGGGAGCAATACGGCAAAGTATCAAAAAACATGTACATATCTTGGACCAAAAATATATAATAAAATTCCCCTAGAATTAAATATTAAAGCTTGCAAAATGTCCCACGTCAGTTCAACAAAATGGTTGATTGGCTTAGGTAGGGTGGAATCTGAAAAACTATTAAATAATGTCACTTAAAATTTTACACGGCCTATTAACGGCACATTTAGTAAAAAAAAATTAGTACGTATATTATTTAAATAAAAAAAATAAAAACATTTTTCTTTTCTTTTTCTTTTTTTGTTACAGAATAAATTTTCTGGCATCTTTATTAATGTATATTTAATTTAAAAAATTAAAATGAACATTTTGTTAAAAAAAAATAAATTATTTTTTGCATTCTCACCAGCATTTGGTTCCTTAGAACGGGCAATCTGCCTAGCAAGGAACTAATATCGACCCACAAGACATAATAACACTTGTACACATTTTATAGTTATTTTTCAATGTTATTATTATGTTATTTTGGCCATACAAATGTATCAAATGTAATGTTATAAATAAAATTAAAAAAAAATAAGTACAGCATATAAGTACATCATATGATTCCATATTCAATTCGAGAATGACATAACGCGTAGTAGACATTACTACTTTCATTTCCATCTTTTCCCTTCGTTTCTTTGTCATATGTTTTTTTTAATGAAAATAATTATAAAATTTGACAACTTATATTTAGTACAATTCTTTTCTAAAATTACTGCAATATTTACCACTTACTAAAACTTTGGACTTCATAACATTGAGACATTGAACATTTTAAAACCTTTATGATAAATATTGTTTTGGGTTCCCAATAAATATAGTTTTAGGAAGCCTAAAATCGTTGTTGTTTCTAGTAGGATAGCAATGAACTGTACCATAAATTCTAACATTATTCAACATATAATAATTTTTTAACTTATAAATAGTTTACTAGGGTATTGTAGACAGATATTGAGTTGGCGTTGCGTTGCATGGTTTTATCCTAGTATATCTGCTACAGCACAATATAGATATCATGCCTCTGTTCCGAATTATTTCCATCTTTTAACTTGTGTTTTATTGCTCAGAAAGATTACACTTTTGCAGTAATTTAGGTGGGATGCTTCAGTGGCGTTGTAAACAAATTTCCTTGTTTAAATGTCTAATAATAATGTTTTAATTCTTGTTTTATATTATTTTTTATAAATATGTTCTTACTTGAATCCCTGTACTGTACTCAAGAGCGATAGGGCGAAGGAGCCTGGGAAGACCAAGATTAAGATGGAGCGACAACGTTCGCAAAGATTTATCTACCTTGGAGCTTCTAAACTGGAGAGAGCTGGAACAAAATCGAGATGAGTGGAGGAAGACTTTTGAGGAAGCCAAGACCCACTAGGTGTTGTAGAGCCAAGAGTGATGATGACGATGACTTGAATCCCTGTAACTATGACGACGTGTGGGATTACACTCACCTCCCTACATTCGGGAATAAACATAATTTTCTTCAGATTTTATGTCCCGGTTAAATCTTTCCCACGGGAAAAACTAAACTCTTTCACACACTTTTCCACAAATGATCATCTAGTCAATTCACGCTATGCAATTGCACTATATAAGGCTCGGTGGAATTTGTAATACTGCATGTATTTAAAATGACTCATATTTATATATAAATTATTCGACAAATCTAATATGCCTAAATTGTGAAAGAGAGAGCTAGGTATAATGGCAGTAGCCGAAATTACAAATGTTAATATTTTTATAGTCTGAGAATGCCATATTCTTTTAATCTCATTTCCTAAATCTGTATATTTTCTTATTTTTTCAGAAGCAGATTTTTCTTAATATTACAGGAATTTGGAATTGGGACATCTATGATATAAGTTATTTTTGTAAATTTTATCATGTAAAACTATATCAGATCTATTTTTTTTTTTTTTTTTTTTTTTTTTTTTTTTTTTTTTTTTTTTTTTTATTGAAATTTTTTGATACAATACATATAATACATACATGAAATAATGAAAAGTATATAAAAAAACTTAATATAATTAATGTATGAACAAAAAAATCCCACAAAGGCAATGCCTGAGCGTGGGTATAATATAGATTTTTTACTTTTATTTCTATGGTTATAGTGAATATTTTAAGTATACATAAATAAGGAATTTTAAAAAAGTAACTGAATGAATGCATTTAAAAACTACAGCATAATGACAGTCTGCACTGTTATTATTGTATTTGTAAGTTTTGTAAAAATAGATGTTACAAGTGCAATTTAAAAACATAAAAAACAAACAAAATAAACTAGCAAACAATATTATAAATCTTCTCTAAAAGCTGTCCAATGATAGATATATTTAATGGCTTTATTTAAACTTATAAGAAAAATATATCTGTTTCAGTGTTTTTTAGCCAAATTTTGGTATATTTTTTATAAGATTGAAGATTTTGACATATGTTCTCTTTAAAGGTTGTACATAGTAAATTATACATTTTTGGAGCTATAAAACTAATATGCCTTTGGGACAACCTAGTTTTGCAGTGGGGTACTGCATACTCACATGTGCCACGTCTTTGGCTGGTACGATTTGAATTTTTTAGAAAGTTATTTGGACGCATGTAAATAAATTTAAGGCATTGAAGTCCAGAAGTCTGTCTAAGGTCCAAAATATCAGTTTCCTTAAACAATTGTTTGGAGGGATACGATTTATTTTTTTTGTACATAATCTTAATTATTGATTTTTGGGCAATTTCTAAAGGTTTTACATGATTATTGTAAGCTCCACCCCAGCCAATTATTCCGTAGGAAAGAGATGAATGGACTAGTGCATCATAAACTAGTTTTATGGTTTTTATATTTACTATGTTACACATTCTTTTAAAAATATAATTTAAGTATCTGAGTTTGTTAACAGTATTTTCTATATGGTTGGTCCATTTAAGTTGACAATCTATGGTTACACCTAAGTACTTAATCATTTTTCCTGATTTCATCTCTTCACAGTTAGAGCATGTGGTTGGGTTACAATTAATATTATGAAACTTTAAATTGAGATTAGTTTTGGGAGCTGACTTCTGTGTAATATAAAAAGGAATATATAGATATAGAATATATTATATTGGACTAATTGTTCTAACTAACCATACCAAGTCTAATTATGACTAATTGTTCTGTCTGTTAGTATAGTTTTTTCATAATATATTTTATAAAATTCATTTTCAAAAGATGAATTTGGTTCATATTCATAATATGGTACTATATTACGGCAGTCAATCAAGTTACGTTCAATTACCAAACTTTGGTGAATTATTTTTAAAACCCGATTGTGCCTAAATGTATACTCGGACGGCGCTAATACAGAACATCCCGATATAATATGTCCCGTAGTTTCCTGAAAAGCCAAACATTTTCTACATAAATCATCAATTTGATTATCTTCGATTATATGCTTCCTATAATTTTTAGTATGAACTTGAATGGCAAGCGTAAATCCTTCTATTTCTGCGCTCAACTCTCCAATACTCAACCATTTGTTTGATGAAAGTTTGTCAAACATGAAATGCCCGGTACTACTATTTTCTTACCTTTTAAATTAACCAGTAAATCGGGATACCGATCGGTATCGGTATTAATTTTTTTTGATAAATTATTTTATTGTAAAATATTGTCCGTCTATTAAAAAAATTGCGACGGTGCACAGCACAGTGGACATACTAACAAGTAAACGCAATATTATATTCTTAGCTAAGTAAGTTCTGCTTTTAAAGCACTTCTTAGCTAAGTAAGTTCTGCTGGCTGAATGACAATTATACACCTAAAACACTTGAAAACTATAATACGCACCACTCAACGAAGCACATAAACCAAAATGATGGCCTAGTCATATACACAAGTAATAAAATCAACACGACTACTCAAGAAATAAACATCATAGACTCTAACTGCATAAAAATTACATATGATAAAAAAACTTGTATCCTAGCTATATATAGATCTCCATCCAAAAATAACATAACAAATTTCCTAACTGCACTAAACAGCACATTAACTGATCTCAACAAAATCAAAAATATCATCATAGTAGGAGACCTAAACATAAACACTTTACAATATGGACACCCGCAAAGCATAGAATACCTATCAATACTAGCGCAACATGGACTGGAACCCACGATAAATATCCCAACACGAGTCACACAAAACACAAGTAGCTGTATAGACCATATAATAATGATCAAGTCAAAACTAAAATCCAAAACAATAGTACTCGAAAGCGCAATTACAGATCATTACATGACTATGATAGCAATAGCCACCGAAAACACAAAATCTGAACAACATAAAACATATACAGAAAAAATAACTGAATATCCAAACTTAAAGGAAAAACTCAAAAAAATGGACTGGAATCCAATATACCGAATACAGAATGCTGAAGAAGCCTGGGATAAATTCACAACTACGTTAACACAAGAAATAAATAACTACACTAATATAAAACTTATAACACTTACACACAAGACAAAAAAAATAAAACTATGGATAACACAAGGAATATTAAACTGCATCTGTAAACGAGACAAATTACACAGACAAATTAAAAACACGCCATATGACATGGAACAACTTAATATCTATAAAAGATATAGAAATATCTGCACAAAAATTATAAGAGTAGCTAAGGAGATATACTATAGACAAAAACTACAAAAAGAAAACAACAACCCAAAAGCTATATGGAAAATATTAAAAGAAGTGACATACACACAAAAACACAAACAGAAAAATAGTATCGAACAATTAAATATTAATAAAAAAAAAATAGATATCAGTACAAATACGGAGATAATAGCGAACCATGTGAATAACTTCTTTGAAAATATAGGAAAAGTTTGAGCAAACCGTAAAACACAAACACAAACCAACCGATCATACATCAATACACAAAAGACAAAACTAAGACTTACAATAAAAACAATTACGGAGGAGGAAATTGAAAAAGTAATCGATAAATTAAAAAACAATATTGCACCGGGATTAGACGAGATAACAACAGATTGCATTCGCATTCAGAAATTAAAAAATGAAATAATAAAACCAATAACACACTTAATCAACCTTAGTATAAAATAAAGCTGCTTCCCTAGTACTTTGAAACAAGGACTGGTGATTGGTGATCCCTATTTACAAAACAGGAGACAAAATGGAAATAAATAACTATAGACCAATCACATTATTAAACTCACTATCAAAGATCTTCGAAAGAGCATTAAAAAACCAAATTATAAAATACCTTGAAGAAAACAAATTAATCTCGGATAAACAACACGGATTTAGAGAAAAAAGAGGTACCAAAGAAGCTTTAGAATATGTAATAGATTATATACATAGCAACCTAGATCAAGGGCAAAAATGCATAGCAATATACCTAGACTTAGCTAAAGCCTTCGATTCAATCTGCCACAAAACCCTATTTAAGAAATTAGAAAACATTGGTATCTTAGGCAAGGAACTCCAACTAATGAAAAGTTATATGAGCAACAGAACCCAACAAGTTAAAATTAATCACCATACTAGTAAACCACTGCCAATTACATATGGAGTTCCACAAAGAAGCATACTAGGGCCCGTGCTATTCACTATCTACATAAATGAACTCTGTAATATGGAAATAGACGGAGAAATAATTAGTTATGCGGACGACACAGTATTACTCTTCAAATCTAAAGACTGGAACAATGTGTATAATACAGCAGAATTAGGAATCACGCGAGTGAAAACATGGTTAGACACAAACATACTTACATTAAATATATCGAAAACAAAATTCACAACGTACAGTATAAATAGCATGGGACAGCCAACAAATAAAACAAACACCATAAAAATTCACGATTGTTTAAACACCAAAAACTGTGACTGCCCTGCTATAGTAAAAACAGACCAAATAAAATATCTAGGAATCATAATTGACCATAATCTCAAATGGGCACATCATATAAATCATATCACCAATAAACTCCTCAAAACAATACATCTTTTCCTAAACATAAGAAATATATACAAACTAAAACAAATGAAAACAGTATATTTTGCACTCTGCCAATCTATAATAGAATATGGAATCATTGTTTGGGGAGGAGCAACAAACTCAGCTATTGTTCATTTGGAAACCATACAGAGAACCATCTTAAAGGTTATACTAAAAAAAACACAGAATGACTGACACAGACCAAATATTCAACATGTTCGACGGACTTGATATACGACAATTATACATAAAAACACTTCTTAACTATATCTTTGACCAAAAACACAAACTCCAACAAACACAAACCATTAATAGACCAGTTAGACAAGCATACATACAAAACTTAAAAACACCGACGATAAACACAAGCTTTGGACAAAGACATCACAAATACCAGGCAATAAAAGCATTCAACCATCTTTCACTCGATTTAAAAAAAGAAGAAAACAAAAAACTTTTCACACTCAAAATTAAAAGATGGATTAAAGAACAAAAAAGGCAACTTTACAAAAAAATCATAACATAAAAAATAAAAACACATAGACATAAACACCATTGCAATACTCACTAATATATAAAACCCTTTTACTTTCACTATCGGTTTATATGTATCTATCCTATTTATATAGTTTTATTTTAGTGTTATTTTACTCTATTTTATTTTACTCTATTTTATTTTGCTCTATTTTACTTTCTTTTAATTCTCATATGTTATTATTGAGTTTCTTTTTACTTTAGTTTTTATTTTATATGTATCATAAATTTTAAAAAAAATCATATAACTGTAAAATGGGGTCCTCAGCACGGGTAAAGTACCCAGTGAGGCCCACATTAGTCAAATATGTAACACACATGTATAAATCAGGTGAATCAAATAATAAAAAAAAAAAAACCTTTAACTAATGACGTAATTTTTTTACGTATTCTCTGACGTGGGCCTGGGCGGCCCGTTACTTTAAATGTTTATATATTTGAAAATTTTGAGGTCCAAATTATTATTTGGACAATTTAAATATATTTAAATAAAATAAAATAAAATACTTTTTATTTTATTATTTTATGGTTAAGTAAGTTATATTTGTCAATTTGGATATTATGTAATAAATTTTTGGAGAAATCACTTGAGATCAGAAATCAGTCTGTATTATCTATTAAACTAAATAAAAACAATGAACTCACTTTTATAATAATATTTCAATAGTGTCTCGAATAAAGTAAATATGCTCAGGAATTGCAGGTTAAAATTCTTCGGATACATGCTATTACACCCCGTATATATATATATATATCAATGTAATAATAATATGACCAATGAAACAACATGTAATTATTATTATACAATAACCCATTGTGTTTCAAAATATAATGTGTAATGCATGCATTAATGTACCTCTACTTATAAAAAACATGTCGACGTAAATATTGATACAATAAGTACCTCCTTGAATCGATTTTATCGAGTTATAATAATTTATGTTGCACGTATCAAAAATTTGTTTCGGTCGTTTGGCAAATCTTGTAGACATTTCTAGCACGAAATCAATAAACCTATGATATTTAATAACTGAAATAATTTTAATCCATGTGGGTGACACGGCTATAATTAAAAGGCGTTCTCAAATTACTCGTTGGATACTTTTACAATGGCGGAATTAGGTCAGAAAGTATGGCGTCAAGTTGGCAAACACTCTTCTCAATGGAAAACTGGAAGTTGAAGCAAAAAGCATTGATAAACACACATGTGGATCACTAGAATTCTTTACTTGTAAATATGATTGAAGTGAAACCATATAATATATTACAGAAATAAAGCGTGCCGACGGTCACTGAGTATCGATCACTATCATATAAAAGTTTTTATTGAGTGAAAACTTCTTTAGCACCGTTATTATTTGAAACTCCATAAAACGAAAAAGCGACACTAAAAAGAGACAAACACTTACATCTATAGGATTTAGCCTGAGAGAGAATGAGATGGAATAATCAGTCTACTCTTTGTGCGGTGCTTCGTCCACTTTAAAATCTACCACTGAAACGTTCAGAAAACTAAAGTAGCACTTTTGCCTACTTTAGTTTTCAGAACTTTCACTTCTGCCGCGTATGAACTACACATTTTTTTTATTATTAGAAACCTACAATTAGATAGAGTTTTGTAACGGTTCAGAATCATTTTCACGCAAAAAAGTCACATTTTTCATTGAGCGCTTATATTATTCCTGTGGCGATCAACGATTACGGTACCGTGACGGCATGAATAAAAGCATAAAACGTATGTTCTTTATCCTAATAATGCTGCAGCTCTATCTTACATATTCAATAATCGTGAGATACACAGTATACGTGTGTCTGCTTCATCAAAAGTACTACTTTTTTTCCTTAGAGGAAACAGCTATATCTTATTACGGTTCAGCCACGCCGACATTCCAGTCGCATTTTCTTTGTGATGTGTGATAATGATTGTATGTTTCCTTTGGAGGGGTGCAGACGTTCGTTCATGGTACCGTGACGGCATGAAATAAGCATAAAACGTACCTTCTTTATCGTAATAATGCTGCAGCTCTTTCTTACATATTAAATAATGATGAGACACACAGTATACGTGTGATCCTCCAAAGTACTACTTTTTTCCTTTGGAGGAAACAGATATATCTATTACAGCTCAGCTACGGCGACTGGAATTGCGTTTTATTTTCTTCATGCGTGTGAGGGAGATATATGATAATGATTGTATATTTCCTTTGGGGGGGGGGGGGGTGCAGACATACGTTCACCATTTGTCTCATTTTTTCTCATATGTTTAAGAACAAAAGCAAAATCATCAGAGCATTGACGTTTGAGGTTTTTGAATTTTTGGAATTAACTTACACTTCAATACTGTCCTTGTAACTATATTCCATACTTTCAAAATTATCGTCACGGCTAGTAGTATGGTAGGGGTCTACGGAGACGTCACGGTGCGGTATGTGAGAAAGATGCAAGAAAGTGATTACCTTTTTTAATTTGGAGGAAACAGACCTACGTACATTGTGTATCTTTTTTTTTTTTTTTACAGTGAATACCGCACAAGAATCTCAACTGCTCCCGTCTAGAGCCAGTGAGACTATGGCATCCCCAATTGGGGTATGTTGTGAGGCTGAAGGTAGCTGGGAGGGGAAGGAGGTGGGGAAGAGGAAGGTTGGGAAGTACCTGGCTATTCAGATCTGGTCACTAAACACGGCTAAAGCCATTTTCAAGCAACGTTTCAATTCTGAATGGTGGTCTTACACCAGGGCGATACTGATAGTATCTTCCACTCTGGAACATGCCGCAAATATACTATATATTATTTTAAATGAATTAATTGTGAAATAACACAAGTTAATCAAATAAAATTTATTTGCGCATGCCGGGTTCGAACCCGCGACCTCCGGAATGTGAGTCAAGAGTCTTACCCACTGGACTACGGAGGTCGTATCTCATCTTTTGAAAGATCTGCAACATTATTGTGATAAGGAACGTATGTTTATTGCCTTTTTATGTGTCAGGGTCCGTCAGAGTCAACGTTGAACGTCGAAAATAATTTCCCTCAAGACCCATGTCATACTTGGAGATGAAGTGTGGAGAGTCTTTTTATGAAAAGGAAGAAGATGAACTTCTGGGAAGGAAAAAGGTATGAGAGGTGGTTAGGAAACTCAGGGTCAGTGGGTTCAGAAGTGACAAACGTGTGAGTTCATCCTTCCCACTGCGGTGCAAGGCGATGAAAGAGTCCGGCTGGAGAGGTCAAAGAGCTCCCCAACCTGCCTCTTACGATCTGGCTCGCCCGATTGCAGCTGGTGGGCAGACGCACCCACCGCTAAAACCTGGACAAACCTCACCCCATGAATTCGGGCACGCTGCTAAGACACCAAACATAGCGACCTATGGCAGAGGTTATCCGATAAATGGTTCCCGGGGCGACAATTAGATTCTGTAGGTTATTTAGTTCATCGTGGTTCCTGCATTGATTTATTTATATAGCTTTGTCAAAAATACAACCTATTTATTATAGATTTCCTCAATGTGTTAGGAAATGAAGAGAATTGACAAAACAGCTTTATTAAATAAAACTTCAATAATAATATTATTATATAATATATGTATAATATAAAAATATTACCATTTGTTATTTCGGCTACTGGCATTATACCTAGCTCTCTCTTTCAAAATTTAGGCATATTAGATTTGTCAAAGAATTTATATATAAAAATTAGTCATTTTAAATACATGTAGGATTACAAAAGATTTTTTAAATATTTAAATTGATTGTGCAGTAGGATTTATAGGTCCAATTAGGAGTTCCACCGAGCCGAACCCTCTGATATGAAAATATCTGGAGTCGGTGAATTATTTTCCCATTTGGTCTCTTTGACATGTTGTTCTTGTATTATTTTGTATTTATTATACTTATATAGTGCAGTTGCATAACGTGGATTGACTAGATGATCATTTGTAGAAAAGTGTGTGAAAGGGTTAAGTTTTTCCTGTGGGAAAGATTTAACCCGGACATAAAATCTAAAGAGTAATAAAATTCGGGGGCCATCTAACCAACTTCTGTGTGGCGGTCGTATCCAGAGAGACTGGTTAAGGGAGGTCTTTTGATCTCTCCAGCCGGTCTCTCTCGATACAATGCCTTGAACTAGCGATGTGTCAGTTCAGCTGGAATGGGCTCATGTGATCCGCTCCTTTGCGGGAAGCGGTTCCTACTCCCACTCCTTTTTCAAATCGACTACTCCAAGAGAACCCTGTCCCGGAACTCGGGCTCATTCCCAAACCCGAAAAACTCGGATGCCTCCACCGGCCGGCGGGTGTCCCCGTGTTCGCCGCGAGGCGAGGTACTCCGGTACTAGTGAGTCTAGTGACTGAGTAGTAGTAACCGTCCGGTGTCCCCGAAGCGCTACACTCTCCACTCCACTCACGAGTCGCGAGTCTCGGCGAGTGTCGGGTTCTTGGAACTGCGTGAATCGTGAAACACTCGAGCTACTCAACGCCGCAGCGCGAAGCCGCGGCGCAGATTCGAATTACAAGTCCCGAGATCGCCGAGTACGAGTATGCATCTTGGTCCGAGCGACGTGAGTCGTGAACCGCGACAAACACCCGCCACTCTTGTCACTCCCTCCCACTCCCGCGACTCACGAACCACGATACATTCCTCATTCAGTCTTCAGTCATTCCTGCCCCGGCTGGCAATCAACACGCACGTGCCTGACCGCTTGGCGTAACAGTATACTGCTGCCTAACGTCATCGCGGAATTGTTTAGAATATTCGACTAGACACGGAGTAATTTTCAATTAGAGCGTATATTGGTATTGTTACTCAACGGGTGAAGTGCATTATAAAATAATAGTTTATAATAAAGCATTACAGCTAATTTACTTATTTAAATTCTCAATAAAAGCCCGTGCAATGTAGGTCCATTGAATGTACCTACATTGCACGGGTGACGGGTCCGAGCCCTCGTGTGGGTCTTGTCCTGCTCCAGGGTTCTGAGTTGTCGTGCGGGTTCTACGAGTAGGTCCTGGCTCCAAGTTCTTTGAACCCGTGCGCCCCGGTTCGGTGCACCGCAACAACATTCAGTGCTCAGTCCGCAGTGTCCGCACCTAAGAACTCGGACCCGGGACCTGCTCCTAGAACCCGTGTACTTTTAAGAGGAGGCAAGTCTCGGAGGCTTCCGGTAAAATGCAGAACTTACCCACCTCTACCTTGAACCGTGGTTGGAGAGATAGATTCATAAGGACACACTGACCCTCGGATTCCTACCCACGCCTCCTAGCTGTTTTCCTTCCCAGAACTTTATCTCCTTCTTTCCAAAAAGCATCTCCTAAGATTACATGGGAAATTATTTTCCTTAGGCCGCCTGTGAGGAAATAAAGTAAAAAAATAATATCTAATAATAATAAGACGACAGGATGTGTACGTAGAACAAAATATAATTCGCGGAATTACACGAAGAACAACAGAAAAGTTTTTTATTGAATATCGCACAAGAGTCCAAACTGTTCCCGTCTGGAACCAAGACTATAGCATCCCCAATTGGGCTATGTTGTGAGGCTGAAGAGAGTTGGGAGGGGAAGGAGATGGTGAAGTGGAAGATGGGGAAGGACCTGGCTACTCAAATCTGGTCACCAAGAACGGCTAAAGCCATTTCAAGCAACGTTTCGATACCGATTGTTGGCCTTACACCACGGCTATACTAAGAGTATCTTCCCCAAATATACTAGTCATTATTATTAATTAATTAATTGTGAAATAACACAAATTAATCCAATAAAGATTATTTGCGCACATCGGGTTCGAACCCGCGACCTTCGGATTACGAGTTGAGAGTCTTAACTCTCGACCACGTTACTCATGATATGTCAGAAAAATACTCTGTTTTGGACTTATTTGTTTTACACGCATCTCGCAATTGAAAATGTCCACTTTTGGAATCATTTTACTTTAATTATTATTACATTATATGTTAAGGCAGGAATTTTGTTTACAGTTTTTTTTGCATTGATCCATTTTTAATAGGACAGAAGAGCGTGTGGAATGCGCAGTTACAGTTTATAGAATCTTATTTAGCAAATCCGGACCATGAATATTATCGTAAACTAATTTATACATATTGATGATGCCTTTATGCAATATTCATAATGTCATAAATTTATTACAGTTTCAATCAATGCGGGTGTTGTCCAGGTACAGTTCTGATTGTCATTGGGTACTTCAGCGGATATCATCTCCCATTGTTCTCAGCTCAGCGAGATGCTCCAATCTTCAATCTTAAGTAATTACTTCCCCCTCCGGCGGCGATTAGTAGCACTATTTGCAACTCAAGCGCGGGTGTCAACTTCCGCTTGGGATGTCACTTGGAACGAAGGTGCTACCCATTGTGGCTTGTGACCAAACACTTTACTTCTTATAGTCTAAATCAGAGTTTCCTGAAAATTTCTTGTTTCCTTTTTAAAGAGATGAACATTCCCGGGTAACATAATATAATTATTTGTCCGTTCGGGTAACAACCGGTCCCTTTGCCGTACTCACCACCCCCACCTTTTCTTTAAGTTATTTCTCTACAGTTCCTTCCACCAGGAAAACCATGTCGCTTATTTGCCTGGAAATAATTTGTAGTTCTCTGAACAGCAGACCTCGCATCCAAAAAAGCATGTTTCTAATTTTCTCTTATTGAATATAATAAATCAAAAGCAAAATTTCCTATGAAACTCATCTACTTCTTAAAAAAATTACCTAACGTCTTGTCATCTAGGGGTCAAAAGAGATTATACATATTATGCTTTATGCCACTCTCACTTGGAATGTGGAATAATAGGATGGAGCTCAGCAGCATCAAAACATGTAAAACAACTGGAGGTAACTCAGAATTGCATTTTAAAGACCATACTAAAGGTCCACACAAGGACGACAATAATAGAAAAAAGTTTGACGTCCCAGGTACGTATACAAAAAATCTACGCCAAAAATATTCTGGTTCATCACCTCAAAAAAACACAGAGGCAAACACTTCACACAATCATAAAACTAGAGCCGAGCAAATAGACATTCTAAATTCTAAATATACCCAATATTCCTTTTGGACAAAGAAGCTATGAATTTATTAGCAGTAAAGATACTAATAACTCCCTAATATTAATAAACAAATTAAAACAAAAAAAACTACATTATAGACATCAAATCTTGCCTTCAGGAATTATCGGAAAATAACTTAATAGTATATTAAAAACATTGTCGTAGAAGTTTCTGAAAAACCCTTACCCAAACCATGAAATTGTAAGTACCATAGAAATCGCTGAAAACTTATCCAAAACATAGTCCCCCTCAGCACAGTATCTCCTAGTGAGAAGGACAACGAAAATATTCTACATCTATTTTATATTATTTATATTTAACACGTATCTTTTATAAATTTGAACATTAAAATGAATTAACTAAATAAATAAAAAAATAAGATTCCTCCCAATTACACTCTAATCACCTTACCTCCCCTCATAAATTTGCAACTTTACTTATCTAATTTTCCTAATTTAATTACGATATAAAATATTTATAACTTAACCCGAATTATGTAATTAATTATGTACTATTATTATCATTTACATAGTTTAAAATGAAGTCGCTCAAAATGTATGTGCGCGTTGATCTTTTAAACTACGCAACTAGATAGAGTGATTGAAGAGGAATGTTTATATGTACAATACATGTAAATTATATTAGAGAAAAGCCGAGAAATTCAAAGAAAACATATTTTTGCGCGATTTAAAACGGCTGGCGTGCCGTACTATAGTCACGTTTGAAATTCGTTCTACGGAAGAAATTGGAAAATAGATGTCCTAGAGTAAGTAGGTATTTTATTTTCCCTTTTCAAATATCCAGTATTGCATTGCAAGCATTGTATAATTAGTGGCGATCGCTAACTATATTATTATATAAATAAAAAGAATTATTTTATTATCGTTGATTCAAGAGGAAGGTTTATATCTATAATACATGCTTAAAGCCGAGAAATTCAAATATTCAATTCAGGCAGCGGGCAGCGGGCAGCGGGCAAGTGGGTGGTGTGGATTTTATAAACGTTGGGTAATGGCGTTGTTTTTCGTTAGCCACAGCAACGTGTGGCCGGGTCTGCTAGTTAATTATAATTCCAATATGTGAACTTCACCCGCCACAACACAGAGACTTCCCTAGTATGAATAATAAAAAAATAAAAAAAAATTGCATGAAATAAAAAAAAACCTGTTGAAGTATACACGAACGGTTTATTGATATGATTTTCTCAACAATGTGTAACTGTGTAAGTACTGTGTATACACATGCATGTAATCTTTGTAGTCTAATTGAGGAGTATTTTAGTAAACGGAATTATTTCAAAGTTTCCTTATTCCTAATTCCTGCCTCCCCCCCCGTTTACCCATCATACATCCAACGTTCTCCTAGAACCGCCAAGCACCACCATGGATGCAATATTGCCACCTTTGGGTATCACTGGTCTAGATGAGCGAGGTTGGAGATGAGATATTTAGATCATCATGGTAGGTTATTATCGTTAGTCATTTTCATTCGTCCATTTTTCTATTTCATCTTCACCTTATCTGAATGGTTTCATGGCCCTTACATTGTCATAATCTAGAATCTAGGAAAGGTTTATAAAGGCAACCTTCACTAGGCCAGAGAAGAACGTATTCTTTTTTAAATAGGTCATGTCTCTTTTTTTCGTTATATGTTTTTGGGGTGTTGTGCCGTGTTGCGCTACCTCCTTCTTTAGCCAACGTTTCGGACATCGTTGCAGTGTCCATCATCAGGGCAGATCCGGCAGATCCGGTAGATGTGTAATTTTAGTCGTGAAGTGTGTGCTTATTTACTTCGAAGCGATACCGTGTCGCCAGCAGCACTGACTTTCACCAGTACAAAATACTCGTGACAAGCAGTGGCGTCATCGCCGCGGAACGGAATAGAAAGTTCATTAAAACGTGGTATTTATGCTAGCCAGGGGAAAGTCCGTTTGCGAGATGCCGACGGAAGTGGCTCCATCTCTTAATGAAATCTAAAATTAGAAATCACAATGGTAAGAATTTAAGAAAAAATAAAATAAAATAAAAATTACAATTGTTAACTTTCACCAGTACAAAATAATCGTGACAAGCAGTGGCGTCGTCGCCGCGGAACGGAATAGAAAGTTCATTAAAACGCAACGGTTACCCAGCTAGTCAGACAAGGCAAATCATTAGAGCCAAATCTACACCAAATGAAGACAGAGCTAAACAAGAGTTAAAAGGCTGCGCTTTCCTGCCTTACGTTCACAATGTGACAGACAGAATCGCCAGGCTGTTGAGAAAAGATAGCATCAAGACTGTCTTCGGTGCCACAACTAAAATTCAAGACCTACTGAGGTCTGCAAAGACTAAGTTTCCTCTGGAAGCAGATGGAGTGTATAAACTCAGCTGTTCCGGATGTGACAAGGTTTATGTAGGCCAAACAGAGAGGACGATCTCCAAAAGGATAGCAGAACACTTTCGTGCTTGCAAACTCGGCCACCCTGATAAATCGGCAATCGCTGAGCACTTAATCGAAACCGGCCATTACTTTGGATTTGTTCCTGAGGTCTTGGGAAGACCTAAAACTTATAGAGCACGCCTAATTACGGAGGCAATTGAAATCTACAAAAATCCTGTTAATATTAATAGAGACGACGGAGCTAAGCTCAATAGCTCTTGGTATCCGGTGATTGACGGCTACACCAAAGCTAAACGCAAAAAACATGTCTAAGTATACAGTAAGGCCAGCTCGTGGTAAACCATTTTTTTTTTTTTTTTTTGTGTTATAACTTTATATTGACTAAATTTGCTTTAACCAGTGTAATTCTAATTCTAGTAAAATTCATTTAATATTAATAGAGCAAAAAAAAAAAAAAAAAAAAAAAAAAAAAAAAAAAAAAAAAAAAAAAAAAAAAAAAAAAAAAAAAAAAAAAAAAAAAAAAAAAAAAAAAAAAAACCATGTCTAAGTATATAGTAATGCGAGCTCGTGGTAAACCATTTTGATTTATATTGACTAAATTGGCTTTAACCATTGCAATTCTTTTTCTTAAATTCTTACCATTGTGATTTCTAATTTTAGAATTCATTAAGAGATGGAGCCACTTCGGTCGGCATCTCGCAAACGGACTTGCCCCTGACTAGCATAAATACCACGTTTTAATGAACTTTCTATTCCGTTCCGCGGCGACGACGCCACTGCTTGTCACGATTATTTTGTACTGGTGAAAGTTAACAATTGTAATTTTTATTTTATTTTATTTTTTCTTAAATTCTTACCATTGTGATTTCTAATTTTAGATTTCATTAAGAGATGGAGCCACTTCCGTCGGCATCTCGCAAACGGACTTTCCCCTGGCTAGCATAAATACCACGTTTTAATGAACTTTCTATTCCGTTCCGCGGCGATGACGCCACTGCTTGTCACGAGTATTTTGTACTGGTGAAAGTCAGTACTGCTGGCGACACGGTATCGCTTCGAAGTAAATAAGCACACACTTCACGACTAAAATTACACATCTACCGGATCTGCCGGATCTGCCCTGATGATGGACACTGCAACGATGTCCGAAACGTTGGCTAAAGAAGGAGGTAGCGCAACACGGCACAACACCCCAAAAACATATAACGAAAATGCTTTTGGCCGTGAAAATCTTAAAACTTATCTGACTAACCTCTATGGGGAGGAAGTTCATACAATGGTGCGCCGATTGGAGAATCTGAGGAAACGAAGGAACCTTTTACTGAGCAGCCTGGCTTTCCTCAAAAGATGTAAGGAGGAATCGGTCGTACCAGTACACATCCGAATACAAAGACATATTACATCCCGGAAAGCCGAGAGAGTTTTCCAAAGAGCAGAAGCAGCGCTACTAAGGGAAAGAATCCATAACGTGCGCAGCGAACTGGATGGAACATCTCGGGACCTTTTCGATTTACACCTACATCTAAGTGCAATGCTTATCGAAGAAGACTGGAAGAAAATTGACAATATGACTTACCAACAAGCACAAAGAAGTAAGCAGTCAACAGATGCGAGGCATAAACACAAGTTTGAGAGGCTCAATCAAGGCAAAAAAGGTGATCGAAAACAACTTGATCATAATAAAGTTGTTATTAACATTTCGTCCCTTGCGCTGAGCCCAGACGCAACTTCTGTGCTTGCCAAGGGGATGAACTACGCAGTTGCCCCCAAAAAGATACCTGTGGAATCTATCATATGTGGTGTGGAGACAGCACTACATACAATGATGAAAGTCCACAAAATGTCAGAGTCGCAAGCAGAGGACATACGACAAGAGACTTGCCATATTTTGAAAAGGGCTGAAATACCCCGCCCAAACATCACAAAAGGAGAGTTTGTGGCCCTAAAAGAATTGCGCGCCAATGAGGACATCTTAGTTCTGCCTGCCGACAAAGGTAATGCCACTGTGGTGATTAATACAGTAGACTACATTAAGAAGATGGAAGACCTCCTGTGCGATGCCGGCACTTACAAGAAAATAAAGAACAACCCCACCAATAAGATTGACCTGAAGACAAGAGAGCTAGTTAAAGCTTCCAGTATTAGGAAAGAGGATCGATCTGGGCTTTTCGTAAAAGCCTCCAGAACTCCTGCCCTATACGGTCTTCCGAAGATACACAAAAAAGATATCCCAATGAGACCGATTGTCAGTGCTATTGGTGCACCTACTTACAAACTCTCCCAATACCTCTCCAGACTACTACAGATGCAAACTGGTAAAACTGAATCTTGGATCAAGGACTCCACAGATCTGATCAGTAAGCTAAAAAAGGTCAAGACTGAGGAAGGCGATATCCTGGTCAGTTTTGATGTAGTGTCCCTTTTTACAAATGTGCCTCTAGAAGACTCCATGACAATGCTCAGGGAGATCTACGAGGACGACATTTGCAAACTTTTTGAACACTGTCTCAAAACGGGATATTTTGCATTCCAGGGTGAACTTTTTGAGCAAGTGGAAGGAGTTGCGATGGGCAGTCCATTGTCGCCAGTACTTGCCAACTTTTTTATGGAGAAGTTTGAAGAAGTGGCACTCGACACAGCTTCAGCTGTTCCCAAGGTATGGTGGCGTTATGTTGACGATGTCTTCGCCATCTGGCCTCATGGAACAGAGAAACTGAATGAATTTCTGAATCATCTTAATTCACTCCACAGTAAAATCAAGTTCACAATGGAAGTAGAAAACGATGCGAAAATCCTGCCTTTTCTAGATGTGGAGGTGATGCGAAAAGAAGATGGTAATCTAGGACACACTGTATATAGAAAACCAACGCACACAAATCGGTATCTACATGCCGATTCGCATCACCACCCAGCGCAGAAGAGAGGACTTATCCATACGTTGGTGACGCGAGCGACCAGAATATGTGAAGAAACTAAAATTGGAGTAGAACTTACAAAGCTGACCGATGCACTGGAACGCAACGGTTACCCAGCTAGTCAGACAAGGCAAATCATAAGAGCCAAATCTACACCAAATGAAGACAGAGCTAAACAAGAGTTAAAAGGCTGCGCTTTCCTGCCTTACGTTCACAATGTGACAGACAGAATCGCCAGGCTGTTGAGAAAAGATAGCATCAAGACTGTCTTCGGTGCCACAACTAAAATTCAAGACCTACTGAGGTCTGCAAAGACTAAGTTTCCTCTGGAAGCAGATGGAGTGTATAAACTCAGCTGTTCCGGATGTGACAAACGGACCGTGGAAATGAAACTTTGTTTTAAATACTTACAATTTATAATTTGAGAGGCGAGTATGGGTATCGCCACCGCGGGAACCAACCAACCAACCAACACCTCTGCCATAGGTCACCCCAAGTGATTCGCTACGTTCGTTACATTTAACAGTGGTGCCAAATACTTTTTTGTAACAATTTTTGTAACAATAGTCATTAAAAACCTCTCTCTACGTTTGTAGAAATTTGTGATAATGGTAGTTAGACATAATTTCCTTAAAAAAATTTAATTATCAAAATGGCACAATAGTCGGTCAAAATTCGAAGAATGTTCGTTTCACACAATGAAGAAAAGAGAAGAGTTTATCGTATTTCGATAAATAATGATGAAAATCTTTGATAACATACGTTCCTACAGGGGCGGATTAACCGGTACCTACAAACTAATTATTTAAGCATTATAAAATTTTTAAAAATTCAAAAAAATGCCGGGAGAATAGAAGTTAGCATTAATATTTTTTTTATTTTGTTTTATTTTATTAGGGAAACCAACAGTTGTACCTATTTTATTAAAATAATTGCATGATACAAGGTTGCATGCACCAGCGAAGTTTTAGAAAAAAATAAAAATAAAGAAATATACCGAAAAATATAGATGATTAAAGCAAATATAAAATAGAGTTGTTAAAATAAAAAAAAAAATAGAAAAGGAAAATAATGAAAAAAAAAACTTAAAAATAAATAAAAGCACAGATTAAAGTATGTGGGATAGGTAATGCAAAACTAAATTATTTAACCGTATAAAAATAATAATTTTTTACATATATCAATGGATAATATTCAAAGATAAACATGATTAAAAACGGAAAAATAGCACAATGAGAATGGGAAAATAACAGGGGTAGAGGATTTGTAATTAACAATATTTTTTTTTTCTAATATGCATTTAGTAAATCGACTAAAATATTTTTTTTGTATTTTGTGCACGTCCTTCTGAGAAATGAACATTGTATGTAGTTAGTTTTATCAGTGTGGAATAGTTGGTTTAACCGTGTGTTTCGTTTTGGACAGTGGAAATTATCGTTTTCTAGAAGTTGTCAGCAACATTGCTGATGATTTTGAAAAAAAAAACTGGGCGTTTATAATTCTTCTGTTTTCTAGAATTTATAAATTATGGAATGCTAACGAGTCTTTTAGTTTAGGTTATGCAGGTTATATAAGTCGTATAGGTGGGATTGCATTTAAAATCCGTTTTTCTCTCCGGATCGTGTAAGAGGCCCCAAAAGTCCACCCCTGAAAACATAAAATAATTATTTTCACCTATAAACAATAATGCTTCACGGAAGATTAGCCTACTTACCATAGACAATTGGCATGGATTCAATTAATTTCCTCAACAACACTACTGTGCCATACTCGGTAAGTACTGTACCAAGCCAGATGAACTACTCGCTACTCACTACTGGTTCATTGTTTCTTCTCTGTTCACACTCAACGCCGGTTCACACGCTGTCAGCTGTCAGGTGTTATTAGTTATATTCTCGGGTAGCATCCGCAGATTGATAGCGGTTTTGATTACCAAGGCCGCCTTCGTTAATGCTGCGGATTTCGTTTCGTTTATAAATAATAGCGAAATTGATTAACACCAATTGCGGAAGAATCATTTTAACAATACTCTGAATTTTAACAATACTTTAGGTCATGGGTCGGCAACCTTTTGTGGTCCAAGAGCCAAATATTTGACGTGGGAACTTGCGCGGGCCGCACTTACAAAAATTCTCTAGCCACCCCCCCCCCCTCGGGACGGATCTCATTTGACTAGGTAGTAGTTTTTATGAGGTCGAAAATTTGCTCTCTAAGTCAACTTTAATGGGGGGGGGGGGGGGGGGGGTGACACAACGTTATCCGCCCCGGGTGACACCCATGCTAGCTACGCCACTGCATATCATTACAGTATAACGTATTTCGTATTTATAACGGTTTTCGTAATTTTACGACATTTATTGTTGTTAAAATGGCTACATATATAAAATGTCAATAGATCATTTTTTAAGAAAGAGTAAAAGAAATGTCAAAGAAACTTCGAACAGAACTCAATGGGATTTTTGTTGTTGGATTTGACTTGAAAGTTCTTTAATATTTGCTTGCATTTTTGATGTGGAGACGCGTAGTATTGCGTCCAAATGTAAATGTGATAATCGAGAACAGTGTTTGTTTTTCCGATAATTAAGAATTGAAAAAGTTTGCCCACAAAAGTAATTATTTGCTGAGCAAACCTTTTTAATTCTTTGTACTTTTCGGAAGGCAAACTCCCGTAGAAATCTACCAAGTTATTTTTTTCCTTAAATGCCATTTTAAGAACATTATCACTTTGCAAATCTATCATGTTGATTTGCAAATAGCTTGGTACATTATCGATATCCACTGCGAAGGGGTTTTCGAAAATCTCCATCTTAGATGAGTTTTTTTTTTAAATTAGCAAACCGGTTTTCAAACTCAGTTTGAAGTTGTAGTTTTCATGTTAGTATTTTTCCAAATAAAATTTATCCCAGCTTCTTCTACTGCTTTCTTGCAATTTGAAAAATGATTTGAGTTTCCTTTCATCGATATGCTTGATAAACAATGATAGTTTAATTTCAAATGATTTAACATCTGAATACGTATGGCATATCAATTTATTTTTCCCTGTAAACGAGTATTGAGTAGATTCAGTTCGGCAGTCAAATTAGTTAAAAATCCAAGATCTCCCCTTATCTTCGCTATCCATTCGCTCCCTTTCTCGCTCCCTTTCACTCCGTTGTGTATGATATCGTCCGTTACGTGCGTTGCGGCGAGAATCTTGCGGGCCGCACCAAGACCCCTCGCGGGCCGCATGCGGCCCGCGGGCTGCAGGTTGCCGACCCATGCTTTAGGTCATCAAGTGACTTCTAAGGACTTAAGACCACTGCCCGAAGGAGCGGCCATTTTTTTATCCCTAACACTTTGCTGTCCTGTACTTTTGTAAGCACTTGCATACTGCTTCCCAACATTGTATGCGGGGACATTTGGAGGTCTAGCTTCGTTCATTTATATAGAATCGTTCTTCCAAAAAAATTAGAGTCCTTGCGAGAGCCTTGAAGGAGTAACCTTAAGTTACTTATACCAGGCGGGAAAGTGGTAGGGCGCTCCAAAAATACTTTGAATCCGTGAAACAATGTGTTTTTTTACTCCATTTAGCTCCACGTAGGACACCTTTAGGAAATAAATTCCCTATGTCATCTTTATAAATGCTGTGTGGAGGGTCTTTTTAGGGAAACGAAAAACAGGAAGTTCTGGGAAGGAAAATTGTGTGAGGAGTGGATAGGAATCAGAGAATCAATGTGTCCAGGAGAGACGGACTTATGAATCCATCCCTCCCACTGCAGTGCAAGGCAATGACTCCGGCTGGTGAGGTCAAAAAGTCTCCCTCAACCAGTCTCTCTCGAAACGGTGGCCAGACGCACCCGCCACCACGAACTAGACAAACCTCACCTGTTGAACCCGGGTACGCCTGCTAAGTCACCTTAGCACACAAACTTAGCGAACTACTCGGGTTGATCTATGGCAGGGGTGTTGATTGTCTAATAAATGGTTCTTCTGGCGCAGGTAACCATTCCCAATTGTAGGGTTCTGCTGCTGAGAGATCCGGTGTCATGTTTCAGCTACATGCGCTACATGCGCTGTTTATGAGGTGTTGCAAAAAAGCTACGAGCGATATTTTGTTGATAATGAAAAGAAAAAAGAAACTTATTTAACAAAACAATTTACGCAATTACGTGCAATAAACGGGATAATCTTAATTCTTGACAAATCAGTTCCAATTTTTTAAAATGGCGAAGTAATTTTCTGTTAAAAATATTATAATATTGGTATTATCGTTGGCCGTAATTCTTCACACAGTCAGTTCCAATTTTTATAAAAATGTAACCATTGTAACACACGAAGATATGAAAGTATTTCTTAAATATTTTCACTGCAAAAACCCAAAAAAATCGATTAAGAAATTTGCACTGAAGAAAAATTATTTTCCCTTTTGCAATACCGGTGTTTTATTTTTCCGTACATTTATTTGTCCGCACGATTCTAAAGTTCATTACGAAATCAAAAACGTGCTCGTATGTAAGAGGATATCACTTTTCATACGCTTATGGTTCGAAATATGTGAAAATTGTTACGCAAAAGACACTGAACTCCGTGAGAGAAAACTCGCAGTGAATGACACCTGCAATTATTATTTAATGCGGTTTCAATATTGAAACGTTATGTCCAGCTATGGAGGCTGATCGCCGGCTAATGTGTCATTCGCAACTACTAATGGCCGTCACTAATCTAGCAAAGTAGGAGCGTACAGAATATAACTAGTAACATAGTATGCCGCTCATAGTAGGTATTGTAGTTTGTAGTAGCGAGGCGAGCTTTCACCTGTTTATGCGTGGACCATCCATCTCCCACCATCGAGAGATCCGTCCGTCAGTCTCGCGGCGCGCCCGACAATAACAACCGACCTGCGCAGTCACCGAATGGCCGGTGAGAGAGTTTGACGTTAGTGCAGTACCTACCCGAGTGATTCCGCGCGATTCGCGATTATCTGTGGCCGCGTTCTATTTTTCAAACTTCGTTGTTTTTGCTTTCCGCGGCAATTCGATCTTACAATCATCTGTGGTGTTTATTCAAATAAAGTTTTATTGTTAAACTTTTTAGATTACTTTTCAATCGGCGGCTGTTTAAATAATGTGAAATTATTGTGTGAGTTTTCTTTTTCTGCGTGAACTGGCTTACTTTCAAGGAAGCTTTATTCGTGGATATTAATAATTTTATATAACGTTTTTCTGCATCAAAAGTCAGTCTCAAGTGATTTTAACCGCTGTGTGTTCGGCTGGTAATTAATTAACGGTGACAATCTTACAATAATGAAAGTGTAAATAAAATTTTAAAAATGGTGATCGAAACACGCAACATGGCGGAAGAAAATGCCACTTCTTCCGGGACTGACTCGGAAAACGAGCGTCCATCTTCGGAAAACACCACCATTATAGCTGAGACCTTCAGCGATGTTCCTTCCACAACTCTATCCTCAGTCAAATCTGAAAACTCTACAGAAAAACTCATAGGAAAATCACAACAGATGAGTAAAAACAAAGTGAAAGACAGTAAAATGAATGTTGAAGGGAAATTAAACGATGGAAACGCTATTGAAAAATCAAGACAAAACTCAGATTCGTGTTCGAAATCTGTGTTGACATCGTTGCAAAGTGATATTTCCATAAGGGATCAGTCTGAAAGGAGGAAGTCAAAGTTGATTTTGTTCTTTGGGGTTGCTCAGCTGTTGGTGGGGGTCGGTATGGTGATAACGGGGGGCTTGGTGATGGTTCATGGGGGGGCCCTGGGGAAGTCTGGAGCCGGTTTTTGGTCAGGGTGCCTGGCCATCATCACAGGCGTCATGGGAGTGCTTGGAGGCATTAATGACTGCTATGGATTATATGAGAGACAGACCAGGTAAGAATCTTTTAAGTCCGTACTATATAATAATTTTGTATGGATTTTGAAAGAGAGAAACTACGCATAAATCTGTTATTTATTAGTGTATTGAGTAAAGTCTATGTTATTTTTTACTATTGTGAATGTGTTTCACAGTTTTCTCTCTGTGCCGGAGGGAGGGCCAAATGGCATTGTCTCCATTTAGACTTTATAAGAAAGCCGAAAAACGATTTTTTCGTCTGAATTTTGAATAATTAACAATATGTACAAGTAGGTACACATATTTTTTAAAATGTTATTAGTGATTACACTGATTAGATTACCAATGGAAGGGTTCCGAATGCCCGGAGCTAATGGAAATATGGCGTCTACAATTTGGGTTATTTTATGTTACTAAAAAAGTAGGGAGAGCAGAAAGATAGGAAAAAGGAAGGTTAAGAATTGCCTGGCTATTGGCATCTGATGATTTTTAAAAATTTTAATGCTATCACCGCACAAAAGTCTCAAATGCTCCTGTCTGGGAGATTATGGCATCTCTAATTGAAGTATGTTATGAGGCTGCAGGTAGTGGGGAGGAGGAGATGGAGAAGAGGAATGTGGGAAAGTACCTACCTAGCTATTCAGATCTTGTTATCGACCGCGGCTAAAGCCATTTCAAGCAACGTTTCAATTCGGAATGGTGTTCTTACACCAGGGCGATACTGAAAGTATCTTCCACTCTGGAACGTGCCGCAAAAATAATATATATTTACCCATTATTTTTAATTACTTGAGAAATAACACAAATTAATCAAATAATTTTTTTTTACATTAGCTCCACACAGGAGCCCCTGAGGAAAATAATTCCCCTCAGGGCCTATGCCATCTTTGGGGATTCTGTGTAGAGGGTCTTTTTAGGAAATGAAGGAGAGGAAGTTGTGGGAAGGATAAGGGTAGTAGGGGTGGGTAGGAATCTCGGGGTCAGTGTGTCCAGGAGTAACGGACGTATAGAATCCATCCCTCCCATTGCGGTGCAAGGCGATGGGTCGAGAGAGTCCGGCTGGAGAAATCAAAAGGTGTCCTTCAACCAGTCTCACCCGATCCGGCCCGCCACACAGTAGGTGGGTAAACGCATCCACTGCCAAGATCTAGACAAACCCCACCCCATGATCCCGGGCACCCCTGCTAAGACACCAAACGTAGCGAAGCACTTGGGTGACCTATGACAGAGGTTTACCCCTTGACCACGGAGGTCGTCACTCTCTCGCGATGATATTCTTTCACCAGAGCGATACTGAGAGTATCTCCCACTTGAAATGAAGATTGCCTACGTTAAAGCTTATTTATTTGCTTAAATGCTTACCAACTAGTAATTATTTATTTATTATGATTGAATTTTGTGGTTTTAATTCTACACCTGACAGGTACATGACGACATGTCCATTTAGAAAACTTTATAATATTTTGATCACTGTGGAAAGTTGCAACACAATGTTAACTAGATAGACAGGTGTAATGAAATTTTCCAGTCTTAAATTCAATTTCTTTCAACTCTCACCTAACAAGAAATGTCGCTGTATAGGAGTCTCCAATTAAATATTATAAGCTGCTTTATTTATTAAAAAATACGAATAAAATAGTAAATAATAATAATATTTAAAATTATTATTTATTTATAAATTTATTTTTATTATATATAAAAAGGCAAAAATCAGTCATTTTAAGAAATCAGTCAAAAGATTTTTTAAATATTTATATTGAGGGATCAGTAGGGTTTATAGGTTCAATTAAGAATTCCACAGAGCCGAACCCTCTGATATGAAAATATCTGGAGTCGGTGAATTATTTTCCCATTTGGTCTGTGGTAGGTTGTCATGTTGTTCTTGTATTGTTTTGTATTTATAATACTTATATAGTGCAATTGCATAGCGTGGATTCACTAGATGATCATTTGGGAAGTGTGTGAAAGTTTTTCCTTTGGGGAAAATTTAACCCGGACATTTAAATCTTTAATGTATTAAAAATAATATTTTAATGTATTAAAGAAATAATTTAAATTTAATTAATTATTACTAACATACGAGTACTTGTGAGCTCCGTGGTCGAGGCGTAAGGTTCTCGACTAGCAATCCGAAGGATATGGGTTCAAATCATTGCTTGCACAAATAAATTTTATTTGATTGATTTGTGTTATTTCACAATTTTAAAGTGAAACATACTCTCAGTATCGCCCTTCACAATTGAAACGTCGCTTGAAATGTCTTTTGCCGAGTTTAGTGACTAGATCTGAATAACCAAGTACTTCCCCACTTATCTTTTCTCTCTCTCCTTCTCTCCACGACCATTATCCTCACAACTCACAACATACCCCAATTCGGGATGCTGTAGTATCACTGGCTCCAAACGGAGCAGTGGGTACTCTTGCCCACTTTCTGCGTGGCGGCCCGGATCGAGAGGCCCTGTTTGAGGCCTTTTAACCTCTCCAGCCGGACTCTCCCGATCCACCGCCTCGCACCGAAGTTGAAGGGAAGGATACCTACGTCCGTCACTTCCGGACATACTGACCCCCGGATTTTTACCCACCGCTCATACCTTTTGCTTCCCAGAATTTCTTCTTCTTAATTTCCTTAAAAACACACCGCATTCCCTAAGATGACGTTGGCCTTGAGAGGAATTATTTTTCTCAGGGCCTCCTGTGTAGAGCTAATGTTAAAAAATACAGGTGGGACTCGTGTGCTTTGAATACGGGTGCAGTAGGCAGAGAGTAATAGATTCAAATTGTAATAAATTATCGCGGGCTTAATGAACATGTATTTTTTCTGTAGATATTACTAATCGACAAAAATTTTATTCGCTTGTTTATGCAAAGTTCTGCGAAAACAGAACTAAAAATAGTATTTTTAAACCGGCTTATAAATAATTGGTTTTGAGAGTCCAGTTTTGCTTTCGGCGCCATAATGCGACTAATTAACATTCAAGAGATGTTCCTTTGGCTATCTAGTCGCGGTATTGCAGCCGATTACATCCTCAATCCATAAATTGGGTCCGATGTGATTTTGAAATCGTAATAATTTTATTTTTTATTACTCATAAGATTTCAAAACCAAAAAGATACTTGGTAGGTACTTACAGTGATGCTCGTTTCAAACTCCCCTCAACTATCTCACCATTTCCTACCAAGCTTTTATCAATTAAGTAAAAAAAAAATAATCAAATATTTTTAATAATAAAAAAAAGCTTTTTTTCTTTTGACTGCAACTTTTTTGCCACCAAAAATATTAATTTTGGTTGTCTACGCGTTAGTTAGATATATATGAAAACTAGTTCAATGAACTCAAACTTGCTTTGCATTTTTTTATTTTTTTTACTTTATTTGTTCTCATTTCTTTGTACATATAATGTATAATAGCAAATAGTATACATATAATAACATAATATATAATAACAAATAGTATGAACAAGAAATGAAAACCCACTAAGGCACTTCCTGAGTGTGGGTAATATTAAAACAAAATACCTACTATATTTCCAAATACCCAAAGTATAAAATAGACTTAAAAAACATATAAAATATAAAGTTTGTATAAAAAGTTAGTATTTCATAGGTAGAATAAGTGAAAAAGTTTTTTTTTCAGCTATTATAAAATTAAAATAAAAATATGGAAAAAACATACTGATTTTTAATTTTTTTTTTATTTATTATAAAAAAATAAACAATCAAATTGTCATTTTCAAAATTTAAACTTATTTTTAAGAATTCAGACAAGCGATAACGTAGGCAAGCGATAATGGTTTCGCCACAATAATGTAGTTGTAAGTAGGTATCTCCATGAACGGAGGGAGGGCCTTACGCTCGTATTTTGAACACGCGCGATGTTTCTGGACGTACCTAATGTATTGGCGCCTAGTACCTTGCGTACGCGCGTATGCTTACGTAACGATTCGCGGCGAATTCGCCCCTTCTGAACAGGCACTAGGTGTTCTTTGACACGGGTATTCATATTAATTGCATAATAGTAATGTCTTCTGCGAATTTGCGAACCATCGTATTGAAACAAACTATAAATTTAATAAAAACAGGCGTCACTTTATTGCATAAAAACGAAATAGGTATCAGATTGGATAACTAAGCTAAGTAAAGCCAAAAACATTTAAAACAAAGTAATTAACAACCAAATAAATCTAAATAAAAGTCCAATACTCTTTCCAATTCTCTATCTACCCTTACTCCCACTACTTCCTTCACAAGAGGAGCTCAGCCCATTTTTCAACCCACTGTGAAAACAGAATATATTATTTATAACACGTTACTAAACTTTAGTAGAGGATTATACTGCCTTGAAGAAGCTACGGTTTTAGCGAAACCCGGTCGGCATAAAGTATATAAAAAAATAAAACTGGTGTTTACTAAGTTATTGTTTTAATTAAAATTATAATGTCACATTCCAAAGTATCTGCTTCATAACAACAAAAAAAGAGTAGTTCTTGTTGGTATCTACCTTTTTAACAAAACAGAATCCAAAAATTGATGGTATTACACATATATCTACTTAAAACTACGAATATCTTAACATGCCCCTTCCTAACTACTGATCAAGTTTATGATAGTGTTACGGATGCATTCTTTAAAAAACAATGCAAAAATTTATGCATAAATCTTCAAAACTTATTTGGCTCATGCAAAAGAATGATTAAAGTTGTCAGGAAACAACTCTTCAATAAAATCCAACGTCCAAAAAAAACATTCCGATTCGCGTATTTACAAAGCCTATACCATTTCGGTCGTGGTGACGACTAACAGATTTTTAAAAAAATATATGGGAGTAACGCACAAGGGTCTCATCTGCATCCAACCATCTCAGCAACAATTATGTAGGGCGTGGTCTTGAGATGGTCTCCTCGGGCCAGCGCTATTGTGTACTTGGTAGTGGTACTTGGTGCTGCAAGACTGAGTTCAACACCATGTTGAAGACCATTTTTGAAGACCCTGGCTCTAGAGACCCGGTGTCTCGTCAGGCCGGCGAATCCTAGTTCCGAAAATATTGTTGATGCGCTGCTGTACCTTCTGTATCCAAATATAATTCTGGAGACGATATTATATTGGATTCTGAGTCGTCCCATTTAGCTGATTTGGTAATGTTTCACACTTTTATACATTGAACAATGTTTTTGTAGTAAAATTTCTTTACGCACGCTTGACTCGGGGAGTAATCTGGTGAATACGTGACGAGAGCGTTACGAAAAGTGAGGCGAACGGTAGTTGAGAGGAAGATATAAGATAGTGAAGATAGAAAGAGAGAGTTACGTTTTGTATATTACTGTAGGGGCAAGAGAGAGAGGTGCGGGCACAGATTTTCTTTCTCTCTTTCTCTCATATCCAGTTACGTTTTGTATATCTAAGACACAGTGCAGGTCTATTGTTTGTATCACACTGTAGGAGCAAGAGAGAGCTTTATCTCTTACTGTCATATAGATGGAGCTAAAGAAGTTTTACTTCAGTCGTGTGGTCTAAAGCACAATCGTTTTTTTTTTACATTATTGCTGCATTGGAAGAATCTTCCAATCTCATTAGTAAAGTATATGCCTTGAAATGGTACAGACTTTGTAAATGATATTGCAGCAAATAGTCACCACCGTGACTGAAATGGAATACAGGCTTTGAAAATTCGCGGGCGGTTCATTCGGCGCAGGCGCAGGTCCGATATCGCAATTTACCTGCGCCGAGCAACTTTATGCTGATGTTGATAATATGGGCATAATAACAAAGTTCATATAAATCGTGGTATTTAGCCGGCTTACCTGTAACTGGTTTTATGTTCTCATCTCGCTGAATGTTATTTGAAATCCCGACCAGTGATCTTTAATGCTAAATATCGACGGCGGCGCCGTGGTGCAGAGGTAAGGCGCAGGTTTGCGAATGAGGTCATGGATTCGATCCCTGTCGTTAAAATGCATCTGTTTGAGGTGATCAATCAATGATGGTCGTTAACGGTACAAATAATAAACAGATAAAACCGATATTCCTAGATAATAGATTGCCCACAAATTCTTGGTTAATTTTTTCGAGTTTTTTTTAATGAAATCTCTCCTCAAGGATACTCATAGCTGCAAATATGTATATTTTTTACTGATATCATATTGTCAATACTTGTGTAGATGTGTAGGTAGGTATTTATACACGCCTTTATGCGTATGAACTAAAAACCGCTAGAAATTGTTACCAAAACCAGAAGCATTTTTTTTTATTTTTACTTGAGCTTCACACAGGAGACCCTGAGGAAAATAATTTCCCTCAAGGCCTATGTCATCTTTGGGGATGCTGTGTGGAGTGTTTTTTTAAGGAAAGGGATGAGAGGAGAATTCTGGTAAGGAAAAGGGTTTAAGAGGTGGGTAGGAATCTGGGGTTCAGTGTGTCCCGGTCATCTGAGACCTAGACCTAGACAAACCTCACCCCATAAACCCGAGCACCCCTGCTAAATCACCAAACGTAGCGAAATATTTGGGGTGACCTATGGCAAAGGTGTTGGTTATCCAATAAAGATTCCCGGGACGGCGGTACCCATTCCCGCCTCGATTGAGTTGAGTTGTTTTCTGTCATGCTTTCGAAATTATTAGTAAGTACTCGTACTTTTAAAATAATAATTATCGTGATTTATTTTTGGGGTATTATGCGATGTTGCGCTACCTCCTTCTTTAGCCAAGGTTTCGGACAGCATGAGTACCTACCTATGTCTACCATCAAGACAGATGTGATAATCATTACAGAGGTAGCGCAACATGGCACAATACCCCTAAAATAAATCACGATAATATTGCTGTGAAAATCGAAATCATCCCCCAAAGATATCATAATTTTTAAAAATTTGAAGTACAATAAATTTTGTTTTAATTTAGAGTTTTGCATTTAGTTTTTAACATTGTGACAGCTGTCTCGGCGTTTAAGGCCATTATTATCAAACTGCTTTTTCGTTATAAAATGGCCTTGAACGTCGAAATTACTTTTTTGATACTTTAATACTTTTTAAATTTTGAAACAAAATAAAATAAAAATGCAGTATATTTATTCACATGTTTTTCAGATAAACTGTAAATTAAATAAAAATTAAAGATGCCCAAAATAATATTTTAGATTTTATGTGAAAAAAAGTTTTAATTAGCTTCAAGACAGCCAGCTATTTGATGCTATGACTTTCTGATTGTATATATAATCATTAAACAGTCAATTACAAGCAATCATAAGAAGCGTTTAATCTCAACCATTTTGGTTTCAATTTATATCGATTAGAGATTATTTGTGGTGGGCACAAACTAAGTTTAAGTTATATGAATAAGTTGCATGTAATAATAATAACTGTTCAATTAAAGCCGCACTTTCCATATTAACGAATGAAAGTTTGTTGATACCTTATCAGAAATTTACTACGTGTGTGAAAGTGTAGCAATAACGTTTAATATTACTTAACGACCGTATGCATTAAAATATTACTAATGGGACTGTCCAATTTTGATCGACGAGAAAACCATTCAAATTACCAAGAATATCATATAGGTCTATAAAATGAACTGATTTTGATATAAGGGATATCAAAGCATCTTCATGTCGATATTTCGGTAACTTCCGCAAACTCCTCCCAACATTTGCTACCTTTTTTTCATTAGTTCCACACAGGAGAATAAAGTAAATAAAATAAATAAATAAATTCCCTGAGGAAAATAATTCCTATCTGCTGCGTGGAGGGTCTTTTTAGGGAGAGGAAGGAGAGGTAGTTTTGGGTAGGAAAAACGCAGTTGGTGAGCAGACACATCCGCCGTCAAGAACCGAACAAACCAGACCCCTCGTGAACCCGGGCACCTCTGCTAAATCACCAAACGTAGTGAACCACTTGGGGTTACCTTTGGCGGAAGCGTTGGCTATCCAATAAATGGTTCCCGGGGCGGCGGTACTCATACCCGCCTCCCAAATCGAAAAACAAATTCGAGTGCGGTTATCTCGCGGTAGAAGCGAAACTTTACAAAAACAATCTCAACCAATACTTGAAAGTGAGGTCATAATCAAAGCGATCAATGAGCGCAGACCTAGCGTAATTCTCGTTCCACATCTCAACCAATAGGATCCTTTAAAAGTTACAGCATAATCAAAGCGGCCAATGAGCGCAATTGATGCGTCGCAGGTGCAGTAATCGTTATGTCCGTTTCATCCGAAAGCCAAATCACTGCGGGGCTATAGAAGTTTCACTTCAAAAACTTCCAAAAACACCTTTCCCTAGCATTCATTAAATGTTCATAAAAAATGAAGTACGTGGAAAGATTTCCACGTGCTTCATTTCCTGCCCAAATCTTATTTGAATTAAGGACCTACCTTAACATGGAAGACTGGAAATAATTTTGAAATATCACCAGGTAATATTTCCACCTTAATTATAAAATATACTAATTTCTGCTGTCGGTGAACAAATGTGAAATATTCCTGCGCGTTCCTGAGTAAAGCGTAAAAGTATTCATGTTAAAATATTTTATACATGTTAAAAATGCGGCGTCATCAGCTTTACCCGAAACAAAAATCCCATTTCTTTTGATTATTCCCTTAACGGCACAGTACTTAAAAAAATGATGGAGGCCAAAGATCTGGGAGTAGTGCTAGACCCGAAATTACTTTTTGACCGACATATCGAATCCATAGTTGCAAAAGCTTCCAAGGTACTTGGCTTCATACTCAGAACCTGCAAACACTTTAAAAAGGTCAACACTATGAAAATGCTGTACTTTGCGTATGTACGCAGTTCTCTGGAGTACGCTTCTCAAGTCTGGAATCCCAGGTACACAACATACATAGAAAGGATTGAGAAAATACAAAATCGTTTTCTACGATACCTTGATTTTCGGGGATATCGTCCTCATCTAAGTAATGTGGAGTCAGCCACGTTTTTCAAAATCTCGTCACTAGAAAATCGTAGAAATTCTGCAGACGTAATATTCTTGCAAAAGATAGCCACCTCTGCGATAGATTGCCCGGAATTACTTGAAAGAATTCAATTAAGAGTGCCCACCAGACAAACTAGACTAAATCACACACTTAACACTCCTCGATGCAACACTAACTCTAAACAAAACACATTCATTAACCGCGCTTCACACGCCTTTAACAATTCATACAATGAATTCGACTTATTCAACACAGCACCCCAAATTCTAAAAAAAATAAACAATAAATAACTTCTAAACATATACAAACTATTATACTTCTATACAAATAACTTATTCACTCCGAGAATAGATCCGTCCCCTTCCCCTCCCGCCCACCATCCCATCCCAATAAGCTATTATAACTATTATAACTTTTATTACTTTTATTACTTTTTAATCTCTCTAATTAATACACACCAGTGAAAACCTATTATTGGTTCAATAACATATACATATGTAAATACACCTAAGTAAATAATGTAACTGTTGGTTTTCCAAATAAAATAAAATAAAAAAAAATAAAATAAAATTTAATACTTGTAGTCCGTAGGACGTTGCTTCTTATTGACATATTTCTCTATTTTTAAATATTTAAAAAAAATATATATTTCGACAATTTTTGCAAAAATTACTACAATAACTATAAAATGACTACATAATTGCATTCATAAACAGTGGCGGCTCGTGAATTTTGGGTGTGCTAGAGTGCTGGTATTAAAAAAATGGCATTATTGATGTTGTTGTAGCCGAAAAATATATATTTTTTTTTTGAAAATCAGTTTTTTGTATGAAAAATTTCAGAAAGTTTCAGTTTGGCGGTGTGCCGCACCGATTTCCTGAAAAATCTTCATACAAAACACCGATTTTTGAAAAAAAAAAAAAATATTTTTCGCCTACGACAACATCCATGATGCCATTTTTTTTAATATTAGCCCCCTAGCACACCAAAAGTCACGAACCGCCACTGTTCATAATTGAAAATCAATGTAATAATACTAATAATCGAACATAAATGAAAATCAATTTGGATTCACAGACGGAAAAAAATACTTAAGATATTATTGCAAAAATTTCATCTAGTTATTCAGAGAAACCCATATTATTTATTTATTTATTTATTTTTAATTGCAAACATAAACAAACAGTAAAGTATTTACAGTGGTGAAAACAGTTTACAATTTTTAAGTATATTTCATGGTGGATACCTATGATGTGCTTCTTTGTAGTGTCTTATTTAGTGTATATTAAGTAATTACCGGGTGATATGCGCAGTGGGAAGGAGTATGTGTGTGTGTGTGAATTGAAAATGTATGTATGTATGTGATATATTATGTGTACATATTCTTTATATGACAATAAAACTACGTATAAGTTATCAGACACCCGATAAAATAGCTAATAATTATTTTATCCTAATGAAAGCTAAATCTATATATGAATTGTGTATTTGTTTGGTTAAAATTTTTGATAGATATCGTTATTTTTCATAAGTTTACTAACGATATTCATTCTAAAAAGGTAAATTTCTGACGTCTCTAATTTGTCAACGAAAAATATAAATATTTGTTTTTGAATGGTTTGTTTAGAATGATCCAGAGACAAATATTTTATACGTACTTTCAGCTTCATAAATCCTTCAATTATAATATTCCGTGCCTTTTTTCCTGGGTATTCGCTGAACTATCTGTTATAATCATATTTACTCCTTCGTCGACGAATACTCAATATACCTACCTACCTACATATATATGTATATCTGTGAAATATCGCAAACACCCAAAGTGAAATACCAATTGACGTAATGTAAAACCTTGCAATACTTAATGATGGACTGCTTAGATAACCGTGATTATAAACGAATTATGGGACTTATCATTTAGTTGCATCTTTCGTGCCAAGTGCTAATCTATGAGGGAATCAGTTAAAACGAAAATAACACGAAGCGCTGTTATTTGTTTTGGCTAGGCGCTAGCTGTGCAATATGCGGAAATTTTCACTGAAATATACCTGCATAGGCGGAGAGGATTTCTTACGTAATATTTAATATTAATAATAAAATAATAACGCTGAAAGTATGTGGACTGCTGTGGTGGTATATTAATGAAGACAGCGTACGGATTCCATATGTTTCACTAATTTATTATTAAACTAAGTACTATTTACGTACTTAAACGACTTACAAATAATACAGAACAAAGTTTATTTATTTTTTATTTTTTCTATAACCCAGACACTCGCACAAAAAAACTATACCAGGAAATGAACCTTTTGAAAATAAGAACATTATCCGAATATAACATATGTCTTTTAATCTACAAAATACAAAATGGACTTATACACATAAACACAACATTTATAAAAACATCACAAGTACACGAACATTATACTAGACAACACAATAACTTGTACACAAATACTGTCAAGACTGAAAGTGGCAAGAGAAGTATTGGCCAAGAGGGAGTTCATATATATAATCTCCTTCCAGATAACCTAAAAACGGAAAATAATAAAAAAACCTTTAAAAAAAAAACTATATAAACTCAAAACTCAAACTATATAAGCTCGCTACCTATTATAGTCCGGTATTTTCACGGATCACCTCACGGTCTTCGTGGTTCAGTGGTATAAACGGCTGACCAAGTTTTCGCAGACATTTCGGACGAACTCGGTTCGAATCCTACTGAAGCCGACAGAATTTTTTTATTTTTTAAATAAAATTCGTACATTTTATTTATAATTTAAATATATCCGATCATCGAACCATTTTACAAAATGAATAACAAGAAGAAACAAACCCAAAAAAAGGCGCCCTCTAGCGACTCAGAAGAAGAAGATACAATGACTAATAAAATGATCAAATGCATCGAAAAAAAATTTAATGAATTAACCAATCAACTTATGAAATCTTTTAATGAACAAATAAAAGAACTTAAGAAGTCCGTCGAATTTTGCTGTGAGAAATTAGACGAATATGAAGAAAAAAACAAAAATAAAGAAATACTGATTAAACAACTTCAAGCTGAAAATAAAGAAATAAAACTACACATTAATAAAATAGAGCAAAATGAAAAACAAAACAATATTGAAATACAGGGTGTTCCTTTTAAGGAAAATGAAAATATCACAAATGTATTTAATAATATAATAGACATACTCAAATGTGATAAAAAAACGATTAATGTGTCAAATATTTTCAGAAGCAAATATAAAAACCCGATGAACAAAAATACTGCCATTGTAGTATCTCTACAAAACAAAGAAAGTAAAGACGTAATTATAGCACATAAAAAAAAAAAAATGGTATTTTATACGCAAAAAACATAAATTTTGAAGAAAACAACACAATATATATTAACGAACAACTGACCCAATTTAATAAACACCTACTATACCTAGCTAAATCGTCAAGGCTTGGGTACAAATTTATATGGGCAAAAAATGGAAAAATATGGATGAGAAAAAACGAAACATCTCCAATCTTACTCATAAGAACGCCAGAAGACATCCCTTCCGAATAAAGGATAATAAAACCACATAGCAAACTACTATCCACCTTTCAAAATGTCAGAAGAAAACTATATACACGAAAATTATAAATGTAAAAATCCATGTGAACTAAATCACCTATTTAAAAATGTTAATTTCTCGATCTTAAACATGAATATTAGGAGTATAAGGAAAAACTTCGATGAGCTCTGTGTACTTATTAATAATCTAGATTTTTCTCCAAGCATAATTGTTTTAACTGAAACTCAAATGAAACAAGTAATTCCATATAACTTACCAGAATATACAACAATTTCATCTGCCTGTAAGCATACTGGTCATGATGGAGTTACTGTTTTCTGTCATAATACTCTGAAAAATGTTGCCACTGAATTTATTGAATTTAAAACAGCCAATGCAATAAAAGTAACTTTTTGTCAAAACAACTATAAATATCATATTCTAGCCATATATAGATCCCCTTCATTAAATGATTTTTTATTTGTAAAAGAACTAAAAACTTTTGTTAGTAAACTTGATAGAAACAATTTCACTTTTTCCATTGTGACAGGAGACATTAATATAAATATTAATGATAATAATACAAATGTGAATTGTCAAAATGAGTATCTTGATTGTTTATCTAGCTCTGGACACATGTCATACATTAACTCACCAACAAGAGTAACCTTAAGTCACTCGGCATGTTTAGACCACATATTTGTCAAGTCGCACAAGGCGGTTAATATCATTTCTTCAATTCTTGAAACAAATATCACAGATCATTACCCGACCTTTTATGGACAACATTTCAAAAATACTCATCTAAACCGAAATTCTGAAAATCTAGAAAAAGTAGACATTGATTATGAAACTCTAAACTCTTTACTTCGGTCAGAAAACTGGGAAAATGTGATATCAACAGAAAATCCACATCTCGCACTAGACAATTTCTATAAAACTCTGAGGGATCATACTCTAAAAAGTGAAAGTAAAATAGTTGTCACTAACAATAAATATAAAAAAATTAAGCCTTGGATAACAGTTGGGTTAATTATATCAATTAAACAAAGAGATAAATTATATAGAGAAATGTTTAAATATCAAATAGATTGCCAAAAGAATAATCTCAGAATAATGCCTTATCTGAAAACAAAATATCTAATGTATCGTAACTTACTCAATAGGCTGATACGAAACTGCAAAAAGAAATACTATAGTATACAAATTGAAAATGCCAAAAATAATACTAAAAAAACTTGGAATATTATAAATGAAATTGCCAACAAAAAAAGTATGTCTTCAAATATTGTAAATGAGGTTATAATAAATAATGAAATAATAACTAACAAATCGACCATTGCAGAAAGCTTTAATAACTATTTTACAAATGTAGTAGACGTAGTTCTTGAATCATCCGACATTAATGTTAATGATGCTTATATGGAGACATCTCCTCAATTAGATTCAAATAATGAATCAATTAACTCTATAGAATATTTTTCGCCTGTTACATTTAATGAAATTGAAAAATATATTGATAACCTAAAACCTTCCAACTCTAAGGGAAATGATGGATTATCTTGTGATACGTTAAAAAAAATAAAACAACATGTCCTAACACCATTGCAACATATTTTTAATTTATGCCTCAAAAATGGTCATTTTCCAGAGCAATTTAAAATCTCCACTATAATACCTATTCATAAATCTGGAGATACGAATAAATTAGACAATTATAGACCAATATCTCTTGTTTCAAATCTCTCGAAAATATTCGAAAAATGCATCAAGTCTAGAGTCATTGAACACTTAGAAAAATATAAAGTTCTATCGAAAAACCAATACGGCTTTCGTAAAGACCTAAGCACCGAGGATGCGATATATGAATTGACAAAAAAGATATACTCATCTATCGATAAAAAAAAGAAATGTCTTGCCATATTCCTAGATTTAAGAAAAGCTTTCGACACCGTAAATCATAATTTACTCATTACAAAAATAAATCAACTAGGCTTCAAAAAAGACACTCTAAAACTACTATCTAACTATCTTACAGACAGAACACAAAAAATAAAAATTGGGAATAATTATAGTTCAGAGTCAAAGATAAAAAATGGAGTTCCACAGGGAACTGTGCTTGGCCCGATTTTATTCTTAATTTATATTAATGATTTATGTAATTTTGTAATCCCTGGTAAAATTGTTTCTTACGCAGACGACACGGCAATAATAGTGGATGGTAATCATTGGAAAGAAACTTTTTCGAAAGCAACTGATTGTATTTCACTGGTTTCAACATGGCTAAAATACAACAAACTCGTTTTAAACTATAGCAAAACATTTTACTTACCTTTTTATAAAACCATTAACAATAAACCTACAGACAACCTTAAAATTAGAATCCATAATACTAGTTGCAATCAAGAAATGTGCTTCATGTGTAACGAACTCACTAATGTCGAAAATATAAAATATTTAGGAGTATCAATAGATATAAATCTTAATTGGAAATCACATATTAATCAAATCACTTCTAAATTAAGATATCTGACCTATATATTTTATAGACTTAAGGAAGTACTAAACATTGAAAAATTAAAAATGATCTACTTTTCCCTGGTGCAATCATCAATCACTTATGGCATTATAGGATGGGGTGGTGCACTTGATACATTTATTAAGCCTCTACAAATAATTCAAAAACACATAATTAAAGTCATATATAACAAACCTAAAACATTCTCGACCAACTTATTATACAAAGAAACTAAAATATTTAATATACGTAAATTATTTATATTACAAACTTTGAAATATGTATTCAAAAACAAAAATAATTTCGAAATAAATGAAAACAGAATGAGCAAAAGAATAAATAATATATTTTACACCCCACAAACCAATACTAAATTATTGCAGACACATAGCAGTTTCATTGGTCCTCGTTCATTTAACCTTCTACCACTACAAACTCAAATGATAAATAAAATGATAAAATATGTAAAAGAGGTAAAATTATGGTTGAATAATGTAGATATTGAAACGCTTTTTCTATAAATTTATCCATCCTACTACATCTCACTTTCTATAATTTTCTTAACTGTAGTACAATATGTTTTATGTTTATTTTTTTATAATAACTAAAAAAAAAAAAAAAAAATCAAAAATCATTTTTTTCCATATTTTTATTTTATTTTTATAATGGCTGAAAAAATCCTTTTTCACTTCTTCTACCTATGTAATAGGTAGAAGAAGTGAACTAACTTTATATTTTATATGTTTTTTAAGTTTATTTTATACTTTGGGTACTTTGAAATATAATTTTGTTTTAATATTACCCACACTCAGGCAGTGCCTTAGTGGGTTTTCATTTCTTGTTAATACTATTTGTTATTATATATTATGTTATTATATGTATACTATTTGTTATTATACAATATATGTACAAAGAAATGAGAATAAATAAAGTTAAAAAAAAAAAAAAAAAAAAAAAAAAAATGTTAGAACAAAATTAAAAATATTACTTCTTACTACTGTATTATATATGTTCTGTATTTAAGTTAAGAAAGCAAAATATTATGTTTCTTTTAACTTAATAATAATAAAAAAAAAAACAAATAAATAAATAAACGACTAGCTTTAGTCTTAAATAAATGACTTTCCAGGTTTTACAAAGAGTTTATTAAATTGAGATGTAGAAAGTAGTTTTCTTCTTATTTTGAACGTCAAGTATCAAAATTTAAGGGGTGAGAAAAAGAGGTGAGGGCGGCTTTTCTAAAACTCACATGAATAGTGACCTTGCCCCTTTTTTAAAAGTTAATTTTTTAAGTTAATTAAGTTTCATTAATCTCGGAATAAAACTGTATATTTCAAACACACACCGGGACTCTTATCCACCGTGTTAGTGCAATGTGCTGTATCTGTAGATACAGCGTTTTGGCTTTATGGCGCTCAATCAATTTCTTTCATCGAGGAACATCTTATAAACTTACTTTTATTTTTTAAATTATAATTGCTTCCCAAGAAATTGGCGATGGCACAATGACATAACTGCAAAAATAACGCTTCTGTAATGGCAGAACATTGCAACTTAAAATACATCATTCTGCCAGGACAACCTCACAAATACACTTTTTTGCCATTCTGTGCGGGAAATAAGATTTTTTTACAGTAACCCTACACAGGAAGCCCTGAGTAAAATAATTTCCCTCAGGGCCTATGTCTTCTGGGATGCTGTGTGGAGGGTCTTTTTGAGGAGAGGAAGGAATGAACGTTGGTCTTGAAGAGGCCCATGTTGTAAGAAGGAGAAAACACAGAGGCCCGCAAATCATTCCAAAGCCGAGCTGTTCAACAGAAGAACGAGTCAAAGAAGCGACCCGTTCTCATGTGACAAATGTCAACCGTGTACAAATATTGGGCACGCGTTGTCATGTTTCCCGACTATGCACCGGTGCTGAAGGAATCAATGACGCTAGTTCCTCGGAGCATCTTCCATTGTAATACCGGTAGAACAAGGATAGCATTCCCATGTGCTCTAAAGATTGCAATCCGTCTGTTAAGATGGGAGAATCTATTAAACGGGCCGCCCGTTTCTGCACAGAGTCGAGGGTATTTTTCAGGTATTTTGGAGCTCTAGACCAGAAATGGCTACCAAATTCAACCGTGGGGCTCACGTGTGAATTGTACAGAGTTAGCAGGTGTGTACTATTAAAGTATCTGCGGGCCCTGTACAGAACGCCCAGTTTTTGGGAGGCTTCTGGCTTCGATGGAGCCCCCATATTTGAGCTGGTCGTGATGTTCGAGTTATAACGTATTGGCCTCATTTACCGACTACTCTCAGTGACACGTGCGCATCGCGTGATGTGTCAATATACTGTATCTCCCCAAAGCTATTTTTGAGATTAATAAGTTAAAATTTTTTGGGCTAATTTGTTGTTTTTCTCGTAAACTAATAGTAGTAACAATTAAAAAAATAGTGAAAGGTTTGATTGAGAACTAATTTGAAATGTTTAAAAATAAAAAAAATAAATATATCATATATTTAAAAACAATGATGTATTTGTATATATTTTTAAAACGTTATAAATGAAGGGTCAATATAACCTTTTACTAAATTTGAACATATTATTACTCTCAGTTTGAGAGGAATGATGATTTGACAAAATGTCCAAAAAAGTGTAAAGCCATCTCAAATCTAGCTTTTTGGAGATACAGCATATTGCCATAACACGGGAGTTATATACCCACATGAAATCCGATTACCCTCAAATCTATCTTTATATACATATTATATAGATAGACTTGAGGGTTATCGGATTTTGTCGGACCGTTTAATTTGTAATAGCGTTGTGGATATTTTGATATACCGAATTAATTATCCGCGGATTCGATTATCCGTGGTTTAATATTAAAGCCAAGATGATGTTGATTAAATTGTGATGAACTGGCGATTTTTTTTAATGGAAAAGGCCACGAGAGTGTTTGTTTAATTTTTTCACTTGTAGTTATACATTTTTATGTGAGCAGAGCATAATTTGGATTAAATGCGATTTTCAATTTTCCGGGCCCAAAATACCCAAACTGTTACGGATAGCTTTGTTTTAATACATAAATTATCAACCTTATTTTGCCCACCGCCCACTTAAAGAATATTTTTTTTTCCTAAAGGCCCCCAATTTTTTTTTACTTAGGATAATATTCATTTTGACGACTTCCGTAGTCCAGTGGCTAAGACTCTTGACTCACATTCCGGAGGTCGCGGGTTCGAACCCGGCATGCGCAAATAAATTTTATTTGATTAATTTGTGTTATTTCACAATTGATTCATTTAAAATAATATATAGTATATTTGCGGCATGTTCCAGAGTGGAAGATACTATCAGTATCGCCCTGGTGTAAGACCACCATTCAGAATTGAAACGTTGCTTGAAAATGGCTTTAGCCGTGTTTAGTGACCAGATCTGAATAGCCAGGTACTCCCCAACCTTCCTCTTCCCCACCTCCTTCCCCTCCCCACTACCTTCAGCCTCACAACATCCCTCAATTGGGGATGCCATAGTCTCACTGGCTCCAGACGGGAGCAGTTGAGATTCTTGTGCGGTATTCACTGTAAAAAAAAAAAAAATCCACTTCCCGATCTACCGAAATATGTGAATTTTCGCACACGTAATAAAAAATATTACAATACACACAATAACAAAAAATAACCAATATTAAAGTTTGCTTTGCTTTATTAGTACTTGACTAGCATGTTTTTTTGTCTTTATAGACCAAATTTTTTTTTATCTGCTCACGCCCTCTCTATGCCATCTCAACGCCCCCTAATTTTCTCTGGGTCTTCTACCGCCCCCCCCCTGAAAGTCTCAAACGCTGACAAGGAGGCGTTGTCGCCCACGTTGAGAACCTATGATTTAATATTTATATGTGTCAAATAAATTAATATGAAATATGTAAGTAATAGTTTCACAAATAACTAAGTTTCACAAACGCTAAGACTGGTTCCACGACAATTGATCCCCCGGCAGTTGGCCCCTCGGTATATTTATATAAAATATGTATTCGGTTTAGGAAAGATACGGTATACCTACTTACACAAAATAAGACAGTGTCCCCGAAAGGGTGTGCAGAAAGGATGTACCGCCGAATAACAAAAGTATAAAATACATTTTCATTCAAACGCATCAAGGAAAAAAACTACACGACTATACGGGTGTCCGGGGGTAAAGTGCATTATCTTCGGGAGGTGATTCTACATGATATTATAAGTAAAAAAGAAAAACAACTTTTTTCGAAATTCCAACTTTTAGGGTTGTTTTGTGGTAAAAAGATAAAAATAGACCGGCGTGTGCCGCCAGCTTTATTATTTTCCGCTGTTACGATACGGGCCAGTCACAACCATGCAATGTTGCCACAATTGTGCCCGGCGGGCGCTCAGCAAGTAAGGGAACGTACCCATACTACGTGACACGTTTAGGGGGGGGTCTTCAAAATGTTACGCTCCATACAAATGAGCGGCGGGTTGCTTAGGATTTTGGTCACCGGGGGGGGGGGGGGGGGGGGGGTTAAAAATTGCAAAAAGTTGGTCACGTAGTATGGGTACGTTCCCTAAGATAGTACCTACCTACCTCACACTAAGGAATTTTAGTATGTACGTCTTTTTGCATGGGAAAAAAAAAGTTGGAATTTCAGAAAAAGTTGTTAATCTTTTTTACTCCTTCCATCATGTAGAATCACCTCCCGAAGTTAATGCACTTTACCCCCGGACACCCTGTATACTGTATATACCAGCGTACAAGTAGGCATAAAATCGGCACTATGAATAAAACCCATACCAACTTATTATTAAAGGTATTTTTTAAATCAATTTTAAGTTTGAAACTGGCAAATATAGTTTTATAGTAAATATCATTTCGGGGGATAAACTGTAGGAACGCCACTTCGACAATTGGTGTAAATATTATTACTGTCCTATTTATGAATAAAATCTGTAAAAACAAATTTGAAAAACACGCACAACACACACGAACAACGCACGTCTTCGAGTTTGCCTTTGAATTGTTAAGCCCTTTTTTACTGCTTCAATGTTTTGCAATAATCTTATATTTTCTTTTATTATTAACGGTACCAATAAATAATAATAAAAGTTGTAACAATATGTAACATACTGCCTCGCAGATACTCGAACAGCTGTCCACGAGTATACCATTATACCCGAAGGCGAACTTGGTGATTAACGTTCGAACGACCATTACTTTAATCCGTAAATTGTTATTGTTATTTTTTTTATTAATTCGTAATTTCATTCCGTCTAAAAAATAACGCAGTGTATTGTTTGCGTAATTCAGTTAATGCTTTTACAATTTAAGAAGTAATATAATACATTTAATAGTAATAAATAAATGTATTTTTATAATAATAAAAATAAAAATACAAAATAAATGCGTCTCAAATTTTATCTTATACGGCTGCCATTTTGTCAGTAGAAATTATTATTTAATGAGAGAATTTGGGAGAGTATATATGTATTATTTTGGAAATGACATAACCACTCGAGCTTTCGCGTTAATAATTGAAATATTCGTCCAGCGTCCGGAATTTCATATTACTTATTACTTATGGTGTTAGAGAGCCATTGAATGCACATATATTTAACAGTTTAATCCATATTTTCAGAATTCATTAAAAAAATCGATAAATTTATAAACGTAGGAAATCTGCGTAAATTGGCGTTCGTAGTATCTACTTTGAAAATATTAAATATTTGTCTTCTATATGTTGTCTATAGCCTAGTTGACAATTACAGATATAAATTTAAATTCGAACATTTAACATATAAAATGATTGTAAGTAAAAATACTTCAATTATTTTAAAGCATTTTTTAATCTATGTATACTTAACAATATTTTTAATATGTAAGAAAAAATATTTCAATTAATTCGATTTGCGAAATCTCAAAAACAATTAGTTCAGAAGAGGTGCGTTAATTTTTTTTTTTTACTTACTTAACTTGACATATTTTAAAACATTATTTGATTTTGTGGGCCTCACTGGGTGCTTTACCTTATTTAAAGAGTCCCCGAAGCCAGTAGGACTATGACAATCCAATTTGGGGTATGTTATGACGCTGATGGAAGCGAGGCAGGGTTAGAGTAGCGAAGAGGAGCGTACGTTGCTTATTTAAAAATCGAGGGTATTAAACTCGGTGTAATTTATTAACTCATTTTCTTAAAAAAAGGGAAGGGGCGAGGTATCGATTACTGTCCTCATAAGTATTTTATGCTATTAAATTATAGAAAACCTGCAAGACTTTTTATCATTCAATTCCACCTAGCCTAACAAAATGAAGAAAGCCATGCATTTTGGAATGTTCACCTATTAACTTACTGTTTAATTTAATTTCGCATTCAAAGAAATAAAAAAGAGTGAATAATAAAAAAAATTGAAATTTTCGCACATAAATATTTCGCTATCCTAGTTTGAGAAACATTATTAAATATCGTACAAGTTGAAAATCTCAAGTAAACAAACACAAACCACACAAGATACCGAGTCAAATTGTTGACAAGTTCATTGCTGAGATTTAAATGTCAGCAGTGTGGAATTTATTACGAGATTATATTATGTACTTGAAAATAAATCCTGCGAACATTGCAAAGGTTAAGCGATCTTTAATAATTTATGTTATCTCTTTAATACACCTAAAAAAAACAAACAACTTCACAGAATACTTAATAGCGTTGTTTTAGTAACAATTGAAACAAAGCTGCTTGAAACAAACTTGATTTAACGATGTTATTTGTTATTAAGAGGAAACCAGGCGGCGTTTTGTCTTCACAAACGTTTGGATGAACACTGGATTTTGACACTAGTGCAAACATTTTCTAATACAATGTAATGTAGATATCAACCTCTAGCGTGTGGGTACGTTTTGCTTTTGAAGTGATAGCACCGTTGTGGTTTGAAACTCGATGAAACGGAAGCGAGCAACACTAAAAAGAGTCAAACACATTCATCTATAGGATTTAGCCTGCGAGAGAACGAGATAGCAATAAAATATCTATTTATTTCACGGGTACTCGGTTCAAAATATAATACGATAAATCCATGGTCCCATGAATGTTTTCTTTAGTCTAGTGGTATAAAGTGCCTGACGAACCTTAGCGGCCAGACATTCGGCGAAGCAAGGGGCGAATCCTACGAATTCCAATAAAAAAGGTATATTTGTATTTTCGTAAAATCAAATCATGTCCAATCTTCAAACCACTCCAAAATGAACAGGCAAAGAAAACACAAAAGAAAGCGACTCCGAAGAAGAAAACACAAATAGTAATAAGATTACCAAATGTATAAGTACAGGTGCACTGGAATTCGATGACAAAAATATGGAAAAAATCATCCTTCAAATTGATAAAAAATGTGCTTTATCGTCTCTCCAATCTTGTCTTCTTTAGTTTTCTGATGGTTTCACTTCTACCTCGTTTGAATTGCATTTACTTCTTACAGTAGTTAGGACCCCCAAACATCTGGTTCGAGCGCCTTCAACAGATGTTCACTTAAAAACTAGACAAGGTTTTTAAAAATAAGCAAAACGTGCAGACATACAATATTTGCTTCAATACATTTGCTGAAAGAATCTTTAAAATCGGTCAGATTTGGAAGAAGAAAGCCTCGATTTTGACAACTTTATTTAGGTTTAATCAGCCTGAGGTTCAGTTGTCCCCTCGCTCAGTATTCGAGGGAGTAACAGCGACAGTGACAGAAATAATTGGTAAAATACCTATTATTAAAATTTCTCGGCGACCATGTTTCCTCATAAGTGCAATAATTATCATAGATAAAAAATGCGGTAATAAATATATTAAAATAAATTGCCAGACATGTATTTAGGTTTATTTTATGAACATGAACACGCTAAAAATAATACTTCATTTGAATTCATACGTTTAAATACTCCCGTAGTTTTTTGTTGTCTCGGAATGTTGGTACGTGGTAAGGAAACCGCAGTAGAAATCTTTCTATTTGGTGGATTTCCTAATTTCGGCGAGTCATTGTTTCAAATTATCTTATTTGGAAACCAGAGCCACGATTCACAATTCTATTGCACATGCGTTGAATATCACATTTTAAAGGCACTTGGAGAATAATACAGTCTTACTGTCGATTTGCGTAAAAAAGATGACATTGCGGCTTTAAAACTTGACCTAGTAATTTTAAGAAAATTCACGCATTCGTAAAATGATGGTTCACATTCGTGGGATTTTTTTGGTTGTTATTGTTATTTGAAACATTATGTTGATTGTTTCAATTTCATGATACACTAGTAAACTATTCCCAACGAAAGATCGTACTGACGTCATCGACGTTCGTCCTTTTCCTACTCACTCCTTGTTTGAAAACGAAAAAGACAGAAGATACTAGAACGATGACATCACATACGATCTCATTTGGTTCTTCCAATATATATGTTTAATCCCATTTTGTCAGCGTTTTTTTTGTGAATACCTCAAAAGAGTTTCAACAGCTCCCGTCTGGAGCCAGTGAGACTATGGCATCCCCGTGTTGAGAGGCTGAAGTTAGTGGAGAGGGGAAGAAGATAGGGGAAGAGGAAGGTGAGGAAGTACCTGGAATTTCAGATCTGGTCCCCAAAACGGAATAAGCCAATTCTGGCAACGTTTCAATTCTGAATGGTGATCTTACACCAGGGCGATACTGAGAGTATCTCCACTCTGGAACGTGCCGCAAATATAGATACTAATATATGAATAAATAAAAATAAAAACGAATCTTTTCTAAAGAATTATTAATGTATAGACGTTTATTTTATTCAGTATGGGTTTAGGTTTACTTTTTGGTTTAGTTTTTCTAAACTACTGTGTCCGAGCGCTGTATTATAATATCCTTTGAAAATAAGTAGGCATGAAAATAAATACGACCCTAAAAGTTCCTCGTAATCATGATGGTTTCCTCCAGTGGCGGAGCAAGTAATTTTAACATAGTCTTTTATATTATATTCAGTAGTTTTTTTTTAGTCTCAACCCTTCAGCGTGGTAGAAACTCCTAGTATCACTTCGGTGAAAGACCGCCATTCAAAATCGATAAGTGGCATATACAAAATAGTGTGTTGTTATTTTAATCAATAATGTTAATAACATCAATAATGCTCTCAATAATGATAAAAACATCAATTTAAAAAAAATATAACATTTTGGGTACATGCCTAATTTAGTATTAGTTAAAAAATAAACAGTAGCTACTAGGGAAATTTGAAGGATTTAAAAAAATTAAAAAAATATTTAAAATTTCGCAGCAAAAGATTTCACAAAGGTACAGAAGAACATTCTTCAAGACATTTCTTAATTTAAAACAATTCAGGTACTCACCAAAGAATAGATATTATGTATCTTCTTAACTTTCTAAGCTCTAAGCTTATTTCATGAACCGAATGCGCGATCACTTCTAAAACATTTCATAGTTTAATCATGCGTAACTCTTGGCAAATCTCTACAACATTGATACCCGAGTAAGTAGGCAAAATGCGAGACACTTACAATACCTGAACCGAGATGACTTTCCAATGACATCATCGTAAAACCTCATCCAAAGTGGTACAATTGTATCTTCCTATGTACGTGACAAGCAATTTTCATTAATTATTGATGTGCGATTCGACCCAATTTCTCGTTTGCCAATATTCTAATATCTTTTCAAGTACCAGCTTGCAGTACACTAAAGTGAACGCTGCTGGTTTTCCGGCACTTTTTGTTTGCCACACTCGTTTTAAAATATACGAGATTGGGTTGTGCGCTGCGCATTACGACCGCACAAAATAATAAGATGGTAAGCCTGGTAGGTAGTAGTTTGATGGCTATACAATTTATTTAAGGGCCGGTTTAAGGTTTATTTACAATTTATTTATTTCGGAACAAACGTTCCTTCGTCGAAGGAACGTTTGTTCCGAAACCGGTCGGATTTGCGCATCAAATAAGTGGTTTATACAAAGTTAAATTATTTCATTTTTCTAATGTGTATTTTTTTCCATGAACAATTTTTTAATTAGTAATGTTTTCACATCCGCGGCCGTTTTGTCAATTGAATAAAATTTTCACTGGGTTTTTTAGTAAGGCTGAATGTGTTTACATATTTATAAAAAAAATGTATTTATCTATCCTATGAAGTTTCCACAGTATAGCTTCGGAGAAATGTTTTTTCTCTCTCTAATGTTACAAATGTATTGAAGACATACAAAAATAATCTCGAGTTTTATTATATTTTTCAGCTAAAAAACCGTTATTCGCAATAAAAACAAGGCACTTGAGGTTTTCCTGTAAATAAATACAATTTTAGAAATCGGAATTATGAAATTTGACACAGAATTTTGTGGCACCCTTTTTCTTAGATAAAATAAACACATTTGAAAGTGACGAAACGACAATGGTGTAACTGTACCTATTTTTTCTATTAAAAACTTAAAATGTATTTTTCAATACATGTCGCCACTGATTCCACTCCTATACGTTGCGACCGGATCATGTGATACGCGCGCTGTTTCGTAGGAACGAGTCGCAACGCAACGAATTCGTCGCTCAACGCGCAACGGATTCATACATCACGAATCCGCGGAAGATTTTTTGGCATACGGATTAAGAAAATCTTCTGGTTCTGTAACGGTATGTAGAAGAAATCTGTCAAAACGCTATTGGCAACGGCCAAGGTTAAATGAAAATGAATCTAGCATTTTAAATCCTAAATTCTACAGGTGTAATGTCACCAAATTTTGCAACTGTACCTAAGTCAATAAAGGATAAGAAGATAAATGGTTAGGACCAGCATAGGTATGTCAATATGTTTACTACCGACAAACTCATCTAGTGTATACAATATCAATGCCTCAACAAATAAATTTCGTTTTCGTGGAATGCGCAAGTCTCACGTGCATTTTGCTACAATATAAAGTCAATTCACAAAAACTTTAAAAAACCCACTCTAAACCAGGCCATACTCGTGGAAATGTAATGTAATGGTTCCATTGTTTAAAGCCTACAGGTACGCCGATATGAGATAGATTGGGTGAATTAAGCAATGATTAGAGATTTTAGTGAAACTGAAATTAATTTCTCTGTGGGCGTGTTCATATTGTATAAATAAACTGAAAAAGTTAGAAATTACCCACCGACCTTGTATAACAAAGGAAATGCACATATAACGATTTTGACGTTTAGTTTTTTACTATTCAAAACCGATGTGTTATTTGTGAGAAATTTATACGTACAAGTACATATTTAAAAATTCTCAAAGCTTCATATTTTTTTAAACGACTTCGAAAAGGAGGAGGTTCTCAATTCGACTGTATTTTTTTTATTTTTTATTTTTTATGTTTGTTACCTCAGAACTTTCGACTGGGTAAACCGATATTGATGATTCTTTTTTTATTTGAAAGCTGGTGCTTCCCGTGTGGTCCCATTTTAATTTGGTCCAGTTCTGACAATGGCATACATGAGAAAATCATATAAGTCTTAAATTTGCATCAAGTATGTGCGCGACAAATGGACGAATAACTCAATATCACGCCAACCGATTTCGATGATTCTTTTTTTATTGGAAGGGATGTACTTCAAGGGTAGTTTGATGAGAGTTTGGTTAGGTTCTGATTATGGAATCCATGACAAAGTAACGGAACTCTCCAATTCTGAAGAACAAATTTACGATACTCGGCCGAATCTTAATCGAATTAGTTAAGTGTACTTCAGATTCACTAAAAATCAAAAAATAAACAAAAATTTTAACAAAACAAAAAAACGACTTCAAAAAATGCACTAAAAAGTAAAAAAATAATTTCGTATTCTTCTACAACTTTATAATCGACTTACCTTTTCTACTCATCAATTTGTAGGTACGATTGTTATTTTTGGAGTCGGTGTCAACCATGGTACCCGCGGCCCGGCGTGTTCACTTGACAGCTCCTCTCCCGCCGACACCGACTCCAAAAATAACAATCGTACGTACATATTGATGAGTAGAAAAGGTAAGTTGATTATAAAGTTGTAGAAGAATACGAAATAATTTTTTTACTTTTTAGTGCATTTTTTGAAGTCGTTTTTTTGTTTTGTTAAAATTTTTGTTTATTTCAAATTGCGGTCAGAAACTTTGGAATCATAAAGGTGTAGATTTTATAGTCTGTCAAATAAGAGTAGAAAATATAAAAACTGGAACTACAAAATTTGTAGACTGGCAACACCAATTTAACTGTCAAATATTTTTTTGAAGTGAATTGACACTGAATGTATAGAACACAGTAAACTACATTTTAAAAAAAACATTTTTTTTCGTGACATAAATTTGATTAAAAGGTGATTTATAAAGTAATTTGCTTTAATTTAATTTAACATAAATTTGAATTTAACAATAGATAGAAAGGAAGAATCACTAATGGTGAGTTTAGTTACACTACTTTTAGATCTGAATGAGTTAAATATATTCAGATCTAAAATTAGAGACATGATCTAAAGCCCAGACAACGCTGAGTACTTTATCTAGTATTAAATAAATGTGAGCAATTTCTAAACTGTGCTTTATATTTTATTACATTATAGTTATTCTTCATTATGTTAACGCAAAATTGCAAAGGTATAATAATAATAATATACCTATACGCAATTCTAATTTAGAGATCGGCGGGTATCTATAATGCAATGAAAAAATATTTTTTCCACTATTATGCCTTTTTAATTTTTTATAAAAATGTAGGTTACACAGCTTTACTTTAACACCATGAGTTATGTGTTTAGTATTGCCATTTGATCAACAGTGGCGCCCTCATATATTTTCTACTCTTATTTGACAAACTGTAATTATTTTCCGGTTATCTTTTAGATTTGAATAAATAGCGTAGTATTTTATCTTTCTAACCGTAAGGGAGACACAACAATTTCTATGAGATATATGAGTTGTTCCGAAAACCGAACAAAAGGACCTAACGGCTTTAAATTAATTTAAGATTTTTTGACATTTTCACGGCTAAAAGTATTTTTTGATTATTTTTGGGTTATTATGCCGCGTTGCGCTATCTCCATCTTTAGCTAACGTTTCGGACAGCATTACAGCGTCCATCGTCAGGGTAGATATGTAATCTGAGTATGAGGCAGTTAGATTAGAGTCGAAGGATGAGTTAAGCAGTCCCCGGTGTGAAATTTGAACTAAATTTATACATCTGCCATCTGAGCGTTCTACTCGACTCTCGTCGACAACTCCAATAATGCTACCTCGAATCTCCGGTGTCTCCCGGACTTTACGCATAGTTTTTCTAAATCAGACGTACGCAGTCATTTTCATCTTATTTTTAACGCCAACTGTGCAAAATCTCTTCAAGAAGTATCAACTTTCTGCTTTGGAGTGTGAAAAGAACATGATGGTGGTTTTTAGAAATCTCACGTAAATAGTGACCTTCATCTTATTTTGAAATTCTAGTGTTGTAAATTTCATTAATATCGCAATAAAACTGTATCAAAGACAAAGCCTCACCCTTCTTTATAAGTACGGTGTCCGGAAGCTTGTAGTCCAAGGAAACTTGTAGTCCAAGGAAACTGGTGAATTCACATCAAATTTGGACTCGATTTTGTGGCACATCTTTTTTGATTTGTCTTTTCGTTTTCAAGTACATCGATGCATTTTTTGAATAAATTTTTTGGTAAAATTTGATTTAAAATATCAGTTGTTTAATGTCTTTTAAAATGCGGTGCAGCATTTAATTTATTGACGACCTCCGTAGTCCAGTGGGTAAGACTCTTGACTCACAATCCGGAGGTCGCGGGTTCGAACCCGGCATGAGCAAATAAATTTTATTTGATTAATTTGTGTTATTTCACAATTAATTCATTTAAAATAATATATAGTATATTTGCGGCATGTTCCAGAGTGGAAGATACTATCAGTATCGCCCTGGTGTAAGACCACCATTCAAAATTGAAACGTTGCTTGAAAATGGCTTTAGCCGTGTTTAGTGACCAGATCTGAATAGCCAGGTACTTCCCAACCTTCCTCTTCCCCACCTCCTTCCCCTCCCCACTACCTTCAGCCTCACAACATACCCCAATTGGGGATGCCATAGTCTCACTGGCTCCAGACGGGAGCAGTTGAGATTCTTGTGCGGTATTCACTGTAAAAAAAAAAAAAAAAATTTTTCAATCCTTTAATTGCCGAAAAAACGAAAAAAGATCATTCGAAATGCTAAGATAAAAAAAAAGTTTTTGTTTTTTGTACGTATATCTATAGATTACCTTTTCCGTTTACTAATAATAAGTAGTTTCCGGATACAGTGTATTTAAATTACGTACTTGATTTCATTTGTAAAATGAATTTATAGTAGAAAATTTACATTATACGTCAATATCCCTTTTTTATAGATGTTCATTAAATTTAGAACAAAAATTGCAGTTGGAAAATATCATGAACTCTTAGCAATAAAATGAGGAAAACATCAAATCCATAAAAAGTCGAGGACACGTGTTTAAAATAAATGTGTGTTTTCAATCTCAATAATTTGCTATTAATTGTTTTTTTCTTCTATTGCAGTCGGATGGGAAACCTTTTCCTCACCTTTTTCCTGGGTCTGAGCCTCGTCTCCCTCGCAGCAGGAAACTTGGCAGCGGTGTTAGCTGGTACTGGACTTTTGAGGGACGTCAGAAGGAATGAGGTAAGGTTTTTATTATGTTTGTTTTTAAAACCGATTTAAGTAAAACAATGCTCAGATACCTGGAAAGATACATTGTGGAACCAGCAGACGTAGCCACATACCCAACGATAATCCTAATGAACTTTATTAAAGGAACCGGATTACTGTTAAAAGAATGAGACAAAATATAGCACAATGAGCCTGTGGCTTGGGAGCTCACGGGAACTATACGTAAACCTTCTCTGATTTATAATAATAAGATTATTATACATATATACCTTTTTATAAGTAAGCCCTTAGAAATCGACGTGATTTTAAATCATTGTATCAATGAACAACAACTGAACTACGTAAAATAACACCGCGGGAAACATAATGGATCAATTCATAGTTTTAATTATTGTTTTTACCTTTCATCTACACAGGAGGTATAATTTACCACACACAGGAAGGGTCTATGATGGGGATGCTGTGTGGATTTTTTTTTTAAATTTAAGAAAGGAGTTTAACCCTGTGTTAAAGAATAATAATTCTAAATCACATAAAATAAAACTACAGCAAAAGTATTAGTATTGCCGTTAATTATCATGTAATAATATTTTTTGTTACAATATATGTTGTTTTATGATAAATAATAAAAGCTATTATAAAAAAAAAAACTAACAATTTTTTTTCGTTTTCATAAAGTTCGCTGCAATCGCTGTATATTATATCAACGCGCGGTAAGACGCGCAACTTCTCGCGGTAAATTCTCTAATGTATTCTAGAGATGTAACAGTAAATATTATATGTCTTGCTTTTCATTGAGAATTTATAGTGTTGTTGATAAAATAAAGTAATATAATGCGAGTAGGTATTCACATTCGCCCCCCTTCTAGTCAACAATAATATTATTATGACCAAATTGTTACGGCGTCAATCTTGATTTAGTATAGATATAAAACCTTTGTTATTGGCTCTTTACTGCGCATATGTGCCATGAAAAGGCAATAAAACTGCGAATAAAGTATTATTAGACAAGCTTTATCTATTATAGCAAAATTTAATGAACGATAAGTACCTAAAAAACATGTTTGTCCTAAAGAAATATTGAAATGTTTAATATGTTTTTATCTCGCCGCGGTTTTATGTTTTAAGAATAATGGGTGCAGTACTGCAGTATGTATAGGTTTACATACTATTCTCAACTAGTAATGACGTACTGACAACGACGCTATACAATAAAATAAATGGTGGAGAGCTAAAAGCATAAAACGATTAATTCTCTTTTAAAAATCAATAATTTACTTTAATATTTTTCAATTTTGGAGGCTTTCTTTTAGGGAGGAGGATTTAATTTTCTTTTTTTATTTTTGTTATCAGCAAAATAACGTACGTAGCTTTTTTGCAATACCCTCTCATAAACAACGCTGTCGCAGAATGAAATATGACACCGGATCTCTCAGCAACAGACATTTAGGAATGGTTACAGCCGCCCCGCGAACCATTTATTGGATAATCAACACCTCTGCCATAGGCGACGGCCGGCGTAGTCCAGCGGTAAGGCTCTTGACTCGCACACCGTAGGTCGCGGGATCGAATCCCGGCGTGGCAAATAAAGTTTATTTGATTAATTTGTGTTATTTCACAAAGTATTCATTAAAAATAACATATATATTTGCGGCACGTTCCAGAGTGGAAGATAGTCTCCGTGTCGCCCTGGTTTAAGAGGGTATTACCAGAGAAAACCAGAAATATGACATTTTTAAATCAGATTTTAGACGTATTGACTCTTTTCCACAAAAAATTAAAAATGGACTTCGAAAGATTGTTCTTTTATATGGCATTTAGGTACATGTTTTAAATTTTGAGAAAAAATATTTATTTTTAGTATAATAAGGTTATACCATAGGTCGTTGGCAGATTTGTTAAATTTTCAAAAAAGATTTTGTATTTTACCACGCCCATTTCAAATCATATATTCATGCAGTAAAATAAATCAATACATTATCTGGTATCGCATGTTTTAGAATTTTAATTTTAGTTTAAATAAAATCATTAAAAAATATATACGTACATGTGTTTCTTGACGAAAATTGGTCCGTTTGTATATTTATTTGCGTACTTACAAACTAATATATTTCAGGTTTCCCCCCCCCCCCCCCCTCGCCACTGCACACAGCATCCCAAAGACGACAGACGACATAAGCCCTGAGGGGAATTATTTTCATCAGGGCCTCCTGTGTGGAGCTAATGTAAAAAAAATAGAACGTGCAATTCACACGCGGTAGAAGTGAAACCTTCAGAAAACTAAAGTAAAAATGGTGGGGAGGCTACGAAGCACCGCACAAAGATTGAAAGACCGATAGGCAACGAAGAACCGCACAAGGGGACGAGGCCGATTATACTATCTCATTCTCTCGCAGACTAAATCCTTTACATGTACGTGTTGGTCTCTTTTTAGTGTAGCTATTTTTCGTTACATCGAGTTTCAAATCACAACGTTGCTAAAGAATTTTTCACTTCAAAAAATTAAAGATTTGACAGCCAATATCTCAGAACTCACATTTTCATATAACGCTGATTTTCCGCATAAGGGTTTCGGATCTTATGTTTCTTATTATGTGACCTATTACAAAATATCCATCATTTTGTTAAAGACAAATAATATCTTACAACTTTACTTACAACCTGCAGTTACCGCGAAGGATTCCACAGAAACACGAGCTTCTAATAAACACATTCTTTATATAACTTGTAAGTACACAGTATTATATATCGGGTTTGCTGCTATTTCCACATAGCCCTTGCGCAATTAAAAGATTGATTACAATGAAGAGTAATTACGTTTTGAAAGCAGCGCCGAAGTGAAATGTATGTGGTAGTTTCGTAGTCTGTTGTTCTACCGTGTCACGACTCCCCGCTCCATTAGTCTTCTACGTTTTCGTATACCCTTCTACAACTTACATTATTATTAGTAGCAAGTAATTATTATATTACGGCATAACGGACTGTTTCAGAGCCGGTGGACAAACAAACAGACAGTCACGTTATTTCTTACGATATTTAGTCAAAATGTTTACTCATTGCTATTTGCCTTTCAGAGAAAGTCAAAGGTTGCATGGAAAGTAACAAAGGTGTTGAATAGTGTTGCGAAATAATCTTTCTGTACGTTTGTTTACTAATAATACCTCTTTTAGAAGTTTCAACTTAAATTTAAAAAAAAACAAAGAATTAACTTTTATAAAAGAACTAGCAAGTTCCCAGCGTGCGTTTAAATACCACTTAAAAGCGTTTAACCAGCCAGCGGACGAAAATCCACATTTCGTCGAAAGTTGTTCTTACGATCGTGCAGGGCGGTTACAACGAGAAAGATTAATTATTCTCCGTATCAGCTTTTTTAATTTATAAATCAATATCGAATTTATTTCAATTCAAATTAACTTTAATTTACACCTTCATCCAAAAATGCTGAAAGGCGTGATGATAAAACTATTAAAATAATGTACTTTTTGTAGTTATTTTTTTATTATAAGTATTTATCATTTTTCAATAATGTCTAAATTTAATAAGAATGTTAAAAAAATCTGAAATATATTAGTTTGTAAGTGCGCAAATAAATACACAAATGGACCAATTTTCGTCAAGAACACACATGTACGTACATATTTTTTAATGATTTTATTGAAACTTAAATTAAAATTCTAAAACATGCGTTTGCTAGATAATGTATTGATTTATTTTACTGCATGATTATATTATTTGAAATGGGTGTGGTATAATACAAAATCTTTTTTGAAAATTTAACAAATCTGCCAACGACCTATGGAATAACCTTATTATACTAAAAATTTAAAAAATTTCTCAAAATTTATTATATGCAAATGCTAGATAAAAAAACAATCTTTCGAAATCCATTTATAATTTTTTGTGGAAAAGAGTCAATACGTCTAAAATCTGATTTGAAAATGACATATTTCTGGTTTTCTCTGGTAAAGCCCTCTTAAATAAAGAAATTGTTGTTCCTGCGTAACACGATCGTTTTAAACAAAATACTATTTTAATTTATTTATTGTTTCTTTACATGGCAGGTATTATTGTTTACAATTCAACTTTTAACACCTCACTAGGCCTGTGGCGAGGTTTATACTTTTAAAGTAATAAAAAATAACACAACATATTGTGGGTATTGAAAGGACAATATTGTTGCAATAATATTTCAAATAATGGGTACCTACAAAGCTGAAGGAAGCTAAAACATTATAATTATATAATGTAGGGTGACCATTCTGACCATGTGTTGAAATTTTATTTGAAATAACATATTTTGCTAAAGTGAAATAACACAAAACTGCGCTTTATAAACATTATACGTCATTATTATTATTACTATATTATTGTACTCGTAATAATTGAAGTGAAAACTTTATCAGCACCGTTGTGATTTAAAACTCGACGAAACGAAAAATATCGACACTAAAAAGTGACTAACACATATATCTGTAGGAACTACTAATCTGCTATTCTTGTTTAGAAGGTTTTTATTTATTTATTTATTTAATACAAACGGCATTAGTATGCCATAAACACTAATTACATGTCACAAATTCATATTCAAAATATTAGTAATGATAAAACAGTGTATGTATAACAGTTAGTTGTGACGATACATTGGGAAGTGACAATAGAGATACCTTTACATGCAAAAATCTATAATACAAATAAAATTAGTAGTGATTAAAAAAATATGATAGCATAGCCTTCTTGTACCTATGTTCCGTGCAGTTAAATGTAAATAACTTGGTTTTTATATAAATGTATGTATTTTTTTTAATTTAATTTTATTACTTGTATGTTTGTTTATCGCGCGAAACGCTGGTGGGGAGGTATGTAGGAACTACGAATCCGTATTCTTTAAAACAGTAAACATTCTCACACTGGCAACACTGCGCGGATTAACGCACAGAGGATCAAAAAGCGTGACGCTGTCAAAAACAAGTTTCTAGATTATTCTGTTCCCGGCTGCCTACCTCGTAAGCGTAAATCATATTCTCCATATATCTATAGGATTTAGCCTACGAGAGAATGAGAGAGTATAATCGGAGTCCTCTTTGTGCAGTGCTTTGTAACCTATCAATCTCCTCTTGTGCGGTGCTCCCCAATCTTGTCTACTTTAGTTTCATGAAGATTTCATAACAAATAAGTCTAGCGCGCGTAAATTGCACACTTTGTTTTTTTTTTATGTATTAAATACCGCATGCGGCATAAGAATCGCATTGTCAGTGAGACTGACTTTTGAAGTGAAACTTCTTTAGCCCCGTTGTGATTTGAAATTCGGGTGAAACGGAAGCGCGTCACTAAAATTTATCACCTCGGTTCTAATATAATGCGGTAAAGGTAAATATTCGGAACAAACGTCAACGGTTATGTAACGCGATTGTGTATGTTATCTTTACTTTAAAAAACAGCCTACGTTTTTGAATGGTTTGTCTGGCAAAGCAGGGTTTGTGTAGCGGGCTTGTGTATATTATCTTAATTTTAAAAGTTTTATCAAAAAAACGTGCGTATTAACCGTTGACGTTTGTTCCGAACTGCAAACAGAGTGATTTGACAGTGTGAAAGCAAATTTTCAATTTACGTAAATAAAATTAAAAATGTAACATTTTCAACCTCCCCCAATGCAAACAGTTGTCTTTTATGGTAATTAAGAAGAATCTAAAAGTTTTATCAAATAAAAGTGCGTATTAACCGTTGACGTTTGTTCCGAACAATTACCGCGGTAAATTCACGGCTCCGCGTTAGCCTTAGATAGCGTAAGGGGACGTACCCATACTACGTGACCAACTTTTTGCAATTTTTAACCCCCCCCCCCCCGGTAACCAAAAACCTAAGCAACCCGCCGCTCATTTGTACCAAGCGTGACATTTCGAGGACCCCCCCCCCCCCCTAAACGTGTCACGTAGTATGGGTACGTTCCCTAATGGTGTAAAGCGCCTGACAAATCTCAGCGGCCAGAGAGTCATCCAGGGGACGCAGGTTCGAATCCTACGAAATCTAAAAAAAATAAACATTTTTATTTTTGTAAAATTAGTGTCCAATCTTCAAGTCACTTTGAAATAAACAGGCAAAAGAAAAGAAAGCGACATCTAGCGACTTTCTAGTTTCACTTCTACCGCGTGTGAATTGCACACTCTTATTTTTTTTATATAGAGAATGTTGGAAGGCGGAAAGAAGTTGAGAAAGGAAGAATGAGAAATGTTTGAAAATTCCTGGTAAATATAGTTACTAAACACAAATATTTTTTTTTTTTTAATTTTTTTTTTTTTTTTATTAGTAATATAAGGTACATAAATTACAAATAAATTTTATACAGTAATTAATTACATAGTAGAATATTTGATGTACCCCCATAATTAAGCAAGGCTTGTGTGTATGGGGGGTGTTCTTGTATTACTTTTTTAATATCATTCAGTTTAAGTTTTCAGTATAATTTTTTAGGTGAGTTTTAAAACTTTTTATATTGGTATTCATGTTTCTAATTTTTTCTGGTAATGAATTAAAAAATTTAAAGTGGTGGTCTCTTGCAAGGTGTCACTATGCATACCTTCTTCTCTAAATCGCGGTTAATCGTATAAGTTTCAAGTTATACCATACGAGTATCCATATATTGCAAGAAATAATCAAGATTTAACATGCTAATATTATTATTATTATTGTAACTTTGATTAAAACATAACGTTTTCACAGAACTGTGCATGAAAATAATTGCGCTGTGTTAAACCCGAAAGTTTGGCTTCATATCACACCTCTTAAACAGATACTTGTATATTAAAATCTTCACATTGATTCAAACAAGGAAGTTTAGGGAAGAGCTTAAACTAATTACAACAGTTCAAACGGTATAAGTTCATTATTACCATCGTTAAATCGAACACGTAAAATAACCAGCGCTGATGCGATTGCATAATGGCATTTTTCCTATGAGCGCCTAACACATTTCGTTAAAGAAATACTAACTGTATATAGATTTCTTAAGCTGCAACGCATCAAATAAAAAAGAAACTCGAACCATATACGAGTGTATATTATTTGCTATACCTTCCAATTATTAATTTTCTTTTGTAATATAATACAAGGCCTCGGCATTTTTGAATACCTACAATTTTCCAGATGAAATGATTTGGTTTTAGTGAAAACCATACGAGAACCACACTAGATTTAGTAAATAAAGCAGTTAAGAAAGTTGCGAAGGTAATAAGAAATTGGAAAAATAAGGTTTTGAAGTATCTATCTGAATTTTTAGATTTACCAACTAAACAACTAAATCAATTTCAAACAAGGCTTCAATGTTCAATAGTGGTCTCTTATCAGACTCCCAGATTACCACTCTAAAATAAATTCCACAAAAATACTTGTTTTTTCCGTGTAATGGGTATTATAATGTGTCCGGTAGTGCGAATTTAAAGTAGGTATATTAAATTGGTTCGTTTCGTTTCAAATTTTCATTGAGAAAATAAGTCAAAATAAGTCAATGTGTAATCAAACTAATTTAACTAATTTTAATTGTAATTTCGATTGTCTGTGCGTTAGTAAGTAATAGTTTTTATAATGACTGTGGCAGCTATCGATTTTTTTTTATAACCATGTCGTATTTTCGTCACATTTCTCCTTTCGGTAATCTACTCGAAGTAACTTAGCAACCTTAAATCGTGTGTAATAAAAAAAATCGTAAAAGAATTAGGTAGGTACTAACACAATAAAAACAAAGATACCATCGCTTCTCAGAAATCAAATACTTCTTTCTGCATATATTGATGTGTTGAAATTGTGAAAACACAAAAGATAATTAATACTTTCTGTGTTCATCTGATCGCAGGTCTTCATCATCTTTATTGAACAACAGGTGTGAAAGTTTACAGAAAATGCAATCGTAAACATTATGATGTTAGTATGGGCATAAATATAATGTACACGATTTTAGACGATTGCTAATTAATCAAAATCAATAATTAATTTCAAGTTTGTGTTCACATTTCACTTCAATGTTAGCATACGAGGAATTTCGTTGTATACAAACACGCATTCAACCTGTATGTAAGTAATGTCTTCTCCTGTAATGTATTGGATTTTTGTTATCAAAGCTGTAAGCTATTGTAACTTGTGACGTTAATCACCCGACAGTTGGTCCCCCGAAATTATAATTGTAATAAAATTATGATTTTTTTTAATGATTTACATACCTATTTCAAACCTAAAACCGACTTCAAAAATACCTTTAATAATAAATTGGTATGGAAATCAAACGAATTTGTTTATAGTGTCGATTTTGTGTACTTGTAGTCTGTTACACACAAGTAGTTTTGTCCTTGGTACATTTGAATGAAAATAAAATAAATAAACAAGTGTTTATTCCAGTATGTGGGGAGGAGAGTGCAATCCCACACATTCCATAAGGGTATAATATAAACATACATGTACAAAGTATTTGAAAGGAAAAAAGGAAAAAGAAGGTGGATATGAATGTACACGAAACAAAAAAAAAAGATAAAAAGATAATAAGCTAATAGTAGTAAAAGGAAAACAAAAGAAATAATAATATTAAGCTTTCAGGATTCTGTGAGCACGTAAGGGAACGTACCCATACTACGTGACACTTTTAGGGGGGGGGGGGGTCTTCAAAATGTCACGCTCCATACAAATGAGCAGCGGGTAGCTTAGGATTTTGGTAACCGGGGGGCGGGGGGGGGTTAAAAATTGCAAAAAGTTGGTCACGTAGTATGGGTACGTTCCCTAAGGAGCCAGTATTTTTCTCCAGTGTGCATCAATACTGGATGATGGACTGAGGCGGACTTCCATGACGAGGATGTTTCCAGAGCTGGTTATCCTTTCCCTCATTCCTGCCACCCTGGATCTAATAAGGGCTGCAAAGCCAGGAACTCGCCCCTCCGTGAACATCCGGGAAGCGCTGCAATATCTGGGGAGACCAAACGTTATGCGGAAGGCGTTGTTGTACTGAACCCGAAGTCTTTCTATACTACTCTTCTTGTAGTTTGCCCAGAGTTCACACGTATACAGTGTTGCGCAGAATGAAAGGAAGAGCGTCCTTTTTACAGCAGTACTGCAAAGGCGGAATCTTCTACTGAGCATGTTTGCTTTTACACTGAGAGCTCTTCTTTGCCTATCGATGTCGTCATCGTCCATCAGATTACTGGTGATTATGTGTCCAAGGTATTTAGTTCCTTCAGTCACCTGCAGGTTCACACCATTCAGGGTAGCTGGAGGAATATTTTTTGGTCCTTGTCCATATCTTACGACCAGTAGAGCCGTTTTAGTGGGGTTGTATTGCATGTTTGTTTCTTCAGCAAACTCTTCGCAGATCTTTAAAAGAATTCGTAGGCCCCTTATGGATGGTGCCATCAATACCATGTCGTCCGCGTAACTGATGTTGTTCAGAAACTGTCCTCCAACTTGGCAGCCTACCCCTGCATTGTTTAGCCTGTCGGTGAGTTCGTTCATGTACAGGTTGAACAATATCGGGGACATGCATCCTCCCTGTCTAACGCCGCTCTTCAGGAGGAAAGGTTCGGAGAGTCCATCTTTCCACCTTACTAAGTTCTCCTGCTGTCTATGCTACAAGTCGAGGATATGTATCACCGCCGGTGATATGGATCTTTCCCTGAGTTTATCCCATAGTAGAGGGTGAGAAACCCTGTCGAAGGCCTTGCTCAGATCTAGAAAACATGCATACGTGTTGAAATATGTTGTATACTTTTGTTATTCGGCGGTGCATCCTCTCTGCATACACTGTTTCTTTCGGGGATACTTAGGTAGTTTTACTTTATGTGAATAGGTATACCGTATTTTTCCTAAACCGACTGCATATTATTTATAAGTATGCCGGAGAGTCAAATGTCGGAGGATCAACTATCATGGAACCTCTAAAAGGTGCCATCAATAATTAGCATAAGAAACTATTAGCATCAATAAATTAGCGTAAGAAAAATTCATTAAGGCATATTATATTACTACCAGAGATAGGTATGTTATTGACAGTGTCGTAGGTATGTCATCGACAAATTTTCATATTCCTTTTCACATGTTTTGTATAAAACCGAAAAAACAGAAGATACTAGAAGGATGACATGACGTATGATCTTTCTCTGGAATTACTGTAGGTCAGGTTAGAGGTATAAATTTGCACTTGAAGGCGACGCTTCGCTAGAGTGCGATCCCGTCTTCAGGCCGTGACCACATGCAAACCAAAGCCATTAGTGTCGGATGGGCAGGCAGTGAATCGAGACGGACTCTATCCATTATTTCCGCGAAGAAAAAAGAAGCAATTAATACCCAACAATAAAATATGAAGAGTTAAACGCGAGCGGCCATGGTTTGCTTGGCACAGTTACACAAGTTACTGTCCATAGACTATATAGGTACCATAGACCAGAGCCTATCCGCTGCACTGAACATGCTGCACACTGCACATATTATATTTTTGAGTTGTTTACTATAGCCTCCACGCAATGGCGTAAAAACCGTGTAGACCGATCTCTATGAATTTATACTTTATGGTAGTAACTTGTTACACGGCTGCGATTCATTCTTACCACCGTATAATATGTTTAAATTAGAAATAATCTATTAAAGCTTTACACATCATTATACAGGGTGGGGCAGAGAGGAGTTACTGATTTCAAAAAATCTTTGAGGGCTCCCCAGACCGAGCAGAGGAGCGGGGCGGGTGCCGTTAGGTCGGGGAAATGATGCCGTTTTTTTCATGATATGTTTTAAATGATATCGTCTGACGTGGCTGCCTTGGCGAGCAATACACATATTGAGCCTTTCAAAGAAGTTTTCGGCCACTCTTTCCAACATATCTTGCGGAGTTCCAGCGGTGACGTCCTCAATCGCCTCGTTCAGAGCTTCAAGGGTTCGAGATCGAAGTTTGTTTACGTCAGCTTTGACGTATCCTTACAAAAAAAAGTCACTCGGGGTCAAATCGGGAGAGCGAGGGGGCCATGGAATATCCCCCCACAAAGAGATCAGGTGACCTGGAAAGAGCTTTTGCAAAATTTCACACGAACGATGGATAGCACGGGCCATGGCTTCATCTTGTTGAAACCAGAAGGCTGCTGTGTCGCGTTCCTCGCCATACTCTTTCATTTTGGGACGCCTAACGTTCTCCAATATCTCACAATAGTGAGATGAATAACTTAATAAAGGTAATGGTTAATCCTTCGTCGCCAGTGCACAAAATAGCACCGAGGGATACAGCAGTTACGATTGCAATGCAAGCATCTCTACGTTTCACAAAATCTTGTGGGCTCAATTCCCGTGTACGCATCATCTTGAAAGGGTATAGGTGAAGGTCTGAGTGTAAGATTTGCTTTATAATTCTGGACGATATTCCAAGCGCAGCGGCATGTTTCCGTGCTGCTCGTGTTGGAGACTCTTCAATTGACGCTCTTACTACCGCGATGTTTTCAGGTGTTTGCACACTTTTAAGTCGCCCAACTGGTATTTTAAAAATCTGCAGTTTCTGTCCACCTTACATTACTGATACATTTCCGAATGGTTTTAGGATGAGAAAAACTGTCATTACGATTTAACTCGAACCGGACCCGGAAAGCTCCATGCGTAGCCACAACGCTTTTTTCAGTTTTTAAAGAACGTCACCACAACAAAGCCCCGGTACTAAACTGACCACGGCATGGTCACCAACATAAACGGCATCATTTCCCCAACCTAACGGCACCCGCCCCGCCCCTCTGCTCGGTCTGGGGGGCCTTCAGTAATTTTTTGAAATCAGTAACTCCTCTCTGCCCCACCCTGTATAAATTATTGAAACAATACCTGTTTGGTTTTGAAATGAGAATGTGCTTAGTTCTTTCGATGATTACGGATGTCATTTATCCAGTTCCTTCCTCGTCTTCACCATCAATTAATTTTAAATTTGGAACAATGGCAAGAAAAATGGTGAAAATTCGAGGGCTTTTGTTTTGAAACTTTTTTTGAAACTTTTGAAAACTTCGGATTACCTTGGACGCGATTTGTTGGTGTTTTTCGTGTACACAATCTCGTTTTGAAGCAAAGGGAAGGAATTTGGGTATTTCGAAAGTACATAATATTGTTATGACAATAATTACCTCGAGATATCGCGGTGGAACTATGTAACTATATTGTGGTTTTGTCGTGTGCTCCTTCGCAGAGATGTGGTAAGTGATTGGTCATTCCTTTTTCTTTGCATACCTTGTTTTTTCCTGCCGATATTATCACCCAATTTCAGTCAGCGCCATTTCGTCTCGCTTCGTTTTTAGTATTTACAGTCTATACAAGTGCATTTGAAGCAGTAATTCGTAAGTAGCTTTGGATGCAACAATACCAATGAAATATTTTTTTACATGTTGTTGTTTTTTATATGATGTTGGCTGTATGTCTGTGTGTCTGTTAAAAATATTTTTCAAAGAAATGTGAGATTGAAACCTAAGGATTACGAAATCATCACCCAAAGTATCACCTCCCGAACCAACCTCCCGTTATTGAACTTTTGGACGTCTACTTATACTTTGGTTGTAACTTTTAATCTTGATCTAAATTATACTTGATTAAAATCAATTGCTGTTCGTTTGTCTCACTAAAACTCGAGAACGGCTGGGTCGATTTAGCTGATTTTGGTTTTGAAATGTTTGTCGTAGTCCAGGGAAGGTTTAAACGGTGAGAAAATATGGAAAAATTGTGAGGAAGATAGTAAAAACAACAATTCCATTTTCCTATATAAACTGTTCTACCTACTTTCCTGTCTAACATTTGACGTTCGTTCCTTCGGTACGGTAGACTGGGGTCCACTCGAGATTGCGATGAAACTTTGGTGAGTTGTTGTGAGCACGCCCGCGAAGTTTTCTATATATACTGGTGAGCTCTGGCATTATGAAATTTGTATAAAAAATTGCAATAGGTGCCACGCGAACTGTTTGTAAACTGAATGTACCGGGACTGAATGTATGGAATGCGGGAGAGGAGTGGGAGGAGGGGAGGGGGGGGGGGAACTCGGGAAGGGAACTAGGGAGGGGGGTTCGCGGGAGAAGGGAGGGGAACCCGGGAGAGGAGAGGGTAACTCGGGAGGGGGAGAGGAAATCGGGAGGGGGATCCACGGGAGGAGGGAGGCGAATTCGGGAGGGGGGAGGGGAACTTGGGAGGGGGGTTCAGGGGACGGGGGAAGGGGGGGGAGTAGAGTGAGGAGAGGGAAGGTGGAGGAGGAGTGGGAACGCAATAAGGGAAGGGGACGCGGGAGAAAAAGGGGGGGAGGAAGGTGAACGGGACGAATGGGAAAGGACGAGCAGGGAGAAACGATTTCTTTATTAAATGGCATAGCGACGCATGCCGGGTACCAGCTAGTTATTATATAAAATAATTTAGATCAAGATTAATAGTTACAACCAAAGTCCTATCAAGAATCGTGTCGATCCAACTATTGCTCTTCTGCATTCTCGCTAAGCAGTTGTAAAACTTATCAAAGGTATATAATATGCCTCATTAGGACTGGCATCGCTTCTGGTGTTAGGTATTAAATTATTATTATTTTTAATTATTATACCTCGGCTTCCTTCAACACAATTATTCTTGGAAGCAATTCTTCCTTTGTTGGGCTGTATTATGTGGCCTTACTTTTAATTAGCCGTTTCTAATTTTAATTATTTTTGTCGTTGCAGACCTTCTGATAGGGGACGAAAATGAGATAAAAATATTATAAAGATGTAAATTTGATTTGAATCCACTTTATTTTAATGATTTTAGTCTACCGGTTTCGGAGGGGACCTTCCTTCATCAGGAGAATATTAAAACTAATATAGAAATACTCACGGATACATAAATATGTATTTAGTGTTCAAGTGGGAGGTCAACAAAGAATAAGTTGAGTTATTAGGTAAATTGTGAAATTAGAAACATTTCTAGAATATAGAATAAATAATAAAAATATCGTTGAAGAAGAAGATATTCATTGATGGGAATAACCTTCCAAACTTATAAAAAAAGAGTTTTTCTTGTAAAATTGAATAATATTATATTAGAAGTGTAGTGAACGTATGTCTTGCAGTATGAAAGAGACATGCGTGTATGAGTGAGACAGCATGCGGAACGTATAAAAGGCGTGAATGTTGTCCATTCGTCCTCTTTTCGTATCAGACTTCCTACGAAGCACTACTGTAGCAATATCACGGAATAAACAGTAATAGTCTACCCACGACGTATTATTATTGCAATCCCACTGAGATCATCAAAAGAATCTGGATCCATCAGCAACGGAGTCCAGAGGTAATGTAGATAACCGGCCACGGTCATCACAAGAAGTATATAATATTCTATGTGTACAAATTTGAATGGAAAGAAAGCTGCCACTGACCACGTACCTTTTGGTTCTATATCTACCATATAGCAAGCAGCCTCTCTTGCATGAAATTGAATGTATGTATTTAATGCAAAGGTATTGTTATGAAGCGATTGTATTTATCGTAAGTTAGGTACTATTTTTTTAAATGCATTTTAATTGGTTAGGTTGGCAAACCTGGGGGAGTTTCGTTCAACGTGTCGGTAGGCGGCATTTTTTGGGTTTGGTTTCCGGATCCGCACTCTGGTTTTCACGGCGAGATGTGCGGTACGCCGTGAAAACAACGGTCAATTAATCTTAAGTTTTAATACGATGTGATTGTAATCCAAGCTTTGGGCATCTGCATTCGGGGGACGGAAACACGTTGTGTTTTTTTAAATATAAAAATCAAAGATTTATTCGCGTAAAATGCGAGTTTTCGCGCGGGTCCCAAAAGGGAGCACGAGTTTAATGGCGATGTACGTGTGTTACGATTAATGTACCTCTTTATCCGAGGAGGGGGGGGGAGGGGGGGGGGGAGGGGCGAGGGGGAGGGGGAGGGTGAGGGGGAGGGGGGAAAGGAACTCAGGAAGGGGGGTGAGCGGGACGGGGGAAGGGGAGAAGTGGAGTGGGGAGAGGGAGAGGGAACGCGAGAGGGGAAAGGATACGCAGGGAGAAACAATTTAGATCAAGGTATGGTATATGCAGGGAGAAACAATTTAGATCAATTCAGCTAATAAGTTGACAACAGTTTTTGATTCTGAGGCGGTATGAAGTTCGCCGGATCAGCTAGTTTTATAATAAATATCTTCAATCGTTCATTCAACTCTGACATCATTATTTTGCCTAGGAAGAGAATTTGTAAACTTCATCACGAAAGTTTTTCTTCTCTCGTAATAATTAATGAATCTCGTGATTATTCCGTTTCTCACGGTTATATTTCTATGATCACGCGTAGTCGTAGTACGATTGCCGATTAAAAAAACTCTGCAAATAATTACTTTACTCCGTGTGTTGGTATTCAATTCAATTCGCATGTAACCATTGTTAGGTTCCAAGAATGGAATTTAAATATCTCAAACGCAAGCAAAAAGCTCCGAATTACGAAGTTTTCTGTTGAGTTTGTGTGCAAATGTTTTCTTAAGAGCGTTTAACCAGCCAGCGGACGAAAATCCACATTTCGTCGAAAGTTGTACTTTCGATCGTGCAGGGCGGTTACAATGAGAAAGATTGATTATTCTCCGTACCAGCTTTTTAAAATTATAACTCAATATCGAATTTATTTCAATCCAAATTAGCTTTAATTTATACCTTCATCCAAAAATGCTGAAAGACGTGATGATAAAACTATTAAAATAGTATACTTTTTGTAGTTATTTTTTGATTATAAGTATTTATCATTTTTCAATAATGTCTAAATTTAATAAGAATGTTAAAAAAATCTGAAATATATTAGTTTGTAAGTGCGCAAATAAATACACAAATGGACCAATTTTCGTCAAGAAACACATGTACGTACATATTTTTTAATGATTTTATTGAAACTAAAATTAAAATTCTAATACATAACTTTGCTAGATAATGTATTGATTTATTTTACTGCATGATTACATTATTTAAAATGGGTGTGGTATAATACAAAAACTTTTTTGAAAATTTAACAAATCTGCCAACGACTTTTTCCGCAATTGTAGTGATGTTTACTCCATTGATAAGAATTAGAGGAAATGGAAAATGATGATAGTAAATACATACATACATCTTTAAGCACGTATATACACGCGCACATATACATTTATGCATGCATGTATGTACATTTATAAATGTATATGTGTATATTTATTTAGAGCTGGCACAAAACCGAGATGAGTGGAGGAAGACTCTTGAGGAGGCCAAGACCCACCAGGGGTTGTAGAGCCAATAGTGACGATGATGATGTACATTTATACACATATTACATAGCCAGAGCATAAGTAGATACATGTTACAATAATTACATAGTGGTTCTAAGTGAGGAGATCATTAGGTATAATATGCAAGTGTAAGCTCCTTCTGAAGGTAGCGATTGAATTCTAAAATATATCCAAGTATCACGATTGCAGTGTTTATTAAATAATCTGGTATTACTTGACGTTGGCTTGAAAAAACTTGTATACTAATCACTTTACTACTATTTTCAATTTGGGAGGCGAATTTGTGTCACCGCCCCGCGAACCATTTATTGAATAACCTACACCTCTGTCATAGGTCACCCCAAGTGGTTCGCTACGTTTGGTGACTTAGCAGGGGTTCCTGGGTTCATGGGGTGAGGTTTGTCGTGGCGGCGGATGACCTGGATACACTGAACCCCACATAACCCTCATACCTTTTTCCTTTCCAGAACTTCATCTCCTTCCTTTCTTTAAAAAAACCCTCCACACAGCATCCCCAAAGATGATACAGGCCCTTAGTTATGGTTTGAGCATACAAGCGAATTTTTTTTTACATGATCTCCACACAGGAGGCCCTGACGAAAATAATGTCCCTGAGGGCCTATGTCATCTTTGGGGATGCTGTGTGGAGGGTTTTTTTTTAGGGAAAGGAAGGAGAGGAAAGTTATGGGAAGGAAAAGGGTTTAAGGGGTGGGTAGGAATCTGGGGTTCAGTGTGTCCTGGTCATCAGACGTAGACAAACCTCATCCCATTAAATGAACGATGTAAGGAGTTCAAGGAGAATGTATGACGCAAATGTGAATGGTAGAAGAAGTCGGCGATGTCCGAAGAAGACATGGCACGATCAAATGAATCGGATTCTTGAGTCGGGCCATGCCAAGGGTCAGAATAATGAAAGAGTAGTATGTATGAATATGAATGAGGCAAATAGTGTGTGCCAAGACCAAGTTGTTTGGCGGTTCGTCCTCTATACCTACCCCTGCAGGGAAACGGCGTGATTGTTAGTTAGTTAGTACGTGAGTGAATTATATCCAAATCGAACGTCGTAAAAGCGCTAAAATAATCAATATATATTATAAAAGAAAGTTTTCAAAAGTGTGCAAAACTCAGAAACAAGTCCCGGTAAGATTAAGGGAGTTATATGGTGTGGTAGCCCCATAGACATCCAAATGGATAGACCAGAAGATACAGGTGAGGGGTAAAACCAAACTATGGGGGGCGAAGAGGGGAAGAAGACTGTGATTAGTTGAAAAATCAATCTGACAGTATATAGGCATCTCGCATTATAATATCACCATTTAGTTCTTAAAACCAAAATCTGCTTTGAATGAATAGACCTTTTTACATGGGAGCGCGAATTGCTTGCCACGATAATAAAATATTTGCGTAGGCCAAATGTACACCCCAAAAAGATTCGCTCGTTTTCACATAGCAATATTTTGTTGCCGTGTTTAGTTAAGACACTTTTACAAATGTTTCATAATTTACTTACCCCTGTAACCAGCGACGAGCACACTAAGGAACCGTCCACATTCGCTAAGTGCACATTTTTTTTTTTTTTTTTTTTTTTTATTTCATATATTTTTTATTAGTAACAGATATTTGGGTTTTGTTTGGCTACCACACTAGGCTAAGCCCGTGTTGTGGTAGTCGTACATTTAATATTTTAACATTGATATGTAGGTATGTTGTATAGCACAAGCTACTGTTTTGGCGTGTTATTTTTTCGTTAAATGTATAGATGTTAGCTTCGCGCTGCTCACGGCAAGAATGATGACGTCACACATTTTAGATTCAAGCGATTCTCTATCCCCTCCACATGGGGCGAACTGGCGCCAAGGAGGAGCTCCAGCCGGTTCCATGGCGAGGGGGAAATAATACGTTTTTATCACTTAGGGCAGGTCCAGATATATTCATATGTCCGTGGGTAGCCCTCTATCCCCCATCCATGAAAAGGGTTCCTGTTTTTACCTGTGCTTTTGAAGGTATAAGGGCTGGAAGTTTCACCCTCTAGAAATTTCTAGAATAGTCAAAAACATTCGAGAGTATTCGAGAGCAAGCATTTCACAACATTCCAGAACATCCCGAAACATTCTGGAATGTTGTGGAATGTTGGGGAATAGGGAATCGGTAACATAATTGTGGAATATTCCAGAACACTCTCGAATGTTGCGGAATGTTCTGCAACCTCAAGTCAGTTCAATCTCATATCAACTCCGTGAGCGAAGCTGGGTACCCCAGCTAGTACAGAAAATAAAATAAATAAAAAATAGTTCCTACTCTCTCAAGAAAGTTTCCAAGAAGGAATTCCTACCAATAATTTTCACGGCTAAAGAAACATCATATTAAACGCCGCAAATGAAGCTTCAACACGGCCATTATTTCGCTTAGTCCCCTGTTTCACTTTGATAACCGCAGAACAACGCTGCACCAACAATGGCCGGTAATAACTCCTTTTCATTATTTTATTTAGTGTTTGTCTGAAGTGGGCAAGCCGTAACGGTGCACCCTTTGCTCGGGCAGAGCCGGAGCCAGGCATCGGGATTTTGGTACCGGTGTTACTGGGTCAAGGTATTTCAATGACTTGACCCGAAAATCTATCCGCTTATTGAGCTGATTTGGCTTAATGCTTAAAAATAACTGAAGCAAAAGTTTTCGCCCTACGATCGATCTTAAATTATTGTGCAGAGTTTAGCTACCATTAAGCTGACGTGACAGAATGAATATTTAAATTAGATCGCTGCAATATTAATGGGAATTAGCAGTTAAAAACCTGATTTTTTTACATACCCGCATTGCTGGTAACAATGGTGACCATTTTATAAATTCAATAGGAACTGGTTCCAAAAAAGCACATTCCTCGGATCCACTGTCATCCAGCGTTAGCTAGTCACCGAGACAAAGTCATCGGGACAAAGTCACCGGGACAAAGTAACCGGGACAGGCCATGACGTCATATGTAATATACAGTCGCACGATTACAACAATGGTGACCATTTTATAAACGCAATAGGAACTGGTTCCAAAAAAGCCCGTTCCTCGGATCCACTGTCATCCAGTAATAGCTAGTCACCGGGATAAAGTAACCTGGATAGGCAATGACGTCATATGTAATATAAAGCCGCTTGATACTATTATTCAAAAATAAGTATTACCGTCAATCTTTCCATAACCGAAGAGATACTCAAATTCACAAATTCTTAGAACTTACACCTAGGGGCGAAACGTCCCCATGCGAGCTGCTGGCGGAAGTGGCGACATCTTTTGACGAATTCTTGAATTCGAAACCGAATTACAACGTTAACTTTCCTAAAAATTTCACGTAATGGATGTTTATATAGTGCGGCGGGTACGGCGATATGCATTCGAAGCCGGGTTCTTAAATTCAACCACGCAGACGCAAGACTATTAATTAAACAATATAGGTGGCAGCACTTCCGTTTGTACCTATTTGCGAATAGAGTGTGTACGCAGTCGCAAGGCTATTAATATTGTTTGATGATGATGTTTTTTTAATCAGAAAATCTGTTTGTGTTTTTTTAATGCATTTAAGTAATAACGTTTGTAATGTGACTATGTATTACTGTTTTTCAACACTATTTTGAAATGAAAACTTCTCTAGCACCCTTGTGATTTGGAAGTGGATGATATGAAAAAGTGACACTAAAAAGAGACAAACACATACATCTGCCTCCCACTCTTGTCTACTTTAGTTTTCTGAAGCTTTCACTTCTACTGCGTGTGAACTGCACACTTGTTTTTTTGTTGTTTAAATAATTGAAAATACGTAAATAACTGAGGAAAATAATTTCCCTCGGGGCCTATGTCCACTTTGGGAATGCTTTTGGAGGGTCTTTTTGTGGAAAGGAAGTGAACCTTGTCTCTTCAAGACTTATGTTGTAGAAGTGAGGAAATATAGAGGCCGGCAAATCGTTCCCCAGGCGAATTGTTGAACTCAAGAACGAGTCGTAAAAACAACCTGTTCCCATATGACAAATGTAAACTGTATGCGTTGGGCGCGTTTGGCGTATTTCCCGACCGTGCACTGGTGGCGAAGGAATAAATGACGCTAGTTCCTCGAAGCATCTTCCATTGAAATACCGTTAGAACAAGGACAGCGTTCCCAACCGACGCCTGTGCTCTAAAGATTGAAATCCGTTTCTTAAGACAGGAGAATCTATCAATTTCTGCACAGAGTCCAGCGTTTTTCCATGTATTTTGGAGCTGCAAACCGGAGATGGGTGCCAAATCTCACTTGCGATTTGTATAGGGCTAGCAGTTGTGTACCTTCTATTAAAGTGTGTAGTCTGTCTAATTTTTGAAAGACAGTTAAATGCATACCTTAAAGCTCATAATGTGATGTTTATAAACCGTTTGAAATTGTGCAATGAAAAGAGACTAGAACTAGAAAATAAAGGAGAAAAGTTGCTAATTTTATTTCATGTCAGAGCTCTTTCCAGACCTATCAAAAGTTCTTTCTGCTATATCCCACAGATTTTCTGCTTTATAGTTAAGATTAGTACTTGTAACTCCCTGCCGCTTATAATTTTACGCTTACAAATATTAAGGTATTTAAAAGAATAACCTAAGTATCATAAACGGCGTACTGTACAGGGCCCGCAGATACTTTAATAGTACACAACTGCTAACCCTGTACAAATCGCAAGTGCGCCCCACGGTTGAATTTGGCAGCCACCTCTGGTCTGGAGCTCCAAAATACCTGAAAAATACCCTCGACTCTGTGCAGAAACGGGCGGTCCGTTTGATAGATTCTCCCATCTTAACAGACGGATTGCAATCTTTAGAGCACAGGCGTCGGGTGGGAATGCTATCCTTGTTCTACCGGTATTACAATGGAAGATGCTCCGAGGAACTAGCATCATTGATCCCTTCGGCACCGGTGCATAGTCGGGAAACACGCCAAACGCGTGCCCAACATTTGTACACAGTTGACATATGTCACATGAGAACGGGTCGTTTCTTCGACTCGTTCTTGTGTTCAACAGCTCGGCTGTGGAATGATTTGCCGGCCTCTGTGTTTCCTCCTTCCTACAACATGGGTCTCTTCAAGACCACTGGAGGTTTCCAACCGCATACCCACCCCGGTATAAGTAACTTATGGTTACTCCTTCAGGGCTCTCACAAGGAAGCTAATTTTTTTTATTTGAACGTCTCTACATTTAATTTGAACAAAGCTAGACCCCCAATGTCCCCGCATACGGTGTTAACGAGCAGTATGCAAGTGCTTTATATGTACAGGTTAGTAACTAATAAATATAAATATATACATTACCTCTTTCATTGGGGAAAATCAGAGGGGAAAATAAAATAATTACATGTAGGCGATATGCCTACTCAAACTGTTTAATGTACATAAATAATAACTCAATTTTAACGTTGTTGCTGGTAGGGAGCGAGTGTGTCACAGGTACGCCCGGCAGTCCTGTTGAGAGGTGCATGTTTTCAGGAAAGCCAAGCGCGAGGGTCGGTTTCCGCGCCCCTTAGCCAACTTCTCGGTGATGCATCGACGACACTGCTAACGGATGCGGGTGGCAGAACGCCCAAAGACTCTAAGAAGGATCAGCGCCGGGTTGTCGGAGGCAGGGCGGAGGGTCCCCTTACTCGCGCGAGACATCCTTACGACCCACACCTCCCCCCAGGGGAGGCGCGGGCCATCCATGAGACATCGCTCCGGGTCGTCCTCACTCCGGTGTCCACATGCAGGGACGGGGTCACAAGCCACCCCCAATGGAGGGGATAAGGACGAGACACATTATATGGTTCAGTTCTCGTCTCTGTGACATTGCTATAAAGAAGTGTTCCGCTGCCATGTTACAGGGTATCCAACACCTTGCAGTAACACAACGATTAGAAAAGAAAAACGATAAAAAAAAACAAAAATAATAACTAATAAACCTAAAGAATAACGGAGATAATTTGGGTGCATTCCATACATGAAACCGGTTTTTCAAATTTTGATAAGCCAGGTGGGACCAATAACACGTGTTTACTGCCTCACGAACCCGGAAGCGTTGGAAATGCTCCTCCTCCCATTATAGGAAGTAACAAATAATAACTAATAAACCTAAAGAATAACGAAGGAAATTTGGGTGCATTCCATACATGAAACCGGTTTTTCAAATTTTGATAAGCCAGGTGGGACCAATAACATGTGTTTACTGCCTCACGAACCCGGAAGCGTTGGAAATGCTCCTCCTCCCATTATAGGAAGTAACAATAATAACTAATAAACCCAAAGAATAACGAAGGAAATTTGGGTGCATTCCATACATGAAACCGGTTTTTCAAATTTTGATAAGCCAGGTGGGACCAATAACATGTGTTTACTGCCTCACGATCCCGGAAGCGTTGGAAATGCTCCTCTTCCCATTATAGGAAGTAACAACAAACATATTTAATAATAATAAGAAAAAAGTGGTTGCATACCACACCTGAAATTGGCTTTGGATTTTTGGGGAGATAAGTGAAGGATCCGAGGTAACGATTTTTACGGCACGCCAATAACGGAATGCTTAAGTGTCAATGAAAACCGATTTCAAGTGTGGTACATCTAAAGTGTACGAAAGAATTGTACATAGTGCATCAGAGGTCATTGAACTTTATGCTAGTGCGAGACAAAATACTGTTTTAATGCCTAAAGATTAGATTAAATTTCGGACTAATACACGGCAACATTCAGGGATATTGCCATGATACAATACAGTCCTCAAGCGATCTACTTAGCTTCATTGTGTGTTGGAGTGCCAAAAGGTATAATAAATTACTCATTTTACCATAGACAATATATAAAGTCCTCATAGAGTTTTAAGAAATTCCATAGACTAAGCCCCGTTGTCCATAGACAATAATTATTCTGAACATGTCATTGGTGGAAAATAGCCAAATAAATATAGATGATACAAATTTATAGATAGTTAACAATAACCAAGAAATTTATCTGTGGTTTTTTAGCAAACCACTTTCATGTTCAGTATGCATCTTTTGTATAGCCCACTCGATTATATCCCAATCGCGGGAAGACCATACCAATGTGTGCACAGCAACATAACTCAAATTGTTGTATATCTGCGCCTTAAACGGGAAACCGTTTACGTGTTTGTACTGCAACCTCCTATTAGAGAAAGATCACATCTTTGGTTATGAACCACTTCAATGTAATGTATGCAACTTCGACCATGTGGCGACTATCGGAAGTGTCCCAAGCTGGAAAACAATTCCAATGTCATGACTTCTGTCCTCTCCCTAGAGGTTGGATCTGTGTCGCGCTACTGGAAAACCGTCTCCATGTTTGTACTGCAACTACTAATTTACAAAATTTTATCCGTGGTTTTTTCAGCAAACCACTTTCATGTTCGGTATGCATATATTGTTAGCGCCACTCCAGGGCCTCTCACAAGGGAAAAACCATACCAATGTGTACACTGCACCATAATTTAAGTTTTTCTATAACTGCGCCTTAAACGGAAAACCGTTTGCATGTATCTACTGCAACCTCCTGTTAGAGAAATAAAACACATCATTGGTTTTGAACCACTTCATTGTAATGTATGCAACTTAGGGTGGCGACTTTCGGATGTGTCCCTAGCGGGAAGACCATTCCGATGTCTTGACTGCTGTCCTCTCCCTAGAGGTTTGAATCTGTGCCGCGCTACTGGAAAACCGTCTCTATGTTTGTACTGCAACTACCTGTAAGAAATTTCCAGATCTGCATAAATCCACTTTCATGTACAGTATGCATATTCCATATAGCGACTATCAGCAGAGTCCCAAGCAGGAAAACATTATAATGTCTTTTTTTGCTGCACTCTCTCCAGTGGTATGGATCTGTGCCACGAATCAGGAAAGTCATCTCTATGTTAGCGCTTGAAAACCTTATATAAAAATTTCAATTCTACATAAAACGTAGATAAAATCAGTTGACCATAGACAATGCTTGCAGAGTAAGAGAAAAGAGCAAATAAAATATAGATGCCGTGAGATAATAGATAGTAAACAATCTTCAAAAAATTTATTTTTGCGTTCTCAAGTAAACCGTTCACTTGTGATGAATGCATCTTTAGTATGAGTAGATTTCATACGGCTCCCAAGTGAAAGAAGCCATTCCGATGTGATTAATGCTACATAAATATAATATAAGAATAAAAAGAAAAACCATTGCATAAAATAAAATATTAAACGATGGGTGAGTATAATTGCATGTCACACCTGAGATCGGCCTTTGTGCTGTGAACTAAAAAAAAAAAAAAAACCACGATGACTGGTTCTAGCGTGAGTACTGATGGTACAGTGCAGAATGGTAGCGACAGTGAGAGGTTGCAGGTATGGCAGCAATTAGTACATAAAACTGGTTAAACAGGTATATATGAATAATAGTAAGAAACAAGGCATAAACAATAATAAGGTAAGTTCAAATCGTAGTCAGTGGGTCCAGGAGCTAGTACACCTGGTATCTATTGATTTTACACTAATCTTCGACTCTAAGAGCAGACCATCTTTCAACCCATCTTCTTGTGAACTTCTTCAGACACTCAAAATTAACCTTGTTCGATACGAGATCGGAATTCCAAACCGGTCTCGTGACCACTTGCAAACCATCCAGTAATTCGTCTCTGGCATCCGTCATGATCTCGCAATGCCACAGAATGTGCTCGGCAGTCTGATCCGTGCTTCCGCAGGTGCAGTTCGGATGGGGGGATAGGGAGAGTCTATGCAGTCTCCCCCTGAACTCCCCATGCCCGGACAGTAGCTGGACCATGTGATGGTCCAGGTTGATGTACGCCCCTTCCATTCTGATCTTAACTGATGGGAAGAAGGAGAAGGTCCATCTTCCCATATTCGATCTAATCCAGCGAGATTGCCACTCATTGAGTGTAAGCTCTCTCATTCGTTTAAGTAGTCCAGGGAGAGTCCCGACTCCACTTGGTGTGATGACAACACCGAGGTGGGTGGCAGGGAGTCCCCTGGTCAACTTCTTCTTTGTTAACACCTCCCTAATTTCTAAATCGATTGGCAGAACACCTGCCAGCACGGGTAATGCGTCCGAAGCTACCGTTCTGTAGGCACCAGAAAGTGCCAGCAAGGGAGTTCGCTGGCCTCTTTTGAGCGCCGAGAGTATTAGAGAATTATCCAGGCGGTGCTCCCACACAGAGGCGCAGTACGCTACTTGCGTAACGTACACTCCCCTATATATCAAACGGAGAGCCGGACTTCTCAAACCCCATTCAGATGTGGAGATTCAAGACCAATGTTCATTCCTTCCTCTCCTCAAAAAGACCCTCCACACAGCATCCCAGATGACATAGACCCTGAGGGAAATTATTTTCCTCAGGGCCTCCTGTGTGGAGTTAATGTAAAAAAAAAAAAAATAAAAAAAAAATAAATAAATAAATAAATAAAAATAAAAAAATAAAAAAAAATAGTCTGTGATCATTTCTCACGTTTCTTTTGTTGTGCATGGGCTCTTCGGGTAATATGGTCTCATTTACGAGGTGTGCCGAATATAACCGAAGGTAGGTGTGCGGAGTCAGTATAATCCCAGAGTTCCGCAGATAAAACCTTGCTTCCAGTTAGAAAGGACGTTAGTCCTCCGAACTATACTTATAAATTACGATACGTCAATAAAAGATCACTGTGATCTCAAGATCTTTTAATAAACGTATTGTAGTACTGGAATACTGGTCCAGTACTTAGGTATAAATAACGAATATCTCTGGAAAGGATATAAGAGACATTATACTTAGAAACATTTTGTTTTTGCCATAACCTAACGCCTGTCCCTCAAATAATTTCAAACGATACCGATTTTGTCAAAAATTCAACCAGTTCTGACCGCAAATTGTCTGTTTCTAGCTATACAGACTGTGCTCTGCACCGGTCTCTACACGAAGGTGGGCAATCATAATTGAATCGTGCGTTAAGGTGTTAGATGCAATGAGAAATAATAAAAAAGACGATAACACGTTGAATTATATCTCCTGCCGCATGCCTTTATTACAAAGGCTGTAATTTTCGCGTTCATGGAATCATTATTGAAACATCTTTAAACGACTTGAGATGATTAACGGTACATTGTTTAGTTCCCTGAACATGCAAACGCCGGCGTCTGAGATAATCACACTTATTGCAGTTATTATGTTCGTAAAGTTGCCTCTACGCATATGAATTGTTATGCAATTTCAGAATTTTAATGTTTATCTCTTTCATTAATTTACTTTTGCAATTATATGTGAAAAACAACAATTCAATAATTGATAAAGGAAATGCATTCAATAAAATACATTTTCTTTGGTGCTTCTATTCAATGGGATTAAATTAATTACGTTATAATATTGTTTATGACTTTGATTGAATTATCAATCTATTTTTTATTTATTTTTGTTAATGAAAAGGATAAAATCTCCACAGAGCTGACGTTGTGCTTATTGCGAGCTGAAAATATCTGCGTAAACCTAGAAATTATAGATCACCGAAAAAAGTCTTTCAGATTTTTTATTCTTGAATGACAGTTAATTATCCTTTTTGGTATATTAACGTTAACATTTTGGAAGATACCTACATAAAAAAATTTAGGTGTTTTAATAAGTAATAAATATTCGTACTGTTTCAGAAAATTCATTCAATAGCATAGCTATTATCGCGCTATGCTGTGATAGAACATCTGTTCTGCCATTTGGTATCTTGAACAAATGGTGGCGACGACTATCTGCTGCATCAGAAAATAGAGTTGCTGATTTAAAGTCAATATAGTTTAGATTTTTAAATGAAAATAGTTAATATGTTTGATGTATTAACGCAGGTATGTTTTTGTTTTAGGAAGAAGAAGAGGTTGACAACTATTGGCCTCCGATCCTGTCCAACATCGGTCTCCTTCTCACCTCCGTGATCCACTGCTTCATCTCCCTCTTCAGCGTGTACCACACCGCCAAGAGAGTCTGCTCCTGTTTCCGACCCAGAGAACCGTTCAACCACAACCAATTCGACCCTTCCTACTCCAACATTAAAACCCCATACTCCGTGGTCGCCGTCTCTGAAAAACGCCATGAAAAACCAACCAACGGTAAATACAAACCTGACACATTAAACAACGACAATAGAAAAGAACTTAGCAAAGTGTTGGAAGGCAAACTGATGAACTCAGGATCAGATACAGATGTCACTGATGGAGGAAATCACAATTCCAACCATCACAGAACTAATGAAGGTCCAAGGGTTTCAGAACATAGAAGAGTGTCAAGTGAAGCTATGCACGAAGCGCATGGTATTGGATCGTACTTTGGAAGTGCCAACAGCAAGGACAGGCTGGTGTGCAGCTGGTTAGGAGGTCAGCCAGCCATTCCCATGAGAATTCAGAAGATACCAAAGCACGCTGTGAGGAAAAACAAGATGAAGAATGGACCGGTGTTGCTAGTGCCAGCGAATGCGGGGAATACGGTAAGTCAAACAAAACAATATAATAACAATCTTCCAATTATTTGAAGATGATCTAGGTTAAAATCGTTACTGGATTCGTGATTATTGATTTACTATTGGAAACCTCCTTTTTTATTTTCCAAATGCCAAAAAACCCAAATTTTACTCAATTTTAACATAGCGTTTTGATGTGTGTCTACTTATTACTCTAAAATTTATTTAATTAATTATTATTAACGTCCTTTTTAGAGGCTTTAACATAGAAATAAGTACTCGTACATAGTAAAAATTATTGACAGCCGGCCGTAGTCGAGGGGTAAGGCTCTTGAGCAAACAAATTTTATTAATTAATTTGTGTTATTTCACAATTATTTCATTTAAAAAATATATTTAGTGTATTTGCGGCACGTTCCAGAGTGGAAGATTCTGTCAGTATGGCCCACGTGCAAGACCATCATTCAGAATTGAAATGTTGCTTGAAATTTGCTTTAACCTGTCAGCAGTTTAAGCCAGGCATATCTCCACCTTCCTCCTCCCTATCTCAATCCCTTCCCCACTACTTTCAGCCTCACAACATCCCCCAATTGGGGATGCCATAGTCTCACCGGCTCCAGGCGGTTATGAGCTCTTGGTATTCATCTTAATATATTATAAAACAAAGTCGGGTTAGTTACACCATTTATAACTCATGAATATATAGGTGATCTTACACACGAACGTTACTGAGTGTATCTTCCACTCTGGAATGTATACATGTTATTTTTTAATGAATAATTTGTGAAATAACACAAATCAATCGTATTAAATTTACTTGCGCACGCCGGGATTTGTTTAAGAAATACAGACAATTTTCCATATAACTGAGCATTTTTCATGTGAATACCGCACAAGAATCCCAAATGCTCCCGTTTGGAGCCAGTTAGACAATTACATCCACAATTGTGGTATGTTGTGAAGCTGAAGGTAGAGGAGAGTAAATAAATGGCGAAGAGGAAGGTGGGGAAGTATCTGACCATTCAAATACGGCTAAAGCCATTCCAAGCAAAGTTTTAATTTTGAATGGTGGTCGATACTTGGAGTGATACTGAGAGTGTCTTCGACTCTGGAAACCACAAATATATATTACATATTATTTCAAATGAATGAATGATGAAATAACACAAAAAATATTGTTTGCGCACGCCGCGATGTGTACCCGCTATACCTCCGGATCGCTGGTCTAGAGCCTTACCCCTCGACCATATAGGCCAGAGATTACAAAGTACAAATTTATTTGATATATCCTTGAATCATACTTGTTATAACCGTGTGTGAATCAATGAAAAAAAACATGTAGTTTGGGCATTTTATTCGTAACAACCGTGTTCTCGTAATAAGCACACTCGTTATAACCAATTTCGACTGTAATAAAAATCTGTAAGACTTATTCAATGATTTGCCAAAAAGTTTTATAAAAATGCAACGGTCTATGCAAATATTAACCTTAAATTAAGCAACCAGAAAGAAAAACGCTTTTTCGTTCAGCCAAATTGATATACGGGTAAAACGCTGTGAAACAGCATGCAATGTTATTATTTGTTATAAATTAATATACTCGTACTTTTAACGGGGCATACAGCATACACCTCGTGAATGCGTTAACATTAAATGCCAATTTGTACCGTACGCGGTGTGTTCGTATCTTTTTTTATTTTTTTATTTAGTAACCACATATTAATTATTTTTAACATTTTTATTTGAAACATGTTATGTATATATATATATATATAAAATAGAAATTATATTTGTAATCCTCCTCACTAGGAGATCCTGTGCTGAGGGGGACTATGCTTTGGATAAGTTTTCAGCGACTTCTATGGTTTAACTTCATGGTTTGGATAAGGTTTTCCAGAAACTTCCACGACGATGTTTTAAGTATCATTTTCCGATAGTTCCTTTAACCAACATTTAATGTCCTTATTATAGCTAATTTTTGTTTTAATTTGTTTGAAACTAAGTGGGAGTTTGTTAATAACATTACTGCTAAAAATTCAGAACTTCTTTGTCCAAACGAAGAGTTACACTTTGGTATATTAAGTATGTCTGTTTTTTTGTTCTGGATTTATGAGCATGTGAGGTGTCTGCCTCTGAATCATTTTTGAGGTGATGTAATTAATAATTATTAGCATTAAATTACTACATAACTTTCAGCTCCGTGGTCGAGGGGTATGGCTCTCGACTGATGAAAATGTTTCTTGTGTCGTAATGGAGGACTTAGCCAGGCGAGGAATCGAACACGTGTCACCCGGATGGGACCCAAACGCGATGCCCACTCAGCCACTGGCCGATTTTTATTTGTGTTATTTCCTTATTCATTCATTAAAAATAATAAATATAGTACATATGCGGCACGTTCCAGAGTGGAATATACTTTGCTTGAAATGGCTTTAGCCGTATTTAGTGACCAGATCTGAATATCCTGGTGTTTCCCACCTTCCTCTTCACCATTTCTTTCCTCCCCCTACTACCTTCAGCCTCACAATACAGTCCAATTCGGGATGACATAGTCTAACTGGTTCCAGACAAGAGCATTTGGGATTATTATATTATTATATTAGATTATATATTAACATATTTTTTTAAAAATGCTCAGTTTTATGGAAAATTTTCTGTAGTTCTTAACAGATTGCATCAATCCCGAAAAAGTGATATTAAATATGCTTGTAATAAGGGGGGCATTTATAATTTTAGTTAATTTGAGTTTGTTCGCCTCTAAAAAGGTACCTGCACAACACGCAACCATCAGTTTTTAAATGTTGGGGTAAGGTTGATCTAACTGCTGCGTGGCGGGCCGGATCGGGAGATACTGGTTGAGGGAGACATTTGGACTTCTCCTTGCACCTCAGTGGGGACGGATGGATTTATGTGTCCATCACTCCTGGACACATTGACTCCTAGATTTCTACCCACCCCTCATGTCTTTTTTCTTCGCAAAACTTCCTCCCCTTCCTTTCCCTAAAAAGACCCTCCACACAGTCTCTCCGAAGGTGACTAAGGGATTCTTTTTCCTTATAGATCCTCCTGCTTAGAGCAAAAGTTAAATTAAAAACATTCTTGTTGCGATTTGGTATGCATTATATTAATGTACGTGAATCTCCGGGCAATGCGAGCAAATCTCAACATTTGTCCCTCAATCTCTATCAAACTGTTGGACAACCAAAAAAGCGGTGTAACTAATACTCGTAGACGAAGGAAAGTTGCCTAAGCCAAATCTCCGCCGAGTGCGGACTTACTTATTGCCGAAATACAATCGGTATGAGATTATTTTGGGTGAACGACTCGACATGAACTTGTAAATCCCAGCTCGAAGATATCTTAGTATCAGCTGTTTTTATATCTGATTCAGTTTCCACTACGACAAGAATGAACAGATATAAATACCTAATGTCGGTACTTAAGTTTCTCCACTTTTTTGATGGAGAGAGGCTTTGAAAACGTTTAGATGGATTAGTAGTAAATATTTTGAACGATAAATTTCAGTCGTCTATTCGCATTTCGTTGTTTAATTTGCAAGCAGCCAATACTCAACAAATTAATCATTTTATTGTTCTACATTCCTTAATCTTATGAAATCGTTCTGTATATATATATATGGTCTTATTGAGGAAAGGAAGGAGACCCATGTTGTAGGAGGAAGGAAACACGGAGGCCGGCAAATCGTTCCAAAGCCGAGCCGTTGAATACAAGAACGAGTCGAAGAAACAACCCGTTCTCATGTGATAAATGTCAACCGTGTACAAATGTTGGGCACGCGTTTGGCGTGTTTCCCGACTATGCACCAGTGCCGAAGGGATCAATGATGCTAGTTCCTCGGTGCATCTTCCATTGTAATACCGGTAGAACAAGGATAGCATTCCCACCCGACGCCTGTGCTCTAAAGATTGCAATCCGTCTGTTAAGATGGGAGAATCTATCAAATGGACCGCCCGTTTCTGCACAGAGTCGACGGTATTTTTCAGGTATTTTGGAGCTCCAGACCAGAGATGGCTGCCAAATTCAACCGTGGGGCGCACTTGCGATTTGTACAGGGTTAGCAGTTGTGTACTATTAAAGTATCTGCGGGCCCTGTACAGTACGCCAAGTTTCTGAGAGGCTAACTTAACTCTGGTCTTACTGGGACAAGGGCATTAACCAACTCGGCCATTGAGACTAGTTTTTAAGTCATTTTTGTCAATCACAATATTTCAAATTCACAATACCATGTCCCACTATTTGGTGACTGGACAACTCAGAATGAAATCAACTCGGAACCTTCTTTGAAAATTCATTAAAAGTGATGAAAAAAAAAATATATTAAAAATTGGTTAAATAGTTTACGTTAGATTAGGGTCATGGACTATTTTAAATTTTTTTTCTTAATAGCTTTTAATGACTTTTCAAAGAGGTGTTGAGTTGACTTGATTCTGAGTTGGCATGGAACCGACTACTTATTTATTATTTTTTTAAGGCAGCTATCTTTTTAAATGATCATTGTATTCTAAGTACTGATTTTCAACCTAGATAAACATAGCCGATTTTATTTGTATGGGACACCTATTTACCCTTTTACAAAAATCTAAATGAACATTTATTTTTTATTAGAATAACTCTTTATAATAACCAGTGGCGTAGCTAGCATGGGTGGCACCCGGGGCGGATGTCACCCCCCCCCCCCGGGGCGTGGTATCACCCCCCCCCCCCTATTAAAGTTGACTGAGAAAAAATAAAAAACGCTAATATTTCGACTTCATAAAATTGGTTGATCCTGGGGGGGGGAGGGAGTGGCTAGAGAATTTCAGATTTCTCCACAAATATAGGCCACGTCCGCCTATAAAAAGACTTAGATACAAAATTCGGTGCACTCCACGGGGACCATATGAAAGAAAATAACAGACCGTGTTCATGTATCCTATACTTGGTGACAATATCCCTCGTAAAAAATGTAGTATATCATTGAAGAAGAAGATGGGAACAACCTTCAGATATTATCACGAGAGTTAAGAGGTATTTCACCATCCTCCTGGTAGCTTATCCATATGACAACGAATATTAATAAATGAACAAATAAATACTCGCAATAGGTAAAACAAACTAGGCTAACTTATCCTATATATAGGTTCAAATATATTCATAGTTTCAAATACCGAATAGTAAACTCACGGGCGTAGCCAGGTTTTAGTTTCGGGGAGGGTTCAAGAAAATAAAACTACTGAAAGTGCAAAACTCGTGTCGGGGGTCGGGGGGGGGGGGGGGGGTATTGTCGGACTTTGAATTTGCTTTGAAAAATTTTATTTTCTATGTGACTACTTAATTTTTTTTTTAATAAAATTAAAGTTATAAATGTGTATTAGAAAATAAAACTTTTCAAAACAAAATACGTAATAAACGTTAGTAGTATATGTTAAAACATTTTAAGCAGTCAAATTATTCTAATAATCACATTTATGCTGACTGACTGTAACACTAATCGCAATACACTAACACCTGTCTGTAACACTAATCCTGATATATTTATTTATTTATTTATTTTATTTATATAATACATGAGTTATCGAAAGTACATATAGTTTTTTGTGATATTTCACCCTCCATGCTAGGGATGACCCTGTGTTATGGCGGGTGAAGTTTACAGGTTGCGGATATACATTCATTAGTATAGGTTGAAATTTTTCACTAATTGATACTATGCACACAAATTCTCCTACAATAAGAGAGTTTATGTAGTTATATTGGATTACAAGAACGAGGTGAAGAAGTTAAATAATTATTGGAAAAGATAAGTTATTATTAGTTTATTAAGGAATTATTGATATATAGTTCACAGAATCAGTCTTATACATATAATGCTGCTTAGATAGTAAATAAGGATATATTACTTTTTGCATGCTCTTAATACTATTCACACAGATCTTCTATAATAAGAAAATGATATACTTATAGTTAGATTGGGTTATATGTTTATTTAACACTTGTTGCTAAGTAAAATAATAATTTCAAAGTACGTATACACTTACCACTGATTAGAAACGGAAATTAGAAACGGAATTCCAAAAAAAATCAACCGCATTCACCGAAAAAACGGATCTTAAAAGTTAAATTATTTTATTTCTTTCAGAGGTCCCCATTTATCTTTTTAGATACATAATATCATAATATCATTTTGAGATGTCAGTGTTACAAATAACATTCTCTTAACTCTCCTTGTTTTAATATTATTGATGTTGATATTTTCACTTTTCGGGGGGGGGTTTGAACCCCCAAACCCCCCCCCCCCCCTGGCTACGCCCATGGTGTACGTTATGGCGTGTATAAAATCTACAAGGAGGTTGGTGATTTTGGTGAAATACCCCCTTATTCTAATAAAAATTGAAAGTAATATCTCCTTGTAATAGGGTATGAAAAAAACTTATTTATTTGAACAACTGACTTTTTCAGTTTTTTCCTTGATAACAGAATTATTGGTTATAAAAATAAAGAAAATCAGAAAAATTCAGGGCATTCCTCTGGCCGACTCGCATGACTCGCATATAATAATCCAATACTACACAGTGTATAATTTGAAGATGTCTTATACGGATCGAGTTCTTCGCATTTATCTCTCGGATTAGTGGTCAAATAACACGTTTTATCCACACGTTCGCCATACTAACTTATACTTGTGGAATAATCTGATTGAATATCATCGAAATATGAAAATCACGTGCCCATATAATATATGTTATATTATCAGTGGCGTAAAGGCTTGAAAAGCTGTGCCTACCATGAAAAATGAAACATTAAAATAAAATATCAGAATTATATTAGAATATAAGCATAAGCTAAATTTCATGAAGATAGTCATTTTTGTATTTCTTGGGCATTAACTATGTAACATTTTCTGCTCCCGGTTTCGACACATTCGTGTCATTCACTAGAAAACTTAAGGCGGTACAATACCCTACTAATTTTTTGTGTTTTTGGTTTGCTCAAAACTCACATTTCCGGCGAATTCGTAACTATAATAACTTATTTATATATCAGATTAATAAAAACAATACCTTACCATTAATATATTTTACGTACAACGATTTTAAAATTTTATAATCAGTTTTTCAACTATATAGTTAGCGGTAAGCGCCAGATTTTATTTTTCTAGAGGATGAATTAATAACTTCGGGAGGGAAATGTTAAGAAATATCTTAAATATTTGTAACACGTTCTTCAGAATTAATTAAAATGAACGCGGCGGAAAGGTCTAATCTCCATTCCTGCTAGGGCGAATTCTACCGTAAGTTTTATATTTGTTTACACCCTTTCTTCACTTACTTCTTTAAGATTCCCACAATATTTTAGAGTGTTTGGTAGGGCAAATTCGTCAGTAGGTCCGTTCAACACACCCAATTTGTGTACACGATTTCTTTACTTCCGTCGTTAAGATTCTGAATATTATTTTAGGGTATATTCTCGTCTTGACGCTAGTAAATGACACGGATATGTCGAAACCGGTAGCAGAATTTTTTTTAATTTAAAGTAACAAATGTACATTGAAAATTAAAACTCTTCAAAACAAAATAAATACAGTCAATATTGTACCTACCTACCAAACCAGTGTTTCATCAGCAGAGGTGCCAATAAATTGTTTATGAATGTATGAATTTGTATTTTTACTTTTTTAAATATTTAATAAAATATTATGTTTAGCTGCAATTTTTTTACATCTTATGTCTGGTGTATATATCTATTGTAAAACTACTATAGTAATATCGTAATATCCTATTATCAATACTAAACGTCCGTAAATTGAGATATAACCCATGAAAAAATGCAAAACTTTTTAGATAGGTTGTGTCAAAAAGAGTTAATTTTCACATTCTGTGAAAGTTCTGTTCAAGTTATGTGATTATTTCAGTTTTATGAAGCAAATGGCCTATAATGATATAATTCTTGTTTGTCATTTACTTTTGTACATTTCGCTTTTTATTCGCGTACATTTTTGTTTTTGTTTTTTGTTATTTCTATGTATTTTAAACATCAATTTTTGTAATTTTTTGGGAATCGTGCTTTTTGTGTACTGAAATAAAATAATTTATAAATATTTTCGTTATTTGTTTTTGGGATGTTATGCCGTGTTGTACCTCCTTCTTTAGCCAACGTTTCGGACAGCGTTGCAGTGTCCATCATCAGGGCAGATCCGGTAGATCCGGTAGATGTGTCCCAAAAACAAATAACGAAAATACTTTTGGCCGTGAAAATCTTAAAACGTAAAAAAATTATAAATAATTTAAGGAAATTTCATTTATTCAGATGGTCGCAACAATCAGTGGATTGATCAATCAAGAAGTTAATAAATAATTACAATTAAAATAATTAATTTAATAATTTTCAAATATTCAATGTAAAATTCATTCACAGCCTACATTTCGTCATAGAGCAAGGCACGCTACTGTATATTATGATTTGGCTTAGGTATATTATATTCAACGTCGTTACTTTCACGGCTGAGGGTCGCCAATCTTCTTTTCAAATTTCAATCACTCCAATACGGAACTTCAGTGAAAAATATTATGGCTTTAAAAAAATATATAAATTTTATTTGATAATATTAAACGGAGAGTTTTTAAAAAATTATTAAAAAGTCCATTTTTAATCGGGTCGTAGAAACACGCCGTCAAGTTGGCATTATTGAAATGTTTAGTGGTGACGTCACTGTCCCTCGTGTCGTGACGTCACTTTTACATACTGTTTATAGAGATTTAGTTGTTGAGTTTATTGAAACATTATTTATGCGTAAATAATGTTTAAAAAATAAAGGTATCTCTTATTAGTTTATCTCTATTATTGAAAATATTCAAAAACTACTGCACAAAAAAAATAGTAATGCTACTTCTAGGTAGAATACTTCGAACACCGAATTCAAAATGGCGGCAGTTGATCAGCTGATTGCCCGATCCTATTAACTTTTCAGGAGTGATGACGTCACACAATTCACTATACATACGGTATTTTTCGGGATCTTGAAAAATTAAAACTTTAACAATTATTTTATCTATTAAAACTAACTCTAAATTAAATAAAAAATGCACTTATTTAAGTTAGAATGTCATTATTCATCAAACAAAATTAAAAAAAATTGGACTGGAGTTCTCTATTCACAGATAATCTGTAATAAGAAAGATTAATCAAGGAATGTGTACGCAAAATCTACAGTGTAGAGTGTAGGTGATAAACGACACATGGCGAACTACAACTCAAAATAGTAGAATTTCAACACCACTTTGAAAAATTATTAAAAGATATGGAAAAAAAATGAAAAATAGACCGTAACCGAAACTAACGTAACCATTTAACCAATTTTAATTTTTTTTTCATCGCTTTTAATGACTTTACAAAGGTGGTGATGAAGTTGCATATTGTTCAGTTGTCCGGTTACCGTACCTAGCACCTCATGCACGATTGAAAATTCTTTATGCGAATCTTAATGCTAAATCAATATTTTAGATCAATCTTTCCTACAAATCGATTTAGATTATGAATACAATTTTTTAAAATTATTTTTTTTAACCTTTGTGAATAACACCTCAAATTGTAATATTTAATTAAATGAAGACAATATTGGCGAAACTCAATCGAAAATCTGGAGACAGAAAAATCAGAAAAAGATATTGGCACCTTTGAGACTCGAACCCAGGACCCTCTGCTTACATGGCAAATGCTCTACCAACTGAGCAAAGGTGTCTTTATCAAATTCGGTCACTTTTAACTGTATCATACTTCGACTAAGAACTACCAACATTATCTTCATTTTCTTAACGCACATATTATTGGCTGCTATCTTTATATACAAAATATATGCATTTTTGGCTTATGGCTTTTTCAAGCAGTTACTTCAAGTTCAGTATACAATAAGTAATAAATATATAAAAAATTTTGTTTCCCTTGGTCACGCCATAACTTCTGAACAACTTTACCTATTTTATTCAATACTTTGAAGAAGGTTTTCTAATACTTTTTAGAAGGTTCTTACGGAAAAACAAATTACGAAAATTGCCCAGAAAATTGGATAATTTCAGAAAACTTAACGACTTTTTTAACTTCGCACGTTTGATAGTTCGCGCGTTTGATGAATGTGAATTTAGCAGGCAGTTGTTTTTTTTGTAATAAAAGAATTGTCTATGGATTTTTAAAATTATATATATTTTAAATAGGTACCTATGTTAGGTACCAAATTAGATTGATTGTTCTTATAATATACAAAATTGTGAAAATTTTAATAAAAAAATTGTAATAGGTGGCTTTGAAAAACCGAATGTACTGGGACTGAATATACGGAACGCGGGAGGGGGGTTGGCGGGACGGTGGAGCCGAAGAGGAGAGAGGGTAGGCGGGGAAGGTATAAGGGGAACGCGGGAGGTGAAGGGTATGCGGGGGGAAAGGGGGGCGTACGGGAAATGACATGCAGGGAGAAACAATTTATTTCTTTGAATATGGCAGTGCAACGCATGCCGGGAACTAGCTAGTAAGTGATAAATATAACAGCAACATAAGTATTGGGAATTATGTACTTACATTAGACATTTTTTTATTAATTAAATCATATTAATAATAATAATAATAATAATCTTATATATTATTGATGTGGGGAGGATAGTGCAATCCCACACGTCCCATATAGTTATACATATTTATATATTTACACAGTAAAGAAATAAAAACATAAATAGACAATAAAAATAAAAAAAATATTTGTAATAAAAATTAATAATAACAAAAATAAATAATATTGAGAGTTGAGATACTCGTAGACTTGTATTTAAAACATTTTTTGCCTATTGGGCCATCTGTATTATGCAACATATTTTATATGGTTTGCTTTAGACATTACTCGTACCTTGTATCATCACTTGAAAGGAAAGTGAATCTACAGAATAACGTTGAAATATTAATCTACCCATCTTTGACGTTCACGTGTTAGATGTAAATATCTCGATTTCATGTCGTGCAACATATTTTCAAAACAAATAGTAAGCCATCACTCTTGCTTTATTGGTAAGAAACACGAAATGATTACGTACTCGGCTATGAAATATTGCAATCTTCGAAACCGCAGCAATTTGCCATATTTTCAAATAATATTTGGAATGAATTACGTGCGATAATAAAAAAAAAATTATATCTTGTTGCTTCGTTTATAAATGAAACAATTTATTTTAAAATCAACGAATACATTTTTAATAAAGGGAACAGACAGAATGAGATAACCATTGAATTTAGAAGTTTATATTTGGCAAGTTATGCTAGGTAGACGACCTCCGTAATCCAGTGGGTAAGACTCTTGACTCACAATCCGGAGATCGCGGGTTCGAACCCGGCATGCGCAAATAAATTTTATTTGATTAATTTGTGTTATTTCACAATTAATTCATTTAAAATAATATATAGTATATTTGCGGCATGTTCCAGAGTGGAAGATACTATCAGTAGAATCGCCCTGGTGTAAGACCACCATTCAGAATTGAAACGTTGCTTGAAAATGGCTTTAGCCGTGTTTGGTGACCAGATCTGAATAGCCAGGTACTTCTCAACCTTCCTCTTCCCCACCTCCTTCCCCTCCCACTACCTTCAGCCTCACAACATACCCCAATTGGGGATGCCATAGTCTCACTGGCTCCAGACGGGAGCAGTTGAGATTCTTGTGCGGTATTCACTGTAAAAAAAAAAAAAGGTATAAGGGGTTGGCAGGAATCTGGGTTCAATGTGTCCAGGAGTGACGGACGTATGAATCCAACCCTCGCACTGCGGTGCAAGGCGATGTTCCGATAGAGTACGGCTGGAGAAGTCAAAGAGACTCCATAAATAAACTAAACCACACCTTCAACCATTCTCTCTCGATCCGGACTGCCATGCAGACGCATCAGCCGCCAAGAATCGGACAGATCCCAACCTATGAACCCGGGCACTCCTGCTAAGTCACCAAACGTTGCGAACCACTTGGGGTTATATATGACAGAGGTGTTGGTTATCCAATAAATAATTGCCGGGGTTGCGGTACCCATACCCGCCTCCCAAATTGTCGCCGCCCTTGAGATGATTTTTCACAAACAACGACACTTTACAAATTAACAACTTTTTAAGCGCATTCTATCTAATTTCATCTAGGTCAGTCTCTATCTTCTTATTTTTTATGTTTACTCCACAAATAATTAACATTACCTACTGTTTATTATTTATTTATTTACATAATTAACATTACCTACTGTTTTTTGAATACATAATAGAGGGAAAAAATATGGCCGTTTCCAGATAATTGATACTTTCAACTCCACTCCACAAAATTGAATTAGATTTGAAATGAATTTTACAACTTTAGTAGACCCACGAGAAAAATCTTTCAATTTTACTTATTTCCTCCAGATCTATTCCACGGAGGCGTCTACTAATATCTAATTTAGGAATTCCAAAAACTGAAAAAATCGAACTAATATCTATGGGAATCAAAGTGTTGACGAATATCTACAGCTCAAACTGTTGATTAATATCTATGAGAACCAAAGTGTTGACGAATATCTACAGTACTGTCAGAGGTTGGATTTGCAATTATGTATAGCATATTGGAATAACGTAATATTGCGTATGCAGTTTAAAAAACTTAATTTATGTAAGTATGTATGTAAAAATCCCTAATATCGGACTATTGGACACATTTAGCTGATTAGTCCAACCTACGCTCTGTAGATATTAGTTCAACCTACGCTCTGTAGATATTAGTCAACACTCCGAAGTTCGTAGATATTAGTTCAACATATGAGCTGTAGATATTCGTCAAACATACAGGCTGTAGATATTAGTATCTGGAGTCCTATTCCACTAGTTTATCTATTATATTAATCTTCTCATTCTTTTATTTAACTTTATTTGTCCACCAATCGGCTTCGCTAGGTTAAATGTTAATGTTAAATGTTTATCCCGGTGTACCTAGCTGTTAATTTTTCACCAGTTATTAATGATATGTCAAACCACAAAGTGATTGCTTTCCAATATTAAATAGATATCTTCATTAGCGCTTGCAATTATTTTAAACCTAAATACAATAGGTACAAGTGCAATATCGTTTTACATACCGTGTTATAAATATGTATTTCATATCTGCAGGCATTTTATTTCCATTAGATATTCAGAAACTCACCAATAACTAATAAATAATGATTATTTTATAATAAACAATATGATGGCATCATAATATTTCCATAGGTTATCAGCAACACACCAATAACAAATAAATAATTATTTTATTTACAATATTATGAAGGCGTGCATAATTTTATAACATTATAGGAAATTTTGTGAATATATATTCTTTGTATTTATTGCGCGTTAACTGTGATACAATTTCTAGTCATTTTGTTTTCAAGAGTTTTATCCATAAACAAAAAAATAATCAAAATTTAATTGAGTGAACAAAATAAAAGCACCCTGTAAGTCACCTTTGTTGGCCATGTTTCTTTGTTATTTTGACTCTTTCCACCGTTCTCCCCCCACCATATCACCACTCCCACCAATCTCACCTAATAATATTTAATCATTTCTGTACTTTATAATTTTTAAGTTAGTTTTAAGAACGCCGGTAAATGACATGGATATTGGATGTGTCAAAACCGGTGACCGGACAACTCAGAATGAAATCAACTCAGAACCTCCTTTGAAAAAACATTAAATTTGAAGGAAAAAATATTTTTAAAATTGGTTGTATAGGTTACGTTAAGTTAGGGATATGGGCTATTTTAAAATAAATTTTTCATAGCGTTTACTGACTTTTCAAAGAGGTTTTGTGTTGACTTGATTCTGAGTTGGCATAGAACCGTCAAAACCAGTATCAAATAAATGTAATTTAGTAACAAATGTACTTTGTGAATAAAACAAATCTCAGATACGTTTTTTGATTTTCACGGTCAAAAGTATTTTCATTATTTGTTTTTGGGGTGTTATGCTGTATTGCGCTACCTCCTTCTCTAGCCAACGTTTCGGACAGCATTGCAGTGTCAGTGTCCGGACACATCTATCGTATCTGCCGGATGGAAGACGGCATAACACCCCAAAAACAAATGACGAACAAAAACAAAATTCAATTTATTCAATGTCTTAATTTATTTTATCTTAGAATATATAAAATGGTTGCAAATATAATAAAAAAATTTATTCAATCGCTTTAAATTACAAAATTGATTGAAAATCATCACATAATTCAATTTTCTTTTGTTTGTATATTTCAAATTTCAATTACGTATTGCTCATAGATATGAAAAAGGTGTTTTAGTTTTCATGGTGGCTGAGTCAAATGTGGTTTTTTTCGTCGTATAAATTTCTCCAAAGGTATATTAACAGATCAATAGAAGTTGATACCTGACAACTGTTTTTTAAATATTATTTCTTCTATAGTAAGTGTGTCAATTCAACGACTGTCTCAGTGGAATTTTGCATTGAACAGAATATTGCTTTGTGTCTTGTATTTCACAGCATCTGTGATCTTCTACTCTCCGGATCTATGGACCGCTGCGATTTCACTTTTTAGGAGAAAATTCATCATTAGTATTTAGTATAATAATCGTATGGTGACTTGGTATTTCTATTGTCCAAGAATGTTGCCATTCAATAAATTAATGATGGAAAGTTCGACACGGGTTATATTTAAATTAGATTTTACTTGGCGGTAGGTTTCTACGCATTTGTTTGTGTGATATTTAATTTCTCCGAATGCGCATGATTCCAATGTAATATCGCCTACTTATACTAATTTCGGTTGACTCAGTCTGTAATTCCGATACAATTTTGTATTTTGGGAGGCGGATATGGGTACCGCCGCCCCGGGAATAAATGGTTATTGGATAACCAACACCCCTGCCATAGGTCACCCCAAGTAGTCCGCTTCGTTTGGTGACTTAGCCGGGTGCTTGGGTGGGAGAGACTGGTTTAGGCAGACCTTTTAACGTCTCCAGCCCGGATTATCTCGACCCATCGCCTTGCACCGCAGTGGGAGAGATGGATTCTTACGTCCGTTACTCCTCGAAACATTGTCCCCAGATTCCTACCCCCTCAAACATTTTTCCTTCCTAGGACCCCAAAGGTGAGGTTTGTCTAGGTCTTGGCTGCGGATGCGTTTGCCCACCTACTGTGGCGGGCCGAATCGGGAGAGGCTGGTTGAGGGAGACTTTTTATCTTCGCCTTACGTTGCAATTAAGGATGAATTCATACATCTATCACTCTTGGACACGTTCACTCCAGATTTCATACATCATCTTCTTACTTTCCCTAAAAAGGAATTTTTTGTCTTCATGATCTCCTTTGTAAAGCTTATGTTAAAAAATTAACTCTTTGATTTGCTTTGAATTTAAGTGCCATCATTTTAAAAATTGGTGATGTTTGGATAATTCAACCAAGCTTTATTGTACCCACCTACAATGTGATATTTTTAACAGAAAATTATTTACTTCAATTTTTTATTAATAAATTCGAACTGATTTCTCGAGAATTCAGGGTGCCTATGCCTGATTTTTTATTAATGAATTCGAACTGATTTCTCGAGAATTCAGGGTGCCTATGCCTGATTTTTTATTAATAAATTCGAACTGATTTCTCGAGAATTCAGGGTGCCTATGCCTGATTTTTTATTAATAAATTCGAACTGATTTCTCGAGAATTCAGGGTGCCTATGCCTGATTTTTTATTAATAAATTCGAACTGATTTCTCGAGAATTCAGGGTGCCTATGCCTGATTTTTTATTAATAAATTCGAACTGATTTCTCGAGAATTCAGGGTGCCTATGCCTGATTTTTTATGGTCTGCGGTGTTTTCTATTTACTTGTTTGAACATCTGAGGTCATAAAATGAGTAAGGTAAGCGAAGTTCTCTTCAACTCGCAGCGTTATTTCATCATGAGCCAAGGAGTAATAAAATAATCATTTATTTGTGAAAAAAATTAAGACATCATGCAATATTTGGCAAACAAATTAGATTTTAACACAAAGAAATGTGTCACAATGTCCTTCGCTCGTTGTAAAAACATTATAATTTACGATTATAAAATAAAAGGCGAAACGTTATCACGTGTAAAATCCGTGAAAGATCTCGGTGTCGTCTTTGATCCCGAACTGACATTCTCTTGCCATATATCGCAGCTCACTCAGTCTTGCTACAAACTTCTTGGATTCATCATCAGGACTTGTAAGCAATTTGATAACCCAGAATCTATGGCAAGAATTATTCGATGGCATACTGAGAAGCAAACTGGAGTACGCGAGCGATGTTTGGACACCGTACCACCAGAAGTACATTGATATGTTAGAGCAAATCCAGAAGAAATTCCTCAGGTATGTTTATATGCGGAAGCATGGAACCTATCCAAGGTTCATGCACCATATTGACTTACTTGAGGAAACTGATTCTGTGAGCCTAGAAACTAGAAGGAAAGCAAGTCTTGCTATTCTGTCTTTCAAAATTTGGAACAATTTCATCAATAGCCCATTTCTCTTGGGATGCTATGATTTATATGTACCAGACCACTACAGCCGAAGTCGACATCATGACTTATTTAAAGTACCGAACGGCAGAACAGACGTCTTGGCAAAGCATAGCATGACGAGGGGAGTGGTGCTGTTAAATGAAATTGCAAACCATTTGGATGTAAGTGGCTGTTCTTTATATGCCTTAAAAACATTATTGAAGAGTCACTTGCCTAAATGCTGATAGGGTAACTAAATTGTACTATAATTGGAATTATTCTGTTGTACAATAATAATAAAAAATAAAATAAAATAAAATAAAATATTTTTCAATTGATCGATTAGAAAAGTACTTCGAAGCTTTTAAAACTCTGTCTTAAGTCGGGTAATAACTAATAAAAATGATATTTATAATAAATTTGTAAATAATACTTTTAATTGGTTTACTATGGTATTCGACAGTGCGCAAACACTCTTTTTATGCATATTTTGAAATAAATAATAATTTTAACTTTTAACCACGATGCTTACTAAAAAGTTTTGTTTTGTAATTTATGATTTTGCTTTTGTTTTTGTGAAAATTTAAGCGTTTCTTCCGTCGCATAATTGCAGGATAAACAGTGGGAGATGAATAATGAAATGCCGCTTAGCCGTAAAAATCGTCCAAAGAAGTACCTAAAATTAATGAGGAAGTTTAATGGTACAAAGACGTTTAATGGTACATTTAATTTTTTAACGAGTTCAAAGATAATAACACGTGACTAGATTTACCGCAAGGAATACGCTTATTGCTGAGTTTAATTTTCGAGCACAAATTCATTGGGTATTTTTAAATACAAACCCTCGATAAATGCCCTTAGGATCTGTCACCTGCTTTGGAAGATGCTCTGGGGAATTGAAGATACTTTTAATATCGTCCTGGTTGTCCAAGTTAGCTTTTGCCTTATTAGATCTGAATAGCTAAGTACGGCGGTCCGTGAGTTTTCAGTGAGCTAGAGTGCTAAGATTGAAAAATACGACGTTATTGATGTTGTTGTATCTGAAAATGATTTTTTTTTTCAAAATTTCAATATTTTGTATGATGATTTTCCGGATTATTTCAGTTTGGGGATGCGCCGCATCCACATTTCAGTATAGCTTCATACCAGAAGTTGAAATTTTAAATATATAAAAAATTCGTTTTCAGCTACATCAATAACGTCGTATTTTCCAATCTTAGCACTCTAGCCAGTGAGCTTTTTCAGTGGACAACTCATGGACCACCACTGCTAGGTACTTCCCCACCTTCCTCTTCACACCCCCCACTATTTTTAGTCTCTCTACTCACTCACAACATACCCCAATTGGTGACGTCATAGTCTCACTGGCTCAAGATGGTTACGAGTGGTTGGGAGTTGGGACTCTTGTGCGGTTGTGAAAAGATAGGAGTAAATCTAGCTGTTAAAAAGACCATAGGAGGGACAATACACACCGAAGTACACGTAAAGGCATTGGAAGGAGAATGTACAAAAAAACGTTAAAAAGGCATTCCACGGTACAGCTATACACCACAAGAACAAAGTCATAAAAAATATCCATTCTTGTACCAAGATTGTGTACCTACCGGTGCCAAAAAAAAACAATGATGTTAGTCCCCGGAGCACCTTTCAATGTAGAATAAACCAGCATTAATACGAATTAAATAATGAAATCCTCCCGTTAAAATAGAGGGACCTAATAAACGAATTAAACATCTTGTAAAAAATTGAGGTCTTCACTCAGGAGAATTTCTTTGGGTAGACTGGTTTTTTATAAATGAAGCACTTTTTTGTTTTAACTTTAAGTTCTTGAATTTTTATTGTTATGATTTGATATTTATAAACTTGTAACTGACGACAATAACTTTCCCCACCCAACGGACAAGGGTTCAGTAGTATTTTAATTTCTTAGTGCAAGTTTTCGTAAAGAAGTGAGTTAATTTTACCGATGCAACCCTTTTATAAGGATTTCATACATCTATATTTCCCTTGTTCGTTGTGTGAGAAAGACAAAGAACAAAAAATGATTCTATCGACATCTAACGAACAAATCAGACAACTCTTGGATCGCAATCCAACCTTTGATAGTAACTCAAACTGCATAATTGGTTTGCGTCCTGGGTTTAATTCTAAACACATCTCATGGGCCAGATTACCAGATCAAAAGCTGTAAAACTCAAAAATAGGTCGCACTTTCCATTTGCACTGATCTAAACAAATACGACTATGTTCTCTTGGGAGAGTTCTAACAATAAATGAATTGTATTTTATTCTTGAAATAAAACAGAATATCGGTAAAATGAATAAATAGGCGGAACGAAAGCAATTAAATTCAATTTTTAAAAAAAGTTTGAATCGAACAACAAATTCATTAATTTAAGAAATTCGATACGGATACCAAAATACCCCAACAGAAAAGTATCCTTGACCGTCCAATGATTTGACCTCGATTTTCGAATTATTGAAAATTCACAACAGTAAAATGAGGCTTGCTGTACCTATGTAAAAGAACCGCATTTTTGCATAGACATTAGAAAATTTCCCAAAATTCAAATAAGTACTAAAAATACCGTATTTATTATCAGTGTAGGTTATTACCAGGTTATGCAAATGAAACAACCACGTAACCAGTTATTTTCTTCTCGAACAGATGTGTCAGTTGACTTGTTGACATTTTATTTGACACTGCTCGCAATGTTTTTTTATCAAAAGACCTCACAAAATATTCTCACGCGTAGCGTCAACGGGCATGACAGTTGAGAGAATCGATTATAAGAAGGCAATGAACTGAGAATTTATTATAACCTTTTTGATCGCGGTACTAAACCAGTATCGCAATGTGAAAGCGAATGTTTGTAATAATTTCCGTGAAAACATGCCGCAGTAATTGCAGTCGGTAAACTAGTACCTACAGCATCTCTTTGACTTTCAATGACCTCCTGCAATGAGAGAGGATCCGCGAGAGCCTGGTGGCATTTGCTATTTTGTTGGTTTGATGAAACAGGCCGAATTCGTGTCAATAATTTTGATCAACTGTTTGAACTGTGGTAACAGTCTGTGTGATACAAGTAATGTTATGTTCTTTCAATTGGATTCCGCACAAGCGTCCCAACTCCTTAGATTTATTTGAACTATGGCCTCCTATGTTTTAGGAATTTTGTGAGGCTGGAGGAAGGGCAGGATAGAAAGGAGTTGGGAAAGAATTTGGGAACTAACTTTAACTGATAATTCAGTTAAAGTTAGTCACTAAGCACTTTGAGAATGGTTTTGAGAATGGGCTATTCCGGCGTGTTTCCACTATTAAATGTGTGATTACACTAACCAAATAAACTCTATTCTGGGAATTGAACCTTACATCTCTCTGACATCTATCTCACTGTGCCACGACTGTCTGACATTCTTTGACTTTGCTGTCTTTCTATCAATGTAGAGAGCCATTAAAAATAATTATGTACCTGCTTTGTATCATTTATAATATTATTATGCATATTTCTCAGCGGGTATTTTTCATTAATTGTAATTAATTAATACATATATAAATCGTGATTTTATGGCGTTTTTATCAACAGTATCCTCACATATAAACGTAAATCCCGCATTTCATTGATACAATCGTGTTTAAATCATCCTGACACTCGTCCACCTTCAATTCAACTTTCGATTTATCGAAGCGAGATAAAATCTCATATCTTGCACGATCTCCGCATTCTAAGTATCGCCCATTTAATAAAACATTTAAAACTTCTCAACCTTCAGGATTAATACATGATACTTATTTGAAGTTAATAATAGATACGCAGATGTGACGGATCTATTTAACTGCATGGAAGGTAGGTACAAGAAGGCTATACTATCGTATCTTTACAATCAGAATTATTTTTAACTAATTCTTTGCTTGGTTTTGAAGAAAAAATAAAATTAAATAATTTTTCACTGTCATTTCTTACTCCAAATGATATAAGAACTTAGTAGTTAAAGTATGTCAAATTTGTCCTTTAACACTTTTTACATTAGGAAAAAATATAACGTATTAGCTGGCCTGGGATTTACGATGAGATGTTTGAAAACAGTTGTGAACAGTGACCTTCCTCTTGTTTTAAGGTCATGTGTGCTAAGTACAAACAATCTCGGAATAAAACTGTGAATTTGTATAAAAATCAAATCCACGCCACCCGCCCGCTTAACACAGATTCTCTTCTTTATATTAATAGAAGATAGATATATCTAAGACAAGCCAAAATTACTACAAAATTTGTTTGGTTTATTTATATATATCAATATTACTCACGACAATAAATTGAAGGTGGTCACAAAAATACCAGACCCCGACACCTCCCAACGTCAACATGCGTAGTCAATTACTCTATGAAAAATAAAATCAAATAAATCTCAGAGGTGACTATTATCATATTATATAAAACATGTGTATGAATGTAAACAATGGCCATGGTAGTGATACTATAAATGTTTGAAGGCACCTAATGGATCACGTTCGGCCCTTGTGTGATATATACCGACTAGGCATGACTAACAAGAGAAGGGATAGTACGAACTACCTGGCTTTTCGCAAATCGCGCACTTTATAGCAACACAAAATAAATAGTCAACAATAATAATGCCCGTTTTTATTACACGACAAAATATCCCGGACAAAGTATCCTCCAACAATATATCCTACGGACAAAACATCCCCCAACAAAATAACTTCTAAAACCCAATCTAACCTAACCCAATTACGAACGTACCCAACTTTTTGCTATTTTTAACCCTCCCCCCCCCGGTGACCAAAAACCTTAGCCCCCCGCCGCTCATTTGTACCGAGCGTGGTATTTTGAAGACCCCCCCTCACAGGTCACGTAGTGTAGGTACGTTCCCTAACCTAACCTAACAAAAAATGGGACAAAAATAATACTGACACCTTACAAATACATACAATAAATTATTGTTATCTGTATTATTTTTGTCCCATTTTTTTGTTAGACTAGGTTAGGTTAGGTTAGGTTTTAGTAGATATTTTGTTGGAGGATGTATGTCCGTAGGATATTTTGTCGGAGGATATTTTGTCGGGGATATTTTGTCGGGGATATTTTGTCGGTGGATATTTTGTTGGGGATATTTTGTCGGGAATATTTTGTCAGGGATATTTTGTCGGGGATATTTTGTCGGGAATATTTTGTCGGGGATATTTTGTCGGGAATATGTTGTCGCGGTATGAAAACGCGCATTACAAGTTCGGACTACCTCGGCTTTTCGCAAATCGCGTACTTTATCACAACACATCATAAATAGTCCACAATGGCTATGGTGGGAAAGTCGAAGTCAGAGCTCGGTGCATACTCCATCGCCCGAGGAAATCGATAATTTTTAGTTATCAGAGCGGGGAGAAGTCATGTAAGCAGCTAATTATTGAGACAGACTTACAAACCACAGGCACGAAACATGAAAGTAATGAAATTTTCCTGTATTCGATGTACCGAAGTTCCTTGGTATTTATATTTTCCATAGCATCGATATAGTGGTCGCAACTTCTAATTTCTGTAACAACGGGTTTTTATAAAAAAAACAACAAATTCATTATTGCATGTAGTTATAAAAACCGCTTTCCAAACATGTAGCAAAAGTTACTACATACCGTTTGAATGATGCAAAAATATGATTTTTTTGTATTATAAATAGGTTAAAATCTAACGTTTTGACCAAAGAATTTACGACTAACGTAATCTCGAAAATGTATTGATTTTCCTGATAAGAATTTAAGTAAGGTTTCTATTCTGATTGTTGCGTCCAAAACTGCTTACAAATTACAGCTTCAGATGCACTTTGTACGATGCACTTTGCACTATGCAGATGACTGTAAATACTTTAGACGAAATGGTGTTTGTTGGAATTGGGTGTCATAGTCTCATATACTCACAATATAATGTGAAAAGTAAGGAACACTCTTTTGTTTTCAGCGATTTTCAGTATAATTTCTTAATTCAAAAGTTTATTCCTGTGTGATAAAGATAGACAATCAAATAATGTGTGTGTATGAATGCAATGAATATAGGAGCGGGCGGCGTATTGCTTGTCATTTTTTGATGGAACGTTCGCTGTCTTCTTTTCTTGAGGCCCACTAGAATAAAAGGTCCGGCTGCCTGTCGGAGTTTGATATGTCGAGCTATACAATAAATACAATAAGGCAACGACAGTTTTCAAATGGTGGCGATTGTCATCAATACTTGTTAGAACTACTGATTTATGTGTTGTTTTACCGCAAGCAAACAAATAAACAGAGTATTTAGGCTGATTAGTCTACTTTAAAACAGTGAAGTTTACTTAGCAACAGAAATTTGGCATTGCGCGTCCAGACCCTTTACTTTAGTAGGACTTGAATTTTCTCTAATGACATGTAAAACCGCGAGCGGGAAACATGAAAATTAATTGTAATATTTATAATAATCGATAATATTAAGTAATTTGCGTGTACTTACAAATGAAATGTTATTCGTTCGCCTTTACTCTTATTTGCCGTGTAATTGAAACATTTTCTCATCACACAGGAGGGCATTTTGACACTTTTTAAAATGCAATTTACTTACTGGCAAGTGCTGGTAAGACGCAACCTTACTCGACGCGTAGCAGTTTAGTATCTACTAAAGTACTAGATATCGAGATCGTTACAATTGTCTTGTTCTTGTCTTCCCACTTTGAGATTTCTACCCCTCGTCTAATAGTATGTAACGTCATAGGGAAAAACAAGGTATGCAAGGAAAACGAATGATCATTTACTTACCACTATATCTCTGCGAAGGAGCACACGACCCAATCACAATATAGTTATATAGTTCCTTCGCGGTACCTCGTGGAAACTGTAGCCACAACAAAACGAATGCGAACGAAACCATATTATGTACTTCCGAGATGGACAAATTCCTTCTTTTTACTTAAAAACTAAATTGTGCACACGAAAACACCAATCACTTGCTTCCAAGGTAGATCTAAAACTTCTTCAGTTCTCAAAACAAATGCAATCGAATTTGCACTATTTTTCTTGCTCGGTTGCTTGTTCCAAATTTCAAATACTTTTTTCCAGTATGACGATGTGGTTAGGGAGAGGTAGGAATTTGATAAACGACATCTCGTTGAAACTAAGCATATTCTCATTTAAAAACCAAATTTCATCATGCAGCATCTAATTCGCCAATCAATCGTGCTCTTCATATGTTCAATAATATTGGTCTAAATTCTAACATCGACATTTTCTCCGATTCGCTGCCCGAATTTTAAAAGAGCATCGTGTCAATAATATAAATTGTTCAATGCGCATACATACATACACACATACTCATTCACACACGCACACACACCTTCCCACTACATACATCACCCGATAATTACTTAATATGTATACCATAAATAAGACATCACAATGAAACACATAATAGGTATGTGTTTTGAAATATACTTATTAACTGTAAAGTTTTTTAACCAAAGTATCTAATATGCTGTATGTTTCTGTTTATACGATAAATAAAATAAAAATAAACAAATAAAATAAAATGAAACTGGTCAAATCTAATGACAAAGGAGCGTACATTTTTTTACTACTAATAATATAAAAAAATAAATTGGTATAATTCGCTGTTACGAATGATTTTATTTCATTTATTGCCGACCTTAAGAATGATTGCCTACGGTTCGTTTTCTGGTTCTGTCTAAACATGCTCTCTTTTATAGCGCGACATTGAAATACGAATTTTGTAAATAAGATCATTGTGTCAGTATCGGATGTATACAGGGACGGCCCGCCCCGGGTGCCACCCGATGGGGGTGCCACTCAATGGGGGGTGCCACCCCCAAGAGCACAATTCTCTAGCCCCCCCCGCCCCCTTCCCAGAACGGACCAAATTTTTATGAAGTCGAAATTTGTGTTTGACAACTTGAATGTGGGGGGGGGGGGGGGGGTGACACCACGTTATCCGCTCTATCCGCCCCGGGTGGGGTGCCACCATGCTAGCTACGCCACTGGATGTATAAATAATGATATGTAAAACTTGATTTCAAATTCCTCAAAACTCTGAAGTAAGTATCTGTAGACTTTCATTTTGTATTTAGCAGTTGTGATATCAAACCAGGTATTTCATCAATGTTTTTCGATTTATTCTGATTTAACTACAGTTTCTCCGCTGCAAGCACAAGAAAAACAGATGTTCAATTTGTAGTTAGTAGTAAGTACCTACATACCTTGTAAATATTTTCTTTTAAATTGTTTCACAATTAAAGGTAACGCCGCCGGGAACCATTTATTAGATACCTAACTTAGGTCACCCCAAGTAGTTTGCTCCGTTTGGTGATTTGACAGGGGTGCCTGGGTTCATGTTGTGAGGCTTTTGTCCACTTACTGATTAAGAAACTGACTGACTGATTGAGGAACCTTTTGACCTTTCTTGACCCATCGCCTTGCATTCCAGTTCAAGGGATGGATTCATAAGATCATCACTTCTGAACACATTGACCCCTAGATTCCTACTCACCCCGCATACCTTTTCCCGGAACTTTCCACCTTTTTACATAACTTTCTCTCATTCCTCCCTAAAAAGACCCTCCACATAGCAGATCCTAAGATGACATAGGCCCTTTCCACACAGGGCCTGCTGTGTATGTATGTTAACTATGATAATTCTAGCCTTATTTTTGTCGATCTTCGATAAATCTTTTGACGAGGAGTGTGTTTCACTCTCCGTACTTGGTTGACTTTTGTTAATACCACATAAGAGTCCCAACTACTCCCAACCGTCTTAAGTACTACGGCAGTGAGAATAATACTACGGCGAAATAGATTTTCAAAAGTAAACAAAATGTTAAGGGAACTGAATTGGCTAACCGTGAAACAGATGCTGACCTTGAATACGATGATATTTACACATAAAATAATTAACAACATTTTACGAAAATACTTCTCAAATAAAATTATCAAAGAAATCAGGCTTCAAAAAAAGGACAAGGCGAATGCGCAGAACAGTTTACTGTACTACGGGATGAAGTTATATAACAAGCTACCAGAAACTTTAAAGTCCACACCAATTGGAAAGTTCAAAACGTATTGTAGGAGCTACATAAAATTTATTTTGCAATATGAAATATTATAATTAATTAGTAATTTGTAAACTTAAATGTTCGAATTACTAAAATAAAATTAATAAATAAAATAAAAAGTCTATCTATGTTAATATATGGCATTCTCAATTGGGGTATATTGTGAGGCTGAAAGTAGTAGGGAGAGAAAAGAATTATGTAAGAGGAAAGTGGGGAAATACCTGGGTATTCAGATCTGACCACCAGACACGACTAAGGCCATTTCAAGCAACGCGTTGCTACGTTTCAATTCTGAGTAGTGATCTTACACCAGGGCGATACTGAAAATATCTTCGACTCTGGAACGTGCCGCAAATATACTGGTCAATATACTAAAATTTACTTGTGCATGCCGGGATTTGAAACCGCGGCTGAATTTGAATCTCAGATGTGGAGTCAGTTTTAGCGCGTTGCAACTTACGAGTATGAACACATTTCTAGTTGCGTTCTGTTCTGCATTTGCGAACACATAATTTGCTGTACAAACAATAAAGGCGAACATTCAAGGAAAGTCTGCCAAGAGGCTGGCCTACTGCCGACTGAAAGGCGTACTTGGAAAACACTATTCGTAGTTATTCTTCTGAATAACTGAATAATGCATCGCAGAGGCTGCTCTTTCTGCCAGAGGTCTTCAGCTCTTCAGAAACACTCGCTGTAGAACTACGTCATCTATCAGCAGCTGACGGAATGAGTCGGAACATTAAATTTAATATTTTTTGGACATATGGCACACGGGCCAAATACCCAACTAGTTTCTGCCGCAGTTCAACATGTTTACAATCGGTGTTTTACATTTTATGATACAACGGTTTATTCAAATGAACAGATCAGCACGTTTTTAGCGAAAGTTTGGCGCTTTTAGGAAGATATTTGAAGCAATTTAGCGTGTAATCAATATGCTTAAAATGTTACTACCATTCCCCTCTGTAGGCTAAAACTATAAGATATTAAGTTTGAAACTTGACTAAACCCTTCTGTCATTTCTGTTAATTACTTTTTGTATAATAAATCACTGGTCAGTTCTTGCTTAGATGTTAATGAAGGGTATTATAATGTGCTCCGCTTTTTGTCATTTCGTTTTGTTCTGTATAGGTTTTTTGAACTCCTGTTTTATAAATATGCGAAAATCTATTTTTACATTAACAAAAACCAAAAGAGGCATTTTTTTTAATCCAAAGAAACTCATAAAATTGCATTCATTCACGAATACCTTTTCAGCAAAAACATAAAATTTCCGCAATTATGTTTTTTAAAACATATTTTTTATATAAGTTATAACCGCAATGATTAAAAAAATGTATTAAAAATTAAAAAAAAAGAATCAATTATTATTAATTGATTGACATATTCACGATGTACGATAAAATGCGCGAAAGTCTGAAGAATTAATGTATTTAAAAGAAGTTATTGTTCGTACTTTAAAAATATAATTTCATATTTTTGAATGTAGCTATAATCTTGTGGTTATCCATTATAGATAAATGAAACAATTCAACTTTGTTTGAACCACTTACATAATAAGTAAATCCTATAGCCCGATCATGGATTTGTTCCCCTACTAGGGTTCATTCCCGGGAATTCTCGAGCCGAGAATTCCCGGGAAATCGTTGGGCTTTGTTCCCGGGAAATCAAGCTCGAGAAAAGTCGAGAACTCGAGAAATCAAAATAATAATATTGACGCTAAAATACTTGAACAGCCCTGACAATTTCATGCGTAAAAGTAACTACTTCATTTTTAACGATAGACATTTTTGATCGGATAAGCTGAAAGAGAATATAATCGTTTATACCCTGCCATCACAACTTTGACCGAAAATGAGTCGGGACATGAACCCGAAAGCTTCGAAATTCAATTAGAAAAAGCAATTAAAGGCATTTCAACAAATGAGGAGGCAAGTAGTGCAGTGGCACTGTCAAAATCTATAGTAAAGAAAGAGTTCTTACTTTTTGAACAGACTGGGAAGAGGTCACCAAATTTAGAATCGATTTACAAAGCATTGCTTTCAGTTAAGCCTTCTTCAACTGAAAATGAAAGAGTGTTTTCAATTTCAGGAAATATAGTTAATAAAATAAGAAACCGGCTGTCTGATAAAGCTTTAGTTTTTCTAAAGGCATATTTCATCAGACAGAGTAAGCAGACCTAATTGTTATGTATCTGTCTGTCTGTATGTTCAGCTCCTCAGCGTAAGATGTTCCATTGATCTTGCAAAGTTTTCATTTGTTTTTATTCTAATTAACATGCCATAAATGGTGCTGTGATTGTAATTTAATTACAATATACATTTATTTTCTACCTGAATTTAAGATATTAACGTTTTCTTTCATGTTTTTTTTGTTTTATAGAAGCTATTTTTGTTTACATGTTTTAAGTTTTTTTTTTTTTCTAAATATCCAACCAAAAATGGTGCTGTGATTGTTATTTAATTATAAGTTAAGATATTAACGTTTTCTTTCATGTTAATTTTTTTTTAGTTTAATAGAAGCTACTTTTGTTTATAAGTTCTAAATAACCAGCCAAAAATGGTGCTGTTATTATAATTACGAGTCTGAATAATATTATTTCTGTATTTTTTTAAAAGTTAATTAGCTTATTCATAAGATCAATATTTTTGAATATAATCAATGAAAGTTTTTATAATTAATTTGGTACTTTTATTTGAGAGGAAAACCACTGAATTTGTTGACGTTATTGGAACCAAATAATATGAGAAAACGTACGTAAATGTAAATTTCTCGGCAACCCGAGAAGCCCCGAGAAATTAGCCTCGAGAATTCTCGAGACCCGAGAAATTGAAAAGCTCGAGAAATCATGAACCCTATCCCCTACCCACCCACTCTACATTAATACCTACCCACCCACCCTACATTAATAACGAGCAACGGCTCCACCCCTACCACAATAAAACATTGTTCCCATCCATATTTCGAAACTGTCAAATTAGTATACGCTTGCCCTGAAGAAGGAACGTTTGTTCTGAAACCGGTTGGATATACCTACTCATTATATAAGTGGTTCAAACAAAGTTGAATTGTTTTATTTATATATAATTTCGTGATCAATGAACCGTAACCTAGTACGTATTAGTTTATATATCGAAATGTAATAAAACTATCACAATAAAAAATGCAACACACAATATATCGTCGTCGATACCGCGATGCGTTGCACCCGAAAGTAACGAAGTGGATTATCCATGGTGAGACCATCTTGAGCTACAACAAATTGCTATCTGTAGGTATATTAATACTGTTTTTAGTGAAACGATATTTTGATATAATGTAAAGATCAGAAATTCGGATACATATCCATAACAAAAACTTTTTTTCACGTACGACAGTAATAATGTGGCAACTTATCTTATTTTTTTACGGTTAAATAGTTATTTCAAAGCTCATAATGGAAATTACATTGCAGGCTATAAATACGGGTGTCCCAAAAGAAAGTATATGTTTAGTGGATCGATTTAAAAAAAAGTAAGGGCTCTATCGAAAAAATGTTTGTTAAATACTGAAATACACCATTTGGGAATTTATTTCTTAAAAGTAATATCGTCCAAATGTAAACCCTCGCGTTCGCGGAATTAATTTAATCGAAGAGTAAAATTTATCTTGACGGCTTGGCAGCTAGGCTTCGTGATGGCTGCTATTTTGTGACGGATATTTTCTTTTAATTGCATCAGGGAAGTCGGATTTTTGGCGTACACTTTAGATTTGAGATAACCCCACAGGAAAAGTCCATAGGAGTTAAGTCAGGACCACGAGGAGGCCAATTTATGGCACCTCTCCTGGAGATCAATTTGCCAGGGAAAATTTCACGAACTTGTGGCAGATACGTGTTGGACGTATGTAATGTTGCTCCGTCTTGTTGGAACCATGTTGTTTGGTTATAGCCAGTAAGTTTGTAGGGGTGCAGCATTAGGTCTTTGTGCAAAATGCTGTGTAACGATGATCTATGCACATCTAAAGCACTTGCGCGCTTCCGAATGGAAAGTTTGAGTCGTCACGAAAAGACTGATACACACTCTCTACGTTTTCTACCGCTCTCGATGACATTGGTCGCCCGGATTTTGGTTTTGCCAGCGTTGTACCGATCTCTTCAAACTTTTTGACCCATTTTCGAATGTGAGGAATGCTTGACGCATCATTGAATTGACGAAAGCCTCAAATTTGCAGAATCTTCTACGCGCTACAGTCGCCGAATCACCATTTTTGTAAAACTCACGCACGTACAACGTGCGGTCGCTCCCGAGAAATGCTTCATAGCGACTAAATTCCCAAGAGCCAGACTACTGATTTACATACCCCCCGCGCCCCTCGGAAAAGTTGCGTTTACACAGAAAGCAATACAAGTATATACTTTCTTTTGGGACACCCTATAGTTACTTACGTTGAACTAGAAATTCCAGGCAGAAAACCTGTCTCAGATATCAACCAAACAAAAGATTGCCGACTTTATTGTTATTTGAGAAAGCAGGTGGGGTTGAATGGAATGACAAGCTATCAAGTATCGTAGAAAAGCTTTTACTCTCATTCCTTCTTTGTGTATTTTAGGACCATCATTGTTCTACTTTCAGTATCCATTGCTATCATCATTATTAATTACATTACACCTTGTTCATCAGAGACCGGACCACACCAGGTGCCAGGTACCTGGCCAGCAGATAGAGTAAGAGGTGGCTAACATGTCCACTATCCGAGACATTGGACTTGGACTTAGAGTTCATTGGGTTCATCCACTCCCACCTCAACCATGAAGAGATTCTGCTGATAGAGAAATGGTGCCAGAGATATAAATTATTAATTCTCTACGTCTGTCCCTGGCGCCAACGCTATCGGAGACCAATAAAGCCAAGAAACTCCCGGTATTGAAATGTTTTGTTTTAAAATAACCTGGCATTAACATAACTACCGTCATTCAACTGGAAATTCGATATCTCGGTGAATTTTCGCTCTATTTCATACGCGTCGGAATGTATTTCAGACAACTTGCAAACTTACATAGCTAAGTTAGTTGCTTTTATTTAAGTATTTGCAAAAAATCAACATAAGCACCAATGGCCATTATTTTGAACCTAATTTTGAGAGCTCATAATAGTCATAATTGAAAAGTTGATAAGCTCTGAATGGCAATTGCTTAAGGCAGTACACAACCCCAATAATTTTTTATTTGCTCAAAACTCACATTTTAATCATTTCCGGCGAATTAGTAACTATAATAACTTTTTTATTCCACCAGAACACTGGGGATGTAAGTTCTTTGTATTTAAGATTAATAAAAACAATAGCTTATCATTTATATCTGTATTTTACGTACAACGATTTTAAAACTTTATTACCCGTTTTTCAACTAAAAGTTAGTGGTAAGCACCAGATTTTATTTTTCTAAAAGATGAATTAATAACATCGGGAATGCGACATAGAGACATATTTTAAAAATTTGTAACACATTCTCCAGAATTAATTAAAATGAGCGCGACGGAAAGGTCGAATCTCCAGGCCTGCTGGGGTGAATTCGACCGTACGTCCGTCCAATACGCCGTGGCGCGGGCGCATATTTGTTTACACGCTTTCTTCACTTACGTCGTTAAGATTTCCACATTATTTGTCTTCTTCTTCTTTTCTTTGATAGGGCAAATTCGACAGTAGGTTCGTCCAATATACGGGTCGCGAGTCGCAATTTCTTTACTAACGTCGTTAAGATTCTGAATATATTTTAGGGTAAAAAAAATTGTAATGATAAAAATCAACAGCATTTAGTGGTAAGTTTAAGCTTAGTTTATAAGATTTAGTTGCTATTTTGAGTGTTTTACATTGCGAAAAAGAACTCCACAGAGAAGGTAGGTATCTAATCGCTTTAATAAGTCAGTAATGAAAACCTTTTTTTCGACATCTAGTAACATTATTCTAAGAATCGAGGACTCGCTCGACCTCGATTTTGTAACATTTTTATGCACGCGTATTTAAGTATTGCTTTTATAGGGAAATACCTACTGCAATTGTACAAAAAGCGGGTAGACAAATTACTGGAACAACCTTGATTATGATCCCGAATATCTATCGTTTGTTTTGAGTTACCGGTTAAATGTGAAACAATTCTAACAACGCCATGATACAACGTAATCGGTTTCCCAAGGACATTTTTGGCTTCAATTATTTATCTGCACATATTCCAACACATTCTATATTTATAAAAATAGTGTCCTGCTTGAAATTGCCGTCAGATATTTCCTCAAATTTTAACCATAGTGTAGCAAACCATTTAATTGTTTCCGCGCGTGTTTTGATCAGTTCTTCGATCTTGAATACATTAGCTATTGAACTGGCATGACCGTTATAAAATCATTTGTTCAACAGCAATGGTTCTTAAACTGAGTTCGATCGAACCCCAGGGGTTCGGTGAGTCAGTCTCGCGGGTTCGGCGGAGGTAAAGACACACCCCCGACTCATATGATTCGTGATGACACGCCCCGCTTTCCAATTAAGGAGTCGCAACCGGGCTCAAAAAGAAGAAGATGGAGAGATATGAAATTACGATTGTAAGAGGAGCGCGCTAGTATTTAAAGCGACAAAATCGATGCGAAGATTGTGAAAATGTCTAATAAATCACGACTCGTTTGAAATAGAGCAAGAATCTCGCGGGGGCTATTTTAAACATCATTTAAAGAAACACTGTGAATTTTTTCATACATATAACTTGTAAAATAACTGAAACAAATTTTGGAGCATACTTTGCGATTTTTTCTATGAAGTTGAATTTTATATAATTTGCTTTTCGGCTCGGGGAATGTCTAAAGATATTATCTTCAAGAATAACATATATTTTTTAAGAACTTTAAAACCTAACGTGTTTAAGGGAGATACGTAAGAAATTGGTAGAATTTCGGGTAGCGGCGGCTTAAGAAGGTTCGGTGAATGCGCAAATGAAACTGGTGGGGGTCAGTACCTCCCAACAGGGTTAAAAACTACTGCGCTAGAGAGCTAAGTATCTTCCCGGTTCTTACCTGGCGCGCTTATCTTCGGAAAAAAAATTCTGGCGGAATCAATTATAAGCGTTGTAAACCGTCGGCTTCGTATTTCAGCTAACCTAGAGTGAATTCACTCGTTGTAACCCTTTTCATAAAAAAATTAAACGAGTAGTTAAGAGTTTAAGAGAACAATTTAGTTTCCTTTGGGATTGAACCCATAAAGTTTGTTTTCCTGCCTTACTATTATTGAACTGTGTCGTACTTATTGTTCCCAAAATAAAGTCTAATTGTATTTATCGTAAAAATTGTGGATTTTATTTAATTATCCCGTATGGATGTTTCATTTTAGAAATGATTGATGATTAAAATTCTAATCAACGCTACATAAGAAATTCATTGAGGTACTTTCGAGATGGCGCCTGTCTCTATTGACAGTCTGCAGCCAGAATCTTTTATTGTAATTTCGATGGCCATTAGACTGGCGAAGAATTGTTAAGAAGAGTCATCACCTCTCGATTTTCGTCTGGCGTTTCGGATATATACAGAAGAAAGTGATCCCACGGAGGGCATCCGCTAACGGAAATAATAGAGGACGCAGCAAAAACTAAGTGCATAAAAATAATTTCATTGATTATACGTAAAGTTGAATAAAATCACCTTTGAACTGAAACACTTTCTTCACCTTAAATCTAAAATTGAATCTGAACTACCATCCGAATAATCCGATAATCGAATTTCTGAGATTCACTTTTTAATTTTAATAATTACGTTCGGTTGTCAAAACCTCTCTTCTTCATTTTTCAGGAACAATCTTTGAATGGCGACAAATTTTGTCAAGTGTAAAATTGAAAAGCCAGGTGAACTCACCAATAACGAAAAACACAAATGTACTTCATTAAATACTAACTTTAGTATTTCAATTTCGCCCGGAAATTGAATTGAAAAGTTGGAACAATGTGATGTCTAATATATTAAGAGTTAAATCCCAATGTGCTTGAAGGAAATTATATTACTCGGACGTCATCTATTGACATTTCCATCTAGGCAATGCAACTATTTCAACTTGGATTATCTATCCAGCCAGAAAATTGGTTCTAATTATAAGATTTCGCGCCCTAAACCAATAACAGATTTCTACAAATGAAAAAGCTCTTTGTTTAAAATCACTTTATTTTATTTATTCACGTCGACCGGTTTCGGTTGATCTCAACCTTCATCAGGATAATAAATAAATAAACTCTTTATATGTATGTTTATTGTCCTGATAAAGGTTGAGATCAACCGAAACCGGTCGACGTGTATAAATAAAATAAAGTGGTTTTAAAGAAAGAATTTTTTTCATTCATATAATGTCAAGTTAAAAATTATCTACTTTCTTCGATAAAGAGATTTCTGATTTATAGTTAAGACTAAATTCAATTCAACAAATTCTTATGCGACTGTAAACTGTGATACCAATTTTTTAAAATTCAAAAATTCATCATTCTTGTTTTCAGTAAATATAATGAATTTATTTCGCCGCATTCTTAAAATATTTGGTGGTGTAACGGTCAACAAAGATTCCTTCCAAGCCGTTCAATTCTCGGCCGTGGAATAAAAACAAAATTAACAATTATTATAAGCAATAATTATCAGCCTGAAACACTCATCTACATTGAAAAATCTCCCGTGAAAAGATACATGCCGTCGACGGGACTTTAACCCGCGTCCTTCTGATATCCGGTCAACTGCTCTTTAATATCCACAGATCTACGTCGGCTTATCTCCTACCCAAATAATTCAATATATACTAGTGTTTCATTCAACTGCTTATTACATTTTCCACCTGAAAACAACCGGTTGTTTTCAGGAGTAAAACAACAACCGCGAGAGTGATCTCTGTGCAGTGCTCTCTGCAAGTACTCGGCAGTGTACCAGTGGGCAGGTACCAGATACGGGCACCGGCTACAGGTAACACATCGGCCCGGTAATATTATTGACTTTCGATTTTATCAAAAGCCCGGCGCTGTTCATCATGTGGCGCTTATCGAGAAAGTCGCCGGGCAAGTTGGGAACTTGGCAGCTGAATCGATTTACACGCAAATTAAATGCGTTCATTAACTTGACCATCGGAATGCCATTTCAAGGGAAAGTACTGCCGGAACGGTTTTCTTTTTTGCACATCATTGTGGTTATTCCATATTATTATATCTTTTCCGGCTTTACATTTCACATGTAAACGGAGCAGTTAATTATATTATTTTGTTGTGTAATTAGTTTGAACGTAGGTTTCGGTTTTGATCTTTTTGTTTTTTTGAAGCATCTTCAATGAGTGTTGAATAATTTATAGGCGTCAGTACACCGAAGTTCGTTTTTGTTAATTTGGGCCATTCTCTGACCTGTATGGTAGAGTTATGTTAATTAAGATTTTTGTATCTAAATATCAAGGGTTCAGCAACCGGAGAAATGCATAGATATTATGCTGATTTACATTTGCGAACCGAGACGCTAGCCGAACCACGGAAAAGAAAGAAGCAACCAGCAATTCGGCTCGCACGTGTGTACGCAGCATCAAAATACAAAGATTTTTTCACACACAATTTTAGATATTTTACCATTCGATTCGCAAAATAAATTAGTACAAGCTATTACTTTTACACTTCCATTTTCCCATAAGTACCTACAACTTTTCATTACTCTTTATCCATTTTACTCTTCTATCAATAAAGGCCACGTCAATGATTTTACTAAAATAAAAAAGTCCCCAATCACCAGAGGGTGACATACTGTCACGCAAAGTTATGTAGTTTTAACCACGTGGTGTTCACATAACAAAAGAGACAGTCTTCTGCCAAAACCGTAAATAGGTACCTGTCAATATTTGTGCTTTACGTGGATAATTTAAACGTACCTAATATTATACCTAGACTGGAAGATACGTATCTACAGTATCGTAAAATCACGAAAAAATGAATTCTTTAAAGGCCTATATTTTATTATTTAAAACTAAAATAAATAAAGTAGCACATTTCCGTACCAGATATTAGCTAAACTTTTCGATGTGAAAAATATTTTTTTTAGTTTGGTTAAGTAGGTATATTGTCCTCAAATCCAGTGTGCGCTTTTATAATTACCGTGACGATTCACGGTTACGGTACCGTGGCGGCAAAAAAGGCAATAGAGATACCTACGTTATTTATAGCAATGCTGAAGCTCTTTCAAAAGATGAGATACACATTGTACGTAGGTCTGTTTCCTCCAAAGAAAAAAAGTGACTATTTTCTTACATCTCTCTCACCCCTATCAATACTTGATGTGACGATAATTTTTAAAGTATGGTACGAGGATAATATTATGTAGTGTGAATGAATTTCAAAAATTCAATAACGTCAAATATCAATGCGCTAACGCTATATTAAACATATAATGCTGCAGCTCTTTCTTACACACTAAATAACAACAGTCGAAAATGAGACAAACGGTGAACGTATGTCTGCACCCCCCCCCCCCCCCCCCCAACCAATGAAACATACAATCATTATCACACATCTCCCTCACATGTATAAAGAAAATGAAAAAGCGCACAAACAATTTATTTTTGGTATGAAAAACGTCGCGCAGCCGTTCCCCTTAAGTCGGGTCATCTGGCTGATTGGCGTCCAGAACACCACGTTCAGTCGCCATTCCGGGGGGTTTCCGGATATGTCTGCACAACCTCCCAATAGGCAAGACATACGGCAGAACAAACACGCATCACAGTCCATCAGTCGAGAGGAAGGAGAAAGTGGCCCGGACCGGCTCGCAGCCTCCAAAAGGAAACGATCTTACTTTTACGAAGGCGAGAGTGAGTGCTGTGAGTATTTGCTCGGGACAACTAGTGAATGCAATACACAAGTACATGTTTTGATTGATTGAATCAGCATGAAATCGGACGAACGTAAGTTTTTTACGCGTTTGAATGCTGAGTTTGGATTAAAGACTAAATGACTAATGACTTATTATAAACTTTATTTGATTAATTCGTAGAACTTGTAGCATGTGGTATTATAATAGTTTTTTTTTAAATTAGGCTAGTTAAATTCTGAGGGTCGTAAATATTTTGTAATTAGCAACTCGGGAGCCTTTTCGTATTTCCCGCTTGACTAAATAAAATATCAATAATTTTGCGGTTAAGGATATTGAACGATTTCTGTTGTTTTGCAAAAGGGTTTAGCGGTAACTTCAGTCTTTCTTCAAAGTTTTGAAGCAGCTCATAAAACAATACTTTCGCGGTGCAGCGCTATTCTTATTCAAATCTACGTTTTATGCACTTTAATAGGAATATAAACGCTAGAAATATATCCAATCTCATGCCTGCAAAATTTTAAAATCGAGCGTCTTTTTGCACGAGGCTAGTAAGCGAAAAAGTGGTTTTTATTTATTTTGTGCATAATTTTATAAGAACGAAAAAAAGTTAGAACATAGATAAAGTCAAAAATAGTCTTAGCCGTAAAGGGGTATTTTTTAAAAATTGTTACTTACATTACTTCATAGTTAAGTCATGAGAAAACTTTTTTTTTTTTGTGGTTTAGGCTTATATTTTTTGTTACGTAAATAATAATTTTATTTTATTTCCAATACATAGATAAAGTAGTTAAAGCTTCAATTTATCCATAGCATATTTTTTGATGTTCATACTGTAAGCCGATTCGTCGTAAAGATTAATCAAAATAGTATCTAAATAGGATTTGACGTATATATTCATCTTAAAGGTTTCCGTTTTATAAAAAAACCATAATTTACTAAATTTTGTTTAATTTTTCGACCGAAAAAATCAACAGTTGTCCAAAATTTCATGTAGGTATTTTTTAATTCGTTCTAATATTTCAGAATGATAAAAATCGAGAGCATTTATTGATTTGGCATTAAATATTAAACAAATTTTGCCTGCGACGTTTTGTTTTTCACATTCTTTATTTTTTTTATATATTATAGTTTTAGAAAATAAAAACAAGTTTGCGATACCACCGACTCCTAATTTAACAATGACAAACTGCAGATACCCTACCGCCTGCGGTCTGCAAAAAAATTGAAAATGGATAAACAGGTCCTCCGGCTAAAAAGGTACTGATCTAGAAGAACTAGGATTAGAACTAGTTACCTACGTAGCTACCTACCTCATTGCAAACATTATTAAAAAATACGTATTTTTCTTACAAATACTTTTCCTTGTAAACTTTTCACTGACGTTCTAAGACGTTGTGAGAACCGAAATACGACAACCGAATTGGACATTTCACTAAAACGTATTTATTATTATTTATTATTTATTACTAGTGCTGCATTTGCGTCTTTCCTTTCCCATAATTCGTGGTTCGGCTCGCGTGTGTATACGTAGCCTTAGAATGAATGGAATATTGGTGAACGTATATTCCATTCATTCATTCACTTGTATTGTCAGTTTGAGTCAAAAGCTGGCAAATCAATTAAAAGAAAATTCTCACTTAACGCTAATGTTATGTAGGTAGGTTCCTATTTTCTCTTTATATAAAGCAAAACAAAGAAATTCTAGACAAAAAGATAAAACTAACTTTTCATACAGACTACCTCTTCCAATTCAACCAAAAACCATAACAAAAACCAGGTCCTCAACAAATAAAACACTGAATATACCCATAACACACACCACACATGGACAAAGACACTTTCAGTATTATGCAACCAAACTTTTTAATTGCATGCCCATTACTTTGAAACAAATACTATCTGCAAATACATCTACAAACATTCATAAAAAACATATCACTGACTGGATTAAAAATCAAGATATTAACTTTATACAAAAAATTATTATTCCTAACCAAACATAATAAAAATATAAAAAGTGTAAAATTAAATAAACCTAAAATTTAAGTAGTTTTTCAAGTATCCAACGCAACCCTTACAATACATACACTTACAATTTGTATATGTGTGTACATATGTGTATGTGAATGTGTATTCGTATGCATACATATGTATATATATATATATATATATGTGCATGTACATGTATGTATATGGATGTGTATGTATGTGTATGTTCATATATATTTTTTTTATATTTCTCTAATATATACATAAAAAAAACTTTTTTTTTTCTCTTCTAAATGTACAATAACTATTAAAATAAAAATAAAAAATAAATAAAAAAAACTTTCTATTACAACACATAAATACTTGTCACACATAATCATAAATAAACACGTAAACACCTCAGCACAGGTTCTCCTAGTGAGGTGTTCACGAAACATACAACAATACCTATACACAGTTTCACCTTCACAAACCTACCTTACACCCAACATAATAAAATTGCAAAATATATTATGTAAAAATGTTTTCAAAATTTATCTATTATGTAAAAATGTTAAAGGTAAATACTGTAATACATAGAAATAAATAAATATTATATAGTACCCAGTCTTTTAATTGGAAAGCATACCGTAGATAACTTCTACATTCACCTTTGAATCAAATTAATAGGCATACTTAAAAAGCCATTGATCTCTTTAAGAAATTTTAATAGTCAAGAATGTCATCGGCAGTTTTAATAGTCAAGAATGCGCCTGTAATCAGTCGCAATTCGAAATTGATTAAAAAAGTTCTCTGCTTTTTTAAATAGTTAGTAGCAATCTTTTATTAGAAGTAAAAGTGGTTATAATCAAATAATAACATGTTCGCATTTTAATGTAGATTACAGATGGAGAGATTCGGAAAACGGAAATAAATTTTGTGTTATAAAATACCTTTCTGGTCATCAAAGTATTATTATTCAATCAGGAAATTACGTTGACTATCATAACAGTAATTGTCCAATGGTAGTTATAATTCGGATTATATAGTTTCAATTGCAATGGTTCATTGTTTAATTTTTATTATAGACTAGTACAGACCCGTGCAAAATCACAGTATACTATAATTGTGGATAAAATATTTGCCTCATGATCACTGCCATTCAAAAACAAATATTGTCAGTTTTATTTTTAACATATGTAGTTGTATTGTTTTGTTGTCAAATTTGAGAGAAGATCGTCAGATATTTATCTGTCACGAAATCTGTCAAAAATCGTTTCGCCTTCTGAGAATATGCAATGCCTCGTAAATGTTGTTGCAAAACACTTGTCATGGATTATATATTGTTTCGTTTGAATAAACTAACGTATGCAACGAACTACAATTCGTTTCAATATTTGTGTTCGGGCTTAACTTTGTAATTATCAAAAATAGCTTTACATCCCGAGGCACCTTAATGCATTGTAGGCAGTTAGCTATTAGGGTTTTTCCTTTGCAGTAATTACCAGTTTTTGTAGCTCATTGTATTTCTGAAATGCCTAGCGGATATCTTCTAGAATTGGTGGCTTTTTAGAACGGTTGTGAACAGCGATCCAACAATTATGTTGCCATCGAAAATAAAGCATGATACGAGGCAGTTCAAGATGGATTTTTAAGAAAACTTTGATTGCGGACTGAAAGATTGATACAAGTCATTTAATGCATTTTGTAAACTTGTTAATTCAAATTATTTAACGAATTTTATTTTTACTAATTCTTTTTACTATTGACACTACACCTCATTTAGCTAAGGTAGGCACTTGACGAGGTGTCGTGTATAGTTCCTTCGTGATGTTCCGAAATGAGTGTTCCTCAAAGAAAGATTATAAAACCATCTAACAGGCACGTAAATCATTTCAAGGTCCCCATTAAGAGCGCTGCCGGTCGCTGCGAACATTTATGAATAGGTATTTTAAAGAATCTCTTTTATTTCACTCTCTGACAGTAGTCAGAATCGCGCTATAGATGTGTGAGTGAATGCAGGCCTTGTGTGTGTGGGCTACGCGCTTCACCCGTAAGCCGAATTATTATTTCTGCCGACCACGCATGTTCCAATCTGCAAATGTGTAGAGACAAGACTAAACATTCAATTTCTCTCCCCGCTCACAGGAACATCCCATTGTAAGCGTCCCATGAATATGCTATTATAGTTACTTATCGTTGTTGCGCGCACAAAATATCCTGTGGGTATTTTAGAATATTAGGATATATAATAAAAAAAAATAGGGACCCATATTTTTATTTATTTTTATTAATTGTAGAGTTATTTGTGATACCATGTTTGGGTGAAAACAAGTGGGCTTAATATACATTGTTTTAATAAAACCGACAATTTTTTCTTAAATTTTGCATTCAGGATTTTTGTGCGCACTTTTTATGCACATATGATATTTTGTGTAGCAAACGTAGGAAAGGCAACTTGGCCTTTCTCATATGACCCATATCCCTCAGGCCTCGGGCATATTTTTTTATAAGGTCGAAATATTTCCGCTTTGCAATAAAATCCAAATAAATGGAATATTTCTGATAGTATCCGAAAACTAAAAACTGTTTTTGAAAGGCGATGAAATACGCTTTTAAATTTTGAAATCCGAAATAAGCCTTTGCTTTTCAAATATAAAAATTTTGAACGCACATATAAATTTTTTTAAAACATCTTACGTTTTTTCTAACTAAAATTACTGATAACGAAAAAAATAAAAACACGTACATATTTATTACACAAATGTATTGTTAACATTTCCGTCACTTCACTTTTTTATCGATTCATGTAAAAATAATTAATAGATACATAATTCCATAAGTTTCATAAACTTTGGTTTTATAAAGGTGTACAATTACATTATTTTGTGGTTAACTTTTGAATTTGAATATAAAGTTTGATATTTTCTCTTTCTCTTTCGAACACCGTTTAAAACTTATTTCTCAACATTATAGTAAGGGAGGCACAAGATCGATATGAGTTGTTCCCAAAGCTAACAAATAGCCGGGGGGGGGGGGTTAAATTTGGATTTGTGACCAAAACACCCAAATAAACTGAAAATGTATTTTTTTTATCAAAAGGTAGAGAAAATATCTTGTGCGGATAAATATGTTTTATTTTATTTATTTTACTTAATTTTTTGGTAATTTTTTGGGAGTTAAATATAAATATTAAAAAAATATTTTTGCTTTACCTACTGAGTTAATATTGAAGAAAATATATATATATATATATATATATATATATATATATATATATATATATATATTTTTAATATTTAATATAGATATCATTGTACAGTGGAGTTATATAAATTACATATGGTGTACATACATAGGATACGGTTACATACTAAAATATTGTGCACTTGGGAGAAATTCGAAAAATCTAAATAAAATAGAGATGAATATAGATTAATAATAAATAGAAAGAATGAGAAAAACAGGTAATTATTTAGTTAATTATTCCTGATGAAATGTAGCTTCGGTTTGAGTTTCAGTTTATTGATGTCTTTGGTTTTTTTTTATTTCAATGGGGAGGTTGTTGAAAAACTTTATTCCTAAATAGATGTAATTGTTTTGCATTAGTTTGGTATTAAATTTTGGTATTTTGATGTTATCTTCATATCTTTTTGATTGGTGAGTTTCAAATTTTTTGATGATATTATCTTTGTAAATTTGGGTAATTGCATTTTTCTTAAAGATATTCTCTACTCGAGGCACCGTAAAATCTGCGAAAAGCGTTTCTGTTGGATAAGTGGAGGGTTTCTTTAGGATTACTTTAATGATTAGTTTCTGGATTACTTTGATCGGGGTTAGAATATTTTTGTATGACCTCCCCCCCCCCCCCCATCCAATAATTCCATATTGAATTAATGACTGGATTAGTGCATAGTATACTCTTTTTAGATTGTTGAGATTATTGTATTTTTTTTTTACATGAGCTCCACACAGGAGGCCCTGAGGAAAATAATTTCCCTGAGGGCCTATGTCATCTTTGGGGATGCTGTGTGTATATTATTAAAAAAACATTTCTTTGGGTAATTTTAATTTATGTGCGACAAATTTGAGTTATAATACGAATTCTTGCACACAAAAAGACTTTTTTTTCTCATTTTAATTTTATTATTTTATGTTTATTTTATATTTCTGTAGTATATAGGGATTTAATTTTATAATTTTATATTTTTTTATATTTCTGTAGTATATGTAGTATATTTTTTTAAAATAATTACCATTAATTACAAGTAATGGTCAGAGTTGCCTCTAATATGATTAAAAAGATGAGTTTGAAAAATGGGATTTATTTATGTCAGATTATTTAGGAAACCGTGGTGAATCAAATGGTGTAAACAAAAAAAAAAATTGTTCGAAAACCTCACATGGGATATTTTGTGAATGCAACGACGATATGTTCTCAAGAGTTTTGAGAATAAATATATATATATTTTTTTACGTTATTAATTTATCAAAAAAATAACATTCTTGCATCTATTTTATTATATACTTGATGTGGAAAATAACATAGTTACTATATTAAGCCAAATAATGTACATGCGGATATACAATTGGATATATGCATAATGATAATTATACTAAAAAGGTTTTATTTCTGGGAGTGCAAAAGTCATACAGCTTCATATGTGCTAGAGCTACAAAACTACACTACTTGGATGTTTCTGACCACAAATGTTTAAAAAACTGGCGTAAAAGTACTAATGACGTGTAAGCCCATAGAAGGGTTCTCGAGAAACACAGAAATGCATTGATTGAAATTGCACAAACGAATTGGTTATGGCGACCCAGCTTGAAATGCTGCAAATGGGTCCAATCTTTGTGGCGTCATTTTTAATTAAATGAGAACAAATAACTTTGTAAAAACAGCTTTATGTAATCAATATTATCAACATATTTCGAAAACAGAGTGTTCTTCGTCAGGATAAGATTAATATTAAAAGACAAACAAGTATAGGCATATGAGAATTATAGACAAAATAATAAAGGGAGAGGTGATTAATTACTTAAAAATATCACAAAATGCAATTATATAAAATGAAATATAATAATTATTTTTTAAGTTAAATACCCTTATAGTATAGCAAAGTCATTGGAGAAGCTGTGTGGAGGTTATTTTTAATGAAAGGAAGGAGAGGAATTTCTGGGTAGGTAAAAGTATGAAATGATGGTGGAGAGAGTCCGGCTGTAGAGATCAAAAGATCTCCCTCTTCCAGTTTCTCCCAATCCGGCCCGCCACGCAGTAAGTGGACAAAATCATCCGCCACCAAAACCCATGCAGACCTCACCCGTGAACCCGGGAACCCATGCCCAGTCACCAAACATAGCGGACCACTTGGGGTGACCAAGTGGCGGGGGTGTTGGTTATCCAATAAATGATTCCCGGGGCGATGGTACCTAAAACGCCTCCCAAATTGAAAATTTATTATAGTACTTGACATAAACAATTTTAATTTTGCACAATTTTAGTATGAAAGCTCGATCAGTATTGATATACCGCGATGAGTCACTAAACAGAAAAAAACGAATAAAAAATATCTATTACTCGGGCAAGGACAACACTAGTCTACCGATAAAATTCGTTACATCACTACTTCGCTTTATATGTATTTGTCAAAACCCCCGTTCCCCGCCCCCCCCCCCCCAGGAGAACTGAGCGAAAGGGACACCTGCACGTCGGGCCGAAAATACCTAAATAAAATCTTCGAAATCGATGTTTTGTATTCCCCATTGTTCTTCTCCAAAACTGGACCGATTTTAATTTTGTTTTTCACTAACTGTATTAAAAGAAAATATTCTATGTCGGTACGTTTTGCTTTTTTTCAAAATACATTGTTTAGTTTGTATACTGAACGTTTTTTGACGGCGTTTAAATTAGGCAATTTTATTCATTTTTGGAAGGTCCTAACTTCTATAAGAAGTAAATTATCAAAAAAAAACAAAACGTACCGACACGCTAGTGGTCGATATCTATATTATGTAAAAAAAAATTTTGCTCTAGGGTCAAAATCCAGAGAGATAAACGGGGAATACGTTTGTATGGAAAAACGCCGCTAGTATTTCCTCTTAAGCGACACCTGCAAATTGTTCAGGATATCCGCTCCCAGATAAGACTACAACCTGTGAATAAAAAGCTGCTGCGAATATTATCTATTCCTAACAACGAATTAGCTACTTTTGGTATCATTGCATTGTTCGCTAATTTATTCTATCAGCCATATTCGATTGGATGAAACCCAATCCAGGCTCCTTCCACTATACTGCCTAGACAAGTTGACAAAAACCAAAATCCTTAAAAATATATATTTTATTTTATTTAAGTTTTTAATCCAGCAGGACTTGGAGGATGGTGCAATCCCAGTCTGCCATGTTACATGGGACACATAGGTACACTATTAATACATTATAAAGAGAAAAAATTAAAATAATAAAAATGAAAATGAAAACTTAAGAACCAAACGATAACATAAAATAAAAACATCGTTTAAATGAGTAAAATTATAATCAAAATTAAATGAATTAAAATAAATGTTAAAGGGTCGTCCATCAGGGAGGTCTCCTCATCATTATCTGCATCCATTACTCCTTTAGTGAAGAGCTGAGCAACTTGGATGCAGCCATGACAATGGCATTGGTTGTCTTCCTTAACCTCCCCCAGAAGCTGGATAGTCGATGACGAGGTAGGGCGGGGAACGAGTGCCCCCATCGGTGAACATCGTGGAGGCACTGCAGAACCTTGAAAGTTGCATAAGTTGCCTATATGAATTATTATTGTTGCACCGCCTCAGGTTATCCCATTACGTTGCTGGGTATTGTGTCCACAGATGTCCACAAATGTGTACAGGGCAGTGCAGTATGTTTTGAAAATGATTGTCTAAAATCTATGCCGTACTTTAGAGCACGTTTCATTATTCTGACGATTATGACATAAAACCACAAATCAGTATACCTTTTCGACAATGGCTCGTTATTTGTTATTTCCATTTTTCTCTCATTTTCATTTGCCGACAACATCTTTATGTGATGTATATTTGAATTCAGCAAAAATAGACAAAATCAACGGAATAATACAACCGTGAAGAGGATATTTATTTCACAAAAACTAATAATTTGATATGCAACAATCGCTAGACTTAAGAAGAAGTGACAATGTACTCCTCGTCATGTCACTTCTTCTTCAGTTGGTTTCTCATTGCTCAATTACATAATCATTTGTGACCCCCACTACCATCTCCATGGTAGATAAGGCTCCTCTATTTTCTCGATTCTGCGCAGTGTGGAGAGCTGCAGACACCGACGTACCAGATGCCGGTGATGCTTGGTCACTCCAGTGCATTTGTGACCCTCCTCTTCTTTTTTTTGCCTTCCACTTTTCCAATGACTATGAGTCTCTCCAAGTTGAAGTCCTCAGTCTGGCGAGCAACGTGTCCAAAGTATCCTAAAAATGCGTTGTAGACAGATAGTTGAAAGTCTGTTGTGGGTGCCTAGCTCTTCCAGAGTGGATACATTATTGTGGATATATAATAATTGTCACAAGCCCTTCTATTGTAAATTCGTCGGTTTAATGCTATCTAATATTTTTTTCATTTAAATCAGAGATAAGCACCTACCTTACTTCTTTTGCAACCGTTGCCAATAGGGTATTTTAACCGTTTTTTTTATTCCCGCAAAAAATTACGATAATAAAGGCATTTTTATGTTGAAGAATAAATTTTCTATAACAACTTAAAATGTGCCATTTTCGATTTGCCGCCAAAACTACATGTTATTGTTTATTTGAGAATACGGCGGCATAAACGTCACGCCGGGCAAAGTTGATGACTTACCAGTCACTGGCGTTTTCTGTGTCATAATGACGTTGAAGTCTGTTAGTATCGTTTCGGAATGTGCGGTTTTTATTAATGAAAATATCAAAATTACACATTTTTATTAGAATGACCAGAATCAGAAAAATAATATTCAAATCTTCCACACATTTTTAACGGCATTTATAATTCATGAAAATACCTCACTGGCCCACGTGAAAATACTTCGTATAGACTAAGTAATTTTGGACCCTAATTTTCGATGTCCATCATAGTGTTTGCATATTACAATCACCACCTAACAAATTACCTAAAAATGTTATGTTAGGTTATTTTAGCGTTTTAGTGATGCTGATTTAGCTTAAACGTTTGTTCTTCTTCAAAAAAGCCGAAATTTCGAAATGCATCTTCCTAATTATGATAAAAAAGGTAATTAGATGCCTCGTTAGACGTTACGTAGATTAATGTGATTTCAGTTGACTTGGAAGATGCACGTACCGCCTTCCTCTCTGCATGTTAAAACATCGGACGTTGATTAGACAGAGGCTGTGGAGATTAATCTGAATACACAGCTGTTCCCCCATTGTTTGGTTGGGAAGCAAACTTCCACATCACGACCGAGAGTGGGTATCTTCTGGGGCTACCATACCGCATCCAGCCTCCAGAAGCAGGGGGAGAAAACCTAAACCTAATATAATACCCCTACAACTTACTTATTAGATTTAATCATTCTTTTAACCTAGTTAAAATATCTTTGTTTTATATCTAGGTCCGATTAAATCCTATATCACCACGACATTGGCTAAATCCATCATCTATGGTCAGTTATCAATATTTGCGTGCCATAATTGATAAATTTTAGCGCGGCTTCTGTAGAATCGGATAAGTTTCGGTTAACTGTTAATATTCACCCGTTTTTGAATAATGTCAATCGTTATGCAAAATTACTGGCTTATTTAATGAACGCATTAAACTAACGAAGCTCTTAGAATTGATCGAAATTATATACGCGATCCTTAGACTTAAATAATGCATCTAAGAGTTTATCAATTTATTCCGTTCGATCTTTGAGAAACGAATGTGATTGAAATATGTCTAAAGACCTCATTAACTAATAACTCCCATATAGTGTCAAAAAATAAATGCAGACTATCATTGCATATTTAGGTTAGTATTTCAAGTCAATATTGCCAATTTATTAATATTTTTACGTAATTGTTTGGCGTTTGACGTTTCGGAATGTGAATTCATGGAAAACGCCTTCAGTGTTGCCAGCGTATATCGATTTCTTATTTATTCTCTACCAATATCGGTTCGGCTGTCAACAATAAAACAAAATCGTCGGAAGTTCGCCTTTCGATCCGATATTGTAAAGTTATCGATTTCTCTGCGCTTGATCCCCTATCACTTCGTTTTGTAATACTGCTTGCGGAACTATCTTATCCCCAATCCCTTTCGCTAAGGAAATGCTGTGAGGCTAATCATAGGAGGCGAAGGGATGGTGAGTCAAGTGATTTATTTCAATATATCGCACGGGATATTTTGACTACAAATTTTAATTTATTGGAGAACTTGGTTAGAAACATGGACTAAAGCAGTGATTCTTAACGATGGAGCCGGCGCCAGCGCCCCCTTGTAAGCGTTTTGGGGGTGTGGGGGGGCGTTTTTAAATTTTTAGCATTTCAGCACCCTCTGGGCTGCAGAAGTTTGATTGGGCATTGTGTCAATGAAAAAAATAAGTGCATTCACTAGCTATGCATACTGAAACACAGGGACACTTTGTTTAGGTGCAACTATTTGACAGGTTCTGTTAAATAAACTTCACTTTCACTCAATGTCGTTGTAAAAATAATGTGTTTTATTTATACTTCTCATCATTTTTTTATTTGTAGTAGGAAATCCATTGTTGGATTTTATACTACAATCTGTACATTTTAATGAACTGCGTTGGGGAGGGGGGGCGCTGGATAATTTTAACGTGGTAAAGGAGGCGATTCTTTCAATACGGTTAAGAAACACTGGACTAAAGCCATTTCAAGCAACGTTTCAGTTCTGAATGGTGGTCTTACACCAGGGCGATTTTAAGAATATCTTCCACACTAGAACGTGCCGCAAATATACCACATAATATTTTGATTTCATTAATTATGAAATAACACAAAATAATCAAATGAAATTTACTTGCGCACGCCGGGATTCAAACCCAAGAGCTTTGGACTGCTAGTCGAGAGCATTACCCCTCGACTACGATCAAATCAATCGTCGTGTCTTTCGCCAGGGCGATACTGAGTTATTACTCTAAATCACATAAACATACATAATGTTTGTTTATGTGGTTTAGAGATTTGGATACTAATATAATGAAGTATTTTAATAAAAACATTAACTTTCTATTAAAAGTCGGGTCTTACTACCATTTAGTTCAATTCGCCGTGATTTATTTCGTCTTTCTTGTCCGCGAGAATACTTTACCTGTGAAGTCAGTTCCATCGGAGCTAACAAACGTGTACAGCAAAAAACTAAATTGTTGAAAAAGTTGCGCCCAATAACAATCGACTCCGAAGAATAAACTGGTGCTCAAACAAAAAAATAAACCGGTTTCGCCCAACAGTAAAATGTGTACGACTGACTAGGCGGAGCGATTTGTGTTATTTTCTCACCAATTTGTCCTACGCATCGGAATGTCTGATCATTATTTGTGAGAAATACATGAATTTGTTCCTCAATCATTTTATTGGTTGCGCCACGGGGTGATCTCGAATCTTCACTCTTAAACCGACGCAATTTCCGGTTGATTTTACGCATTTTATCCAAATAATAACGAACGCAAATCAATATTTGAACATTAACTTGCTTTTTGTATTTCGTTAAAAGTTTCTAAACCATTTAAGATGACCAATATCTCTAAAATTTAATCATTAATGGGGACAAACTTTTGTAATCTGCTTTCGCAATTGGGGATACTTCTTAGTTATTTTTCATATTAAACATTTCAAAACCATGAAACAAGCAAATGGCTTCTTATTTTTTACTGTTCAATAAATATTTCAATAAAATCAAAGGAATAATATTGTGAGCTGAAATAGGAAGTGGACAACTGAGACGTGTCTCGGAATTTCAGCCGTAGTCACCACCACGACTAGTTTAAGATACCACATGATAGATCGGATGTTCTAGCACAGTATAACAAGAAGAATGGTACCATCGGATGAACTTTCAAAAACAGAAGATAATGTCTGTTAATCTGTCGTACCGCAAATTAAATAAAATAACTTCCTGGGTAACAAAAATACGCAAATTGCAAGATGCCAAAGTTCACCGTACGACAGTGGTTAAGGCTTCAAAACACATATTTTCTTTCTTATTAATGAGGAAATTTAAACGTCAATACATAAACGTAGAAATATTATTATAATCATTGTAGTAAGGATTTCACTATCTTTTAAGAGTGGTTTATAGTTTTGATCACTGGTAACTGATGCCTGTGGGAATTTTAAAACAATAAATCATACCAAGGCAATAATAAAAAGAATGAATGATATTAAGGTTGGCCCCCACTGACAGCCCTGTGGCAATCCTAAGCAAACATTCGCAGCCTTCTGCAATAATAAAATGTGAATGTTATCATCAGTCACGGCACACCCAGTCCAGGAAATCCGCTCGCAGATATCCAAATTATCTCCTGCGTCCCATGCCCGGCCGGTACCTTCTTACCGGTTCCACGACAAAACGAAACAGTGACAAAACAGGACGCTGAAGAATTTTTTTTTTAAAATCGTCTAACCTAACCACCTATTAATTTGTCATATTCTGTTTCATCATTGTGCTCTTTGTCCGATTTCCTTTCCCAATAATGGTGATGAAAAGATATGAATAAATATTTAATCTAACCTAACCCAACCTAAATTTATCTAACCTGTTTTTGAAGTGAAAACTTCTTTAGCACCGTTGCGATTTTAAACTCGATGAAACGAAAAAAAACGACCAAAAAGAGACAAACACAGACATCTATAAGATTTTACCCGCGAGAGAATCATATAGTACCTACAATCGGTCTCCTCTTTGTGCGGTGCTTCGTAGCCTATCGGTCTCTTCTTTGCGTGCTGCTTCGTAGTCTCTTCACTCTTGCCTACTTTACTTTTCTAAAAAGTTTCACTTCTATCGCGTGTGAATTGCACACTCCGATTTTTATAACATGTTCTTTTTCGTTTACTTTGTATGGAGGCGTCTACTAATATCTACAGGAATTCCAAAAACTGTAAAAATCGAACTAATATCTATGGGAATCAAAGTGTTGACGAATATCTACAGCTCAAACTGTTGATTAATATCTATGAGAACCAAAGTGTTGACGAATATCTACAGTACTGTCAGAGGTTGGATTTTCAATTATGTATAGCATATTGGAATAACGTAATATTGCGTATGCAGTTTAAAAAACTTAATTTATGTAAGTATGTATGTAAAAATCCCTAATATCGGACTATTGGACACATTTAGCTGATTAGTCCAACCTACGCTCTGTAGATATTAGTTCAACCTACGCTCTGTAGATATTAATCAACACTCTGAAGTTCGTAGATATTAGTTCAACATAGGAGCTGTAGATATTCGTCCGACATACAGGCTGTAGATATTAGTATCTGGAGTCCTAGCAAGGTGGTTGAAAAATCCTCAAATTATGTAATTAACAAAAGCGGTGAATAAAGAAAAATTAAAAAAAAAATTACCTCCAGTAAGTTTATTAGAAAAATGTGGAAAAAAATATAAATGATATTTTAAATAGGAGATAACATATTTTTTTTATTTTTCTGCAGAGAACAAACCCTTATTTAATTAATTTAGAAGTACCTTCGTAGGAAAAGTTATTATTTCCATCGAGATTTTTCCTTGATCATTTCTACTCGAAAGCAAAGATGCTAAATAATTAAAGAGTTGTTTTTTGGTACATTAAATCCATACAGGAAGTCAAAGATATTAGTTCAACATATGAGCTGTAGATATTCGTCAAACATACGGGCTGTAGATATTAGTACCTGGAGTCCTTTGTATGAGCCAATGGTGAAATAATATTTTTTTGTATACTGATGTAAGCCCAGAGTCACTTAACCACTGGGGCATTTTTGGAAACATTTAGACCAATTTGTAAACATCCGCGAGCGCACGCTGGCCGAAATGTGATCATATTGAAGAGATATTTTAAACTTTTATTTCATTTTCCTGCGTGTTGGAATTTCAATAATCATAAGGGAAGGTGTCTCGCATCTTATCTGTTATTGTTCTGCTACTCGAAAATATATTTTAACATGCATTATTAAATAATGCGTAATCGAATTAAAATTTTTATCTGTGATTATCAACTGACATCTGTTGGGATATAGCAAAACTTCGTATAACTAACTATACTAACCACATCTATTGAATAATGCTCAAACTACATTAATAACATATACGCCGTAGATATAGATTTATAAATTTTATATTAGATGTATTATTACACAAAAGAATACAACGATATTAGTTGCTTTTATCGAACACTGAGTAAATATGAATGATGTTTTGAACTTGACTTCACTTCCGAGTGTATATATATTATTTTTTATTTAGTTAGTAAGTTCTGTTTCGTAACTATTCCGTTTTGTTCGGTTACCCTTTTTGCCTGATCTCCGCCCGGTTCATGCGGCGATGATGCCGTGAGATGAACGGCTAAATATAGGCGAATTTTAATTGGCTCATTCGGTTTTACGTCGAGGCACGCGAGAGCGATGCGGAATATAAAAGTTTTGATATTTTAATCGTGCTCTTCTTTGATTGGGGTAAGTAACCTGCTGTACAGAATTACTGTTACTTCATTTCAAATGTGTGAATATATAGTTTCATCGATACTTAACTCTCACAAGGATAATAAAACGTGAAAGAATAATCCGAGACTCTTTTATTTTTATGTGTCTTCATATTTTCGTTCAGATTTATTAATATTATTTTCTTCTTCAATGAAAACTTACATTTTCTTAAATCTTTTATTACTAAAATTTATCGGAATTCCGAACAACTTCGGTCTACCCCAAAAATATTGAAATGTATTTCAATATCTTTGATCTACCCTAATACATACGTAGTACATGTACCCGTAATACCAAAAATTAGGCAGGCGGAAACTGGGTAGGTACAAGTGTTTAAGCAAAATCGTTTTAGAGAGATTCTCTTTTTTGCAGTGGTGTACTGTATAGTAGAATTAATACAGGATCGAAATATTTTCTGTACCCAGATGAATAATGCATGATTAAAAATATGTACTTATATAACTTTGCTTAACTTATCTATTTAACAGTTATTAAGGTTTTCTTAATCAAAAGTGTACTACGTTGACGCCTGGTCGGGGCCCCCTCCGAAGTGGGGATCCTAAAAAATTGGTTGAAATATATCTTTCCAGTGTATTCATTGTGTAGCATTTTGTTACCTAGCCTGGGTCCCCTTCAAATAGGGGGAACTAGAAAATGCGTTGAAATATTTGTCAAAAATATTTTTTTTGTGTTTTCCATTCCCTAGTACCGCTAGTTTCAAGACAACATATTCACAGTAAAAACGAATTTGAGTCATGTATCCAGGAGTAATGGACGTATGAATCCGTCCCTCCTACTGTAGTGCAGGGCGATGAGTCGAGGCCTGCTGGAGAGGTCTAGATTAGGTCTCCCTTAACCATTCTCTCCGGATCCGGCCCGTCACAAAGTAAGTGGACAAACGCGTTTTCGACCTATACAAATCTCACTCCATTTACCTGAGCACTTCTGCTAAGTCACCAAAAGTAGCGAACCACTAAGGCAGGGATATTGGCTATCCAATAAATGGTTCCCAGCGTGGCGGTACCCATATCCGCCACCCACATTGAAATAAATATTAATATATAACTACTTCTGTATACAGCCTCACATTCATCTTGGCTGGTCTAAATTGAAACAAGGAAACTTATATGTTGGATACGATTTTAGGTTTTCACGGCCAAAAGTATTTTTGTTATTGGTTTTTGGGGTATTATGCCGTGTTGCGCTACCTCCTTCTTCCACAGTCTGCCACACATCATCAGGGCAGATGTGTGGCAGACTGATGATAGACACTGCAACGCTGTCCGAAACGTTGGCTAAAGAAGGAGGTAGCGCAACACGGCATAATACCCCAAAAACTAATAACAAAAAAATGATATTATATGTTTATGATACTGCATGAATCATGTATTTCAACAAAACCATGTTCAGAATTAACATTCTGCTTTTGTTATTATCATGCAGACACTGCCAATCCTTCCTTATAAGCGATTGGTGGATTAAAAATTGATCAAACTTTACAGCAGTGATTCCCAAAGTGGTCCAGGTGGACCCCCAGGGGTCCATGGAAGACTCAACGGGGGTCTACGTTGGCGTGATAAAGGAATGGGGGTCCACAAGTTGTATTTGGGAGTCCACGAAAATTTATCTGGTTTCGATAGTAAAGAACAAAAATGTGGGCTTGACTTTCAACTATCAATTTAGGCAGATACTAGAATACTCAAAAAAATTAAGGGAGCAAAAAAAAATCCAATTTTTCGGTGATTTTTGACAGGCTGTATTTCGGTGAAAAATTGTCGTATTGAGACTTTAAAAAAAACAATTCTTTTTCGAAGCTTTATGATGATAATTTTCATATTTTTGGCAATTGTTTTTAGGGGCTACGGTTTTCATGCAATCCTAATTTTTTGCTATTTTTTTGGTACACGGGCTTGAATTTTTTTTTTCAGTTAGGCCGGCTTATGATTCAGATATATATTTAGCAATAATTTCTTTTTTTAAAACCTCTCTTAATTTTTTTGAGTAGTTTATTTTTAGAAGGTCAACGACTGTTACTTGTAAAAACGATATTTAATTCTATTAAGGTGGGAAATGCAGGACTAGGTTTTTTTTTAATGATTTTCATGAATTTTTTTGGCATGGAAGAAATGTGTATAATTTATTGAAACTTTGAGGTCATTTTAAACATCTATTTAAAAAAATATTGTGAATTTTTTGAAGCATTTCCTCGGAAAATATGAAAATTGTCAGCTGCTATACATCGAACGTCATCATCATACGTAGTTTTGTGTGCATTTTGGAGACCGCAGTGTTCATCTCAAACCAATAGGGTTTTGAATTTAATTTAAGAACATGTGCCTTCTCTACGTAAATCTAACTTTTCCCAAAAAAATGGAAATAATTTTTTTTTTCAGGTGGTGTAAACAGGAAACCTTGATTTTTTGCCATTTTTTTACATTTATTTGCAATTAAAAAATTCTTTGACAATGATATTATTACGAATTTCGGTTTACATAAAGCGTAATTATATAAATAAGGTATTTGCACATTTTTAAAAATGAGTTTCAAGTTTCACAAACACCCTTGTAATACCGGAACGAATTGAAATTTTTATTTAAAACTGTGGGAACATATTCTTCAATAGATATACTAACAATTTATGAAATAAAAAAAATTTCAGTCATCTACATGTATTTCCCTCTAAGTCTGTAATATATTATTTTAATAAATAGAACACAAGAAAATGCACTATTTTACTTTTTATTTATACCACTCCATATTTAAGGTTGGAATTAGCCGCGACGCAAATTTCCATCGTTATATCTAATCTTCACATTTTTGATAGTTTTGGGAATATGGTAGAAATGTAGCAGCAGCGGGTCCACCGAAATCAGTAAAATTTTGAAAGAGGTCTACGAGAAAAATAAGTTTGGGAACCTCTGCTTTACAGGGTAATTTTGAATTGAAACCTCATGAGGTATGTAAAACTACAATTTTGCTGAATTTTTTCGATTCTCTATTTAAAGTCGCATACTTAAGACTCCATGCGACGCATAGACCCAAACATTATTTTTTATTGCTCTATGGATCTCTCTGATTTCAGGAGAAATATATTTTTTTAATGTAACCGAAGATATCTTTTCTAATCACAAAAACAAATTTTGTGCCGTGCATCATTCTAAGACTTTTCGAAAAAATCAAGAAAATATATTAAAACTTCTCGATCTCTTCCATACGCCACGCAGTACTTTATTACTGTTTACACGCACTAAATGTGATGGAATAAACAATAAACCATCGTTCCATCAAAACACCAGCAATTAGCACGCAATACCCAACATTATCCACCGATATCAGCATTGCCGTAGGCCAGCTTGCTCAAGTGTTCAGTGCTCACAATCCGTCCACCGGAGATCCCCTTTCACCAAACACCTCATGAGTCACAATTCACAATCAATGGCGTATTAATAGGATGCCCGGCGGACATAAGCATCATTTAGAATTGTGAGTGCGTCGGTATTTAATTATATTTACTTTCGCCTACGGAATTTTAAAACCGGAAGCTTACGCCCAAGCCTTTTGGATAAGCTTGCCTGCGGGTTGCTTGACCGGTAGATAATATAATAAATAAATTGTTTACATTATATTTTTATTTTGTAAAATATATATTATGCAGACTTAACTTATGTATATCATCATTACTGTTAAAGGGCAGATTTTACTAATGAAAACATTAGAAATGCTTAGAATTTTTTTCCATAGGAAAGCTAATAGCTCAGAAATGCACAAAATAATTTGCAAGGCAGATAGAAATATTAAACCTTTAAATTTATATGACGAGAATGCCAACATTCTTATAAATACTAACCAGGAATTATTAGATTCCTGGTCAAATAAAATTATTCACGCAAAACACTTCAATTATCTCAACCAAACGTATGTTGACAAACTTTCGTCAAACAAATGGTTGGGTATTGGAGAGTTGAGCGCAGAAATAGAAGGATTTATGCTTGCAATTCAAGATAGAGTCATTAATACTAAAAATTATAGGAAGCATATAATCAAAGATATAAATCAGATTGATGATTTATGTAGAAAATGTTTGGCTTTTCCGGAAACTATAGAACATATTATATCGGGATGTTCTATATTAGCGTCGTCCGAGTATACATTTAGGCACAATCAGGTTTTAAAAATAATTCACCAAAGTTTGGTAATTAAACATAACTTGATTGATTGCCGAAATGTAGTACCATATTATGAATACGAACCAAATTCATTTATAGAAAATGAATTTTATAAAAAAATATATTATGATAAAACTATACTAACAGACAGAACAATTAGTCATAATAGACCTGATATAGTTTTACATGACAAAATTAAAAAAATAACTTATATCATTGATGTAGCTATTCCAAATTCCTGTAATATTCAAAAAACTGTTTCTGAAAAAATTAGAAAATACACAGATTTAGGAAATGAGATTAAAAGAATTTGGCATTCTCGGACTATAAAAATATTACCATTTGTTATTTCGGCCACTGGCATAATACCTAGGAATCTGATTCAAAATTTAAGCATATTAGATTTATCAAAGAATTTATATATAAAAATCCAAAAATCAGTAATGTTAAATACATGTAGGATTACAAAAGATTTTTTAAATATTTATATTGAGGGATCAGTAGGATTTATAGGTTCAATTAGAAATGCCACAGAACCCTCTGATATGAAAATATCTGGAGTCGGTGAATTATATTCCCATTTGGTCTCTAGTAGGTTGACATGTCGTTCTTGTATTATTTTGTATTTATAATACTTATATAGTGCAATTGCATAGCGTGGGTTGACTAGATGATCATTTGGGGAAGTGTGTGAAAGGGTTTAGTTTTTCCTGTGGGGAAAATTTAACCCGGACATTTAAATCTGGTGCGTATGGATACTTTTTAAAAGTTTTCAAAGATACTTCCGACACTGACATATGACATGTCAGTGTCAGAAGTATCTCTACTTATTGGGGTTCATGGGTAGGTCCGAGTAGGTGTCAATCGAAACGGTGCTTTAAATAGCTTTAGCCGTGTTTGGTGACCAGATCTGAATATCCAGATACTTCCCCATCTTCCTTTTCCCCATCTCCTTCCTCTCTCTACTATCTTTAGCCTCACAACATACCCCAATTGGGGATGCCATAGTCCCACTGGAGCCAAAATCAGACACGGAAAAGCAAAAGTATTTTGTTCTTAAATTACAAATAAGAACTGGAACCAAGAAATCTGTTTGCGTGTTCTAATAAAGTCTATCGAATGGGAAGACCTGATAACGAGATTTTCGCAGTTTTTTTTTTCCATTTGGAACTAATAGTGAATCAATGCAAGTATTTTTAGTTCAAATTGTCATTGCCATCGTGAACTTGTTTTGAATTTGGAAATTTTACTGTTAGATAAGAAAAAAGAGTGATGATATCTCTACTATCGACTATCAATTAGAACTTACATAGGTAAAGTATTTAACAATAAAAACCGGTGTTTTTTTTTAAAATAATAACCTAAAACAACAGATATATTTGGAGATTTTCAGGGCCACTATTTCACATCTACATACACTTCACCACAATCTACACATCTGCCTTAGTATGCTGTAACGCTCTGCGAAACGTTGGCAAAAGGAGAAGGAAGCGCAACAAGGATGAATAGAATACCTACCACAAAAATAAATCACAATAACATCTTGCGCGCTTGCACAACAAATGTTGGAAAATTTGAAAATAAAGCCCTAATAATGTTTTTATTATATTCTGCAAGTATTTTAGTTTTTTATTTGGCACATTTAAATAAGTCAGTAGTAGTCACATCGTTATTAAACAATTAAGAACACATTGACATTTCATGTGGGGAAAACAGATATCAAAGTACCCCACAAAATAGAGAATCTGTTGTCATAACTATTTAGTCAGTAATTCGGTTTAACCGGTAATAAATAAATTTAGGCATCTTCAAAATTGAAATTTAGATTCTTATAAATAAGTGGTCTCAAAGTGGTCTAACAACAGTTTGAAAATGATCTTGTAAGCCGAAACAGCTGTCACAATAATAAATAAAAAATACTTCAAAACTTAATACCTAATAACATTATTAAATTTAATGAATTTCTACGAATTGAACACAAAAACAATTAACATAGAAAAATAGGTAGGTACCTCGCTCGGAAACTGCTGAAACTACCTCCGTGCAATTAAGAAAAAGACGAATCTAGCACATAATGAAATACGCGCAATAATCATACGTGAAACTCAATTATTTAATGATTTAATCTATGCGCTTGTATTGTTCACTAGTGGTAGTCGAATTTACTACCAAGAGGCTGCGGTGAGAGACGTGAAACTTCAGATTAATCATCCAATATGATTATTAGCTCCGACCACTTTCATATGTCGCGGCGGCCACCTGCTGTTTATATCTCGTAAAAACAATCCTCGTTGAATGAACTCTCCACTGGTCCAGCCGAGCCAAGCCAGGGATGCTGCAGCTGTGATTGATGGACCAAAGACATTAACTACTTCATCTGCAATGTTGGAATTCTACGTTGAATTACATTCCTATCTGGCGAGGTCTTGACAAATGAGATTTCTCGATAGATAATTTTATATCTAACACGCCGTTTTTACGATGGTAATTTGTAGGTTTAGGAATTTTATGTTATTGAACGTGAGTGGATTGTAGATTAAATCGATGGAAGTCAATTGCTGTCATTAAACAACTTGGAATTGACAAATTTATAGAAATAATTGGATAGTATGTTAAAGAAATAACATTTTCTAGTTTACTTTACGCAAGGAGCCTAGACGTTTCTTTCAACTTGGGGTATGCGTTCATTTTGGTGATCTGCTCCTCGCAATCCGAAAGTCCTGGGGTTGAATTGGGGCAAATAAATTTTATTTGATTAATTTGTGTTATTTCACAATTAATTAATTAAAAAAAAAATTATGCAGCATATTTGCGGCACGTTTCGGTGTAGGAGATACTCTCAAGTATCTCCCTGGTGTAAGACCGCCATTCAGAATTGAAACGTTGCGCGTTGCTTGAAATGGCTTTAGCCGTGTTTTGTGACCAGATCTGAATAGCCAGGTACTTCCCCACCTCCCTCTTCCCCATCTCTTTCCCTTCCCCACTACCTTTAGTCTCACAACATATACAAATTGGGGATGCCATAATCTCACTGTCTCCAGGAGCAGCTAAGACTCTTGTGAGGTATTCACATAAAAAAATGTTAGGATACTGTTAGGAGGTTATTTCACAGAATTTGACAAATTATCAATTTTCAGAGTTAAAATTCGGGTTCTGTAAAAGTTATATTTTTTAATGTTAATACTGCACAAGGTCCCAACTGTTCCCGTCTGAAGCCTGTGAGACTATGGCATCCCCAATTGGGGTATGTTGTAAGGCTGAAGGTGGTGGCTATTCAGATCTGGTCCCCAAACACGGCTAAAGCCATTTCAAGAAACTTTTCAATTTTGAACGGTGATGTTACACTAAGGCGATACTGAAAGCATTTTCACTCCGAAGCGGGCCGCAAATATACCCCGCGACCAATAGGCCGCCAAGTTCTGTTATCGATTCCACAGTTGTTCTACTCTAGTTCTCTTATCTGTTCCATGTCTTTGTTAGATGGAGATGCTATCAGTGAAATAACAGAAATAATAATAATAAGAAAAATAAAATACAAAACAAATTAAGTATATTATACAGAGAAAGATAAAAAAGTATAAAATCTAATCACTATCAATAAAAATTAAATAAATATTAAAATATGCTAATTCTGAGAACCCCTGCCATTTAATAGGACACAGTAGCGCCCGCGGCTAGTAAGAAAGTAATCTTGCCTGTTCGGAGCGCGTACCCACAACTGCCCATAAACCTTACTAAGTTAAGTCTACTAACTTAAGTCAGAAGATACCCACACACTGGCAGTCTTAGGTAAACAAAGCGAACTAAGCGATTTTATTGAGATACTAGCTGACCCGGCAACTTCGTACCGCCTCAGAATCGATAACTGTTGTGTTAACTAACTTATTAACTGAATTAAAGTCAGTTTTTTTTAAATTACCCAATGAAGCAATTATCGATGCGCAACTGTCCGTGTTTTATTTTTGTCAGTATCAGAGATGGCGTTCTATATGGATTTATATTTTTTGTGATTTTTTTACTTTTGCGTTTCATTTTCTTTATACGTGCGAAGAAAATTTAATATAATTATTGTATTTTTCCTTTGGAGGGGTGCAGGTGCAGACATACCTACGTTCATCGTTTGTCTCATTTTCAACTGTTGACTTCAGCGCATTGACATTTGACGTTTTTGAATTTTTGGAATTCAATCACTATTCAATATTATACTTTGAGAATTCGTTCGATACAAAATGTATGAGGAAAAGAATTTTCTTAATAATAATTTTTTTCGTGAATTTTTCCAATTGTTTTTATAGCTATTCTGCTGTTCGGGGCGGAGACAAAACCAAAAATTCAACGATCATAAAAATCGGTCCAGCCGTTCTTGAGTTATAAATGGTGTAACTAACCCGACATAGTTTTATATATTAAGATATGAATAAGATAACGTCACGCTTTGGGAAAATAATCCAAAGAAATCTCATAACAATTTGCATACATCGATCGTCCATTGATTAGTCAGACATCCCCAATTCCAAAATTTTGAGAAAATGAGTAAAGCAATATTCGAATGCTCACCAAAAATCAAATATTATTTATGCGTGTTTGTGTTTTACATATTTAATATGCTATAAAATAACATCGGGAGGCATAAGGATCCGGTACATTACACGACAAACAAATACATCTAAACGATTTAGCCTGTGAGAGAATGAGATAGACTAATCGGTGTCCTCTTCGTGCGGTACTTCGTAGCCTATCGGCCTCCTCTTTGTGCGATGCAATGTAGAATAAAATAATGTTTAAACTTGGTAACAATCTATCTATCTATCTATCTATCTATTCTATCTATCTATCTATCTATCTTCTATCTATCTCCTATCTATATAAATAAAAATGAATCGCCGAAATGTATGTACGCACATAACTTCCGAACGACTGCACCAAATAGGATAATTCTTTTTTATTGTGTTCGTTATTGTCAGGAGAAGGTTTGTATAAAACTACTGGTGAGCTTTAACTTTAAGAAATTTGTATTAAAAATTGCAATAAAATGGCACGCGAGCTGTTTGAAAACTAAATGTACCGTGAGTTAATTTATGGAACACGGGAGAGGGGGAGAGGAACCAGGGAGGGGGGAGTGAAAAGAAAGAGAATGGAAAAGGACGCGGGAGAGGAATGGGGGGGGGGATGGGGAACGGGACGAATGCGAAAGGACACGCAGGGAGAAACAACTTCTTTATTAAATGGCATAGCAACGCATGCTGGGTACCAGCTAGTATTATAATAAATAAACCCTACAATTATCCTACTTCTGATACTCTACATTCGTCCCATTCTTTTTTTAGTTTTCTGAAGGTTTCACTTCTACCGCGTGTGAACTGCACACATGATTTTTTTTATGTGAGTATCGCGTATGAGTCTCAACTGCTCCCAACCATCTGCAGAGCGATTCTGTATCTTTTGTGAGATCGAGATAGATATCGGACGAGATCTCCTGTCAGATTTATGTGATTTTCTATCGAATATTTGGGGACCTAATCGCTACCCATCCCGCTCCCATCAATTTGGGAGGCGGGAATGGGTACCGCCACCCCGGGAACCTTTATTGGATAACCAACACCTCTGCCATAGGTCACCCCAAGTGGTTCGCTACGTTTGGTGATTTAGCAGGGGTGCCCGGGTTCATGGGGTGAGGTTTGTCTAGGTCTTGGAGGCGGATGACCAAGACACACTGAACCCCAGATTCCTACCCACCTCTTAAACCCTTTTCCTTTCCAGAACTCTCCTCTCCTTCCTTTCCTTAAAAAAACCCTCCACACAGCATCCCCAAAGATGACATAGGCCCTGAGGGAAATTGTTTTCCTCAGGGCCTCCTGTGTGGAGCACATGTAAAAAAAAAAAAAAAACCGCTAAAACCGCTAACCGCCGCACTTTTAGGCATGGAAATTACACTTCATTTCAAAAATTAGTACAAGAAATAACTATTTACGTGTAAAAAATAGGTTTTTAGATTACTTTTGATAAACTAAATAATTCAAGCGATTGAAACGAAATTTTGCAAATGTCGAATCCATGATAACTTATATTAAGTGGATAAATAATCATGTATATTTACAGTATTTTGTGTTTTAAATTATTTAAAATCGGCGAAGCTGGCCTGATACCCATAGAAATAGCAATTGATAGCCATAGAAAATCACACCAATCTGACAGGAGAAAATTGTTCTACATGCAATTAAAGGTCGAAAAAAATGCAAGAAAATCGTTATTAATTTGAGCGGCTGATTCAAAACTTTGAAGAAGGCTTAAATTCTCAGCTAAACTCTTTTGCAAAACAGAACAGAAACCATTGAATTTTTTTTTACCGATCTTTTGATATTGTATTTAGCCAGGCGGGCTGCACAAAATAAACGCGGGTTGCTCATCGCTGCTCTATCAAACTTATGAATCGTATACGATTATACGTATTAGTATTAATTTGTACCTACTCGGTTTACATCATCTTCATAACGACCAATAAGTAAATCAATTAGGTACATACTTAAGAACGTCTCGTAATAATACTTTGTAGAAGTTAGTATCTTGATATTTATTATAGAAATTTGTTTTATAACTTAATTCAATTGGATGTTACTCAGTTAGTAAGATACTTGTAATTTGTAATGTAATCGTTTCCATGCACGGTGTCCGGAAACTCGTGGTACAAGCAGAAAACTGGTGAATCTACATCACATTTGCAGTCAGTTTTGTAACAAAACTTTTTTGATATTATCTTTCGTTTTCAAGTAAATCTAGTCCCAAGTTTTTGAGGTCAACTTTGAAAAAAAAATCGGTAACTATCATTGTTTTCATTGTTTTTTGATATTATCTTTCGTTTTCAAGTAAATCTAGACCCAAGTTTTTGAGGTCAACTTTGAAAAAAAATCGGTAACTGTCATTGTTTAAAATGTATTTTGAAATAAGTCGAAGCTTAGAGCCGACCTCAAGGTTTTTTTAAGTTGCAGGAAAAATGGAAAATAAAATTAAAAATTAAAAAACCGAAATTCTCATATCGATATTAATGTAGGTTCACCATTTTCCTCTTCTATTACGAGTTTCCGGACACCGTGTAATACATCTTGTAATGTCCTTGATACTTTGATTGAAGATGTTTCTTTATATTTTTAACAACACGCTCTTTCATTATTTTATATAATCGTCATTTAAATTAATCACATAATCACCTAAGCTAATGCACATTTAAGTACCTACCTTGTTTAATATATCAGTAGGTATTTACGTATTGTATCAAGTAAAATCTGGTAAGAAAACTTAAAATGTAAGGTAAGGACTTAAAAATGTAACATAGGTAGATTTTTGCTAAGCGTTCAACGTTATACATAGTTATAGGCTAGTTGTTTCGCTGAAATTCACGACTGAAAAAACTTGTTTCGCTGTTGTTTCGCTGAAATTCACGTGTGACAAAGACTTGTTTCGCTGAAATTCACTTGTCACAAAGACTTGTGACGCTGTTGTTTTGCTGAAATTCACGTGTGACAAAGACTTGTTTCGCTGAAATTCACTTGTCACAAAGACTTGTGACGCTGTTGTTTTGCTGAAATTCACGTGTGACAAAGACTTGTTTCGCTGTTGTTTCGCTGAAATTCACGTGTGACAAAGACTTGTTTCGCTGAAATTCTCGTGTGACAAAGACTTCAAATTACCATTCCGCATGTTGTTTTTTTAACATATTGTTTTAAGTTTATAACGATGGGTTGTTTTGGATGGGACTGTTCACTAATACTTACCTGCGGCCGATCCATCCATGTTATTTTGACTCTTTTATAGGGTGATAAATGAGAAGAGGTTATGTGTTTAGATATATTTACAACTTCACATTTTATGATTTAATTTACACGACAATTATTTATACTAAGTTTAACAAGAGTAAAAACTAAGAGATGCACGATTGCAACCCACCAAGACAAAGCACCTTCAGGAATGATTTCCAAGAAAACGAATTTTGCGAAATCACCGAAACTGTCATTTCGATGCTTGGGTTTTGGTGTTGCCAAGTTGTAAAATAATATTTGTGGCTGTTATGTTCCGAACAATACGTAGTACCTACAAGTTGAAAGGTTCCCGTTAAACGCCGATTCTTTGTCTGTTTCAGCTTTTGAACAAATTATTATAAGCAGAAAACGACAATAATCATGTTTATGCTTATCAGCTTATTACAATTTGATAGAAAGCTGAAACGCACTTAAATCGGCGTTTAACGGGGAGCTTTCAAATGTCAAAAATAAAATGGCGCTGAATAACGCGGAATCGTATTTTAATGATAACATTACATTTGAATTTCTGCGAAAGACCTAGGCCTTAATACGTACGAATGTTCATCTTTGTATATCTTTGAAATGTAAAAATAATATTTCATTCCCACAGATGATGGCAAAGGCATTTTCGTTAAGAAAAATTGCAATGAATTAAAATCGTCGTCGTGAATGTACAAAAAATAATAAAAGCCCGTGCGAATGAACCGTGTTGAAATAATACATCTCGAAGAAATAGTATTATTATATAATTGTACGACATTAGTATTGATAGGTTTTATAGGCAGGAAGGCATTAGAAATAAAAGATTAGTAGGTATTAATAATTCTATGAACACGTTTCGGTGAATTCAGCTCAATCATTTCATGCCTTTAATGATTCTATTGAGTAGCGTAATAAATCCAAGTGTGTTACGTGCTTGCGTAAAGGCAATGTATTTATTTGTTCATATTGTGGAGGTCTAGCATGGTCGATCGATATAATCAAATCCGTCATCTAAGGTCAGTTATCAATATTTGTCCCCGAGAGGTGTGCAGAAAGGATGTACCGCCTAATAACAAAAATATGTTTTCATTCTAATGAATCAGGGAAAAAACCATTTAATTTTTATTAGAACAACTCCCTTTTTACAACGTTTGAAGGTTATTTCCATCAATGTAATATATCACTAAAGAAGAAGATAACATTAATAATCTAAATATTTTGTTTTCAACAAATATTATGTTACTTGTATTGTGTATTGTATTTTGTAAACCCATTCTTTACACTGTAATTAAAAAAAAAGTACTGCATTCTATGTAAAAGCCCTATGGGCGTAAAATAAAATAAATAAATAAATAATAAACGAAAATATGAAAGAGATCAAGACACAGAAATATAAAAAGATAACTGTCGCAACTGGGACCGAATCTCTGGTCTTACGCCGATTTTAGGGGGCATACATTAATTACGTGAGCTCAAAAATTGGGGGGGGTCCGGCAAAATCTCATGTTATTTGCAATTTACAAAATCTCATCAAGGGGGGGGGGTCTAGTTTGGAAGAAAAACTGCAGAAGTAATTAATCTACCTTAGGTTTGAAATTGGTAAATAATGCACAAAAATTTATAATGTTATTATAATAATTATACTTTCAATGGGCCAACAGTTCAACTGTCGGGTCACAGTTTCTTATCGTCTGTCGCATTAACCTATTATAAAACGTGTGAACATAATCGATTCTGAAGTATTCTTTCTTTACCACACAAAATCCTCCTCTTCCATGCATTGTTTCACATGGTATCAAAATGTACCGTCAATCAATTAATTATCAATATCTGATTATCTCAAGTGAACGTTACGGTAAAGATACTGCGTTGATACTAGCTGAAGTACCCAGCGTTGCCCAGGCAGTAAACAGGGTTTTTCGAAATCAGATGTAGACAGTGACCTTTCTAAGTTTCTTCTGTTTTGAAGGTCAAGTGTGCGAAATTTCATCAATCTCGAAATAAAACTGTAGATTTGTATAAAAATCAAACAAGCGCCACCATTCTTCTTTTTATTAATAGATAGACTAGTACATATTTACAGATTGCTACCCGACTTCACCCGAGTGTCGAGATCACTCTTTTTAAGAAAATATTTATTTTTATAACGATTTTTTTTCTTCTAATAATATTATAATAACACGGAAAATTGACATATTTTTGACATTTAAATTCACGTTTCGGAGTAGGTACCAAATCTCATGATTAAAGTACATTTCCAAGATATTAATATTTGTAGGTACTGGTTGGTACCTACTTACTCCCACAAAATGAGTAATATGCAATGTGGCGTGTTGGCTTATTTATTAAAAAATAAAAAATGAATTCTTCAAAGCTCGATAACTCATAATGGAAATAACGTAGATTTTTCACATACTTCAATTATTGTTTTTTTTTTTATTCATTTGAGACATGTTAACTGTCTGCATAAGTGTAAAAAATAAGCCAAATTTTAGTAAACAATAGATTTTTAACATGTCTAAAAAAGTTTCGGTTTCGGCCGAAATTGAAACCAAAAAAATAAATACCGAAGATTCGGTTTGGGCAGAAAATCTTGTTACGGTCGGACACTAGTTTTAACCATTGCATTAACAATGTTTGAAGGCGTACTGGCTGGCAACAGACATAGAGCATAACGTACCAATTTCATTTTATATTAATCGGCAGTGAGTTTATCTCTCAATACTAATTTAACGGTCATAGAAACAAGAGAACCACATTAGATCATACTGCCATGACACTTTTGACAGTAACTGTCTGCGTTCGTTCAAATGCCAATACAAGTTATTACATTTAATGTACATTGATAGTTGCACGATATCTTGATCTACGGAATGTGAACCTGAATATCAAAGTACCTCATTAAAATATTCGATTTAAACAATGCACAAACCCGACAGGTATCCATAATGTAACCTAATGACCATGAAATTACTCTGCCAGGTATTTAGACAAGTACCTACCTATCTATTTACAATAGAATTACTTCCGCATTGTTGATCATCAAATCAATATATCTCTTGCAAGGTTAAATTTGACAATTCAGAAAAAAACGCATCTTCACCTTTTGAAATTTTGTAAAAAAAACAATTAACACTTTAAGAGGACTTCTTTGGCGTTGTGTGGTCAAACACATTTGATTTCTTTAATAATAGTGTTATGTGCAATGTCACATAAATTTTTGAAATGAAAACTTCTTTAGCACCGTTGTGATATGAAACCAGATGAAACGAAAAATAGCGACACTAAAAACTGACAATTACATACATCCATTGGATTTAGTCTGCGAGAGAATGAGATAATATAATCGGTCTCTTCTTTGTGTTGTGCTTCGTAGCCTTCCCACTCTTGTCTACATTAGTTTACCCTTTTTCTGAAGGTTTCGTTTCTACCGTGAATTGCACACTCTGTTTTTGAAGTGAAAACTTCTTTAGCACCGTTGTGATTTGATACTCGATAAAACAAAACAAATACCTCAAAACAAAAACAAATACCTCAAACGAAAAATAGCGACACTAATTCATCTAAAATGCGATCAAATTATTTCTTTCGATCTTTGAGAAACGGTAGATATATGACTAAAGACCTCATTAACTAATACATAATATAAAATAATTAGCTAAGCCTATTTTTTAGCAATGACAGAACATTTTTTTTAATCCACATAAATTATCGACGACAATGTCTACTTCAGCACACTCTGTATTATTATATAGTCGACAAATTTGGGTCAGAGATATGCGATATTGTCTTTTAATATATTCAAGTGAAATATTTACCCTCCATTTTACCTCGAAACTTGCACTTACCTACTATGGATATAAATATTTTTTTGAAGTCTTTAATAAGACCGACAATTTTCGACACGCATAATTAATTTTATTAGTCGATAAAATTACTAATCTTCATCTTAATTGCTATACATAAATGCTAATCACCACAACAATTTAATGCCAAACATTGACATTATCAAAAAAATTGTTTAGAAAGCCGATAAATACTTAATCTTATAACGTCAAATACTAAATCATTATAGTTACTGTCATTCATTCCAAATAAGGGAATGATATTTGATATGAAGTTTCCTTATTTCCATTCCTGTGTTCTGGTGCAAGAAAGCTTTCACTTTTTAGTATAAATAAATCAATATCATCTGGATAATATAATCAATGTTCACTATCTAAAGTCGGAAATTGTCTGCAATCATTGCTGGACCAGACAATGCAATCATTCAGTTATTACTGTGGCAACGGGAGAATTGGTGCGTGAGTTTCATTTTCTACCGAGTTTCTGCTGTATAGCTAATTTGCATATAAAGTACCTACATACCTAGTAATAATATTAATAACGGTAGGTGAATTAACTAAGGCGCCCCATTGGGCGCGCTTTACTCTCCACTTAGAAATACCTAATGTAGTTGGTGATTATCTATTTAGAAGGGTGATTCTGCATCTTTTGCGACAACGTAGTGCATGTTAAATCGGCCATACACAACACATTTTGTCTGTCACAGAACTTGAAAATTAGCTTTTGTTGCGGGTGATAATGAAATAAAATCCACACTTTTATACGGTAAGTAGTCTTTATTGGAGTATGTACAATCAATTTACAAGTATGTCACAGTTCAATAATCGTAAACAGTACAAACTACCAAGGGCGGATCCAGGATTTTTTTCTGGGGGGGGCACAAGGGGCGGACGGGCAAAAAAATGTTTGATAGAGACACTTTTCTGTACTGTGATGGAATCTCCACAGTACAAAAAAATACTTTCTGGGGGGGGGGGGCACGTGCCCCCGTGCCCCCCCCCCCCCCCCCCCCTAAATCCGCCCTTGCAAACTACAACAGTAGCTTTATGGGTATTTTAACAATAAATAACCCAAAGGAAACTACTTATTTCCTAACCGCTCATTAAACCTTATAACAAAAAAAATTGTGTCTTTTCTCTCTCTGGAGACCTGAAGTTGCGCGGGCCACCCCGGTAGGCAAACTTAAAAATTAAGGTCTCATATGTCTTTACATCGGTCAGCTGCCCCAGCGGCGGGGTTCACATTCATTTACCAATAGCATCCCTCGTCCCTCAACTGCAAGAGACAAACGTTGTGAGAAAGGGAAAGTATTCGATATTGAACACTTATCAAGCCACCTCTGGTCTGGAGCTCCAAAATACCTGAAAAATACCCTCGACTCTGTGCAGAAACGGGCGGTCCGTTTGATAGATTCTCCCATCTTAACAGACGGATTGCAATCGAGAGCACAGGCGTCGGGTGGGTATGCTATCCTTGTTCTACCGGTATTACAATGGAAGATGCTCCGAGGAACTAGCATCATTGATCCCTTCGGCACCGGTGCATAGTAGGGAAACACGCCAAACGCGTGCCCAACATTTGTACACAGTTGACATTTGTCACATGAGAACAGGTCGTTTCTTCGACTCGTTCTTGTGTTCAACAGCTCGGCTGTGGAATGATTTGCCGGCCTCTGTGTTTCCTCCTTCCTACAACATGGGTCTCTTCAAGACCAATGTTCATTCCTTCCTCTCCTCAAAAAGACCCTCCACACAGCATCCCAGATGACATAGGCCCTGATGGAAATTATTTTCCTCAAGGCCTCCCGTGTGGAGTTAATGTAAAAAAAAAATCAATATACACTAGAAATAATTTGATTTGCTACACTTTGAATTTTGATGAATTGTTTAAATTCTATTGAACGACCCGTTATTTCTAAAGATTTTTAATGTTAAAAATATTCTAAACAATGAAAGGCCGGTGAAATGCACAAAAGGAACAGGAAGATAAAGGGCTATAACGTTCTTCACGCTCAATTTTCGCCATTCACAAAAGTAACATTGTATTGATGAAAACTTATTTGTTTTAGTTTGTAAACTATAAACAAGCAGATTTTAGGCTTCAGCCTTGATTGAATGGCATCATCAAATAAAATCTACATGGCCATCGGAGACTAGTAATTAAGATATTTTGATGTTTTGACTCCAAAAACCTTCATTGCAAGAAATGACACATCACGATATTTTTAATATATTCCCCATAAAAGTGAACGTCACTCAGAAGTATTTTGTACAAATAGATAAGTACCTAACCTTAAAGCGAAGTACGGTGTTAAAAACGTAGCTTGCATGCTTAAGTAGATGGCACCTTCTTTTAATAAGTAATAATTTTATTTTATTATTTACCTTCCTGTCGCGGTGAGGTAATCTATGAAATTGTCACTTGTAATTATTCATAAAATGATGTCATAGATGCAATAATATGTAAGAATGTGATACAATGTACATGAGGAGATATTAATTTTAGAAGTTCCGCCTTACTGTGTCACGTCAAATAAAAATTGCTCTTATTAATATTAGAAAAACGAACAATATAAAATATGATTCTGAATATTTTATTGAGCAACTTTCAAGCAATCATTGACGCAGTTGTAAAAAGGTTAGGTCTTCACAGAAGAAGAAGTGGTAGAATGGTTTTTTTAATAAAGCACCTTTGAGAAATTAAATCCTTCGTTTTTATTATTATTACGTTTTTGAATTTACAAATTACCGACAAGCTATTTTTTCCCCACCCAACGGACAAGGGTTCAATCAATACTTAATTTTTTGTCAGTGCAAGTTTAGTTAAGAAGTGGTAATTTTTAGCCGGCGCGTGGGCTTTTTATATTTAAATTCCTTTGTCCGTTGAGAAGGGAGGAAGTCAAAAAATTATCACACAGCAGCGACATCTGCAATTGCTAGCGCCATCTTTGGCCTAAATGAGGTAAACTTGTTGATAATGATATTCACTATTTGTAATTCGTAATTGGTTTGAACCTTAACCATAAATGAAAACAGCAGTTTTTACACAATAACCTTAAGATATTCCCTCTATCACTACTTTCACTCTCTTAACATCCCACAATCAGGGATGCAATAGTCTCACTGGCTCCAGAAGGTTGGAAGCATTTAGGACTTTTTTGATGTATTCCCATCACACGTGAACCACAAGTATTTGTCCATTCAGCTACTAACCGGTATTTTATCATTTAGGTAATATAGTATATGGAGCCCCTAACGTTGTACCAACAATTTAAAAGTTTTCTTTTAAGTAATCGTTTCCCTTTATTCCAAAACTCGTTTTACTTAAGGGGGTATTTTAGTCTAAAAGCATGAATTGTAGGTATTTTTGCAGGTGCAATAAAAAAACAAATATTATTTTAGTTGCCATTATTGTAACAAATATTTATTAAACATTAAAGAATACATGAAATTAATTCAAACGAAAAAATTAATCAGTAATCAGTAATCAGAAAAAAATTCTTAATCCAAATAAATGCTGCTATGGCCTGAACCTCGGAAAAGGGGTCGTACATTAATCACGTGAGGCTCGAAAGGAGGGGGGGAGGGTCGGAAAAAAATCACGAAATATCACAAGGAGAGTAGGGGGGTTGTAATGAGATATCACTTTTATTGATTTTTCGTTGAATGCACGATTTCTAAACCAAATGCCAGTCAAAAACAACCTGCAACCTTAATGTGTATCTGAAAATTTTTATCACAATGCTTAATTTTCCAAAATTTAATCAGATTATACCTACCTGTATTTAAAGATAATATTCTAAAAATTTCAACATACTTTGTACTAAAAAATACACCTGATTTTGGATAGGGGAGGGGGGTAGTCTAAAATATCACCACATATCACCGGGGGGGGGGGGGGGTTAAAACGTTGCTAAAAACATCACGTGATTAATGGACTACCCCAAAGTAAAAAAAAAAAATCGCCAAATGGCGGCTGTCTGAAATAAAAAGACAGGTTTTAACCAGTTTTTTTTAACTTTTCTATGAAATATGAGAAGAATTAAACTATGGAAATATGAGAAGAATTTTTTTTCTAGACTAGAATACCCCCTTAATGCCTACAATACGCTACATCTTTTTTCAGCCCGATTCCAATCAGAGATCAAAGGCAACACTTTTCGCTTTACGCGATCGCTTTTTTCATCTCTATTTTCGTATCTACGATTTCAGTTGGCATCACAGCAAACAGCATGGTTCATGTGTTGTTTGCAGTGATGACAATTGAAATCGTAGATATGAAAATAGAGATGAATACAGCGATTGCATAAAGCGAAAAATGTTGACTTTGGTTTCTAATTGGAATTGGGCTGAAAAAAGAGATGGTGCAAAACCTACTTAAGAGCGTTTAACCAGCCAGCGGACGAAAATCCACATTTCGTCGAATGTTGTTCTTACGATCGTGCAGGGCGGTTACAATGAGAAAGATTAATTATTCTCCGTACCAGCTTTTTAAAATTATAACTCAATATCGAATTTATTTCAAGCTTTAATTTATACCTTCATCCAAAAATGCTGAAAGGCGTGATGATAAAACTATTAAAATAATGAACTTTTTGTAATTATTTTTTGATTATAAGTATTTATCATTTTTCAATAATGTCTAAATTTATTAAGAATGTTAAAAAAATCTGAAATATATTAGTTTGTAAGTGCGCAAATAAATACACAAATGGACCAATTTTCGTCAAGAAACACATGTACGTACATATTTTTTAATGATTTTATTGAAACTAAAATTAAAATTCTAAAACATGCGTTTGCTAGATAATGTATTGATTTATTTTACTGCATGATTATATTATTTGAAATGGGTGTGGTATAATACAAAATCTTTTTTGAAAATTTAACAAATCTGCCAACGACCTATGGAATAACCTTATTATACTAAAAATTAAAAAAAAATCTCAAAATTTATTACATGCGAATGCTAGATAAAAGAACAATCTTTTGAAATCCATTTATAATTTTTTGTGAAAAAGAGTCAATACGTCTAAAATCTGATTTGAAAATGACATATTTCTGGTTTTCTCTGGTAATGCCCTTTTAAGCAACTCTCAATACTGGATGTTAAAACATTACCTGCCAACATTCTAGTAGGACATTTTACCACACTATTACAATATATCCCTACAGATCATCAAACATTGCATTTCCTTTCACATTTATTTAACACGCACCCATAAATACTAGTATTAGACCACATCTATCAAACCGCGATGGATTTTTTTTTCGAAAGTCGTCTCCGCACCAGCTATACTCCTGCCTACACTGTCTTAGCTGAAGTTGATTGAATGTATTCCTACGTATACATTAATTTCCTAGTTCACGCTTTCGTGTATCAGCCATTCCGCACGATATTTCACTACTATTTCCTAATCCGCCATACATTAAATGATTTCGAGTAGGTTTTACTGCATGTTAATTTTACGCTTTGTAATTTTTTTTTAATTTTTTTTTTATTGTATATTTTATTTAGATATAAAATTTGACATCTTATATCTAATGTTATCTTTTCTATGACTACTACAATATTATTTACTACCTACTGACTAAAATTTGGACTTTACAACATTAAGACATAATCCACGAAAAACTGCAAGACTTTTAGCCTCCTTAACATTTACAGGGAGTTCATTGAACGTTTTAAAACCTTTATAATAAATATTATTTTGTGTTCCCGATAAATTTGTTTTCGGAAGCCTAAAATCGTTGCAGTTTCTCGTAGGATAACAATGAACTGTACTGTTGATTCTAACATTATTCAACATATAATCAGGTAACATTTTATTTTTTAACTTATAAATAAAAACTAGGGTATTGAAAACTAATCTTTGCCACACACTTAATATATTGAGTTGGCGTTGCATGGTTTTTATCCTTGTATATCTGCTACAGCACAATATAGATCTCAAGCCTCTGTTCTGAATTATTTCCATTCTTTTAATTTGTGTTTTATTGCTCAGAAAGATTACACTTGAGCAATAATTCAGATGGGATGCTACAGTTGTGTTATAGACCAATTTTCTAGTTTTAATGTCTAATTTTCCCTTTATCCTACTTAAGAAATTAATCTTTTTGGCAATTTTTTTAGTTAGCATTTCGAAGTTAGAGTTAAGTTTTAACTTATTATCGATAATGATTCCCAAATATTTAATTTCTTCTACCTCTTCAATATTTTGATTGGACCTCCATGTAATTCAAATTCACAATTCGAATGGTGTATTAATTTGATTCGTAATTTTTTGTCTTTGTCAATAGATGGCGGTTAGTATAAAGTGTATGTATGCAATGTTTTAATTTACGTCAAGAGATGTCACTCATCCAAGAGGTCTACTTGCCGACTTTTATAAAAGTAAATATATTATAATGTCGCGTTTGTTTTTTCTTCATTTTCTGTACAACTTAGGGTGAGTAACTTTAACTACCCGTCTTTGCCGAAGATTCAACACCTTTTATCGATTTTTTTTTGTTTCATTATTGAAGAAACAATTTTTTAACCCGTTTAATAATAAATTTGTTCCAGCTGTTTGTGGTGGTGTGTGTCCGTATAAATGTGGATAGGTCTCATATAAATCGTTGTATCTCCCTTACTGTCATGGTGGAAATATGATCTAAACAGTTTTAGAAAGAGAAAACTTCACGCTTTATATTAAAATCTAGAATTTAACCACAGAAAAAAATAAATCTGCAGCTCTATGACACCAAAGTTTCCAATAGCAATTTGAGAAGAATGTATAATTTTTTTATGAAATGACAAAAATTTTGAGGTGATAATAACGTTTATATTACATTTACCTAATAACATTTCAATATGTTTTTCTTTGTTTTCGTTATCAGTTATTTTAGATGGAAAAAACGTATGGTGTACCACTTTTTAAATTTTTTTATTTGTATCGATAATTTTAATATTTCAAAAATTATATTTTTTTTATTTCTAATAATAACATTTGTTAAAGTATTTCATCATCTTTCAAAAACAGTTTTTATTTTTCGGATGTGTTCAGAATTTTTTATTTTTTTATTAGTATCTATAGCCAAATTTGTACATAATGTATTTATAAATTATATTATATTAAGGTATTATAAAGTACTTTTTTTTTCACAGTCCTCCTCACTAGGGTTTCTTGTTCTGAGGCGGCCTGTAGTTTTTCCACATTTGTATTTAGTATCCAGTTGTCTTTACATGGTCTTCAGTATATTTGATAGTTCATTTTCACTTTGTTCTCTCAACCATATTTTTACTTTTGTTTTAAATTTATTTATTTCTGCTATTTTTTTTTGTTTGAGTTGGTAGAGCGTTGTATAGTTTTGCATTGAATTTCATATTTCTTTGTCCAAAAGATGTTTTCAAACTGGCTGTAGCTAGAATATTTTGGTTTATTGCCCTGGTTGTGTATCTGTGTTGGACAGTGGAGTATTCTGTTATGTTTTTTTTTTATTTTAAATAAAATATTTTTTGCATAAAGTTTTTGAATGTTGTAGACTTGAATGCTTTGAAACAATTCTTCTGTCGGAGTTCTAACCGGTAATTTCAAAATTGTCTTTAGTACTCCTTTTTGGGCTATATTGAGCCGGTCCATGTGAGTGCTCAAGGCAGATCCCCATCCAGTTATCCCGTACTCTATTTAAATCTTCCATTTATTTGGATTTTATTGTAAAGCGGAAATATTTCGATCTTCTGACAAAATACGCCTGATTCCTGAGGGGTTCGTGCCACATATCGTCCTATTATTATTATGTTTCGTCGGTCAAAATAATAGTTCAAGCTCCATAGCTCCTAATGGAAATAACGCTTGAGAGTTTTATCCGCTTCAAAAAAACATTTTTTTTTTGATTCGCGAAAGAAAATGGCCACAGGATTTATGTTTTATGAGTTTTAATTCAGGAACTAGTTCAACTCAGATGCACGTACCAAGTATATTAGCACTATTACTTCAATAGTAGGTACTACATAAGGTATTAGATATTAACATATTTCGACATGATCCGTTTTTCATACCGCCATTTTATGAGAACCATTAAAAATAATTTTAACGCGGATTAAATTTAAGTGTTTTTAGGCGACCACACTGTTTTTCATGAAAATTATAGTTGCGTAAACTGTCGCTAGGAGCGCTGCCTCGCATTAGCGCGCGCACTTTTGCCCCGCGTTCCAATTTCAAAAGGTCGCCTGCCATACATAGCCGACAATAAGATAATAGACACTGCGGGCGGTAGCGATAGGAACGTTTCAAATATCAACTGGAAAATGGTATATATATGTATACACATTATTTTATGCATTTACTGCAGGTGTTGCAAGCAACGGAAATAAATGTCTGCTGTCTATGGTTGATTTATTCAAATGGAATAAGTAGCTACCTAGACACGAATGTAAAGGAAATTTCCTCTCCCTGGCTCCATGTTATGTCACAAATTAATAATAATAAAAGATTTAAAAGCAAATTTGTGACAAGTTTTCCTGAAAATTTTTAACTTCTGACATCTGTTTTATTCTAAATTTGAGTTTCATGTATGGAAAGGTATGGTCTTTTTTATTTTGTAAAGTTTCTTGACGATGTCGGATTATTGTTTTTTACAAGTGTTTAAAAAACTTTGAGCGGGAGTTTTGTGCATACAAACATATTTCCCAGTTCCTTTCTGAATTTTGATACTATTGCAAATATATTTTTTAATGTAATTACTTACTGTCTTTTTTGATTAGTTACTTCTTATAAGTATTAAGACCCTCTAAAAATTGTTAAAATTGCTTGGTTTGAAGGACATCAAACTAGGAAATGTATTTTTTTAACGCCAAACGCACAGGCATAGAATATTTTCTTCTAATACAGTTGGTAAAAAACACTTAAAAATCGGTCCAGTTTTAGAAGAGTGAATCGGGAATATAAAACCTTGATTTTGAAGATTTTATTAAGGCATATCAGCCTTAGGTGAAGTTGTCCATTTCGCCCAGTTTAAGGGAGAGAGTGGGTAGACAGACACAGTGACAGCAACAGTTTGTTGCTGTCACTGTGGCCAAATGGCGCATACATATCGAGACACGAATTTTTGTATATAATTGTAGATGTATGTCCTCCTACCTACTCAAAAAAAATACAATGACTTTATATTTTTAATTGAGCCTTGCGAAACTCCATACACAAAAAATAACGCAAAGCGACACGGTTAAAATGAGCAAAGTTCTTTTGAATTGAGAATTTTTCCTCTCGTGATGTTAAATGTCATAGACGATTTCTCTGGTGACAGAGCATTTACATATTTCATTAAACTATCTAAACAAAAACCGAGTAGGTACTTACACGACTCAGGTGGGTACCAACTTACGTATTTTTTATGAGCAAATAAAAAATTAAGAACACTTCGGAATGTCTATTGCAAATATTTGATGACATTATTTTTCATCTTCATAATGTCAAAGTGTTGCCTCATTTATGCATACAAAAAATGGTTAATTTTTGTAAATGCTCGTTTATCTTGCTTATTTTCGCTTTTCTTCTATGTCTGCCACGTAAGTAGGTTATAGCCAAAAAAATATTATATTTTTTACCATTGTGGCCCGTTTTTCTCTTGTATCCATTAGAATGATTCGAATTTATCTATAAAGAGTTAGTAGATATATATGGGTCTATAATGGTTTATATATGTAAATAAGGGTACTAACCCCGTATGCATGGACATTGAAGGGTGGAGTCGTTCAAATAAATGTAGCTTCGTTCAAAAAAGAAGTAGAGTCTTGACGAGTGCGGTGAAGGAGGAAACCATACGTTTCCTTGTAACGCCGTTGGGAAAGTGGTGGGGTCTCCTCCAGTATGCAAATAAGGGTATCCCGGTTTAGATGTCTTTGTTTTGTTACGATACACATTAAGCGGGAGAACTGTATGTGGAGTAATAGTAAAGTAGTCCCTTGGCCGACATTCTACTCGCTAACGGAAGCGCTCCCTTCCCCCCCCCGCTAGCTAAAGGGAGCACAGCGCACCTCTACTCGCACTCCCGAGAGAGAAGCTACTCCCGGTACGGGAAGGTCACGTCGACCGCGCGCTCGCTTTGCCGCTCTCGATACGCCGAAGCAATGGCTGTCGCGACTAAACTATCGAACTCGATTTGAACTCAGTAATTACGGGTCGCAGGTGTGAGACTCTATGTTGAGTTGACACCACCGTGTAGAGTGATGGAACTGCCTATTCTGACCATGGCCTGCCTCCTGGTTTCCTGCCCCCTGACGACCAGCTGTAAGTCGATCTCCCCTCTGTTTATAATGTGTCTTTTAGAGTAATTTACGGGTAACACTAATCGCATTCCCAGTCCCAGGGAGGATTTTGAGAGAGATTTCTTTGTTAGGAATTACCTAGCCAGGCATTGTAATCTGAATCATTGTAATTGTGTCCGATATGTATTTTGCAAGCTGTGTTGTATTGGTGTTTACTAGACAATATAGCTATGTTTTATCCAGCTTCCTCTTTCATTTGATGAGATTACGCGTGGGTAAATACCTTTGTACCTCTTAATTTAGCTACCTACCACCTTGAGGTGGAGAGACCTCATGCTCATCGACGATATGAGCTAGCCGCCTGCAAAGGTAAGTGAGGCCCCCCTGTCGGGACCGCCACAGTTTTTTCAACAAACCTACAGTGTTATTCTGATATTGGTGAAATTTTGCACAGTTGACCTTCAAAAGAAGAGAAAGATCACTGTTTAAACCACCCTGTTTTTCCCACTTCTTAAAGCAGAATAATGCCCGGGCATCGCCAGGAATTTATTTTACCATCAGAAACGCGACAGTCGTCATAAACTATCACCAATTGACAACATGGTAATAACGTCAACAACCCAACGCCTCCAAGTTAAAGGGAAAACAAAATTATTTTATGAATCCAGTTAATTATTGTATAAGATAAATTTGATGTTTTGACAACTAAATAAAACCAATCTATAAGGAAGAGCGCAACACGACACAATAACCCTGAAATGAACCACGATAACACCTACGTATCATGGTATATTGCCAATTTTCCTGCCGTGACTAAAATAATGCTTTAACGTTTCTTCATACCTACTAACACCAAATCCTGACTCCTTTATGTTATTTTATCAATTTTCTTGCCGTGCCTACAATAATACTCTAATGTTGCTTTATACCATCACCAAATTCGAACTTCTTTATATTATTTTATCAATTTTATTACCGTGCCTATGATAATACTTTAACGTTGCTTCATACCATCACCAAATTCTGACTCATTTACGTTATTTTATTAATTTTCTTGCCTTGCCTACAATAATGCTTGAAGATTGCTTCATACTTTCACTGATTCCTTTATGTTATTTTATCAGTTTTCCTGTAGTGTTTACAATAATGCTTTAACATTGCTTCATACTATCCCAAAATTCTGATTCCTATTTCGGCAGTCTACTGGGTAAAACACATTCACAAAACCCAAAAATCTTTAAAAAACACTGTATTGTATTTCGTAGTCGTTTTCTCTTTTAAAGTACGAGAATCTAAGCACCTATCTTTCTTCTCAATAGCTAATGCCAAGGTTTTTATCTTAAAAACACGTTTTTTGTTTTTTCTGTTGACCTACCTATGTAAATACCGTATCAAGCCCACGACCAATCGATTGTGGATAGATTCGATTTTTCCATACAAAATTTATTTCGTCCGATACAATAGGCAAATGTTGGTTTTAAGAACTTCACAGAAGAAAGGCGACTATTGTTGTTCAAACAACAGTAGTAGGGTAGGTACTTATGTACTCTTAGTATCGCCCTGGTGAATAAACCATTGTCAATAGTAACGTTGCTTAAAAAGGATTTCGACGTGTTATGTAATTAGTCGGGGACGCCCGAGGAAGACATGGCACCACCAAGTGAATCAGATACTTAAGTCGGGCCATGTGAAGAATCGGAATAATAGAAGAGCATGGATGAGACGATGTATGAATGTGAACGAGGCAAGGAGTGTGTGCCAAGATCGAGTTGTTTGGCGATCCGTCCTCTCTGACTACTCCCGCGGGGAAACGGTGTGATGGTTAGTAGGTTTTTTTTAGTTATGTAATCAGTCCTGAATTGTAAGATACTTCCCAACCTTCCTCTACTACATCTCATTCTCCTCCACACTTCCTTTAGTCTCACAACGTACCTACCAAATTGAAGATGTCATATTCCCACTGGCGATTAGCATATATCATACCTAATTTAAAAAAAAAATGCATTGGTCGATGTGACTGGACAGTAAGCAAATTTTTACCTAACTAGCGCAGACGCGTAAAAATCACGGGATAGTGACAGAATATCTCCAATTTTTAAAATATAGTAATTATCATAATTTTCTTTTCAAATATAATATTATCGTAGGTAGATACTTTATCGCTTGTCTGAATTCATCAGACTATAAGTTCAGAAATTGAAAATACAATCCGAGTTCATTGAACCTGAGTTACATAGACAGTTAGACACACAACCGAAATCAGCATTTTTGGTTGCTTTATAAATTTTGTTACTTGAAATTATTACAATAACTTTTTCCTCCTTTCCGTCTGAATTTCACGTTAAATTTGATAATAAAATATTATACGGTGTAGTATACAGGAGTATGTAGATACGTAGTTTCAATGTCCTTTAACAGATGTCATTAGTATAGATTGTTATATGTAGTTTTAAGGTGTTTCAACAGATGTCAGTAAAGTAGGACTATAGGGAAGTGTCAACTGTCACCGTTTGTGTGTAATACCGAATGATTACGGAAGTAGCCGATGATATCCGATCGACAGCTGGGCACCTTCAGTGCCGAGTTCCCTTGTTTCGGAAATACACAGAGCATCCATTACAACTGACGTTGAGTTCAGTCAAATATTCATTATAAACCTCTCGATAACGTATATGTGAGTAATAAAAAAAACAAGAGTTTTAATCACGACGAAACACAAGCTTTATTGAAGATTCCCGAATCAGTACCGGATTATCCCTAAGGCAGAGTAGGCAACTGCCTAGGCGCCCCGCATCGGCTAGGGGCCCCGCGTCTCGAGAAAAGATGACTTGCTTCAATTAATGAGCAACGAAGTTTCGGAAAGTCAGCTTTCAAGACGTTTTAATTTTTTTTATTATGAACATTTACAGGTTAATAACATTAGGTACACGCATTAAAAAAAACAACAACAAATTATAATAATTAGGTAATAATGGTTACATCATACACAAATAATAAATAAAAAGTCTATAATTAAAACAAATATATAAACATAGTTTTATTTTACTTTTCTTTCCTTCTATTTGTTGCATCATAACATAGTATCTGAAGTAATTGAAGGTGCCGTGTGTGGTTTATATTGGCATTTGTTTTGTTTTATTTTTTGCTTTTATTTCTAATTATACAGGGTGTTAAGGGACGTACTTGACTTACTTTAACCAGTGATTCCTGACATTATTTGGAGTAAAAAATGTAAATGAAATTTTTAACTCCGGTGACTTTTTTGATATGTTTTTTTTGTACAAAAATGTTGTTTGCGAGAAAACCGATTTGAAAATTTTTATACTCGATATATTTCGAGTATATTCGTATATACAGTGTATATTCGTTAGTTTTGCTCCGATTTACTTGAAATTTTGACACAATACTCTCGATATGTTGTAAATTCAGAAAAAATGAAACAGTTTTAAAACCTTACCCCCCCCCCCCCTTTTTAGGGTGGTTAAGCATTTGATCAAGGGAACAAGGAGGCCCCTTCAACCCCCCCCCCCCTCCTCCTCCATTGGTAAAGGGGCCCCGAGACGTGGATTGCCTAGGGGCCCCGACATGGTTAATCCGGCCCTGCGAATATACATCAGGTAATCCCAGTCACTGGGACTAAAGAACATTACATAATATAGTTAAGCTCTTTTGTACCTACCTAAGTAACGTCAAACATGGCCAAAATATGCATTTCATGAGTGTACACGCACACGGTAGCATTTTTGTAATATCCATTCCTATTCATATTTATCTTAAAACTCGATTGACTTTCATCATATCAAACTATATTGCAAAAACGGCGCTATATACATTAGTCAAGTATTATTAGCATTGATATCGCGTTTTAAATTAGACATACAATAAGTCAATGGTCGGATATTCTGTGGAAAAATCTATTATTTACTATTCTTTTGTATCTATCACAAATGCATTGAAGGTTTCAGTAAAAGTGTTTTTTTTATTACTTTTTCTTCCTTACAATAACTAGTGGTTACAGATATTTATATAAAACAGACTGGTATTGCCTATTTGATCCAGACTGCTGTACAAATAAAGAAACTTTGCCTATTTTTAAGCGATTCCGCAGATGTTGGAGCCAGAATGGATGATGGTTGTATAAATTAAATAGAGTCAAAACCGTTTTCAAATCAAATCAGAAATCTCTTCCTATCTCCATATTTGAATGACGTAAAACCTCTCATGCACAAATTGTCGGCAGCAAAATCTCGCCAGTGGTGAGCACGGATATTATGAAATTTAGTCATTTTGTCATGTGCTGAAATTCAATTTGAACGATTTTTAGACACGTAGTCATTTTCTTCGTGAACTATGAAACTCTTAAATATCATTGAAGAAGAATATAATACTAGAATATAGTAGAATCTAACGAAGCATGAAACAGAATAAATAAGGGAAAAATAGAAAGGTAATGGTCGCAACTGGAAAGAAAAAACTTCTCAGTTGCGACCATAACACTTTTTTATTCTTCTATGTCTTGTTCTGTTTCATGTTTCGTTTAGATTTATTAGTTTCATCTTCTTCTATATTACATTTATAAGGGAGGGAGGGGGGGGTTTACTAGATTCCAAAACACCCCCCTCCACCCCAACTCTCACAGTATTGCGTAGAAAAAAAAAGAATAGTACTCGTGGATTACATTCCTTTTACAACAATAACAATATATTACTACAATAACAAGCTGTGGTAAGCATAGTGTTAAGATGAAGCCATACTGAATAATGTAAAATCATATGTTTTTGTTTTGAAAATTTAATGGCTTAGAAGTATTATAGATGCTTCAATTAAATACTGCGTGTAGAATACACCTTGGCCCTTAAAAATATCGGTCATTTTTTATAAGTCTTTTAATAAGCCTATAAAAAAATAAAGTATAAGGTCTATAAAAAACACTTTCAAGTCCAAACTCTCCTATTTATAAACCCTTTTTCGGATTTGGTTTTATTGTATAATGTGGCAAATTTAGTTTCTTTTATAATAATCGCAAAAAAAATTGATGTTTACGCCCGAACTTCACAAAATAAAATAAAATATGCATTTTCTCGTTGTTATTTTTGACATCAATCAATACGGCCCGCACTCTACGAATTTGGATACTTGAAGTGACTCTTATGGCATGGGCCCAAGAACCACCTGCACTGGGCACACCTATTTCGTATCAGTCACGCCCCAGCCGGAGCGGGAGACAGTTGTGTGACTCCGCGTCGCTTAGTTTCGTGAAATCAATTTTAAATTTCCGTTTTCTTACAATAAACAATGCGAAAAAAACTAATTAATCTTTTTTACATGCCTTTACGAAATTAACCTGCAAAAAAATTCTCAAATACCTTTTCCAACCTTTCCAAAAGCTTTTTCTCAAGTATTTTTAAACTCCTCCCATAAAGGTCGTGAATTCCGATTTCGATTTTTTTCCTGAACTATTGGATCGCCTTAATGCTACAGTTATGCCCTTGCATTTATGGATATAAGCTAAAAAGTTATTCTAATAAAATTTCTTAAATATCAATTGAACTATAAAAAATGAGGCATTATTCCACATTTTCTGTTCCGTATTTGACATCTGTGATATCCGTAGTACCTACTTCCTAATGTAAAAATTTCTTGTCGAATTCGGGCATTCAAACAGGTGTCTAGACTTAGACGATCAAGGAGATATTAGTTTAATAATTTTGTTATAGTTCCTACATTCAATGCTATTGGCTATATTGATACAATTCTAAAAAAATAATTCTAATTTTCTCAAAACAGTTTGAAATGAGCTGGATAGTGCCTATCAAACATAATGTAATAATAAACATATCTAACGGAGCCTTAAAAAGTAACTTGATTTTCAAACATTTTTTATAAGCACGTATAAGCCTCCACGGCATCAAAGCTCCTCTAGAAACACCATTTGCGGTATCGACAAAACAACTGCATACAATTCCTTCGCCATACACGATCTTAGAGTTTAGTTCAGACGAAGCGAAAGTACCGCTGCTATGAAAGGCTGGAAACTTAACAGATCACAAACTCGCCAAGTCATGATACGGATTGGCTAAGCTTAAGATTTTATAAGAGTAAAAGTATTTAAATAACTATGATGATTGGTGTGATTAAATACCAACAAAAATTACCTACTAGAATAAAATGACCTCTATGATGCGTTTCAACAAGCGCTAAACATTAATTACATCTTATAATACGTAGAGGCAGGAAAACCATCTTTGAGATATGAAAATAGCATTGAATTATTTATAACTAGCTTTTTCCCCGGCTTCGCTCGCATAGTATTAGGGGGTTCCCACTCCGCCTCCTCTACCTTCCCTATCCCAACCCCCATTCCCGCTTCCTCCCTCTCACCCACTTTCCACCCCCCTCCCCCTCTCCCTTCTTCGTCACCCCTCCATACCCGTTACATTCATTTTTCAAACAGCTCGCGTGCCACCTGTTAAAGCGTAACGATCAAACACACGCAGTTTCGCATTTATAATCTTCTAATATATAAAATTCTCGTGTCACGGTGTTTGTTGCCATACTCCTCCGAAACGGCTGGACCAATTTTGATGAAATTTTGTGTGCTTATCTGGTAGGTCTGAGAATCGACCAACATCTATTTTTCATGCCCCTAAAAGTAAAGGGTGTTCCACTCTGAAGAAAATTATTTTCCCCATACATTTTGTATGGAACGAATTCTCCTATTTTGAAATAACTGCAGCAATATTGTAAGGGGTATAATATTGAACTGTGAACCGGGGGAGGGGTGAGGGGGGAGGGGGGAAAGGAACTCAGGAAGGGGGGTTAGCGGGACGGGGGAAGGGGAGAAGTGGAGTGGGGAGAGGGAGAGGGAGAGGGAGAGGGAGAGGGAGAGGGAGAGGGAGAGGGAGAGGGAGAGGGAGAGGGAGAGGGAGAGGGAGAGGGAGAGGGAGAGGGAGAGGGAGAGGGAGAGGGAGAGGGAGAGGGAGAGGGAGAGGGAGAGGGAGAGGGAGAGGGAGAGGGAGAGGGAGAGGGAGAGGGAGAGGGAGAGGGAGAGGGAGAGGGAGAGGGAGAGGGAGAGGGAGAGGGAGAGGGAGAGGGAGAGGGAGAGGGAGAGGGAGAGGGAGAGGGAGAGGGAGAGGGAGAGGGAGAGGGAGAGGGAGAGGGAGAGGGAGAGGGAGAGGGAGAGGGAGAGGGAGAGGGAGAGGGAGAGGGAGAGGGAGAGGGAGAGGGAGAGGGAGAGGGAGAGGGAGAGGGAGAGGGAGAGGGAGAGGGAGAGGGAGAGGGAGAGGGAGAGGGAGAGGGAGAGGGAGAGGGAGAGGGAGAGGGAGAGGGAGAGGGAGAGGGAGAGGGAGAGGGAGAGGGAGAGGGAGAGGGAGAGGGGAAAGGATACGCAGGGAGAAACAATTTAGATCAATTCAGCTAATAAGTTGACAACAGTTTTTGATTCTGAGGCGGTACGAAGTTCGTCGGGTCAGCTAGTATTGGTATAAATTTAACTATGAAAGGGATCTCCATAGTAACCTAAACAAATAACAAAATAACGGCGCACGTCAAATAATTACTTATACGAGTAGTTATAAAATAACAATGGACAATAAACGCATAATCAATAATTTCATAACGCCTGAGCTTACCAATACACAGCCTATATTACTCGCAAATAATGTAGCTTTCTATTAGTGAAAGAATTTTTTAAGTCCATTCAGTATTTTTTGCGTGAGAGTAACAAACATACATCCGCACATCCCATATATCCTTACATCCATACCAACTTTCGCCTTTATAATATTAATAGGATAAATTCGAGACAAAAAACTAAAAGAAGTACCTACATACGAATATTATGGTGCTAAACCAAAACTAGAATTTTGACAAAGTTTTTTTTCTATTAAACATAGAAAGTACTTGACGATCAGTATTTTATAGAATATGAAAGTTCAATAAAGCCTTATTGCATTTAATGGAAAACAAAGAAAATATTTCAAGAGCATCCTTAAATCCTAAAGCTAATTTTGACCGGAGTATGCGCAAACCAAAAAATTATTCGTGTTAAAAAAGGTTATTTGTTTAATTAATTAATCAAAGACCATTATTTATTCAAATTATCAAGTGTATTGCATTGGTGTATTCTTTATTTTTACATTTTATTATTTATCCCTACTTGCTTGGGCAGTATTGTAGCAAGTAATTGAAATTTGAAAACTGACCGGTTATTTTTAATATTTCAATGATTGTTTTCTCCACACTAACGTAAACCCGCTCTGCAGGTTTTTGCTGCTAGGCCCCGCGGGCGGCTTTTATATTCGGCTTCGCCCAGTTTGAGTGTAGGTAACCATTTTATAAATACGATAAAAACTGGTTGCAAAAATAAGCAGTTCTTTGGATCCACGTGACCCAGTGATAGCTAATGACAGGCTATGACGCCTATGACGCCATATGTAATCTCTCCATATCCGGATAGATACTTAAATTTTACAAATCCGTAGTAGTTATATCTAGGGAAGAAACATCCATATTCGAGCTGATGGCGAAGTAGCGTCATCTTGTGGAAACCGAATTATAGCAGTAGCTTTGTGTGAAATTCCGCGTACACAGATTATTTGAGGCGCGGCCGTTAAGCGTGTCGTCCGACATGGACTCGTGGCTGGGTTCTGAAATTCAAATACGCAGACGCTAACGTAATAATATACTCCAATATCTTCTGTGTCTTTTTCATCTTCTGTTTTCTTAAATTTTATAGAATGAAATAAGAGACGTTGGTTGCCTAAAGTTTTATTTTAGGTACTACGTTTTGTGGGTGGGAGTTTATTAACAAATAGATTTTTGTTCACACTTTTCCGAAGAATTTATTTTTGAAATTTAACTTTTAAATTCTATTTTTACTGCGTTATCAACAACTTTTTTTTATATTTATTCCATATTATTGACATCATTTTAAAGACTTATACATAGGATTAATAAAAATTAAACAGTTTACTTCTATCTTTTTATACATAAATTAACTGTCCCCGAATAATCTTTTGTGTTAGTCTATTTTCTATCTATATATGTTTGCTTGGGGATATAATGAGTGAGTATGTGGATGTCTATGCGTTGCTAAACCATTCATCCGATGTTTGGGGATTGATGTGCGCATGCCCGCGATGGTTTCTGTACAGGTAGGTAAAATAGTGAGTTTTGGCATCATGAAATTATGCATTGCTAACCGTTCATCCGATTGCGATGAAACTTTGGGGAATTGATGTGCGCATGACCGCGATGATTTCTATATAGATAAATTTTGATTTTTATATGTAAGAGTAAGCTCTGGCATTATTAAATTTGTATAAAAAATTGCAACAGGTGGTAAGCGAGCTGTTTGAAAAGAGGGGAGTGGGGAGAGGGAAGGCGGAGATGGCGGAGTGGGAACGCTTGAGGGAAAGGGGACGTAAGAGAGGAAGGGGAGGCGGAAGGGGACGAATGGGAAAGCACACGCAGGGAGAAATAACGTATTATTAAGTAGCATATCAAGCAACGCATGCCGGGAACTCGTTAGTAATACGTACGTGTACAAATTTAGGTTCCGTATGTTGGTATCCGCAAATCTCGGAAAGTAATCGATGGATTGGCTCAAATTTTTTAAAGAACATTGCATTTCAGCAGAAGAGTATTTTTATTATAACGGTTAGCTCTGGCGTTATGAAATTTGTATAAAAAATTACTACAGGTGGTGGGCGAGGGGTTTGAAAATGGGTGTATTTCATATATTTTAGCGGCAAGGAGGGAAGGCAGGAGGGAGAGGGTAACGAAGGAGGTGGGGTTCGCGTGAATGGAGACGAGAGTGCGGGAAGGCGGGGAAGGTGGAAGGGGAACGCAGGAGGGGAACCCCTTCCCGCGTCCCCACGCGGGAGGGGAACGGGGACGCATCGGAATGGACATGCAGGGAGAAACAATTTATTTCTTTGAATGGCATTGCAACGCATGCCGGGTACCAGCTGATAAAGTGATAAATTAAAGATATCCACAGACTTGGACAGCATTATTTCCCTTCATTAGTATTCTGAGCTTTGAGAAGTATGTATTATAAGAAACAAATCAAGAAAGAAATGGTCCAATTGGCATGTTTTTCTTCATTTCAATTTGAACTTCAGCGTTCAGCTTAGTACGTCAGTGTTTCAGCTATGACCTACGTCGTGGAATCTGGCAGGAAGTGCATGTTCATCTACATAGAATGTATTAAAATGGATTTCTTGTGAATAAGTGGTGATTGTGGGTTGGTGAAAATAGCAGTGTCATCAGCCAACAAGGAAAGCCGACAGAAGGCATATAAAGAGAACGGGTATCTGTACTTCCCTCGTTCAGGAGTATTCAAAGGGCGGCCAGCGTAAAGCCTGCATCACTATGCTTCAGTGGCGGTTCTTCACAGGAGGACAATGGGGACAGTCCACACCAGTTATAACAGTCTTCACCAAAATGAATGAATTCTTTAAACATAAAAGTAATTACCAATTGCAGAAATAAAATACAAAAAATTATTCCGGATGATTTTAATAAGAACCGACGCGCGTACAGCGAACAACGTACGGCGTATGAGAACAGCGGATAGCCGACCATCGCCCGATCCATCAGAGTCTATTTCTCAGTGCGCAGAACCTACTGTGCACTCGGGGGTCAATCCGAGCTGTCCCCTTAGGTGTTTTGGTTCATTCCTTGCATTTCTTTCGCGATCGTATGCAATCCGAGAACCGTGCACGCGTACTCATATGTGAATTACAAATACCGTGGGGATAATCCAACGAATCCCAACGATAAACTACTGAACCATTTGTTGGCGTAGTTTGGGGTGGGAATCGCTCGCGTTTAAATTAAGCTCGATAATAATCTTGCAAGATAAAGCTTTATTTTTATTATACTATTTGTAAATTGGTATATATCTATGCCGATTAGCATGATTAGACCATCAAAAAAAAATTTTGAGAAATTTTATATTATTTTCTACGGGTGGTATGATTACGGTACAGTACGTAAAAAAATGTCGATCCCCACCATCAAAGAAGTGCTCGAGCCACCACTGCTATGCTTGCCACCACTTGCTGTGGGAACGTACGTAATAGGTTTAAGAACGAACGAGCGCGTATTATTTTATAAGACAGAAGAAGCGTTTGACCGCTTGGAGAGATTTTCCTAATCCTACGCTAATTTTTATGTATTTTTGGCAGAAATAAAGTGAACTTCTGGCTCTGCTACCCGTGCACAGAGTACCTACTTGTGTCTTTTTGCCTTCTTGCCTTTTTTTTCTATCTGGAATTACAGTAGGGACCTATCTAACTTATAACGCCTAGGTTTCTTTTTTTTAAATAGTCAATTCACCCTAATGGAAGTGATTTGTGCCGATAACGTTAAGAAAGATCAAAGTTATAATTTTGAGAATAATCTGTGGAGACAGGATGAATCAAATATTTAAGTCATTCAAGTCTATGAACTTATAGAGAACTGAAATAACGCGAGAATTGTTGAGAGACAGCAAAGTGTTACATTGCTTCTAGTGTGTTACGTTGAACGCGTGGTTAGGCACCGACCGCGCGAAATAAAATCATCTAAAGTTCTTTCACAACTGTAATGTTTTTTCTCTGGAGACTTCGTGATCTCCTGATAACTTCTCTCATTCTAATGCTCTCCTTTGCCTCTAATACTGAGAGATGGATGCGTGGTAAAGCGCCACGCCGACAGAACTAAGTGAACAATATCTTTTGTGGGATCGTTATTAGATCTAACTGACGTTGTCTCGTGTCAGACTTTTACGTATTTATTGTCACATATTTTAGTTTATATCGTTTTAAACACGAATTCTTGCAAGTATGCGTGAGTATATATTCATTTAATGTAATTAAAGCAGTAAGGAGAAACTTGCCAACAGAGGCGACTAAATTACTAGTCAATTCGTATGTGGTTTCACGTTTAGATTATTGCAACGGAATATATGCAAGTCTTCCAAAATATCAAATTAACAAATTACAATCCGTTTTCAACGCTGCGGCAAGACTTATCACCGGCGTATCAAAATATTCCCATATTTCAGAGCATCTCAAAAATCTACACTGGCTTAAATGTCCTGAAAGGATCCAGTTTAAGCTCTGCTGGATGGTATTTAAGTCCCTTAATGGAATGGCTCCGGCTTACTTATCGGAATTGTGTATTCCAGAAATTTCCAATCATCGACAGTTAACCCTGAGGTCAGCAGCGTCATCAGCTATCGGAAGGTTAAAGGAACCAAAGCGCACACCAGATACTAAGTTCGGTGAGCGCGCTTTCGGAGTGTCAGGACCTAAAGCCTGGAACGGACTGCCACATGACTTAAGAATGATCACAGACGCGGCGGAATTTAGAGCTAGACTTAAAACTCACCTTTTCAGACAGTCGTATCCATAAACTCAAAATCTTTCACCTTCACTTTCAATGCCCGCGACACCGTAAATAACTAACCTATAAAAACATGGAAAAAAAAAAAATAAAAAAAAATAAAAAAAATAATAAAAATAAATAAATATGTAAGCGTTTGTGAAGGTCATTTCATGAACATTCTCCAGCCCTAAAGATTCCGAAATTCCTCAGTATTTTAAAATAAATACCAACTATACTTTTGCCACTAATCTCCAATAGTCCTAAATTCTCCAGTATTTTAAAATAAATACCTCTACTTTTCTATTCACAAATGTAATAGGTACTAACAGCGATGAGGGTAGCAAATAATGTAAAATCACGCAATGTCCAGTGTGTTAACTGTAATGTCCTCCGCGTGCAAGGCCGTATCTTCTCCAAGCATAAACTTATAATTAAAGTGTGTTTACCGGAAGTGACCTGCCAGGTAAGTATATTTCTGTATCCATTTGTAAATAGTAAAATCAGTTAGAAATTAAGCATTCCTAATAAATTGTACAGCGCCCTTGAGGTGATTTTTCACAAAAACGGCGCTTTATAAATTATCCAATTATTATTATTATTATTATTACGTTGTACATTAGCTTGTGTCGCTCTCCATAGAGAAAAAAATGGCCTTATATTTAAACATCCGGATTTGAAAAGTTTTTTTTTTTTCAAAATGATCTGTAGCTATTCGAAAACATAAAAATAAATGAAATTATTGTTCACTATTTGCCCGCTAAAATGCCGAAAGTTTTGAAAAAAAAAATAGATTTCGTGATTTGGAAAAAAATAAAACAAAGCGTTCATATTTTATATTTTGTACCAAACTTATTTTTCTTTCCATAACTGCAGTACAAAAAACCCCAAAAAAAATGTTTTTTAAACATATGTGATGTGTTGGTTAAAAATATCTCTCATTTTCTTTGCAAGACGTAACTTTTGAGACCCCGGGCGTTTCTGAATTCAAAAGTTGAAATAATTGACACACCCCATTGTACATAGAAAAAGCAAATAACAGCTATAAAAATCACACAAATCTGACAGGAGATCACGTCTGTTATCTAATAATGATTCCACAAAAGATACGGAATCGCTCGGCTGGTGTCTTTTTACAATAGCAAAATCATCAATATTTCTCTGTGAACGCATTGATCTACTGCAACTTTTTCTGGCTCGAAATATTTTTTAAATGTGTTTACCTCGCAAGAGTCTCAACTCTGGAGCCAGTTCCAGAGACTTTGGAATCTCTAATTGGAGTAAGTTATGAGGCTCAACGTAGAAGAGACCTGAAAGACAAGGAAAAAATGAAGGTAGGAAGTACCTGGCTACTCACATCTAGTCACCGAACATGGCTAAAACGACTTAAAGCAACATTTCGATTATGAAGTGTGGTTCATAATTAATAGATTACTTAGTGTTAACCACGTTTATTTAAAAAAAACGACATTTTTCGTGTGAAACGCTTACTTTTTTAAAAATAAGCCTTACTTTTTTTTTAAATAACCCTGTTGTGTTCATAGAGTTATTTAAAAAAAATAATAAGCTTAATGGAGTAAGCATTGCTTACGAAAGACGTCGGTTTTATGTACGTAATTATGAACGTGGTTAAAACTAAGTAATCTATTAATTTTGAATTATACATATCTAGTCACCGAACATGGCTAAAACCATTTCAAGCAACTTTTCAGTTACGAATTGTGGTAAAAAAAATTGTTTTAAGCCACGTTTTTAAACAATAAATGTGGTTTAAAACTAAGTAATCTATTAAATTGTTGAAGTAAGATGGTGCCACAAAATAAGTTTGCTGTGTTTGAAGAAGTGAATTCTGATATTTGATCAGGGCGATACTAAAAGTATTTACCACTTCGGAACGTGCCAAAAATATACTATTTTAATGGAAAATTGAGAAATAACACAAATTAATGAAGCTAAATGCACGTCGAGTTTTAACCCTTTTCCTTCGGATTCGTAGCCTAGAATCGTAACCACTCAACCACGGAGACCGTTAATAATGCTCCCATATGCCTCTAATGCTCTCCTATAACCTATAATTCTGCTAATGCTCTTCTTTGCCTGTAACTCTGTGAGCTGAACGCGTGGTAAGGCACCGCGCCGACAGAATAAACCATACTCCTTTCCTTTTACAATCACACAATCAGCAGTAGTTTCCATGTGAAGACGCAGTAATCTCCTGTTAACTTCTCTCGCCCTAATGCTCTCCTTCGTCTCTAATGCCCTCCTATACATATTTCTAATGCTGTGATGTGAACGGGTGGTAAAGCACCGCGCCGACAGAATAAAGTGAACTCCTATCCCTTTATAACGCGCCGCACCGTATTCACTAAATTGCAAATGGTCTGGGACGTTAGATAGATGTTGGATATCTGCTAAGGTTCCTATATTTACGGTGAAAACTCAGTTATTACTATTTGGTTTTGAAACGAGAATATGCTTAGTTCCTACCGGGATGTTATTCATCCAGTTGCTACCTCTCCCTAACCATCACCTTGCCGGAATAGTACCTACATATTTGAAATTTGGAATAAAGGCAAGAAAAGTAGCGAAAATTCGATAGCATTTGATTAGGAAACAGAAGAATAATTGGATCTACCTTGGAAGCCGTTGTTAATGTTTTTCGTGTACAAAATCTCATTTAATTAAAAATGTGGACTTTGACCATCTCGGAAGTAGGTAGGTACATAAAATTGTTTTGTACTCGTTTTGATGTGGCGATAACTTCCTCGAGGTGTCGCGGTGGAACTATTATTATTAATAATATAATAACTATAGATATTGTGATTTTGTATATATATATACAAAATATATATAGTGATTGGTTATCCCTTTTCCTTGCATACCTTATTTTTCCTACACATTATCGCGCAATTCCAGCAAACACCATTTCGTTTCATTTAAAAACAACCCATTAAAAGTGCACCTGAATTCGTAAGAAGTTTTTGGATGCAAAAACTACGTTTGGCAGGTAGGTAGATATATACATATAATAAATTGCATTTTAGGGAAATAATTTTTACAGCAGTCTTAAACAAAACCGATTTAACTCATGTTTTAGAAAGTAGGTACTACCTAATTCCCACATCAAGGTCAAAAAGAACACGAGCCGCGATAAAAAAATCATTCACTCATATAGTTTTGATATCATTTAGAAACATCAATTGTTACTCATCTAATTTTAAAGCCTTCAATTTTTCCCCTGTGGACACAAATGTTTCATCGATTTTTTTATTAATTTTATGAATATCTCGTAGAATCTCAACCAAATTGTTTCTAATTAAATGAAGATAATATTAGCGAAACTCAATCGAAAATCTGGAGACAGAAAAATCAGGAAAAGATTCACCTGCGACTCGATCTTCGGCTTTCCGGGCCACAGCTCTAGATTACAGCACAGCACAGAGCTATGGCCCGAAAAGCCGAAAGTCCTGGGTTAGAGGTGCCAACATCTTTTTCTGATTTTTCTGTTTCAAGATTTCGATTCGATTGAGTTTATCTAATATTGTCTTTAATGTAATTAAATATTACAATTAGAGGTTTTAGGGTTTTACTAGTAAAGTTAAAAATAAAAATAAACCAATAATTTCTGATGGATTAGAAGTAGGAAGCTATTCGTGAAATATTTTCATTGTGAAAGAAAAATACTCGTAGTTAAACGCCAAGTTGGAATACAAGTACTAACTGAAATCGTAAAAACTTTTATTGCAACCGCCTCCACGCCATCAAACCCCAATCCCCATGATGTATTTCGCAATAATATTTCGTTGCATTAAAGAGAGCGATATAATCCACTTGCCGGAGAATTCGCCGGGAATTCTGCATTATTTGATTGCGCCGCTAATACCGCGCAGCAAACTGCAACAGGTTGTTCACGGCTCTGCATTATGCAATCTCTGAATGCATTTGTTCTATCTGTCTACTTGCACAGGCTACAGGCTACAGGCTACAGGTTCATAGAATACTCTTCTAAAGATGCCAGCGTTATTTACGAGCGTTTAAATTTAAGTTCTAATATTTTATGGAATCAGAATGACTTGCATGTTAGATACAGGTACAAATTTGTGCATTATGTATTTTTTTTTATTATTCATCTAATTTATGGAGATTGTATATTTTTCTTCCTGCAAAATTGCAATGAAGTCCCTTAAAACTGATAGAAAGCAATTTGTCAACGGAAGGACGAAATCTTTTCACATAGGTAATAATTTTTTCTGCCCGCATCTCATTCTGAAAATTAGTTAAAAATGTAATTGAATTTTTTTATTTCGTATAATTTTCAATTTTTTTATTTAAGTTTATTTTGGAAACATACAGTTGTAAATAAAATCATTAAATATAGTGTAAACCAGTTAAGTTCCGTTTATAATATTTTGTCATGGTTACTGATTGTGATTAGGAATCAAGTAGTTATTAAAATAATTTATGATTTAAGTAAAAAAAAATATTAATATAAGGTAATAAACAATAAAGTAATACAGTTTCAAGTATTTAAAAAGTTATAATAGTACATAGTGCAAGTAAAAAGTTATTTTAAAAAATTAATCAACAATACAGAAATAACAGTTTTCATTTAAGTACATTGTAAGGGTAGTTTGATTTTTGCGAGGGAGTTTTGTGCTGTTTCGATTTGATATGTTGGATCTGGTTTTGCATTCAGGGCAACGAAATGCAATCTTTTCTTTACATTATTCATTTGCGTTACCACAACCATCATACTAATAGGCTCAAGCCCTTATCATGGCAGTCATGCATAGGTATATTGAAAAGTAATAATGGTAAATGTAGATACAAAAATATTGTAAGAAGAGTAAATGTTGACACAAAAATACACACGTATGAAAAACGTATGTGTAAACCATAAAAAAATTAAAAATTATAAACAAAAATTAAACTCGATGGTAAAATTGACATCTGAAAAGAAAATGGATATAAAATACTCAAATAATATTAAAAATCAAGATTAAAAAACACGCAAAAGCGTATTATGAGACCTTCATTTTGAAAGAAGTCAAAATCACAGAAAGTACAGAGCGATTTGGTTTGGCAATATGTTGTAAATTTTAGGGACATTGTATTCTTATTTATTTTTTTTTTTTTTTAAATAATCGGAGACGGTTTACATATATATAGTTCCCGAGAGCACTTAGGCCATAGACCCATTGTACTATCTCCCATTTTACCTCATTCCTTTGACAGTAACCCAGTCCCTTTTATAAAGTTCACCAGGATTGTCATTCGAAATGAAGCTATATCTTCTGGTCCGACAATGTGTCTTCCCAGGTCTCATTTCCCCTCTTCACTCCTCTTTGGTTCCCTGAAGGCCCCACGACGGAAGAGGGCTCATCTCTCCTCTCCACTCCTTAATTCCCCGAAGGCTCCACGACGGAGAGTCCACCTCCCCTTGGTTTCCTAAAGGCCCCACAAGGGAAGAGTCCACTCCACCTTGGTTCCCCGAGGGCCCCAGGAGGGAAGAGAACTTCATCTCTCCTCCTTGGTTCCTTTAAGGCCCCACAGAGGAAGAGTTCACCAAGATGGCCTCATTTCTCCTCTTCACTCCTACATGGTTCCTCGAAGGCCTCACATGGGAAGAGGACATTATCTCTCCACTTCACTCCTCCTTGGTTCCACAAAGGCCCCGCGCTGGAAGGGTGCCCTTCCCCTTGGTTCCTCGAAGGCCCCACAAGGGAAGAGTTCATGGAGGTGGCATCAGCTCACCTCTCCACGGTTTCTCCTCTTGGTTCCTCTTACGGCCCCAGGAAGGAAATCCACAGAGGTGGCCTCAGCATTCCTAGGTTCCCAAAAGGCCCCTAGTTTTCGAATGGTCCAATTTTTTTTTGTCCCACGAGTTACCAGGGAAATAGAAGGTCCACTCCAGCAGAGCCCTGAGTGCTGGAGTGAGGTCTAAATACTCCGAGATGCGACCTTGTTTCTCGAAGGCACCGTTCGTGACGCTGTTCCCCAGGACATTCAGCCTGAGCACGGTAGCTCACACCTTGGCTTGGGATGGCTATTGCAGGTTTGTGTTTTCCACTCCCTGAGCGATGGGTTCGCCACACTCCCTACGCTAGACTTGTATTCTTAAGTTCTTTGACCGCATTTATTTAGATATCTGGGAGATAATCGTAGACGTATATATGCTTGTATTGAGTTTGAATAAACATTTTTGACATTACAATTTTTCAATAAATTTGCAGAGATCGTGGAAAAATAATATACATATTTTTTTATATAAAAACATGTCTATGATGCAAATATGGTCTACAAAATTAAACAGGTAAAATATATCACAAGGGGTAAAAATGGAAATATTTACGATACGATCAAAGATATTGAAATATAAGTAGATGTGCTATCTGCTGTTTTTACTATGTGGGTCTGCGCTTCCGGGTGTCGTTGATATTGTTTACCAATTAACAAATAAACTAAAAGAACAAATAATTAACGAATAAACTAAATGAACGAATTCTTTCCTTATTCAATATATATTGTTAACCAATATTAATGCACATTTTCAAAAAATCAATGAAATGAACAAATTCTTTTTGTATGAAAACTACGCTAATTAGCGCGTAGTCCGGCGACAGTTGCGCGGACACCATAGCATATCTCTTCTGTATTTGAATATCTTTGGATACGATAAACAATATTTGAAAAGCCACTCACTGCTCGTGGTATGACTAAAATACTTTTGTTTTATACAATTTTTAATTTGAGGGGTAGATAGGTAGAGTAGGTAAAAGAGAAGCAAAACTTCCATGTGGTCTTATGATGAAGAATGAGTGCGAGATTGAGAATATCGTTTTAGCTACTTATATCAATATGGCACTGGAAAACAGAGAAAACGTAACAACGAACCAATCGTATTCGCAAATGAAATGAATGTAAGTATAAAAAGCTTTTAAATGAATAAGAAACATTTTTGAATGCTCCTATTGTCGGCTTGCTGGGAAAAGTCACCAAGTGGGTAAAATTTATGTAGATTCTTTTTGACCCACTTTGTTGTTGTTTTGTTATAACATTGTTTTGTTGCGAGATGTTTCTTCAGTTAGTTTTGAAATAGGTACCTACTTGTAACAAGAATAAGTGTGACTAAGAAAAATAATAATTCTCAGAAAAATGCAACTAAAATGGCATCGTGGTAACTCTTTGCATCAAATCAACGGTAATACATAGGCGGGATATATTAAAAAGGTGGAATGCTTTGAAATAATAGAGTTTTTCTTGAACCAACAGATTCTTAGATTTAAAAAAGTCTCTGTGGCGGAGCTCTAAGTCCTTTCTTCCAGATTTCTTCGTTCGCTGGTTCAAAACGCAATATTGCGCAATTTATACAGATTTAATAAAAATAAAATGGTGTTAACTTTCTTTTATAAATAAGGTCTGCTGTTTAAATAGTACTACGCATTACAGCTGTTTCGCCTTCTGAAAGCATTATCGAACTGGTTTTTGTTGGATACTGCCCTAAGAAGGCGAAACAGTTGTCACGCGTAATAAAAAATATACAGCGGAACTTGTTTATCAATAAACTGTTTTTGATAAATTTATTAATAATTTTATAGAATACATAAAAGAAAAAAATTGAAATGGAGTTCTACAAACTAAACTTGATAACAATTTAAAAATAGTATTGATAAGAATCGAAACTACATATGCTTGAAATTATTCAAATTTAGACTGGATCTATGAATACCTACTCTTATTTTATCTTCATCTTACTCTCCCCTACATGTCACCAATATTCCCCGTACGGGGATAAATACATCACACTTTCGGCTCTCCTCAGAGTGTGTTATACTTATTATCTGAACAAAGTATGAAAATATTCCCCTCTTCTTGCTCTCCCCTTTTTCTTCACAAAACTCCCTGAATTATGGGTATTTGTAACCTCACTGGCTCCGAGCGGGGTCACCAATGCGTGGAATTCCTAAATTTGAAATGTAAACAATTAATAATAACATTATTAAATTTGGTTTTCTCTATTTGTTTTATGTGTTTACATTTATTTGGGGAAGGTAAATCAGTGTACCAGCACATCCCGAAATACTCAAACCAGCTATTCCTGAACGTATTTGGAGTTAAAAGTGAAAATGTCATTTTGCTGTCAGACGGTATTTTTTTCAATTAAAAATAAACAAAAAATATTTCGTCTGTACGATGCTGCTAAAACAAAACGCAGCGCGCATCACTTAATGCGCTAGGTTGTTGTACCTAGTGATGGAAAAATTTATTTCTGGACAGAAAAATGACGTCTACATTTATTACTCCAAATATGCTCAGGAATCGAATTAAAGTCTTTCGCGTACGTGTACCCTCTGTATAAAATTAGTTCTTCAGTTCCCATCGCATCATTTGCTACCCTTGTCGGGTTAGGCCGGTCCGGTGCCGGGGCCGCGGGAAACGCTGTGCAGCCTCCCAGTACTGCAGCCTAATCTTGCATCGGACATTCTGTTAACACGCCGTAGGTCCCTGATCTGCCGCATTCCACCTGCCCAGCCAGCAAGGGTCCAGAGGCCAGTGGCGTGTGCTTGGGTAAATACCATAAGTTAAGTTGGTTAAATAGATCAATTTTTAATTAAAATGCTCATCAGTTAGAAAAATGAACTCCCCACTGCGGAATTAAAAATAATTTGGACGGTTTAACGCCCTATGTCTGTGGTTCCGTTCACGCGACGCCCGCACCACATACTGAGCCAAATCAAATAAATACTTAAGCAGTCTAAAGGGAAAAATGAAGTATATGGATTCAAATGTGACTATGATTGTGTATTCGGACCTTCCCATCAATGTTCAAGTATTCATTAACTTACTAGCTAGGTGGGTGCGGGTCAGCACGTTGTGCGGGCGTCATGCGTCATGTGGACGGAACCGTTTTCGAAAGATTGATTGAAAGAAGTCGCATACGTGATCTATATGCTTAAATAATTGAACTAAGACGCGACCAATTTATTACGTTCGATCCTTGAGAAACTAAAGTGGTTGAAATATGACTAAAGACCTCATTAACTAATTAACTCCCGTTTGGTGTCAAAAGGTAAATGCAAATTGCTAATGCATAATTAGGATAGTATTTCAATTCAACTTGTCAAATCAATTAATATTTTTACTTAATCGTTTGACGTTTGACATTTCGGAGGGTCAATTTATTTAAAATATATATTCCCTGTCAAAATCGGTTCGACTGTCACCGGTGAAACCGTGCTATGCACATCGATAAAAAAAATCGTCAGAAGTTACGCCCATTGATTAGATAATATAAAGTTATGGATTTCACTGTACTAGAGCTCCTGAAAAATGACGGTAGTTACAAATAGAGAGATAATGAGATTCGATAATCGCCGCCGTGGCGATAAACCATCTTTTAGTACAACCTATTGTCAGGGATTTGCTGTTTAGTAGTTTAGATACTTGTTCGTGTAAATTGAAATGTGTCTCGATGCAACCTGCAGTCTCTCGTTACGCCATGGGAAAGGGCGAACTTCAGATGCAGATGGCTGAACGGCCGGGAGATAAGGCCATTGGGTTCCGGGGGCTGTGGGGCATCTGCCATCTGCCTTCTGCACTGGCCTGAACTGCTGAGATGCTGAGTGGTTGGCAGAGCGGACAATCACGACCAGGGGCAGCTTGCATCGGAGCCCTCTAGAAGCGAATCGAACTTTAAACTTGGAGAGATAAGGAAGCAGGAGCGCATTCAAGCTTTTACACTAATTAATTTATCGGATTTTTTTTGGTATTTTCTTCTTCTTTTTAAAAATTTGTAACTTTTTTCCTTCCTCATTAGTATGTATTGAAACTCTGACTGAAAAGCTAAACTGATAAAATTAGTTAGCTCAATTAAGGGCTGGGCAGTATTTGAATTACTTGTAATTGAAATACGCATTTGAAATACAAATACGTATTTTCTATTTGTAATTCAATTACTTTCTAAAAATATTTTTGTAATTGGTATTTCAATTAGTATTTCAATAATTATTAGTATTTCAATTTCACACTATAAACTACACTCTCTAACAGCCAGACGTTAACTTTCTGATTTATTACCTACTTTTACACAAAATTATACACTCATCAGTTGATACACCAAACATTTTGTCCCAAATTAACATTAACACATCATCAAGAAAGTCAACAAGGAGGATGAAAGACATTTTTTATATTAAAGCCTACCTCACAAATACAGGGTATTTCTCCCCTTTACCACGAACACTGAGAAGTTATAACGCTATACATTGCTCTAATAAAGAAATAGACATTTTTAATGACCAATTTAAACATTTCAAAAAAAAAATTACCTTTTATCATATCAAGCTGATACTGTGATGAAGCCCTTTATTTATAATGAGAGGCAATATTTTACCTACCAAATCAGCGTCTCACCAGTACAGGTAACAATTATAAATTGTTTATGAACATTTACCTACCATGTACTTACCTTTTACCCATTCCTACTTGTCATTCACCTCAGCTTATTTATTGTTATCAAGTTTAATTTGTAGAACTCCATTTTAATTTTTATTTTTTTATTATATAATCAATAATATTATTATTAAATTAATAAAAACAGTTTATTTTTAAACAAGTTCTGCTGTGTAATTATTGTTACGCGTGACAGCTGTTTCGCCTTCTGAAGGCATTATCAAACTGCTTAGCTTAATTAATTTTGTTACTATCTTTTGTTATTATTATCATTTCATTTATTTGTTATTATACAATCACTATGTTAATATTATCATTTTCGATACTATGTATTTTCGTTATCACTATGTTTAAACATACATGTATATAATTTTTTGGGCACCATGCCTCATTTATATACTTAAATAAAATAAAATAAAAAAATAAAAAATAAATAATTACCTGATGTTGAGGTATTTTGTAATTTTTATTTCAAATACTTATGGCTTCAAAATACATTTTAAAATATATTTAACGACTTTAATAATAACAATGAAAAATAAACAGACTTGGATAATGCGTAGACTGAAAACGCTAGAATCCAAAGCAATGTATGTTAATATTTAGAGTTGGCGACACGTCCTGTGCTATAATAGCACTGTCAGTGTACATTTTCTATCATATATGTATCATATAATATTATACTTGTCATTGCTTTGTATTGTATATTTTTGTGTCATAGTGTTAGATCGAGCACTATTGGAATAATTTGACTGAATACTAGATTATTTTTACGTCAATTACAGTGGAGCGCACTTGAAGTGAAATAACACAAAACTGCGCTATACAAAAGTCGTGTTATTATAATAATTATTATTTTTATCTAACACCTAGGTCCTATATCACAAAACTTTACAAGTGGGGCGGAGATGAGATGTGTCTTCTGAGCAAGATGATTGGTCAATTTTTGCACGTCTCTGTTTCACTCTGCTCAACTTTGCTTCTATGGAAACGCCCCCTTAGATAAGGGCACTTACGTCAATTTATTGCAACCAAAAGTTCTACCAAAACCAAATGTATTTTGTATTTGAAATAAAAAAATGGCAAAAATGCTGTATTTTGTATTTCAAATACACGACTTGAAAGTATTTTGTATTTCGTATTTCGTATCTTAATTAATTAATTAATATATAAAACAAAGTCGGGTTAGTTACACTATTTATAACTCGAGATCGGCTGAACCGATTTTGATGATCTTTGATTTGTTGGATTTGTCTCCGCTCCGGATAACATAATAACTATTAAAACACCACTCACGAAAAAGAAAGTTATGAAGAAAATGAAATTTAATAAAATACATTTTATATGGAACGAATTCTCATAGTTTGAAAGAACTGCAGCATTATTGTGATAGGTATTTTCCAAAATTTCAAAAACGTCAAATGTCAATGCGCTGATTGTTTCGCTTTTGTTTTTAATCATATAATGCAGCCCCTCTTTCTTACACACTAAATGTCAATAGTCGAAAACGAGACAAACGGTGAACGTATGTCTCTGCACCCCTCCAAAGGAAAAATACAATAATAATAAATTTTTAGAAATGAAACACATTTTTTTACGTAAGCTCCACTCAGGACCTATGTCATCTTAGGAGATGCTGCGTGGAGGGTCTTTTTAAGAGAGGGTAGGATGTTCTGGGAAGGAAAAAAGTGGGTAGGAATCTGGAGGTCAGTGTATCCGGGAGTGAATCCATCCCTCCAACTGCGGTGCAAGGCCATTGCCTTTACCTTGACCTTTCCAGCCGGACTCTTTTGACCCATTTGTCGAGAGAATCCAGCTGGAAAGGTCAAAAGGTCAAAAGGGAGCTCCCAGTCTCTCTCGATCCGGCCAGCCACGCAGCAGGTGGGCAGACGCATCCGCCGCCAAGACCCGCACAAAACTCACCCCATGAATCCGAACCCCAGGCACCCCTGCTAAATCACCAAACGTAGTAAACCACTTGGGGTGACCAATGGCTGAGGTGTTGGTTAGCCAATAAATGGTTCCCGGGGCGGCGGCCCCCGTACCTGCTTCCTTTCAAAAATTCCCGTAAGTAAGTGGAAAAGTAATAAAATCACAAAAAATATAAATCTGTACACAACGCCATCTCTGATACTAATAAAAACAAAACAAGGAGAGTTGGGCATCGATAATTGCTTCATTGTGTAATTTTTAACTTAATAAAAAAACTTAATTTTATTCAACAGTTATTGATTCTAAGGCGGTACGAAGTTCGTCGGGTCAGCTAGTTTTAAATACATGCGAAATTCATAATAAATAAATATTTTACTATAGATTCTCAACTAGGTACTTACTTCAGATATCCTTACTATTAGACTGAAGAGAGATAGCTATTAAATGTATTATTTTATTAAAAATGATTTTTTTTAAACCAAAACTATTATTAAATATTTAACTGACAGCCCTGAAACAGTTAGCTAATTAGCAATACCTGCTTAATAATTTCAAACAAAGATAACTTTGAAGGTAACAATAAACTCAATGCAAATTTACTCTACTTAGTGCCTATAAATACTGTTGACAACTTTTTTGACAAGTTCCCTTTGTTTAGGTACATCTTTTTTATTCTAAATAATCCTATCTAAATTTTATGTTCTCTGTTATTATTATAACATTGATATTATTTTTTTAGTATAGTAACAGTAGTTTAGTAACGCATAATAGTATCCTTTACCTAAATACTTGCTACTTTGTTAAATGTTCATTTCTACTTTGTTATTATTGATAATCTCCTGTGTACCACTGTATACTTATAATATCATGTACTCACTTCAATGTAAAATCCATGCTATGGCGTTTAAATAAATAAATAAAAAGTATTTTGTAATTTGTATTTTAATTACAGCAAAGCATGTATTTTGCCCAGCCCTGGCTCAATAAATTTTGAGAGAGAAGAATGCTGTGCGAGGACGAATGCAACGCGGTTTGAAGCGGTACAAATCGAAGCTATGTCAATCGGCAACGCTGTCATTTGTGCAATAAATATACACCTACAAGGTTTTAATGGACGTATTTGACTTACTTTAACCAGTGATTCCAGACATTTTTTTTATTTCACGAAAAAAAAGGTACATTTTTTAGTATTATTTAACCCGCCATGCTAGGAATTTCACTGTGTTATGGCAGGTGAAGTTAACAGATTGGAATTATACTTAATATGCTTGACAATAATATTTATTCCATTATATAATTCAGGTTAAATTAAAAATATTTTACATAGTATTTAAATTAAAGGAAATTAGATAGGGATTGTGGAAAGACTTGAAGGTAGATTAGATGGATGGAATGTAAAATGTATGGGTATTATGATTGAAATGTATTGCAGAAGAAAAGTTTCATAGCGTTATTTCATGTTTTTTAAAGTAAGGAGTAAGGATTCGGCATTTAGGTTGTCAGGGAGAAGGTTGAAAATTTTAGGGACTAGGTAGATGAAATGTCTTCATGGTATGTAGTTTGCATCAAATCAATAAATCAAGTTCAGGGTCAACACCGTGACCTGCCATTTTCTTGTAGTACCAACATTTTCAAGAGTTATAAGAAACGTGGAGGTTTCAAGATTCATAAGAAGCATGGAGGTTTCAAGAGTCTTAAGAAACGTGGAGGTTTCAAGAGTCATAAGAAAATGGAAGTTTCAAGAGTCATAAGAAACTAATGTGATATTACGTTCTAAATTATTTTGAGACATTATTGTTTAATTTATTTTTAAATTCATTGTAGTCAGGTTCTAATCACAGCTCTTGGATTATTTGGAGTTAAAAATGTAAGTGAAATCGTGATCTCCGGTGATACTTCTGATGTTTTTTTTTCAGCGATCTGATCAGCGACAAGCCTCCTATTGAGTGATTTCGTCGTAAGAGTTGTATTTATGTTATAATAATAAGTTACTATGCGGCTGGCGGTAGCAAAACGAAAATTCCAGAGCTGCTCATTATTAAAGGCAAAACAATTAAATTAAAGTTATTTTACTGGTCAAATATAAAAAGTTTCTTAAAGATACGGACACGTAAAATTTCCACTAATCCCGTCCTGTAATCCTAGTGAAGTTGTAGTTAACTTAGGTAGTAATAATTATTACAATCTAATTATGAAGATTAAGTACTGCTTACCCTGTAACGATCCGTATCTCGTGTCATTAAACTGGATCAGACTGCAATACCTAGAACATATTTACTATCGTAGGTAGTTACTGCAAGCTTCTTTATTAATTAATTCATTAATGTTCTGTCTTGTGATTCAACTGGGAATAATTTCCGCATAGAAAGCTTTAATATTCTAATTAATATAAGCAGTTAAATGCTAACCAGCATTATAAGACAAAACCGGAAATATGCCATTTTTAAATCAAATTTTAGATGTATTGACTCTTTTCCACAAAAAATTATAAATTGATTTCGAAAGACTGTTCTTTTATCTAGTAAAGCTCTGTTTTACATTTTGAGAAGAATTATAAATACTTATGATCAAAAAATAATTACAAAAAGTACATTATTTTTATAGTTTTATCATCACGCCTTTAAGGCATTTTTGAATGTTGGTATAAATTAAAGCAAATTTTGAATTAAATAAAATCGATATTGAGTTATTAATTAAAAAAGCTGGTACGGAGAATAATTAATCTTTCTCATTGGAACCGCTCTGTACGATCGTAAGAACATCTTTCGACGAAAAATGAATTCTCGGCCGCTGGCTGGTTAATGGCCCTTATAAATAGGTTAATCCGTCCAAGTAAATAGTTTAGTTAATATAAAAAAATAATGATTTTATTTTCATTGAGTTATATCATAATATATTATTGTTGTAGACGTTTTCAAATTAGCTATCATATATTTTGCTTTTCAGAATTGGTCCATTGTTTGTTTTAACGTCCATTGTTGAAAGTTTCTAAAAACTTTATTATCCACTTTAAGATTTCTATTTGATAATATGTATGTACATGTACATGGGTCGTAATATGAGAAAATATTATTAAATCCTTTGTTGTAACACTTTCGCCAGCTGATGTAAATAATTGGCGATAATAAACATATGCTCCACGCTGCTTTTAAAATTACGTCAAGATACTAGCGGAGACCCGTGAAGAATCAAGGGGTTTTATGTTACGTTCAGAAAATATATTTTTTTTAAATGGAAAAAATGCAGTTCTTGAAAAATTACGAAATCTGACTTTACTTGTATATTTAACTCAGAAATTTATGAAAAATAAATACACATTTCAAATACAGAATTAAAATAATTATTTTATTGTACAATAGGAAGGTATTTGATCGCTTGTCTTAATTCTTGACACGATCAGTTCCAAATTTGAAAATGACACTTATTAAAAACAAATCCGAGTTAATTTTTTTGCTAGTTTTGGCATTCCCAATTGGGGTAGGTATGTTGTGAGGCTGAGGGGAAAGGAGAAGGAGATGGGTAGAGGAATGTGGGGAATTACCTGACTATTCAGATCTAAACAGGGCTAAAGCCATTTCAAGCAACTTTTCATTCTTTTCTTCCATTCTGGATATTGCGCAAATATACCTAATAGATATTATTTTAAATGATTAAATTGTGAAAACACAAATCAATCAATTAAAATTTACATGCGTACACCGGGATTTGAACCTGGACCTCTGGATCGCTAGTCGAGAGCCTTGCTTGTCGATCACAGAGGCTGTAATTGAATCAGAATTACAATCACACCAGAATTAGACTCACAACCGAAATTAGTATTATTCTGATGATTAACCTTTTAGAGGACATCATCTATACCCGCAGGTTCCATGACAACTCAGAGACAAATCAAATTAACACCTCTTTGAAAACTATGAAAAAAATAAGACAACGTAACCATTTTTTATATATATTTTTTTCATTACTTTTAATGAATCATACCCCATACCCTCAACACAATATACAATATTGTAAGTATACTACGAGTAAGATATCTACTGTGTTACTTTCCATGTATATTTGTTACTTAACTTTACTACCCCACCTAAAAAAAAATATAATCATTTCTGTTCTTGTATAAATTTTAAGTTAGTTTTATGTTTTCTAATGTGTCGAAACTGGTAGCAAGAAAATTAAAATTTAAGTAACAAATGTACATAGAAAGTAAAACTATTAAAAACAAAATGTCTAGAAATTGTTACACAGTTAATGCCCAAGAAAAACAAAAAAAAAGTGAATGCAGGTACCTACTGTATTATTCTGCATGACCTACATCTACATGTCGTCATTAAAGTTTTATTTCTGGCGAGAGCACATAATTATATGAACTGAAACAAAAGCCGTTTGCAGTTCCATTTTATGACATTTTCCCGGTCAAAATATTCTTCACAGAAAGTGCTACATGGTCGGCGACCGAGTTAAAGTATGATGTCTGTCACAGTTTGATCTCCATTTAAAGTGACAGAGAAATATTCACCATGTCCTTCGGTGTGACAGGAGTCCCCGTCATTCCTCAAATATGTTAATCAACGGAGTCGGCGACAGAGAATTATTGAGGAGTTTTCTCCCATCATTCTCTGTTCGTGGAGCGTTTTGTTTATATCGACCTCCCGGACTTTCTCACATTAAATTATAATACTTATACAAAATTAACCTTCATGTCTGATACACTTTTTTAACCGGTTTATGTCCCAGGAATAGAGTTTGGCGTGGGTTTTTTTTACAATGCCGAATTTTTTAAACTTATTTGCAAAGCTTTGGTATTTATCGTATGGTATAGGTATTAGTTAATATTATAAAATATTTCAATTTCCTCCACAATTCCGTGTCTGTCTCAACTGCTCCAGTCTGAAGCCAGAGAGACTATTGCATCCCCATTTGGGGTACGTTGTGAGGCTGAAGGTATGGTGATGGAGAGTAAGGTGGGGATGTACCTGCCTATTCAAATCTGGTCACCAAACACGGCTGAAGCCATTTCAAGCAACGTTTTAATTGAAATAACACAAATTAATCAAATAAAAAACCCGCAACCTTCAGATTGCTAGTTGAGATCCTTACCCCTTACCACATATTTTATTTTTTGTAATATAAAAAATATGAGTTACATATATACACATATATTTTACAAAATATTATATTAAAGGTCACGTATACCTTATCAGAAAAGAGGAGCTCTTGTACCTGATAAGGGAGCCACGATTCTTACTTAGATTGTATCTAAGTTATAATATGTTTTGTATAAAATATTTACTTTTTACTATAATTTTTTAAATATTACTTTATGATCGGTATTTTTGCATTAAGTGTGAGTAAGTTATTATCAAACCATGATTTTAAGTTATTTCATTTGCAAATCTGTTAACGAGTTTCCATGTTTGGCCTTTTATTAACAATGCAGTGTCACCAGCATAAAAGATTGATTCACCTTTAATTTCCTCTTAAAAGATGTCATTCACATATGAAATAGTAATGGTCCAAGGACCAAGGAATATTGATAAACATTTTGACTTTAGTATACCTGTATAAGACCTCTACAAGAGTTCTAAACCAAAACAATATTACAACTAACCTTTCCTACCCAAAATACTTTGTAAAAAGGTAGTTACCGAGTAATAAACTACCGTTTTTATCGCGTATTTATTTATTCTTAACGTTGCTATTTTTTTCTTTCAAATAATTAACTGATTGACTAAATAGTTTTTCTCCTAATAAAAAGTATGTTTTTGATAAGGCTTAAAAAAACCATCCAACCGTTTTGTCGGAGTAAATTTGGGTCGTTTTACTTTGGGTGAACTTTGCCATCTTCAATAATATACCTACGTGACATTAACAACTAACAATTTTATGCTTTATTATTTATAAGAATGTGTTCAAGGTACAATTAAAACAATCTCAATCTTCTTGAAATCATTACAAAATGATGTGCGTAGATAAACCCCTGATTTCATTCGAGAAGACACACAGAGTTATTAAAACCTAACTGAAAAGCACATCTGATAATTCATTTGTCCAGTTTACATTTTAGTGCCAATTCATTAAAAATAATGACAGTTTATTCTATAATGTACGCAATACAATACATTCCATATTTCAAAATAACAAAAAAGAAATTAGACAAATAATAAGAAGAAAAAATAACGATACATACTTTGGCGAAATAGATCTTCAAAAGTAAATAAAATGTTAAAGGAACTGAATTGGCTAACCGTGATACAGATGCTGAACTTGAATACGATAATATTTATACTAAAACAATAAACAACTTTTTACCATAATACTTCTCAAATAAAATTATATTCAACAAGGACATTAGCAGACATAACACAAGGACGTGCAAGGAAATCAGGCTTCAAAAAAAAGGACAAAGCGAGTACGCAGAACAGTTTACTGTACAAAGGGATGAAGTTATATAACACGCTACCAGAAACTCTAGAGTCCGCACCAATTGGAAGGCTCAAGATGTATTGTAGGAGCTACATAAAACTAGATAAAATATTTTTTGCAATATGAAATACTATAATTAATTAGCAATTTGTAAACTTAAATGTACAAATTACTAAAATAAAAAGTAATAAATAAAAAATAAGCATAAGGTACACCTACATAAAATAAAAACAGAAAATAAAATAACATCGGAAAGAGGTGAAAATTGTACGCAAGCAGCCGTTTATGGAGGATATTTGACCGTCTCCCATCTCCACAGGGCTATAGAAGGGGACACATCTAGGCAACCATGACAGTGATGATTGTATTATTCTGTTGGCTCAGTCCACGCCATGAGCTTCCCAGGCAGTGGCGGAGAAGTGCTCTGAAAGACTGCACTCTGCACTCGTTCCTTCAGGAACATATCCGACCGCTGCAGTATCTCGGTGGGAGGAATAGTTGGCGATAAGCATTATTTTTAGCGACTTTTAGCTTATGCCACTAATTATCATTAAAATGTATACTTCACTTGGTTTGTTTCAATTACCATTTCGGCAATGAAATGAAGTGTAATTGTTTTGATTGTGTACCTTGTTAGGTGCAACCATTGGGTCTGATTGTTGACCTAGAAAGATGTGTAACGATAATAACGGATTCTCCCACGTGTGAAGAAGCGAGACTACTTCAAAGATGACACTGCCGACTTCCACAAAAATATAACACGAATAATATAACAAAGTCATTGTGTCCGGTTGGTTCACAATAGGCCAATAAGTCAAAGAGATATTACGTTTGTAATTAGCAAAATGGTGCGATTTAATAAGGTTAAAAAGTGGGACGTTCATACATAGATTAATTAAAAGACAAGATAAGTTATTGAGACAACGCGCTTATTTTTATATATTTAATTTATATTTTTAGAAAAGTACGTAAGCAAGGTCATATTGTTCTAATTCCTAAGTTAGTGTTCTAAGGTCACATTGTACATGATTACGGATTTAAATTATAAGTTCCTATGTTAAAATATTACAAGAAGAAAATTATAAAGTTATATATAAAAGAAAACACAATACTAGCACGATACACAAGTGTATGGAAGATACAGCATGATAAAGTGAGTCAAAAAATTTTCGGTCGTATATCGGAATATCAGAAAAATATCAGGTATAAATATTAGTGAAGACATGAATAACTACGTAGACACAGTATGTGTAAATGAGTGGTGCTTCTCCCTCTCTCGCTTATGGAGTTTTGGAAAAATATATAAAAAATTAATTGTTCTTTGTTTCAAATTTGTCTAAATTCCTTTTTTCCTACGAAATGTCAGAGATTTATTATCTGCTTGCGTCGAGGAAAAGGTAAATTGATCGATGTGTTCGCCGGTTGGAAGCTCTGTTAACAAGATCAGTCACGGCTGTGAAAGAAGCGAGCATTGTGTGCGTTCTGGCCATCAGTAGCGTTACAATAATAAGATTTTGTTATTATTTATTTAGCGATACAATACACTTATTTGGTTGACAGCATTGTTTAAATTCAAAACATTCAAATATAAGAGTTTTAGCGCTAAAATATTGTTAGCGTTATATTTTTATCGCATTTTATTCGGCAGCAGTGTGCCACACATAAATATTGTAGTCCTCTCTACATTCTCTACTTAATTACTTAGTTAGCTGCAGATGTATGTAGATCGTATTTACATAGGATTACATGCACCATCAAAATTCCCAAATATGCACTATCAATGTCAACATAAGCGCTATCCATATCAAAAAATGCCCTATCAATATCAAAATATGCCATATCAATATCAAAATGAGAACTATCAAAGCCAAAATACACCATATCAATATCAAAATATGCCTTATCAATATCAAAATATGAACTATCAAAGCCAAAATACCTACGCCATATCAATATCAAAATATGCCATATCAATATCAAAATATGTACTATCAATATCAAAATATGCTATACCAAATCAAAATATGCAATGCCAACGTAAGCGCTATCAATTTCAAAATATCCGCTATCACCTCCGAAACATTATAAGGGAATATGTTCTTCCTTACAATACAGTTCCAAAACATATTCCCTTATTTATAAGGGAATACTGGTTGATTGAGGGAAGGTTGATCAATATGCCAATATGTTACTTTATCGCTTTCAAAATCTTATTAGATATGTAGAATTTCAAACGGATTATAGGAAATAAAGACCGATATAATATGCATTTTAACATATGAGGATATGTCTAGTCATTAAAAAATATTATTGATGATGACGATGATAAGTGCCACATGGAGAAGTGATGATCAAGGTAAAGGGCAGGCGGGGGAAACATACCTAATAGTTTTCCGGATTTGATTTGTTTTTCTTAGTTTATGCTACGTATTTCCTTAAACAGATATGGTTTATTAATCATTAACCTTTTTGTATTGAAATCTCACACATATCACTTAAAATGTCAGCCATTAATTAACAGCATGAATACTATTTATGAGTGTAAAGACTAACGTCCCATTATACATCTTTATCAGTCTACTTAACCTCACTAATTATTATTTTTATTTGCTCTCACAAAGTGCAAAAAATAAGAAACACTTTATTGAGAAAAAATTGAGTTCTCTATTCATTACATAAACGGTTTGATGTATTGAAGACAATCGCGTCGTGAGAGAAATAAAGTAACTAATTCCTTGTGTGGATTTTTAATGTCAATGTGGAGTTAATGTGACCAATTAACCTCCTTGATCGCACAATCAACGTCAGCCATCTAGTTTAACATTTCTTTCAAACTTGGTGACAGGGCGATGTTGCCTTTTCCTCTGAAATTCAAATTCGATGAAATGTGATTATTTCATCTAAGAGTACCTGCATTTATTTAGCGGATGATATTGTTAGTGTCACATTTGTGGGAAGACACTACCAAATAACCACTGTTAAGTTACTTAACCAGTTCTGATATATTATTCCCTTAAATACTAAATTGAAACCATAAACAATTCTCCCGTTAGCTCGAGGAAGTGATGTAATCAAATTACCTGCTAACTTTACAGCAAAATAATAATATCGCTCTTGCCCTGCTTTAAAAAAACTGTACTCGAAAAACTCGTGTATGTTACTTTGTATTCATCATCAGCGACTGTCTTTCCACTGCTAAGTGAAGGTTCCGTAATTCGGAAGGTTTTGTGAAGGTTTCGCAATTTCCTAGATCCATCGATATTTAGGAGAGCAACTCCAGTGGGCCCCAATGATAATATTTTTTTTCATCGTGTGTAGGTACATCGGATTGCAATTGGAATTCACCCACACTTCAGTATTATCCTTGTAGCTATATTCCATACTTTCAAAATTATCGTCACAGCTAGAAGTATTGTAGGGGTCTACGGAGACGTCATGGTGCGGTGTGTAAGAGAGTTGCATGAAAATGATTACTTTTTTTCCTTTGAAGAAAACAGACCTACGCATATTGTGTATCGCGTCTTTTGAAAGAGCTGCACCATTATCGTGATAAGGAACATATGTTTATCTCCTTTTTTGCGCCGTCACGGTACCATCGTGGATCATCACGGTAATAATAAAAGCGCTCAGTAGTTAAACATGTACGGGTTGGTACGTAGTTGGTATTGAAATTAACTGTTAAAAACTACTGAAATAAATTTGGTTACTTAATACACTAATTAGCCTTTTGTACCACTAGTGCCATGGCAGATCATGTTCATTGCCTACATTTCTCAGCATGGCGCATTTAATTATCTGTAAAATGAACATGCAGTCCATATAAGATATTTTTGTTTGTATTTATGCATCATAACGTGATTTATATAATTGTATGGACCACCCGGCGAGATATGAACGCATGTTAATGTGTTATGACAGAGGACTGAATACATGCCATTAATTATTATTTTTCGAGTTCAAAAATCATTAATTTTGGTAATGAATCTTTTTAAAATATTAGCTCGCAACGCTCCGGTAGCGTAAAGTTTGTTGCATTTAAAAATGGCGGTCAAAAGGTGCCAAAATTGAATTCTATTTAGTTCTCCGTGTAAACTAGTTTTTGAAAGTAACAATCAATTTCACGGTGGTATGCATTGTGCTTTGTTTCAATTTGACAAAAAACTTGTTTTTTACGACAATTGAATTGGTGTTAATAATTGTGATGTTATTTGGGAATGCAGTTCTACTGTTTAAGTTGTTTTAGTTTTATTATTACGTTTTTTTAAGTACGCACCTATATTTTTCAAACGAATTTATTTGAACGAATCATTGTAATTCGTTAAAATCTTATATATTAAAATCTCGTGTCACGGTGTTTGTGGTGGCACTCCTCTGAAACGGCTTGACCGATTTTTATGAAATTTTTCATGTATATTGGGAAGGTATGAGAATAGGTTTTAAAGTACATTTCAAACCGCTGAGTGTCCCTATCCAGAAAAAAAATCATTTTTTAATCGCGATTTTAGTATTTTTGAAGGAACAAATTTAACCGTCTTTCGTATTTGAAACAGAACGAAATTATTTATGTTGTTGAATGACCGATGGTGCTACGTCCGCCTCATCGAACTTTCATCCGCACATGCGCAAGACATTCACGAGAAGCGTCGCGTCATTTTGATATTCATTCGGCATCATTTTCTCGCGTGGGCAAACCATTGAGCTTAAATGGCTAAAGACGGACTGACGAAAAATATCGTACACTCAATTGCTCTTCGAAATTCATATTGATTTTCTTTATTTCATTTTCCTACTTTAATTGGAGTTTTTTGTTGTTATCGGCGGTCGTCGTCTACAGTGCTCCATTTCTCTTTCTGTCATAGATCCCATCCTCACACACTTTCCATACATTTGTTATTTTTTATTTAACAACCAAAATATTCACTAGAAATAATTTATTCAATAATAATCAATTTGGGAGGCGGGAATGGGTACCGCCGCCCCGGGAACCTTTATTGGATAACCAACACCTCTGCCATAGGTCACCCCAAGTGGTTCGCTACGTTTGGTGGTTTAGCAGGGGTGCCCGGGTTCATGGGGTGTGGTTTGTCTAGGTCTTGGAGGCGGATGTCCAGGACACACTAAACCCCAGATTCCTGCCCACTCCTTAAACCCTTTTCCTTCCCTCTCCTCTCCTTCCTTTCCCTAAAAAAACCCTCCACACAGCATCCCCAAAGATGACATAGGCCCTGAGGGAAATTATTTTCTTCAGGGCCTCCTGTGTGGAGCTCATGTAAAAAAAATATATACATCGCAGAAAAACGTTTGTCGGGTCAGCTAGTTAATGTATAAAATCGAGTAGCCGAGAAGTATCGGAATTCTCATTACAATTTTTCTAAAAGTTTGCTTTAGCAATGAGGACATAATAAAAAAAGATGTGTCGCTATCATCGTCATGGAAAAATTCATAATTTACGTAGCTTTACTACAGGTCACTCCAAGAAGTTCTCGGCGTTTGGTGACTTAGCAGGGGTGCCCGGGTTCATGGGGTGAGGTTTGTCCGTGTCTTAGCTGCGGATGAGTGCCCACTGAGACACTGGTTGATGGAGTACTTTTGATCTCTCCAGTCGGATTCTCTCGACCCTCATAACCAAGCACCGCAGTTGGAGAGATGGATTCAAATGTCCGTCACTCCCGGACACACTAACCTCCAGATTTCTACCCACTCCTCATGCCGTTTTCCTTCCCAGAACTTCCTCTCCTTCCTTTTTGACCGGTCAGTGGCTGAGTTAGCATCTAGTTTGGGTCCCACTAAGGCGTCGCGTGTTCGATTCCTCGGCTGGTGGTAGTAGGATATTTTCAAATATTTTCAGGTTATTCGTAACTTGGGAATGTTTGTCTTACTTTTAAAGTTTCTAAAGTTTCTTTCCTTAAAAAGACCCCCCGCACAACATCCCATAAGATGAAAGAGGTCCTGACAGAAATTATTTTCCTCGGGACTTCCTGTATGGAGTTAATGTACCAGAAAACAACTCTTTAATTATTTACCTTCTTCGCTTTCGAGTAGAAATGATCAAGGAAAAATCTCGAAGCAAATAACACCATTTTCCTACGAAGGTACTTCTAAATTAATTAAATAAGGGTTTGTTCTCTGCAGAAAAATAAAAAAAATACATTATCTCCTATTTAAAATATCATTTATATTTTTTTCCACATTTTTCTAATAAACTTACTGGATGTAAATCTTTTTTTTTTTTAATTTTTCTTTATTCACCGCTTTTGTTAATTACATAATTTGAGGATTTTTCAACCACCTTGCTAGGACTCCAGATACTAATATCTACAGCCTGTATGTCGGACGAATATCTACAGATCCTGTTGAACTTATATCTACGAACTTCAGAGTGTTGACTAATATCTACAGAGCGTAGGTTGAACTAATATCTACAGAGCGTAGGTTGGACTAATCAGCTAAATGTGTCCAATAGTCCGATATTAGGGATTTTTACATACATACTTACATAAATTAAGTTTTTTAAACTGCATACGCAATATTACGTTATTCAAATATGCTATACATAATTGCAAATCCAACCTCTGCCAGTACTGTAGATATTCGTCAACACATTGGCTCTCGTAGATATTAGTCAACAGTTTGAGCTGTAGATATTCGTCAACACTTTGGTTCTCATAGATATTAGTTCGATTTTTTCAGTTTTTGGAATTCCTGTAGATATTAGTAGACGCCTCCCCTTGCTAGGCATGCCCGTGATTCTGTGTTGTGGTGGTCGATTATGTCGCATGAAAGACAAAAAAAGTTTTTGTTTTACGTCCATAATCCTTTTGTCATAATATGACAAGAGTGCATCCTCTGAACTTGTACGAAAACTAACTCTTCACAACGCATGCTGTAATATACCGTTTATTTTTAAGATTCTGCGCACGATTATTTCGCTGGTAGGACTATTAACCCAGAAAGTACAGGAATAGTTTAAATGTACCGAATTATAAGATGCCCCGATGGGCAAGAACAATGACACTATTCTGACAATTGTTCTTACTTTTCCACGATAAATATTTTTTTATAAATATGTTTATTATTTTTGGGACAAAGCATTTGTGGATACGTGATAATTATTCGTTATGACACTGGTCAATTAGATTACACGTGGGAGAACGGCCACCATTCAGAATCGAAATGATGTTTTCAATTTGGGAGGCGGGTATGGGTACTGCCGCTCCGGGATCCATTTATTGGATAACCATCACCTATGCCATAAGTCACAATAAGTAGTGGTTCGCTACTTGACTTAATATGGGTGCCCGGGTTCATGGGGTGAGGTTTGTCCAGGTCTTGGCGGCGGATGCGTCTGCCCACCTGCTAAGTGGCGGGCCGGATCGAGAGAGGCTTTTTGACCTTTCCAGCCAGACTCTCTCAACCCATCGCCTTGCACCGCAGTTGGAGGAATGGATTCATACGTCCATCACTCCCGGACACACCGACCCCCAAATTCCTAACTATCCCTCATACCTTTTTTCTTCCCAGAACTTCCTACCCTTCCCTTTCTTAAAAAGATCCTCCTCACAGCATTCCCTAAAATGACATAGGCCCTGTGGGAAATTATTTTCCTCTGGGCCTTCTGTGTTGAGCTTATGTAAAAAAAATGGCTTTAACCGTGTTTGGTGACCAGATCTGAATACCCGACTAGTGCTTCCCAACCTTCCTCTGCACAATCTGCTTCCCGTTCAGCCTCACAAAATATCTCTGCCATAGGTCACCGCAAGTGGTTTGCTACGTTTGGTGACTTAGAGAGGGTGCCCGGGTTCATGGAGTGAGGTTTGTCCAGAATTTATGGGTCTTGGCGACGGATGCGTCTGCTTACTAACAGCGTGGCGCGCCGGATCAAGAGAAACCGGTAGAGGAAGAATATTTATTTACCTTGCGCCCCAGCGGGAGGAATGGATTCGTAAATTGACACATTGACCTGCAGATTCCTTCACACCATTTGCGTCTTTTTCTTCCCAGAACTTCCTCTACTCTATTTATTTAAAAATACCCTCGACACAGCGTTCCCAAAGGTGACATAGCATCTGAGGGAAATTGTTTTTAGGAGTTAATGTAAAAAATATACAGGATGTAACAGCAAGTACCTGAAGGATTTTAATCAGCAATTCCTGAGCATATTTGGAGTGAAAAATTAGATGTCATCTTGCTGCCCGATGATATATTTTTTTCTATTAAAACAAATATGTTTTTCAATCACACTTTGCCAATGATCACACTCCTGTACGGGATCACGTGATACGCGGTTTTTTTTGGTGTGTTACCATACTACTGGAACGAGACGGAGTGCTTATGAAGTGACCCACTAGGCTATACTCGATTTCGACAAGTGATGTAAAAATATTTAATGTTTCTATTTTTTTTAAATCATCGGACAGCAAAATGACACCTACATTTTTAACTCCAAATGAGCTCATGAATCGCTGGTCAAAATCCTTTGGATACGTGCTGTTATACCCTTGATATTAATAGAAATAAAAATAAAATCGTTCTGCCTTAGGTACTATTATCTTTGCTTATGCTGAATTACATTACTGGAGACAAGGTTGAAGCACTGGCATAACAAATGGGTAATTTACATCTGATTGATTGACTGAAGAACGAAAAAATATGGTAGCAAATTGATTCACTTTATTAATAACAGTGTCATTTAAATTAGCCGAGAAGTTCAATTCAAGTAAAGAATGGATTCATCGAAGCGTTAACAAGAGCACCACTTATTAATTCCTATCGTAGTATTATTATTCCACGTACCTTTCAGTGCACATAACACAATAGTGTACACATTACACACATGTACAATGTACGCACAACACACATTTGTATCTAACGGGTAATTATACGAATGTATGCCTCCGTTTTAATTGAAGATGATCTTGGCGTTTCTAGGTTTGAATAAGTGTGGGCAGATTATTAATTCGCTTTATTGTTTTTGGGCAAATTTTGTTATATTGTAATGGCGTGGGTAACGCATTTTTGTGAAGATTAAGAAGTTATTTATTTATATTATTGTACGGGCTTTGATAAACATGTGATATGCTTAATAATTTTGTGGAACAGTAATCATGTAATATGTTTTTTAATTTATGTAGAACCCTTGCAGAAGAACATCGATTATTATTATTGGGAAATGTTATTATGGCATTCTCAGTTGAACGTCTACTACTTCCGAGAAAGTATTACCAAATGCATGCAATCTAGGTATAAGCGAGTATCTAAATAACCCAATTGCTGCGTCAATTAAAAAAAAATTTAGATCGAGTAGTTCTTGATGGTATTTGGAAGATAATTAGCCATGGTGGGCCGTACTCATAAAAAATGGTTATGCTTATACTTGTACAATATAAAGGAAATCCTTCAGCTCGCATTCATAATATTCCGATTAAAACCCTATACTTAAACAGCCTTACTCATCATAAAACCGTACCACGGCTCTGTAGCGGCTCTGTAGCTACACAGTGGAGTAAGCTTACACTGCTCAGGGTAAAAATGTTTACTCATCATCATAATGTTTCTCGACAGCTGTTATGATTTTTTTACGGTAGCAACACTGCTCCGAAGCTCAAAAACGCAACCAATTTAGCATTTCGCGGCGTGTTGCCAACTTCACGTTTATTCATACGTCAACACAACGTTGACTTTGGTAAATCTATATTTAGACACCTAAAATCTCCTTCCGTGAGTGCCGCAAATGGATCGTACCTTTTTTAAACCTTTTCCGTGGCCGTGGTGCACGAATGCTGCGAATACGGTCAATATTTGCCAAAGCTCCGTTCAAAATGTCAAGATTCTCATAAAAGTTCGCCATTTCGTCAGTTACAACGCACGGGGTACTGAGTTAACCCTGGTGATCGGGTGGTTTAAATTCTGACAGCTACTACATCTCCCGGTACAGCGACTCGGTAAAAACACGCGCATGCGCGCGATTAACCCACCATGTTGAGTAACAATTTAACCTAACCCGCTCTTGCTCCAAGGTGTAATCTTATTTTGCGATGATGAGTAAGGCTGATAGAGTATGAGCATACCCTCCACAAAAAGTATTTGGTTATTCATAAACGTTACCTTTTACTCTAAATAAAAAGGATATCCTTCAATAATTTCGGGTGTGGTCAGTAGCAGACTCAGTCGTGTTAGTGAGACAGGCATCGAAAACTCGCGTGTAAATAAATATTATATTTTATATAACGCACTTGAAGTGAAATAACACTAAACTACGCTATATAAATATTACGTTATTTTAATTACGGACAAATATTTTTTAAATTATACTCAGCTACCACCATCTGTTGGGATATGGCAGAAGTTTGTATTACAAACTAACCTATCGACATCTATTAAAAGAAGCTGAAACTACATGGATAACAAAGTGATCTCTTGGATAAAATAATGCTTGAAAAAGCATACATTTTGTACTGCTCAAATTGTAGAAGAAATAAAACCCTTCGTGCAGTTAAGTGGGTGTGAGACGAGCCATCGTTTCTCGGTGGTAAAGCCATCGTTCCTTCAAACTACCCACCGCTTCGGTCCATCGCACAGCAACATCAAGATTACATACAGACGTCGGTCTTATCCCGGGTGGCGGGTTTATTCCATACAACATTGTTTTCATGTACAAACGAGCAACCACGTAAATCGATATACATACTGTAATAACATATTGTAGCCACATAATATAGCGCCAGCAAAAAGCATTTAAAAGCTGTATCTAACTTAGAAACTGTCTCTCATATTAATTTATTTATTTATGATATATTCGTAAGGGTGACCCGACAATTCGTCCTGCGACAATTCATCCGGCGACAGTTCATCCTGCGACAGTTCATCCGGCCGACAGTTCATCCTGCCGACAGTTCATCCTGCCGACAGTTCATCCCGCCGACAATTCTTCCGGCGACAATTCATCCTGCCTGATCATTTAGAAGATTTTTATTAAGTTAGTATGCAAAGAGGATATACGGCCGTACAACCAAAATCGATATACTTATACTTATAGGTTAGGTTAGGTTAGGTTAGGTTGAATTGTCAGGATGAATTGTCGCCGGATGAATTGTCGGCGGGATGAACTGTCGGCAGGATGAACTGTCGGCTGGATGAACTGCCGCAGGATGAACTGTCGCCGGATGAATTGTCGCAGGATGAACTGTCATGGAACCAATTTGATCTTTCTCTACACTATTGCTTGGATGTACATATTTCTTCTACCTTTTTTTGTGTTAATTATGTTATTTGTTATATTATTTCGTTATTGTACTATATTGTTATACTGTAATATTGTTATTTTGTTTCTTTTGTTATTTTGAATTTGTTTTGCTGAATTTAGGTCACCAGGTATACTTGTTCCTGTAATTTCACGGACTACGATCTAATCTTTCTCTTACACTATTGCTTGGATATACATATTTATTCTAACTTTATTTGTGTTAATTATGTTATTTGTTATTTTATATTGTTATTGTACTATATTGTCATACTGTAATATTGTTATTTTGTTTCATTTATTATGTTGTTACTTTTTTATTTTATTTGGAGGTTGGATAGAAACTCCTTTGTTTATTTTGTAATGTCCTTTTCCCCATCAAAGGGGTTGGACTTTGGGCCTTGTCCCTATTAACTTACAAATAGGTCTACCTTTTTGTGATGTACTATTGTTATCTCCTTCTTCTGCCTGCGCCACCCCCCCTGACATGATAAGGTTGGCGGAAAGATTGAGTGGCATCTAGAGGTTTGTCCGTCCCTCCTCCAACTTCCCGACGCTTTTCTCTCTATTTTCAATTGTAGTCCAATTACTTCTTCTAAGCACAACCGGCTAGCTGGCTAAAGGACGACTCCACTAGGTCCGTGACGGTCATCCTCAATTTTTTTACCTTTTTCAAATGTTATATGTTTTATTTACTACACTTTTTATTCTTTTTTTTCTCTTCACACGCAGATGCCTGCAGTCTCAGAGTGTGTGGTCTCCTGCTGTTTATTTTTCAAATATATTCTGTTCTTTTCTCTATATTATATTTTCATGTTTACTAACACCAGTAGTATTAGTTTTTCTTTTTGACTATTACAGCTTAGACTGTAGGCGATCCTACATTTCCGCCACCTAACAAAGTATGTAGGGACATTGAAGGTCTAGATTCGTTTTAATAAATGTAGAGTCGTTCAAAAAAAAAATTAGATTCTTGCGAGAGCTCCGAAGGGGCGACCATAAGTCGCCTATACCGGGGCGGGACAGTGGTGGGTACTTCAATGTCATGGAACCATTCGTAAGAAATACCTAAATAAGGCATACCTACATATATCTCCAGTAGAGCAAAACTTAAATAGAACATTAGTTGAACCTTGTATTTCAATATCTTTGGTTGAACCTGAATGGCCTTCCATCAAAACTCATTTCTTCAATAATTAAAAATAATGCGCATTGAGACGTCCGTTTAACAAACACGAGTTTTTTACGTGTCTCCATTGTTCCTTTGTTTTAATATCTATTTTAATCGCTTTTTGATTAATTTCCTCATTAGAGCAAGCAGCGTTATTATTTACCGAGTAGTTAACCCAGAAATTAACACGATGTATAGAACAGCTTGTCACACAATTACAGAAAACGCGATGGATGTAACTTAAGACGGGAGTATGTGAATTACAATAATTAGACAGTTAATTAAGTACTTGTAGTTAATCGGCTTTATATTTTTTGCTAGTTAAATTTTAATTTTTAACTGTTTATTATCTTTTTTTCCATAATTTGATTAAAGTACATAATATATATTAGGGAAACAAAAGTTTTTTCGCCTGTATTTACTATATCATTGTTAAAATAATTTGGTTGGGTATACGGTAGTTCTAATTGCGTTTGATTAAGCTGTTATTTCTGTACTGATTAAAGTTAATCTCAATAGATTTAATATAACTGGGTAATTACATGCATAGAAAATTGAGTTTTTTTGTTAGTTTGCTTGATTCGTTTTGTAGGTCAGTGATCACTCTGGCCTGGTTAGTAGGTAACTTAACAATTTTAACTATAAAGCGGAAACTATGTGTTTATGAAGAAAGAACTTAGAGTTATGGCAACTCCAACTGTGAGCTATGGCGACATGAAATTCGAAGAACCTTTTTTTATCTCGAATTGCTTTAAATTAGCAATTTGTTTAGTGTAATGTAATTTACTTAAGACAAAATGCAATTCTGTACTATCCAATCATTTTATCAATATCAATATATTTTCTTTAATGTGAATACCGTGCAAGAGTCCCAACTGCTCCCAACCCCCTGGAGCTAGGGAGATACTAACAGTATCTTTCACTCTAGAACGTGCTGCAATTTTACCCTAATTATTAATTATTAAATTGTGAAATATTGTGAAAACCTTACCTTCGACCACGGAGGCTATTGAGAGGTAAGTTAATCAGAAATATTAAATGAAACAAAAACGGCGACAACTTTATCTTTTAAATTATAAATAACCATGTAGAATCATCCCTCTCTGCCACAATCAAAATCAATGTCAATCACCGACGAATAAAAATGATATAAAAAATATTCCGAGTTATAAAACCACATTTGGACAAAGAAACTATACATACTTTGCAACATAACTTCATAACATACTTCCCCAAGACATAAAACTAATAAAAAATCCAATTGAATACAAATCAAGAATAAAAATATGGCTTAAAGAGGTCAATGAGAAGACGCTAAAAACGACATAGAAGACAAATGAACTATATTTAAATAACTTTAGTCCGCCTCGGCACAGGACCCCCTAGTGAGGAGGACTAAGAAATACAATATTTTATTCTTAATTTCACCATTATATTTTGTATGTAAAATTTTTTATATAGTCGCTATAATAAAAAAAAATAAGAAACTTTTCATATTCCTTTACAAAGAACCAACTTAATCTTCTGCCGACCACTTGTGCTTTTTGCGAATGGGTCGACTATTTATATAATATTATAACACAAGATTCTGTACACATTTAGCGATAGCCACCAGAACTTTACAAAATTTCTCGAATCTCTTGTTTTTACCTGACCCAAACTTTTTTATTTCTTTTTTTTTGTTGTATTTTTTTTCTTATTTTTATCATATTGTTGTTTTTACATATTGTTGCACACATTGACGTAGTTATACTTGGTAGAAGTAGAAGGTTGTACACAATTATAGGAAAAAATGTTTTTATTCTTTGTCATATTTTTTTATGTCAAACTTCTGTTGGCATTATAAATAAAATATAATACGCATTCATGCAAAAGCTGTTAAAAACTGTAGTGTATGTGAATATATTTAGTTTCAATGTCTCCCAACAGATGTAGTCAGTATAGGTAGTTGAATATAGTTTTAAGGTGTCTCAACAGAGGTTAGTAGTTGTACTATTCAAGAGAGACGAAGATAGCCGATCACATCCGATCTACAGGTAGGCACCTTCAGTGACCAGCATTTCCCCTGCTCAAGATAATCACAGCGGAGATATTAGAATGTACGTTACGTCCAGTTAGTTATTCATTGTAAATAAGACGATAATAAACAGGACTAGTAAACTAAACAAACCGAATTATTGGAACACACGATCATTAGAGTTGTTTTATTTATCAGGGGAAACAACAGTTCACAGTACACCTCATAAACCATTCCCTAAGAAAATATCCAATGAGTTATTAAACAACAAAAATATCTCAAAAGGAACAAAAATTCAAGTAGCTCCTATATATATATATATGGGACTATCTGTAGTTCTTGCACCACCTGCTCCAAAGATGTAAAATCTCGCTTGAAAACACGATTTTCCAAGTTGCAGAACAACTGTGACGGGATCAAACGAAAGTGATGCTGCGGGCGGTGATAGCGCGGAGGACAGTGGGGAGAGATTGACGCGAAGATAAAACGGTTCCGTCCCATACCCCATGCCATCGAGGTACCCCATACATATTCCATGATCTGGACTCGTTATTAATAGGCACTCGACTCGTTTGCCACTTGCGCTTGTTGCAATGTGACCACTGAAGAAATAAATAGGATAGAAGTTGTATTGTGGACGAGTTCGTGTGCCTCAAGTAAGCTCAGTTTTTACTTACTGATGAAATTGATTAAACATTTTAAGATATCGAAATTCTTTCTTCAACAAGAAAATCCAGTAAAAAAATATGGCTTAAATAATATATACGTATAGGTACCTACTTACCTAGACTTCCCTACATCAGCCAATTTTAATTCTGAATATACTCGTATATATATATTTTTATGTACCTACTAGCGCAGACTAGACGTAATTCCAACCAATTATGAAAATGACAATTAAAATAATCTTCTGTTACCTACTTTATAGCTTGTCTTGAATTTTTCAAACGTTCGGTTAAAATTTTGAAAATGACACTTAAATTCAATCAAATTTGAGTTCATCATACCAGATTTCACGCAGGACTAACGCACAGATAACCAAAATTACCACGTTTTTTTTAATATGAGTTGGTTTCATACCGACCCGACCCTTGAAACCAGTAAGGCCATTCCTTACTGATATCGATAACTTAACGCGGACCTCGCCAGATTTCGATTAGACTTCAACTTCAAACTTTTAAAATTATTTTAACTATTAAAACCAAAGACATTACATACTTTAGACGCGGGGTAGAAATCTCAAAATGGGAAGCCAACAACAAGACAATTGTAGAGTACTCGATTTCTAGTACTTTAGTACTAAACTGCCACGCGTCGAGTAAGGTTGTGTCCTACTAGTAAGTAAATTGCATTAAAAAGCGCCAAAATTCCCTCCTGTGTGAGGAGAAAATGTTTCCATTACACGGTAAACAGTCGTAAAAGCGAAGGAATAACATTTCATTTGTAAATACATGCAAATTACTTATTCAAATTTCTTTTTATCGGTTATAAAAATAATACAATAATTGCTTTCCGCCCAAAGATTTTATGCGTCATTAGAGAACTCAAGGCCTACTAAAGTACAGGTCTGGATGCGCAACAACCAAATTACAAAGTCGATGCCATGCCGTCGCTAAGTAAAATTTCCTTTTTATAATAATAATCTTATGATTCTTTATTTACTTGCCTGCGGTAAAACAACATACAAATCAGCAGAAACAACAAATACAATAACAATCAACGCCATTTTCAAACTATCGTTGTTCATTATAGCTATTTGACACCTCAAAATTCGACTGGTGCCCAGGCCTCCTACTTTAGTCAGCCTTAAGACAGTATTCGACGGAACTTTTGAATTTTGAATACGAAAATGCCGCCCGCGTTCTATCTTTTGTTTCGTTCATGTGCACATATTCTTTTTAGCGTCTATCTTTATCATACACGAATAACTTTTGAATTGAGAAATTATTGAAAATCGCTGAAAACAAAAGAGTTTTGATTAATTGCCACATTATATCTTGAGTTTGTGAGACTATGGCAAGTATATTTATTTTATATAACGTCATTGATTAAAACGACGTTTGTTTTAAAAAATGTCTGCTTAGTAAGTATATAAATAAATATTTACTGATATTTAAGTTAGAGGGTGAAAACAATATTATTTTTCTATATTGACTGAGTTTCTTTATTTTATTGTCCTATCTGGGATCTAGAACCTGCATTCCATGTAGATTTAGATATGAAACAATGTGGCCACCGACTTAACATCTTTTGATTCTATCCCATTTAGCACGCGCTCTGTCTCTCTCTCATCGTATATTTCCATTCCATAATGATGGTGAAACACATTTCGTATTGGAAATCTAAGGCCCGTTTTTTCATACTTTTATATCACTAAACACGCCCACATGGCTTTTCTAGTATTCTTCTTTATTCTATGGTTCAGTGACTGTGGCCAATTCTATTTCTGTCCAAATGATAAGGCATCTGGCGTTTTATGCTACCCCTTCCCCTATAAGGTAATCCGAGCATTATAATGTGAAACATTATTATTTCTGAGCTTTTTGTATTGCCTGTTTCTATCAACTTAGAGACCACCTCTGTGGAAGACCGGTGAGATTCTTGGTTCAACACATTGCGAAGTACCAATAAACAACTAATGCATTATTAATCTCACTTTTTATACAGACTTTTAATAATTGTGGGAACTACTAGTGATTAGATTTTTAAACACTGGCAATTTTCATTCAGTTGCTACATTGTAACGCATGTGCGTTGGACAGCGCTTCTCAATGACGGAGCTGTTTTTGAACCCAACCGTATTTTGTTTCGAGTGTCGCTTGCAATAACATCGTAGTTCTTACACATTTATCTTCCGTGTTTCTAACTTTTTCTAATAACATCGCATTTGTAAATTTGAGTGCTTAATAACAGTTGTACATCCTAATATAGCTTCCGCATCCTTTACCAATCAGCAGACATAGGATCGTCATAAACTAAGGTGTACTAACTCACTTTTTGCAGTTTCTGAGTTCGAGCTTGAAATGAGGGTTCCAAATCATAATCTAGCTTTGCCAGAGAGAACCAATTAGAGATATAGTGTCTTGGACAATCATAGACAGCATTTCTCTGAATGATTATCTCTGGCAGAACTAGATTGTGATTTGGAGCCCCCATTTCAAGCTCGTTAGAAATTTCAAAAAGTGAGTTAGTGCACTGTGGTTTATGACGATTCATATGTTAACTTCCTCTGGCGATATAGTTTTTATTTGGGCTTCGTTTCACCCCTGTGAGAAATTATCGTGTAGACGTGAAACGTTGTTGGAAATGGTTTCAGCCGAGTTAAGCGCCCTTAATCCCAACACTTTCTTCGAGGGCCTACCGGGATGCCGGCTTAGGGGCGCGGACACCGAGTCTCGCTTGCGACTGTACTGATGGCTCCGCTTATCCTCGGTGGGACTGCCGGATGACTGTAGCTCAGCTGCTTTGGTTAAGTCAAACAATCTCATCATAATACGTATTTTTTTTATTCTATTAACTTTTCTTCCTACATATTAACAAACTTTTATTTCTGCTACATCAGGTGGCGGAGATGAGACGTTATACTGTGAAATAAATAACTAACAACATGTACGCATTCGCGTCCTGGCGAGTACGGTGAAGGAGGAAAGCATCTGTTTCCTTAGAACGCCGTGGGAAAGCGGTGGGCAACCTCTAAAGTTAAGTATTCATGTGGTTCATTCAAGGGTTCGTATTCCTTAGTTCTTCCCAACCTTGGTATTACCTATACTTCCGACTCTCAAAATTCCTCAAGTGTGTGTTGCACCGTATCCAGGTAGTGGACTCTGCAAAGTTTTCACATTTAAAAAATACCTTGTTCGTATGCATTTAAATCAATTGTAGTGTCTGTAAAGTTTTAAGGTAAGGAACCGGTAAAATAAAGACTCATCTTCAGGACAAATTCTAAGGAACTCTTGATTTATTTCGTTCTATTTCCAATTACATTTTTTATAATCGGAAGATACAAAACTACCCGAGACAGACCAAGGAGTTAGTAATTAGATGTAGTTTCAGCGAAGCGACGAAGAGGAAAGAGGTAGATCCTTTTAAAAAACCGTCATTTATAGGAAATTTCCTTGGCTAGTCACAGTTTTGTACCTTCCGGACATCTGTTGATAATTTAGCTAATTAACTATGAGAGTTCTCACCTAATGTTTTTACGTGGATCTCGAGAGGTGTGAGTCCTGGCTAAATTCGATATTTAAAGGCCTGAATTTTATACATATTCCCAGCCAAAAAACGGTGAGGAATGAGTTTTTTTATTAAACTAAAATGAACAAAAAATATACTACTTATAATACTAAAAATAGCTCACAAATTTTTTTTACTTTAACTATTTCACCCCAGATTAAATTGTGCAATTAACAAATTCATATTTACATGCTCTAGCTAAAAATTCAAAGTTAAAAATTAAATCAAAGAGTTATAACAATAAATTACACATTCAATTTTAGGACAAACACAATACAATGAGGACGGGACCAGGTCTTCCTTCCAGGACAGCCAATTTTATTGTAAATATTATTAAATGTCTAAAATTAAATATATGTGGGCACTTGCAGTGTTTTTTTTTTTTAATTATTATTATTATTTTGGTTAGCTTATAACCTTTAATTTTCACTCAATCTGGTTTTTCTTTTTACACGAGTTTCACAAGAGGTCACGACCTCCACCACCTTTATTCATTTTGCCTTTTTATTGTTTTACACTTTTATTTGCATTTTTTCATTAATTTTTTATTGTTTTTCGCTTTTATTTGTACTTTTTATTAATTTAAAGTCTGGTTATAGAATCTGGTTATTCTGGTTATTATGTCTTGCTTGGGGGCGCCACACTGTGTTGGCGCTACTGGGTCGCTTCTTATTCTCCCTGGTCCATCTCGGGTAGATGGTCTTCACATTTGTTGTCCTCAATTGGAAGCAGGCATAGTTTTGATATTGCCCTCTGGACCGTTCCCTGTGCTGTGATGATGGTAGCCACTCGTACTCTTCCATCAGGCCCGGGATGTACAGCGTGCACTCGTCCTAGCCTCCAAAAACAAGGAGGTTCGTTGTCTTCCTTCAGAATGACCATCTGGCCTGGTTGCAGCTGCCTTTGGTTGTTGCCAGTCCATTTCGTCCGGGTCTGCAGCTCAGCCAAGTATTCTTTGCGCCACCTCGACCAAAAAGACTGTATTAGTTGGTTTAATTTTTGGTAATGATTCAATCTATTGACTGCTACATTCTGCAAATTCTGCTCCGGGATCGCTGCTAAACTCGTTCCAATGAGAAAGTGACCAGGACTGAGAGGTTTTAGGTCTTTGGGGTCATTGGACAGCGGACAGAGGGGACGGGAATTCAAGCATGATTCAATTTGACATAATACAGTACTGAATTCCTCATATGTTAATAGTGAAACGTTTGCTACCCTTTTCAAATGATATTTTACTGATTTGATCCCTGCCTCCCAAAGTCCCCCGAAGTGCGGGGCCCTTGCTGGTATGAATTTCCAGCGAATAGATAAATTGGCTAAGTATTTATCAATTTTTTCATTTGAATTTTCCAAAAATTCATATATTTCCCTTAATTCATTATTCGCGCCCTTAAAATTAGTGGCGTTATCTGAAAACATTTTACTGGGTTTCCCTCTTCGCGAGATGAAACGTTTAAACGCATTTAAGAAGCTATCAGTGCTTAAAGACATTACTAGTTCCAGATGTATTGCTTTGGTTACCATACATATAAATAGACATATATAAGATTTTACGCTGTGAGTCTTACGGCTAACACCTGATTTGATCAAAATGGGGCCGCAGAAATCCACGCCTGATGATTGAAATGCGCGACCTTCCGTTATTCGTTCGGCAGGTAGGTCCGCCATCAGTTGTTGCTCTGTTTTTGGGTTACATCTAAAACATATAATACAGTATCTGAGAACCTTTTTAATTAAATTTTTACCCATAATCGGCCAGTATTTCATTCTTAATAACGCTAACAATGCCTGCGTTCCTGCATGTAAATATAAATAATGGTAGTGCCTGACAATAAGCTCACTTAGTTTATGATGTGATGGTAGTACTATGGGGTGCTGTTGGCTTTCCGATATCATTTTTCCGTTGGACAACCTACCCCCCACCCGGATTAAATCCTTAAACAAATAAGGATTTAATGACTTTAACCTACTACTATTCTTTACATTTACCCCGGCTTGTAAGGCCCTCGTCTCTTCGGGGAATGCAAAACATTGTGCACGAGATATTAATAAGTGAAGTGAATTCTCCAATTCGTAAACAGTTAGTGCTCCGCTACGCCTGGACAAGGAATTTCTGCAATTAAATATAAATCTTAAAATATAAGCTGTCACCCTTTGCAATTTGGTTAAGCAAGAGTATCTGGAAAATATTTCCCAATCCTGTTTTACGGCTGAAATTAAAGTTAGTTTTAATCTTTCTTCTGGTAGATCCAACGGCGTAACTTCACTGCTGGTAATCGGGTAATCGCCTGAAATCAACCAGGTGGGTCCATGCCACCAAATGTCAGACTTTAGTAGCTGCGACACCGTCGCGCCTCTGGATAAAACGTCCGCCGCATTATCCTCCGATCTTACGTGTTTCCATTGTGCGGGTTGACTGGACTCTTGGATTTCAGCTACCCTATTGGCCACAAATGTGTTCCACCTTGCTGGCTGTCCACGAATCCAGAATAGCGTTATCATGGAATCGCACCAGTAGGTTGTATCTATTTCATTTAAGTTCATAGCTATTTTGACATAGTTCACTAATTTTGTGAGTAAAACAGCACCACAAAGCTCCAGCTTTGGTAGTGATATGCTTTTCAACGGTGCCACCCTTGATTTTGATGTGACTAAATAAGAAGTTGTGTTTCCCGATTCATCAGTAGACACTATATATATACATGCTGCATAGGCCCTCTCCGAGGCGTCACAGAATCCATGCAGATGCAGTTTAACTTGATGTTTGCAAATTACCTTTCTCGGTATTTTTAAATTATTTAAAAGAGGTAATTCATTTATGTATGAATTCCACGCATTCATCTGTTCAGATGGAACATCTTCGTCCCACTGAATCTTAGTTTGCCACAAACTTTGCATTATCAGTTTTGCGACTAAAGTTATTGGGCCTATCAGTCCCAATGGGTCAAAGGTAGAGGCGATACATGATAACATTTGGCGTTTGCTTTTAACGCAGGCTTCTAAGGGCTCTACAATGTACTGAAAATAGTCCTGCTGATTATTCCATGACAACCCTAGAATTTTCTTTTCCTTGGGGTTATCAGTAATAATCATATCTGTATCACTCTCTGGTTTCGAACTTATAGAGGGTAAATTTGATCGCCATTTTCGTAAATTCATGCCAGCAGATGCCAAAATGCTGCTCAACTGTTGCTTAATAGTGAGACAATCTGCCTCATTTTCGTCGCCAGTTATCAAATCATCCATATAAAAGTTGTATTTGAGGATGCGACTGACCTTTCTGTATGCCCCAATTCCTGATACTCTTTCATGAATTTTTTATAATCTAGCATCAGGTCCTTATTGGCAAGAAATTTTTTTTCCATATTATAGAATCTTTTTTCAGCCACCTTTAGGGTTTCACCCATTTGATTAATATTGGGCCGCAGCGGTAATCTTACCGCAAAACGTCCTTTCTCATCTCTTTCATGCGTGCGTAAGAAGCTCTCTTCACATGCTCTTTCTTCGTGGCTTCTATGTTTTACAGGAGCTAGTTCTTCTATTTTCCAAAAGCTTTCTAATTGCTTATGCAATAAATTTAAGGATAAATTACAGGAATTTACTGGCCTTTTTGGATTCGGAGTGGAGATAGGTCCAGCGACAAGCCATCCTAGCTCGGTCCTTTGTAGCGTGAGTCCAGCATCTCCAATTCTCATTCGATTGGTATGCAAGACTTCCCAGAACACCTCCGCTCCCAGTAGCAGATCTATCGGGCTGGTAATGTTGAAGTTCGGATCTGCTAATTGGAGACCGCTAGGGATCCCCGCGTCTTTTCTCTGAAAGGAAATTTGTGGCAGGTTACTGGTCACTTCAGGTATTATCAGGCATTCTATATTCCTTTTATATTCAGAATAGCTTGAAGTTATATTGAATTCCACTTTATATTTTATATTTAAAATCTTATTGTGGATTCCCGTAACAGGAATGTTGACCCTTTTCTCTTTTGATTTCAATTTCTTTGCAAATTCCTTACTTATAAAATTAGTTTGTGCCCCAGAATCTAATAGAGCTCTTGCTTGAATTGATTGTCCGGCATCGTCCTTTATGTTGATGATGGCAGTGGACAATAACACGAAATTTGGTTCTACCTTCGCGGCATGATTTGTTACCAAAGGCGCTTCCTTCGCGGAAGATGTTGATGCCCTTTCGTGTTTTGATTCCTCCTCTTGTTTAAAATGAAGTAACGTATTGTGATTTACGCCATCGCATTTACGGCAATTAAATTTTGATTTGCAATCCTTTAATTTATGACCGAAGTTTAAACATTTTAAACAAGCGCCTAATTTGTGTATTTTATCAATTCGTTCTTTTGGCTTCAATTCCAAAAATTTGCGGCAATAATAAATCTTATGATTATCGTTGCAATGTAAGCATTTTAATTTTTGTGCAGAAAATGAAACCATAGCTTCCTTTTTATAATTATGCGGATTCGTTTTTCCCGGATTAATTCTTTTTTCGTTATTTGATGAGGCCTCTAATACTTGGGCCCTTGTATACAAACATTTAATAAATTATTCGTAGGTAGGTAGATTGTTTTTTGTTGGGTATTGTTCCCAATGAGCCCTTGTATTTGAATCTAGCTTGTTTGATAACAAATAAATCAATACTACATCCCAATTTTTCGTAGCTATATTTAATTTATTTAGCGATTTTAAATGCAACTGTGCCTCGTCCAATAGGCTTCTTATTGCGACGTGATTTTCTGCTTTTAAGTCCGGTAATTTAAACAACGCGTTTACATGATTATTTATAATTATTTTTGAGTTTTCGTATCTGTCCGTGAGCATCTCCCAGGCCATTAAATAGTTGTCAACTTGCATTGGCAATGCTGTTATAAGCTTAAGCGCTTCCCCTTTTAGACAAGAACGCAAATAATAAAATTTTTGAACGGCATCTAGGTTAGAATTACTGTCTACTAAAGATATAAACGCATCTCGGAATTCTATCCATTCGCAGTAATCACCCTTAAATTTTGGTAACTCTATTATCGGCAGTTTAATGTTGTTGTTTGTTTTGCCTGCGGAATGGTCCGAACCTAACCTCTCTTTAGCGTTGGATAAAACATCAAAATAATCGTTTTCAAAGCTCGCCCTTTCTTGATCTCCCTCATCGGGAGATAAGGCTTCTATATTACCTTGAATTTCCTCGAATTGATCCATTAAAAGCTCGAAATGTTTTATACGTAATCCTAGTTCACTTTGTGTCAACGAAATTTTGTTTAAAAATTCTCTGAATCTCGTGACTTTCCCCTTACAGATTCCCCTTTTACCGATTAGCGTTTTTAAATCCATTTTTATCAAATCAGGTACTTACAATTTACAGAGTTATCCAATTATTTTATCACAATAACCGTTTAAAACTATTAATCCTGTAATAACCACTGACAACTTCTCAATCCGTCACAACACGATCTGCGATAATCGACAAGCCGTTAAATTTCGCCCATAGAGTATTATTAGCAACAAACTGTTTTATCGGCTTCGCGGTTGATTCAAATAATTATTTCGGAGAAAGTTTCCATTAATCCCGGAATTTATAACATTGTTGTAGTTTTTGCGATAATCTAATTGCCGGCTGCGATGTCGTGTTATTTTTTTGTAAACTTGTTCATACCGGCTTGCAACAATTTTTTTTATGAGAAATGCACAATATTGATGTCATTAAATTTTTTGCTTTCTTTTTTTTTTTTTAGGATTTTTATGGTAAGGTGGGTAGTATGGAATGGATTGGTCACTTGCCCTTTTTATCGTGATGTCTTCTGGATGCTGGAATCTGCTTGATGGATTCTGGCTGCATTTCTGGTTCCTTCTTCAGTGCTGGTTCTTTTTTATCAATTTAATCACTCGCGTTAAACTATCCGACTCGTAGGATCAAATGTAAAGTTTTAAGGTAAGGAACCGGTAAAATAAAGACTCATCTTCAGGACAAATTCTAAGGAACTCTTGATTTATTTCGTTCTATTTCCAATTACATTTTTTATAATCGGAAGATACAAAACTACCCGAGACAGACCAAGGAGTTAGTAATTAGATGTAGTTTCAGCGAAGCGATGAAGAGGAAAGAGGTAGATCCTTTTAAAAAACCGTCATTTATAGGAAATTTCCTTGGCTAGTCACAGTTTTGTACCTTCCGGACATCTGTTGATAATTTAGCTAATTAACTATGAGAGTTCTCACCTAATGTTTTTACGTGGATCTCGAGAGGTGTGAGTCCTGGCTAAATTCGATATTTAAAGGCCTGAATTTTATACAGTGTCTGTTATCCCAATAATTAAGACTAAGTACTTGAATTGTGTTGGGAAACTTCCAAATAAGTTCGAGATTCGTTTAGATTACAAATTGCTTTATTTACGATATCGCAAAGATTACAATGAATATTTGACTGGATCAGACGTCCTTACTTAGTAGGCTTTAAGTCATGGGTGGCCAACCTTTTCAGCAGCCGGGCCAGATTTTAGAAATTAGATTTCCTACCGGGCCGCACAACAAAATTTCTTTGATTATTCAAAGATAAAAAGAAATATATTGTCTTTTTAAGATAATATAACCATAATGAGAATCAAACCTATTTATTAGATTAGAGTTGGGCAATACTAAAAAATAATAAAAAATAAACAAAATAAAATAAATTTTAGTGAGACGTGTGATTTTGTTTGTCAGAACTAAGTGCATCAATGTTGATAACCATTGATGTTGTTGCTACAGTACGCAAACAGTTTTCCAAATGCTCATCAGTGATCGTGTTCTCATTTGAGATTTAATATGCTTCATTCTACTAAAAATCTGTTCATACGTTAAGTCTTCAAATAGCGAAATCATCGATAGAGAGCATGTTTGTAAAATGCAGGATATTTCTCCTTGTCCAAATATGTTTTGTAAAACTCTTCCAAACCAACCTGATTGAATTTCTCCTTTAACTGTGATTATTTGTTAACACGTATATACCATAGAAGAACTTGTCACGATAGTCGAATCAATGTACTGAGATACTTCCATATATGAGATTTGATACGAACTACGCACGTTGGAATGTTCTTGTGGTGGTTTTATGTACACTAAAAGAAAAAAAGTGTGCATATGTTCCGCGGGCCACAAGTAGACACCCAGCGGGCCGCATGCGGCCCGCGGGCCGCGGTTTGGCCACCCTTGCTTTAAGTTATTCTGTCGTTGCGGGTCGCCACGGTAATGACGTTTGCTCGATTACCAAATGCCTTCGGCTATCATCGGACACCTTCGTACATTAGACACAAACGACCGATATCGGAACCCTTCGTACATTAGACACGAACATGATACTGTTCTAAAATACAACTTAACTGACATCTATTAATATACCACCAAACTTCGTATAACTAACTATACTAATGACATTTATTGAAGTATGTTGAAACTATGTACCACAAACAACCAATTGTGGTGTTAATTAGACTGTAGATATTACCTGACTTATTGACAAAATATCCAGGGACTGCCAAATCAATCTCCCTTTTCAGTTTCCCACTTCTCAAAGCCTAACAATATTCTCAAGATTGCGTGCGTTATATATGATGAAACACTGCTAGAAATACATTAAATTGATGACATTCCTACCTAACTACATAATTGAGCGTTCCCATCATAAATTGTTCGATATAAGTCATTGGTCAATATCCTCGGTCAACTCGTCGTTTAGGTGTACAATTAATAACTACTGAGGTAATCTGTTCTTGGGCACAATAATATGTAATAATTGATCGCTATCAATAACGCAGCATCCCGGCTCCATTTAAAATCTCCGATCGCCTCTTAGCTCTCGGCGTAAGAATGTAATGGATAAGATTGCAAATTATTACAGCCAAGATCTGGTGTCTTACCTTATAATTATAAGAAACCACGGCTTTGTAGGAGAAAATAAATAGCTGGAATCGGCACTGGGCAACTGAGCACCTAGGACAGAGATTGGCAACCAATAACACGTGCGCAACTTTGACAATAGCTTGTATCAATTTCGTGATCTAAATCTCAAGGTCTGACAGTCGTGGACCTTTAATCTTCTGCTAATTCTTGTGGTGAATATCAAGATTCTTCTTCTTAAGTCGGTTCCTCATTGCTGAGAATTGTGATACTTCAATTTCCACGGAGGACAAGGCTCCTCTTAGTTCGGCGCTGCGTGGGGTACCAAGGACACTGACATATCGAACGCCAGTGATACTTGGTCACTCCAGCGCTTTAGTGACCTTCCTCTGCCTTTTCTGCTTTCCTCTTTGCCAGTGATCATGATTTTCTCCAGATTGGCGGGCAACGTTTACAAAGTATCTTAAAACGCGTTGTAGGCAAACAATATAGATGCCTTCCTTCCAGAATGGATACATTTGTGCGTCTAGCTATCCATGGAATCCTGAGCATTTTTCTCCAATACCACGTATCCAGATATTGTAGGCATATTATATTAATGTCAATATAGAAACCTTTTTTCCGAGAATTTTAAGAGTGCTTGACAATATTTTAGAATATTTTTTAGGGAATGAATCTGAGATAGGGTTGCCATCTGTCCGGCTTTAGCCGGACATGTTTGGCTTTTTTAGGTCGTGTCCGGCTAAATATTTATATGTCCGGCCTGTCCGGCTTTTGTTAGGCTTTTTTGGTTCGCACGGGTTTTGTCTTCCGAACTTCTGAAATTGGTGGAATATTACTTTCAAAGAGTTTTCTCTTTAATAAACACCCAGTGGACCAAGGAACGCAATAAATTGCAACCAATTGCTAAGATGGTGTACACATTGTATAATTTAAAAATGACATGTCAAGGATTTTATTAAATGATTTCCAAAGAAAACGACGTTTTGAATAAAGTAGGTGAAAACGCCAAACATACAAAATGGTAGCTTTTTGTATTTTTTGAATAATTTGAAGAAGTTGAGATTTCATTTTAATTTATGTTTTTCGTTTTTTATCCACAAAGATAAATATGTTTCATTTTATATCTATTGAAAAATTTTAGTCAACTGTTTAACCAGAAAAAAAGTTATGTTTTGTTTGTTTGTTTTATAAGTTTAGTATGTCTACAGACAGAAGACTCAATATTTTTTATTTTGTTATTGACATTATATTCTATACAATTGTCAACTGATGACAAGGATAAGACAGATTAATGATTGTTGTAATTAAATTGGTTAATGCGTGATTAATAAACAACTGTAAGTTGTAACAGATTTTTTATTATTATGTATAAAAGTTATGTCCAAAATTATGTACGTACCTACGTCCGGCTTTTAGGGCAAAATGTCTGGCCTTACAGAGCGCAGAGTCAGGCTTTTTTATTTTAGAAGATGGCAACCCTAATCTGAGATGAATTAATCGATTTGATTAAAAATTGCAAAGATTTGATAAGTAAATATTTGTTAAAAAGCTTCTGATTGGTATCAATCTCATGAGATGTAATTTAAAAAAAAAAATTATTTATCTAACATTTTTAGTGAAAACCCATCAAAGAAGATTTTAGTTACTATTTGTAGATAAATGTTGTCAGGAGACAAAGCTGAATAGGTAGCCAATGTCAATTATGGTGAACTTTATTAAATGTACTGGCTATAGTGGCGGTCCATGAGTTTTCAGTGAGCTAGAGTGCTAATATTTAAAAATACGACATTACCTACTGATGTTGTTTTAGCTGAAAATGATTTTTTTTTCAAAATTTCAACTTTTTTTATGAAGATCTTCATACAAAAAGTTGAAATTTAAAAAAAAAATCATTTTCAGCTAAAACAACGTCAAAATCATCATATTTTTCAATCTTAGTGCTCTAGGTAACTGAAAACTCGTGGACCGCCACGCTGACGCCGGCTACTGTCAAAGGAATAGTGTGAGACATGGCAGATAGTACAAGAATCTCAACTACTCCCAACCGTCTGTAGCCAGTGAGACTATGGCATCACCAAATGGGGTATGTTGTGAGGCTTTTAGTAAATTTTAGATTTTCACGGCCAAAGCATTATAATGATTTATTTTGGAGGTATTGTGCCGTCTTGCGCTACCTCCTTCTAGCCAACGGTTCGGACAGCGTTACAGTATCCACCATCAGGGCAGAAGAGTAGAGAGTAACTGTAACGCTGTCCGTAAAGAACACGACATAATAACCCAAAAATAAAACTCTTTAAATTACCTGGCTATTCAAATCTGCTCACTAAACATGGCTGAATCCATTTCAAGTAACGTTTGAATTCTAAAGTATTACACCAGAGCTGTACTGATAGTATCTTCCAATCTATAACATGCCGCATATTATATTATTTTTAGATCTTAAAGCCGGTTGAGCTACGCAAACCTTCCCCGTAAATCTGTGAACACACACAGCTATAAACCGCGAGCAGATATCGGTTGAACCGCGAGCGCTTATATTTTGTACCGTTCACACGACTTTTCAGAAACTTTCTTCCTATGGTAGGAGAGGCGGTCAGATGAATTAGCGTGCGGCCACGGAATGCACATTTTTTGCACTGAATCAGTCAACTTGACATCTGTCATCCACCGATCTAGGCAGTTCCGGAATTAAAATACCCCCTCTCCTGTTGTTCATATCGCATTGGGAGCGATTACGGGGTAAGATCTGTATTATATTTGATCTGCGCATAAACCGCTTAGGTGTGAACGGTCTGAAGGGATTGTATGGAGAGCGTTATTTGGCGTGCGATCATCTTTTACATTTTATAGCTGTGTGTATACACAGCTTAACAATCAATAATATTTTTAGAATGCTTGCAATATCCTTAACGATATAAAAAATTACATCAGAGAATATATCATTTAATTTGATAAGCTCGAAGAAATAGGTTCGCCATCCCTGGCTAGGCGATATGAGCACTATTATAAGCAGCCTTAGAGATTATTAAATGCACAGGCTATTAAATTTTCAGCAAACGTCTATCGATGAATAAGTAGGCACGCCTCCGCTCAATTCTAAGATATCTTATAGTTATACTTAACTATAATAATTGTAACTTGCGATATCGGATACCTCCTGCCTCTTCTGCTATCCTGGGACCTGGGAGCCGATTCTATACTTCTATATTCCATACTCCGTACTACCCATCGGCGCTCATTCCCCGCAGATTCTTATAATAGATTATGATAATATATTAATCAACTTAATGCCGTAGGATGTTTTGGTAATTCAAAGAACTTAATCAATAAAATGTCCGAGATTCGAATGAAAAACACTTTTTTTACATTAGCCCCACGCAGGAGGCCCCGAGGAAAATAATTAACCTCAGAGCCTATGTCATCTTTGGGGATGCTGTGTGGTGGGTCTTCTTAGTCGAAAAAGGTATGAGATGAGGGGTGGATAGGAATCTGCGGTCAGTGTGTCCAGAAGTGACGGGCGAATTAATTCATCCCTTCCACTGCGGTCCAAATCCTGCTGAAAGTCTTGCTGGAGAGGTCAAAAGATCTCCCTCAACCAGTCTCTCCCGATCCAGCCTACCACGCAGTTGTTGAGCAGACTCATCCGCCGCTAAGATCCAGACAAACCTGCTAAGTCACCAAACGTAGAGAAGCACTTGGGGTGACCTATGGCAAAGGTGTTGGTTATCCAATTAATGGTTCCTGTGGCGGCGGTACCCATACCCGCCTCCCAAATTGAATGGATGATTGGACAACATGGATGCTATTGACCAAAATTAGTATGTGAGTCAGCACGCCTTAAGGACGTATATATGTTTCCATGACGGTTAATCCTTAGAAAATTGGCCCCCCGACGAATTTATATACATTACGCAGTCGGTTTAGGGAACATACGGTATACCCACTAACACAAAATTGTGCAATTCATACGGGTTAGAAGTGAAACCTTTAGGAAACTAAAGTAGACACGAGTGGAAAGCTTACAAAACACCGCACAAAAAGGAGACCGATAGGCAACGAAGCCCCGCACAACGAAGAGCCTGATTATACTATCTCATTCTCTCGCAGGCTAAATCCTATAGATGTATATGTTTGTATCCTTTAGTGTAGCTATTTTTCACCGAGGTTTCTGTAAAAAGGTTAGGACTTAACAGAAGAAAAAGTGGTTGTGTTGTTTTTTAAAATAAAGCACCCTTTGAGAAATTAACTCCATACTTTTTATTGCTATGTTTTTAAAGTTACAAGTTACCGATGCACAACTTATTCCCCACTCAACGGACAAAGGTTTAATCAACACTTTTTGTTTTAAATGCAAGTTTAGTTAGAGAAGTGTTAGTTTTTAGCCAGCTTGGGCTTTTTATAGTTAAATTCCTTTGTATATTGAGAAGGGAGGAAGTTCAAAAAATGATCACACAACAGCGACATCTGAAATTACTGGTGCCATCTTTGGTCTAAATGAATAAACTTATCATAATAATTATCACTATTTGCAATCCATAATTGGCTTGAAACTTAACTAGGAAACAAAACAGTTTCATCGAGTATCAAATAACAACGGCGCTAAAGAAGTTTTCACTTCAATAGTTGCGTTATAATATACTTATGCAGATACCATAAAACTTGGCGGAAATCTTAAATAAAGGCAGAGAAGTAATAATGTGATAATGACCTCTAGCAACCTGCAAGAAACGCATAAATGCCTACAAGAAAATCCCTTAACGTAATATTACAAAGGTGGCTAATAAAGCTTTCCTGCTGATAACATAAATTATTATTAAGTACTAGCTGACCCAGCAAACGTTGTTCTGCCATATAAATTATTTCTAGTGAATAGTTTGGTTGTTAACCCTTTATAACTCAACTTCTTGTAAAGTCAAAAATTCCAGGTATTTTTATAGCTTTCTGCAAATAATAAAACACGTATTTTTTATTTTTTCAAAATTTTAATAATCAGGTAATAAAATGGTAGAAAATGTGTTTGTGACATTTATGTTACATTGTGTTATAATGCTTAAAATGTCTATACAAAGTATGAAATCATTTGAAACAATAATTTTGCTTATTGTAGCATAATGCTACCCCACATTTTTCACAAAGTGTTTGTGAGATGCCATATCATCCTGGACGCTTACAACGAATTATTTTTGGCTCATACTGGCCAATGCCCAATTAGATTTTGTGTTATTGTTATTGGAGGAATATATTGAGCTGGACCCTATTATTTCTTAGCCTGAATTTCTGCTTCAATGCTACGGCGCATCATAGTATCCTTTGTACCCAGCTTACAAAGTACCATAGCAACCTCCATATGAAAATCTGCCGATGCCAGCTATACTTGTTATTAGTCTTTCGAACTCTCTTATACAATAGCCAGGCATTGGACATCGCAAGGTCCAACAAATGGTAGAACAAACGAACTTTGCAACACTATTTTATATCTACCCATGATGCTATCGATCAACCTCACCTTCTCAAATTTATTCACTGGCATGGTTTCTTTCAGTATAGGCGTCCCTGTCAAATTATGCCAGTGTTTTGTTACTCTTGGAAGATGCGCTAAAGACATGATGAAAACTACTCCCATAAACTGCTGCATATCTATTCCTGACACACGGAAAGAATTACTGGGATCCTTTTGAGCTATGTACAGATTCGTTTGATCAGCAATGATATATCGATTCCTTGGGAAATATTTTCAGAAAAAATTCAATCGGCGTTTCTAATTTTAAGATCTCAGGTGCCAAGGACTCGTCAACGAAGCTGATGCTCATTCAACTCAAGATTTTTCTTCTTCCAGAGTACATTTTAAATTTTTTTTTTTGCCTCCTGATGGTCTGATGGTGCAGATATGGGCTTAGGCTCAAGAACAATCTCACCATCGGACTGAGACTCTAAGTCTAAATCTAAATCGCTCTGATACTAAAAGTCAGGGTCTGCAAGGCTGTCATCATCATCCTCGAAGCAATCCTCACTGTCTTCATTGTTAAATTATAATTCTTCAATAAGTTCATCATCTCTCAAGGCCGGGAAAGCCATTCCGACAAGACTAAGACAATATCTAAGAATTATTATTATTACACTGAAGACAATGTTAGCGACTCTCAATCGAAAAATTGAAACAGAAAAATCAGACAAAGATAAGATCAGATGAGATAAAGCTAAGGTAAGATAAGAGCAGCCCCCCGGCAAGGTGTCCTGGGTATAATTTCCTAGATGCGATAGTATCTTTTTCTGTTTTTTCTGTTTCGAATTTTCGTTTCAGAGTCGTTAATATTGTTTTCAGTGATTAAATATAACAATTTGAGGTTTTACTTATCAAGTTAAAATAAAAATAAATATTTATTATTATAACTCCGATGTAACTCAACCCTTTTGTACACAGAAAGAGATGTTACGACGGTACTCTCAAGGGCAGGAGTAAGGCTGACAGTTAAGTATCGGTTTACGCATTAAAACATGAATATTTATCGCTGTTCTCTTTTGACGAGGAAGTAAAACTGTTTTTAGAAATTTCTCAATAGAATTAGAATTGAACGGAGTTTTGTTCGAAGAACTCGTATTTTCAGGGTATATCGGTATATGCATGAATACAGGCATCTATTATTTCGGAATAAACAGGAAACTGGTTATGGTGGTAATAGACGTATTGTTGTGGAATCGTTAAAGCACGAATTTGTATGGAATTTATGATTATCTCAGCCCTAATAACTCGATGGAAACTTGAATATACTTAACTCTAACAAAACATATATAGGATGTTAAGAGACGTACCTGACTTACTTTAACCAGTGATTTCTGAGGTTATTTGGAACGAAAATGTAGAAAACATTGGGTCTCCAGTCGCAGTGTATTGGACGGTTAGCGTCAGTGTGCGGAGTTGAATGACAGAATGACCAGTGATTACATATATTTTTTTTAAAACACAAAATGTGATCGGAGACCAAAATTTCATTTGTATTTTTATTCCAAATAGTAAGTCAGGTAGATACTCTCTTCAAAAATTTATTTTGTGATTGTGTGGTCATTTTTAATTACTAAACTATGCCTGTACAGACGACAATTTTGCAACGTAATCAGTTAGTAGCCGAGTGGTCCAATTCATTAGGTCACACCCAGGCATCACTGGTTTAATCCTCTGCGAGCTACAGTTTGGCAAGAAAGTGTAGAAAATAAATGATGGCGCTGCGATCGTTTTCTAGTTTTAAATGGCAACACCAAGATGGCTCATAAGACAAAGAACGTATGTTTTAAAAAAACACTTCTGGCAAAATGCATATTTCATAGCGTATTTGTATTTTCAAAAAATTTGCACAAAAAACTGTAATTTAATAGAAGCAAAATAAAACAAAACAAGTTTAAGTGGGTGTTTATTTCGATATAAAAACGTAGGTACTTAAAAATTTAAGTCTATTAATTCAACACCCGATATGTAATTATTGTCTTTGTCCTCGTGTGATTCTTCTTCTTCCGTATCTTCACCTTCATCTAAACGCAGTTCATCGATATCATCATATATAGTACTGCCTCGTGCATAATATTCTGCCTCAATTCATCACGTGTTTGCAACAATTTTTCCAATCATCAGCACTTATACTATTACATATTATTATTATGCCCATTTTCCGTTTTCCCGGTGTTTCAAATTTTCCACTTGCCTTTTCTCCTTCCTTGACGATTCGTCTTACCGTTGTTTCAGATTTACCTGTGTGTGAAAAACATCATTAAAATTATTATTATAGAAGGTAGTTTTAAAAACACCCACTAGATAATATTCACTTAGAAAGAAAAAAAGAGAAAACGAGAAAAAAGTAACTTTTCTACACTTTTTACTACTGTTGCATATTATTATTTTTTTATTGAGTTATTCCCTTTTTCCTGTGGCCGCATATTAACTGTCAAATTGATATGTCAAATTCGAATTTTTTAACATAACCTCAAATCAGATTGTAATGGTTATTATCGCTCGAAAATTGGCATAAATCTTGTAATACTAATGAAATTTATTAAACAAACTATACTACGTACCATTCATTTCTGCAGTTCGTTTGTAAACATCTTCTAAATCGGACAAAGGCTTCTTCGCGTGACACTCAGCTAGGCAGCGTTGAAAAACGCAGAATATTACCCCTCTTGTATCACTATGTAATAATTTATTCATTTTAATTAATTTCAGGCAATCAATGAATAAAAATATTATCAAATCAGCGATATTCTACTCAGATTTAAGACAATAAATCAACCGTAACACGCGTTAACATGACAGCCATAGGAAACGTCATATAATTCGGTGTTGCCATAGTAATGAACACGTTTAGTTCCAATTGATTTAATTTCTACACTTATTTGCCAAACTATAAGTCGTCTATCATTGCACAGGCAACATTTTCAAAGTTTTTGGAAGTGAGTAGGTGGGGGATTGTAAAGTTCTTAATATGACTTCCCGAGTAGGTACTGAGAGGGAGAGGTGGATAATAAGGTGTACAAACCATTATATTAGATAGTCTCGCTCTATCCGTAATCTTGTACTCGGTTCTAACAATAAATGTTATCTTTGAAGTCCGCGCATCATTTCATTTCAATACCATTACTATAAGTACGATATTATGGAAAATCCTAAAGTTTTTCTTAACTCGAAAATTCTTGTTTTTATTTTATAAGGTGTACCTACACATGTATTTAACTATTAATTATTTTATTACAGTTGAACCGCAGAGTCCCGATGCAGATGATGTCCGTGTCTGCTGCCCGAATGGGGTACGCCACTCTCCCCATGGTGCCCGCGGGCCCCCAGCCCCCCCTCATCTACCCACACCACGGCCCCATGTACCCCGCCTATCCGATCAACGATATGGTGAGCCACTAACTAATTACTACTCCTTCAAAAACCTTCTGGCGTCCCGTCCTGCTTTGGAAATAGGGCTCCCACTTTTTTCAGTTTTTTAAAACACACCTTCAAGGTCTTCATACTGCCTCGAAAAGCTAAAAAAACGCTTTCTTTTCAAATTACGCATTTTTTCATGAATGCTTATATTTTACTTGCATGATTTTATTTGCTCAGTTCAAAAGGGCGCTGAATGTTTAACATTATCTTCTTTACAATATTCAGTCAGATTAAAAATCTTAAATTATTTATCGGTTTTACTAATAATATATTATGCTCATGGCAAAGTGTATTGATAAATATTACAAACGACTGAAGTTTATATTTAATTTTGATAGATGGCATTAATAAACAGAGCTTTTACGAATGTCCGCGTTATTTTCAATTACATTACGTCTACCATCCTGATTTGTTTTTTTTTTTATTTTATTATTTAACACCTGTATTCAAGGGGGTTCAACGGGTTCAAATTTCAAACAATGCAAGTAATCCGTCTGTTCGAGTCTAGGTTTGAGTACCTAACTGTATTTGACTAAACTCTGGTTGCGAGTTGCGATACCATAGACAGAGACCTGAAAAATTCGCGTTATTTTTTGTGTAATTTTTGAGAAAAGCGCTTTAAAATCTTTTCGGTATTTTGCAGAGCGAAATATGTGACGGAACGCCCTTGATTTTTTATAAAATGGTATTACAGAACGCGGCGTTTTCGAAATGACGTTAAAATAGCTGCGTTTCATCTTCCAATTTCTGTACACGAGGGAGTATGGCTATTACCTGTGGCTCTATCCTACCGAATTTCTTTTGAGTATGCTCGGAATGAACCATCTACCGGTCAGAAGAGATTTACATATTGCTACGCATTTCTTCAGATTGATTCGCGGATGGTTTGAAAACTCAGCTATCTTGGAGAGCATTCGTTTTTATGTTCCCGATAGTTATCTTCGCCACCGACAGCATAGACTGTTCTATCTTCCGGCCTGCAGGACTAACTTGCCAATGGTTATGCCGGTCGGGAGAGCAATCTTACTGTTGAACAGAATTAATTCGGATATCGACATATTTAGCGTTAGTGAAGCTGTTTTTAAATGGCAAGATCTATTAATGCTTGTGTAGTTTGTACCCTACCATTTATGTTTAATGTAATAACTGTTACAATTATATTTTAAAAATACATTAAAATGTTTAATTTTGTAATTTTTTTGAAAAAATAAATAAATTGAATTGAATCTTATGGCTATTCAAGCTTGTGAAAACCATAGACAAAGATATATTAAGAATATAATAGAATTCCTTTCTTATTTTGAAATACTAGAAAATTCGTGTTGTTTGCACGAAAATTGCGAATTTTCTTTGGAAAATATTATTATTTTGTCAAATAGTTCAGTTGCACGTGTAGGTATCTATTACATTCTTTGGTGCTGTGTAATTTGCCTAACATCCATATTTCAGGCGCTTTACTTGGCATGCACTCTGCTTCTCGTACTATTTGCGAACTGAATTACACCTCTTTATAAACTGAAAAGTGCAAACATCTTTAAAATTACAGCACTATACTAGTATTTACTGTTGTTAGTAAAAGTTGAGCCATTTTTGTACGAATTACAAGAAGATTTGTGAAAACAACAATGTCCGTAATACTAAAAAATAGTTTGCTAATCATACCTACGTAGCTAAAAAATATTTTTTGTTCGCATAAATTATTCTATTTACGTCACATCAAATATCATCTATTGAAATCTTACTCAGTAAGTCAATAGTCAACAGGCAACCGTCAATATTTTCTCTCTTGGCTTAGGTATTCACGTATTTACGTTATTCCGAGTCAACATTTCAGCGATGTTCGTGGATCTGCGTGTCCAAAATAATAAAGCCGTAATGATGACATAATTCATCTCGGCTGCGCCATTATCATTATCATTTGTTTGTCGACAAGATAAACTCTTCGCAAGATGATTCTCGCCATTTGTGTTCAACGTTTGGTGATTACTGCCACGGCGATGAAATAATCTCAGAGAATGCATTTCAATGGTCACATCAACGATTTTTTAGTTTTGCACGATTGACACATTCGCACCAGTCAGTTTTTAAGCCATGAGGCCAAACAATATTAAAAGTCATCGAAAACACACCAGAAAAAAGGTTTTTGTCATGACCGGGAAATAAACTTCAAACGTTCAGATATCAGGGAGTTTTCTCTGAGATTTATTCATTAAATATGGTTAAACTTTTTAGTAACTTCTCAACCAAAGTAATAGAATGCAGAGATTGCATCCAAAGTCCATGTTAACAGGTTTTCGACAAAATATCTTCCAATACATAAAACACATTGTCGCTTAACATCTTCCTGATGTCGAGTGGTTTAGTGGCATTTCCTTTAATTATTTTGGGGTATATTGTGAGATTGAAGGAGGTGGGGAGGAGAAGGAAAGTAAAAGTGAGAAAGGTTATTACTTATTAAAGGTAAGTAAACTCCTAAAATACTTGGCTAGTAAAAACTGCTCCATAACAAAAAACTAAAGCTAATAAAATTTAAATCAACCCTAAAAGAAACAAAGTTCATTTTTACTAAAATAAATCTATTTGCAAATATCTTTTAAAACTTAAAAAATATTGGTTTTTGAACCTTCCTACCCAGTGATTGGAATCAACCGCGCTACTAACCGAGTGAAATCGGAGTAGGTAAAGCCGACATATGCTTTAATTTCTTCGAATTTCAGAAAAATAAGTTTGCCCGCGTGTGTGTGCGTGATTACCACCAAAAGCTGATTGAATGCATTGTCATCGATAACAAGACAAGACTATCTGCCGAGTTTCAGCTTGATCGGGTGTCGGAAAGTGGGTTAAGACGACAATATGCCCTAAAACATATTCAGAATCTTAACGACGTAAGTAAAGAAGCCGTGTACACAAATTGCGACTCGCGATCCGTGTATTGGACGGACCTACTGTCGAATTTGCCCTATTAAAGAAAAGAAGAAGAAAAATAATGTGGGAATCTTAACGACGTAAGTGAAGAAAGTGTGTAAACAAATATACGCCCGCGGTACGGCATATTGGACGAAAGTACTGTCGAATTCGCCCTAGAGCCTAGGCCCGGAGATTCGACCTTTCCGCCGCGTTCATTTGAATTAATTCTGAAGAATGTATTACATAGAAGCAATGACCGCCATGTTCAACGGAGTGGTCAGAAGCAAGCTGGAGTACGCTAGTACTGTCTGGATACCATATCAACTTAAATACATAAATATGATTGAACAAATTCAAAAAAAAATCCTAAGGTATGTTTACGTGCGATCTTACGGAATATATCCGAAATTCATGCATCACGTGGAACTGCTAAAGGATACAAATTATCAGAGCCTGGAGACCAGGCGTAATGCCGGACTCATGGTATTCGAATTAAAGTTAATAAAAAACCTTATTGATTGCCCATATCTCCTGTCATGCTGTGGCTTATTCGCTCCTGACAAATACTGTCGAACTCGCAGCCACGCCCTATTCTACATACCGCAGGGTCGGACAGATGTCATGGCTCAACACAGCATGACAAGAGGTATGGCATTGCTTAATGCCCTACCAGCGGATATAGATGTGTTTGATATCACCGTACCATGTTTTAAAAAAACTATATACCTACATGTCTTGTTAGTTGTAAGAAAATTGTACCGTAATTGGACTCATCTGTCTGTCGTACAATACAAAAAAAAAATATTTAAGATGTTTCTAAATGTTTCCCTCCCGAAGTTATTATTTGATCGTCTAGAAAAATAAAATCTGTTGCTTACGGCTAACTTTATAATTGAAAAACGGGTTATATAGTTTTAAAATCGTGGTACATAAAATATATTAATGGTAAGGTATCGTTTTTATTAATCTTAAATATAAAGAACTTACATCCCCCGGTATTGATTTGACTAAAAAGTTATTATAGTGACGAATTCGCCGAAAATTATTAAAATTTGAATTATGAGCAAACAAAAATTATTAGGATTGGGTACCGCCTTTATTTCTTCTTCCAAGATTCTGCTTCATACATTCATTCAATCAAGAAAACAGAAGAGATGTTCAAATAGACGTAGATACAAAAAGCATAAGATTCTGCATAGAATCCCTCAAAAACGCGCTTCATAGCAGCACTCACCGAATAGGTAGGTATACGTGCTTTCGCTGTTGAGCCTCGAACCTCAACCTTTATATCATCAGCTAAATTATCAAAGTATTCAACAGACTATAGGAAAATTATCTCCTCATTTCAGATATTTTCTGCTTGATGTTTGATGATTGCTCAGCAATTCGCCGACATTCACGAGGTGGTGAAACGCCGATTCATCGCCATTAATTTGTCAGCCATTGCTGCCTGCAATCTGTCATATCGCGCGGGAACATCACAGGGGCGGCCATATTAGAAAATCTTCATCCGCAGATTGGCGGAAGAAATCAATTGCCGATAGACAACCCGAGATAGAAGCAGCAGTTGTTGGGGATTAAATATATTTTGAATTCCTGAACCTGAATTTTGAATACATTAGAAAAAACAATGGTGCTAAATCGAACACCAAACCGTAATTTACAGTGTTGTTCACTTTGGCGTATAGTTAGTTACCTACGTAGTTCATTTATTTCTAAGGATTTCTTTTTACTTTGCTTGAGAGAAACTTTTCAAGTACCTAAGTACTAAAATTAGACGAGGTTTATTAGCAATTTAAGGATCGAATCCCTGTTGCTTGTGCACCTTTACTATTGCTGTCCTAAATCGATCAGGCAAATAAGAAAAATAAACGGTGCCCGGAAACTCGCTATTTTACAAGGTGAATCCATATCGCTTTGGAGTTGACTTTATGAAATTACTTTTTTTTTAATTTTAACTTTCGTTTTTGAGTATTTTTAGGCTAAATTCGAAAATAATCTGTATATTATAATAGGTATAATCTGTATATTATATTTTTTTTGTTATTTGTGTTCTTTAATGTTCTATGTGACTTTGATTCCCGCTTATACTAAGAGTTCCAAGACACAGTGTGTATTTGAATTATTATTTTTTAATTTTATAAATTAACGTTTTAGATAAGATTTTAATGCATAGCACAAAGGGTAACAATTATTAAAAGCAATAATTATCAGCCTGAAATACTCATTTACATTGAAAAATCTTCCGACAAAAAATACTTGCCGCCAACAACGGGGCTTGAACCGTGTCCTTCTGATTGCCAGTCAGCTGCTCTTGACCACTGAGCTATGGCGGCTTATCAAATACCCGCCAAATAATTCAATATATACTAGTGTTTCATTCAACAATTACTGCTTATTATATTTTTTCCACCTGAAAACTAAAATTGGTTGTTGTCTTAGGGGATCTTGAAAAATTAAAACTTTGACAATTATTTTAACTATTAAAACTAACTCTAAATATAAAAATAAAAATGCAGTTATTTAAATTAGAATGTCATTATTCGTTAAAAAAATAAAAAAATTGGACTGGAGTTCTATATTACCTATTGGCAAATTTTATATCCCGAATAAGGTTCTTGGTGAACGGAAAGGTGGAATGAACATTTTGGCCAAAAAATCTCATCTCCGATATGCAGATGATACTGTCCTTATCGCCTCTTCTGAAGAAATGAATCACTTACTTGCTAAAATAGAGGAAGAAAGTCGGAATCTAGGTCTACTGATCAATAAGGCAAAAAAATAATGATTGTCGACGAGGCAAACACCATTGAAAGAACAAATAATGCTCTCACTGCAGACTCAGAAACGGTGAACACTTCGTACGCCTAGGTTCTTATAAACAGAAGTGAAAATAAAGATTTGCATGACAATATTCCATAGAAACATGGACTCTTAGAGCCAGCAAAAAAAAACGGATAGATGCCCTCGATGCTTGGGATTCCGTGGACAGCCAGACCCACAGATGTGTAAATTCTGGAAGAGCTTGTACAACTTAGAGAAACTCATGATTATTGGCAAAATGGAAGGCAGAAGAATCAGAGGAAGGTCACCAATGCGCTGGATTGGGTTCACTGGCGTAGGGTGTCCGCAGATCTCCATACGCAGCTCAGAACCGCGATGAATGGAGAAGCATTGTTCATGATGGAAAATGCAGTAGGATCACTATTCTCCAACGCGGAACCAATTTCAGAAGAATATACCGAAGGGTCGGGATATGTCTAAAAGTTTTAATTTGATTTCAGACCAAATCATTTCAATAACCTTTTTGATGTTTACCGCTAAATTTTCTCCATATTAGCTGACAGAATCTTTATTTAAAATCAAGGATAATAAAAATAAGCACATTCGTGGGAACTGTTCTTATGGGATGAGGTTAGAATCTTAAATACATGACTAATTCTTTATTTGCTGGCTCTGTTGCGTTCGGAATATACAAATACTCCATAAATCCAGAAATACCCTGAGCGGCGATTTGCACTGGACTGAGTGAAAGAATAATGTGGTGGATTTGCAACGTCTGCATTTTTAATGTGAATCGGGGAATTCACTGTCTGTCGTCTTTACAAAAATTACCTTCAAGACTTTGGTGCATTACTTTACTTTTGTTAATCTTCTGTAGGTATCATAAAACTGTGTAGCATGCAACTAAACGATGATCATGTGTACCAGCTTAAACAAAATAAAACTTATAATATTATAAAGATAACTATATTTGGCGGCCTCCGTGGTTAAGTGGTTTAGATCCTCGGCTACGAATCCTGTGATCTCCGGTTCAAATCCCGCCGTGCACCACTAGTAATTCGAATACCGTAGTCGTAGCTGCTCCCAACTATGACACCCCCAATTGGGGCATGACGGGAGGCTGAAAGCAGTGGGGAGTGGGAGGAGATGGGAAGACGAAGGTGAGGAAATACCTGGCTATTCAGATCTGATTACCAAACAAGGCTAAAGCCATTTCAAGCAATATTTCAATTCTGAATTGTGATATTACACCAGGGCGATAATGAGGTTATCTTCCACTGTGGAACGTTTGAAAACGTTCGTTTTCGTTTCAAATATTATTTTAAATGATGAAATTGTGAAAACACAAATCAATCAAATTAAAATTTTCTGCCCATGCCGGAATTTGAAACCGCGACCTCCGGTTCGGTAGTCGAGAGCCTTTTCCCTCAACCACGGGGGCCGTGATCGAGGGGCAAGGATCTGGTCACCAAACTCATTGGTCTCACAAAAATCGTTGTATCTCCGCTACTGTCGTGGTGAGAAATGTGATCTAAACGGTGTTAGAAAGAGAAAATACCACGATTTATATTCAAATATAGAAGTTTACCACTAAAAATTAAAATTTGGTGCACCTCCATAAACCAATGTTTTCTACCGCAATTTGAGTAAAATTTACGAAACTTCGTGAATATTTTATTAATTATTTTTCGACCATACGACAAAAAGTGCAATAACATTTAAAATAAGTACCCTTTTCTAATAAAACATGTGTGTACTTTTCTATTTTTTCGTTAAATGTAATTTTAATTAGAAAAAACATAAGAATTATATGTATTAAAAAATTATATGTTTACTTCTAGTAAAAACATTAATTTGAAAGCGTATATCATCAGCATTCAAAAACAGGTTGTAGTTTTATTTTTCGGGGATATTCTGAAATAAAAAATTTAAAAAATGTTTTTATTGCAAAGCGGAAATTTCTGTTCTTCTGACGGTATGAGAGTATGCCCGAAGCCTGAGGGGATAAGTGACAATATCTTCTGAAGTTTCTTCTGCCTAGCATTAGATTAGTTGCATTGCTATTCACGAAGAATCCGCCGACACTGTTATTCCTACGATTGTAATAACGTAATAACAATATATGCGCATAGAAATGACACAAAAAGCGTGAAAATTCTACACACCGAGCGGCCCTCGTTTCGCGAAATTACCGTTTTTGCCACATTTCGTAACTGTCCACTTTGAATAATTCATAATCTCTTTATCGCTAATTTAATGACCACGATTCGGTCAACAATCAATGGAGTCTGCTTTTGTGTCGATTTGAGATTATTGAAGTTATATAAGTCGAAATTACACTTACCAAGTTATTATCCTAATAAATTTCATTGTGGTGTGGACATTGCAAAGGGTAAAAGCAATTTCCGGTTTGAATATCGCATTCATAGTGTGAAGTAGTAATAATTCTACAGTTTTCTTTGATTTATTCGTTTAAGGCGCCGCAACCGAGCTCAAAAAGAAGAAGATGGAGAGATATGTAATTACGGATGTTAGAGGAGCGCGCTAATATTTAAAGCGATAAAATTAGATGCGAAAATTTCGAAAATGTTTGATAAAACACGACTCGTTTAAAATAGAGCAAACATCTCGTGGAAAGTATCTTAAGTATCATTTAAAGAAATATTGTGAATTTTTTCACAATTTTAACTTGTGAAATAACTGAAACAAACGTGTTTATAATAATTTTCGGAGCATACTTTGCGATTTTTTTCTATCGAGGGAATATTATACAGGGTGTTAAGGGACGTACTTGACTTACTTTAACCAGTGATTCCTGACATTATTTGGAGTAAAAAATGTAAATGAAATTTTGGTCTCCGGTGACATTTTTGATGTTTTTTTTTTTTTCTACAAAAACATAAAAAAATGGTAGTTGTTGAACAGTTGGAGGCGGGTTAAGGGGTTCGTCGGACATCCGGCTGAGTGACCAGTGACGACATGCGGAAGAATTTTTTTTTGTTTTTTTTTGAAGAAAAAATTTTTGAAAAAAAAAAAAAGTCGTCAAAAAAAGTCACCGTGGACCAAAATTTCATTTACATTTTTTACTCCAAATAATGTCAGGAATCACTGGTTAAAGTAAGTCAAGTACGTCCCTTAACACACTGTATAATTTGTGTTTCGGCGTGGAACGCGTCTAGATATTATCTTCAAAAATAACATATATTTAAGAGCTTAAAAACTCAAGTGTGGGAGATATGTAAGAAATCGGTAGAAATTAGGGTAGCGGCGCCTTAAAGATTTACTATTTATCTAGGCAAGCAGTCAAAAGAGTTACTTTTTTTATTTTTTATTATTCATCTTTATTATTTTTTTTTTACAATTAGTGATGTGCTATTGTTATTTGTGTTGAGAGCAGTCGCAGTTTATAACAAAAATACAAACAACACTTTAATTCAGGGAACGTTCCCACTTTGATACTACGATGTGACGTACATACTACGTGACCCACTTTTTGCAATTTTTAACCCCCCCCCCCCCCCTCCCTCCCCCCTCGGTGACCACGTGTAGTATATTCCAAGACCCCCCCCCTCCCCCTACAGTTTTCACGTAGTAATTCATAAATATGGTTTTGAATCATTTCTTGCTAAGGGGGCGTTCAAGTATTACGTAACGCAAGTTTTAAAGATTTTTGACCCCCATGTAACGCGCCGTAACGTTTTACCTTATCAACCCCCCCCCCCCCCCCCCCCCACCCCCCTAAACGTTACGTAACGCCCAAGTGACAATTTTTATCTGAAAGTCACAATTAAGTTGATTAAAGTACTGGAAAGTCGCTTAAATACCTTTTTTTGTTTTAATCGCGTTTGCGGTAATAAATTAAAGAGATTTCGAGAACGAAAAGGATTGCCAACTTGGAAGACTTTAATTCCCTAGTTTTTTTTATCTAAATAAAGAAAAACATTTTACATAACGCGTTGTTCTAACCCCCCCCCCCCCCCCCCTCGTAACGCACAGTAACGTTTCACAAGACCCCTCCCCCCAAGTGTGTTACATAATACTTGAACGGCCCCTAACAAAAAGTTTTAAAAAAATGATGTGGCTTAAAAGTTAGTGGAAAAAATATAAAAAGATTTTTAGATTGACTACGTGATAATTGCCCGCCCCCCCCATTTGTAACCAAGCGTGGTATTTTAAAGATTCCCCCTCCCCCTAAACGGGTTACGTAGTATGGGTACGTTCCCTTATATTACCCACGCACAGGCAGTGCCTTAGTGGGTTCCCATTTTCTACTTTTGTCTTATACATATATTTTATTTTTTTACATTATTTGTATCTTGTGTTTGTTATGTTATATATGTATACTAGCAGACCCGATCACACGTTGCTGTGGCTAACGAAACACAACGCCATTACCCAACCTTTATAAAATCCACACCACCCACTTGCCTACTACCCGCTGCCCGCTGCCTGAATTAAATATTTGAATTTCTCAGCTTTTCTCTACCGTAATAAGCATGTATTATACATATAAACCTTCCTCTTGAAACACTATATCTATAGCACTCTCTCAATTAGTGTCTCTACAAATTGGTTTAACCGGTAATAAATCAACTTAGACACCTTTAAAAATTGACATTTAAAATCTTATAAATAAGTCGTCCGTACGTGGCTTCACCACAGTTTGAAAATGACCTTACAAGTCGAAACAGCTGTAACTAAAACACTAACCAAAAAACTTGCAGAACTCGATAATAACATTATCGAATTTAATTTTAATTAAATTTCTAAAAATTAAAATGGAGTTCTACGAATTAAACACAAAAACAATTAATAGCATTCTTAGGGAACGTACCCATACTACGTGACACTTTTAGGGGGGGGGGGGGTCTTCAAAATGTCACGCTCCATACAAATGAGCGGCAAGTTGCTAAGGATTTTGGTCACCGGGGGGGGGGGGGGGGTAAAAATTGCAAAAAGTTGGTCACGTAGTATGGGTACGTTCCCAACAAATATATCTTTAAAAAATTTAAAAAAAAATTTTCAGTGTCCTGATACCTTAACGCTTTGTTTAGGATTTGATCAAGGGAACATGATGGAGGTGTTTGGAGGCCCCTCAGGACCAGAGGCCCGGGGCGGGATGCCCCTTCCGCCCCCGATAGTCCACCACTGGTTCTGCCTAATGGCCAGTGGAAGCGCATTGTAACGCTTTGTTGCAAAGTATCTAAAATTTCTTTAGCCAAAAGTTGTTTTAGCGAAAGGGTAAAAAAAAAGTAAGAGATTGTGCCCTTTGGTTCTAGTATCTCGAGCAGTTTGGACATTTTCAAAAACTAATGAATGAACAAATTATTTTGCATTGGGTGCCAGAATATCTATAGTAGCAACGCTCTCAACTCGACATATGAGTTCGCAGATCACTACTAAATTGTAATTATCGTATTTTTCCCTCTTTTCATATTAGTCGGGATGAGAACCCATCGCTTTGATAAGGCGCTTCCAGGAGTCCTTCCCTGCTCTAAGCTACTTCAGCATTCTGTCATGTCCAGTTACTTACTTCATTGAGTAAATTATTATTTTTTTAACATTAGCTCCACACGGTACACGATAGGGAATGAGGAAAATAATTCCCCTCAGGACCTCTGTGAGGTTGCTGTGTGGAGTATTTTTAAAGTTCTTGGAAGGAAAAACGTATGAGGGGTGGGTAGGTATCTGGGGTCAGTGTATCCAGGAGTGACGGACGTATGAATTCATCCCTCCCACTGCAGTGTAAGGCGATATTCCGAGAGAGTTGTCCTGGAGAAGTCTAGAGGTCTCCCTCAACCAGTTTCTCCCGATTCGCTCTGCTCGTAAGCTCACCCCATGAACCCGGGCACCAAACAGTCATCAAAGTGGCAAACCACTTGGGTTGACCTGTGACAGGGGTATTGTGGCGGCGGTACCCATACCCGCCTCCCAAATTGCTTTGTAAAAAAAATTGTATTAGTAAAGTTTTCGTCTGTTTCCATTGCAGATCCGCATCAAGCGCAAGCGCTACTCTGGTTCGTGCTCCCCGCGTGGGCAGACAGAGGGCGGACGGCGCCGCAGCAACCAGCTGACCCGCTCACTCGAGCGCATACACCGCCAGCGCCGGCCAGAGAGCACCACTCACAACCACCAAGCCACGAGCGTCAAGCAGAAGAAGACGAAACCGGTCACGGAGGCGGATGTCATAAGGACCTACACGGGACTGGATAGGTGAATAATTTTAACTGACACTAATATTACCTATGTGTAGAGACACTGATTCATAACTTTAATTTTTAAGAAATGTTGCATTATTTATTGAAAAATTAGCTTTTGTAGCTTTAATTTTGCGTTTTCACAGCGTATTTAGCTAAATAGGATAACGTCAAGGAATGGAAGTCGGCAAGAGGGGAAAAACAATGAAATTAGCAAAATCACTTGAAACATATTTATTGTATTATTGATTGAAACTCAACATGGCACATGTTTCTTAAGTAGAGTGTAGAAACATGTGCCATTATAGCGACTAAAAACTTCCTGCATCAACACTATTCATAGGGGCCCCACACAGTCATCAGAGCTGCCTCAGCAAATCTCTGCGAACAATTTTTACAGCTAAAAGTAGCTGAATTGTGTCTACAGTGACTCCATCCCCCACTTGTTCTACAAGCTGTCTTTGAAAATAGCTGTTACCTTCCAGGAATTTACTGTCATCAACAGATTTGAATGTTGGTGCAAGTCCACTTTTACTTGCTAAAAGAATAGTGTCTGATCGCTGGACATACTGACCTACAAACCGCAGGATTGAACATTTTACCTGCGTGCTCAAGAAATAGATTAGGTAGTGCTGGTGTCTTGACGGTTCAGCATAATGAGATGGCAGTTTCACAGAACACTTCTGACAACTCTCTCTTATTTGGGTTAAGACAGCCTGGTTCTTTACCTCCTGCACAGCCTTTAATGTTTTGGCAGGGAAAACACCAACACTCAAATTTTTTTAAAGTAAGGCTTAGGGACGCCAAGACCTTCCAAAGCAAATGAGCATATGGATATTTTGAACCTTCCAATACGCTAATTTGACAACTAGCCACACACTTCGTCAACAAATGTCAAATGAATACCTATCAAAGTTGCCTTACCACTATCTGCAAACTGCTCTAAAATGTAATCAATTCTCGAGTTTTTGGGTTCATACTCCGTCATCAAATGGATGAGAGTATCCTTATTTTCAGCTCGACTGCATGAAACCATGACTATTCGACTGCATGAAACCACGTGTTCCATCTAGTTATGACAAGACTAGGAGTTTTGTCGTAAAAATCGCTGCTATTTCGCATTTTAACGTATTTATCGCTAAAAACACCATTTTCTCACACCCAGGTTCTCACAGTACTACACAACGCTTTGGTTTGGAGTAGGCTTGAGAGTGGATCGGTGGTTTGAAGCCCGCATCAAGTGAAGTATTCCCTCATGTTGGAGAAGGTTCAGAAGAATTTTTGAGATTTCTCTACCTGAGGGAGTACGCCTACTACCCGTGGCTCTACCCTACCAACTTTCTCTTGGGCATGCTCGATATGAACCATCTACGGGTCAGAAGGAATATGCTCATTGTAACTCATTTCTTTGGACTGATTTGTGGATTGTTCGAAAACTCGACTATCATGGAGAGCATTAGTTTCTATGTTCCTGATGGTTATCTTCATCACCGACACCATAGACTGTTTTATCTCCCGGCTTGCAGAACTAACTTGCCAATGGTCATGCCAGTTGGGAGAGCTGTCTTGTTGTTAAATAGAATCACTTCGAATATCGATATGTTTAACATCAATGAAGCGCAATTTAGAAGGCAAGGTTTTTTGCCGTTAGAATAAATCTACTTATCTCATCTCTCTTTTAAGAAAGATTTAAAATGTTAATTGATTTTTAAAATGAATAAATTGAATTGAATTGAATGCCCGCCTTCCAAATTGTAAAATAATAAAATTTTTGGAAAACACCGAAGATAAACATTCCTTGATTTTTGAAAAGCGTCTGACATCGTGGCACATGCTCGGCAATACTGCAGGACTGCCATTAGAATAATACATTGTACTGCGGGTCACATACATTTTACCAATGTAGCCGAACTCTCTCGACCCATCACCTTGCATCACAGTGGGAGAAATGTATTCAATCATCCGTCACTTTTGGACGCACTGATCCCCAAATTCATACCACCTCTCATACCTTTTTCGTTCGCAGATCCTTGTTTCCTTCCCTACCTTAAAAAAAAACTATCCACATGGCATTTCCGAAGATAACTTCTGTCCAAAAATATTTTCGTATTTTTGGACATAGCGTCGCTTTAGTTCATATTTGTCCAACAGACCATTAGAAAAAATTTCAGGAGGAGAAGGTTTTCTTTAATTATTTCAATAAAACATTATGAAAGGTGTTTAAGATAAAGCTATTTCCGTAAAGGTAAAGGTCCAATTAAATTAAATAATTCTTAGTTAAGTGATTAACTATCATTTTTAATACTTTGTTTTTAATTTTAAAGTGGAGATTGAACAAAAACTAAAATGGTCTGTTGGACAAATAAGAACTGAGGCGACGAAAAGTCATCAGTCATGCTTTGTTAGAAAAAAATATTGTAAAGGTATATATTTAATTTAATTTCTCAATTCATTTAATCATATCACTCTATTTCTAGGACAATTGCGGAGCAGTTCATAGTCGCCTGTGACGAGAGTCGGCACAGCCACGCGGGTACTCCCGACCACAGCAGCTCCAAGGTGAAACCGGGCGGCAAGTCCGATTCCTCGGCTTTCGACACCAACAGCAGTGGTAGGCAGAGCCACAAGTAACGCAGCACCAATAAAAAGATGGGCGAAGTAACTTGTATGTAGTAGGTAACAAAAATTATTATTGTAGCACTGATATTGTCGGCTAAATGAAAATAATTGAATAACAAATCCATCAAAATAATTCGATTGTTAAAATAATAGTTAAAAAATCATTCCATTGATTAATCGATCTTTCAATAGGTACTTTGATAATTTCCCAAAACAATTTGTTGTTTTAGTTGTATAATTATAAATAATCACAATCAAATCCAAACTTTCCTATCAAAGTTTTAACTTTTTAACATTGTGGAAATTTGAGTGTTCGGGAAAAACTCTGTCGTAGATTCATTGGGTGTTTCGTGGATTTCCAGTATAAAAGGTGTTGTTATTTTGGAAAAGAAATAACGTTTATTTTTCCAAGCGGAAATGGCTTTTCTAAATACATTGTGGAAATTAAAACGTTTTCAAATGGGAAAATGCTAGAAAATACTTGTGAAGAAATCTTAACTGAACTGAACAGGGAAATTTGTGAAAAAACAATTGTGCAACTTTGAATGTACATACTCGTAAATACAGTAAAAAGCATTTTGTTTTGTGTTGAAATCTAAAAGAAGGCAGAAATCGTAGCTTTCATCCCCATTTGCTCAATATTTATCTATTTATGCTATTTCTGCTATTGCTAGCAAATGTCTGTTGGACTCAAGACCGAAGCCTTACTTCGGTTGTCCAAAGTTTAAAAAAAATGTAAATAGCAATTTTATAAATATTGAGAATCGCCAACCAATCTTTCGATTTCTTTGTAAATAAACTGACAATAATAGCATTATTGTGTAGTATTATTTAAGCAAAAATTTATTAGCTTAAAAAACATATTATACACATAACCATATAATGTTTATAATTATGGATACATTTGAAAATGTAAGAATACTTGAAGCCATTGTAGTAGAATTTAGTTTGTAGTGCAATTTTTGACTTGCGAGTGAACACTAATATAATTATTATTTTGTTTTTAATTATTGTTAATAATTAATTAACAATCTAAAATAAAATTAAAAACACCGCAATGATAAATAATATGTACACGCAATAAATATAATATAAAATATTGTCTAAGAGCAGTACCTTTTCATGTAAAAAAATATTTTTTTATCTTGTGTTTGTTATTATAATGGTACCTGCAGATTATGTTATAAATATGTAAATAAAATGTTAGTTTTAAGTTGTCAATACATTAGTAATAATAATATGACTCATATTTTTTATAGTAATATAAAATAAATCTTTTTTATATTTAGGTTCTATTCATTGTATTTTTTTTTAAATTGTTTTTTCCCTAATCTTTGAACGTAGAAATCAGCGGATATGTCGAATTTATCTCGAGCCATAATAAAACTTTTAAAATATAAAATAAAAGACTTGCTGCTTATAGCAAGGTTTGGAGAACTTTTTTGAGCATTGCCAAAAAAATTTAACTTAACGAAATTACCCCTTGAACTTACAAATTGAATAAAAAATTGTGCATTTTTGTGCTATTCACATTGTGCTATTCACATTGTGCTAATATTATAGATCATAAATTCTACACCCCCCCCCCCCCCCCCCTCCCCCCTAAAATACAAAGAAATTGATTCAATAGAGAATATTTAATTCCTTTGAATGAAGAAAACAATTCAAAATATCTGTTAAAATGATGGCAGCATGAAATAAATAAAATTAATTAAAAGAATATTTTATTTTTAACTATTTATCTATCAATCTTTCCTTATGCAAACAACGCGTTTTATAAATTTCCTAAAGATAAAACACAATTTTTTTCGAAATTTAAACATGCAGCACAAATCAATTAAGTGCATGGAAAAATATTTTCACTATGATGATAATTGAACCTGTAACTTTGCGACTCGTCAGGAAATAATGCATATTCCATCACGCTACGGAGGCCGTTGTAAAATATATTAAACTTTTCTGACAACTTTTTTTATACCTATGTAAAATAAAATAACTAAAATGTATGCTCTGTATGATGTGCATATAAATGCAATTCAAATGATAAGAAAATATTGTATATTTTGATTATTTTTATGAATGTGTAAATTGAACTCTAAATAAATGTTTTGATACTTTTCAATGTTCATTATTACGTAAGTACCCTACTTCAGAATTCTTCAATATTTTTACACCTGCGGAATTAAAATGTCTTGTGTAAGTTTTTGTGCATACATGTGCAGTGTTGTCTTGGATCTTATCCACTCGAGCGAAGGTTAACCACATTTAGGTAGATGATTTAAAAAACAAAATGATTCATTTTATCATAGATTTTAAAATATTTTTTTATATTTTATAAAACTTAAAAATGTGGGATGAGCGGTGAAATCTAGGTGGATTCACTGGATTTAAACCGCAGTTAGCAGTTGACAGTTTTCCATATTAATATATGGAGATTTGATATTTATCAAATTATTTAAATCGAATGACAAAATAGAAAACCGAACACCCAGAAATTCCCATTGCTCGAGTGTTTAATATTACGCTTTTTCTATGCAGGGATAGGCAGAGAGAATGAACGAAAACATAACTCTGTCTTATAGCGCACACTCCTTGTTTGATTCGTATTCATAAATCTTTTCATACAAATTCGTCTAAGTGATTTTACAGTAAGAGACAATATGAAAAAACAATTTTAAAAGTCATCATCACTCATGATCTCCTGCATGGGTTTCGTGGAGGGGGCCCTCCTATTGAGGGATTGGTTGGAGCCCCGGCTGCCCCCCGCCGCCGCCCGGCTCGCCCCCCTGCCGCCTCCGGCCCCCTTGGTGCCCCCCTGGTTGGGCTGCACCTGGAACTCGCTCTCGTCAGAACTGCCGAGGGAGCCCAGGTCATCGGAGCCACCTGGAGATAAAAACAGTAACCGATTAAAAGTGGTTAAATGTATATACCTATGCCATGCTCCCTTAGCACTAACACAGAGATAAAGGTTTTGTCAATAATGTCTGTAACAGATTGTCTATTATATTAAGCATATTTAATCGATGTCAGCCGTTGTTCATTTGTTGGCGGTCTGCAGCAGTGCTCTGAAACGATAAAAAGTGACAAATACTATCGATAAAAATCTTTATTAATGTGTTTGTGCTAAGTAGGGGCGGGTTTGGTTGAGTGTTTTTATTTTTTTTACATTAACTCCAAACAGGAGATCTTAGGGAATGTTCTGTGGAGGATCTTTTTGGGGAGATGAATGAGTCGTAATCGATTATTGAAACAACTCATTATTGTGTGACAAAAATCAACTGTGTACAAATGTAGGGTGCGCGCTTGGCATGTTTTCCTACTACGCACTGGTTCTAAAGGGGTCAATGAGCATCTTCCATCATCTTGAAGCATCTTCCATTAAAATACCGGTAGAACAAGGACAGCATTCCCACTTGACCTGAGTGCTTCAAAGATTGCAACCTGTTAAAATAGGAAATCTATCAAACGGACCGCCTTTTTCTGCACAAAGTGGAGGGTTTACTAACCAAATTTGATACCTGTTTTCTAAGTATGTACTTCTTATTAGAAACTAGGTATAAAAGTGTTATAATAAGTAGTTTAATCATTTTTATTCGAATCAACATTTTTCTTACAGAATTCAACTTATGGCACTTAAATGTCCATTTTTATATAAAACTAAATATAATCACAAAAAAAAACAACATCTTTTAAGGTTTTAATCATAACAAACATAATATTTTTTTTCTTCTACAACCAATCTTAGTACTTGTGAAAAATAGTAACACCGAGAGCCAGGTGGGTAAAACTCACCCGCCGACGACTTTGATGTCATCTAACAGCCTAACTGACCGGTGGATGACTAAATTTTCGTTTCTTGTCGCTTCCTTACCTGCCCCGCGCAGCTACTCAGGCGCGCAGAGCATAATAATAATTCGCTATTAAAATATTGATCTATTTATCTTTGTCTGGGTGTACCACACCAAACCCTTATGCTCGTCGAGTTAAATTAATAAATAAGAACCCCACTTTTTTTTAAATGTGCTAACAATTTAGGAGCTACATTTAATATGATGAATTACAATTGCTTGGCATCAGTGTAACTATCGCATCACAAATATTGGGACGACGATAGGCCCAAACAACTCTAAAATCATTAAAAATAAAAAAGATATCACAATATAAAATTGTACATACCCATATCAAGTGCTTTGAGGTCATCATCGTCAAGATTATCTCCTATCAAGTCTTCTTCATCGCCAATTGAGTCGTCAATAGAAAATTCATCCTTGGCTGCCATACTACCAAATACCTTTGGCTGCTCACCACGACCTGCACCAGCTGATTCAAACAAAATAACTATCAATAATTAAACAATTACACACACATTGTCCAATCTCAAGAATGGCGATAAAGTATTCAATATTTTCGAGAGAAAGATCATTAGAAGATTCTTTGTGACATACAAGAAAATGTTGTCTCCGTAATCATGAAAAGAAAACTGTAAGCAAAACTCAAGATACATAACAATATTCTAACAAACCTGCCGTCCTCACCCGAAGTCTGGTTATTGGTCTGGTGGACGGTCTCTTTTCTATCTCTTTCAGTTCCTTTCTTGGACTGTCTTCGTAATCAAACTCATCTGAAATGAGAATATAATAATAAAAATAACAACATTTTGTATAGCGCTATTTCACTTCAAGTACGCTTTACTATAATAAACTTAAAAATAATAATTTAGAATTCACTTGTCCTATTCTTAAAATTACTCCGACCGTGCTCTTTACATAATAATGAACAAACAACATGACATAAAAATATACAATACTTACAAAACATTAATAAGAGAACACATAATAATTAACAATAACATTGCTATTGTAGCACAGATAAAAATAAGAACATTACAACAAAAACATAATATTTATAAATCAGGTGGCAGTTTATGTTCAGAAATAAGGACATTCAGAGTAGATATTAACTTTTTCCATGCGATCGTAACAACAGTTGATACGGCAAAAGCCATGCCTCACACGCGCCCATATCAGCCCTTGTTACGCTAACTTCGACTGCCGATATCACAGCGCTACTATGTCACAGTATTTTTTCCCGCTCGCTATCACAATGCTGACATCTTCAGGCATATTTCGAAAGTAAAATTGTATTTCGTAAAAAACATCTATAATCAAGTGAATGTAGCCTCGTGCCTTTGAATGCATTTAGTTCACAATTTACTCCACAGATAGCGCTAGTAGTTTGCGCACGCGCATCTATGGACAAGCGTCGATAACATTTATTATCGAGATCGCGCGTATTCGCACACATTTGTTAATGTTGTGAAACTGTGATTTTGAATTTACATAAAAAATTTATTAATTTTAGTGTCATCAGAAGTTTTAGAACTTGTTTACACGAATTAATAATAATAAGTGATTGAGGTACCACTTGTGTCTATCAACGCAGTGTCCTGAGTACAAGCACGCGGATAAATGGCACCGTCTTTAAGATAATATGGGTACGTTTTTTACGCTTTTTGTTTTTTATAAACATCTAGGAGTGTTTACAGACGACGATTTGGTTTCAAATTGTAGATAATAATCTCATCTGTTTATATAGTATGATAAATCATGCCATAATATGCTGTAATTTGACATAAAATTGGATGGATAGGTATTTGAAATATGACATATACATGTACCGCGTATGTGTATTGAAAAAACAGAGTAGTTCAATGCGGGGAAAAGGTTAAGCATTAAAAGTACAATAAGGAGGAAACTGAAACCAAACAATAGCCGAAAGCTTGAGAATTTGGCTCCTTATAATAAATACATTGAAAATTAGTTACAAAACATGTGTGCAGTTCACACGCAGTAAGTGAAACCTTCAGAAAACTAAAGTAGATAAGAGTGGGGAGGCTACAAAGAGGCGATTGATTATTCTACCTCATTCTCTCGCAAGCTAAATCCTATAAATGAATGTCTTCGTCTCTTTTTAGTGTCGCTTTTTCGTTTCATCGAGTTTCAAATCACAACGGTGCTAAAGAAGTTTTCACTTTAAAAAACAATAAATTTTCAAAGCCTGTTTAAATTCAGTAAAATTTTGTATATTAGTAAAAACTGAGGGATGTTTGTTCCAAATGAGTGGCCCAGTTACATAAAAAAAAAACAATCATAGTAAACGACTCGATTTGACCTTTAGAGAGTTCGATCAGACGATTAGTAACTTCATAAACTGTCCTTAGAATAACCTACTGATCGCTTATATATCAGACACAAAGTTCCGATATTGCTATGTACTTCAATCCCAGTGATTGAGATTGCTTGAAATATGATCGGGAAAATTCCAATAAAGATCGGGGTTAATCGATTACTTCTTACTACGTTTAGAGATTACAAGTTGCTTTATTTACGTTATCGTAAATCATACAATGAATATTTAACTGGACCAGACATCCGTTCTATTGGAAGCTCTATGTTATTCTGAAATTAGGGAACCCAACACTGCCGGAGCCCTGCTATCTATCATGTATCATCGGCTATTTCCGTAACTGTTAGTGTATTAGACACGAACGACGATAGTCGACACTCTTCTAAGGTACCACTTAACTGACATCTTTTGAGATACATCAAAACTACATATAACTATCTACACCAACGACATCTGTTGAAATATGTTGAAACTATGTGTATAATGCTATTTACCACAGATGAATAGACTCAGAATTCTAGACGGCAATATCCGAATTGATATAAAAATCTAATGAAATAGAATATACCTGTATCGCTTATATTAACAAGAACATCCTCAGCTTCGTACTTTTGTATAAGTTTCAAAGCTGCATTGCGCCTTTCTTCGGCAATCTGAAAAAAAAAACAATAAGTACTTGCAAACCCATTTTTTGTAATGATATAAATACGATTGTATATAGGGACTTTACACACGATTGAAGAGGGATTGTATATACGATCGTATAATATGATTGTATATAGGAACTTTATATACGATTGATGAGGGATTGTATATACAATTGTATAATATGATTGTATATAGGGAACAATGGAACAAGGGCGGGATTTAAGGGCGGATTTAAGGGCGGATTTCACATGCTCCCGTGCCCCCCCCCCCCCCCAGACGGTATTTTTCTGTACTATGGAGATTCTGTCACAGTACAGAAAACTGTCTTTATTAAACATTTAATTTTTCTATTGTTTTGACACTTTCATAAACCTTCCTATACATACTTGAACTTGTTTAAATAAACTTGAAGTATGATACTTCAAGTTTATTTCTAACAGTAATTGTTGATTTTTTTGCCCGTCCGCCCATGTGCCCCCCCCCCAGAAAAAAATCCTGGATCCGCCCTTGCAATGGAATATGTATACCTCAGCTTCTGCAGCCTCCAAGGTGCTGAGTTGCTGTTTGAGAGCTTCAATACACCTCAGTTTCAGAATGTAGTCATCGTATAACTTCTCCAACTCCAGTTCTAGGTTTTTAAATTCAGCTTGATAGGCTGGTCTGAAATGAAATGATAATTTGGAATTTTATGCCAGGGAAAGACTAAGTCATTGACAATGCAGCACCAATTGAACAGAATCCTTTTTCTTTTGTCCAGAATACAATAATGCTCAACACATCAACTAAACAACTGCTAAGATTAATCAACCTAACATCAATGAAGAAACAATAATGCCTAAGAGACATAATTTGGGAGTGGGGTTGGTTACCGTCGCGCCAGTAACATTTATTGGATAACCTCTGTCACAGGTCACCCCAAGTGGTTCGCTAGGATTTGGTGACTTAGCAAGGGTGCCCGGGTTCATGGGGTGAGGTTTTTCTAGGCCTTGGCAGATGTTTTTGCCCACCTACTGCATGGCAGGCCAAATCGGGAAAGACTGGTTGAGGTAGACATTTTGATCGCTCTGAATATTGCCTTGCACCGCAGTGGAAGGGATTGATTCACACGTCTGTCATTCTTGGACACGCTGACCGCCAGATTCCTACCCTCCCCTCATACCTTTTTCCTCCCTTTCCTAAAAAGACCCTCCACACAGCATACCCAATTATGACATAGGCCCTGAGAGGAATTATTTTCTTCAGGGTCTCTTGTGTGGAGCTAATGTAAAAAAATGGTCTAAAAATCACGATGTTTATGAAATTCGATAGAGAAAAGAATTCCGCCTATGTATGTATACTTTGTTCATAATACCACCACTAGATATCATGCACAGCGGCAATAAAGCAATACCAAACAATGGACATGGGTTAGGGAACGTACCCATACTACGTGACACCTTTAGGGGGGGGAGGGGGTCTTCAAAATGTCACGCTTGGTACAAATGAGCGGCAGCGGGCTTAGGTTTTTGGTCACCGAGGGGGGGGGGGTGTTAAAAATTGCAAAAAGTTGGTCACATAGTATGGGTACGTTCCCTTATATTTGAATGAAATACCGCTTATCTCCATAATCCCATCACAAGATAGTTTTGAAGTACCATGGAAAGATGATACTCCTCAAAGGTTTTTTGTCTGTCGTACACAATTTGATTTTTGCATTTAGACAGTATTTATTCGTCGACGATAAGCTATAATTTTACTTGATTTTCTGCATAGCCTGAAGCCTCTTCTCTGATCTCTCCAGTTCTGCCCTCTTCTTCTCTATCTTAGAATCCAGTGAAGCCTCGCTTGCAGCCACATTCTCTATCTGTTCTTGGTAAGTGTAGAGTTCCTTTTCATAGGCAGAACAAGCCCTTTCTACTGTGGACTCCACAGCGGTCATGTCTAGTGGACGGCTTATGGCCTGTTCGCGGATTTCCTATAAACAGATGAATCATTCATTTTAGACTATATATATATTGAACACTGGATAAAAATACTTATCATGCAATTCCATAACGATGCTAAAACTAGTGACTCTATGAACAGCAGACTATATACATCCGAAAAAGTATGTTTCTAATTTTCTCCAATATTTTTATCAGATATCATAAGGCAATGGTCCCCAACTGGCTTGGCCCAAGGGCTTGCATAAAATCAAAATACTTTTGAAAAAAAAATTTAAGCTGTTATTATCGTTGTTCTTATGTAAATGTAAAATTCGGGTGAAGGTTAGAATGTAAGAAAATTCTTTAATTATCTGTTGCTAACTACCAAGTAATGAAGATATTTTCAACTATAGATAATTTTACCGCCCCCCAGTGGGCCGCGGTAAAATTTTCAAACAATAACTGGGCCGCGGCGACAAAAAGGTTGGGGCCCTCTGTCATAAGGTACTGAAATACCTACCTACTTAATTTATAAACAGAGATTTTTTAACATTTAAAAAAACAATCTTTATTGAACCATTAACTCGTTAAGTGCCGATGCTGAATTTTCACTGTGTGCCTGCTAATTCTATTTTCATAATATTGCAAAATGTACTGTCTTACCAGATAATGTGTTTATGTATATATTTTTATAAAAATAGTGTACAATCTACCATAAATATTTTCCCCAGAATAGCTACTTATGTACAGAGAAATGATTTTTTTTGATCATGCCTGGCAGCAACTACGGCACCTGACAAGTTAAGTCGGCCACCATCTTGAACCGGAAATTAACAAAATAAATTTGCAGACAGATGAAATGCCAAATGGTCTAGTTATAAAATAACTTCACTACCCCAATGACGTTACATACTATATTACGACCCCCGTAGTCCAGTGGGTAAGACTCTTGACTCACAATCCGGAGGTCGCGGGTTCGAACCCGGCATGCGCAAATAAATTTTATTTGATTAATTTGTGTTTTCACAATTAGTTCATTTAAAATAATATATAGTATATTTGCGGCATGTTCCAGAGTGGAAGATACTATCAGTATCGCCCTGGTGTAAGACCACCATTCAGAATTGAAACGTTGCTTGAAAATGGCTTTAGCCGTGTTTAGTGACCAGATCTGAATAGCCAGGTACTTCCCAACCTTCCTCTTCCCCACCTCCTTCCCCTCCCCACTACCTTCAGCCTCACAACATACCCCAATTGGGGATGCCATAGTCACACTGGCTCCAGACGGGAGCAGTTGAGATTCTTGTGCGGTATTCACTGTAAAAAAAAAAAAAAAAAAAAAAGACGAGGGGTAGAAATCTCAAAGTGGGAAGACAATGGCAAGACAATTGTACCGGTCTCGATATCTAGTACTTTAGTACTAAACTGCTACGCGTCGAGTAAGGTTGCGTCTTACCAGTAAGTAAATTGCATTTTAAAAAGTGTCAAAATGCCCTCCTGTGTGATGAGAAAATGTTTTAATTACACTGCAAATAATAGTAAAGGCGAATGAATAACATTTCATTTGTAAGTACACGCAAATTACTTAATATTATCGATTATTATAAATATTACAATTAATTTTCATGTTTCCCGCTCGCGGTTTTACACATCATTACGAGACAGAGAACGTTGCATTAAAAAGTAACAAGCATAACAAAGACAACCTGCTAACAGTAGGTCGGTTCACACAGCGTCCCGCACTCGTTTTCTTCTTTTGGGAAAGATGGGGTAAAACGTACAAAGGGTAAATCGTTAATTAACTTAATTATGTTTGAATTGTCATAACGCTCGAACCGAGCTTCCTTGCTGACAATGACAATACACTATAATTTAATAATTTAATACACGTAAACACGCTAGTTGTAGTTAAGCTCTGTTGATAAATATAATTTTTTGTCATTTCATATGAAAATAATTAGGGAACGTACCCATACTATGTGACCAACTTTTTGCAATTTTTGACCAAAAACCAAACTGTGACAAACCCCCATGACCAAAAACCCAAGCAATCCGCCGCTCATTTGTATGGAGCGTGACATTTTGAAGACCCCCCCCCTAAACGTGTCACGTAGTATGGGTACGTTCCCTATACCTAATAAAATCCCAAAACTTAAAAAAACATTCAAATTGCTATTCAAAACTTTACGTTTTACTTTTTTGGTGATCATTTTTAGATTTGAATATAAAGCGTGGTATTTTGTCTTTCTAACACCGTTTAGAACATATATGTCATCAGCGAAGAGTAGAACATTTGCATAATGGAAGCATTTTATAATGTCGTTGATGAAAATTGTAAATAGATTTGTATACTCATTTGAACCTATGACCTGTACTGTATAATAAAATATGTTTTTAAAAATACTACTATAATAGTACCAATATTGTATTACTAATTATAACTCATATAATTATAATAAAAAAAATATTTGCCCGTGTGTCTTGTTTTACCCGCCTTGTTTTACCCGTTTTACCCTCCCCTGTGCGTAGTGTAACCGAGTGAGAGTATCTTGTTATCTCAGTCACACCCGTGATGTGAAAACAGTATTCGGCGAAGAAATTAATATATCCGTGCCATTCATACATACACATTATTTGATTGTCTATCTTTATCACACAGGAATAAACTTTTGAATTAAGAAATTATTGAAAATCGCTGAAAACAAAAGAGTGTTCCTTACTTTCCACATTATATTGTGAGTATGTGAGACTATGGCGAGTCTATTTATTTTATATAACGTCATTGCACTACACTCAATCCAAAATTAACCAGAAAAGAAAACCAGACCAGTGAAATTGAGACTTCCGAATTACAATTTAATATATTATATTAACCCGTCAGGTCTATTTGTTCAGTTTTCTGAACAAATTATATAGGTCTCATAGAAATCGTTGTGTCTCCCTTACTATCTTGGTTAGAAACATGATATAAACGGTGTTAAAAAGAGAAAATACCACGCCTTGTATTCAAATCTAAAAGTTAACAGCAAAATAATTAAAATGTACATCTTTATGAATCCAAATTTTCTGACTGCAATTTGAAAAAAATTATGAAACTTTTAGAATTTTTTATTAATTATTTTTACATGGAACAACTAAAAAGTGAGCTGACGAATAACGTTTATAATACGTTTAAAATTATGTTTATTAAGGATTATAAAATTGAAAGTGAATATCATCACCTTGCAAAACAGTTTTTGGATGCATTCAGAAATATTCCATTTATTTGGTTTTTATTATGCAAAACGGAAATATTTTGACCCTCTGACAACATACGGTCGATGCCTGAGGGTTAGGAACTTACCTTATAATCAACTTCTTTTCCTAATAGATCGTAAAGTACTGCTCCATTGGCAGTTATCTCAGTAGCTAGCTGACGGGCCTTTTTCAAATCATCAATCTGCAATAACAAAAAATCAATCAATGTCTGAAGGGTGGTTTTTGTAATCAAAAACTAATACATATCTATTAGACAACATTGTTAACCTTCGAGGAAATGTCGAATTGAAAAGTGGGATCCTCTGCGTCAACTGAGTCTTCAGGATCCACCTTGGCCACATTGAGGGCGTCGTATAATACTGAGGTTATCTTCAATAACTCCCTCACCGCATAACCATCCGCACCATACAACTTCTTTGTGTTTAATTTGATATTTGCTTTTGTCATCTGGAAAATACATTTAGTATGTCATTTATTGATGAATCAGTAAATCACCTCATCAAAAGTAGGATGTGATAATGCAGTGCAATGCGACGTAATGCAAAATCGGGCATTTTTAGTTTGAAAATTTGGTCATCTAGATTGCATAGATGTTTTAATGAAATACTGAGGGTAGAACGGATCTTGACTTTTGCTAAGTCTTTTTATAAGCACAGAAAAAATAAAACATCATGCTTATAAAAACATGATTTGAACTCAAAAATCTCCTACTTTCAAACCCCTTTTCGAATATGGTTTTATTGTATAGTATGTATTGGCAAGTTAGGGAACGTACCCATACTACGTGACACGTTTAGGGGGGGGGGGGGGGTCTTCAAAATGTCACGCTCGGTACAAATGAGCGGCGGGTTGCTTAGGTTTTTGGTCACCGGGGGGGTTAAAAATTGCAAAAAGTTGGTCACGTAGTATGGGTATGTTCCCTTATGTTCTTTAGATTGTGATCTTATTTGTACCAAGGTTCGTTAAAAAAAAACCTTATTATTTAGTGCGAGGTATGTAGGTAGATTGATTTATCAACAGTTATTCAATGATAACACTCTGAAGAGTTTTTCTCTATCTTTTATGGGATCGTTATCGAGAAAACGGACTCCTGTCAGATATGTGTGATTTTTACATATTTACTGTCACAAATTTTAGTTTAGATTGTCTTAAACACGAATTCCTGCAAACGTGCATGATTATTTATTCATTTAGTGTACGTTGTACATAGAAAAAGCAAATAAATCACACAAATCCGACAGGAAATCATGCCCGTTATCTCTATAACAATCCCACAAAAGAGTAGTTTCTTCGTAGTTTATTTAATTGATAAACTTAGGAATGCTTTTATTACTAACTAACATCTAACTTGGATGTAGTGTGGTATGGAAAAAGACTGAGTGAGACTGCGCCAGTCTATAATAGAGAAGCTCATCTATCGTCATTTCACTCTACACTATATAAAGCGTCTTTCTAACTCCACAAAGCCTTGGTAAGGAAAAATATACCTACTCTAGAACTATTTTGGTATTTTTTTTTTTTTTTTTTTTTTTTTTTTTATTAAGGAGAAAATACAGATACAGATGTTAATTAACAAGAATATACAAAACAATTAATAGAGAATTCACCTGCATCCAAACTATTTCTCACGAATTAACATTATAACAGCAGATAAAAACATATACAAATATTTTTATATTGAGGTATGCATATACATAAGTAAATATTATTTTACAAATAGAGAGATGAAAAAATGCGCAATATCCTTATAAAAGTTTACAAATTGTTTTTGGAAAAATTTTGATGTTAAGACCAAAAATATATATAGATAAAAAATAATGTCGTACAGAAATTTAAAAAAGAAAGATAGTTAAAATTATAAACCAAGCCAACGTCTAAGTTATTGTACTTTGTAGGAAAACAGCCTTCAATTTTCTACTAAAAGTAATGCGTGTATCAAAAAATAAGTCGGAATCCTTGAGGTTTTGATTTTGATAAAACGATTCGCACATTCTTCTGATTGGATCCCTGACACCAGCATTTGTACGCGTCCGGCTAATGTGGAATAAGTCGTTAAGCCTTGTTAATCTGGGTGGTATTTTGAAGTTTATTAGTTTCAGTAGGTCAGGACAGTCGATAACGTTATTGCAGATTTTATAAAGCGTCATGAGGTCAAGGTATGTTCGCCGGTTAGTTAGAGTGGAGACGTTATAATTCGAGAGCATATTTATGTACCCCCGTTTAGGTGCGCTCATTCTGTAATTGAGGTATTGCAGAAATTCATAAATGTTTGAATCATCGTCCATGCCCAAGTAAATTTGAAATTTAATAGGGCTTACACACCCATGCACGGGAATATCCTGTATCTCCAAAGAGCTAGTCTTGAGATAAAGGTCTTTAAACTTTCTTGAACATTTTGTTACTTTCCTCACAAACCAAAACTACTAAGAACTTCAAATTTGGTGAAAGGTTAGATGGAGCCTTCATTTAAAATACTGTTAAAAAAACTTACAAATAGGTATATTACCATGGACTTATGAATATATCTGGACCTGCCCTAAATGATAAAAGCGTATTATTTCCCCCTCCCCATACCGGTTCCATGGAGCCGGCTGGGCTTACGAGAGCCTCGCTTGAATCTAAAAAATGTGACGTCATCATTCTTGTCCTGACCAGCGCCGAGTTCACATCGTACATTTTACGAAATAACACGCCAAAAATGAGAGCTTGTGCTATAGCTAGAGCTATACCCTAAAATATGTGGACATAGCGAATGTGGGCGGTTCTCCGTGAGCTCGTCGCTGGTTACAGGGGTAAGTAAATTATGAAACATTTGTAAAAGTGTCTTAACTAAATACGGCAACAAAATATTCCTCTGTGAAAATCGGCGAACTTTACTTTGCCGCATTTGGACTTCGCAAATATGTTAATAACGTGGCGAGCAATTCGCGCTCCCATGTAAAAAGGTCTATTCATTCAAAAGCAGATTTTGCTTTTAAGAACTAAATGGTGATATTATAATGCGAGATGCCTATATACTGTCAGATAGATTTTTTAACGAATCACAGTCATCTTTCCCCTTTTCGCCCCCCATAGTTTGGTTTTTCCCCTCATCTGTATCTTCTCGTCTATTAAATTTGTATGTCTATGTATATTAAACAATCTACCAAATTTTAAATTGTTACGACTATTAGTTTGTGAAGAAAACAACAAAATATTCAAAAAAGTTTAGTCGTTTACCTCAAAAATAGCTTTGTGGAAATACATCATATTGACATATCACATGATGCGCATGTGGCACGCATAGCTGCCGATACGTAAGGCTAATACGCCGTAACTCAAACATAATGACAAAACAGGTATATGTGAGGTTGCCTAGCAGAATGCTTTATTTAAAATTGCTTGCAAATGTTAATTCACATAACTGGTTCTATTCTATCGATGAATGGAATAGATTGAGCACTGTAAAGCCAAAATATACATATACGGTATATTGACATAACACAAGTGAACAGGGATAAGTTTTCAGTGTGTTTGAAGTACCCACCATAAACTGAGCCGCAGACCTGATAATCATGATCCTCTCGTCCATGGTGTTAATTCCTCCATCGAGCCGTGTCTCCGGATCAAACCTCTCCACCAGCCACTTCAATAAGTTGGCAACTAATGGGAAGTTGGGCTGCCTAAAGCTCTCCAGGGATACGTTAGTTGGGTAACCAAATGCCCTCAAATGTTCCGTGAAATCTAGTCAATAAAAAAATTAATTGAGTTTTATAATATGATTTATTACTTATGCTATAACATATTATAGAATAGTACTAAGTTTCTGCACTTATCAACATACACCCTAGAACTCGAAATAGTCTTAATTTTTAGAAATTGAGTAAATATCTACAGGCAAACATTTCAAAGACAAGTTAGGCCCTCCGTTCATGGAGATACTTACAATCTACGTAATTGTGACGCAACCACAAGCACACTGCTGATATACCACTCTTTAATGCTGGTTTCCGTACACGACGCTACCCAAAATATACTGAACTTGATCATTTTTCACGTGCAACCATGGAGTTAACGCAATGTCAAGCCATGTCATATGACTTTTTTTCCAACATCAATCCATGCCTTCTCCACTAAATCCTTTCTTACGTATTCTAATAAAGAATAGCTATATAAACAAGCTTTTTTTCCACTTCCAGAACAAATCTTACTTAACTTTCATGTTCCGACGCCATTTCTGTCAAATGTCAAACGAAAAAGTATCAGACACAAATGATGCAACGCGTCGCATACGATCAGCACTGTCGGTTGCGTAAAACTAATCTGAAACCGACAGATGTCGCATAGCGCCGTGCACGGGCATGAGCAAAATCGTACAGGGGGTACTTACGATCGGCGCGTATGATACTCTCACGAGGATCGAGTAGCTTGTAAGTAGCATCATGTACGGAGGCGCTTAGACACAAATGTGCACACCAATAAAGTTTAAAGTTTCAAAAAAGCTTTCGATTGGTTTGGAACACCTGCCCGCATTCCTCTCTTACCCCGAAAATGCCCAAAGACAGTGAGTGCGTAGTGATGTTTATCAATTCCGATTAAATTTAGACTCGACAATGTTCTTTCATATTTTTTTGTTTCATTCTTCAGCTTCCTAACAAAAGCAATTTTTTTTTATTATATTTAACTATTTTTTATTCATCCAATACACAACTACACAAGCAAGGGTATCCTTAAAATGATTTATTTATACATGACATTAAATGTTTTGGTAAATATTTCCCTATTGAGTCCACGCTCAATACACACATTTCGCATTTTTAAAGTTAACAAAATAACAATTAAAACGCAACATTTTCCAATTACGGTTACTGAATTACTTTCTACTAACTATTATCTACCTAGTACAATTTTTTTAAATTTTTTAAAGTGTGTATTGTGCGTGGACTCAATAGGAAAATATTTACCAATGTTTTTTTATTAAAGGCTAAAACACAATAATGTTGATGATATATTTGCCAAAGTCCCCTGTACGAAGCATTTACTATAGCAAAAACCATTTAAGTAAGTATGTTTTTCTTGGCACCCAATAGCATATATACTTATTACATATCAGCGCCAGCTAGTTTATTTCTTACTAGAGGGCTAAGATTGTATGCCTGTGATACTTGTGTTTTGTCATTCCTATAAGTTTAAAAAGAGTGTAGCGAAAGATGGGATATCTAGCGTATTATATTATAGATACCCAATAATCTAATAATTACGTACTAATAATTATTATATTTTTTGTAATTCCTTATAACATTACCTACACAAACTTAATACATATTACGACAACAGCAGCATTATAGAATACATTATTATAATAACTACGTAGGTAGTTATTTCATCTAATACAGAGATAAAACTTTATCATTACAAATTATCACTAAGTTTGTATGTTCTGAAAACATTAAAAGAAAAGAAACTTACTTCGACAATCTCTGAAAGACATCTTTAAGTTACTTAAATAAACTTGGTTTTATTAAATAATGAATTTTCTCCTTCATAAACAGTTTCTGACATGTGAAAATGACACGACCTAAAAGAGTTGCTATGTTTTCAAATGGTTTCTATAGTAACCAATAAAGCAAAACAAAACTCCAATGGAAACCAATAAAACAAACATCCTTCATATTCTTACCAAATTAGTGACAGATTAATCTAATTATTATTATGTATTGATAATTAGACAGCAATTTTAAGTCAATTGCAAATAATTTAATAACAGTTTTTTATTAAACTCACGTCTGCCACTGCCAATTTAAGTAAATATGTACGCAAAATTTTGAACACTGCATTGATTATAGCGGCCTACACACGACACTGTATTTAGTGACTGCGGCAATGACTGCAGAGAGCGTGGAGTTGAGCGAACTAGCGCTGTCTCGTTCTAGCGGCCCGCTATCGTTTGTTAAAGGGCCGCTAGAACGAGACAGCGCTAGTTCGCTCAACTCCACGCTCTCTGCAGTCACTGCCGCAGTCACTACATGCAGTGTCGTGTGTAGGCCGCTTATTATGTACTTATGTAATTTTTTTGTTGTTTTTGGGTTTGCTAAAAGAGGTCTAATTAACGGCAGAAATGATTAACTACTCGGCAAATGCTCATTAAAATAAACAGTGGATTAATTAAAAGCGTTATTAGGTTATGTTGACTGCTGGCTTTTTAACCCTCCGTCAGGCGCAACTAATCTGTGAGATGAAGTGATCTGTTATTTTTGTGCCAAAGGGTAAATATCGCCGATCTAGGGGCGTGGCCTCCTGACTTTTCCTCCTTCGCCACCACTCACATTTTAGAATAAAAAAACATTTTGAAAAATTTAAGGGAAAAATCTATTTAAATCTCTTTTTTTATAAAAACTCGATATAATCTCACAGATGAATTGTGCATGATCGTGTTAGATTTGCATTGCGCCCTACAGAGGGTTAAGTAACATTAACGCGTACAATCCTATCAATAATCCTATCCACGTTAGGACTTCTTTTAAATGCCTCTAAATCCATTTTAAATCGTACAAGTTTTTCAATTTCAATATAGCAACGGTAGGGGGTATTTTACCATCCTCTCAATAACTATCTATCATATTAAATAAATACTCGCAACAGGCAGAAAACTCAGCTAACTTATCCAATAAATATCTTTTTTTTTTTTTTTTTTTTACAGTGAATACCGCACAAGAATCTCAACTGCTCCCGTCTGGAGCCAGTGAGACTATGGCATCCCCAATTGGGGTATGTTGTGAGGCTGAAGGTAGTGGGGAGGGGAAGGAGGTGGGGAAGAGGAAGGTTGGGAAGTACCTGGCTATTCAGATCTGGTCACTAAACACGGCTAAAGCCATTTTCAAGCAACGTTTCAATTCTGAATGGTGGTCTTACACCAGGGCGATACTAATAGTATCTTCCACTCAGGAACATGCCGCAAATATACTATATATTATTTTAAACGAATTAATTGTGAAATAACACAAATTAATCAAATAAAATTTATTTGCGCATGCCGGGTTCGAACCCGCGACCTCCGGAATGTGAGTCAAGAGTCTTAGCCACTGGACTACGGAGGTCACGGCCACTATTCATAGGTTTGGAATAGTAAACTTGGACTTTATGAATAAATCAATCGTAAATCGAAAATACATATAAGTTATCTTATGGATAGTGCTTTTGACAGCTTATCAAGAGGGTGAAATAACCCGTTAGTACAATAATCTATTTATCATAATTAATTTTATTGTAAACTTAACCCGTCTGCTTGTTTAGGAATAAATACATCCCAAAACACGTAATCGCGTTATACCTTCATATGAACAAAAACGTTCCGAGCAACCTTACATTTTAAAAGCTATATGTCTTTTTTCCTCCAGATTTTTTTTTTTACCAGAAAGAGAACTTAATAATGCTTCTTGTTGTCTTTGAAATATGTCATGCATAGATATTTTACAATCTCGATCCAAAGTGACAGTTTCAGACTTTACTCGCGAAACTGAGGCTTCCGGATTGTGAGGTGCGAATATATTGAACCAAGCAGACGGGTTAAATGTATTCATAAAATGTGAATTGCCTCTTTCTTTAGATAAATAATTTATTACACTTTACATAAAAAATAAAGACATTCCTCATAGGTAAATAATAAAATAAGTAAATAGTTTCATTAAATTTATTAAAAAAAAAAACTAACATTCTCTTGAATAAAGACCTTTCATATTCACTATGACACTATGTATAATGTATTGGGGTGACTTGGTTTGGGCAAGTAACATTTCTGTTAGATTGGCGGACTATCAACCAATCTAATGGAAATATCATAACTCGTACACAGATGGCGCCACTTTCAGGTTACGCCTCTCTGCATCGGCACGCTTGATAAAGAGTCGCTCCCTGGCCGCCTTTTGTTGTCTGAAAAAACAAAGAAGAAAGTCATGAATCTTGTGATATGACATTGTATATACCGCCATGGTAAGTAAAAACACAGGGTCTTCCTTATGGAGTCATAAGGAAGAATAATCCTTATGGAGTCATAAATAAATATTCCACTAACCGCAGTACTGTTATTAGGCACGGATTTTGAAAATTACACTACGGTTCAACTTAATTACTTGCTACGAGAAAAACTAAATACCGTTGGATAGATGGTTAAAGGTGCATTAAAATTCCATTTTTATTTGATCGAATTTCAAAATTTTCCATATAAAACAATTCCTTTGCCGCCATTTTTTTTTTTTTATGCATTGACATTTGCCTGAGTTTTGTCTCAATCAAAATATGCATGAGTTACTTAGTTCACCCAAACTAAGAACCTAATAACCTATTTGGTGGATGTAAATATAGTTGTTTCTTGAATAATCGTTAAATCGAAGTTTATAAGCATCTAATTTCCATAATCTGTGCCTAAAAGTGCAGCGATATTTTGGTCATAGAAATGAGCAAAGGAATGGTTTGGCATTCTAAGGTCATTTTTGAAAAAAATGTCAGCTAGAACCATAGATTTTGAAATATAAGAGATGTGCTCTCCGCAGTTTTTACTGGGTGGGACTTTGCTTCCTGGCATCGCCGATATTGTCAACCAATACTACTGTACACCTTCAAAAAATCAACTAAATGAACAAATTCTTTCCGCATTCAAACTATGCTCATTAGGTAGTAGTCTGCCGATGGTCGGGCGGCCAAAATAGCATATCTCTTGTATTTCAATAACTTTGGCTAGAACCTTGTCGAACATTACATAAAATATTACTAAAGCAGAGATATTATAGAAGTTGTATTGTATCGTGCTAAGTTTAATATGAATATGATTTAATGATTTGAGTTTAATCCGATTGTAACCTGAAAATGCAATTACTCATGATTATATTACACAGTATATAAAAACTAATAAAAAAAATATATATATATAAAAATCACTTTGAGGTAAGCGGCTACCAGAGGAGTTGTTAAGATGAAAGTTTTTCAAAGACAGTAGGCAGAAAACGGTAAATTCTTAAAATCCTGCCTTACTTCCAGTAGAGTAGCGTGCCTTGGAGGGGCCCTGTATCAAAATTAGTTGGGGGGCCCTAATGAAGGATAAGCTTTCTCACAAAAGAAACAAAAGGCCTCTGTAGCCCGGGGGCCCCGTATCATTGATACGGCTGATACGGCGGTAGCTACGCTACTGCTTACTTCATAGTAAAAATAATAAAGTTATTCTACTAGAACTTTTAGATGAGTGACATCTGTTGAGATTTTTAAAGCAACTTAACAATAGCAAAACAGATGGTTTGAGTCTTCACTATCAATTTGATGCAATAATCACCTTCTTCTCAGCATCTCATAAGTTTCAGGAGATTGTTCTGGAGCGGGTTCCGCCGCCTTCCTGATGAGTTCTCTCAATTTCCTCATGCAGTCGGCCAGGTTCAACTGCTGCGAGCGAGTCAACTCCGACCTGATGATGTAGTACCCCTCCTTCGTGATGTTGTTTTTTTGCTAGTGATCATAATATTTATTAATTTATTTACGGTACAAATACATTAAATTAACTAATTTGTAAAAAATTCTAAAATTGTTTATAATACTCAAAGACCGAAACAATGATACAGAAATAGGTATTTAAATCTAAGGCAGTGATATTGTGCAATGGTTTAATTGAGGCATTTAAGTATTTTTACCTCCTCAAGTATTTTCTCTCGAAGCGAGGCATCCAACCAATCTGCTTCCTTCACTTTGAATCTAAGATCAACTTTAGTAGCGACTTTATTGACATTTTGTCCACCCGGTCCAGAACTGCAGGAATACGTAATATCCAACTTATTGATAGGAATATAGCCGGAAAATTTTGCTTTTGGGTCTAGTGGAGTCTGAAACAAATCAAAATAGAATAAAATATGATGTATCAAAAGGATCACAGTTAAACTATGGTACAAAGCAAACACACATACAAAACTCGGCGTAGTTATCTTCAGAGAGCTGTTGGGATATAATTTATCCAGTGAAATAGAACTCTTGTAGGACAATGTGCGTCCAAGAACGGCCGTGGGAGAAATGTAAGTGCAATTTTGCAATATTTTGCCGACTTTAAGTAGAGATCGACTCATTTTGAAGTATTTTCGTCCAAGATATCGCGAAGAAAATTATTGGCTAACCTCAAACTGTCAAATTATTTTTCATACTATCTAACCATAGACAAATGCATAGATATACCACGACAAATGACAGCGGTGAATGTTGCCAGACTAAAATTATGTTGAAAAGAAAAGATGTGATTTTTATCAGGAGATTTCTTGACAACTAAAAACTTTGTTTTCAAGAAAATAAACTAAATTTTCTGCTTTTTTAAACCACATCTTCCTTTTAATATATATTGTATTCATGTATTTATAAAGGCATTTATTACTGTTCCATTTTTTGACAAACTTCCGATGAAATATTTTACTGAGAGAGTCAAAGATGCTACCCCCTACGACGCATTATTTCATCTACCACGCATACTATTGCATTCATCATTCAAATAAATAAAAAATGTTTCACTCATAGTTCATAATAACAAAAATATTAATTATTTGATTTTTGCATACACACTTAGGTACATGTGAAACAGGTACTTTTCCATACTGTTATCTAAACTGCAAAAACATTGCAGACAGTGAGTCCCCAATCAAGCAAAGGCTAATAGGGTACAATCACTTTTTTTTACCCATTAACTAAACTAAAGAAAAAATTACAAACTGGAAAATTCAAACAATTTTTTTTAAACGAAAGGAATAGTCCTACAACAACGTTTTGAATGTTCACATTTTAAATTAGGACTAAAACACCTTCTTCGCGCGGTTTTGGCTTGTGACGTCACTGCGCACTTTTTGACAGCTGCGCTTCAGTTGATCATTTGTTTTGAAGAAAATGTCCGTAAATACCGTTTGTAAATACTATATTGTACCAAAGTATTCAAATACAACATCTTCAACACCAAACTATTTAAACGTCCCAAATGATGTTATTATGTGTAAAAAGCATTGTCATGCGATGAAAAGGCGCATTAAAACTCTCAAAAAAAAAAATTTAATTAATTCATTCCCTTTTAAAGTTGTATGAAAATTCAAATAACAAAAACGAGTCATGATTGACTGGCGACATTGTGACGTCACAACGCACCCACCGAGTCCCACGTCAAGTTGTTTTTGTTCCAGTTGCTGGTTTGAATAAGTTTGATAGTCATAATCGTTTAGTTACGCACAGTTACGCATCCTAAACCCATTCGTTTGTATAAAACATATATTGTAAATACATACTTTCAAGACAGACAGTGGTTTTCTACAGGGACAGTCTACGTACAGTCTACGGCATACGTAGTCCAGTGGCTAAGACTCTTGACTCACATTCCGGAGGTCGCGGGTTCGAACCCGGCATGCGCAAATAAATTTTATTTGATTAATTTGTGTTATTTCACAATTAATTCATTTAAAATAATATATAGTATATTTGCGGCATGTTCCAGAGTGGAAGATACTATTAGTATCGCCCTGGTGTAAGACCACCATTCAGAATTGAAACGTTGCTTGAAAATGGCTTTAGCCGTGTTTAGTGACCAGATCTGAATAGCCAGGTACTTCCCAACCTTCCTCTTCCCCACCTCCTTCCCCTCCCCACTACCTTCAGCCTCACAACATACCCCAATTGGGGATGCCATAGTCTCACTGGCTCCAGACGGGAGCAGTTGAGATTCTTGTGCGGTATTCACTGTAAAAAAAAAAAAAAAAACAATTTGCCAAAATCGACGCGATTATGATGGCAGTTTTTTAAGTACGATATTTGAGTTTAGTAGATTTTTACATATGTGAAATGAAAATTGTTACTTAATAAAAGTTGTTTTTACATTTGTTAAATTTACATATGTTAAATAAAAATTGAAAACACTATATTACACATACTGCAGGTACCCTATTTGTAATTTTTCAAAACTGATTCGATGAGTCGGTAGGTAGTCTATGAAATCACATTCTTCTCAACTAGTGAAAATCCATAATGAAACAATGATAATAATATGTTAAACCGGTTCAATTTAGTTCGTAATACGAGTACATTTTTGGTGTCAATCAACGTTTCGATCAATCAATCAAAGTTTTACTTGTTTTTTTTATATATAATAAAGCTAAATCTTTTGTAGATGCATAGAAATGCTTACGGAGCATAACCGTTAAATAAAATTATTATTCATGAACCCGCCGAATAATCAGATTCGCGAAATATTCAGACACAATCTGCCATTTCAATCTCAGTGACTGTACCCGAAAAAAGTTTTCTTAGAATATGAGCAAGATTAAAATTTAAAAAAACAGTATTACGGAGTTCAAAAACATATGGGCTGGATAATAATGAGTGCCCCAGAATGCTAAATCGGTCGCCATCTTCGAAAGCGCGCCCTCTCAATCTTCAGACACGAAGAAGTGTCGGCTTTAATGTATTATTTTGATAGGATGCAAGCAGCGTGTCTGCATTATTATCGAGATCATAGACCTCTTGCTGGAAGTAGGGTAAGCTGTTGCGGTCCGCAGACCCCGGCTAATACGACCGTACGCTGCTGTACCACCACATTATCTCTCTCATATCGCACATGTTCCATGTTTTAAAGTCGCAGCCCGTGCGTGCGGAATGGTACAAATAACTGCCAACAAATTAATAGGTAATGTGTATAAACTGCACTTCTGTGACGAAATAACAGAATGATATTACCACAAATAATTTCATTTCTCTTGCATTGGAATGCGCAAAAACATGATGGTACCCAAGGTTCGTTCATGAGGGATATTGCGGAATAGAGGGGTGATTGGTGATTGACTATAAGTTGGTAACGTAGTCCATGTTCCACGGGGAGATTCTAATTAACTTCAGCACAAGTGGCAGTGTTTCACTTCAACTTACGTCGCGCGTTCGAAATTTCGAAAGCGGCCCGACGAGGTTTTTTTTTCGAAAAAACCCGTGTGAAAAACGCCTTTAACCTTTCGCATTTTCTACGAACTTTGACTGTGGCGTAGCTAGGGGGGACGGTGGGGGCGGTCTGCCCCGGGTGCCACCCGAAGAGAGGTGACACCCGACCGTGGAAAAAAAATTACGAAGAATATTGTCACAAAAATAGTGTACACGTGACCACGGTCTGTTATTGCTCTCGTTGTGGAAAGGGAGTTATTCTGTTAGTGGTAGAGTTCAAAAAACAAGGTAAGTGAATTGGATAGTTAATATTTTTTGAGGGGGGGGGGGGTGTTACCACGTTATCCGCCCCGGGTGCCACCCACCCATGCTAGCTACGCCACCGATGGTACCCACTCTAAGTATTTTATTAAATTAGTCCTTACCGTCGTGATGTGAACCATTTGATGATGGTCTTTGCTGTTGTTTTGAGAAACCGCTAAATTCTAGTATGTCTTTCTGGTGGTCGAGGCAACAGAGGCAACACCAGAAGCCCCGCTGTGCGACGGCCTTTAGCTTTGAACCACCGAAAGTCCGTCGAAACAGCACGTTGCGTCGCGACGCAAGTAGTGTAGCATTATTTCGTATATAATATAAATTCTTTTTTAAAGTCGAAATACAACATTAATTGGGTATTTGAAGCTGTAGTCTTGTCAGATTCTCTGTTGCTAATGATCCCATTTAACATTTTTCTATTGATATTGATATCATGGTCCCATTGCAAATGCCGTTATTTTTCTAAATAGATTCCGCAGAGGCAGATGGTAAAATTTCGCAATTGGCTCCTACGTACCTGACGAAGACTTCACAGATGGCGTGATTCATTTTTAATAAATTCAGCTTTAAAATAGAACTTTTAGAATATGACCATAGACTATAGACAAATAAGATTTCCCTTTAGATGGGCACATAAAGAAATGATTTCGTAAAATAAAATATCCACAGATTTTCAACTTTTTTGTTATGTTTTAGTTTATGGATTGGTAAAACGCAATATTCAGTGCGCTTTAACAGGAAAACTAATCAGCTCACGTTTCGTTACCGTTTTCTTCCTGTTCTTCGAGCACAATGCAAGTTTATAATTACCTCGGATTAATTTCATGTATCGTTAAACTCGCGAGCAGAAGGCGCTCAGAACATCATCATGGCGTATCAAGTCGTGTATAATGTGAGTTTCCAATTAATTTCGGTACAATTTGCACGGTAATTATAAAATGATATAGATGCAGACATATATAAATTATTTACAAAATCGGCGAGTTATAACTTTTTTTAAATAGGGGTGTAAAATTATTGTTATAACAACTTAACACGAATAATTGTCGACTTCGAATGGTCGGGAACCGCAAAAAATCGGTCAAACTGAAGATATTTTTATACTGCTTGCTATGAAAAATAGTATTAGAAAAAAATTGGAGTTGGACATGAATAATGCGAACATTCCAATATTTTTTTAAATATAAGTAGATAGGTACTGACCAGAAAATTATCATTTCTGCTTATTAATGAAGGTAGGTAGGTACCAGACAAGATAATTAAATTGGTATCTACGTTGGCAACACCTTTTTGGTTACGGCAAATAAATATTTACATTAATTTAAAATGCATAAAGAGTTTATTTGGAGCGTGTTCGAAAATTTATTAACTTTCAGTTAGAAAATAGCCGCCTACTTTTAATTAACCATTATAGAAAATAAAACACACATTCACGCTAAATGGCGTTATCCGCAAATCAACGGTTTTTTCGATATCAAACTAATAAAACGTGCTAACGTGCGATTTGTCTAAAGCTGAAGGTAGGTAAATTGGTAGAAAGTAGCACGTATTCGAGCAGTTTTTATCATTGTTACAATTTGGTTAATTATTATCGTTAGACAGCAGCTAAGAAATAAGCAGATTAAATTCGAAAAATTGTTTATTTTAACTTTCAACCGGCTTCAGAAGAAACCAACATTTGTTAGGATAAAAGTTAATAATTTAAACAAATGCAGGATTAAATGCACCTTATCATTGATTACTAACTAAACTTACAATGGTGCGTGGGAAATAACACAACGGAGTAGGAAGAAGTAAGGTAAATGTGGGCAAATGCATCGCATATGCAGGAAAAACAGAGCAGTTTACCGGTAGCATCAGCCCCGGATCTTCGTTTTTTTTAGGCGGGGCAAAAACTGAAAAATGCCGCCCCCGCCCACTTAGGTATCTATATTTATTTTAGCCTCGCTGGGGAGGGGGGGGGGGGGGGGGTGGGTGGGCCATATTCGAATCAAAGAACTGGTTTTACTGTAACTAATTAAGAAATTTAATTATAGCTACACCCAGAACATGCAAATTGTTTTCCTTAAATTCTGGCTGCATATAGTCTGCAACCAGAATTTTAAAACTGCACTTTGAACACGAGAATGGTTTCCATCAAAATGCTTCAGCAGATGAAATCACAACTGAAATTTATCTTGCTGGCTGCTTATTCGTTTTAAACTGCTACATTGCATTGTATTTAAATAAAAGCTGAAATAAAAGGCTGTTTTACTTCTCAGTCATATGATGGCTGCCATCGTGTAATAAACAAATCATGACACGCATAACGACGTAAAAATTTTAAGTAAGTTTGAATAATGACGAATTGACGACGTAAGTGATTGCACGTATAAAATTGAGTTTAAAAAATAAATATAGTAACTTAAAAAGCATAAGATAGTTATATAAAATACTTACCCAGAAAAGCGATCGATGAACTGTGATAGATTTATTGATGCGACACTAATGACATCAGTATTGTACCTTCGGTTGATCAACAAGTACTAAAGAGTAAAAATAAACAACACACTTTTGACACATTTTTAAAACAAAACACTGTCGTGGAGAGAGATCGACGAGGGAGTTTTCGAATATAGCTTCATCTCTTTCGCACGCACGGTAACCAGAGCAGACGCATGCTGCCGCGATCTGTGGTTACTGCGGGCGAGCGGGTCGGGTGCGTATTTTGAACTATGCCTACGCGCCTCGCGAATAATAAATGTTCGTGCAGCACGTCTCACTCAGGGCTCTGGGTATCAGTCGCGTTAATATGGCCGTGAAATTTCTCTACTTGTACTATTATTTATTCCGTGGTCAAAGTTGAGTTTGGCCGCCCTCTGAACTTGCCGCCCGGGGCATGGGCCCCGGCTTGCCCCCCATTAGATCCGGGGCTGGGTAGCATATCAAGAATTGGGGCTATTTGTCTTTTAAAGTCTTTGGTGCAGGGTCTTTTGAAATACTTAGACCTTAGACTCATCGTTGAAAAACAAGTCGTTAAAACGAACCGTTCTCAAACGTGATATATAACCCGATAACTTCACCAGAGCAAGGCAACACAGCCTCTGGGGAGAATGACCTCACTATTAAACCTTTCTTCTGAAATTGACATTTTTCAATCGAACTACAATCATTTCAAGAGCGAAATAAAGGTATTCTTTAGTACCTGTCATTATTAATGTACCTATATAATTAGTGTATTACACTATTAACTAAAAATTGTGAAATGTAATTGGATATATATGTTAACTGTTTTTCACAATAAATAAATAAATAAATATAAACTGTGTATGCGTTTGGCTTTTCTCCTGACTGTGCTCTGAAACGAACTGCTCAATGACGCTTTCGGAGCACCGTCCATTGAAATGCAAGTAAAACTTACGTAATATTCTGTCTATCTCATAAAGATTTCAATTCATATGGAACTCTACTAATAGATTAGGTGCCCGTTTTAGCACAAGTAAAGAGATTTTGTCTGATTTTATCTATGAAATATTTAAAAACTGAATCTCGAAAGAAGGGAACATTTGCGATTTGTATGTAAATGTAATAGATGTTATTTAACTAAGTTGTTGGTTAGTCAACCCATCCTCATTTTTTTTGCATTACCCAGGAAACCCTGAGGAAAATATTTCCTCTTAGGGCCTATTGTTACCTTTGTGGATGCTGTGTGAAGGGTCTTTTTGGGAAAGGAAGGAGTGGAAGTTCTGGGAAGGAAAAAGGTATGACGAGCGGGTATCAATCTGGGGGTCAGTGTGTCAAGGAGGGACGCACGTATGAATCCATCCCTCCCTCTACGGTGAAGTTTTCAGAGAGTCCTGCTAAAGAAGTCCAATCGTCTCCCTCAACCAGTCGCAGCTAGGGTTGCCATACGTCCGGAATTTTCCGGACATGTCCGGAAATATAGGTCTTTGTCCGGAATGCGGGGGGAATCCTAAACAGTCCGGAATTTCTACAATTAAGTGGAGATTGATATAAAAAATGAAATAAACCAAATTATTTTTGTTACAAATCAAAGTAAAAACATCACTTCTGATATTTAATGCTTCCGGAAATATCGTTAAACACTTCCGAACTTTTAAAAATAGTTTTGTAGAACATTTCGCAAGTCATATTTTTTAAATTATACTGTGTTTTACTTCGTTGCTTGATTAGCCACCCCCCTCCCCCCCCCCATTAAAGTTGACAATTACAAATTTCGATTTCATAAAAAAAATATTTTTTTCAAATGTTAGGAATTTTCTACGGGATTTTGATTTGTTGATCTGGGAACCCTAGTCGCAGCCGATGCGGCCTGTCACGCTGTAGATGGGCAAGCGCAATTGCTGCCAAGACCCGGTCAAACTTCACCCCGTCGACGTAGCGAACCATCTGGGGTGACCCAATATTCCAATATCTTTGGGATGACCAACGGCAGAGGTTATCCCATGGTTTGGTATATTTATGGGTTATCCAATAAATGATTCGCGGGACACCCAAAGTGTGGATATTTATAGAATCGACAAAAAAAATTATAATGCCTTAATTTCTGTTCAGCACAACAACAAACGCTTCGGAAGTAGATTGCAGATTTGCAATATATGCATGCATTAAATTTATACGAAACCAATCATCATTTCTTCAATCACTCCACTGTTAATATTCGCCAAATTTTATCGAAATTATTTAAATTCACGATGATGCACGTCTATTAGTTGAAGCTAAAATTATGATTGAAGCCATTTTTGGAATAATAAATATTTATGGCCATAAAAATACAATTATTGGCCACGCATGGCCAAGTTTTTCACCGTTTGCGCTTGTGTTTCTAAAAATGAAAATTATTTAATTAAAACGGCTATCAATTATTTTAATGGTGGATATTAAAATGCGTTAAAATTCGGTGGATTGACCATACGGTACTGTGGACCCGAGACTTGGTAATTTATTCTGATTTCTGCAAGTTAATTCTTCAATGATTCTTATCTATTAAATTTGCGCAAGTTGCTAAAACTATTTCATGCATAATTCTACCGTCTACTTGTTTAATTTCACGGTCAAAAGTCATTATAAAGCATGGGCGTAGCCAGGGGGGGGGGGTTTGGGGGTTCAAACCCCCCCCCCCCCCCGAAAAGTTAAGATATCAACATCAATAATATTAAAAATAAGGAGATGCGGGGAGCGGCATAACTTATTTTATTACTAACTAGCAGACCCGGCCACACGTTGCTGTGGCTAACGAAACACAACGCCATTACCCAAACTTTATAAAATCCACACCACCCGCTTGCCAGCTGTCCGCTGCCTGAATTGAATATTTGAATTTATCGGCTTTTCTCCACTATAATAAGCATGTATTATATATATAAACTAATTAACTCGCCACTAATTATACAATGCTTGCAATGCAACACTGGATATTTGAAAAGGGAAAATCAAATACCTACTTACTCTAGGAAATCTATTTTCCAATTTCTTCCGTAGAACGAATTTCAAAAGTGACCATGGTACGGCCCGCCAGCCGTTTTAAATCGCACAAAAATATGTTTTCTTTGAATTTCTCGGCTTTTCTCTCATATAATTTACATGTTTTATACATATAAACATTCCTCTTCAATCACTCTATCTATTGGTGAAAACCGTATGAAAATCCGTTGCGTAGTTTAAAAAATTAACGCGCACATCCCTTTTGAGCGACTTCATTTTATACTATGTAATGATGATGATGATGATGATGATGATGATGATGATAATGATTATTACACTAATAATAATGTATTTTGGTTTCGCCCTCTCTACCACTCGCCGCTGGCCGTCGTCGATTATCCGATCGCATTCGGTAAACTTTGTACATATATTTTCGTGCCGTCTAGGGAAATTTGACTAGATCTAGGGGAGAAAAATATTTTGTAGGGAAAGGGAAAATCAGCACTAAATCTACGGAAATTTCGACCTGGTAAATTTTTTATTGCATATAACAATTATATACCCATATGTTTTTGGAATTCCCATGAATCTTAAATATTGTTGATGTACTTACAAGCAATTTTTTCAAGCAATGTTTTTTTTTAACCCTGACAACTCAAAATGATATTATGTATCTAAAAAGATAAATCGGGACCTCTGAAAGAAAAAATTAATTGAACTTGCAAGTTCCGTTTTTCGGGGATTTTTATTTGGAATTCCGTTTCTAATCAGGTGACTGCTTAAAATAAGATTTATTTTCTATATACATGTGTTACATTAATTAAAAGTTTTCAACATAAAATGTCCACAAATTGTTTAGGAGGCCTTGAGGAGTCCCTCACGTCCTTTGTTATATTGGGGATGCTGTGTGAGAGGTATGAAAATTAGGTTATGTAAGTGCTTTTGTTTAGGAAAATGTGTTTCGGTCGGCTGCTTGCTGTTTACCATCGAAACTCCGATCGGCTGTGTACTCCGGGCTTGGTAGACATAAAATAAATAAAAAAATACATTCCTTGCCAGTGCTGTCAACTGACTTGACATGTTCAATATATTATCTCTGTAAATATTCTAAAGTTTCATTTTTAAATGTTCCTGAGCAATGGATTAAGTATTGGATAAAATAATTAAAATATGTAAGTATTCATCGAACGCAACAGAAAAAAACAGTTTTGTGGAAAGTCAGGAAAAAAATCGTTAATATATACCTACATATACGACCGGTCAGTGGTTGAGTGGGCATTACGTTTGGGTCCTACCAAGCGTTCCGTGTTCGATTCTTCGGCTGGCTAATTCCTCCATTACGACTCAAGCAACATTTTTGGCTTGCTGTGGTGGTAGTAGGAGATTTTAAAATATTGTCGGGTTTTTCGTAATCCGGAATGTTGGTCTTTCTTTAAAAAAAATAAATAAATATATATCTGTGGGCGTTTGATAACTTGCCGAGTGGTACGTACGGTAGTGAACGGTAGGAGTGCGGGATTTCCCCCACAGTGCTTAGTGCAATTGTATCTGGCGCAGTGATGGCATGTCTAGGGAAATTCCCTTATCTACTCATTACTAGCGCAAAGGTGGTAGCCAAAAAACTAGGGAAATGTATCCGATATCCAGGGATAAAAATTGGGCAAACCATGAATTCATCACTGAGCCAGTGAAGGATGGCCGGCTGTAGGTAAGGGGGCGTTCAAGTATTACGTCACGCAATTTTAGAAGATTTTTGACCCCCCCTCCCCCACATGTAACGCGCCGTAACGTTTTTCCGTATCATCCCCCCCCCCCCCTAAACGTTACGTAACGCCCAAGTGATAATTTTTACCTGAAAGTCACAATTCAGTTGCGCAAAGTACTGGAAAGTCGCTTAAATACCTTTTTTCTTGTTTTCATCGCGTTTGCGGTAGTAAATTAAACAAGAGATTTCGAGAACGAAAAGGATTGCCAACTTGGAAGATTTAAGTTTCCCAGTTTTTTTTTATCTAAATAGAGAAAAACATGTTACGTAACGCGTTGTTCGAACCCCCCCCCCCTCGTGACGCACAGTAACGTTTCACAAGACCCCCCCCCCCCCCCCCAAGTGCGTTACGTGATACTTGAACGGCCCCTAATGGACGTAGTGGTTGATTTTTTTTTCCTCGTTTTCAGCACTAATTTAATTACTAAATAATTTACTACTATACTACTAAATAATTTACCAAATAATTTTCCTGTTGAATGTGTGGCCATACGTTCTATATTCTTGTTCTAAAATGATTTACATACAAATGTTCTTTTAAATTTGCTGTGGAACAAACTATGTTTAAGTTAATAATAAAATCAATGTAGTAAATATACATTCCTCTATTTACTCTATTACGACTTTCATAGTACCTTAAGCACTTCTGTTTTACTATTATTATACTAAACTTATTAACTCTTTTGTACAATTTTCATGATAAGAAACTACATACCTACATATTGAACCTGCTTATATAAAATTCAGTTTATTACGTTATATACTACGCGCTTATAATTATACTCCTGAATAACTTTTATAATCGTATGTATAATAATGTGATATTTTAAAAGCATTCAAGGCGTGAATAAATAAATATTAACTATTCGTTTCATTTGAATATCTTTGATTCGTTTTTATTTAATTTAAAAATTACAAAATTTGTACCCTGTGCACTGAGTGAAAGTACCGGAGCTGGAGGGATTTTATAGCACTATAAGGGAAAGAGTTAATAATTTGTTAATCTAATATTTTCCTTCGTTTCGAAGTGGAAGTGGTTATTAGTATCTCCCAAGTGAAAACACTATTCAGAATCGATACCCACGTGGGCCTTCGGGCCTCCCGATACTCTATTCTCTATATGTCGCCTTGCAAGCTTATTATAGAAAAGCCTCTTTAGTGATTGGCTATCTTCCATCCTTAACGCAAGTCCTGTTCAGAAGAGATGTCTAACAGCTTTTGTTCCCAGTCCTACTGATCAACCGCCGAAATTTTGACTTAAGGGGGATAGGTGTTGAGGCTCCAAAAAATTCTTTTTTTTTCTTTCATAAATCGATATTAGAACTATATTTATTCTCAAAATTTCAAACCAAAATTCCACGTTATTTAAAATTTATAAGCTTTTGAGTGAGTGTCCCTCGGTCGAACTACTACTTTACTGCCACTCTTATTAATTTTCAAACGCGTTTTTCTCAAATCTACTTTTTACGAATTTGTGTAACCTTTAGCTCTTACATTTTTGACCGATCGTTATCAAACTTAGCATATAGTTTCTTTATATAAATGCGCTCTATTTGAACCTCAATCCTAAACAGTATCATTATTTTTAACTATATTTTTATTGCAATAAAACGTACAAAATAATGGTAAAAAATCGTGAAAAATTTTCACATTAAAAAAAATTAATTTTCGATTTTATGTGAGGAATGAGGTTCTACTAAAAGAAACGTTTATAAAAAAAATTCTTGAAAAATTGATTTCAATTGAAAATTGTGACCTCCGTGGTTACACAAATTGCCAAGCCGGATGGCGACTTACAATGCGCGGCAGCTGATAGCTCCATTATTTTTTTAGGAAAATATATGAAAATTTTAGAATATACTCTTGAATGTAAAGTGTAAAATGACCCCAAATTATAAATAAAATATATATATTATTATGTGTTAAAAAATTCATGAAAATCACTAAAAATGCACCGTCCTACACCTATTTCCCCCATTAACACTCCTCGAGTTTTAGCTCAACACTCAGTCTTGTATCTTTTTCTCTCCTTTTCTTTTCCCTTTATTTGTAATCATCCATATTTGAACATCCTTGTTTTTTTTTCTTTCCTTGTTTTCTCCTGTTGTTTGTTCTACTTAACCTGACTTTTATTTTAATTTTTATACCGCACTGAATGTGAAACTTATATGTTTATTGTTTATACCAAATACCTTTGTAAAATTGTACCTATTACCTCCCACCGAGTGGCGGACTAAGAGAGGGGCGGGGTGGGCGGCCCGCCCCGGGCCCCCGATTCTGGGGGACCCCCAAAGGCCTTCATGTTCCCTTGATCAAATCCTAAAGAAGGCTTTAAGGCTGTAGGACATTGTAAAAAAAGTCATTTTTATTTCATTTTCTAAAAGATGCACTTGTTAAGAATGCTCTCACCAAATATTTTAAAGAAATTCGAAAAATTGACGGAGACACAGCATTTTATGAGAAACCGTTTGAAACAGTTTGTATGTTGAATTATCCTTCAGCAAAACTTTGAATGCATTTTTCTCGAAACTTTTTAAAAACGTTTTTCAAACTGGCTGACTACATATTAAACAAACGATACATCCGATTTGCATGCACCAATTCGAAAATCCAGTGTATGGCCAGTGGCGTAGCTAGCATGGGTGGCTAGAGAATTTCAGAAATAGGCTATTTTCTAATAAAATAAATATATATATAAAAAGACCGTTAGGCACAAAATTCTCCCCGTTTTCTGATATTCCATGGGGAGCCATAGAGCTACGAAAATATAAATAACACCGTATTGAATATTTTTGTGACAAAATCCTTCGTAATTTATTTCCACGGTCGGGTGTAGTGTCATACCCCCCCCCCCCCCGTCGGGTGCCACCCGGGCGGTCCGCCCCCCCTTCCCCGCCCCCCTCGCTACCCTACTGTGTATGGCACCATGTAGGGGAATTTCGGTATCTAAAAACAAACAAAAAATGGCGAACCAGCTAATTTTATTGGAAATTTTATGGAAAATTTTACGTCCATAAAAATAAAAGGGGGCCCTTTATAAAACAATCCCTACGTGGTGTCATAGTCAGGCCGAATTAAACTTGTCGGAGCCCCTAGGCAATTTGCACGTCTCGGAGCCCCTTTAACCTAGGGGCCCCTAGGCAGTTTCCTACACTGTCTTAAGCCTCGATGACACACGGCGAGTTTACAAGCTACTATCTGGGAAATTCACTATCTGTTAGTAAACTCGCCCAGTGTCATCGTACTTGCTAACTAGCAGCGACTAGCAGATTGTTGACAATCTACGAAAAAAAGTTGAAAGGTCGTCAACTTTACTCGCCTACACGCTTGCTCCGCTTGCTCGTGATTGGTTTATTTATGTTTCCAACATGGCTTCCGATAAACATCTGATTTCGACTGTCAAACATCTGAAGAATTAGTTCAGGCAGGCGTCGTTATTCTTGTTACTGGCGCTAGCAGCGGCCTCAGTTTCCTACGCTTCTGAGCGAGTGGACAGTTTTGTGTGTCATCATGACAATCTCACTCGCCGATTTACCCGCTTTTAAAACTTAGTACATAGTAGCTTGTAACTCGCCGTGTGTCATCGAGGCTTTATGGATAATACGGCCCTGGCCATAGAGACGAGATTTTTTATTTCATTTTTTATTTCATCGACTGATTTCGAACAGTTTAAGACTTGGTGCATGGTGCATTCAAATCGTATCGTAGTTTTTCTAATATGTTGTGAATCAGGTTGAAAAACGTAGTCTCGATAAAGGATAATTCAACATACAAACTCTTTAAAACGGTTTCATATAAAATCAAAGATATTGAAATATAAGTAGATGTGCTATCTGCTTTTTTATACTATGTGGGTCTGCGCTTCCAGGTGTCGCTGATATTGTTTACCAATTAACAAATAAACTAAAAGAACAAATACCAAACGAACGTTAAACTAAATGAACGAATTCTTTCCTTATTCAAAATATATTGTTAACCAATATTAATGCACATTTTCAAAAAATCAACGAAATGAACAAATTCTTTTTGTATGAAAACTACACTAATTAGCGCGTAGTCCGGCGACAGTTACCATAGCATATCTCTTCTGTATTTGAATATCTTTGTATAAAATGCTATAACTCCGTCAATTTTAGGAATTTCCGTAAAACAAATGCATCTTTCAGAAAATGAAACAAAAAATGACATGATTTTTTTTACAGTGTCCTGGTGCCTTAAAGCCTTGCTTAGGATTTGATCAGGGGAACGTGTAGGCGTTTGGGCCCTCCCCCAGGACCAGAGGCCCGTGTGAACTAAATAAAAAGTTTGTAAAATGACATCAACTTCTTAAAGTAGGGGGGGGGAGGGGGCTCATTCGGCTTTGCCGCCCGGCTCTGACGGGCTTAGTCGGCCACTGCTCCCACCTATGATTTGTAGGTTCCTCCCGTGCTAAAATGAGTTTTGTAACTCATTAGAATTGTTCTAAATAAAAATAAGAAAAATTAAAACAAAAAACAAATGCTCAAATACGCTCTTTCCAACGCAACTCTCCGACCAACAGGCGAATCGAGCGTTACAAAACAAAACACTTAGCTGATCGGAGACTCAGATTGATCGATCTAAATATTGTTATCGTCGACTCATCACATTCAAACAATTGGTATAACAGTCAGCTGATCCTGATATTGAATCGAACTTGAGTTATAGATCAACGAACTCTGGTTAAAACCGTTTCAAACCATTAGAAATGTATCATCTAGTTTCTGATTAATCTTCTCTTATTTCTCTTTTACTTTTAGTGTGTATTAAAATAAAGATAACTTGCAATTATGCACGTCAAAATGTGAACGGTAAAATTCGATCGGTTTCAGCGCAAATGGGTCGCATTTGCAATTAGAGACGTGGGTAATATAACAAAACTAGGTTTATATGTAGAGAAATCTCATCGAGATTTGCATTCAGATATTAAAATGATTTGACAGAGATGCATTATTTGAGCTATAAACAGCATCTGTGAACGGCGCAAACGTCCGGACAAGCAGTAAACCTATCGCCATTTTAGCGTTCTAACTCACCGACCGTGAAAATTAATTTCATTATTTTGTAGATAATTATTGTGAAAAACATTAACATAATTGGAGAGAAGAGAGAGAGTTTTGCACGCAAACTGGATCATTTATTTACACCGTCCTCCCGCTCGAAATACAACTAAATTAATTTTAAAAGAACGTTCATTCATTATTTTGTATACTTTTTGGCTTCAATGCGAATGTTATTTAGGTGAAATTGAACCAAAGGCGAAGCTTTTTTTTTTTTTTTTTTTTTTTTACAGGAATACCGCACAAGAATCTCAACTGCTCCCGTCTGGAGCCAGTGAGACTATGGCATTCCCAATTGGGGTATGTTGTGAGGCTGAAGGTAGCGGGGAGGGGAAGGAGGTGGGGAAGAGGAAGGTTGGGAAGTACCTGGCTATTCAGATCTGGTCACTAAACACGGCTTAAGCCATTTTCAAGCAACGTTTCAATTCTGAATGGTGGTCTTACACCAGGGCGATACTGATAGTATCTTCCACTCTGGAACATGCCGCAAATATACTATATATTATTTTAAATGAATTAATTGTGAAATAACACAAATTAATCAAATAAAATTTATTTGCGCATGCCGGGTTCGAACCCGCGACCTCTGGAATGTGAGTCAAGAGTCTTAGCCACTGGACTACGGAGGTCGTCGAAGGCGAAGCTATTAGTAAAATCGCGATTTTTATTAATCTTTACTACGAATCGGTTTACATTATGAATGTCAAAAAATATGCTTTCGATAAATAGAAGTTTTCCTATTTTTTTTTTTACATGAGCTCCACACCGGAGGCCCTGAGGAAAATAATTTCCCTCAGGGCCTATGTCAACTTTGGGGATGCTGTGTGGAGGGTTTTTAAAGGAAAGGAAGGAGAGGAGAGTTTAAGGGGTGGGTAAGAATCTGGGGTTCAGTGTGTCCTGGTCATCCGCCTCCTAGACCTAGACAAACCTCACCCCATGAACCCGCGCACCCCCGGTAGTTGTTAATTGTTAATGTTATAAAAAATAAGGGTAACTTACTAAATAATCTATTTTCTAATTAGAAAATTATGAACCAAAATTACCATTTTACGTGTCTTAGATTATTTGTGAGAGTTTTCCTTAGATATTTTTTTTCTTTCTTAAAAAAATATTAACATAAAATATTTAAAAAAAAACTCTTTTGAGCATAAATCGACCATTTGTAGACTTCGCTCACTAGGTTACTTTACGCCTTTTAATGCTTATATGCGTATGAGACTAAGAATATACGTATTTCTGGCTTGTATATATTCCTTAAAACCAATATTCATAATATAATATATTTAATATTATAATATATTTATACCCTTTTTCTTTAACAACACCAGAACACTCTCTTACCTAAATTCCCCGATTCCGAGACTTCACAATCTCGGAAATAACTATTCTGATCTAGGAGATATATTTCACCTTATATAGGATTAACCAGTATAAACATTGTTTATTCAAATTCTTTTATACATTTAGACACAAATAGTCGTGGATAATTTCTGCAATTTTGTTTATATTGCATATTCTTTTTTATGTTAGAAACTATTTTATTTCATATTATATGCTTTTATTGGTACATTTTTTTTCATTATGTATATTATTATTTTCATTATTGTTTTAGTTTTAAAATTTTTAAAAGTACTGTGTTACTTAACTTATAAACAAAGAATGTAAAAGTCCATTAGGGTGTGTAATCAATGAATAAATAAATGAAATGACATCCTACTCTCCTTCAACAGAAGCAAACTTCCCAACCTCCCTTCCTTTGATATGCTTCGTGTAAATCTAAGTGACCTGCCCAGTCAAGGAGCTCCATCGAAGCCAATCAAGTTAGCCTCTCAGAAACTGGGCGTGTTTTACAGGGCAGGCAAATAATTTAATAGTACCTACTACCTACACAACTGAAGCAATTCAGCAAATCGCAAGTGTGCCCCACTGTTGAATTTGGCAACCACCTCTGGTATGGAGCTCCAAAATAAGTCCCTGAAAAACCTTTGACTCTGTGCAGAAACGGGCATGCCGTTTGATAGATTCCCATATCTTGACAAACGGATTGCAATCTTTAGACGACAGGCGTGAGGTAGGTATGCTGCCCTTACTGCCCTTACTGGTAATACAATGAAAGATGCTCCGAGGAAATAACGTCATTGACCCCATCGGCATCGGCACACGGTCGGGAAATATGCCAAACACTCGCCCAACAAATTAATGTACTTCTCGCTTCTACGACTAGTTCTCGAGTTCAACAGCTTGCCTGTGGTTTAGGCAAAGATATTGGAATATAAGGGTATAGGTATGTGAATAATAGGTATTTTACCAAACTATTGCTGTTACTGTCGCGGTTACCCCTTCCCCCGAACACTGAGCGTAAGGGACAAGGCTTATAATATCTAATTAAAAAAGGTATTGTATTCCAATTTTTTTTTCCTTCAAAACTGGACAGATTTTTTTTACCAATTCTATGTCTATAAGTTTCGCTTTAAAAAAATACGTTATCTACTTTATATACCGAACGTCTATTGATGGCGTTCAAATCAGGCAATTTTAACAATTTTTGGAGGGTCCTAACATAAGAAGTAACTTCTCAAAAGAAAGAATACCGTACCGACACGCTGTTGTGGCAAATCCCCAAAGTTTCATCGCAATCGGATGAACGGTGAGCAATGCATAATTTGATGATGCCAGAACTCACTATTGTACCTATATAGGAACTGTAATGTTCTTTAATGTGGCCTTACTAGCCCACAAATAATGAGATGTACAACGTAAGTTCTTTTCGTCTTTTATTGTGATATTACAATGGATTGATAAGTACTGTATTATTGTCACGGTAGCGAGTGATTACTCAGGTAGCTAGAATGTGCTAGAATGGTTCTAACGAGCTCCTATGGACGAGACTGCTGTCCGACTCGTGAGACGTTCGTCAAAGTTCGGCGGACCCGAACATTTCCGAATTACCCACTACATGGATAATCACATATATCACAGGAACCATCGCAGGCTCACCTCACATTGCTCACATCAAATTCCCAAAGTTTCATTGCAATCGGATGAATGGTTTAGCAACGCATAGACATCTCACATATAGATAGTTTTTAATTTAAGAGGTGGGCATGGGTACCGCCACCCCGGGAACCATTTATTGGATAACCTCTGCCATAAATCACCCCAAGTGGTTCGCCACGTTTAGTAACTTAGCAGGGGTGCCCGGGTTAATGGGGTGAGGTTTGTCTAGGTCTTGGCTGCCGATGCATCCACCCACCTGCCGTGTTTTTTTTTTTTTTACAGTGAATACCGCACAAGAATCTCAACTGCTCCCGTCTGGAGCCAGTGAGACTATGGCATTCCCAATTGGGGTATGTTGTGAGGCTGAAGGTAGCGGGGAGGGGAAGGAGGTGGGGAAGAGGAAGGTTGGGAAGTACCTGGCTATTCAGATCTGGTCACTAAACACGGCTTAAGCCATTTTCAAGCAACGTTTCAATTCTGAATGGTGGTCTTACACCAGGGCGATACTGATAGTATCTTCCACTCTGGAACATGCCGCAAATATACTATATATTATTTTAAATGAATTAATTGTGAAATAACACAAATTAATCAAATAAAATTTATTTGCGCATGCCGGGTTCGAACCCGCGACCTCTGGAATGTGAGTCAAGAGTCTTAGCCACTGGACTACGGAGGTCGTCGAAGGCGAAGCTATTAGTAAAATCGCGATTTTTATTAATCTTTACTACGAATCGGTTTACATTATGAATGTCAAAAAATATGCTTTCGATAAATAGAAGTTTTCCTATTTTTTTTTTTACATGAGCTCCACACCGGAGGCCCTGAGGAAAATAATTTCCCTCAGGGCCTATGTCAACTTTGGGGATGCTGTGTGGAGGGTTTTTAAAGGAAAGGAAGGAGAGGAGAGTTTAAGGGGTGGGTAAGAATCTGGGGTTCAGTGTGTCCTGGTCATCCGCCTCCTAGACCTAGACAAACCTCACCCCATGAACCCGCGCACCCCCGGTAGTTGTTAATTGTTAATGTTATAAAAAATAAGGGTAACTTACTAAATAATCTATTTTCTAATTAGAAAATTATGAACCAAAATTACCATTTTACGTGTCTTAGATTATTTGTGAGAGTTTTCCTTAGATATTTTTTTTCTTTCTTAAAAAAATATTAACATAAAATATTTAAAAAAAAACTCTTTTGAGCATAAATCGACCATTTGTAGACTTCGCTCACTAGGTTACTTTACGCCTTTTAATGCTTATATGCGTATGAGACTAAGAATATACGTATTTCTGGCTTGTATATATTCCTTAAAACCAATATTCATAATATAATATATTTAATATTATAATATATTTATACCCTTTTTCTTTAACAACACCAGAACACTCTCTTACCTAAATTCCCCGATTCCGAGACTTCACAATCTCGGAAATAACTATTCTGATCTAGGAGATATATTTCACCTTATATAGGATTAACCAGTATAAACATTGTTTATTCAAATTCTTTTATACATTTAGACACAAATAGTCGTGGATAATTTCTGCAATTTTGTTTATATTGCATATTCTTTTTTATGTTAGAAACTATTTTATTTCATATTATATGCTTTTATTGGTACATTTTTTTTCATTATGTATATTATTATTTTCATTATTGTTTTAGTTTTAAAATTTTTAAAAGTACTGTGTTACTTAACTTATAAACAAAGAATGTAAAAGTCCATTAGGGTGTGTAATCAATGAATAAATAAATGAAATGACATCCTACTCTCCTTCAACAGAAGCAAACTTCCCAACCTCCCTTCCTTTGATATGCTTCGTGTAAATCTAAGTGACCTGCCCAGTCAAGGAGCTCCATCGAAGCCAATCAAGTTAGCCTCTCAGAAACTGGGCGTGTTTTACAGGGCAGGCAAATAATTTAATAGTACCTACTACCTACACAACTGAAGCAATTCAGCAAATCGCAAGTGTGCCCCACTGTTGAATTTGGCAACCACCTCTGGTATGGAGCTCCAAAATAAGTCCCTGAAAAACCTTTGACTCTGTGCAGAAACGGGCATGCCGTTTGATAGATTCCCATATCTTGACAAACGGATTGCAATCTTTAGACGACAGGCGTGAGGTAGGTATGCTGCCCTTACTGCCCTTACTGGTAATACAATGAAAGATGCTCCGAGGAAATAACGTCATTGACCCCATCGGCATCGGCACACGGTCGGGAAATATGCCAAACACTCGCCCAACAAATTAATGTACTTCTCGCTTCTACGACTAGTTCTCGAGTTCAACAGCTTGCCTGTGGTTTAGGCAAAGATATTGGAATATAAGGGTATAGGTATGTGAATAATAGGTATTTTACCAAACTATTGCTGTTACTGTCGCGGTTACCCCTTCCCCCGAACACTGAGCGTAAGGGACAAGGCTTATAATATCTAATTAAAAAAGGTATTGTATTCCAATTTTTTTTTCCTTCAAAACTGGACAGATTTTTTTTACCAATTCTATGTCTATAAGTTTCGCTTTAAAAAAATACGTTATCTACTTTATATACCGAACGTCTATTGATGGCGTTCAAATCAGGCAATTTTAACAATTTTTGGAGGGTCCTAACATAAGAAGTAACTTCTCAAAAGAAAGAATACCGTACCGACACGCTGTTGTGGCAAATCCCCAAAGTTTCATCGCAATCGGATGAACGGTGAGCAATGCATAATTTGATGATGCCAGAACTCACTATTGTACCTATATAGGAACTGTAATGTTCTTTAATGTGGCCTTACTAGCCCACAAATAATGAGATGTACAACGTAAGTTCTTTTCGTCTTTTATTGTGATATTACAATGGATTGATAAGTACTGTATTATTGTCACGGTAGCGAGTGATTACTCAGGTAGCTAGAATGTGCTAGAATGGTTCTAACGAGCTCCTATGGACGAGACTGCTGTCCGACTCGTGAGACGTTCGTCAAAGTTCGGCGGACCCGAACATTTCCGAATTACCCACTACATGGATAATCACATATATCACAGGAACCATCGCAGGCTCACCTCACATTGCTCACATCAAATTCCCAAAGTTTCATTGCAATCGGATGAATGGTTTAGCAACGCATAGACATTTCACATATAGATAGTTTTTAATTTAAGAGGTGGGCATGGGTACCGCCACCCCGGGAACCATTTATTGGATAACCTCTGCCATAAATCACCCCAAGTGGTTCGCCACGTTTAGTAACTTAGCAGGGGTGCCCGGGTTAATGGGGTGAGGTTTGTCTAGGTCTTGGCTGCCGATGCATCCACCCACCTGCCGTGTTTTTTTTTTTTTTACAGTGAATACCGCACAAGAATCTCAACTGCTCCCGTCTAGAGCCAGTGAGACTATGGCATCCCCAATTGGGGTATGTTGTGAGGCTGAAGGTAGCGGGGAGGGGAAGGAGGTGGGGAAGAGGAAGGTTGGGAAGTACCTGGCTATTCAGATCTGGTCACTAAACAAGGCTAAAGCCATTTTCAAGCAACGTTTCAATTCTGAATGGTGGTCTTACACCAGGGCGATACTGATAGTATCTTCCACTCTGGAACATGCTGCAAATATACTATATATTATTTTAAATGAATTAATTGTGAAATAACACAAATTAATCAAATAAAATTTATTTGCGCATGCCGGGTTCAAACCCGCGACCTCCGGAATGTGAGTCAAGAGTCTTAGCCACTGGACTACGGAGGTCGTCGTGTAGTGGGCAGGATCGAGAGAAACTGGTTGAGGGAGGTATTTTATCCTCTCTAGGCGGAATTTCTCGACCCATAGTCTTGCACCGTAGTTGGGGAGATGGATTCATACGTCTGTCACTCCTGGACACACTGACCCGCTGACACTCATTGACCCCTTATTCTTACCCACTTCACGTACCTACTTCCTTCCCAGAACTTTATCTCCTTCCTTTCCTTTAAAAAAACCCTCCACACACACCTAAGATTACAAAGGGCCTGAGGGAAATTATTTTCCTCAGGGCTTCCTGTGTAAAAAAATATGCATATATATACAAACCCAGAAGCAAACATGTTTTGATTTATATATATTATTTGCTCTAGTGTCAAAATCCAGAGAGGAAATTTGTATGGACAAAGCGCCGCCCAGTTTCCCCTTACGTATTCTGCCAATGTATTCACGAATATTTGTTGAATTGAGAGGTTTTTTCAGTTTTTCATTGCTTCACGTCTTCCTTCAGTCGGCTCGTCTACGTCTTACAAACCTTATATACAATGTCCATAGATTAAATCTTAATCAGAGTAGTATGTCTTATATACCTTGGATAAAATGTCCATAGATTAAATCTTAATCAGAGTAGTATGTCTTTGAATTGCCGACACATTCTGTCAGAAAATACTAGAAGACTAATTATTACGTACTTACTTGCATTATTTGTATGTACTGCTGCGTGTTTTCCACGATATTGATACATAAACGCGATGTGTTTTACGCCAATTTTGATATGGATCTTAAATGAGTATTTTAATCATGTTAAATGCCTTTTTCTCTAACTAGATATTGTTGAAATATTTTTCACGCTCTGGGAGCAGATATAACGACGAATTCTGAGGAATGCAGAGATGGAATTTTTAGATGATTGTACTAAAATAATTAATGAGATAAAACGTGTTTTAACAGTACCTGTACTTCCCTTTACATTGCGTGTCAAAATTAAACATGAAACTATACGGAAAGTGTAATGAGCTTGATAAATCAAGGAAGTAAAACACCTTTTTTGTAAATGTTGTTGGATAACACTTAAAGAGGCAATAACCAGACAAAACCGAATATACGAATATAATATAACCGAATATAATATATATATATATTTTTAAATCAAATTTTAGACCCGTTGACTCTTTTCCATAAAAAATTATAAATTTATTTCGAAAGACTGTTCTTTTTTTAGTAAAGCTATGTTTTAAATATTGAGAAAATATGTTTATTTTTTGTACAAGAAGGTTTTACCGTAGGTCGTTGGCAGATTTGTTAAATTTTCCAACTATTTTTTTTATTGTACAACATACATTTCAAATCATATAATCATGCAGTAAAATAAATGAATAAATTATTTGAGAAAGCTACTTATCAGAATTTTAATTTTAGTTCAAATAAAATCATAAAACGACCAGTCTTGTGTTGTGACGAAAATACTTCAGTTTGTCTATTTATTTACGGTCTTACAAATTAATGTATATTTAAAAAAAAATGCAGTCTTATTTTGCTTAAAAAATTACTGAAAAATGATAAATACTTATGATAAAAAAATAATTACAAAAAGTACATAATTTTAATAGTTTTATCATCACGAATTTGAGCATTTTCGAATGTAGGTACCTACTTATCAAAGCAAATTTGGAATGAAATAAAATCGATATAGAGTTATTATGTTAAAATGCTGATATGAAGAAAAATTATTTTTTTTCATCGGAACCGCCCTGTACAGTTGCAAGGATACGATCGCAAGATCATCGTTCGACGAAATTTAAATTCTCGGCCGCTGGTTTATTTTTTTTTACATGAGCTCCACACAGGAGACCCTGAGGAAAATAGTTTACCTCAGGGCCTATGTCATCTTTGGGGATGCTGTGTGGAGGGTTTTTTAAGGAAAGGAAGGAGAGAAGAGTTCTGGGGAGGAAAAGGGTTTAAGGGATGGGTAGGAATCTGGGGTTCAGTGTGTCCCGGTCATCCGTAGCGAACCATTTGTGGTGACTTTTGGCGGAGGTGTTGGTTATCCAATAAAGGTTCCAGGGGCGGCAGTACCCATTCCCGCCTTCCAAATTGTTAGATATTATTGTTTGCATACCTACCTGAAGAAAAGCCCAGCTATATGCTAAACTCTCTTCATGGGAGGTGAAAATCAATAAACAATATAAGAAAAATTAAAATTTCCTTGGAAATTTGAAAGAAGGAAAAATAATGTTTAAGTTACCTTCCTGCGTATTTTTCCTTCAATTTTCCTTGGTTGAGCGGTAACGATCCTTGGCTATGAATCCGGGGATCGCGATTTCAAATCGTTCTCAGGCAAATTTTATTTGAATAATTTGTGTTATTTCTCAATTATTTATTCATCTAGGATAGAGGTTCCCAAACTTTTTTTTCTCATAGACCACTTTCAAAATTTTACCGGTTTCGGTCGACCCCCTGCTGCTACATTTCTACCATATTCCCAAAACTCGTCAAAAAATGTATTCTAATGATAGAAAATTTGCATCGCGGCTGAGTTCCAACATTCGAAAATAAAAAGAAAAATAGCATATTTTCTTGTGTTCTATTTATTAAAATAATATGATTACAAGCTTAATAGAATAAAAATTAAACATTAATAACGTACCGCATATCTTCAACAATAAAAAAATATTCATAATTTTAATGGGATGGATTTTCTTGATAGGTTGACAGCAAATTATTAATATTTGGCTTCAGTTTTGTAAGGAATAACCGCAAATATCCCCGTCCTGTGATGTTCAATCTGCTCCTTTTTTTCTTAATAGGTTTGTAACGACACTAAAACTTTTTTCGACAAGGTATGACGAGGGAAACGCTATCTAAAGTTTCGTTCGAAATTTCCCACAGCCCAGGATATTTTTCGGGTATTTCTGCCTGTGGCCAAAATGTTTGATAGCTTTTTTAAATTTCACCTTCAGCTCCTCATTGGTGGTAAGCTCGAGTAGCTCCTCTTGTAATACACATCCGCCATCACATTCCGTTTCATCAAATGGATTTATGATCCATGGTGGCATTTCCATCGTTAGAATATCTTCAAATCAATTTTTGAAGTCATCGTGGAGGGCATTTAAATGTTGAACTACAGCCTGTCAAAAATCACCGAAATATTTGGATTTTTTTTTGTTCTCTTAATTTTTTTCAGTAGTGTATTATCTGCCTACATTGATAGGTAAAGCCAAGCCAACCTTTTTGTTCTTTACTATCGAAACCAGATACATTTTCGTGGCCCCCACTCTCAACTTGTGAACCCCCATTTTTTTATCATGCCGACGAAGACCCCCGTCGAGTCTCCCGTGGACCCCTGGGGGTCCACCTGGACCACTTTGGGAATCACTGATCAAGGACCTAGGTAGTTAATTTGCGACACTTTCCAGGGTAGTGAAATGGTCGTGAAAGTCCAACATTCAGAATCGAAACGTTGTTTGAAATGGCTTTAGCCGTGTTTGGTCATCAGATCTGAAAATCCAGCTACTTCCCCCACCTTCCTCTTCCAACTTCTAAGTTTCCTCTCCACTACATAGTTACACAATAAACCTTTTGAATTTTTTTTCTAATATTTTATTTATCTATTTTTTTACATTAGCTCCACAAGAGGCCTGAGGAAAATAATTTCCCTCAGGGCCTGTGTCATCTTAGGGTGAGCTGTGTGGAGTTTTTTTTTTAAGGAAGAAGAGGAAGTAGATAGGTATGAGAGGTGGGTAGGAATCTGGGGGTCAGTATGTCTAGGAGTGACGGACATATGAATTCCCTTCAATTGCGGTGCCAGGCGATGGTTCGAGGGATTCTTGATGGAGAGGTCAAAAGACCTCCTCAACCAGTTTCCCTCGAACTGGCCCGCCACACAGCAGGGGGGCAGATACATCGGCCGCCAAGACCTTGGCAAACCTCACCCCGTGAACCCGGGTACCCCTGCTAAGTCACCAAACGTAGCGAACTACTTTGGGTGATCTATGGCAGAGGTGTTGGTTATCCATGCTTGCCTCCCTAAATTTATAACCTATCATTCAATCCTGCTAAACTACGTATGTAGTGTGTCAGCAGATTTACATGTAACAACATGGTACATTTTCAACCGATGTATGATGATAAATGAAGAAGATACTATACCCTAAAATATATTCAGAAATTTCAGAATACCCTAAACTATAAAGAAGCCGTGTATACAAATTGCGACTCGCGACCCGGTGTATTGGACGGACCTACTGTCGAATTTGTTCTATCAAAGAAAAGAAGAAGAAGAAAAATAATGTAGGATTCTTAACGACGTAAGTGATGAAAGTGTGTTAACAAATATGCACCCGCGGCAGGGCGTATTGGACGGACGTACGGTCGAATTCACCCTAGCAGGCCAGGATATTCGACCATTCCGCCGGGTTCATTTTAATTAATTCTGAAGAACGTGTTACTAATATTTAAGATGTTTTTTGTAATATTTGTATTTAAATGAATACCTCCCGAAGTTATTAATTATTCATCGTCTAGAAAAATAAAATCTGGTGCTCACCGCTAACTTTAAAGTTGAAAAACGGGTTATAAAGTTTTAAAATCGTTGAACGTAAAATATATTTTATAATGGTAAGGTATTATTTTTATTAATCTTAGATCCCCAGGAGTCGGTTGGAAAAAAAAGTTATTATAGTTACGAATTCGCCGGAAATGATTAAAATGTGAGTTTTGGGCAAACAAAAACTGTTAGGGTTGTGTAGGTACTGCCTTAAGAGGTAATAGCACCGGTGAGAAATCTCGACGGTAGGTATTTTAAAAAATTCTCGCTATCGCACCGCGCTCAAAAAAGAACTAGCTATCGATGTGTTGGTGAGACCACGTGAGTGTTTGGCTTGTACACCCTCTCGCCCCCTCTGCGTCTCATGCCTACCGTCTTTCGCCTCATACCGCCATATCCAATATTCTGTTTAGATAAAGCATGTTTCGACTTATTTCGTCGCTAATGAAGTTTTTGAATCGGCCTTGCGGTGTGACAGAAAAAGGGCCCATTATTTTTAAACGCACGAGGTCTGCTATTGTCGGTCATTTATAAATATCGTCGATAGGTATTGTAACAATGTCTTCTGTTCACGCTTATTACCGACAAATTACGAATTATTTTACTAGAACTCTATGTAGGTTAGTAGTTTTAAAGTTTTCACTGTATTTGCGTTTATAAATATGCAGTCAAACCAACTACATCGAATTATTATATACATACATATGATTATTCTCTATGATACATTAGTTATTATTGAAAATTAGTATTAAACTCTCAGGCCTCGGGCCTGTTTTTCGAAAAGTCAAAATATTTCCGCTTTCCAATAAATTCCAAATAACTTTAATATTTGTGAACGCATCCGAAAACTAAAAACTGTTTTTGAAAGATGATGAAATACGCTTTCAAATTTTATAATTCGAAATAAACATATAATTTTGTTTTTATTTTATTAATAACTAGCAGACCCGGCCACACGTTGCTGTGGCTAACGAAACACAACGCCATTTACCCAACCTTTATAAAATCCACACCATCCGCTCGCCAGCTGCCCGCTGCGCGCTGCCCTTTGCCTAAATTGAATATTTGAATTTCTTGGCTTTTCTCTACTATAATAAGCATTTATTATACACATAAACCTTCCTCTTAAATCACTCTATCTATTGGTGAAAACCGCATGAAAATCTGTTGCGTAGTTTAAAAGATTTATGCGCACATACATTTTGAGCGACTTCATTTTATACTATGTAATGATGATGATACCACAAAACTTAAATTTCTACTCATATAATTTGGCACTTACCTATCTTATTAAAAAAAAAACTCAAAAATGCATATGCAACAAAAATGTATTTTTGACCGATTATCTCTATCTCTACATATTATAAAGTCCCCCGCGCCGTCTGTCTGTCTATTCGCGATAAACTCGAAAACTACTGAACGGATTTTCCTGCGGTTTTCACCAATATACAGAGTATTTCGTGAGGAAGGTTTAAGTATGCAATTTGTCAATGATTTGTGTAAATTGGTTGAAACATAACGATAATTGTTAGAAGTGTCGGAAATAAGTCCAGCCGCCTGGTAGCTTTCATCGAAAACGCTGCACAATCCTTTTGGGATATAACAAAACAATTAATGGTGGGATATTCCTCTTTTATAGATCTACAAAAAAGTCCGCGAAGGCATATATCTATCTTTTACGGATAGCTTACTATACACATTATATCTAAAATGCAATTGATAAGAATAATAAGATAAGAAGATAGAATGCGTATAGTAAAAGATAGATATATGCCATCGCGGACTTTTTTGTAGATCTATAAAAGAGGAATATCCCACCAAGCGTTGTTTTGTTATATCCCAAAAGGATTAGGCAGCGTTTTCGATGAAAGCTACCAGGCGGCTGGAATTTTTCCGACACTTCTAACAATTATCGTTATGTTTTAACCAATTTACACAAATCCTTGACAAATTACATACGTAAACCTTCCTCACGAAACACTCTATCTATTGGTGAAAACCGCATGAAAATCCGTTCAGTAGTTTTCGAGTTTATCGCGAACAGACAGACAGACAGACAGAAAGACGGCGCGGGGGACTTTACTTTATAATATGTAGAGATAAAAAAGGTTTAAAAATAGCCCACCTTAAGTTTTTTTCTAATTAAAATTACGATAACGAAAAAGATAAAAGCACTTACATATTTTATTAGACAATTAAATCTAAATGGATTTATTGTGTTGTGTGTATCATACGTGTGAGTTGACATGTTTGTAAATAATAATGTTTAAAATGTTAGATATATCGCTTGCTGAGGTTTGATTTGTACTCCTGTATTTTTGAGTTTCTTTAAGCAGTAAATACAAAAAAGGATGTGTTAGTTCGTTCAAAATTCAATAAAAAATGTTGGTCTTTTACCTATAGATAGATTTACCTACACATTTTTTTTAAATATTTATTACAGTCAGTTTGAAATAAAGGAAACAAATATATAATTTTTTTAAACTTCAAAACTTTTTATTTTTATTTTCAACTTTATAAAACCTTAAATTGTAATATTTAATTACATGAAGACAATATTAGCGAAACTTCAACCCAAGGCTTCAGGCCCAACTTCATAGTACAAAAAAAAGTGCAAAAATCACTTACTTCGCAATTTTTGCAATAAAATAAAAGCACTTAGAAAAAAAACCAACAACGCTAAAGGCTTTGTACCAGTTCACATAAGGAAAAAGGTTGAAGCAAACGTTTTACGTATGAGAAAAGCTATAGTTTGAGCAGTAAATTACAGAAAAGAGCAAGAAAACACGGCACAAAGTGATAAAGTAAAAAATCTGAAAATGGACAAAAAAATGCCGCAAACCATGTTTTTGGTGATCATACAAAATGTTCGTCATACTATTGCAAGTCGGAGAAGTATACTAATGATCCAAATTTAGTAAGCGATCTTCAAGATTGTGGAACAGGACTGATATTCAACAATTATTGTCGTCTCTAATAGCAAATGCAGAAAGTCTTATTATTAACGTGACAAATAACACTGTGGAGCAATTCAACAACGTTATAGCCAAATTTATAGGCGGAAAAAGAGCAAATTTTACAAAAATGGGATAACTTCAGCAGTTGAGCTTCTTGAGCAGTAACTTCGTGGAATAGTGAAATGACAACCCATTCACGAATACAAAAAAAATCCAAGGCCACAGTCCTGGCAACTACACGAAGCATTTTATTGAAAGAAAACGACGTTCGAAGGAGACAATACAGAGGTGTCGAAAAATAAAACTAAGGTATTACGAAAACACGACAGAAAAGAGAAAAAAAGTTACAGGGCCTGATGAAAATTATGGTCAATTGGAATTAGATCCAGATATGCCAGCTGAATTATTTGAAACGATAAAGAGGAATTTTTCAAAGAATTATCTCCATCGAATAAGGATGAACTCGAAAGGAATACGGTGGGCCAAAGCAATAATAATTTGTGGACAATTGAAAGGCGTAAGCGGCTTACAGCTTCTAACTTTGGACAAAAATATGTAAGCTACGGCCAAAAACTTCAGTTGCGAGAGTATTAAACTCGCTACTGTACTCGCCATTTAAAGGAAATATGGCCACAAATTATGGGAAAGAAAATGAAAACCAAGCAATTGAGCAATTTACAAAAGAAACAAAATTAGAGGTATTCGCCTGTGGACTATTTATCGATGAAAACAAAAACTTTTTAGCGGCAAGTCCGGATGGCCTTTTTGGCAAGGATTCTATAATTGAAGTGAAATGCCCATATAGTATAGTAAATATGTCACCAGAAGAAGGATTTGAACAAAAAAAATTGATAACTGTAAAATTGAAGACAATGCTTCAACATTAAAACGGAATCACAATTACTTCTACCAAGTACAAGGCCAGTTACACATTACTCGTCGTAAATACTGTTATTTTGTCGTGTGGAGTCCTAAAGGTTTGCCGTATGAAAAAATTGAAAGGGACGATTCAATCTGGCAAAAAATTGAACCACTGTTAGAAAAACTTCTACCACCAATGCCTTTTACCAGAAACAATTGACGGTCGCATATCAAGAAATTTACCGGCGAGAGAAAGATCTAAATCATAAATTGTTTAAAATTCATTGTATAGTGGTAAAAAATTTTGTACAATAAAGTGTTTACAAACAAAAAATTTCAATTAATCACTGAAGGCAATGTAAGCGACTCTCAACTAAAAATTTGAAACAGATTTTTTTTAAAAACATAAACCTCACATTGGAGGCACCGAGGAAAAATAATCGCTCAGGGACTTTGTTGGAGAAGTTGTTGGACATCATTGGAGAAGCTGTGTGGAGGGTATTTTTAGGATAAGGAAGGAAAGGAAGTTTTGGGTAGGGAAAAGGTAGGTAAAAGTATGAAATGATGGTGGAGAGTCCAGCTGTAGAGATCAAAAGATCTTCCTCTTCCAGTTTCTCCCAATCCGGCCCGCCACGCAGTAAGTGGACAAAATTATCCGCCACCAAAACCCATGCAGACCTCATCCGTGAACCCGGGAACCCAGGCTCTGTCACCAAACATAGAGGACCACTTGCGGTGACCAAGTGGCGGGGGTGTTGGTTATCCAATAAATGGTTCCCGGGGCGATGGTACCTAAAACGCCTCCCAAATTGAAAATTTATTATAGTACTTGACATAAAAAAATTTAATTTTGCACAATTTTAGTATGAAAGCTCGGTCAGTATTGGTATACCGCGATGAGTCACTAAACAGAAAAAAAACGAATAAAAAATATCGATTACTCGGGCAAGGACAACACTAGTCTACCGATAAAATTCTTTACATCACTACTTCGCATTATATGTATGTATTTGTCAAAACCCACGTTCCCCGGCCCCCCTCAGGAGAAATGAGCGAAAGGGACACCTGCACGTCGGGCCGAAAATACCTAAATAAAATCTTCGAAATCGATGTTTTGTATTCCCCATTTTTCTTCTCCAAAACTGGACGGATTTAAAAATTTTTTTTCACTAACTGTATTAAAAGAAAATATTCTATGTCGGTACGTTTTGCTTTTTTTCAAAATACATTGTTTAGTTTGTATACTGAACGTTTTTTGACGGCGTTTAAATTAGGCAATTTTATTCATTTTTGGAAGGTCGTAACTTCTATGAGAAGTAAATTATCAAAAAAAACAAAACGTACCGACACGCTAGTGGTCAATATCTATATTATGTAAAAAAAAATTTTGCTCTAGGGTCAAAATCCAGAGAGATAAACGGGGAATACGTTTGTATAGAAAAGCGCAGCTAGTATTTCCTCTTAACAATTACTTCGATCAATTGGTTAAATTAACAGATTACTATAAACATGTAAATGACAGTATAAACCTTACGTAACAAACAAGTACAATTAATAGTCACGTCAATAATTTCATATTTATATTTATTTGTAGGTGCAGGAGGTATTACAAAATTACAAGCCGTAATGTGAATTCCAATTAGCAATACAAGGTCTTCAGTATTAGACCGGGAGGGGAGATAGGTAAACCCTACGTCATCGACAACACGGATGAAACTACTTTTAAGTGATAATGGGCATTTAGAAAACCTTAAAAAAGCTGGTCTGCCGGTGCGCCTCTTGGCAGGAGCCGCGCAGTCATGGAAATAGTCAGCGATTTTTTTGGTCAAAATTACGTCATCGACTATACGAACGGGAATGGTCTCATATGATAAAGGTCGATTAGAAAATGAGAAAAAAGCAGGTCTGCCAACCGGCAGCCTGGCAAGTTCGGAGGCAGCCGGCGTCAAAGTGGGGAAAAAATTGGTCGATTTTACGTCATCGACTACACGAATGAAACTAATGAATAACTATAGTCCAGATCATTCCATATAAGAATTTCGCGGTCTGCCGACCAGCAGCTTGGCAAATTTTTCTGTACGATTTTTTTAAGTTTTTTTTTTTTTTTTTTAATTTTTCGTTTATCTTTATTATTATTTTTATTTCACTATGTTTTTAAAAACTTTGAATGCCATATTTTAAAAAAATAAGCGAAAAATATTAAAAAAAATAATTTAAGAGTTCCCGGTGTACCCATCCGTCAGGCGAGCCTTTAGACGCCAAACCACTTACGAAACCTGCCGCGGTGCCCCTCACCGCTGTCGCGTGTTAATATTTTTGTACAAATTTATAATAATAATAGTCCTTTTAAGATTACCTAATAGTCCATAGTATTTGGAAGTTCGAACAACCAACCCACCGTCGCCGTAAGAGCTGCGTTCGTCCGAAAAACGACGGAAATTTCCGAACCCCGTCCATTTCATATCGGTTTCGCTTGCCCTGCTGCATCGATTACATCGAATACAAGATTGTAACTAACGAAAACCTGTAATCTAAATCATTCCATTTATGACTTCTTTCGTCTGCCGACCAGCAGTCTGGCAGTTTTTTGTGTACGATCTTTTAAAGTTTTAATATTTTTTTTAATTAAAAAAATTTTTTTTTCAATATCTTTATTATTATTTTTATTTGAATATGGTTTTAAAAACTTAGAATGCAAGATTTTAAATAAAATAAGTAGTAATTATAAAAAAATAAATTTTGAGTGTTCCGAGTGTACCCATCGAACGGGAGAGCCTTTCGACGCGAAACAACTTACTGGAAACTGGCCACGGAGTTCTTCGCCGCCAACGCGTGCCCATATTATTAAACAAATTTATCATAATAATAATAGTCTTTTTAAGATAACCTAATAGTCTATGGTGGTTGGAAGTTCAAACAATCACCGCACCGTTGCCATAAGAGCTGCGTTCGTACGAAAAACGACGGAAATTTCCGAACCCCGTCCGTTTCATATCGGTTTCGCTTGCCCTACTGCATCGATTACATCGAATACAAGATCGAAACTAACAAAAACCTGTAGTCCAGATTATTCCATTTATGACTTTCGTGGTCTGCTGACCAGTAACCTGGCAGTTTTTTGTGTACGATCTTTAAAAATTTTAATTTTTTTTTAATTAAAAAAAAATATTTAAAATATCTTTATTATTATTTATATTTGAATATGGTTTTAAAAACTTAGAATCCAAGATTTTAAATAAAATAAGTTGTAATCATAAAAAAATAAATTTTGAGTGTTCCGATTGTACCCATCGGACGGGAGAGCCTTTCGACGCGAAACAACTTACTGGAAATTGGCCGCGGAACCCTTCGCTGCCATTGCGTGCCCATATTGTAGCCTGGTTGGTACACTCGAAACACTTAAATTAATTTTTTTATCATTGCCACTTATTTTTTTTTTAATCTGGCAATCCAATTTTGTAAAACCATATTGAAATAAAAATAATAATAAATACAATGAAAATAATGTTAATAAAATTAAAAAACTTTACAAACCGTACGTAAAAAACTGCCAGGCTGCTGGTCGGCAGACCAAGGAAGTCATGAATGCAATTGTCTAGACTGCAGTTTTTCGTTAGTTTCGATCTTGAATTCGAAGTAATCGGTGCAACAGGGCAAGCGAAACCGATATGAAATGGACGGGGTTCGGAAATTTCAGTCGTTTTTCGGACGAACGCAGCTCTTATGGCGATGGTGCGGTTGTTGTTCGAACTTCCAACCACTATGGACTATTAGGTTATCTTAAAAAGACTTATATTATTATAAATTCGTTTAATAATATGGGCACGCGTTGACGGCGAAGGGCTCCGCGGCCAGTTTCCAGCAAGTTGTTTCGCGTCGAAAGGCTCTCCCGTCCGATGGGTACACTCGGAACACTCAAAATTTATTTTTTTATGATTATTACTTATTTTATTTAAAATCTTGCATTCTAAGTTTTTAAAACCATATTCAAATAAAAATAATAATAAAGATATTGAAAATATATTTTTTTTTAATTAAAAAAAAATTTAAAACTCTAAAAGATCGTACACAAAAAACTGTCAAGCTGCTGGTCGGCAGATGAAAGAAGTCATAAATGGGATGATTTAGACTACAGGTTTTCGTTAGTTTCGATCTTGTATTCGATGTAATCGATGCAGCAGGGCAAGCGAAACCGATATGAAATGGACGGGGTTCGGAAATTTCCGTCGTTTTTCGGACGAACGCAGCTCTTACGGCGACGGTGGGTTGGTTGTTCGAACTTCCAACTACTATGGAATATTAGGCAATCTTAAAAGGACTATTATTATTATAAATTTGTACAAAAATATTAACACGCGACAGCGGTGAGGGGCACCGCGGCAGGTTTCGTAAGTGGTTTGGCGTCTAAAGGCTCGCTTTTTAAAATATGGCATTCAAAGTTTTTGAAAATATAGTGAAATAAAAATAATAATAAAGATAAACGAAAAATTAAAAAAAAAATAAAAAACTTAAAAAAATCGAACAGAAAAATTTGCCAGGCTGCTGGTCGGCAGACCGCGAAATTCTTATATGGAATGATCTGGACTATAGTTATTCATTAGTTTCATTCGTGTAGTCGATGACGTAAAATCGACCAATTTTTCCCCACTTTGACGCCGGCTGCCTCCGAACTTGCCAGGCTGCCGGTTGGCAGACCTGCTTTTTTCTCATTTTCTAATCGACCTTTATCATATGAGACCATTCCCGTTCGTGTAGTCGATGACGTAATTTTGACCAAAAAAATCGCTGACTATTTCCATGACTGCGCGGCTCCTGCCAAGAGGCGCACCGGCAGACCAGCTTTTTTTAAGGTTTTCTAAATGCCCATTATCACTTAAAAGTAGTTTCATCCGTGTAGTCGATGACGTAGGGTTTACCTATCTCCCCTCCCGGTCTATATGGCATCAATATAAATCATCTGTACCTATCTAATAGCCATTTCCTAAGATTGTATTTGACTTTAGCAGTATAAATTGTATTATTGAAGTGAAACTCCTGTAGCCCCGCTGTGATTTGGATTTCCGATGAAACGGAAATGATTACTGCACCCTTACTGCGCTCATTGGCCGCTTTGATTATGATGTCACTTTTAATTGGCTCGCTCCTATTGGTTGAGATATGAAACGGAAATTACGCTAGGTCTGCGCTCATTGATTATGACCTCACTTTTCAAGTATTGGTTGAGATTGTTTTGGTACCGCATGTAAACTGCACTTGATTTTTTTTTTATTTGAAAAGTTTTGTTTCACATGTACATTTGTTACCTCATTTTTATTTATCTGCTACCGGTTTCGATACAGTAATTCACTAGCATTCTTAAAACTAACATAAAAATTATACGAGTACAGCAAGATATATTGGATTTTATTAGGTGGGGATAGTTGGAGTGGTGATTTTGGTTGTTTTGTCAAACAAAATGTCCAGCAATTTTTACATAATTAATGTCCCAGAAATACAAAAAATGTATTATTTTTAATTTTCATTGGCAATATATTAAATATTTTAGGTACAACATAGTTTAGGATTCTTTCAACGTATTTATTGGTAGGTACATTTCGGAACCACCAATCCTTCATTTTGAGTGAATCTTTATTTATTTTTATTTCATAAAATTTTTATTAGTTACAGATATTTGTTTTTTTTGGCTACCACATAATGTTTAAATGTTCGACTACCGTGTTGTGGTAGTCGAACATTTAATATTTTAAATACGATTTAATAAATACTATTTTATTAAAACAGATGATTAAACATACTAAATAAAAATTAAGAAATACTTAAAAGCAAGTGAAAAATAAAACGAGAAAAAAAATCATATTTTAAAGAAAAATAGAAATAAAAATGAAAATTCAAATTTTGAAATACATAAACTAATAATAAAGATTATAGTGTTAAGAAGTCAAGTGTTCTATACAAATATATAAATTAAAACGTAAAGGTATATAAATTAAAATTAAAACATAAATAAAATTAATTGAAAAACTAAGAGAAAAAAAATAATAACATTTTAAAGAGAAATAGAAATAAAAATGGAAATAAAAATTTTGAAATGCAAAAAATAATAATTAAAACGTAGTATTTTGTATTTGTATTTTGAAGTACGCTCGTCCCCTTTCCAAAATCCAATGTTGTACACGTGCTATAAAAAAGAGAATTAGAATTACTTGACATTATGTCAGTACTCAGAGCATTATATATTTTAGGAGCGATGAACCAGAATTGTCGTTGAGCGAATGAGGTATTAGTTTTTGGGACCCCGCAACCCAGGTTTGATGAAAAGCGGGCGTGAACTTGATGTTGTGGAGCAATTATATTGTATTATGTTTATGGTAAACTCTCTCCCCATACATACTGTAAGCATTTAGTAAATATTAATCTAATAACAAATGGAAAATATCATTTTCCGTCCAAGAAGATGGTGACCGGACAACTCAGTACGAATTCAACTCAACACCTACTTTGAAAAGTCATTAAATTGAAAAAAGTCATTAGAAGTGAAAAAATATATAATTATGATAGGTTAGGACGTTAGGTGGTTGTTTGTGGGCTATTTTTATGTTTTAATGGTTTTTCAAAAAAGAGCTGATGAGTAAATTCTGAGTTGGCATGGAACCAAAAAGATATCATAATATTGTGTGCACGAATAAAAAAATGAATGTTGTGTGCATTTTTTTATGTGCTGATGTGTAATCGTTGACTAATGTCGGTTTTTCACCATCTCTTTTTTCAGCCCGATTCTACTTAGAGTCCAAAGTGAACATTTTTCGCTTTACAACATTTTCATCACTACTTTCATATCTACGATTTCAAGTGTCATCACTCATCACTGCACACAACATTGGAGGGGACCCACCACTTTCCCACGGCTGTGTGAGGAAACTGATTGTTTAACCTCCTTAGCCGCACACGTCAGGACTCTAATTTTTTGTAAAAAGGAAGCTACATTTATTTTGAAACGAATCTAAACCCTCCAATGTCCCTGCATGCATGATTGTTAGTAAAAAAAGTAAAATGTATGCATACTTACATTTGCAGTAATTAAAAAGATAAAAATAGTTCGCCTGTTGGTTCAGCATCTAGTTGAGTAAAATAATAAATAAAAAGAAAAATATTTACAGGTGTAAGTATGATTAAAACCAAAGAAAATATATAAAAAGAAAGATATTGGGGGCAGTTTGTCCCACTATCACGGGGCAGTCCCGGCGAGAATGAGCGGGCGAGCGGCCTGGTCGCAACGTGCCCAACAACTGCAACAACGACGCAACTGCAACAACGACCCAACAACGCAACTGCACACAACACATGAAACATGGTGTTTGTTGTGATGCCAACTGAAATCGTCGATATGAAAATAAAGCGAAAAAAATTGACCCTAAGTGGAATCGGGCTGAAAAAAGAGATGGTGTAAAAACCTACATTAGAACACAGTTAGGTATATCTGGATTTTTTCAAATTCTTAGCGTCTCTGACCCTGGCCCAAACCCTTCAAAAGCTCCAAAGCATGCAGTTCTCTTCAAATTGTCATCTTTAAAAAAAATACGGTTAGTCTATAAACCTAATCTATTTTCCACATTCTTGTAGATGAGGAAAACTTAGGTATCTACTAATGAAAATAACAATTTACAATAAATGTGTAATGGTAATTTGACAGCTCGGGATGTGCGTGCATGTGTTGATTTACGACAATCTGGACTTTTTTTTTTTTTTTTTTTTTTTTTTACAGTGAATAACCGCACAAGAATCTCAACTGCTCCCGTCTGGAGCCAGTGAGACTATGGCATCCCCAATTGGGGTATGTTGTGAGGCTGAAGGTAGTGGGGAGGGGAAGGAGGTGGGGAAGAGGAAGGTTGGGAAGTACCTGGCTATTCAGATCTGGTCACTAAACACGGCTAAAGCCATTTTCAAGCAACGTTTCAATTCTGAATGGTGGTCTTACACCAGGGCGATACTGATAGTATCTTCCACTCTGGAACATGCCGCAAATATACTACATATTATTTTAAATTAATTAATTGTGAAATAACACAAATTAATCAAATAAAATTTATTTGCGCATGCCGGGTTCGAACCCGCGACCTCCGGAATGTGAGTCAAGAGTCTTAGCCACTGGACTACGGAGGACTGTAGACAGTTGTTAATTTGAAATTAGCGGCGTTACCGAGCTGAAATGGTGATTAGATGATCAGGGAATAGCGAATACGTTACGTTCCGCAGAGCATCATGCTCATACTTTTTAATTCATTCATTCAGATGGTTATTATTATCAATATTAATGACCATGTAGTTTTAAAAATAGAAAAGTGTGCAAACATTTCAAAGCCCAACTGTTCATCACGAGTATGAATTGGTAAATCGTGGCGTCTTCGTGCTGCAAGTGTCAACCGCGAACAAATTAATGTTGGGTTTAGCGTGTCCCACAGCAGTGCCTATCTACACCTGTTCCAAATGCATTACTTTCATTGACATACCGGTAGAACAAATACAGCATTCTCACCTTTGCATGTACCTACATTTTAAGGACAGCGATCCGTCTTTTATTATAGAAAAACTATTTAACAGCCTGCCAGTTTTTGCACCGAGTCAAGAGTATTTTCCACCAATCTCTCAGCAAAGTAGATAAGTTTTATAAAATGGAACTACGAAAATAATTACAATGGCAACAACGACTTTAGAACAAATTATGTAGATTTAAATGTGAGTATGAATGTTTATTTATTTATTTATTTATTTATTTATTTCTATGCTCTTACATACAGTATAAATACAATGACATAGAGTTAATAAATGCAATGACAATTACATAAGGTGGAAGTTTAGTAAAACAAAAAATTTTCTTAATATGAAACATAGTAGGTAGTAGAGTGAAATATGATCGGTAACTGTATGTAATTGGTTAAAGTGAATGTGGTTATGGATTGAGAACACCTCACTGGGAGAACCCGTGCTGAGGTGTACGCGTGTATTATTATGCCATCATAAGTGATAGATAGCACAGTATCCCCCTTGAGACTCTCAAGGAGGACTCCGTGGTACCACCCATTGTGGCAGTAATGTACATATAGTAGGTGTGGGTAGCTGTGTTGAGATAGTCATCATAATATTATACAGACACAATGTAGTAAGTTGAGGTATGTTGAGCATCATAATATACTAAAGTCGCAAAGGATAATACATTATAGTAAAAAGAAAAAAAAAATAAAGAATATATTTTACAAAGTGTGATATAAGTGTTTTTATAAAGAATATACATGAAGTGAACTTAGAGAGCAGTTGAGACGAAAAGAGAAAAGAAAAAAACAAAAGTAGATGATATTAGTGCCAATATTTTAAAAATAGCTATGCAATATTAATCTATTTTGTCGGTCTAGTGGTATAATTTAAATACCAATTTAATTTTTATGTTTGGTTTGGAGTAAATAGGTTTTGGAAAAATAGTGTTCCTTTAGTTTTTATCCAGTCTGTGATTTGTCTTTTTAGTTTATTTGTTGGTGAATAATCAGCATGTTTTTTCAAAGAAGGTGGCATGCAGTTATATAGTTTGATGGAATAGTAGTTAAAGGATCTTTGTCCGTGGGTCGTGTGCCTTAGCGGGATGTTGAGTGTTAGGTTTGTTGAAGACCGGCTTGTTATTGAGGACTGAGAAAGTAAAGGGATATGTAGTTTGAATTTGAAAAGGTGAAGAATAGACGCTTTAGCGTAGAGTTGTCTGATTGACAGAACATCGAGCATCTTGTAAATTTTTTCAGAGTCTGTATCATATGCTACTTGGAGAATTAGTTTGATTGTTGCCTTTTGTGCTTTTTCTAGTGGATCTAGAGAAATATTACTTGCACTTCCCCAAGACAGAAGACCATACATGATTAAAGATTGGGAAAGCGCAAAGTAAATAGATCTTAGTATTGTGCGTGGGAAGATGTTTTTTATATTATTTAAGAGATACATGATTTTTTTGAGCTTGGATGTAATTAAGTTGATGTGGTCATTCCAGCGTAGGTTTTCGTCAATTATGACGCCTAGATATTTTATTTGTTTGACATTTTCTATGATTTCGCAATTGCATATTGAGAAGGTTTGGGAGCAGTCGTGTATTTTCAGAGCGAAGGTTGGAGGAGGTTGACCTCTTTGTGTTATACTATGTGTTATGAATTTAGTTTTTTTTGTATTTAGAGTAAGTTTGTTTTCATTGAGCCATTGTTTGATGACAGCAAGACTTTTCTCAGCTTTAAGGAATGCCTTGATCCATGAGTCAGCTTGACAAAGTATTACGGTGTCATCAGCGAATGTCACAATGTTGCCTTCTGTAATTAGTTCACAGATATCATTGATGTAGATAAGAAACATTATGGGACCTAGAACACTACCCTGGGGCACTCCGTAACTGATCGGAAGGGGTTCACTTTTCACTTTGTTGATAATGACTTGTTGAGTTCTCTCTGACATAAAACTTTTCAGTAAGTTAAGTTCATTTCCAGTTATGCCGAGTTTAATAAGTTTCTTAAAAAGTATATTGTGAGAAATTGTAATTGAAATGTGAGGTTATGATTGACTTGCTTACTCTGATTTTACAAATACATTGAGACTAAAATACACAATAACCTGCCCGACAAAACAAGACAATTAAACAATCAAATCAATTTTAAATTCTTGACTTAACAATGGAACATCAACAAAGGTTTTGCAATAATTTTAACTTTTATAAAATTAACTTTACCCAAATATAAATTAAAAGTTATCTAATCCCGTTATTGTTACCAACACCAATACCTACTAACCTAATAGAGACCCGTACAGTAAAAAATAGATGAAAACCTTACTTATGTACATAGATTTTCCTAATAAATACTTATTTTTTTTCCTAATAAATACTTCGTTTGTAAGATACTTCGTTCTTACTTTTTACGTAACAAGGCATTTTTTAAATAAATTCTGAATAACACTATTTTAAATTTATTTTTCTACCCTCTAAACTTTTCTAAAAAATATTAGTAAACTTTGGCTTATGGACATTGTACAATTCGTTCGTTAACATATAGATATTATAGATATATGTTATAAGGTGACCGAACAACTCTGAATGAAATTAACTCAGAACCTCCTTTCAAAAGTGAGGAAAAATATATGTATAAAAAATGGTTAAATGGGTTACGTCGGTTACGTTAGGTTAGGGAACGTACCCATACTACGTGACCAACTTTTTGCAATTTTTAACCCCCCTCCCCCCGGTGACCAAAAACCTTAGCCCGCCGCCGCTCATTTGTACCAAGCGTGACATTTTGAAGACCCCCCCCCCCTAAAGGTGTCACGTAGTATGGGTACGTTCCCTTAGGGTTATGGGCTATTTTAAATTATTTTTTTCATAGCTTTTAATAACTTTTCGAAGAGGTGTTGAGTTGACTTGATTCTTAGTTGGCATGAACCGTTAAATAATCTTCTTGTATATTTATTTCCCTATAAATTTTCTTTATACATATATACATGTAAATAAAATTTGCAAATGTTTTTTTATGTCTCTGATTATTTTGCCTTTTAATTTGTGTTTGTGTCTCTCTTTCTCGTAAATATACATTTTTAAAATAATTACAATAAATTATTCTATCCAATATTTCCTCCAAGGTTCAAACTGAAATTGTTGGATTATTGTCTACTATCTTATCTTGCCTATTATCATTTCTGCAAACTTGGAATGACGGGACAACTCTTCTTTCTTCTTAGTAAATATGACTTCCTCTTGAGATGAAATCGTAAATAAATCTCAATGCAATTTGTCGTCTACCGTTTCCCTTCACGACGTGAATATGGAGTGTGGAAATCGAAGATGGCAATTAAAAAACACTTCTCATCTATTAATCAATCAGCTGTGCTTTCTGTTTTGGTAAAGTGGCGTGTAGGATCGTGCGTAACTCTACATCCGTAGCCCCATACTCCACACTAGTCCAAGACAGTTCTGAAAGGAAAATGATATGCAAATTAAAATCGAGTGGTCTCCGCGGAAACGGCGCTAGTTCATTTTTATAGTTGTTCGTGATAGGAAAAATCATTGAATTGTCTTTTGAGACTCGCGCGGAAAGTTTATGACTTTCACGGATACATATTATTATTACCAAGGTTCTTGTGTTTGTTTACTGACCTGAGGTACAGGTTTTCTGAGCGACGCAATGGTTGATTGTTCAAATATTTGGTCTAATTTTGGGATAATAACGATGTTTGAGTGTTGTAACAAAATTTGATGACTAGAAGCGGATTTATAAAGTCGATTTTTAAGGTTTCCTACTTTCCAGAGATCCTTGAATCAATGAGAAAGGGAAAATAAATCTTGGAGATAAAAAAAATTAACCAATACGAAACACTTCACCGTGGGGGCCCCTTGTCTCAAGACGAGAGGCCCCAAAAATGTCCGGTGAAACAGCCCCCTCTATCTATCTAGGGTTGCCATATTTTAAATTTGGCAACCAGGACAAGACGCGTGAAAACCCCGGATTTTAGAGCCCAAAACCCGGACATGTCAACAGGTTTTTTAAAATATAGTCAGTGTAATAAAAAACAGTTGAAAATGTCATAAATCACATTTTTATTTATTTTCAAATTAAATTTAGTCATCTTTTATCATCATTATAAATGTACCTAACGAAACAGAATCGTATTACAGTTTGTTACAAATTGTTTTAATAATTAGTTAGAATTTTTTTACGTAATAAAAACAATCATAACTTTAATTACAAAATTGAAAAAAAATTATTGCACTCAAAAGTACATTATTTGATTATCTAGCTATTAAAGCTTCAAGTTTGAACCACTTTTATATTTGTTTAAAGCCGACCTGTTTCAGAACGACCGTTCCTTCCTCGCAGCAAACGTATAGGTACGTTTGACTTTAAATTTTAAGACTTTAAATTTTTTTTAAACCCGGACATCAAATGAAACCCAGCCCGGACGCTCCCCGGACGCCCTCTAAACTAGGACAAATCCGGGGAAACCCGGACGGATGGCAACCCTAATCTATCACACCTTGGGTTCATAATAGATCTAGACAAAATAATATATCATGTGAGTTACAAAATCACGATAAACTTTTAAACGCAAAGAAAAAGCTTGGTATTCACTTTTTCTAAAACATTTATCTAACAATCTGACCACAAGACAAAGGGAGATGAACGAGTTTTATGAGGGTGTGAAATTGGTGACAGTTGCAGCACAACGTGACCTATTGGATTTTGATGTTTTGCGACAGATAATTAATTGATCAACCAGATTTAACCTTTACATAATCAGTGAAAAACAAAACCATTTTTGATCCATTTCCCTAAAGATTTACCTCAAAAATTATGGGATGCATGTTTTCACCAACACTATTCCACCCTTATTCCGTATTCTAATTCCCTAATCCAAATAACCTCACTTTTATTCACCAATATTTGCTTCTCTGAGCATATTCTATACAGTGTGGTCCAGAAAAAAAATCCCAGCTTTTCAACAGCTTCGCAACTAAATGACTTGGGGCTTTCCGATGCAGGCTCCCCGATATTCAAAACGAATTTTGTTTTTCCCCCGAGTTTTCCGAATGCAGTTTCTAAATGCGTACAAGCTTCCATGTTCTCGTTCCGCCATTGTTGCGATTGTGTTGAAAAAACACGCTTTCTTTTCCGTGGAAACGGCTGCCTGACGCGGAATGTGCTGAATGCTGCAAAACGATTCTTTAGAATCTAATTCTGCCATTGTCATATTCTCAGAAGCAAACCAACTCACACATTTCCGAATAACATCTTTGGGTGGCCAAAAACATGAAGAGTCAGATCTTATTTACTGCGCGTAGTGAAGACCTGTTTTAACTCGACCATTTGCCGTTGTCTGTTCATAAATTTGTTTTTGTGAGTCCCGTTTCCGTTTTCAAAAATCTGCTGCATTCGCGTTTTTATTCAAGTAAACTTTACTTTGACTATAGTCTCTAACTTTGACTATGGTTCAGTAAAGTTCAGTAAAGATGGTTCCTACCTAGCTGAAGAAAATTTAAAAAAAAAATGAAGTTGAATAGTGACGTTTCATTTGACATTCTGCATAATTCCTTATTTAAAATTTAAAAAAATTATGGTTTATTATTTTTGAAATTTTGGTTTTAAAAGAGAAAATTGTAAACACACAATTGTTATTTTTGACGCCAGGTCTACTGTTCGCAGAACTACTAGTTAACATTATTATATTATCTGATATATTTATGATCAAAATAAGCTCACATGTAAAGAAACATTATAGCAGTTTTGATGGAAATATATATTTTTTTAATTTAAATCATTTTCAGTGATTGCTTTTATTAAAAAGCAAACCGATGTTTCATACAGAGAAAATATATCACGAAAGCCAACCTTTTCTTTTTATTAGAGCTACAAATATTGTTTACATTGCTTGGATGGGCCGCCAAACAACTTGGTCTCGGCACACACTCCTTGTTTCAGTCACATTCATGTGTCGTCTCACGCATACTCTTGACATGGCCCGATCCGATTCACTTATTCGTGGCGTGTCGTCCTCGGGCGTACTCGACTTCTTGTACTATTCACATTCGCATCATATATTCTCCATACTTTCATTCACTCTACCTGGCCAAATCATCTAAGCGTCCCCTTCTTAGTTTTACTCATTTTAAGCATTTTTTTTTGTTAAAATCTGTGATCTAATTGCAATTTATGATTTATTCGCTTGTTTTCGGACTGAATAAATCACAAATCCTTGTTCAGAATATTTTTTGGGACATTTTGCTAACAAACAAATATAATTTCAAATTAATTCCAAGAAAAATCGTTTTGGAAAATCTTACATAAAAAAAGTCAGTAGGTATTGGAAACAGTGGCGGCTCGTGAATTTTTGTGTGCTAGGGTGCTAATATTTAAAAAATGGCATCATGGATGTTGTCGTATGCGAAAAATAATTTTTTTTTTTTTTTTCAAAAATCGGTGTTTTGTATGAAGATTTTTTAGGAAATCGGTGCGGCACACCGCCAAACTGAAACTTTCTGAAATTTTTCATACAAAAAACTGATTTTCAAAAAAAATATTTTTTTTTTTCGGCTACAACAACTTCATAATGCCATTTTTTTTAATTTCAGCACTCTAGCGCACCCAAAAGTCACGAGCACTGATTGGAAAGCTAGGATCGGGGTGAGGGGTTGGGCGTTTCCTCGGCTGAATGACCAGTGGTTAAATTATGTGGAATAATTTTTTTGTTTGGTTTTCAGTGCAAAATAAAACATAATAAAAGACAACGGAGTCAAACGTTTAGGTTTTTTATTTGAAATAATGTCAGGAATCACTGGTTTAAGAAGTACGTCTTTTAACACATCCTGTATATATCATTTTCAATTGACATTACCTATTTCATGTTTCCTGTATAACGTCATTCACTCTAGGGCGAGTCGTTATTTATTTATGAACTTATCTGTGGGGAGAGCTGCATAGGCAGAGGCGCAACGAGGGGGGGGGCCGCCCCGGGTGCCACCCGAGTGTTACCTCCAAGAGCACAATTCTCTAGAACCCCCCCAGGACGGAACAATTTTTTATGAAGTCGAATTTTTCGTCTGTCAACTTTGGGGGGGGGGGGGGTGACACCACGTTATACGCCCATGCTAGCTACGCCACACTGCGCATAGGTTTTTCCTAATTGTATTGGATCAAAAGGTCGATATGTATTTTTGTGTCTTGAGTATCTATAATCATTTGCAGGGTTTTTAGCATTGTAAATACGTTTCTTAAACAGTACTTGTACAATTATAACGACTACAGCCTTACTAAAAAAAAAAACCACAGCACGCCCGATTACCCGCTTTGCTGCAGCAACATGAATAAAACAAAAATACACTAAAACACGATAACATTACTAATAAGATTTGTTCTTAAAATGTATTTTATAAGTTTGGCAACAATGTAATTTTTCATACTATACACAATTTAATTATTTGTTTTCCTACAGAACCGCTAGATGGCAGCGCCTTCGCATTCGTCATTCGCGTTAAAACCGCCAAAAAAAACTCACTTCGCGGGTTTGTGTGAAATTTTACACAAATCTGATCGCAATATCTATTAATATGACTATTTCACTATTACATTCGCATAATTGATATATTTACGGTGTTTTTTGTGGTTTTTAATAAGTTTTAGTCAAGTTATAATAACCATAATCATACTTTGAAAATTGAAATGTCAATAAGTTTTTTTTGTGAAACATGAAAATTCAAATTTACCTCTAAAGTATTTTATTTTATGTGAATTTCATAAAAGTGATGTTTTATTTTAAATATTAATATCTAATACATGTGTACCTAACCCTATCAATGAAATTAACGTTTTAAAGTTGCAAGAAATCTGTTATAAAAGTCGGTATTATTTTTTTAGGTTAGTTTTTTGGCAATAAAAAAACTTTGAAATTTTTTATTGTTTTTTTATTGTATGCACGAGGAAAAAGTGATGTGGCAGTTTCGTTCCAAATTCATTATATAAAAGGTCAGTATTTTTTTAATTTTGTTTTTTTATAAATTTCTGTACACTTTCATCAAATTTGTTTTGGTGAAAAAAAAAACATTTTTTTTCGCGTTTGAATCTTAATATATGGCAGTTTTAAAAAACTAAAGTGTATTTCAATTACACAAATCTAAAAGGTAATTTTATCTAGTTTTCATAAATGGTATTTGTTTTTACGACACCTTCAAAAATAAGAAATATATAGAACATTCAAAATATTTTGCAAAAATTTCAAATTTCGTTTAAAGATCATTGATACAACAGAGATAAACTACCCCCTCAGGCCGTGTAAACCAAGTGTATTTTTTCCATGAACAATTTTTTAATTAGTAATATTTTCACATCCGCGGCCGTTTGTCAATTGAATAAAATTTTCACTGGGTTTTTTAGTAAGGCTGTACGGCAATGTTATAAAAAATTCTACAAATTAAATAAATAAACAAATTTTCAATTTTCTTGGAATAATTTTTTAAATAACTTTTGAAGGTAAAAAACTAATACCCATAACTTATTTTAAGGCGTTGTCCCGGTAGGATAGAGATCCTGGGTTCGATACCCAGTTGGGACCGTAATCTTTTTTTTTTATTTTCAGTGTCTTGTTCATGTTTCGTTCTTGTTTTGTTTTGATTTGTTAGCATTACCTTCTTCTTTAATGAAAAATTAACAAATAGCAAAAAAAAAAACTTTTCATCATACGGGCAATACATAAGCACAATTTTTTTGATATTTTGTTTAGTATTTTTGTCCAGCTAAAATTGTCATCAGAACCTTTGTGCGGCTGAGGCTTTACCGGCTCAGTTTCCTCTTCAAATATCCCAATAACAATGGGTATTTGATGGTAGCCGCGTTAACTAACACGTAACATGCTGATTGTCAATACATTCCCGCTAACGAGATGTTTAGTGTTTAGAGATCAAACTTACTGAACGTTAAATTTATATCAATTAGTTTTATAACGACATTCCTTGGAACAGACCGAAACGTGAATTATAAATTTCTTGGAAAATAAAATTCTAAGTGTCAATGAACCTGACTCATACAATGTGATTTTTTTACTTTAGCTTCGCACAGAAGGCCCTGAGGAAAATAATTCCATCGGCCTACGTCATCTTTGGGGATGCTGTGTGGAGGGTCATTTTAGGAAAGGATCGAGAGGTATTAGGTGTGGGTAGGAATCTGGGGGTCAGTGTGTCCAGGAGTGACGGACGCGTGAATCCATCCCTCCCACGAGAGAGTAAGGCTGGATAAGTCAAAGGGACTCCCTCAACCATTCTCTCCCGATCTGGCCTGCCACGCAGCTGGTGGGCAGACGTATCCGCCGCTAAGACCCAGACAAACCTCACCCCTTGAACCCGGGCACCCCTGCTAAGTCACCAAACGTAGCGAACCACTTGAGGTGACCTATAGCAGAGGGTATGGTTATCCAAGAAATGGTTCTCGGGGCGGCGGTACCTACACCCGCCCAAGGGCGGATCCAGGGCGGGGTCATGGGGGTCATGACCCCCCCCCCTGGGCTGGGTCCAGGACCTAGGTGGACCTACTTTTTACTTGCATCTATTATTATCAAAATTAAATTATAACTTCTAGTGACTTGACCACGACTATGTGACCCCCCCTGGCGCCAAAGCTGGATCCGCCCTTGGTGACCCGCCTCCCAAAGTGACTAGAGTATAATTAAGGGAACGTACCCATACTACGTGACCAACTTTTTGCAATTTTTAACCCCCCCCCCCCCCCCCCCCCGGTGACCAAAATCCTAAGCAACCCGCCGCTCATTTGTATGGAGCGTGACATTTTGAAGACCCCCCCCCCCCCCCTAAGCGTGTCACGTAGTATGGGTACGTTCCCTAAGATTTCCCGCAGAATTGGATAATCATGCAACACCTCTGGCATACAGCCTGGCATGGCCAAGTAGATCGCTATGTTTATTGACTTACCACAGGTACCCAGGTTCATGTGGTGAGGTTTTTCCGGGTCTTGGAGGCGGATGCGTCCGTTCTTGCTGCTTGACGGGCCGTGTTCATACGAGAAAGAATGGTTGAAGGAGGCCTTTTGACCTCTCCTGCTGAATTCTCCCGACACATCGCCTTTCATCAAGGGCGGATCCAGGGGGGGGAGGTCATGGGGGTCATGACCCCCCCCTGGGCTGGGTCCAGGACCTAGGTGGACCTACTTTTCACTTGTATCTGTTATTGTCAAAATTAAATTATAACTTCTTGTGACTTGACCACGACTGTGTGACCCCCCCCTGGCGCTATGTGACCCCCCCTGGTGCCAAAGCTGGATCCGCCCTTGCCTTTCATCGCATCAGTTGGAATGATGGATTCATATGTCCGTCACCCTGGATACACTAATCACTTGACGGCCGCCGTGGTCGAGGGGTAAGGCTCTTGACTCACAATCCGAAGGTCGCGTTATCGAATCCCGGCGTAAATTTTATGTGATTTCAGATTTGTGTTATTTCACAATTAATTCATTTAAAAATAATATATTGTATATTTGCGGCACGTTCCAGATTGGAAGATACTCTCGGTATCACCCCGGTGTAAGACTACCGTTCAGAATTGAAAGATTGCTTGAAATGGCTTTAGCCGTGTTTGGTGACTAGATCTGAATAGCCAGGTACTTCCTCGCCTTCTTATTTCCCATGTCCTCCCACTTCCTACTACCGTCAGCCTCACAACATACCCCAATTTTGGATGCCATTGTCCCACTGGCTCCAGACGGGAGCAGCTGGGACTTCCAATCCTTTTTTCCTTAAAAATACCCTCCACACAGCATCCCCTAAGTTGACATAGGCCTTGTTAAAAATTATTTTCTTCGGGACCTCCTGTGTGGAGCTGATGTAAACTAATGTAAGGGAGTTCCCACTCCCATCAGACCAACCCAACGCAATCAGGGACATGGGCGTAGCCACAGTGTACAGATGTATCACCTCTGGGATAGTCGACCGAGGCGGGTTTTCAAATTTACATACTTCATAGGATGGTTTTTCTTTCTTCCGTTCATACTCTTTATATTCATAGAGCCTAAAGCTTCAATATGTTGTAGAAGCCTACTTTTTCGGTACCTACTCTAGATTTTTATTTTTTGCCCCACCCTAAATCAAAACGTAGCTACGCCCATCATCAGGGATGCTGTAGTCCCACTGGATCCAGACAGTTGGAACTGTTGTGCAATATATTATTCTCATAAAAAAAGCCCACGGAAAAAAACCGGTTCAAAATTCCACCTACTCTTCTTACTAGTTTGTTAGTGGGCATACATTAATTACGTGAGGTCAAAAAGGGGGGGTCCAGCAAAATCTCACGTTACCTGAAAAGAACATACGAAGTGGCCCAAATTTATCTAACCAATGGGGGAGGGGTCTAGATTGGAAGAAAAACTGCTCTTGTAATTAATGTATGCCCCCTTATAATTCAGTAGCGGCTTGTGACTTTTAAGTGTGCTAGAGTGCTCAGATTGTAAAACACGACTTTCTTGATGGTGTTAGCTGAAAACGATATTTTTTTAATTTTCATTTTTGTATGAAGATTTTTCAATTAGTTAGAAAACAATTAGCTTCAATTAGTTTCTATTAGCTAACCTAACCTAACCTAACCTAACCTAACTGAAAGAACTGAAAGAATCCTGAAAATATTCATACAAAAATATTAACCAAAAAAAATCTTTTTTCCGCTACTTACAACATCACCACTAGTCCTCGAAAAATTCGATTTCGGAATCCCCGTCTCTTTTTAGAAGGGATTTAAAAATACTTAACAAGACTTGAGAAGAAGCCTCTGGAAAGTTTGGAAAAGGTATTTAAGAGTTATTTGTATAGGTTGATTACGTAAAGACCTGTAAAAAAACATTAACTCCTTTCTTACGCATTGTTTATTATAATAACATGGAAATTTAAAATTGATTTCTCGGAATCAAGCATCGCAGAGTCCAAGGACGTCTATTCACCACTACAGATTTTTTTTTTGTTAATTTATTGAGTTAGTTTATACTACATGAATATAAACTAATAAGCACTATGTAACATTTCATTTGATAAATTTAAATATTTTTACAGTAAGCGTAACATTTCTTTTTAAATACATTCATTCTTTCTTCATTCTTCATACTTTCAGGCATTTCATCATACATCTTTAGTCCTCTGTACATTAGGCAGTTCTGTGATTTTGATTTCTTCATTTGTGGCAATCGAACTCTGTTTACCTATATTTCTTGTTTCGTAATGATGAATGTCTCTATTAAAAACAATTTCATTCCTAAAGTATTTTGGCATTTGGTTTTTCATAATTTTATGAACAAAAATTAACACATTAAGTAGTATGTAGTCTCTTTTTTATTGGAATCCAATTTAGCTCCTCTCTCATTTGATTAATCCTTGCGTATTTGCCTTTCCCCAGTATACATCTCATAGCTTTGTTTTGTATAACTTCTAGTTTGTTCAAATTTCCTTCATTGGCCAAATATAACATCGTAGAGCAGTAGTCCAAATGTGGAGCAACGATAGTTTTATAAATAATTTATCCGTAGTGTTTCTATTTAATTTACGTCTTAGTCTTCTAAGAAAATTTACCTTTTTTGATACCTTTTTTAGCGGAACCGTAAATATACCAAACCATCCACGGCGGAACTGATACAAAATGCAAAAAATCATTTAATTCTCAATTCGTTGAATGCCGCCAATTTTAATTCAAGCCGAAAAAACCAGAGCGAAATTGCATTGTTTTGTTTTATTTTGTGAAATTCAGGCACAAATATTATTTTTTTCCGATTATTTTCTAAAGAACTTAATTTGCCACATTATTTACTACGGGAAAAAATAAAGTATCCGTGATAAAAAGATTTATTAAAAAAACTCGAATATTTCCAAGGCCGAGATGTATTCTACTCGCAGTAGGTATTTAATTGAAATATATATAATATTTCTAAGCGAACAAATTTTCAAAACAAAAACTCTTAAATTTGTATGATTTTGCAATATTTCGCATTTTAGCTCACTTAAAATGGCGCCACATAAATTGTGTAAAAGAAATATTAAAAAGGGGTTTAATGGTAGATAAGGAATTAACACACCCCTATTTTAAAAAGGTTATTAACACTTCCGCACTGTTTTTGCTGATTTACGCAATTCTGCAGCTTGATATATTAAAAATATAACTCCCATAAATTTATTTTTTTGTGCTGGTGTCGATTAACGATTCGCCAATAATTGAAGCTCTTCGTATCGTAGATTATTCTCTTAATTTCCGGTATAGTTTTTGCTATCATAAACATATAAAAGTCCAGAAAACTACCTTAGATACGTCCATATGTGCATAAATTTGAAAATGTCGGATCGAGCGTTGAGCACGAGAGACGAGCATAGAGAGGAGAGATGAGAAAGGGGAGGACAGAGAGGAGGGATGAGAAAGGAGAGAAGAGGAAAGAGACAGGCAGCCTACATGCTCGCGGACCACGTCGCGTCGGGAGATGAAAGATGGAGGGAGCTGGGGCGACCTTGCGACGTACGTAAAAGGAACGACTGGGCGGCTTTTTCCATACCAAACTTAATTTTGGATTTGAGGCCAAATACACAACCAAAAAAATTATTCTTTAAAATCAAAAGTTACATTAAATATGTAGTACGAAATGTGCAACTTTATTTATTTTTATCTGCGCCATGACCTTCCGATGCGGTTGCGGAGAAGTGCTCTGAAATGGTGTATTCGTCCCTCCTGGAACATTTCCGTGGTGCTGCAGTATCTCGGTAGGTGGAATAGTTGGCGACAAGCATTATTGTAAGCGAGTTTTAGCTTATGCCATTGGGATGGAATGTAATCTACCCATATTAATTATTATTATTTAATAGTATTCTTTTGACGTTTGTACTGCAAAAGTGAAACTCCTCGACAGCATACCTACTCTAACGGATATCGCTCTTCTTTGTTTTCCATATCCTTGATGTCTTTCAGATCGTCTTCTTTTGGTCTTATTTATATTCATAATATGTCTCAGGTATTTTAAGCTTTGACTAACATCAACATCCATGTTCATCTATCTATCTATCTATCTTTCTATATTTCTAATAAGTATATATATAAATGAATCGTCGAAATGTATGTACGCGCATAACTTCCGAACGACTGCACCAAATTGGATAATTTTTTTTTTGTTGTGTTCGTTATGGTCAGGACAAGGTTTATACTACTGGTGAGCTCTGGCATTACGAAATTTGTATAAAAAATTACAATAGGTGGCACGCGAGCTGTTTGAAAACTGAATGAATGGAATGCGGGAGGGTAGAACTCTGGAGGAGGGTTCACGGGACGGGGGAAGCAGGCGAGGTAAGTGGGGAGAGGAAAGGCGGTGTGAGAACGCGAGAGTGAGAGGGGGACGCGGGAGAGGAAAGGGAGGCGGAAGGGGAACGGGACGAATGGGAAAGGACACGCAGGGAGACACAATTTCTTTATTAAATGGCATAGCAACGCATGGGGAAGAGGGGGAATTGCCTGCAAATAATTTTGTATGAAAAATTGTTAAAATGACTTGTTTGCAAAGTTATACCACTATGCACATAATCATTTAAATAGTTTACTATTTTAATTACATTTTTAATTGGCTTTGGTATTTGATGAGAGAGGAATGGGACATGTCATGATAACATTAAGAAGGTTAAAGCATTTTCATATATCCTCCCCTTCACACCATGGTTTTAAATTGTTGTCGAAGAACTCAATCCGGGGCATTTTAGATTCATATTATTTCGCCATTCAATTTGAATTTCATAACGATAATAAAACCAGCTCTCCATTGAAAATAAAAGATCGGATTGTACAGAGTTTTGAAATACGAAGCACGCCCACATTATTGGATTCATCTTTATTACCATTTATTTCATTATTGTTATTAGTACCCAAAGTAACTGTAAAAATTCCTAATGGTCACCCCATTTTCATCTCATCTCCCATTGGCCAGCGGCTGAACGGTTCCCCATTGGCCGACCGCAGTACAGTTACCCGCGCGAACTTCAGCTCATACCGTCCCGCGCTCTCCAACCAAACAAGCCAGTCGCCGATTCTCAGTCAGTCTTCGTGTCTCGCGTGTGCTTGGCGTAGCTAACTATCTTCTCACAGAGGCTCCGACCCAAAACAAATCGTAATAATTCACAATATCACTGTAAAACTACCGTGCCATTACAAGGAGCCAGCTATCTGCGCGGTTCTGTGAGATATTAAATCTATCACACCCCGTCGGTATATTTTACACACAATATAGGAATATACTTAATCCGATTGTGTCTTTGCACGGTTGAAATCGCGCTGTGTTGTTGAATATTGGATATTGTAATATTAAAATCTGTCGCTTAGATTCAAGTTAGTGTGATTTTTACTTGAGGATATTGTGTTCTGTGAACTGATCGACAAATTTGGCGTATTCGTCTGAACGAAGGTAGGCGTTGATTTGTTAAAACTTATATTTTCGCACATATTTTGCCGATTTTGTGCGGATTTCTGAATGAGACCAGGATGTTTTGTCTGTCTGTTCGATGAAGGGATGGTTTAGGAAAGTGTTTTTGATGTTTGCGATGGTATTTGCCAGGTAATTATGATATCCAGACATTAATCGATGATGGGCTGGGCTAGGCCATCAGTGTGACAGAACGGGTAGCGGATATTATAACAGAGACGTGTAGACGGCGTACACCCCGTTGTGCGCTCGTATAAAATACCGGTACATAATATCACCCGAGTTCGTCTGTTCGTTCACCTCGGAAATGTTGCAATGCATTCTACAACAAAATATAGTTTGTCATATATTATTTTATAAATTAATACTGAATACTTGAGCTTTACATATTATCGATCTAATGCTATAATTGTAGGGAATATTGATAGAGGATTTCTATTTTGTGCGTGTTTTTATAGGTACCCTTTTGTAACTCATTGGATGGACACCCGTGTTAGAAATTTATGATTTCTTTGATTATCATAAATAAAATATTGCCTACCAGGTACCCTATCTATGTGTTAATAATATTATTATATCCACATCAGGGTAAGCAGAGAAAAATGACAGTGAGAAAGTGCCACACATATCATCTCCATCCCATTCAGTGCTTCATTCAAATTGTGCAGCCAACTTTCAAATTTTATTTATGACCCTAGTTAATATAATACATGCAATTTTGCTACCAAATTACCGAAGTAGAATATTTTCACTTCATTGCTTATTTTTATAATTTAATATCTGCAATTATGCTCACATCCCTATTCGTATCTGTCACACAGGCATGATGAATGCTTTCATACTTCCCGGCAAACAGGAACTTTGACAATAAATAACAATAAGTAGGTATATTATTTGCATTCAAACACAGTCGTGATGAATATCTTTTGTCCCGTCAACGCACGTTTGTCTGTCTGCATTTCGGCGCCAAACACTTTTTTCCTCTTTCGAAAAATATTGCCATTCGCTAAAAATGTCTGGAGTTTTTTTTATAGTGTGTAAAAAAGTACCTACCCACCTACGCCTTTTACAGCTTGAGAATGAACAAAGTAGGTAGGTACCGACCGTAAAGAAAAAATGACCCTTTTATGGTTCTTTTTTGAATCGGGGTTTAAAAATAGAATGAAACGCTTTCGGCTCCCAGAGTTTGAACCTCGTACCTACTTAAAATTCAATAAATGTGGTTTTATGGCTACTCAGCGTGTTTTGTGAGAAGCTGTCTCGTAAAATGTACCGAAATAACCCGAGTAGGTACTAATTAATTCATATTCTGTCTTATAAAAGGCGATAACAATATAATAATCACTATCTAATTGCAATCTATTTTATATTTTAGCGCGTTTCCAACTAGAATAAAATTATTTTCCGATACGAAAAATTGTTTTTATGTTCTAAAACATAACATAGCATACAATAGTAGCATCTATACTATAATATTTATTTATTAAACACAAATATTTAAAAATATTATTATAATGAACATGGCAGAAAAAATGAAGGGGAGAGTGATTTTTTTTACTTTTAGTGTTTTTTTTTTTTTTTTTACATTAACTCCACACAGGAGGCCCTGAGGAAAATAATTTCCCTCAGGGCCTATGTCATCTGGGAGGCTGTGTGGAGGGTCTTTTTGAGGAGAGGAAGGAATGAACATTGGTCTTGAAGAGACCCATGTTGTAGGAAGGAGGAAACACAGAGGCCGGCAAATCATTCCACAGCCGAGCTGTTGAACACAAGAACGAGTCGAAGAAACGACCCGTTCTCATGTGACAAATGTCAACTGTGTACAAATGTTGGGCACGCGTTTGGCGTGTTTCCCGACTATGCACCGGTGCCGAAGGGATCAATGATGCTAGTTCCTCGGAGCATCTTCCATTGTAATACCGGTAGAACAAGGATAGCATTCCCACCCGACGCCTGTGCTCTAAATCCGTCTGTTAAGATGGGAGAATCTATCAAACGGATCGCCCGTTTCTGCACAGAGTCGAGGGTATTTTTCAGGTATTTTGGAGCTCCAGACCAGAGGTGGCTGCCAAATTCAACCGTGGGGCGCACTTGCGATTTGTACAGGGTTAGTGTACCTAGATAATGGGGTAAATGGGTTGTAATAAATCTGTATTATCTATTGTCTATTGCAAAGTCATTTAGCAAATTGTCGCCCACATTATCCATAGGGTATATTATGTAATAATAAGTTTATAAGTTATAATTATGCCCTGTGAAATTGTGAATACAGGCATGCCATTGACAAACATTGACGGCCGCTGTAGCCCAGGGATTGACGATCCTAAGGTCGCGGGATCGAATCCCGGCGCGCATGGGCAAATAAATTTTATTTGATTAATTTGTGTTATTTCATAATTAATTAATTTAAAAATAATATACAGTAAATTTGCTGGCACATTCCAGAGTGGAAGATACTCTCAGTATCGCCCTGAGACCGTTTAATACCACCATTCTGAATTGAAACGTTGCTTGAAGTGGCTTTAGCCGTGTTTGGTGACCAGATTTCAATAGCCAGGTCGCGTTCCTCTTCCCCATCTCCTTCATTTTCCCACTATTTTCAGCCTTACAACATACCCCAATTGGGGATGCCATAGTCTCACTGACTCCAGACAGGAGCAGCAGCTCTTGTGAGGTATTCATATAAAAAATTACGCAATTTGTCTTGCAGAATTGATGGGTATCTATACCTTCGTACTTGGTATTATTATATGTTTCCTATTTTTGAATGGAAATCGATTTGTCTGCATACTCTTGACTCTTGATCTGAATTTTCATTTTAGGATAATTTTTTTGCATGAACTAAAAATGCACCGCTGATAGCTTCTTTGCAAACTCTCCCTCTTCCCAATACATGACTCATGTAACAGAACGGCAGATTGAACGGCGGCAGGACCACGGAAGATTATTATGGTGTTAGATTTTCTGAGATATCATGCACATATGAATATTACTAGACCAGAACATAAAAGTGAGGGGTAGACAACAACTACAGCGGGGCGCAGAGCGGGAAGATGACTTTGGAGATATGTGATTCGTCAATAACTCAATATGACACTATACAGGAATCTCGCATTATAATATCACCAAAGTTCTTAAAAGTAAACTCTGCTTTTGAATGAATAGACCTTTTTACATGGGAGCGCGAATTGCTCGCCTCGTAATGAACAAATTTGCGAAGTCTAAATACGGCAAAGTAAAGTTCGCTTATTTTCAGACTCCAATATTTTGTTGCCGTATTTAGTTAGGACACTTTTACAAACGTTTCATAATTTACTTACCCTAGTAAACATCGACGAGCACACGCCATGTGTGATAGTATATATGTATTTACACGTTTTCAAAACACAAACCATGTTTTTTGCGGTGTTATTTCGTAAAATGCACCGATGAGCGCTCGACGCTGGCTTGCAGAAGAATGATGACGTCACATTTTTTAGATTCACGCGAAGCCATACTCAATCCCAGCCGATTCCAATGGAACCGGTATGGGGAGGGGGTAATAATACGTTTTTATCACTTAGGGCAGGTCTAGTAATATTCATACTCTATGTGAGATATATATATATTTTTTATTTCGAAAAAGTGTTTTTTAGTAAAGAGATTAATTCTCATCCTTCCCCATCACTATTGACCGGTTGTCTAGCATTTTTAACAATGGTAATACTGGGTAGGTATGAGTACCTACCCAGAGTGTTGGATTCAGGATTCTATTCCCGTATATATAATCCTCCGGCTGCTTGAGGATTCCGTGCCTGTACCTATTATCCTGCGACCTTGATAATGCTTTACGATACGGTGTATGTGTATAACCCGTCGTATAATACTCCATACTTATGATGTATGTATGTATGTAGTTGCACACCGCAGCGTATCCGCCGTTTGTTCGCGCACAATCATCTTCCTTCCTTTCTTCGCATTCTGCTTTCCAATACAAATTATCACTGATGAAATTAAATTTTGTTCATCATTATAAATGACTCTTCTTCTTTTATTTGTTCAAATTCAATATTTTCACTTAACAATGCTGACCATGCAACAACACAACTTAAAATTTGATCAAACGCTGATGTTCCGAGAATTGGTGGCTAGCCGAGGTTCGTTTTTGAAGTCGCAAACGCAAAAAAAATCGAGTACAATTAACATGTAGTAGAAACTTTACCAAAACAATCTTAACCAAGGTCATAATTAAAGCAGCCAATGAGCGCAGACCTGGCGCCATTTCCGTTTTATATCTCAACCAATAGGAGCCTTGATAGAAGTTTTATGCTTCGCATGTGCTGTATGCGTCATTTCCGTTTCAACCGAATTCCTAATCACATCGGGGCTATAGAAGTTTCGCTTAAAAAATTGTAGTTTTTACCGAATTGTTGACCAAACGCAACAGGGGTTCGAACAACAAGGCCAAAGACGACTATTATTGGCATCACAACCTTTGTTGGGACGAACACAGTACTCACACAGATACATTGCTTGTTCGCAGCATGATTCAAAAACTTTATTTCATTATTCCATCAAAAAAGTAATTTAAAAAAACTTCCTGTTTTAGTTTTATTCGATTTAGATAATAGTTTCAACTGATCCAAAATCGATCATTCCAATATTACACTTGATTTTCCTTTATCCTTGAGGCGTACACAAGACAAAAGGCTATTTCTCAGTGACATTTGGGAATTTGGCAAGGACATCTCTGTCGGAAGCATAGAGTAATGAAATATTACTTGTAAAATTATTTGTACCTTCCAAAAATACGAGACAAAATTCCACGTTTTTCTGTGACAATTTCAAAACAAATTATCAAGCGCACATATCCCTAAATCGAATACAAAATTTTGGTAATAAATTTGGTAATGTCGTTGATATATTTAGAGATTCCGTAGCAGTGCTTAAACGAAATCTACATAAACACTTTGCTGAAATGTATGACTTCACCATTCCATAGTGAAAAACCCTTTTTAGCTTCTATCTATTTCACTCTTTTCTTTTAGACTTTTTAACTTTAATATATATATGTAACTTATTGTAATTTAATTTATATTTCGATTATGCTTAAGTCCCTACTAATGCTGATTAATTTCAATCCCGTTATTTTTGTTTGTAAGTACAAAAAAAAAAAAACTGTTCTCCATAATGGTATTCTATATTATTTGTAAAACATTTATGTAGGTACTACACATATAATAATTATTTTATTCATATATGTACTTAAACTTTTATATGCCATATAGTTAATGTAATAATACTTATAACAATGTATGTAAAAGCCCAACGGGCGTTTAAATAAATAAATAAATAAATAAATTAAATACAGAGGTGTCCTAAAACGTGACGGAAACAAACTAACATGATGAAATAGAGGCGTCTACCTTTCAGTGATTTGCATTTCAGCGACTTTTGATTACCTAAAGCCTCGTACCCAAGCCCGTTCATGTTCGACGGTTGACTTGGAACCATGCTCGTCGTTGCGTCCACACGCTCGAGCGGCGCGCGTCTCGTGTCTTGCAGCTCGATCAGCTTGACACGATACGCTGCTCAGTCGGATCACATATCTATGGTCAAATGTGAGGCCATTATTTATGGCCAAATGTCAAATCTGCTGACTTTTTTTCCAAGCACGGTATAAATTAATAAAATTTTCATTAAAATTTCGAAGATAAATCCGAATATCCATTTCTGTTCTTCAATGACGAAGGCAACAAGCACATCCGACTCAAGTTCGTGTCGTTGCCCTCGATTGTCCTGTCGTTGTCATTCGTTGTCCTTCTCCTGACTCCCGACTAACGTATTCGAAGCGTTGTTAAACAATGTTTACTTCAAAACTCGCTTGTTTGAAATGCTTTCTTCGTGCTCGTCCGAATTTCTGTCGAACATCAACAAAAATGCGGACCTTGAATCTTGAATCTGAGCCCGAACTTGAATCGAATAAAAAATCGTCGAGCAAAACGGTACACACGTTGAGCGTAAAACCATCTAACATAAAAGTTGAACATCGGCGTGCGTTCACAGTATGACACCTAATACAGCGCCCTTGAGGTTTTTACTAGCGCTAGCCTCCATTTGCTGTATCCTGTGTACAGTAATCGATATTTACATACATAATAGGTCATTCTTTATTAAGGTGAAATGAGCAAAAACACGTTATTAATCAGCTGATTTGGCGCATCGCTCCATCATATTAACTCTGCCAATTTCTTTTTATCGGATCGCGTATTTTAATCGGATATAGTGCACCATTATCACAGATAAGGGCAATAATATGCCTTTGATCTGTCATAGAGGAAGAATTAATAACCATAAACAATGAGATTAGATATCACTGTGCATATTTCACGGCTGTAAAGCGAATGGAAATTAGTCCTAATTGCTTTGTGTGACTTTATGTCATCTCTATAGATACTTGACATCTTATTTACATTTCGATTCGTTACTGATTCATTTGAATAAGAAATTAGCATTTGTCTTTCTATGCTTAATTTCGTTCTTTCAACCAATAGAGTTTTTTTTTATTTTAGTTTTGTATTGATGAATAAATTTTCTACAAAGATTTTGAATCACGACACTGGCCAACATCGTTCCAAGGCGCTTCCCTGGGCATCTAGCTTGGTCGATCGATAAAGGTTTTATCGATTATATCGGTAACTTGCAATCGTTTCCGAACATGACTGCAGATCGCCAACGAACCAAAACAGTTCACAACGACTAAGGTGTTCTTAGTTTATTCTACGTGATTAGTTGTTTGTTCGTTAAAGATCTGCAGTCGTGCACGAGAGTAATGACAAGTTATCGACATTATCAATCGACAGTGCTGGATACCCAGGTCCCGGTGACAGTTGTTTTTAGTGGACTCTAACGGAACCTTCGATGTAAACCATCAGTACAGTCGACAAGAGAACAGGCCTGGGCTCGCGACTGCAATTTACGAAGTTAATGCTGTTGCTATAAAGTAAACTTCTCTGTTTAAAATAGTCTAATCACTCTTATTATTTAATTCGACTGGGTTTTGGTAAAACCCTTCAAGCCACATTTTTTGGAAATGTTATTTTTCAGTGAATTCACGTAGAATATTCATCGAAGGACGTAAGTATTTAAAATATTTTTTGCTGATTTAAGCGTTTTTAAAATGAAAAACTGAATTTAATACTTAATTTATTTTTAGGTTATTTTGAAAAACAAACTAATGAATTTACTCAACCCTCAAATCTTTCATAATTATAAATCGAATTGCAGTATTTTACGAGCAATATTTTACATCAAAATTTTGAAAAACAATAACCACTTTCATATAAACTTCAAGATTTTAAATAAGTTTTACGAATTTATCGTCTCCTGTAAAGTTTTCATCTTGTGGCTTGAAGGGTTTTACCAAACCGCATTCGAACCGAAAGCAACATACGAATCATCAGTAACACGTATTCAAATTATTATACGAGTACATTCGAAATTTGAACCATTATTAGCACTCAAGAAGAACGAAGCTGAGAAAGAGAGTAAAGCTGGACACATACTTGTGTGTCGTGGCGTGTCGTGACTACAAATTAACCAATCATCGTCGAGGCTTGTCGACACGCCACGACCTACAAATATGTCTCTAACCATAATAAATGTATGAAATAGGGATGGACGATATAAATCGATGTATTGTAAACACTCGATGTATTGTACCGATGCATCGTATTGAAGCGATGTATTGTTAATACTTCAACATCGAATATATATCATGTTTTTTATTCGATGCATCGAATAGGCAAACTTTTTGTTTTTTGGCTTTTCTTTATTCATTGAATTTTTTTTATTACATACATTATTACATAACTATGAGATGAGTGTCTATGAATGACTATAAATAAACCAATCCCAGTAAGGCCAACACTACGACTGCAGTGACTTTCACGTCGTTTCGTAATCAGTTCGGCCAATACAATAAAACCAAAATAACAATATGGCCGATTGAGTTTGTATTATATTATAGTATTTGCTTCGATTTATGAACAGGTATGTGTATTAAATAGAATAATTTATTTAGTGTTATTGGTTTTGAAAGATTACTAGTAATACTGCCATATTGTTTTGTTGTTATATATTTATATTATATGAATGATTCACGCTGTAAACCAAATTCAAAGTTCGACAGCCCCCCCCCCCCCCCCCCCGACGCGGGTTGATGTGTACCACCGAAATATAGGAAATTTCAAAAAATAAATGAAATATATCGATGTATTGGAAACATCGATGTATTTCTCAATACATCGTAATAACATCGATGCAACTGTTCGATGCATTACATCGGAAAAAACATCGATGTATTTTTTGAATGTCCATCCCTAGTATGAAACCGATGTGCTTCTGGCGCGTCACGACACGCAAGTATGTTTCTACCTTTACTCAGAGTGGCCAACACTATCAATATGGCCAATACTGACCAGTGTTGCAAGCATTAAAAATATTCGAAATTAATATAGTTAGTTTTTTTTAATTGCTGTGAAAGTTGGGTGGTCGCCATTGTAGGGTCATTTTATTTACTTTTATTCCAACATGGCGCTCGGAACATGATGCGCTGAGACGTCTGGCTTTAAGTATAATTTTATCTTCTATTGTTCATTCTATGTCTGATTTAGAAGGGATTGATGTGGGTGTTCACAAACCTCACAACACCCTTTGAGATGTCGTGAAATACACAATGAAACAATATATTTTTAATGGAGTATCGCATTGTTGGATTTCATGTCGGAGGGCCGACCTTAAAACACCCATAGAACTGATACCTACGACATACAAATCATAAACATTCTTCTTCTTCTTTTGCCCTGTCCGTTTAAGGCGCCGCAACCGGGCGCAAAAAGAAGAAGATGGAGAGATATGAAATTACTAATGTTAGAGGAGCGCGCTAGTTTTTAAACAGAAAAAATCAATGCGAAAATTGTGAAAATGTTTAATAAACACGACTCGTTTAAAATAGAGCAAAAATCTCTCGGGCATTGTCAACCCGTCTGCTTGGTTCAATATATTCTCACCTCACAATCCGAAAGCCTCTGTTTCGTGCGAAAAATCAAAAACCGTCACTTTGGATCGAGATTGTAAAATATCTATGCGCGATAGCTTTCATATTTCAAAGACAATAAGGAGCATTATTTCGTTTTCTTCCTGGTTAAAAGAAAAATACTTATGTTTGCATGAGAGGAAGAGAGATATATAGCTTTTAAAATGTAAGGTCACTCGGGACGTTTTTGGTCTTATGAAAGTATAACGCGATTACGTGTTTTGGGATGTATTTATTCCTAAACAAGCAGACGGGTTAAACACATTTAAAGAAACATTGTGAATTTTTTCACATATATAAGGGAACGTACCCATACTACGTGACACGTTTGGGGGGGGGGGGGTCTTCAAAATGTCACGCTTGGTACAAATGAGCGGCGGCGGGCATAGGTTTTTGGACACCGGGGGGGGGGGGGGGGTTAAAAATTGCAAAAAGTTGGTCACGTAGTATGGGTACGTTCCCTAACTTGTAAAATCACTGAAACAAACGTGTTTATAATAATTTTTGGAGCTTACTTTGCGATTTTTTTCTATCTAGGGAATTTTATATAATTTGCGTTTCGGCGCGGAGAATGTCTAGATATTATCTTCAAGAATAACATATATTTTTTTAAGAGCTTAAAAACTTCAAATGTTTAAGGGAGGTTTGCAAGAAATCGGTAGAAATTCGGGTAACGGCGTCTTAATAATGTTTTATTAATCGAAACGTTACTGTAAAATAAATCAGCATTAAAAAATAAATCCAACAAACAATTAGGTCAGACAAAATCCTTAGCTTCCCTCAATGCAACATCAATTCTAAGCAAAACTCCTTCATTTATCGTGCATCACAACATTTACAATACACACTACTATTCACAATCCTACATTTTTAACTCCACACCACACTTCTTAAAGTCACACAGGCGATCTCTCGATACTTCGTATTTTCCCTAAACCGACTGCATCTACATATATTTATATACATAAATCAATGTATGTTTGCTTGCATGTTTGTTTGTTTGTATCTTATGCGTTCCTAAACCTTTCATCCGATTGCGTTGAACCTTTGGTGAACTGTTGTGTGTCCGCGAAGGTTTATGAGCTCTGATGTCGTTATGAAATTTGTGTAAAAAATTTGAAATAAGAGGCGCGCGACTTGTTTAAAAAACGAGTGTATTTCATGTAGTTTAGCGGCAGGGAGGGTAGGCAGGAGGAGGAGTGGAATCCGGGAGGGGAATGAGGGGGGAGGGAGATTCGTGGTAAGGGGGTCGAGGGAGGAGGGAAGGCAAGGAAAGTGGAGAGCGGGGGGGACGCGGGAGAAGGAGGGGTTCGCGGGACAGGTGGAAGTGGAAAAGGGGAGGGGAAGGTGTAGGGGGGCGGACGACCCGCAGGTACAATATCTTCATTTAAATGGCATTGCTAGTATTATACGTAAGAATGCCGGGGGTCAACTGTCGAAGGATACACTGTCGTGGTCTCTCTTCGGTCATAGATCAATGCACGCCACTGGAGACAGGTAAGGTAATCGATATGCAGTGGTGCATTTATCTAAACCTGGTTCTGTCAAGAAAATAATAATGTCGCTTTCTGAACAATCTGCATTAAACCCCACCAGTACATGTAATTCCACGCCGTTTACATGTTTCTGTCGATACATATATACATGAAAGCTCATTTAATGTATGATAACGTCTCGCCGGGGTTCCCAAGCGTATAAAATAGAAAATAATTAACTAGTGACATTTAGTAGAAATTTAATAGAATTAAATTAAATTAAATTAAAAAAATACATATTATTTTAAAATATTAATTATTTTTATTATTAAATTATTTTTTTTTATTTTACATTTGGTAAATGCAATGTTAATTGTAAAAGTAAACGGTCAAATGCAAGGAAATTTTTAAATTTCGATCGTTTGCTTTTACAATTAGCATTGCATTTAGCATTCTCGGTAAATGAAGAAACCCACCCTGAAATTGTTAAACGTTTGCTTTCTACAAACACAAAATAAAATATATTGCACTAGCACTACTACCCGCCTTTGCACGAGTTTCTACAACCCTTTTTTATAACTTATTTTGTTTTTTTTGTGTATTGTTTTTGAAATTTTTATTTAGATGTACGTAAATTTTTTCATAAATCTAGTAGGAAAATATTTAAAAAAATACAAATGCTTTTGGCCGTGAAAATCTTAAAACGTATCACAAAAAATACAATTTACGAAGTACAGTAACAAATACATTTTAAGAAGAAAAAAAAGATAACTAGACAAAAATACATTATATGTATAAGATAACTACGTGGCTAAAATAATATTGATAAGAATGTTACAAATCACAAAATATTTTTTACATAATCTTATCCTTTTTTTTTACATGAGCTCCGCACAGGAGGCCATGAGGAAAATAATTTCCCTCAGGGCCTATGTCATCTTTGGGGATGCTGTGTGGAGGGGTTTTTAAAGGAAATGAAGGAGAGGAGAGTTCTGGGAAGGAAAAGGGTTTAAGGGGTGGTTAGGAATCTGGGGTTCAGTGTGTCCTGGTCATCCGCCTCCAAGACCTAGACAAACCTCACCCCATGAACCCGGGCACCCCTGCTAAGTCACCAAACGTAGCGAACCACTTGGGGTGACCTATGGCAGAGGTGTTGGTTATTCAATAAAGGTTCCCGGGGCGGCGGTACCCATTCCCGCCTCCCAAATTATCCTACGAAAAGTGCTAAGACTTAAGGCTTCCTTTACGGCATTTGGCAAACTGTTATAAATTTTTTGCCCTTTATAAAACGCGCTATTTTGTGTGCACGAAAGTTTAGTTTTAAGAAGCCTAAAGTCTCCGCGTCTTCTCGTAGGATAATTGTGAACATTTTCTTGAAACATAATATTACTGCAGATAATTTGGGAGCATATTATTTTTAAGATATGGGGGATAAGTGTATGATTGTATATAAATCAAATAAGCATTACGATACGATACGATACGATTGTACCACCCCAGCCAGGAGAACTCCTGTCCCGGTGAGACCGGTACACCAGGGGGCACTGATTTGTTAGGACTAGGAACACGTGCTCTGAGGATAGGAAGGAGGTTGGAGTTTAATCGACCGGTATACATGGCAACCTAATAAGCCAATATTGGAAATTAGGATGGGCAGGAATAAAGGAATGGATTGAGCGTAATTATTTCGTTTTTGTTTTTGTCTTCCTTCTTCTTGCCTCTTCTCGGCTCTTCTTGGATCTTCTTGCTTCTTTTTGATTCTTTCCTTCTCTTCTCGTCTCTTCTCAGTTCTTCATGGCAATTCATGGCTTTTCTCGTATCTTCATATTTCTTCTTGTCTCTTCTGGAATCTTATCGTCTCTTCTCGGCTCTTCTTGGCTCTTCCCAGATCCTCACGTTTGGTTTTTATAGGATCTTCTAGTCTCTTCTTGGCTCTTCTTGTGTCTTCGCTCTTTTTGTGTCTTCGCTCTTCTTGTGTCTTCTCGCCTCTTATAAGATCTTCTGGACACTCCTTGGCTCTGCTTGGCTATGCTCAGCCCTGCTCGGCTCTTCTTATCTCTTCGTTGCTTTCCTTGTTCCTTCTTGTCTCTTCTCGGCTCTTCTTACTAACGACGTATGCAGGGACACTGGAGGTCTAGATTCGTTCAAAATTAAATGTAGATTCGTTCATTCAAAAAAATTAGAGTCCTTGCGAGAGCCTTGAAGAAGTAACCATATGTTACTTATACCAGGGCGGGTAAGTGGTGGCTCTTCTTAATTCTCCTTGCATCTTTTTATCTCTTCTTGTCTATTATGGTCTCTTCTTTTATGTTCTCGTCTCTTCTTATCTCCTCTTGTCTCTTCTTATCTCTTTTTGTTTCCGCTTGGCTTGTCTCTGATTATCTCTTTTCGAATATTCTCATCTCTTCTAGTTTCTTCTTAAATGTTCTTGTCTCTTTTTTACTCTTGGATCTACTCGTTACTTTCCGGTTCTGCTTGTTACCTCTTGCCTCTTATTGTGTAATATTGGCTCTTTATAACTCACCTTTGCTTTTATTGCACCTTCTTTCAATTTTCACCGTTTGTTGGCTCGTCTCGGTTCCTCCTTCCTTTTTCTTGTCTCTGCTTGCTTCGTCTTATCTCTCCTCGCTCCTTGGTTGTTTTTGGTATTTTTTGCGACTTCTTGCGGAGATTAATCCATTTTTATACATGGCAACCTTCTATGCCAATACTCGAACTAGGATGGGCAAGAATCAAGATTTTAATTGAGTGTTGTTTTCTAAGTTCTGTCATTTTCTTACTTCTTCTTCATTTCACTTCTCGGTCATTTCTTGCTTATTCCTGCTTCTTTTTGCCTCTTTTTCGTTTATTTCAGTCTACCCTAGTATCTGCTTACAATTTCTTGCTTCTACTAGCCCCTTCTTCTGACTTCAACTTGCTTCTTCATGCTTCCTTTTTTTGAAGTGAAATATCACAAATGTTATGTTATTATCATGATTATTCTTGTTTTTTTTTAGCCCTCCTAATTTTGCTTGCATCTTATTGGTTCTTCTAGGCCCTGCAGGTGTGTTCTTGCATCATCTTGATTTTTCTCGACTTGTGGAGGCATTTCTTGTGTCTTCGTGCATCTTCTAGCCTTTTCCTGATTTTGCTCTTCTAGTTTTTTCGCGTACCTTCTGTCATCTTCTTGAATATTCAGATCAGATAATTCAAAAGAGAACAAGAACTCATCCGAAGTGTAATTACCCGACTTAATTAACCTTATCATTTGAGATAAAGATAAAAGGTGTAGGTAGATTTTGAAACCAAAAACCTGTAAAAACCTAAAATATAGCCTGTTAACTATTAAGACAAAGAAAAAAATTATTTGTTTATAATGTACACGTCAGAGGGGAAAACGAATTTTCGAAAAGCCCAGAACTGTGAAATGCATTCTATGGGTGCGGTATATAAATCAAATAAGCATTAACACTTTATTACAAGTTTATTTAAACAACTTCATCCTTACCATAATTCAAATTTGAACGATAATCGTTATCGGAACAGTGAATTGCAAACGCGAAGCATTTTTCGAGCTGTTGGATCGGCGGCAATCGGGAACAGAATGGTTCCTCTTTTTCGTTCTATGCCGGCTGTCGGTTAACTGGATGATGCAAAAGCCCATGATCGCTATTGGCGTGCAAGGAGCCAATAGGAATGAATTCACGAGTCTAAATTTTATTTATTTATTGAAAAATAAGAAATACATAAAAAAAAACATAAGCTGCATATCTCACTAGGGCGTTCCTGTATCGAGATATGCAGTTTTACAATGTAATTAAAAAAAAACATACATATAAACTTAATAAAAATATAATTATAACGATGCTGCGTTGTTCCCCACCACAAACTGAACAAGTGAAAAATATGGAACAAACAAAACGGCGCAAAATAATTTGGCGTTATTAACACTTAATTCATTTAAAATATATATAGTATATTTGCGGCACGTTTCATAGTGGAAGATAATTTCATCGTGTTTGGTGATCAGATCTGAATACATAGTACTGCCCTACCTTCCTCTTCCCATCTCCTTCCCCTCTACAATAACGTCTGCCTCACAACGTGCCCCAATTGGGGATGCCACAGTCTCCCTGGTTCCAGATGGTTGAGAGCAGCTGGGACTCTTGTGCGGTATTTACATAAAAAGTGAAAAATATGGAACAAACGAAATACCGTCTTATCTCTATTTTTACAGTTAAATGTAGAGATATATGCTCCAAAGCTCACAATTTCAATAAATGACTTTGAGCTGAAAGTAGATGTGTTGACCTTGAAAGTAGTTGTGTTGACCTTGAAAGTAGTTGTGTTGACCAACCCAGAAAAGGCTGTGAAATTCATCCGAACGAAGAGTATTTAGTGATACACGCGAACACCTTTGTTAATATTAGTATAATTTTACAGAGAATGCCTACCGCATGAGTAATTTGTAAATCTGTTAGCAGCTTTGTAGAAAGTCCTTGATTTGAAAAGTTTCACCAAAAGGTGAATGGCTTCGAGTACCTAAAATTAGCTTTCAATACTAAAACGGTCGTAAAAGCTCCGAACTCGTTACAGGCATAATATTACTTGCATATTTATTTCTATATATATATTATTTCATGCCGTTTATGCAGTTTGATATCTTCATGTGAACTTTATGAGCAAAGGGAGAGTGCGAGCGCATTCCACGCCGCATTAATAGCAACTTTATTGAGACGTTTATTTATAAGTGCCCAGTCTTCTTATGCTGCTTTTCAAATAGATGGACAAACTCGGTAGCATAGAGGTAAAACTGGTAAAACGCTGTTGTTTGGTCCAAAGACATCGCGTAATCAAAACCTGATGAAGTTTCAATTTATAAATAAAATTACATGAAAATTTTCAATAACCTAAAATATTATACATTAAATTCATTTTATTAATACTTTCTTTATTTTTTTATTTTTATTTATTTAATACATGAATTATCGAAAGTACATATAGTTTTTTTGTGATATTTCATCCTCCATGCTAGGGATGACCCTGTGTTATGGCGGGTGAGGTTTACAGTTTGCGTATATACATTCATTAGTATAGGTTCATATTTTTCACTAATTGATACTATGCACATAAGGGAACGTACCCATACTACGTGACCAATTTTTTGCAATTTTTAACCCCCCCCCCCCCCGGTGACCAAAGTCCTAAGCAAACCGTCGCTCATTTGTACCAAGCGTAACATTTTGAAGACCTCCCCCCCGAAGAGGTTACGTAGTATGGGTACGTTCCCTAAATTCTTCTACAATAAGAGAGTTTATGTAGTTAGTTATATTGGATTACAAGAATAAGGTGAAGAAGTTAAAGAATTATTGGAAGAGATAAGTTATTATTAGTATATTAAGGAATTATTGATATATAGTTCACAGTAATCAGTCTTATACATATGTATAATGCTGCTTAGATAGTAAATAAAGATATATTATGTTTTGCCTGCTCTTAAGAGGAAATACTAGCTGCGTTTTTCCATACAAACGTATTCCCCGTTTATCTCTCTGGATTTTGACCCTAGAGCAAATTTTTTTTTTACATAATATAGATATCGACCACTAGCGTGTCGGTACGTTTTGCTTTTTTTGATAATTTACTTCTTATAGAAGTTAGGACCTTCCAAAAATGAATAAAATTGCCTAATTTAAACGCCGTCAAAAAACGTTCAGTTTACAAACTAAACAATGTATTTTGAAAAAAAGCAAAACGTACCGACATAGAATATTTTCTTTTAATACAGTTAGTGAAAAAAAAATTTAAAATCGGTCCAGTTTTGGAGAAGAAAAATGGGAAATACAAAACATCGATTTCGAAGATTTTATTTAGGTATTTTCGGCCCGACGTGCAGGTGTCCCTTTCGCTCAGTTCTCCTGGGGGGGCCGGGGAACGAGGGTGTTGACAAATACATATAAAGCGAAGTAGTGATGTAACGAATTTTATCGGTAGACTAGTGTTGTCCTTGCCCGAGTAATCGATATTTTTTATTCGTTTTTTTTCTGTTCAGTGACTCATCGCGGTATACCAATACTGACCGAGCTTTCATACTAAAATTGTGCAAAATTAAAATTGTTTATGTCAAGTACTATAATAAATTTTTAATTTGGGAGGCGTTATAGGTACCATCGCCCCGGGAACCATTTATTGGATACCAACACCCCCGCCACTTGGTCACCCCAAGTGGTCCGCTATGTTTGGTGACTGAGCATGGGTTCCCGGGTTCACGGGTAAGGTCTGCATGGGTTTTGGTGGCGGATGATTTTGTCCACTTACTGCGTGGCGGGCCGGATTGGGAGAAACTGGAAGTGGGAGATCTTTTGATCTCTACAGCCGGACTCTCTCCACCATCATTTCATACTTTTACCTACCCAGAAATTCCTCTCCTTCCTTTCATTAAAAATATCCTCTACACAGCTTCTCCAATGACTTTGCTATACTATAAGGGTATTTAACTTAAAAATAATTTTTATATTTCATTTTATATGTATAATTGCATTTTGTGATATTTTTAAGTAATTAATCACCTCTCCCTTTAATATTTTGTCTATAATTCTCATATGCCTATACTTGTTTGTCTTTTAATATTAATCTTATCCTGACGAAGAGAATACTCTGTTTTCGAAATATGTTGATAATATTGATTACATAAAGCTGTTTTTACAAAGTTATTTGTTCTCATTTAACTAAAAATGACGCCACAAAGATTGGACCCATTTGCAGCATTTCAAGCTGGGTCGCCATAATCAATTCGTTTGTGCAATTTCAATCAATGCATTTCTGTGTTTCTCGAGAACCCTTCTATGGGCTTACACGTCATTAGTACTTTTACGCCAGTTTTTTAAACATTTGTGGTCAAAAACATCCAAGTAGTGTAGTTTTATAGCTCTAGCACATATGAAGCTGTATGACTTTTTATTATGGTATAATTATTATTATGCATATATCCAATTGTATATCCGCATATACATTGTTTGGCTTAATATAGTAACTATGTTATTTTCCACATCAAGTATATAATAAATAGATGCAAGAATGTTTTTTTTGATAAATTAATAACGTATAAAAAAAATATATATATATATATATTTATTCTCAAAACTCTTGAGAAAATATCGTCGTTGCATTCACAAAATATCCCATGTGAGGTTTTCGACCAAATTTTTTTTTGTTTACACCATTTGATTCACCACGGTTTCCTAAATAATCTGACAAATATATCCCATTTTTCAAAAATTCATCTTTTTAATCATTTTAGAGGAAACTCTGACCATTACTTGTAATTAATGGTAATTATTTAAAAAAATATACTACATATACTACAGAAATATAAAAAAATATAAAATTATAAAATTAAATCCCTATATACTACAGAAATATAAAAAAAATATAAAACTATAAAATTAAAATGAGAAAAAAAGTCTTTTTGTGTGCAAGAATTCGTATTATTTTTTTAACTCAAATTTGTCGCACATAAATTAAAATTACCCAAAGAAATGTTTTTTTAATAATATACACACAGCATCCCCAAAGATGACCTAGGCCCTCAGAGAAATTATTTTCCTCAGGGCCTCCTGTGTGGAGCTCATATAAAAAAAAAATAATAATCTCAACAATCTAAAAAGAGTATACTATGCACTAATCCAGTCATTAATTCAATATGGAATTATTGCATGGGGGGGGGGGGTCATACAACAATATTCTAACCCCGATCAAAGTAATCCAGAAACTAATCATTAAAGTAATCCTAAAGAAACCCTCCACTTATCCAACAGAAACGCTTTTCGCAGATTTCACGGTGCCTCGAGTAGAGAAGATCTTCAAGAAAAATGCAATTACCCAAATTTACAAAGATAATATCATCAAAAAATTTTAAACTAAAATCAAAAAGATATGAAGATAACATCAAAATACCAAAATTTAATACCAAACTAATGCAAAACAATTACCTACATCTATTTAGGAATAAAGTTTTTCAACAACCTTCCCATTGAAATAAAAAAAACCAAAGACATCAATAAACTGAAACTCAAACTTCATCAGGAATAATTAACTAAATAATTACCTGTTTTTCTCATTCTTTCTATTTATTATTAATCTATATTCACCTCTATTTTATTTAGATTTTTCGAATTTCTCCCAAGTGCACAATATTTTAGTATGTAACCGTATCCTATGTATGTACACCATATGTAATTTATATAACTCCACTGTACAATTATACATCTATATTAAATATTAAAATATATATATTTTCTTCAATATTAACTCAGTAGGTAAAGCAAAAATATTTTTTTTATATTTCTATTTAACTGTCAAAAAATTACCAAAAAATTAAGTTGCATCCAAAATTCATTTTTTTAAGACCAATATTTCGTAATTTGAAACAAAAATAAATAAAATAAAACATATTTATCAGTACAAGATATTTTCTCTACCTTTTGCTAAAAAAATACATTTTCAATTTATTTGGGTGTTTTGGTCACAAATCCAAATTTAACCCCCCCCCCCCCCCCCTCGGCTATTTGTTAGCTTTGGGAACAACTCATATCGATCTTGTGTCTCCCTTACTATTATGTTGAGAAATAAGTTTTAAACGGTGTTCGAAAGAGAAAGAGAAAATATCAAACTTTATATTCAAATTCAAAAGTTAACCACAAAATAATGGAATTGTACACCTTTATAAAACCAAAGTTTATGAAACTTATGGAATTTTGTATCTATTAATTATTTTTACATGAAACAATAAAAAAGTGAGGTGACGGAAATGTTAACAATACATTTGTGTAATAAATATGTACGTGTTTTTATTTTTTTCGTTATCAGTAATTTTAGTTAGAAAAAACGTAAGATGAGTCATTTTAAAAAAAATTATGTGTGCGTTCAAAATTTTTATATTCGAAAAGCAAAGGTTTATTTCGGATTTCAAAATTTAAAAGCGTATTTCATCGCCTTTCAAAAACAATTTTTTGTTTTCGGATACTATCAGAAATATTCCATTTATTTGGATTTTATTGCAAAGCGGAAATATTTCGACCTTATGAAAAAATATGCCCGAGGCCTGAGGGATATGGGTCCTATGAGAAAGGTCAAGTTGCCTTTCCTACGTTTGCTACACAAAATATCATATGTGCATAAAAAGTGCGCACAAAAATCCTGAATGCAAAATTTAAGAAAAAATTGTCGGTTTTAATAAAAAAATGTATATTAAGCCCACTTGTTTTCACCCAAACATGGTATCAAAAATAACTCTACAATTAATGAAAATAAATAAAAATATGGGTCCCCAATTTTTTTTTTTCGGTTTTTTTTTATTATGTATCCTAATATTCTAAAATACCCACAGGATATTTTGTGCGCGCAACAACGATAAGTAGCTATAATAGCATATTCATAGGACGCTTACAATAGGACGCCCCTGCGAGCGGTCTTGTCTCTACACATTTGCAGATTGGAACATGCGTGGTCGGCAGAAATAATAATTCGACACGGGTGAAGCGCGTAGCCCACACACACAAGGCCTGCATTCACTCACACATCTATAGCGCGATTCTGACTACTGTCAGAGAGTGAAATAAAAGAGATTTTTTAAAATACCTATTCATAAATGTTCGCAGCGACCGGCAGCGCTCTTAATACTATGCACACAGATCTTCTATAATAAGAAAATGATATACTTATAGTTAGATTGGGTTACAAGAAGAAGATGGAGAAGTTAGAGAATTATTAGAAAATGAAAAATTACTTACTATTAATATATAAGTAGGTACCTACCAACTGCCCAAAATGACTTTTGACCAAAATGACTTCTGACCAAAATGGACATTGCAGTGCTGCGTAGCTCATGATGAAAATTGTTTGTTGTTCGATCTACCTAAATTAATGGGACGGATATTGGTTGACCTTGGGATTCCGGAAATAAAAAGTTGTTTGAATTTCATGACAGCTCACCGTTTTTCGAGTTTTAGTGGATACTCAAACAATTTTTTATTATTTACATGTTTTTTGTTATCTATGTAAGTACCGCGGAAGATCCAAATGCTCCTAACTGTTTGGAGTCTGTGAAACTATAGATCAATCAATCAATCAAATAGTACGATTGGAAAACACTTTAAACATTTTTAAAAACCTTTTATGCTAACGATTCTGATATTTTTTGTATGCCTCTACCGAAGTATAAAGCTGTACTAATTAAACAATTTAGCAGTACGTTTTTTAACAAGGTCACCATATACAAGTATTTTCTGTTTGCATCTTCTTCACTGCTTTCAATAACTTTGTATTAATATGTATTATTTTTCTTTTGGTTTATTTATAATTAATAGGTATTATTTTTCTTATGTATTATTTTTCTTTTGGTAGAATGTATTATTTTTATTTTGGTAATATATATTATTTTTCTTTTGGTTTATTTACAAGTAAACTTATAATTTTACATTTCTTTCTTTTTTCTATATTGAAAAAAAAACATGTACCTACGTAAAGGACACTTGTGCATTATTATAAATAATTAATAATAACTAAATTAGTAAATAATTAAATTATGCATACATTATAAATAATTAAATATTTTTGCCTGAACTTTAGTAAATAAGATAACGTTTTTTGGCGATGATTTGTTGATTTGTGTCCCAAATTGATCATTTCTAAATTAAATTTACGCCTATCAAAATGTTTGTCATTTGACTGTCCTAGAACGGGAGACCTTCCTAGTTGGACAGTCAAAGCTTCTTTGTACTGATGTATTCTCTATAACAAATAAACGTTTTTATTATTAAAAAAAAAAAAAAAATCCGATTCCATGACAGTTGATCTCCCGACAGTTGGGCCCACGGTAAATACAATGTGCGATAGGGATCTCGACTTGGGGAAAATACGGGATACCTTTTTACATATAATATAAAAAGGTGTCCCCAAAATGGTGTGCAGAGAGGATGTACCGCCGAATAACAAAAATATAAAACATTTTCATTCAAATGTATCAACAATAAAACTACTTGTCTATACTGACCAAACCACTGAAAACTACTTATATATTTGACCGGTCAGTGACTGAGTTGGCATCGTTTTTGGGTTCCACCCAGGCGTCCTGTGATCGATTCCTCGGCTGGCTAAGTCCTCCATCATGGCACAAGCAATATTTTCTGCTTAATATGGTGGTAGTAGGAGATTTTCAAATACTGTCGGGTTATTCGATTCCGAATAGTGATTTTTCACCAGGGCAATGCTGAGAGTGGTGACCGGCCAACATTTGACTGCTCTTATTTTCCCTTTTTTAAATTAACCATTTTAAATACTGATTAAAATCTTATAAATAAGTAGGCACCTACGTATTTATATATTTAAAAGTTTTCTCTATTTCAGCGGTTTTCAAAATGTGGTAAGCATACCCTTTTGGGTACGCGAAGCAACAATTAGGGATAAGCAATATCGTGGCACGAATGTAGATTTTAAAACTCAGCTCCTACCTATGTGAAATTGAGTAAACTTTTTTCTGCAAAGCACGCTCCAGGGTCATATTGACTGTATGTGTAGGATTAACATTGTATGCTTGATCATACGGGGTGTAATAGAAAAGAGGGCTTTTATTTTAACTTCTGATTCATGAGAAAAAAAATTTCTAGAATTTTATTGAGGTTAAAAAAATTCATCATCTCAATTTGGAGTGAGTTTGAATTTAATTCAAATTTAATTCGAGAACATGAATTTAATTCGTCGAAATAAAAACACATTGAACAAAATTTGTTCAATTTCGCATGTGGTTGAAAATGCCTGAAGTCGTGTTACGCTCTACAAAATTGTATTTGTGTGACTTGATTGTTAAATTCATGTAATAATGAGAGTATTAAAAAATTCCAAATGAAACATGTCTTTCATTACACGATAGATAGAGTTTAGGGGTACACAAGCTCAAAAAGGTTGACAACCGCTGCTCTATTTCATTACAATATTTAGCAAAAAGAAACGGATGCATTTAAGATAATTGAGTCAGCAATTACCTGGTGCACATCCGTTGAGATTATAAAAACCGAATAATTCATAAGTGTTCGTTTTATCTACAGCATAATATTCGTATCAAAAGGACTTGATTGACAACTTTAATAAGATTGCATCCAGAGCGCTTTTAATATGACTTAGAAACATATCATTTTAAAAATGACCACTAATTGTCCGACACCGTGGATACTTAAATAATAATTTGAAAAAAATGCACCTGCAACATAGGCCTTTTAAAAAGTTACACCATTTTACTTTAGCATGTTGTAATTTAAATCAATTTAAATGTTTGCAACGTCCTCCTTTTTCTACTTATATTTTTGTCGGACTGCAACATGTCAGTATTCCTGACTTTAACCGTGTTCGATGGCCAGATCTGAATAGTCAGGTTACTTGTCTACCTTCCTCTTCCCATCTCTTATCACTACCTTCAATCGCACAACATTACCCATAGTCTCACTGACCACTGACCACAGACAGATGGAATCTCATGAGAAGCAGATGTAATTTGGTTTGAAAATGAAAAAAATCGTCGGTCCAACTCCAAGTCGCGAATCCGCATTTCTGCCGACAGTTAGTTAAATATGCCAATATATTCATCTTAAACGGAGCGTATCTGCCATTTATTTTTTTATTACACGTTATTATATATAAATTACAGATTTGATGAATATTAATGCATAAGAATCTGGTGTAGTAATAATATAAATCGATTTATGATATCAATTCTTTAAAGTACTCGTAGGTACGTTTGTTTCTTGTTTCCTTTTCTCACCTTTTCTTTTCCACGGATATGTAGTCATCCATACTTTTACAACCTTGTTCTTCTTCTTTTATAGATTTCAAGCAAGTGTATGATAGCATAGATCGGGAGTATGTATATGACATACTACTTCAATTCCAGATTCCACCTAAATTGGTTAGGCTCATCAAAGCCACAATGTCAGACTCAAGATGTCAGGTCAAAATAGATGGGGAATTGTCGGAAGAATTCACAGTATCGCAGGGACTAAAACAGGGGGACGGTCTGGCTCCCACTCTCTTCAACATTGTGCTCGAACATGTAATAAGAAAAACGCTAATAGACACTGGCTCTAATATTTATTTCAAGAATAAATATTGTTGGAAGATCAATTTCAGCCATTAAGGAGGTCTTTGATCCTTTAGAAACAGCAGCACGGGAAGTAGGACTGCAGGTTAATGTCAACAAAACGAAAATGATGATACAGAGCAGGAACCCTTCACACAGAAGAAGAAGTAGTGCACAATTCAAAGACAACTACTCTTACGAAGTGGTCGACCAATAATTCACCTACCTGGGCTCCAGTCTGACAGAGAATAATGAGGATCCAGCAGAAATCAGAAGGAGAATCACAGCAGCCAACAAAACATACTTCTCTTTGCTGCCCGTGTTTAAGTCACGTAGTGTCCACAGAAAAACCAAAATAACCATATATAAGACCATTGTTAGAACTGTATTGGCATATGGATGTGAGACGCTGACACTGACGGTAAAGATGGCTGAAATGCTGGATACTTTTGAAAGAAAAGTGCTGAGAAGAATATGTGGACCCGTGAAAGAGGGTGAACAGTGGCGCATCCGGCACAATACAGAATTGTATGATATACAGGGTGTCCGGGAGTAAAGTGCATTAACTTCGGGAGGTGATTCTACATGATGGTAGGAGTAAAAAGATTAACAACTTTTTCCGAAATTCCAACATTTTTTTCCCATACAAAAAGACGTACCTACTAAAAATCCTTAGTGTGAGGTACGATATTACTTGCTGAGAGCCTGCCGGGCGCCCGACTCGATTGTGATTGGCCCGTAACGTAACAGCGGAAAATAATAAAACTGGCCACACACGCTGGAATAATTTTATCTTTTTACCTCAAAACTACCCCTAAAAGTTGGAATTTCGAAAAAAGTTATTTATCTTTTTTACTTGTACTATCATGTAGAATCACCTCCCGAAGTTAATGCACTTTACCCCCGGACACCCTGTATAAGACACCTAGCATCTCAACACATATGAGACTCCTCAGGCGGAATTGGCTGGGCATGTACAGAGAATGCCGGATACACGCGTCCCAACAAGAATTTTGAATGGACACCCAGGTGGAAAGAGAAAAGTGGGAAGACCCAGACTGAGGTGGGAAGACGAAGTAAGAGGGGATGCAGCACAGCTTCTCCAGGTACCAAATTGAAAGTCAGCCGCTGAGGACAGGAGGAGTTGGAGGCGACTGTTGCAGGAGGCCAAAGCTCGATATGGGCTGTAGCGTCATCGAAGAAGAAGAAGTTCTTCTTCTTTATTTCTTTTTTTTTATTGTTGTTTGTTTCTACTTAACCTGACTTTAATTTTTCGTCTATACTCTACGTGAAACTTATATCAAAATACCTATGTAAAATGGTTACTATTTCCTCCCACCTATGAATTTTAAGTTCCTCCCTTCCTAAAATGGGTTCCGTAACTCATCGGGATTGCCCTTGCAAGAAATAAAATCAATTTAAAAAAAATTAAAAATTCTACACTTCAACCCTCAATATTTACGAATAATGTTTTTGCGGATTCGCGACTTTGGCATTCGACAATAACTAGTTTTTTATTAGTCCCACGTTGGGCGCCAGTTTGAGGCTGGTATTTTTGATTTGCTTCGGTGTATGAATCCGTATTTTGTTTTCATTTGTCCGAAATATTATTTATTTAAACTGTGACTAACGGCAGAAGAAAGATTTAATTTAATAACTGTTGTGTATTAAACACTAAAAGCATGTCAAATGATTTTTAAACGTATACTTTAAAAATAACAAAACATAATATCTCCGTTACCCATCCGATTCTTGCGTGTATGGTTAATAATTTATTATTGCTCGGCAATAATTTATTGTTGCTCGGCGGATCGTTCTGATTGCTATCAACGGTACATGATTGTAACTAATTTTACGGATAAAATAATTACGTTCATTTACTTGCTTACTGTTCTTGTTGCGCTTGTAATTTTTAATTGAGGTAACGCGAAGTTTTATAGCCTGTAGGCGTTTGAACATATATCGGTTAATGTTTTAAAAAAAGTCATATGATACGTCGGCAATACATGGCTGGCTAGCGGTTAAAACTAGAATGTGTAAGATAAAATGAAATATAGATGAAAAATGTAGGTAGTGGTAGAGGGTAGTGTTGCAACAGAACTCTGCTTCCGATTCTGCAGAAGTTCCGCAAGTCTTTTCGTTTCCGTTTCTGGTTCCGCAAACTTTATTACCGAACTTTAAACGAAGAATAATTTGCGATTGAAGATATCGAAGTGCAGCCTTCTACTTCAAAATCATTATCATCATTACAAATATTGGAAACGATGTTAAGTGTAAATGAAGACCAGGAGGAGAACTCTTCTACAACTGACGATTGTGACAATTTATTTTTAGAGATACACACCTTCGGGAATACAAGAAAGAGAAGAGACTTCCTCTCCGTGAGGATCCCCTTGTGTGGTGGAAAGTAAATGCGCACAAGTTCCCCCATCTGTTGCCAATTGTTCACCAATACTTATCCGCTCCCCTCAGCAGAGTAGCCAGTGAGCAATTAATTAGTGGAGTTGGTTAAATGTACTCCGAAACAGACTCAAAGGTGTAAAAGCAGCCAAATCACTTTATATTAAATATAATTTACCTCTGTTTAATTTCGAGTACTAAAAGTTAAAAATACAAATTTAATTAAACAAATCTTAAAAATAAAATTGTGCTTTTTCTTCACAGTATTAACACTTCCGGTTCCGCTTCCGTTTCCGCAAAGATTTACTTTTGACATCTGTTTCCGTTTCTGCTTCCGTTAAGACACTTCCGTTGCATCACTAGTAGAGGGTTCCATGACAATTCCGATTAAACTCAACACTTCTTTGAAAAATCAAAGTTATGATTTTTTTTTAAATAACCCATAACTTAACCTAACGTAACCTATTTAACCAATTTTCGTACACTTTTCAGGATTGAAATGGTGTTAGCGTGTTTGATGACCAGATCTGAAGAGCCAGAGTTTCCAAACTTCCTATTCCCAATTTCCTTTCCTTAACAACTCCCTACAAGCTCAAAGCATACTCTGTTCACGGTCCATTGACTCTGCAGTTTTTAGTTTATTTATTATTTTCCACTAACCTTGCACAAGAAAATAATTTCCCTTTGGGCCTATGTCATCTTTCTAGATGCTGTGTGGGTGGTATTTTTTAGGAAAGGAATGCTAAGAAGTTCTAGAAAGGAAAAAGGAATCTAGGGGTCAGTGTGTCCAGAAGTGACAGACGAATCTGAATCCATCCCTTCCGCTGTGGTGCAAGGTGATGCATAGAGAGATCAGTTGGAACTCTTGTGCTGTATTCATATAAACGTAAATTGTACGGGAGATGTAATTTCAACGTTTTCAAAAGTTAACAAGCGAAAAACGTTTCATCTTAAGTCCATCTTACGTATACCTTTTAAAACAGTAGAATCTATTAATCATACTTTCGCCATTACAAGTGCAACTCTTCAATAGTCCTATCTTCTTTGTCGTACAGATTTGGTGGTCTACTATCTTCCGTCCTTGCTAAACTGTCCCAGTTTTATGAATGTCGTCATAAAATTAAATTAAAATAGTTTTTGATATAGATAGTGGTTACGGTGACCGGACAACTCAAATGAACTTAACTTTGAACACCTCATTTGAAAAGTCATTAAAAGTGATGAATTTTTTTTTTGTTAAACAGGTTACGTTAGATTAGGTTATGTGCTATTTAAAAAAATCATAACTTTTAATTGCTTTCTATAGAGGTTTTGAATAGAGTTGATTCTGAATTGGCTTGAAACCAATGGTTATACCTTGTCCAAGGGTTAGGGTCGTACTATAGTTTACTAATAATTGCGACGGCCGCATATAGACTCGTACAAGACAACGTAACACGCGTTAAGTCGGCCGTAAACGATACATTTTGACAGTTTTCTTAAATGCGGTTTTCCGTATCGCGCTAACGAGCTAAATACTGCCCTTGTGTTAAGACACCAACTCTTAAAAATAGTTAGTTATCTTAACAAACGGATAGTCATTTATGAACGCCTATCACGCTTATATGTAAGTAGTTTTAATAACTAATAAATGGTAATTCGTGTTTTTAAGTAGGTGATTAATTCGTTTAATACGCAACAGGCATAGACACGCCATAGAAAATCACAGAAATTTTACAACCGAAGGAGGCGTCTACTAATATCTACAGGAATTCCAAAAACTGAAAAAATCGAATTAATATCTATGAGAAGGAAAGTGTTGACGAATATCTACAGCTCAAACTGTTGACGAATATCTATGAAAACCAAAGTGTTGACGAATATCTACAGCACTGGCAGAGGTTGGATTTGCAATTATGTATAGCATATTGGAATAACGTAATATTGCGTATGCAGTTTAAAAAACTTAATTTATGTAAAGTATATGTGTAAAAATCCCTAATATCGGACTATTGGACACATTTAGCTGATTAATCCAACCTACGCTACGCTCTGTAGATATTAGTCAACACTCTGAAGTTCGTAGATATTAGTTCAACATATGAGCTGTAGATATTCGTCCGACATACAGGCTGTAGATATTAGTATCTGGAGTCCAGCCGAATACGCACGACGGACGTCTTCCGATATCCGACGGATTTTGTCTTTATTATCTCGTAACGCTGACTTAACGCAAAAGTTAACCCAAAAGATACAGAATCACCCCTCAGGTTAATTGTTACTTTTAATTTCGTCAGGATCCTAAAATGACATGAATATCCGCCGTTTAACGCAATCATTTGATCTGAAATAAGCTGGTAACACTCTGAATGCATAATGTATGTTCCAAGATCGCTTATGTTACCTCAACGCAGATAGCATGATTTCCCTGTGGAAAAGCAGAATACCTATCGTCTTTGCAGCTTCAATGTTCGTGTGTCGAGAAATGGGTGTTTTTTGGTTCAGATACAGTTGTAACACTTGAATATTCATACCAAACCATTAACACATCAATTTAAACCCGTTCCGTTCGTTAATGGTGCTTGAATAATACATTCTTTACTTGGAAACTTACCGTATAACTACACGCGAAATTCCAATCTTCAACAACAGTACCATCCGCTGATTTATGGACATTCTCTTAAAAAAATTAGAGACTCGAATCAACTCTTCCCAGAGGTAAAACTTCGTGAAATGTATCCGTTACCGTAAAAGAATTGCAAAAACAACAAAAAAATCGGCGGCAATCATAGAGAATTCTGTTTATGCATGTAAATCTTGATTTACCGGATATTTTTTTCAGAGATTAATCAGCTTTTTTGTGGTCATGCTTCTTTTTGGTGTATCCATTCTGTTAACATGTTTTATTTTACAGTTTATCGTCGATACAACTGTTATGTGTAATTGTGGACCCAATATATCTGCATCCGTTTATAAAGAAAATAAAAAATGGTTTCATGTTCATTGCAGCAATCCATCGGGCGTTTTAACCATGTCCAATTTTCGAAATTGTACTGTTTAAATCTCATTTCTTCCGCATTATTATTGATTCATTAAATTGCTCGGAAATAATCTGTTTATTTGATCGTAACGTTTAACATTGGTTATTGGTATTAATTAAGCTACAAACATTATTTTACATGGATGCTTATTTGAAGTATGTTCGTTTTCCATTTGTATTGCCTTTGTTTGTATTATTATTACACGGATTTCCTCTACAAGGCTTATAAGTAGTTAAAACAATTAAATATTATTACACCTGAAATAAAAACACACTCTGCAGATTGCTTACATGTAAGCATCCCTGCATTGTATACATGTGAAAATATTGAACTGGTTAAAGAATATCTTTTTTAGGTGTTATTATTGACTGTTTTTCAAATGGGATTTACAAATTAATAAATGAAGGCTGTGAACGACTGAGATCTATTGTTAATATATTGTATTCCTAAACTAAAATTCTATGTTCCAATACGCACACTTTGAATAATTTATTTATCATTAACTGAATCTATTATAAGGTATGGAATTACAGCTTGGGGACTTTCCTGTAAAACAAATGTAAATCATGTTCAATCAGTTCAAAATTCATTAGTTAACTCTTTTTCTAGGAAATGTGGTATGTTTTATGTGTGCAATAAAGATGAGTAAATGATGTAATTGTTAATTGATGAAATCGTAAACAATTTACAGTATTTTGTTCATGGAAGACACATATTTGCATAACACTAAAATTTCACCTCTGAACTGATAATATTTCTCTAAAAATCATGTTATTGTGTTTACTATATTATTTCTATTCTGTGAAATTTTGCAAATTGAGATTTATTTCACCACACTATTTTCCGATGGAAATTGCCATTTCTTCTTCCGTTAGTGAAGAGCTACGAGTATAATACTTTATATCCAGTAACTTGCCTTTGTCGTTTCCTGTGACGGCACCTCAGAAGAAAATGTCACTTTTTCTTTGATGAAATAATTAATGGTTTTGCATTTTTTACCCATTGCCATGTTATCCACTGGTATATCCAGTTTTCAGATTGGATCCAAACCGGTGGAACTGCGCTGGAGACAGATACAGCTCACTGATGCGATGGAATGCGAATTGGATTATTGATCTGTGTTTAATAGTGTTCATTTATGCATTATTCAGTGAATTATCTCTAATCGATGTTCACCCCTTTAAAAAACGTTACACGGGTAGTTTACTGTCGTGCGATGTTTGTAACCTGGCGAAAAACTAGCCCTATAAATGCCTATCCGTAATCTTCATTATCATCAGGTTCGTAAAACCAACCAACTTGTTTGAAAAACCAACGAAATTAATTCATTCCTGTCATCTGTGGCACGTTTCGGTCTTGGGATTCTCCATTGGCATGCTAGTTCACTCTTTGATGTCATTCTTACATGTTATCTACAAAATTATCCTTCAAACATAAATTTCAAATAATAACGCTTTGTTAAATAGAATAGCGCCAATTTCAAGAAATAACATAAAAACTCTTGGTAAATTACCTTAGCTACTTTTCAAATACATTAAATACATGGTTATTGTTGCTTAGTGTGTCACAGACTACGAAAGGTTTCAGATTTGTAGAAAATTGATTCAAATTTGCAGGTAAGTAGCTTTGAAATAACTGGTTTTATGCTTATTATATGGGAGATGGACGAAGGAAGTCTTGTCTCTCACTTGTACAGTTGGCTTCTTCAACCTCGCCCTTTAGGTGTGAAGGGATTTTACCCAAAGCGTTTACCTCAGATTACTTGGAAGTCTTTTAATTGCTTCCTTTTTAGGAGTCACTTTTCGCATCCGTACAGGGAAAACCACTTATTACCTAGGCTTGACTGTCGTAATAAATTATAAAAATCAAATTTTTTGTGTTTCCTTTTTAGAAGACTATTTTCGCATCCATACAGGTACGCTATTAAATAGTTATTGTGTTAGTTTTTTTTAACAAACGTTATTCTAAGCTGTTCTTTGCTTAAGCATTTACAATTTATCACAAATAATATGTTTTCAAAATTTATTTTTTTACATTAGCTCCACACTGGAAGCCCTGAGAAAAATAATTTCCCTCAGATCCTGTCATCTTTGGCGATGCTGTGTGGAGGTTTTTTTTTGTGGAAAAGAAGGAGTGAACCTGGGTCTTGAACTGACCCATGTTGTGGGAGGGAGGAAAATCAGAGACCGACAAATCGTTCTACAGGCGAGCTATTGTACTCAAGAACGAGTCGTAGAAACGACCCGTTCTCATGTGACAAATGTCAACTGTATGTCATTGGGCACGCGTTTGGCATGTTTCCCGACTGTGTTTAAGTACACAATTTTAGTCTGAAAAAATTGTTTGCTAATTACATTAATAACAGTTCTTGTAGAGTGGAATTTGTAAGCAAAATCGAAATATTCAAATAATAGTTCTTGATCGAACACAACTCATTGAAGAGTGAAGATGGGTCATTATTCATGATTTTTCAGATCATAGCAGCTTTGCTACTCTCCCAAGTTGGCTCAGCTGCAGGAATGTTGGTTTTACAGTCCTAGACAAAGTTTATTCCATCAGCAAACTTCTAGTGCGACTTTTATGGAGGTCCGGTCAAGACCAGTTTGATATTACTGGAATGATAGTGTCAATGGAGGTAAGAGACGACGGCGAAGGGAATTCTTATCGACATTAAAGGTTAAAGAAATCAAACCTTGCGTACTATCCAATGTATTTTTACTCCTGGGAAAAACATTAAATTTGTAATGTTTGCATCAAAACCATAGACATCCAAATGGATAGACAAGCAGTTACAGATGAGGGGTAAAACCAAACTATGGAGAGCAAAGGGGGGAAAGATGACTGTCATTCGTTGAACAATCAATCTGACAGTATATAGGCATCTCGCATTACAATATCACCATTTAGTTCTTAAAAGCAAAATCTGCTTTGAATGAATAGACCTTTTTACATGGGAGCGCGAATTGCTTGCCACGTTCAAAACTTATTTGCTAAGGCCAAATGCTCGCCCCAAAAAGACTCGCGCCAATACACATATCAATATTTTCTTGCCGTGTTTAGTTAAAACACTTTTACAAATGTTTCATAATTTACTTACCCCTGTAACCAGCGACGAGCACATTGGAGTACCGCCCACATTCGCTATGTGCATATTGATACGTAAATATATTGTATAGCACAAGCTGCCGTTATTTCGTTAAATGTATGGATGTCAGCTTCTCGCTGTTCACGGCAAGAATGATGACGTCACACATTTTAGATTCAAGCGAGGCTATATCCCCTCCCCATGGAGCGAGCCGGTTCCAAGGAGGAGCTACAGCCGGCGCCATGTGGAGGGGGAAATAATACGTTTTTATCACTTAGGGCAGGTCCAGATATATTCATATGTCCGTGATCAAAACCTTGCAAAATCGAAATTACATTTTAAGTTACTTACCTTATTATTTTTTTTTTACTTTTTTTTTTTACACGAGCTCCACACAGAAGGCCCTGAGGAAAATAATTTCCCTCAGGGCCTATTTCATCTTTGGGGATGCTGTGTGGAGGGTTTTTTTAAGGAAAGGAAAAGAGGAGAGTTCCGGAAAGGAAAAGGGTTTAAGGGGTGAGTAGGAATCTGGGGTTCAGTGTGTCCTGGTCATCCGCCACCAAGACCTAGACAAACCTCTTCCCATGAACCCGGGCACCCCTGCTAAATCACCAAACGTAGCGAACCACTTGGGGTGACCTAGAGGTGTTGGTTATCCAATAAAGGTTCCGGGGCGGCGTTACCCAAATTGTTACTATTTAGTTTACTTGGAGTCTCTCTCCGCGCAACTAATTAGGAAACCATTGAAATCACCACCCACTTTGTTTAAAAAAAATATATGAATACCGCACAAGAGTCCCGACTGCTCCCAACCGCCTGGAGCCAGTGAGACTAGCATCCGCAATTTGTGAAATGTTGTGAGGCTTAATGTGACGGGGAGGGGAATGAGACGGGTAGAGGAAGGTAGGGAAGAAGAAGAAGGGGAAGTACCTAGCTATTCAGATTTAAAGCATCGTTTCAATTCTAAATGGTAGCGTTACACCAGGGCGATACTGAGAGTGTCTTCCACTCTGAAGCGTACCGTAAATACACCGTATATTATTTTTAATAATTAAGGCGATCCAATAGTACAGGAAAAAATCGAATTCGGAATTCACGCCCCTTTAAGGGAGGAGTGTGAAAATACTTGAGAAAAAGCTTTTGGAAAGGTTAGAAAAAGAATTTGAGAATTTTTTTACAGGTTGACTTCGTAAAAACCTGTAAAAAACATTAATTCGTTTTGTACACATGTTTATTGTAATAAAACGGAAATTTAAAATTGAATTCACGAAATCAAGCGACGCGGTGTCACACGTCCATCTGCTCCGGCCAGGGCGTGACTGATACGAAATAGGTGTGGCATGCTCAGTAGTTCTTCGGTGGACGCCATAGGGTTCAATTTGAAAAACTAAATTCGTCGACATGCGGCCGTGTTGTAAAATAACAACGCGAAAATTATTTTGGGAAGATCGGGCGTAAATATCATTTTTTTGCGATTAATATAAAATAAACCCAATTTGCAACATTATACATTAAAACCACATCCGAAAAGGGGTTTATAAATAGGAGGGTTTGGACTTCCAAGTGTTTTTCATAGACTTTATACTTCATTTTTTTATAGGCTTATTAAAAGACTTTAAAGGCCAAGGTATGTTCTACACGCAGTATTTAATTGAAGCATCTTAGCATCTATAATACTTCTAAGCGATCAAATTTTCGAGACAAAAACGTATGATTTTGCATTATTTACTATGACTTCATCTTAAATTGTGAAATAACACAATTCGATGAAATAAAATTTAATTGCGCACGTCGGGATTTAAATCCGTGACCTTCGGATTGCTAGTCGAGAGCCTTACCCTCGACGATTCTTTCACGGATGCTTCCCGTAATTCAGATACACATTCTTAGGCATTTTGAAAATTAATCTCCATCCCTAATATGAGTGATAATCACAGTATAGTATAGCGCTATGTTGTGTCTGTTTTACGGCTTCTTACTAAATGAAATCGCATTTGCCATTCAGGCAGAATGATACTCTTTTGCGAGAGTGGCAATATTTGCAATTGGTTTAAAAATGCGTCAATTGTTTTTGGGTTATTCTTCCTCGTATTATTGATGGTGTTTGTCAATGTCTGATCTATTTTTCAATACTTTTTCATAATTAGCTTCAACAATATTCAATTTGCTCTTTCTGGCTGACAAATGACAATCATTACATCGAATACCATTGCTCCATTTCACAGAAATCCGGTGTACATACGGGTGCCACCAGCATTCTTTAGCCATACAAGATACAAGTATTCCGTATTACCACTTTACTGCCGGCTTTTACTGTCGGTTTATCCCATCGGGTTCGTTATATGCAATTAACTGCCAAGTATAGATTGATCATTACAGCTAGTAAAAGAGAATCATCATTACGGGCAGTACCATTGGTGCAGATGACCAGGAGTAAAACTGGTGAACGACAATTATCACGGAAATAGTATCTAAGAGCTCAAAAAAAATCGAATTCAGTTTACACGCGATAGAAGCGAAACTTTACCAAAACAATCTCAACCAATACTTGAAAAGTGAGGCCATAATCAAAGCGACCAATGAGCGCCGCAGACCTCGCGTCATTTCCATTTCATACGTCAACCAATAGGAGCCTTTAAAAGTGACATCATAATCAAGTCTACCAATGAGCGCAGTCGATGCGTCGCACGTGCAGTAATCGTCATTTCCGTTTCATCCGAAATCCAAGTCACAGCGGCGCTAAAAAACTTTCACTTCAAAAACATTTTATTATATGAATACAGCACAAATGTCACAGGAGGCTGGAGAAAGTGAGGAGAGAAGGAATAGGCAAGAATAAATTCGGAAAGTAACCGGTTAATGAGATCTAGTCACTAAACTAAATTTAGTCTCACCTGCCATAGGTACACTATGCTCGGTCATAATCTCAAACGAGTTTCTAATATAAAGGATCTTGGGATTATGTATGAAAGTAAGTTGACATTTCGTCCTCATATCGAAGGAGTATGCCAGTCGGCCTTAAAAATGTTAGGGTTTGTTCTCCGAACCGTCAGAGTTTTTCAGGATACCCGTGCTCTGAAGATTTTATACTTCTCCCTGGTCCGCAGTAGGCTGGAGAGTGGTTCGCTTATCTGGAATACTCATGAGATGGGGAGCTCCCTCATATTGGAGAGGGTTCAAAAAGTGTCTAAGATTTCTCTACGTGAGGGAGTATTATATTGACCACTATCTTTATTCTGGGCATGCTGGGCTTTACTCCCTGCAGTTCAGAAGAGAGGGATATGCCGCCACCCACTTATTCAGACTGCTGCGAGGCTGTATTGGGAACTTAGCCATTTTGGAGCGCGTGAGTCTCTATGTTCCAGATGACTGACCATCTTAGACTGCGTCATCATATCTTCCTGCCTATAGGACTATCCTATGGGGCATCTGTATGGGAGCACCGCTTGGACAACTCGCTCATACTCTTGGCTCTCAAGAGAGGACAACGTACTCCCTTGCTGGCACTATCCGGTGCGTATAGAACAGTAGCTTCGGACGCTTTGCCTGTACTGGCCGGCATTTTGCCAATCGATCTGGAAATTAGGGAAGTTGTTACTAAACAGAAGCTAACCAGAGGAACCCCGGCTACCCATCACGGAGTTGTTCTAACCCCTGGTGGCCCGGGGACTCTCCCTGGGCTACTTCGTGAAATGAGAGACCTGTCGTTACAGGTGTGGCAGCAACGTTGGGATAGAGCGAACTTGGGAAGATGGACTTTCTCCTTCTTCCCATCAGTTAAAATCAGAATGGAAGGGGCCTTTATAAAACTGGATCACTACATAACCCAACTTTTGTCTGGTCATGGGGAGTTCAGGGGGAGACTTCATACCCTCTCCTTGTCCCCTCACCCCAACTGTGCGTGCGGAGGGACTAACCAGTCGGCCGAGCACATTCTGTGGCACTGTGAGATCATGATGGATGCTCGAGAGGAAATGCTGGATGGTTTGGATGTCCCTATCAGACCAGTTTGGAACACTGATCTGGTATCGAATAAGGTGAATTTTGAGTGCTTGCGTAAGTTTGCTAGGATCTGGGTTGAAAGATGGCCTGTTCTCAGAGTCGAAGATTAGCGCATCTCAGGTAACCAGGTGTACTAGCTCCTGTTAAACCACGGTTTTTGATTTGATTTTTCTTGCACTCATTTGCCGGATTATGTAAATTTGTATATACTCTTGTTTCTCTTTTTATTTTACCTTTTTATTTCTTTTCTGTAATATTAGATATACACCTTGCTGGATGCAGAAACACTTTATTTTACAATGTATTTTATCTTCCTTTTTAGGATATCACACAAATCATGGACCATTTATTACAAGTGCTTTGGTTTATAAGCTCTATAAGAGCTTCTCTATTTTTTTTTTTTTTTACTTTTTATTTTATCATGTTTCCGATTTAGTGCGAATAGCTGGTATGATTTAATTTTGATCTTATACTGACAAGAAATTATTTCTTCTTTAGATCAACACTTATCTTATTAGATATTTAAGTCTGTATTTTATATTAACAATGTTAACTCAATTTACTATATGCTTTTCCATAATGATTGGAGTCTTTATTTTTTTTTTTTTATTTGTTCCCATATAATCTTCGACTGACAATGTAACGGCTGTTACTGAACTCCTTATTTTGTTATGTAATGTCCTCTTCCCCATTAAAGGGGTTGGACTTTGGGCCTTGTCCCTACTTATTTTGTTTATGTTAGATATGCTATATTCTCTATTTGATTTATCTCCCCAGACGCCCGCGCCACCCCCCTGGACATGAAGGGGTAGGGAGAGCGGCTGATCGTCACCCAGAGACTGTCCGTCCCGCCTCCGGATACCCGACGCTTACCTACCTAGGGTCTTCACTGATAGTCCGATAACGTCTTCTAGGCACCACCGGCTATCCGGCTAAGGGACGACTTCTTCGGGGAGCGTGAAGTCGATCTAACAACCACCATCATTCTCTAGGGGACTGCCAGGCGCCTGTCGGATTGTACCTAATCCTTTTTTATTATTTTTTTAATTCTTTTTATGGCGGTAATACAACATATGATTATATTTCATACCTGATTGCTCTCCTTATTTTAGTGTGTATATAACAGATGCCTGCAGAGCCGGAGTGTGCGGTCTCCCCCCGTTGAAGCGGCCACATGCACTCATGATGGCTGCTTATTAATATTATATTGTTTACTTTCATTTCACTAGGGTAAGTCAACTAACACTTGTAGTTATTTTTTATGACCATTGCAGTACAGTCTGCAGGCGATCCTACATTTCCGCCACCTAACAAAGTATGTAGGGACATTGAAGGTCTAGATTCGTTCAATTAAATGTAGAGTCGTTTATTCAAAAAAATTAGATTCTTGCGAGAGCTCCGAAGGGGCGACCATAAGTCGCCTATACCGGGGCGGGAAAGTGGTGGGGTACTTCAATGCCTATAGGACTAACCTACCAATGGTTCTCCCGGTAGGGAGGAGTTTATTGCTCCTGAACAAAATCTCCTCCGAGATATATTTGGCGTCGGTGAGGAGAGATTGAAAAGGGAAATTCTTTCGATTCTTGAAAGTCTCTCCACATTGACGAAATATTCACCACTGCCTGATATTTTTTTGAAATTGCTATTTTTCTTGAAATTTCTTTTAAGTGTAAATATTAGTTAACAATTTTTTGTAAAATATACGACGTTATTTCTTATACGTAATAAATTCAAATTTGTAATGGTGTAAGAAGTTAATAAAATATTATTATTATTAAAAAAACACTGCAAAACCCATTCCAAATAATTGCGCACGTGTAATTCGGAGCGGTCCTGATACAACAGGTGACCGGAGAACATGAAACAGTAGAGTCGGTCAAGTGAATTGATCATTCGCCGCGGTCCACATTCACCGCCGTCCATATTCACGGCTATCAGCTGCACGGTCGTGATTTTCGGTGATCTACTAACCGCCCGCTACTCGTTTAAACTGTAAACGAGTTCTGGTTAAACGCACTGGATCTGACGTTGATCAAGTTATTTTTAACGGCAATGTTATTATTTGGTTTGAGGTCTCTTTGATACTAAGGTCCGAGCAGTATGCACTGTGTATGTTGATTTCAAAACAGATTTCGGTGCTGTTCAAAAACACCTGATCTCTTTTCAATTTACGTAAAAATTTCGTGGTTCCTAACTATAATATCTTGAATATGGTTACGTAGTACCAAAGATATTGAAATATAAGTAGATGTGCTATCTGCAGTTCGTCGATATTGTTTACCAATTAACAAATGAACTAAATGAACCAATAATATGAACGAATAAACCAAACGAAGGTTAAACTAAATGAACGAATTCTTTCCGTATCCAAACATTCCAAACTATATTGTTAACCAATACTTACGCACACCTTCAAAAAAATCAACGAAATGAACAAATTATTTTCGTATGCAAACTACTCTAATTAGGTCGTAGTCCGCCGACAGTTGCGCGGACATCATAGCATATCTCTTTTGTATTTGAATATCTTTGCATAGTACCTATATTAGTCCAGTCAGTGGGGGATTAAAAAGGCCTTTACCTTGCAAAGGGTCATGTAGTAGCGATTTTGATATATGTTGTTTAGATTGGGACTCTAAAGAAAAAAAAGTTTTCGACCTTGGGGAGGTCGAGCTCGAGCCGCCATCTTGGATTAATGGTGCCAAACTTTGGTATTTGGTTTTTTTCAAGATAATTTCTCAATGGTTAACTTTAGAACAAAAATGGCTATTGTAAATTTGAAGAAGACTAAATTATGTACATTTTTTGTTTGAAGTTTTTTTTATAAATCTAATATATATAATGACTTACAGCGTTAGAAAGAATTCATCCTCAAGAAAATTTTGAGGATGATGTCAGGAAGGATGCAAGAGGACTACTCCGTGTCATAGATTGGAAGACGACTGCCGAGGACAGAGGGCGTTGGAGGCTTATGTTGAAGGAGGCCAAGGCTCGAAATGGGTTGTAGTGCCATTGAAGAGGGAGAAGACCTACTAGGGATATCACAATAAAAACTGCACCATTTTCTCTACCTCATGGTGAAGTGGAAATGAGTTTACAAAATTATTATAATTATGTAATGAATGGTCCGAAAAAATAACAAAAATTGGGAATTTCACCATTTTTTAGAAAAATATTCACATTTCCGCCATTGCAACGCGTTACCTATTAGACCTGCAAAAAAAATTTTGAAACAAAAAATATTACGAATTATGTTTGTCTTTCGCAATTTGGTTGTAAGATCAACCAATGCACAATTATTTTGAAAAAACCAAATTTTGTCACCTTCAATCCAAGATGGTGGCTCGTGCTCGATCCCCCAAGATCGATTTTTTTTTGTCTCTAGAGTTCCCATCTATCATATATCAAAATCGCTACTTCATGACCTTTTGCAAGGAAAAACTCCCCACTGACTGGACTATATCGTTACTGTGGTTGATTAGGGACTCTATATTCACTTTACTTCGTTCCGAGATATGAGGTGTCAAAATTTGCAAAGATGATTTCTCATTATCTATTTTCTCATTTCTGATATGCAACGTATGCAACCTGCTACTGCGTAACAATTTATTGTATAAGGTTCTATTTAAATGTTTTCCTTTAAAATATGTTAAACTAATATACTTTACACAATATTTTTAAATAGATTGCGAGAATTCGTCTTTATAAATTTTGCCACCTCCAGAACATGGTGAGGCGAAGTTAAAACCCTATCCAACTAAAGTAAAATCACGTCGGGGTCACCAATATGGTGGTTGTCACCAATATGGCATTTGTAGGGTGAATAATGAATCACCTCTGTCGCGGATTGGTGCACCATCAAGATCACGGGATGTGAATAATACACTGATATTTCTTGAATAATAAACTTCAATTTATTGACAAATTAATTAACCGTGATGTTACTCTAAAATCAGAAGGGTTTTCTTAAGATTACACGAGATCGTAATAAAAGCAGAAATGAAGAACCAACAAATCCGGCCGGAGTTCACAAAGCAAGTCGCTGTCAAATCTGTCAGGATAGTTTACATCAACCGGCCGCTCGTGGCGCTAATTTTGTAAATTGCCAGTGCGATAAATAATATTATTAACATCTAAAAATAGTTCCTTCCCACTTTTATTACGATCTCCACAGACTCGTAAAAACAACTGTCAGATACAAATAAAATGGCAATTGCAAAAGGTTCAAAGTGATGTTAGAATCTTGTAAAATAAATGGAAGCTTTAAGACTTGAGTTTAGAACTTCGTCTAGAAACAGCCAAAAATAATTTACAAGCTCTGAATATAATTTTGGTTACAGAAACGAGCAAAAGAAGAAGAAGCATTCAAATGTCATTTTTACCACAATCCGTTCCAATTTTGAAAACGACACTCTTAATTCAAAGCAAATTCATGTTCATTGAACCCGAGTTACAAACAGAGTCACAATCTATAATAGCGACAATTTGGCTATGTGATTTTTTCACGTGATTTTTTCACGCACTCTCAAATTATCAATAATTGTTAATTTCAAAGGTCATGTTTTTAACCCCCGACGCAAAACGACGGGTGTTATAAGTTTGACGTGTGTGTGTGTCTGTCTGTGGCATCGTAGCTCCTAAACGAATGGACCGATTGTAAAGCGGTTTTTTGAAAGCTGACGTGATCGTGATGGTTCTTAGCTACAATTCATGAAAATCTGTTCACGCGTTTCAAGATCATCAGCTCTTTTTTGTGTCGGGGGTTACTTATAATTTAGAAAATTTTATTAAAAAATTTCTTCTTGCAGTACCTTGAAAAATTATTTTTCACATTTTCGTGCAGAGACTTGAGTATTATTAAACGCTTCGTCATCGGTAACTCCTTAACTTTTATCAATTCTCAGCGGTTATTCCGGGAGGCGATAATAAAACGGTGTTTTTTTTAGCCAGACAGACAAACAAACGGTAAAGTCGCAAATTAATCGCTCCAGAAATTATAACATGTTATTAATTAGTTTAATCTTGGGTTTGGTTTCTAAAATTCACAAGAGATGATTTACAAGTTACAACGGTATACATATATTATTGCTGCATATTAATGGGTGTAGGTATATTTTATGACTTACTGATGATACCTACATAATTAATATCCGACTTCGCCCCAGCTTCGTCACTAGTAATCTGTTTTGTTATTGAACATTGTACAATTGTGTATTTATACTCCCGGCATGCGTCGCGTCGCAATGCCACATTCAAAGAAATAAATTGTTTCTCCTTGCATGTCCTTTCCCTTGCGTCCCCGTTCCCCTCCGCGTCCCCTTCCTCTCCCGCGTTCTTCTTCTTCCTTCCATGCCTTCCCTCTCCCCTCTCCCGCTCCCCCGTCCCGCCAACCCCCCTCCCGCGTTCCATATATTCAGTCCATGTTCATTCAGTTTTCAAACAGCTCGCGTGCCACCTATTACAATTTTTTAATTTAAATTTTCATTTTTCATAGGTATTAGGGGGCGCACATTAATTACGTAAGCAGTTTTTCTTCCAATCTAGACCCCCCCCTTGGTGCGATAAATTTGGGCCACTTCGTATATTCGTTTCAAGTAACGTGAGATTTTGCTGGACAACCCACTCCCCCTCCTTTTGAGGTCACGTAATTAATGTATGCCCCCTTACAAATATTCATTTTTGTATATCGTAAGAACAATCAATAAAATTTGGTACTAATCATAGGTAGGTACCTACCTATTTAAAATATCTATAATTTTGATTCGATTCAAAGTATTAGGCGAGTACTTCAAATAAATTCATTAATTTAAATAGTTTCGAAAATCGAATTTTTTAACAATCATGGTTTTGCAAAAGGTCTCTGCCATAGGTCACCCCAAGTGGTTCGCTACGTTTGGTGACTTAGCAGGGGTGCATGGGGTGAGGTTTGTCTAGGTCTTGAAGGCGGATGATCAGGACACACTGAACCCCTGATTCCTACCCACCCCTTAAACCCTTTTCCTTCCCAGAACTCTCCTCTCCTTCCTTTCCTTTAAAAAAACCCTCCACACAGAATCCCCAAAGATGACGAAGGTCCTGAGGGAAATTATTTTCCTCAGGGCCTCCTGTGTGGAGTGTGGAGCTCATTTAAAAAAAATCAACATTGAACAAACATCCCGAGAAAAGATACATGCCGCCGACGGGACTCGAACCCGCGTCCTTCTGATATCCGGTCAACTGCTCTTTAACTACTGAACTACTTCGGCTCTTCTCCTACCCGCCAAATAATTCAAGTATACTAGTGTTCCATCAACAATTACTGTTTTTTCTACATTTTTCCATCTGCAAACAACCAACTTTATTTTTTTATATGGGAAAGGCTTGTAAGTGCTAAATCTCCCACTAGGTGGCGTCGAGACAAATTATGTGTACATTTTTGGTGAAATATTTGTCAAATATTAATTATTATTATTTTTTTAATTGATAAACTAATGTTTAAGATGAATATACAGGGTGTAACAGAACGTACCCGAGGGATTTTAACAATCGATTCCTGACATCATATGGAGTAAAAAATGTAAATGAAATTTTGGTCTCCGGTGACATTTTTGATGTTTTTTTTTTTTTTTTTTTCTACAAAAACATAAAAAAATAGTAGTTGTTGAACAGTTGAAGGCGGGGTAAGGGGTTCGTCGGACACCCGGCTGAGTGACCAGTGACGACATGCGAAAGAATTTTTTTTTTGTTTGATTTTGAAGAAAAAAAAATTGAAAAAAAAAAAAAAAGTTGTCCAAAAAAGTCACCGGAGACCAAAATTTCATTTACATTTTTTACTCCAAATATGCTCAGGAATCGCTGGTTAAAATCCCTCGGGTACGTCCTGTTACACCCTGTATACGTGAAATCCTATTTTGATTAATCTTTACGACGAATCGGCTTACAGTATGAACATCAAAAAATATGCTACGGATAAATTGAAGCTTTAACTACTTTATCTATGTATTGGAATTACAATAAAATTATTATTTACGTAACAAAAAATATAAGCGTAAACCACTAAAAAAAATGTTTTCTCATGACTTAACTATGAAGTAATGTAAGTAACAATTTTACTTTACGGTTAAGACTATTTTTGACTTTATCTATGTTCTAACTTTTTTTCGTTCTTATAAAATTATGCACAAAATAAATAAAAACCACTTTTTCGCTTACTAGCCTCGTGCAAAAAGACGCTCGATTTTAAAATTTTGCAGGCATGAGATTCGAAATATTTCTAGCGTTTATATTCCTCTTAAGACAAGATTCTTATGCATAGCACAAAGGGTAACAATTATTATCATCATCATTTACATAAAATGAAGTCGCTCAAAATGTATGTGCGCATAGATCTTTTAAACTATGCAACGGATTTTCATGCGGTTTTCACCAATAGATAGAGTGATTCAAGTGGAAGGTTTATATGTATAATACATGCTTATTATAATAGAGAAAAGCCGAGAAATTCAAATATTCAATTCAGGCAGCGGGCAGCTGGTGGTGTGGATTTTATAAAGGTTGGGTAATGGCATTGTGTTTCGTTAGCCACAGCAACGTGTGGCCGGGTCTGCTAGTAAGTAATAATTATTAGCCTGAAACACTTATCTACATTGAAAAAATCTCCCGAGTAAAGATACATGCCGCCGACGGGACTCGAACCCGCCTCCTTCTGAGTTCGGTCGGTCGCTAATTATAATCAAATGTTTTGTACAGGAGTACGCAGTTTGTAGTTTGTATACCTCAAAAACTTATGTTGATTCAAACATGTAGCATTTATTTAATATGGCTTCTTTATCCCGTTATTATTTTACTGTTACATGTAGGTATATTAAAAACTCCGTAGTGAACGATGAATGATGGAAGATTTTACGAGCCCAATATAGTTGAGAATCACTCTAATCTATTAAAAATTCCAGTCAGAAATAATAAATACCTGGGGAAATTTTTATCAAATGCAGAGTTCACTGTTCAAGAATTTTGCTTCTCCTGTAAACATTAATTATTATTGACTTGATTCGTTGACAAAACATTAAGCCATTGTCAAAGAACAGCATTAAAAACCGCAAGCACTTATCTGTTGAACCGCGGGCGCTTATGTATTGTACCTTCACACTGCTCTATCAAATATTTTTTCCCATGGTAGGAGAGGAGGCCAGTTGAACTAGAAAGCTGCCGCGAATTGTCATTTCTTTGTACTGGATTTGTCAACTTGACAGCTGTCATCCGCATGTTTACAGCGGAGAGGAGGTCGCATAACTTTTCGCATATCGCCTCAGCAGCGATTACGGCGTATAACTTTGAGCTTCGACCACATCATCTGCTTAGGTGTGACAGGTCTGTATGGGATTGTATGGCGAGCTTTATTGTGCGTGCGAAGATCTTTCATCCTTTATAGCTGTGTGTGACACCTTCGTTATGTTCGAATAATGTTTCGAATTAATAATAATAGGTCGAATACGGACAATGTCAATATAAACACAAATGTGTATACAATGCATTGTGTAAAACATGTGGCTTTATACATCTTATGAATGCAGACTGCCTATGCAAATCTGCACTGCTTAGTGTGCAAAGGTAAACAATATTGTTTTATTTATTCCAGAACGCAAAAGTTTTCACAGTAAGTTAATAAAAGTGCATAGATTGATAATATTTAATTGTATGATTTATGTTAAATTTCGTAATATTTAAAAGAGTTGCTTTGATAACATTTACGATTATCCGAGCAGTTGGCAGTATTGGCATTGAATCATAACACTTCGTGTTTACCAACATACAATGTTGGTAAACACGAAGTCAAATTTTTACTTCCATTTATCTTAGCATCCAACATCTCGATTACGATTCCTGCAATTATTGATATCTCAAATCGCGATTATGCTACTTTATTTGCTAATCAAAATTGAATTTCATAATAATCTCGAGTAATTTATTGAGTAATGATTAATGATAAATTAGCACCCATAAATATTTTTTTATTGTCTTTAATGCTTGTGGGAATTTTATGTTAGGTTTTCTTATCATATAACGACCTCCGTAGTCCAGTGGCTAAGACTCTTGAATCACATTCCGGAGGTCGCGGGTTCGAACCCGGCATGCGCAAATAAATTTTATTTGATTAATTTGTGTTATTTAACAATTAATTCCTTTAAAATAATATATAGTATATTTGCGGCATGTTCCAGAGTGGAAGATACTATTAGTATCGCCCTGGTGTAAGACCACCATTCAGAATTGAAACGTTTCTTGAAAATGGCTTTAGCCGTGTTTAGTGACCAGATCTGAATAGCCAGGTACTTCCCAACCTTTCTCTTCCCCACCTCCTTCCCCTCCCCACTTCAGCCTCACAACATACCCCAATTGGGGATGCCATAGTCTCACTGGCTCCAGACGGGAGCAGTTGAGATTCTTGTGCGGTATTCACTGTAAAAAAAAAAAAAAATATAAAATTTTGTGAGTTGTGACTTCTTAAGTCTTAAATAGTGATAAAATGTGGCAGCACATATTAGGATCCCGTAAAATCTGATTCAATGATCACAAATTAAAGTGTTATTTTCAAAATTGGAATAGATTGTGTGAAGAGTTCTAACAAGCGCTAAAATAGGTACCTACGTACGTATCCCATCATCAAGCATACTAATTTCTTACAATGTAGTTTGTTTGTGATGTGCGTTACTCCTGGTTACTCCTGTGTAAAGCTTGGACGAGCATGTTATTGATTTACCTAAGATTTCGATTTACCCACCAACAGGATCCCTAAAGATAATAATGATAACTAGTTTCATCACAGCTTTTCACAACCATTTCAAAAGCTTACCTGATCAATTTCTTAGGCAATCGTCTTGCCCTGCCATCTAATGCCCTAAGCTTTTAGGCCTAAGCCCAAAGACCTTATATTTATTTTCCTGGCATTGTTGTGTTGGTGTTTTGAATTTGAATAAAACCCATCCCTTTTCTTCAACTTAATTCTTGCTTTTTCTTTTTTAGACACTCCTTTTCGGGTCTATTCAAATAGAAATATAATATCATGCCTATTCATTGTGTTGTGGTAGAGGTCTGTTAATGGCCATTTGACGTGCTTGAATGCCGAATGGGTTGCGTGTTTGTTAACTCCAGAGGTGGTTAAGGATCACAGATTTATTATTAATTTGGGTTGGGCATCGTTAGTTCAGTTATTATAATAATCACAAATAAAATTGACGACAAAACCCCCGAATAGTATCATGCGCGTTTTCTTTCGTTTCCCCTGTATCGAGCCCGGATGGTTTGACAATACTTCTCCTTATAAAAGAAGCGATATCAGCATTATGCATAAATAAAGTAACTAGTATTTACACTTCATATACCTGATGATAGACGCTGGAAGGCTGTCCGAAACAATAGCTCAAAAAGGAGGAAGCACAACATGACTTTTTACAGACATTGACGAATTGGTCGAAAGCAAATAATCTTTGGAAAAGCGTTGAAATTCAGGATCATCCCCATCACTATCACAGGGTTATTATAAATACGTCTCATTCATATTGGGAATAAAAATGCATCCGCCGCCTTTTTATAGCCTATTTGTATACGCCGAAACGATTATATTATTATCTACACAAACAACTAGACAAACATTAACATTTTATATACATACATTTCATTCCAACCATAGTTTGCATTCCCCAATACGACGTTTACATAGTCTTGGTAACAAATACTTAAACTATATGGACAACAATTTGAACATGAAAAATTGCAAACATCGTATGTGACAACTATTTTTACCTATTTCACAAACTATTGTAACCACCAATTTTAAAACATTTTTTTCATATTATGTTGATTTGTTGGATATTGTCAGATTATCTAGTACTACTTTGTATCAATCCTATATTTTATGTATCCTATATTTTGTTTCTTATATTTTATGTTACCTGTATGTTATCAAAAAAACATGTACTGTATTGTATTTAAAAGCTTTGGGCGAAATAAAATTATCAAGGTACCTAGGTACTTCTGTTACCCAGCTTGAACTGCTTTTAATTACGTTTCATTCTTCGTTTACGTAAGTACATATATGTACTCGTAGATTTTGCTTTTGTGTTCATCATGGTAAGCTACATTTTGTCCTCTCTCTAGCAGAAAGCCTATAAACATAAAATCATTTCTAACGCGGATCAAAATTTATTCGAAATACTCGTTTCTACACAAAAATCAACACAACATTCAGCGACGAGTCGGTAGCGTGCTGATAGCGTGATGGTCTGGCGATGATTGTAAAGGCATTGTACCCTTTGTGTTTTTAAGACCCCAGAACGAATGTTGGCCTGCCGTTACCGCGTTGTATGGCCGACGATGACTATTTTTGGAAGTGATAATTTATTTATTTTGAGATGTTATTATTGCAAGAGTGCGCGGTGCTGACGTTGGCTGACTTGATGAGGATTTTTTATCGCCTTGCACTTGCTTTCAATCCGCTCGCAGAAATCATTTACTTTTGTTTTTTTTGGTGCACGTGCAAAATGTTCTCCGTCCGGTCCCAGAGGTTATTTAAAATCATTAAATTTGATCCAGAAGTAAATCTGATGATCCCTTTGTCAGAGCGGTTCTTGACTCTCTGGTCTCAGGTCGCGTGATCGATACCCGGCGTCAGGAAAAAAAGTGCAAGTTCACTTAGAAAATTTAGTTAAACTATTACGAAGAGTTGAAAATATACGTATATCGACGAATGTATGGAGCGCCATTTAAAGTCGACAACATTGCTTGAAATATCTTTATCTAGTTACCAGATAATTAAAAAAAAACTTTATTTATCCTCTTTTCTACAAACTACCCTCTAAAAACCCTTAAAATAGATATCAATGTTCCACTGGAACTATTGCGATATGCCTATCATACCAAAATATATAGCCTCGAACGAAAACCGCTTTCAGATGAATACACAAGCCAAAAATGTGTACGGGTATATCGATCGTCTTGTGGATTAGTCAGACATCTCCAAACACTAAGGATGGGTTGTTTCAAAAAATTTATGAATTTAATTTTCGAGTTCAGTGCAAGTTCAATTTAAGTTTTGTTATTGTATCATTATAGGCCAGATGTTGCATGAAACTGAAACAACTCATCCTAAGTTTTGAGAAAATAACAAAAGCAACATTCGAATGCTCACCAAAAATCAAACGTTTTTTTACACGTGTCTAAGTTTTACATATTAATACTATAAAACAACACCACGAGGCATAACGGTCCGGTACATTAGTTTGACAATTTGAAATATTCTACTAGTGACCCAGAAAACATCATTTTGTTTATTTCACAACAAGTTTTTGTGCATTTTAATTGATTAAGTGATGTTTTGTGAGCAATCATCTGAGTATTGTGTATTGTTACTTATTTTGTAATTTTACTTTATCCTTATATTGTCATTAAAATAAAAAAAATAAAAAAATTGTAAGATATATTATATGGTATTTGTGTAGGTACTCCGGGGGTACACTTACACATAACTACATACTCAACACAAATTTAGATTTTTCGGAGGTGTTTGACTAATCAACTGGACGAGCGATATTCTTAGTACGTCTTATATCATCTCGAATATAGGTAACAATAGTCTTGGCAAATAATGGAGTCTAGAAAGATCAATTTAAGGGTAAAAGTGTTTTTTTTTTTTAAATTTATTTACCGAATAATTTTATGAGAAAGTAACATGTTAAGAGAAGGACAGTGTCACAAATAATCCTACTAATATTATAAAGGCGGAAGTTTGTATGGATGTATGTTTGTTACTCTTTTACGCCAAACCTACTAAATGGATTTTAATGAAACTTTACAATAATATAGCTCATACATCAGAATAGGCTATAGGCTATAGCTTAGGGCTCTTGCATTATGAAATTTATATACAAAAAGTGCAATAGGTGGCACGCGAGCTGTTTGAAAAATGAATGTAACGGGTATGGAGGGGGAGTGAGGGGTGGATAGGATGTGGGGGAGGGCGGAGGGAGGTGGGGGAGGGTGAGAGGTGAGGGGGATTTGTGGGGGAGGGGTGGGGGGGAGAGGGCTGAGAGGGGGCGGGGGAGAGGGGGAGAGGGGATTGGAGTGGGGATAGGGAAGGTGGAGGAGGCGCTGTGGGTACCCCCCTAATACTATGCGAGCGAAGCCGGGGGCAAAAGCTAGTAATCCATAAAATTATACATTTTTTAAGTTGTTTTTACAGACGTTCATACATTTGTAATAAAAAATACTTTTTTTTTTTTTTTTTTTTTTTTTATATCAAACGTTTATTGATTATAGCATATAAAATATAATGTACATTTAGATGATGTGTTAATTTGCTTACATGTTCATATTCAAATATGTTAATACCACTCTTCCATGGAAGCGTTAGCTTGTGTCTGGAAGAGTAGTGTACATTTTTTAATGCTATATTTAAGTTCTTAAATTACAATGTGAATGTAAAAAACAATAAGTTGTAAGTTCGGTGATATGTAATTATAAGTATTTATCTACTATCAAAACAATTTTACTATTTGGATAATGTGTCCAGAATTATTGTAATTAGTTGCTAAAAACAATACAAAATTTAACTTATTTGAAGAATGGAGTATCACTTGGAAACTGAGTTATAAGTAGATTAGATTAGTCGGAAACTGTTTTTTTTTTTTGAGATTATCTTTAAAATATTTTTTTACAGTGTTTATTAATTGGATTTTATCATTAATTTTTCTAATTTCATCCGGTAATCGGTTGAAAATAAGTCTTCCTTGATAAGTATAATAATTTTGTGCAAAGGAAGTGTTTAATTTTGGGCATGAAAAAATATATTTATGTCTAGTACGGTTTTCAGTTATAAATTGATATTTTTCTTTTTCTTTTATAATTTGAATCAATGCATTTCTATTGTATAGATCTTTGAAAGATGGTACTTGAAATTCCTTAAATAATTGATCCGTTGGGTAGTCAGAAGGTTTTTTTAATATGATTTTAATTATTAGCCTCTGCACAACTTCAATTGGGGAAAGATTAGTTTTGTATGCTGATCCCCAGCTAATGATAGCATATTGTAAAGTTGATTGAACCAAAGCGTAATATATTAGATATAAGTTTTTTACAGATAAAAAATTTCTGATTCTTAAAAATATATAAATCAATTTTCTAATTTTTTTTACAACTTGACAAATTTGTTCCTTCCATTTCAAATTTTTATCGATAATGACTCCTAAATATTTGATTGTGTTTGTTGTTTTTAATATTGTGCAGTTTTGGATACAATAATTTTTACTATGTGTTTTGGAATTATCGTGGATGATGATGTCAATGTTTTTAGGGGTATCATTTTTGTGTATTCCAAATGGAATTACAAATGTTTTATCACCATTTAGTGATAGTAAATTTACGTCGAAGAAATTCTTTAAAATATTTATGTCTTCGGTGGCTTTAAATGTTACTTTTTCCCAAGTTTTATCGCTAATTATTAGTACCGTATCATCGGCGTATGAAGTAATTTGGCCATGTAGTGGTTGAAAAAAAATGTCATTAACATATATGGTGAAAAGGATTGGTCCGATTACTGTACCTTGAGGGATTCCAAAGTCTGATATTTCTTTATCGCTTTTAATCTGATTTATTTTTACGACTTGCGGTCGATTTTTTAGGTAGTTCGAAATCCATTTAATTGCATTGTCTTTTATACCTATATTGTTTAGTTTTTTTAGTAGAATCTCATGGGATATACTATCAAAAGCTTTTCTGAGATCAATAAATATACCGGCACATTTTTCACCTTTATCCAATGATTCATTGATGTATGAGGTTACATTAGCAATAGCATCTTGTGTGCTGAGTGACTTTATAAAACCAAATTGGTTTTGGTGAAGAATTTTATTACTTTCTAGGAAACCGACCAATTGGTTTTTCACAATTTTTTCAAAAATCTTTCCAATGTTTGAGATTAGACAAATTGGGCGGTAGTTAGTTACTTGTTGAGGATCTCCAGATTTATAAATAGGTGAAATAATTGTATTTTTATAGTTTGTCGGAAATATTCCCTCTGTTAAACTTAAGTTTATCAAATGAGTAATTGGTTTTACCAAATGAATTTTCATGGATTTTAGAAAATGTACTGTAATAAGGTCAAATCCGGGAGACGAACCTCCTTTCATGCCTTCTATTATTTTTAAAACTTCACTTTCTGAGGTTGTTTCAAATTTTGATAAATTATTTTGATTTTGTACATTTTCAATCGTTTGTTTTTTCGGGTTAAAAGATTTATTGATATTTTTCGCAAGATTTTTTCCTACATTAGCAAAAAAAGAATTAAAGATGTTTGCACATTGTTTAGGTTGAATATTAGCATCTATTATTTTATTTTCATGTTCAATGTATTTTATTTTTTGTGTTTTTTTAGTGTTATCCATGGCTAAGTTGACTGTTTTTTTTTTGTTTATTGTTATTGTCTGTAGAAAGTATTTTATTTTTGAAATAGTCTTCTTTATTTTTTTTTATACAGTTTGTTAATTTATTTTTAAATTTTTTGTAAAAAGTGTATGCTTTTTCATTTAGAGGATTTTTCAATGCTGTTTTATAAAGTTTTTCTTTGTTTCTAATTGATATTATAAGTCCTTGTGTTATCCAAGGCTTTAAAATTCTTAGTTTAGATTTAATGCGGACTGTAGTTTCAGTAGTTGAATTTTTTATGTGTTGAGACAATATATTTTCAAAGTTTTTTGAGCAAGTCTCGGTATCATAACTATTTAACACGTTGTTCCATTGTTCATTTCTTAGTTTTTTGGATAAAATAGTCATATTTGTGTAGGATTTTGTCTTTGTTAGATTAAATTTTTTATGTTTAATTTTGTTATCATAGAGAAGAATGCATGCATGGTGGTCAGTTATATTCGTTTTCCAAACAATTGATTTGATTTTGTCGATATCTTTAATATTTATGTTAGTCCATATATGGTCTAAACAAGATGGAGTGTGATTTTTTATCTCTCTCGTATTTTTATTAATGCACGATATGAAGTTAAATTCAGTCATACAATTAATATATTCATTTTTGAAATTATTTTCTACGTTTTCATTAATGTTTAAATTGAAGTCTCCTGCAATAAAGCAAAGTTTATTACTAAATTTTAACAGTATTTGTTTAAATTCATTTATAAATGACGAGATATTCGAACCGTGTGTTCTGTAAACAGCTATTATGTGGTAGTTTGTTTTGTCGAGTTTTAATTGTATTTCAATACAGTTTACTAGATGTATAGGATGTTCAGTTATTTTAACAATACTAAATTTATCGTGAATGAATATGACGAGACCACTATTTTTATTGATGTTTATTTTGGTTGTAACATAATTATATTCTGGTAAATGATAGGTGGGTGATTCGTCATTAGTAAAAGTTTCTGATAATATTATGATGTCAGGTTTTTTATTTAGATTGTTTAATTTTAGAATTAATTCATCCCAATTTCGTTCCATACTTCGTATATTACTATGAAAAATGAAAATATTATTGAGATTCTTTGAGATTATGTCATTACATGAATCGGTGTATACACACTCATATTCTTGTATTTTAAAATTATTTTCTAATTCATTAGCTATGAAGTCATCCATTTAGTAAAAATATTAATGTGATATTGATTTCTTTTAAATATGTAGAGTATTTTCAAAGTAGAGTGTGACATAGAGTTAGTAATACAAATACGGATTTTATAATGTGTAGAGATTGTTGAAGAATGTTCCGGTTTTTTATTGATCATATATTGATTGATCACATCTTTATCATTACTAGCATAATCATTTACAATATTTAAATGCATATCTCGTAAAATAATATTATTTATATTTCTAAAATTCAATAAAGCGTTTTTTGATTCTACTATAAATTGTTGTACTGTAGACTTATGTGTAGGATAAATAGCAATATAATGCGATAATTTATTTACGTCTTTAAATTTTATATTTAAAATATTAACATCATAATCATTAATTACTTCATTAATATTGAGAACATTATACTGGTTGGAAATAGATATTCCAATATCAGAGTTTTTGTTTATTCTTATTATTGTTACCTGGTACCCTGGAATGGAGTAATTAGTTTCGCCAGTAGAGTAGGTCTTTGTAAACCCAATCAAGCCCGGGAAAAAAAAATATTTCTTTTAAAAATATTATTAATTTTTCAAAAAAAATTTTTACGCTTTTTATATTTTTATGAAATTGAGTAAATCTTTTTTGAGTGCAATTAAAATAGAAATCTCTTATAGAGTGATATAAGTTTTCTTCAATACATATTTTTTTATCTAATGCGTTACATAAAAAATCATTCATTGTTAATTTATAGATAAGAGTTTGAGGAAATGAAAATTTACAATATTTATTCGTAGTCAATGCGTTCTTTGGCAATTCGAAGCATTTTTTGCCGGTAAAGGCATTTTATGCTATCGACTCTATGATCGGTGGAATAGTTCATATCAAACCTTTTGTTTTGGACACAGCAGTTGTTGCAGATTGGAGTTTGTTCTTTGTTTTCACATTTGGATAGTATATGTTCCTTAGTGCAATGAGGGCAAATGGGAGGCTGCGTCCTGGCGAGACATCTTTGAGCTGTGTGGCCGAACTTGAGGCAATGGTAACATTGTGTGAGCGGGCTGCAGTCGCTGACGTACACTCTTTGGAATTTGATGTTTAATTTTTTTTTATCAATTAGTTTTTTCCTTAATTGTCCAGTTGTTTCGATAATGTAGTTAGTGGTGTCGTTTTCTTTTCCTTCATTGTACTTATTTTTTAATTCCTTGATAAGCTTAATGTCTTTTTTGTCTTCTAGGGTTAATCCTTCATTTTGTTGTACAATCCCGTCTATAATTTCTTCTTCAGTCAATTGGCATTGCAGGCTTTTCAACATTAAGCACGGTTTCCTTTTTTTTATTTCTTCGGCCGATACTTCTTTTCCAATTACTTTATTTATCTCTTCGGTTAATTTTTCTGCATCTTCTTTTTTTTGGCAAGAAATCACTAATTTTTGTTCTCCGATCTTTTTTACTCCATTTACTCCAACTTTTATTTTTGTTAAATTAATATTTTTTTGAATTTTTATTTTTATGTCCTCGGCCTTCAAGGTGTTTTTTGAGGTAATTAAAATGGCGTATTTCTGTTCTGCATTATATGAAGTTTCTGCGAAGTTTTTATTGTTACTTAGTGCACTCGCGTATGATTTTTTGTTATTTTGATGGATTTCTTCGAGTTTCTGTGTGTAGTGATGATTATTTTTAATATTAATTTCTTGTAATTCTATGATCTTCTTTTGTAGACTAATTAGTTCGTGATGAATTTTTTCTTCCAGTGATACAATATTTTGTTCCAGTGTTAATTTTATTTTTGAGTCTTTCACTGAAGTGATCTTATTAACTAAGTCTTTAATATTTTTAAAAATTTCTTCGGTTTCCATATTAAATTAATGGAATCGCCCAGGTGGGCGAGTTATTAATGTAAGTAATTATATATATTGTTTTACTTCTTACAAAATAACGCGACTGTACTCGTTCGGTGCTGAGCGAGAATGAAATATTTTTAATAGATTTGCAATTAAGTTAATAAAGTAATTAATTTATTTTATTTTATTTTTACTCAAACTAAACGATAGGAAAAGCTTAATTTTATCCAAACCATATTTTTGGTGTTCACAATGTTTGACAGATTTGTAGTACCTAAAGATTAATCGAAAATGGTGATTTTGCATTAAAGACACTTTATTAATATGGGTTTTTTGTTTTTGTTTCAGGTAATTGGCTCTCACATACATTTTGGTACATCAGAAGATATATACGAAAACATTTTTGACGTGGCATCACATAAATATATCGTGAGTATGCTAAATTGTATGAAACACATGAGCCAGGAGTTTTTGGCTTTTTGCTTTTCAATGTCTTCCAAAATACCCAGACTGACTTCTTTATCAGTGCATTTTCGTTCATAAATGTTCAGTTTTGGTAGGTGAGGTTTTATATATTTTTGTTTCTGATTCATGCCATGTTAATCGTCTGACAGGAGAAGGATAACATCCTGCCGATAGCTAGCAGTTATTTTTCAACTTGGCTGTAATGTTTATTAGTGGATAATTATTTTCGAACAAATGTCAGATAAGCTTTATCAATGTCCTGGACACTGGACATGTAACATGTCTCTTATAGATTGTATGCAATTAAATGAAATGGTCTACATAACACTTCGTTAGTAAATAACTCAAGAATAAATATGAAAATATCGCTTTTTGTCTAATTATGTGATTAATGTTATGTAATATTTTTGTGTACGGTGAATTCTTGGAGCGACTGGATGAGTTTATGTATTCGGAAAGGATGTTCGTGAGAGACAGAAATGCTGATGAAGACATTGATAGAATCGTGAATGCAGATCTTCAGTTAATAGAGGACTGAATGCTTTAGTCCCCAGTTACCTAAACGAGACTTGCACTCCATAATGAAATGTTGATAGTTGATACCAGACCTAATTTAATGTAATGGACAGCGAGGCAAGGAACTGGCAGATTGAAAATTGCGTGGTAAATCCGTGTACAGAAAGCAATTCCAGGCCAATGCAACTTTGCGTGTGTTGTGTAGAGGGTATTTTAAGGAAATGAAAGAGATTTTAAGAAATGAGGTTCTGGGAAGGAAATTGTATGAAGGGTGGGTATCTGGGAGTCCAGGAGTGACGTATGAATCTATCTCTCCCACTGTGAAGCAAGGCGATAGGGCGAGTCCGGCTGGAGAGGTGAAAGGTCTCCGTCATCGAACACGTTTGGACAAATACGATGGATAGACGCAGTAAGGAGTATCCGGAGAATATATTATAATACGTCGCGCAAGAGGATGGAATAGGAAGTTTGAGACGATCCAGGAAAACATGTTCAAGTGAATCAAATATTCGCTCAAGTCATGTCAAGAGCCGTTACGTCATGAAATGTTTATATCATGAGATGTAGTAAAATGTAAATGATGCGTTGATTTTATGCCAAAACGGAGTTGTGTGGCAGGATCGGTCAGGACATAATTTGTTGGCTGAGTGTAGCGGAGTCCTGTTTTAACTCGACCGTTTCGCATTTCGTCTGTGTGTAATTTGTTTCTGGATTTCGTTTCTTTTTCAAGGTGGTTTTAAGGGTTCAGTATATTGGTTCATTAGGTACTCTTTTTTTCAAATGTTGTCGTGTTTATCTGGACTTTTTTTATTCGCATTCGCAATTGTATCGAAAAACGTTTGAAAAAAGAATTTTAATTCAAATAGTGAATAATGAAGTTTCTTTGGACAAATAATTTTTTGTATATATAATTTTTTTGAAATGTTCACGTAACTACTACTTTTTAAACGACTTCGAAAAGGAGGAGGTTCTCAATTCGACTGTTTTTTTTTTTTTTTTTTTTTTTTTTTTATGTTTGTTACCTCAGAACTTTCGACTGGGTGAACCGATATTGATGATTCTTTTTTTATTTGAAAGCTGGTGCTTCCCGTGTGGTCCCATTTTAATTTGGTCCAGTTCTGACAATGGCATCCATGAGAAAATCATATAAGTCTTAAATTTGCATCAAGTATGTGCGCGACAAATGGACGAATAACTCAATATCACGCCAACCGATTTCGATGATTCTTTTTTTATTGGAAAGGATGTACTTCAAGGGTAGTTTGATGAGAGTTTGGTTAGGTTCTGATTATGGGATCCATGACAAAGTAACGGAACTCTTCCAATTCTGAAGAACAAATTTACGATACTCGGCCGAATCTTAATCGAATTAGTTAGTGTACATCAGATTCACTAAAAATCAAAAAATAAACAAAAATTTTAAGAAAACAAAAAAACGACTTCAAAAAATGCACTAAAAAGTAAAAAAATAATTTCGTATTCTTCTACAACTTTATAATCAACTTACCTTTTCTTCTCATCAATATGTAGGTACGATTGTTATTTTTGGAGTCGGTGTCAACCAAGGTACCCGCGGCCCGGCGTGTTCACTTGACAGCTCCTCTCCCGCCGACACCGACTTCAAAAATAACAATCGTACGTACATATTGATGAGTAGAAAAGGTAAGTTGATTATAAAGTTGTAGAAGAATACGAAATTATTTTTTTACTTTTTAGTGCATTTTTTGAAGTCGTTTTTTTGTTTTGTTAAAATTTTTGTTTATTTCAAATGTCGTCGTGTTCATCTGGACTTTTTAATTCGCATTCGCAATCGAAATGAAAAAAATAATTTTAATTCAAATAGTAAATAATGAAGTTTCTTTGGACAAATAGTTTTTTGTATATATAATATTTTGTTTTAAATTTTTTTGAAATGTTCACGTAACTACTACTTTTAGAATATTCAGTTGACTGTGGTAGATTCTTATCATCATACTGTCAAACGGATTAACATAACGATTCCGTCAAAACCAGCAATAGATAATCATTTTATTTTATCGTGATGTGTGATGTACAATCGTGTGTTATCGTTGACGCGAATGTAAATGAATGGCTTTTTAATGTCCATATTTTTATCTGATAATGGTGTATTAAGTTAGTACTGCATGGAAAAAGCGGGAAAGCTTTGAAAAATATGAAAAGCAATGATACGAAGTATTTTCTTTTATATATTTTTGACCAGTTGGACCAAAAACTGATTTTTCAAAGCTTTATTTTATTTTATTTCGGTTACCAGCAGTATAATATTGAAATGAAGCATGATAATATCCAGGTTACATTAGTTTTACCAATTACAGGTTTCCACATGGATTTTGTAATACAGAAATGAGTTTAATGATTTGAAAAGGTTAATTCTCATGACGAAAATAATTCGGTGTGACAAAATAATATAATTCAATTTAGTTTTATTAATACTAAGATTCGCATCGCAATTGTTCACTGGAACAAGTTAATACCAAGTGCAAAGTGTTCGGAAGATACCATTTCCAGACTCTCCTGTGAGTAAATCCCAATACCTAATATACAATATTATCATTGTCAATGCATAAACAAACTTTGCTGTAAATTATCATGCCGCTAGCTGAAACAGATGTATTTGTCTAGAAATTCTAAGAGGAAAAAGGTGTGTAACTTTTGTGACGAAATTTTCTTAAGTTTTTTGTCCAATTAAACTGATTTTTCAAAGCTTCATAACTCGTGCTGGAAATAATATAGTGGGACAGAATAGCTCTATTGGTCTAGAAGTCTAGAAATTCCAAGTGGTAAATTTTGTGACGCTAGAGATGACCTTTCAGGAGTTTCTACTACCTGCTGCGGCCTGCACCTTCATTTTTTTTTTTTAGTGTATTGTTCATTTCAATAGATGTCGTTTAGTTAAAATACGTAGTCATGCCATATCCCTAAATAGTTGAGTATGATATCAGAATAGTACCGTCTATCGTCTTTCGTGTCTTACGAACGATTACGATGATGGCCGAAGGCATCGGCGGGATTGGACGGGCTCCTGCCGACCGCTCGCAGCAGCGGCAGCAGTGATGGTATGTCTAGTACAGTACGTATTCTAATAATAAAATTCATTACCCAGAAATGAAGTTAATTGAATTGTGGTAGGATTCGATAGTATCTATAGTTATTAAGTATCGAGAGATCGCCTGTGTGACTTTAAGGAGTGTGGTGTGGAGTTAAAAATGAAAAATTGTGAATAGTAGTGTGTATTGAAAATGTGTGATTCACGATAAATGAAGGAGTTTTGCATAGAATTGATGTTGCATTGAGCGATGCTAAGGATTTTGTCTGATCTAATTCGTTGGATTTACTTTTTACTACTGATTAATTATTTCTCATTATTATTTACTGTAACGTTTCGATTAATAAAACATTTTTAAGACGCCGTTACCCGAATTTCTGCCGATTTCTTGCAAACCTGCCTTAAACATTTGAAGTTTTTAAGCTCTTAAAAAATATATGTTATTTTTTAAGATAATATCTAGACATTCGTCGTGCCGAAACGCAAATTATATAAAATTCCCTCGATAGAAAAAAATCGCAAATTGTGCTCCAAAAATTATTATAAACACGTTTGGGGTCGTCCATTAATCACGTGATGTTTTTTAGCAATTTTTTAACCCCCCCCCCCCCCCCCCCTTGGTGATATTTGGTGAGGTTTTAGACTAACCCCCCCCCCCCTACCCAAAATCACGTGTATTTTTTTTAGTACAAAGTATATTGAAATTTTCAGAATATTATCACGAAAAATAAATACACGTGATATCTCATTATACCCCCCCCCCCCCCTTCGAGCCTCACGTGATTAATGGACGACCCCTTTGTTTGAGTTATTTTACAAGTTAAGTATATGTATGAAGAATTCACAGTGTTTCTTTAAATGCTGTTTAAGACAACCCTTGTGAGATTTTTGCTCTGTTTTAAACGAGTCGTGTTTTATTAAACATTTTCACAATTTTCGCATCGATTTTGTCACTTTAAATACTAGCGCTCTCCTCTAACATTCGTAATTTCATATCTCTCCATCTTCTTCTTTTTGTGTGCGGTTGCGGGGCCAAAGCATGCAACTGCTTGGTTGCCGGTTGATTAAAAGTGTGCAGTAATGATATTGCAACAATAGAAAATGCATTCTGTCTTGGTTCACGTTGCACCCTAATGCATCTTGCATTGAACTGTCGGATCCATCCGGCTTTTGATTGAGGTGAAGTTACACGTCAAGTCTCTTAATAAATTTATCTTGCATGCATAATGTATATCCTTTAAGACGTTGTCATTAGTCACATTGAAAGATCATTAATGCAAGCTGAAAGACAGTGATAAATTTAAGATAAATCTTAATTAATTAACCTGGTCACTTCGAATAATGATAAAAATTATCTTTTATCATTGATTGGTTAATTACCTACCATGTTAACTTGATGCATTGATCAGTAGGTACAGATCATATATTTTTTAGCAATGACTTTGAATTTTAGATTTGCTTTATAAAGTAACTATCTAAGGGAACGTACCCAAACTACGTGACCAACTTTTTGCAATTTTTAACCCCCCCCCCCCCCCCGGTGACCAAAATCCTAAGGAACCCGCCGCTCATTTGTTTGGAGCGTGACCTTTTGAAGACCCCCCCCCCCCCTAAAAGTGTCACGTAGTATGGGTACGTTCCCTAACATGTAATTTTGCTACCCGATTTGCCCGAGTTTCATATATATATTTTTTATATGTATTTTTTTGTCAATCATGTATTATTTTGAAAAATATTTTACGTTGTCTTGTCCTATCTTTCACCCTCGCATCGAGATATTTAAAGGCTCCATAGCTTAATAGATAGCTTGAAAATAATTGTGTTGTCCTAAAATAATATTACAGAAAAATCCGTGAAAAATTCGCGATGCCTGGATCCACCGTTCGTTCGTTGGTTTTTGTGATATTATGGACGGGTTTTATTTTTTTTTTTTTTTTAGTTCAATACGTGATTATTTCCTGAGGAAAATAATGTTCATCAGGGCCTGTGTTATCATAGGGGATGCTGTGTGGAGGATCTTTTTAAGAAAAGTAAGGAGATGAAGTTTTGAAAAAGAAAATGATACGAGGTATGTACCAAATACAGCGAACCACTTGGGGTGACTTATCGCAGAGGTGTTGGTTGTCCATTATATGTTTCCCGGATAGGCAGTACCTATACCCATCTCCCAAATGTTCTGCTTCGTTTTTTAAGTACTACTTAGTAATTTTTGGCATAGTATTTACATAGAATCTATAAGCTTTTCAAAACATTTTTCACTAGGGCGGATAAATAGGCGATTGACTTTAATTTCATTTATTCTGACAGTGTAAGAATGTGACACATTAGAAGCGACTGAAGAAATTTAAAAAGTCTTTTCAGTGATGACTATTCGTAACATTTAAATTTCGTGTCTGGTTAATTATCATATTCATTCAAGAAGCGAAATCTCATAAAAGATAGATAAATTTATTTTAAATTAAAAGTTTACGATAATATCTGTAAGCTTGCAAGTAAATTAAGTTATTTGTAAGTTTTTACTCGATGAAACCTGAATGACGAATCCTATAAGTAAGGAAATAACGATGACACATCGATTTAATTTCTCTTGAAGCTTTCGAGCTTTTTCCCTAATATAATCGAGTGACTCACTTGTCGCCCGACATTTACTCGAATAAATTACTTATAACGTGTTTTTCAAAAGATATTATTATCTTTTATTAGAGTGACTGAAAGGTTTATTTTTTTTTCTGTGTCACATTATAATTAACGATTTTTACTGTAAAACCATAAAACTATAAAACCATAAAAATAGATACCTACAATTTACGTCAATATTAAAGAGTTGGGAAGGGTTGTTTTACAAAATTTGAAAAATTCTTCAAATTTCACAGTTAAAATTCAAGTTCTGTGAAAGTTCTTTTCTAGTGCTGTTATTATCCAAGTAGGTTCTGTGAAACAACTGTACTATTATACTCCCTCGGCAGTGAATATTTTAAATATATTAATTGTGATTTATTTTTATTTAATTTGATCTAGTTTTCTTGTGTAGATTTTGCTTTAAATTTCATTGTACATCATAGAATAGTTCAGTACGTTACAAAGTATTTTTTGCCAAACACCATAACTTACTTTATAGAGTTCATTTTCAAAGCTCCTTAACTTTGGAGGTAAACGACTTAGCAAGCTTAAAATAGAAGCATTAACCCTTAAAAGCTAGTGGGAAAAAGTTATGCGAATTTCATGACGCCAGAGCTCATCGTTTGGAAATATTTACAGCTTCACAAAACCAAATTTCTGCTTTACACAAAAGATCGAATACAGTTCCAGACAGAGTGTGTAATATTACATTTGCGCAGACATTGTGCGGGGTAAACGGGGCGCACCGGGTATCGATCGGCGGACCCCTGCGTTGGCAAGCGGCAGCCCCGGGGCCCTCCCCCACCCCCAAACCACCCAACAGCCTCCACCCCCACCGCAACAGCTGCGCCACTGACTGCGCCCGGACAATGAACGCTATCCCCAGATGATGACGAGAAATGATCCCTCGTGTTCGGTATTTAAATGATCCGTCTCGCGTATGAATAGTACTGCTTCCGGGGAAATGGATTTTCGGAAACCCTAGAAATATGAATGATGCTACCGCTAAAAGTTCCGTTGTGACCTCTCTATCTTTGACGTGGGGTAGGGATGTCGAAAGTGTCAAAAAGTATCGATATATATCGTAACCATAATTTTTGCAAATAAAAATATTATATTGTAGGTAGGTACTTTATATCGCTTATCTGAATTGTTGACAAAATCAATTCCAATTTTGACACTTCAATTCAAAGCAAATCCAAGTTCACTAAACCAGAGTTACAATTACTCACTGACAGACCCACAACTGAAATTAGTATTTTTTGAAGTAAAACTTCTTTACGCACGCTTGACTTGGGGAGTAAGCTGGTGAATGCGTGAGAAGAGCGTTACGAAAAGTATGATTGGGCGAGGCGAACGGTCGGGCCTTTACGCACGCTTGACTTGGGGAGTAAGCTGGTGAATGCGTTATAAGAGCGTTACGAAAAGTGTGATTGGACGAGGCGAACGGAAGTTGAGAGGGAGATATAAGTTAGTGAAGTTTTACTTCAGTTGTGTGGCCTAAAGCACACTCGTTTTTATTATTAAATTTGCAATGAACTGAATTAACGCAGTCCTAACAGGATCAATCATCATCATCAAACAGTATTAATAGCCTAGAGACTACAGTCGAAATTTAAGAATCCGGCTAAGAATGAAACTCTGACGCTGCGCCTTACGCAAAATCGTGTTCGTACGTATACTTTGTATACAAATAATATACTTTTGTAACCGAACCGAATTGAAGCAATGCCAAAAGATGGCGCCACTTACGTTGACAGGTAGCGTGATTAGCATCCCCTGGCAAGCGTGAGTACTACTGGATTTGAATTTCATGTATCTCTCTGGAGATGGAGAGATTGACGATAATTTCGATAATTCTACATATTTTAACTGGCTGTTGTGAATAATAATACCACGCGGTCTGTATTATACGGTGTCCGGAAACTCGTAGTACAAGCGGGAAACTGGTAAATCTACATCACATTCGGAGTCGATTTGTGATATAACTTTTTTGATTTGAGCTTTCGTTTTCGAGTAAATCGGGCCCGAAGTTGGAATTTTTTTGGTTAAATTTGAAAAACTTTTTCCCTAGGGGGTTGATTTCAACTGTGTAATGTCTTATAAAATGCATCGAAGGGTTAACCGGGCTCAAATTTTTTTTAACCCTTTAGTTGCCGAAAAAATTGAAAAATAGAAAAAAAATAATATTATAATCGAAATGCTCAGATCGAAAAAAATAAGTTTTTTGGGTTCTCTACATGATGTAGATTCACCAGCTTCCCGCTTGTACTACGAGTTTCCGGACATGTTGTATATGCCGTCATTGCCTGTCGCGGTTACTTTGTCCCGGTGACTAACTGTCACTGAATCCCAGTAGATCTGAGGAACCGACTATCTTTGGAACTTGTTTTATAAAATGGTCATTAACACTCAAACTGGGCAAAGCCGAACCAAAAGCCGCCCGCAGGGTTGAGCAGCAAAAATCTGCGGAACGGGTTTTTAACTGCTAATTAGAAATATTCCGCGATGTTAATCCGTATTGGGTGTCAGAATGATCCTATATGGCTCTGCCGCTTTTTTCCGTTTTTCCGTTTTATCCATAGACATCCAAATGGATAGACAAGCAGTTACAGATGAGGGGTAAAACCAAACTATGGAGAGCGAAGAGGGGAAAGATGACTGTCATTCGTTGAACAATCAATCTGACAGTATATAGGCATCTCGCATTACAGTATCACCATTTAGTTCTTAAAAGCAAAATCTGCTTTGAATGAATAGACCTTTTTACATGGGAGCGCGAATTGCTTGCCACGTTCAAAACATATTTGCTAAGGCCAAATGCTCGCGCCAATACACATATCAATATTTTGTTTCCGTGTTTAGTTAAAACACTTTTACAAATGTTTCATAATTTACTTACCCCTGTAACCAGCGACGAGCACATTGGAGTACCGCCCACATTCGCTATGTGTACATTGATACGTAGATATATTGTATAGCACAAGCTGCCGTTATTTCGTTAAATGTATGGATGTCAGCTTCTCGCTGTTCACGGCAAGAATGATGACGTCACACATTTTAGATTCAAGCGAGGCTATATCCCCTCCCCATGGAGCGAGCCGGTTCCAAGGAGGAGCTACAGCCGGCGCCATGTGGAGGGGGAAATAATACGTTTTTATCACTTAGGGCAGGTCCAGATATATTCATATGTCCGTGGTTTTATCCTTTTTCCTGCTCTTTTTCTATTGTGTGTCGTTCTTGAGATAGAATAAAGTAATTTAATCAACACGCTGAACTTAATGCACTTTTCTGCAATGCTTTTAGGTATACAATTTATATTCTGACGGATAAGACAAAGGAATGATCTTTAATTAACTAATTAATGCATTATCTACGGGTAATGTTAAAGTCTGGTCGTCTAGTCACACACCTCACATTTCCCACCTAGTCTAGCAATAATTGAAACGTCTGCGTCTACTTGAATTGCAACCACTGTCTCACGTTCGTGACCTCTTGCCCGACCGTTTTGCTGCGGTTCATACTTTCTACTACCTCCTTAGGAGTGAGGCGTCTACTAATATCTACAGGAATTCCAAAAACTGAAAAAATCGAACTAATATCTATGGGAACCAAAGTGTTGACGAAAATCTACAGCTCAAACTGTTGACTAATATCTATAAGAACCAAAGTGTTGACTAATATCTACAGCACTGGCAGAGGTTGGATTTGCAATTATGTATAGCATATTGGAATAACGTAATTTTGGGTATGCAGTTTAAAAAACTTAATTTATGTAAGTATGTATGTAAAAATCCCTAACATCGGACTATTGGACACATTTAGCTGATTAGTCCAACCTACGCTCTGTAGATATTAGTTCAACCTATGCTCTGTAGATATTAGTCAACACTCTGAAGTTCGTAGATATTAATTCAACATAGGAGCTGTAGATATTCGTCCGACATCCAGGCTGTAGATATTAGTATCTGGAGTCCTTAGGAGTTTCATACGGCGACCCGACAATTGCTGCCCCGACAGTTGACCCACCAAAATTATAATTATTATAAAATTATTACTTTTTTGCGTGGCATCAATTGGGGTATGTTGCGAGGCTGAAGGTGGTGGGGAGGGGAAGGAGATAGGGAAAAGGAAGGTGGGGAAATACCTGGCTATTCAGATCTGGTCACCAAACACGGCTACAGCCATTTCAAGCAACGTTTCAATTCTGAATGGTGGTCTTACACCAGGGCGATACTGAGAGTATCTTCCACTCTGGAACGTGCAGCAAATATACTATATATTATTTTAAATAAATAAATTTGTGAAATAACACAAATTAATCAAATAAAATTTATTTGCCATGCCGGGATTCGATCCCGCGACCTTCGGAGTGCGAGTCAAGAGCCTTACCAATTTCAAACCACAAATCGACTTCAAAAATTTCTTTAATAATAAGTTCCAACGGATATCAAACGAATTTATTAACGATGTCGATTTTTTAAGTTAAAATTTCTTTAGCACCTACATACATGATTTGAAACTCGATGAAACGAAAAAGCGACACTAAAAAGAGAAAAACACATCTGTTCGATTTAGCCTGCGAGAGAATGATATAGAATAATCGGTCTCCTCTTTGTGCGGTGCTTCACAGCCTTTCCACTCTTGTCTACTTTAGTTTTCTGGAGGTTTTACTTCTACCGCATGTGAACCTTAGAGTAACATTGTTACTCTAAGGTGTGAACTGCACATTTGTATTTTTTTAAACTTATACGCTGGTGTGTGCAGTATACACTCCGAAAATTATTATAATTCTGGGTGTCCGGGGGTTAAGTGCGTTAACTTCGGGAGGTGATTCTACATGATATTATAAGTACAAAATTTAAATAACTTTTTTCGAAATTCCAACTTTTAGTGGTAGTTTTGTGGTAAAAAAAAAAAATTAGACCGGCGTGTGTGGCCAGCTTTATTATTTTCCGCTGTTACGATACGGGCCAATTACAACGACTCCAGATACTAATATCTACAGCTCATATGTTGAACTAATATCTACGAACTTCAGAGTGTTGACTAATATCTACAGAGCTAAGGTCGGACGAATATCTATGACGGTCCCAGTGTTGACTAATATCTACAGAGCGTAGGTTGAACTAATATCTACAGAACGTAGGTTGGACTAATCAGCTAAATGTGTCCAATAGTCCGATATTAGGGATTTTTACATACATACTTACATAAATTATGTTTTTTAAACTGCATACGCAATATTACGTTATTCCAATATGCTATACATAATTGCAAATCCAACCTCTGCCAGTGCTGTAGATATTCGTCAACTCTTTGGTTCTCATGGATATTAGTCAACAGTTTGAGCTGTACATATTCGTTACCACTTTGGTTCTCATAAATATTAGTTCGATTTTTTCAGTTTTTGGAATTCCTGTAGATTTTAGTAGACGCCTCCATTTAGATTACAACTATGCAATGTTGCCACAATCGTGCCCGGCAGGCTCTCAGCAAGTAAGATCGTACCTCACACTAAGGGTTTTTAGTAGGTACGTCTTTTTGTGTGGGAAAAAAATGTTAGAATTTCGGAAAAAGTTGTTAATCTTTTTTACTTCTACCATCACGTAGAATCACCTCCCGTAGTTAATGCACTTTACCCTCGGACACCTTAGGGAACGTACCCATACTACGTGACCAACTTTTTGCAATTTTTAACCCCCCCCCCCCCCCGGTGACCAAAATCCTAAGCAACCCGCCGCTCATTTGTATGGAGCGTGACATTTTGAAGACCCCCCCCCCCCTAAACGTGTCACGTAGTATGGGTACGTTCCCTTATATAGATGAGTAGTTTTATCCTTGAAGCGTTTGATTGAAAATATGTTTTATACTTTTGTTCTTCGCCAGTATATCCTCTCTACACCCCCCTACGGAGACACTTTGTTATATTTTCTTTAAGTTGGTATTTCGTATTTTCCCTAAACCGACTTCATATTGTATATACTCGCAAGTATGCCGGAGGGGCAACTGTCCGAGAATCAACAGTCGTTACATACAAATACTACCAGTATTACAGTAGAACTCACGAGAAATCCGTCGGAAGCCATCGCGTGTGCATCGTACAATGTATTTTTAAAAATGTTTGATAAATTAGCATACCGATAAAGAGCATGTACCAGCCAATTGGGGCTCTGCTCTTTCAAAATTCATGATTTATTATGGGTTGTTGATTTTAGAAATTTATATTGTTATGACAAAATATTACATATTATATGGTAAATTGTAGATTGGTGCCGGCATGGGCGTAAGCACGGTGAGACAAGGTGGGGCGTTTGCCCCACCCTGGCTGACCGATGCATGGGAGCTGTCGACCGAGTCGCGTTTTAAAATTTATAGCATTTCATGGGATGGTTTTCCTTCATAGAGCCTAAAGCACGAATATGTTGTAGAGGCCTACTCTTTTCGGTACCTACTCTAGATTTTTTTTGTCCCACCCTAAATCAAAACCTGGCTATGCCCATGGTTGCCGGAGATTGTTTTTTTGGATACATTCCTTATACTAGATGAGGCGTTGGTAGCTTGATTAATTTAAAAACTATTCCTGACAGTGACCATTCATAAATTGTACAGTTAAAAGTACTGTACGATTCAGAAATAAGGTACATCTTGAATTTCCTCCTTTCCAATCAATGATTGGAAACATTCGAATGATCAACATCCTGTAATTTTGTCTCTGTTTTATTTTCATGCACGTGTGAGAAAGGGGATAATTATTGAAGAATTTCAGCAACGTTTCGGTAGAGTATTGGCGCATTGCTAGTCCATTCAAGGGAGCCTGCTATTCCTCAATACAAAGGACTATCCCGTCAAAATAGTAGTTTCAACAATTCCCCCATTTTTCCAAAAAAAAAAAAAATCTTAGTTATTCAAATGAGAATTGGACGTTGTTCCGTTCCTTCTCTCCTTTTTAAAATTCACATCCTTGACTCCCCAGATTGTACCGTGGTCTAGAAATGGTAACTTTAGATCACATTTTTTTGGTTGCCCCTGTCTAAACTTTGGTTATCCTCTCTTCTATCAATCCTTATCTAAAATTGATTCAACATTAAAAATTCGATAACAGCACGATGTTTACCTTGCATTGACATGATCCGTGTTTTCACGGATCTGTACTTTCGCTTCTCAAAATTCACTGGACGAATTCAGCGACCTCAAACTTGCGCGAACGTATAGAGGAGGAATGTCACTTCCATATTCCACCTGGCGTGCTTCTGAAGGTGATTTCTTCGCGGTGTATTCGCGATGTGTGCATTCTTTTTCAGCCTACCCTCGTAATTTTGAAATTTGCCCATTTAAATAAAATTAATATGTAAATTTACCTTTCCTCTCTCCACATTTGAAATGATGGCCTTGCCAGAAACATTTATAAATTGTTCCTACTCCTTTCTTGGAAAACCGAGAGGTGGTTAGCCTGGTTTGCTTCTTTATTTATTTATAAATAAAGCTCACTGAATCTTAATATTATAACCAAAGTGCTTTCTGCTAACGGTATGTGTGTGCCTACTGCCTACTGCGGACATGTAATAATGGTCGCTGGAATTGTGGCCATTCTCTTATCATGATTGTGGTTTTCTCCTGCTGAGTAAGCCCAGTTAGTTAGATGATTATGGTTAGATACTGTTAAATTATGCTTTCTCGTTTTATTTGTATATTATTAAGTCTTTAGGCACAATCATTCATCATAACCTAATTGGTAGCTAGAGCTAGCATTCTTTTTACTAATTAGGTAAAAATATACTATTATGGTAATTTGTATACCTATTTATAACGGCTCATGTTCCACTTTACCATAACGATTAACGATACAAACAAAGAATCCTACTTTGGTCGAAGAATATTTATAAATTTCAGCTCGCAACTGAATTTACACCAAACGCCATATTTCCAGCCAAATTTTCGAGAGTATCGGTTACCAAAACAGAGCTATGAGAACTATATTGAAGAAAAATAGGTGCACTTCAGTCAAGAAAATGTTGAAGGAGTTAAATATCTTGTCATTTAAACAAATTATTTACTTCAATGCTATATAGTTAATCTACAAAATAATCAATGGCCATACGTCTATTGAATTCCTAAGAAAAATTACAAATATTAAAAACTACAAAGCAAACATACACATGAGATGAGGAAAAGAAATGAACTAAGACTCCCCTTCAGAAAAAAAAACACAGAGTCAAAAGTCATTGATGTACGGAACATTGAAGATATTTGGAGAATTACCAGAAAAAATAAAATTGGAAGAGAGCATAAAGGCATTTAAAATTAAATTGCGAAGATATGTGATTGATTTGGTATAGATGTGTTATTTTAAGTGTATGTATATATAAGGATTGTATTTGGACGTAGCTATTTAAAATACCGCATTATTACTACGTACCTATTTAAAACACCGCAATAAACAAAAGCAAAACCGGTAGGTACCTACATCATAAATATTTTTGCTTTCATCTTGATAATTTAATTTCACCAAAATTTGTTAAACAATTCATGATTCTTTTGTTTTGCTTAGTTTTCATTATCATGCTTACAAGAGAGGTATATACTCTCAGTATCGCTCTTGTGAATGACCACCAAAAAGCGTCGTTTGAAATGGCTTTTCGCCATAGTGAGTGACCTGATCTAAATAGCCTGGTACTTTCCGACCTTCCTCTTTCCCTTTTCTTTTCTACCCCACCCCTTTAGCCTCGAAACAAACGCAAATTGAGGAACATTTTTTTTCAACTCAACAGATTAACGCCTTACCCAGTTTCACATATTCCGTTTTTTTCGTTCGGTTAAACTATACCTAGATAAAAAATTGTTACGCTTCTTGTATTTACATAAAAAAAACGTACAATGTTTTACAATGCATATCTAAATTTTATTACCACATCCCATTTAGATACAAAACTATTGAAAAAAACAAATTCTCCCAAAAAATTTTACCTTCGACATATTTTCAGTTTTGAAAAACGCTCCTCAATTGGAGATGCCATCTCAGTTGGTAGCCGTTGGAACACTCGTGTTTTATCTCAATAACATCTTCTAGCTTATTTACCCGCAAATGTCCTTCGTTCCAGAGTGGATCCAGATCTCGTATAATTTGACCAAACCAAAATCTTTTTTGTTTTTGTTATTTTTGTGCATTCCCAGTCTCTTAGTCATAATATTAGCGTAGAGTCCCGCCTTTGGTCTCTGAGCCATTCTCCTCCCAGCCAGCCAATGTCTGAGTGGATAATGCGACGGAAGCACATCTGTCTCTCTGCGGCTTTATTTATCGACTGAAATATCGAACATTTTAACGTTTTCAGCAGGCTCCAATTATTTTAGGACTGATTGGTCGGTTGGGCCTCATTTCGTTGGATTCATCACACGTAATTTGTGTCCAAATTAGCTTTATCTGAATTGAATCATGCAGTTTTGTTGAATTTTGCCCAAATTTCGTCCCACATCATTAGAGAATTTAATAAATATGCTTAAACATTGTTTAGATTTGTTAGCTGTCGATTGTGTTTGAATATTTTATGTAGTTGTTTTTTTGTGAAAAATTACCTAAAAATGGCTATATCAGACGAACTGTGGCTAAAAGCTCAGAAGGTGACTTGCGCTTCTAACTATACCTAAAATAGTATTGATTGAAGCATTAAAAAACTAGTGATCCATGAAATTTGTACATCTTATTTATTCGAATTTCGTAGGCCAACTTCACTATGGTCAGTTTATTATATGAATTCCATGACAAACAGAGCTTTACAAAAAAATTACGATTGGCATTTTGTTGTTCCTCCTTGATTTTCAATTATTGTTCAATAAGCAAAAGTATTTCGACAAAATAATCTCGAAATGTATTAGCATAGGAAAAAAAATGGAGTTCCTCAAGGATCCTTACTGGGGCCACTCTTATTCCCTTATATGTATAAAAATGTATTAACCGATGGATGATATTATTATGTCGGCGCATGTAGTGAATTAAGGCTATATCGGTCATTGACACTTTGTCTGTATAAATTCACGCGGAAACACCCAGTCATCTAAAGTCTTAAACAGGAAGTCAACAGTACCTGTTTATACCTTCCAAGCTGAGTAAGCTTATTTATAAATTATGCTCAGGTGTTTTTAAAACCACCTGTGAAAGACAATAATATAAATTATTATTGGAAGTGTGTTTAATGTTTACTGATTCATTTCACGTATCGTTTATTTATGAAAATTTTCCAATGCAAACATACGAGTGGCGACATGAAAAATTAACAAGACATATTAATGTCATAACAAAAATCGTTGAAAAAAAACGCAATGTTTTTAATACTTTGGTATTTCATGTTTTTCAATATGGGTTTTTTACCATTGGCTAGTTCACTCACTATAAATATACTTACTTACTTTTTGAATAAACATTTCATCGCCCAAAGAGAGAGAGACTACTTTCTGAGATTGTAATTTTCCTTTTTCTCATGAATTGTAATTTATTTTTTTAATGGATTTTTTAAGGGTTTCTGGCGTCCGTCCTATAGATGGTTGATCATGAAGATACCACGCTAAGCCCGGTACAGCTTGCAGATCTTATAAGTACCTAATTTATAGTTTTTATACGACATTTATAAGAGATCTCTTAGTGGCTTCATTAGTGGATGGCGGTACACAAAAACTTCACTGAAATATCTTTAATTTGTTTGGTGAACTTTGCAACCTTCCTTTTTCACCTCTCCTTCGACTTCTCCCTTCATTATCCCATCATTCACCAATTGTTTATTTGTTTGTAGGTATAATTATTTTGTACTTTTTAATGTAGCTATAACTTTGTGGTTATCCATTATAAATAAATGCCTTGGAAATAAAAAAAAATCCCTTGAAAATAATGAATCTATTATCAACAAACAAAAATTATAATATTATCTTGCAGCCCAATCATGGATATGTTCCCCTACCCACCCACTCTTCATTAATACCTAGCAACGACTCCACCCTTACCATATTAATAGGTACATTGTTCCCATCCACTATTTTGTAACTGTCAAATCAGTACACGTTTGCCCCGAAGAAAGAACGGTCGTTCCGAAACCGGTCGGCTTTACTCAAATATATAAGCGGTTTAAACAAAGTAACATTGTTTCATTTATTTATAGTTATTTTGTTTTTTTTTTTCTTTGCTATTGTGTACATTTTCGTACTTGTTACTTTCAAATGAATTTGGGAGGCAGATACGGATACCGCCGCCCCGGGAACCATTTATTAAATAATCAACATCTCTGCCGTAGGTCAACCCAATTGTTTCGCTACGTTTGGTGACATAGCAGGGGTGCCCGGGTTCATGGGGTGGGGTTTTACCAAATCTTGGCGGCGGATGTTTTGCCCACCTACTGCGTGGAGGGTAGGATCGGTTGAGGAAGACCTTTGGACTTCTCCAGCAGGTTTATCCCCTTGCACCGAAGTGGGAGCGATGGATTCATACGTCACTTCTGCATACATTGACCCCCAGATTCCTACCCACCCCCTTTTCCTTCTCAAAACTTCCTTTTCTCCCTTTCTTAAAAAGACCCTCCACACAGCATCTCAAATATGACGTAAACCCCGAGGGTAAGTATTTATCTAATGGTCTCCTGTGTGGAGCTAATATTAAAAAAAAAAGTTTTGAACTGGGACTCGAACACAGACCTCTCGTCTTACCGGGACGTGCGTGTTAACCATTTTCGCTATTGCTTCCTTATGTAATAACCTTCAAAAGTTATAAAAGAGAGTTTTTCTTATAAAAAATTAAAAAATATTTTTATTTAAAACCTCTTTATAACTCTAATTGTGAAAGATTTTAAAAATAACAGTTAGGTAATTTAAATTAATTGCATTGCTTTTAAACAGTTAGATCTGTTATACGCTTTCACATTTAAAACGCCTTGGAATAAGTATGACTCATTTCATTATGATAAAAATAGTTCTTCGAATCTTTGATTCTGTCCCTATCAGATAGAAAGTTCGAATTTTAAAAGCACGCCGTGGCGTGATCCCTTTATTGAAACGATGCGATGTATCAATAAAGGCCTGTTCTCAATGTACCAATTTCATCTTTCCATAATAATTGGTTCGACGCAAGGCGCTGCGGTACTTGGTATTATTATTATTTGAAGAAACAACCGTTCCACGTTAACGGACCGTACGAAACATCAGCGCGTTGTCCACTCAACGATCTTCAACCGCAGATGATTGACTTCAAGTATATGCATGCACTTGGCTCTAGTACAATTTCAAGTGCTTCTCGTACTTAAGAGCTCTTGTTTTTTTTAATGAAAATACTACCTATTACTAACCAGTTTTGTCCGAGTTTTAACACTCGAAATCTTATTCAAAAATGAAAAATTAAATAATTTTCACCACTTTATTGTTTATAAACCAACATGTTTCGTAAGCAATGCTTGCTTCATCAGAGTTTTAAATTCAAAATGGTGCCACAAAATAAGTTTGCTGTGTTCGAAGAAGTGAAATCTTGTTGTTATGACTATTTCTCGTCTTATTCGACAATAAAATTATATTCCCAAGCTCGTGATGGAAATAATGTTTCAAACTGGAAATATTTGCGTTTACCTACATATAATTTCCAACATTCTGCTGTTAGAAATAGTTTTCGAAATACTTAGGTAATTGAATTTTTGAAAAAACAACAACAGCAGCTTTTTTAGGACGGATTGGTTCAAATAATTTGTACAATTCTTCAAATTTCAAGGTTAAAATTCAAGTTTTGTGAAAGTTCTATTCAAGTTTTGTTAGTATCAAAGTACTGCAAAGCAACCGGCCCACGATGAACGTGAAGTTTTTTTTTAAGAAGATAAAAATAATAATCTAAACGTAAATATGAAAGAGAATAGAGAATATGATAGAGAATTGTCAATCTCATATTGGGCCATTCATTTATTACGTAAGACGAATTTTGCTAGTTTTCGACTCCCTCCCCCCTATTACAAGAAAAAATAAGAATAGGCCGACCCCCTCCCCCCCTGTTTAATATTTATTACGTAAGAATCTAAAGGAAAAAATGAATACACGTTTGGTTTGTTTTAATGTTTATTTTTATAAGTATCAATTTTTAGAAATGTTTATTTGTACTTACAAAGGAACTAATAATTTTAACGTTGTTAACAACTCTGCGCATTTTTGTGATCTTACGTAAGAACTATCGAGACTCCCTCCCACCCCCTTATAAGAAAAAATAAGACATGGTCGACCCCCTCCCCCCTAAATCGTCTTACGTAATAAATGAATGGCCCCTATTTCAATTTCTTATAATTAATAATATTATCTTCTACTAATTTGTTGATACCACCTTAACAAAATGACAGGAATTATTGTAAACGGCCGCAAATTGTCACGGTCTGGCAAGCGAAATAAGTAAATTTTCATTTAACACAATTGAATTTAAATGCATTCTTTTCCATCGCCCGAATGCAAAAAAGTTGTCTTTTATAGTAATTAAGGGGAATCTATAAGTTTTTTCTAAAAAATATTCGTATTAAGTGTATCCAGTTCGATCGAAAGTTTAGCATAATATGTGCTAAGTTATAATGCACTAACCGGCATACATTAATTATTATCAATTTCATCGGTTTGATTTGTTCACTAAGGAGATTCCCACGTCTTAGCGGTCACATTATTAATTCGCACAGAGATTCTCTTTGTCAGAGGAAATATTCCCACGCAAATTATATACTATTTCCAACTTAGGCGCTGTCGTTACAACATTATGCCATCAAAAAACTGAAATCTGAAAAATATACGGCACGGCCGTTTGATGCTCTACTTTCATTAAGGGAGTAAAGAGAGACATTGTAACGTATCACCTTGTTACAGGAAGCTAGCTCAGGAAAATCATTGATGTAAGGTTAAATAAGTGCAGTTTTTATACCTACCTCTGTACTTCCTCCAATCTGCTTCTCTGCCTTCTCTCCGACTCGGGTCGCTTGGGTTGGGACAAAGGGGGTATGAATTTGATTATAAAGATTTATATATTAGGATTTTAATTAGGTTTGGCAAGGATACATGATCTTAATTATACTTAGATCTACTTACATCTAAATCTTAACTAGTTGTCATATGGATCGGGGTTGCTTCTCCATTGTTCACATCATCATAGTTAATTGTTCACTGAACTACCTTCGTGTCACTGGGTTCTCTGCGGGTGCCTTGGTAAGGTTGAGGTCCTCGATGGCAGCTCCTCCGGTTCAGCAGCTCAGGCCTTCCTAGCCGAGTTTCCTGCCTCTGAAGTCTGAAGTCTCCTGAAGTCGTCTGCTTCACTTCGCACTTTGGCCACTCGCCACGTATGGTCACCGCACTTTCTTCGTCTCACGCCCAACTTTACGTCGCCGGGCGGAGGAACGTATGTTTTGCGAATCATTTCCTTGAACTCCACTATAACTTCTTCATCCACCGCCCAGCACCACCTCGCGGGGCGGGGAACGCGTACTTGCCGTTGTACACTATACGTGTCTCCTCTCCGTCCCGGTCTTGACTCCTGTTTCTTCATCCACCGCCCAGCATCACGCCGCTGGGCGGGGAACGCGTACTTGCCGTTGTACACTATACGTGTCCCCTCTCCGTCCCGGTCTTGACTGTCTGTCTCGGCATGCCCTATGAACTGGTAAGACCTGTGGCTCTACCCCGCACTTCTTTCTTCTTCCCTTTTAGTACCTGCACCCATATCTGTCATCACTTTCTTTGTCTTTGCTGCACAGAGCGAGACTCTTTCATAACACAAAATTATTTATTCAAATTTATTTGTGACGAAATTTGATTTGTCACAACATCAAACAATGAACTATGGCGTTATGAAATTTAAAAAAATGGTTTATTTTCACAAAATAAATTTTTGCTAATAACATTATTTTATGAGCTGATGAGCTTTTCAATATCCACCAAACTATCAAAACCTAAGGACGGGTTGTTTCACAGAATTTTTTGAAGCTTTGAAGTAGGTACCTGCCCGTAATTAAATATTTTAACAGAAAATGATTTTAATTGTCTTTTTCAAAAATAGAATTATATTATCCAGTGATTTTTTTATTGCTAGTTAAAAAAGAAGTATTGTTGCCTGTGTATAAAGAGCGTTTAACCAGCCAGCGGACGAAAATCCACATTTTGTCGAAAGTTGTTCCTACGATCGTGCAGGGCGGTTACAATGAGAAAGATTAATTATTCTCCGTACCAGCTTTTTAAAATTATAACTCAATATCGAATTTATTTCAATCCAAATTAGCTTCAATTTATACCTTCATCCAAAAATGCTGAAAGGCGTGATGATAAAACTATTAAAATAATGTACCTTTTGTAATTATTTTTTGATTATAAGTATTTATCATTTTTCAATAATGTCTAAATTTAATAAGAATGTTAAAAAAATCTGAAATATATTAGTTTGTAAGTGCGCAAATAAATACACAAATGGACCAATTTTCGTCAAGAAACATATGTACGTACATATTTTTTAATGATTTTATTGAAACTAAAATTAAAATTCTAAAACATGCGTTTGCTAGATAATGTATTGATTTATTTTACTGCATGATTATATTATTTGAAATGGGTGTGGTAAAATACAAAATCTTTTTTGAAAATTTAACAAATCTGCCAACGACCTATGGAATAACCTTATTATACTAAAAATTAAAAAAAAATTCTCAAAATTTATTACATGCGAATGCTAGATAAAAGAACAATCTTTCGAAATCCATTTATAATTTTTTGTAGAAAAGAGTCAATACGTCTAAAATCTGATTTGAAAATAACAGTTTTCTCTGGTAATGCCCTCTTAATATCTACATGTTTTGAAAAATGTTTTATAACTCTTTTTCATTTTTAACCAACTATATAAAAACGGCAATTGTTTCACGACGATAACGTCTAAGTTACCCGTATAATTATATTAATCATCAGTTCTCACAAATCTTTTTTAGTCGTAAATGTATCAAAAACCAATAAAAACCCGCCATCAAATAAAGAATTATGTTCTTCTCGTTTCAAAATTAACAAACTGCCAATAAAATGTGGCAAATGGCACATTACCAAAACGTGAGAATGTATTTTATTTCTCGAAATCAATAATCGACTCTTTCACTTTATTTATCGACGATTATTGCCTAATAAAATTTCCATAAATAAATAAAATATTTCGATGGTAATATTTCTGCAAAAATATCCCACCCGTAAAATGCATCAAACGTGTTTTTTTTTTTTTTTTAAGTATGTTTATTCAGTTTTTTTAATTTTACAATATTTACTTAAAAATCTTACAAAACTGATCAATCAGTTTGATTGTAAGAAATCTCTAATTTTTCCTATTTAATTAATACTATTGTACTTTTATGTTTTACATTGTAATAACTGTGTAAAATTTACAATACTAATTATTATAAACTACTAATTACGAATACAGTGGGTGATAGTAGGTATTTGATCAATATTCGATTTGGGTATTTGTATACAATATTATTTGCTTTCATGTTCTACGGAGATAGAATGATTTAACATTTTTTTTTATATTTGAATAAGATGTCTCATTTTTAATATTTTCAGGTAATGCGTTAAATATTTTCGGAATTCTATGCCTCTTTGTTCTATCACCGTATACATTTTGAGATTTATTAATAATAAGCATTTGTGCTTCTCTATGCCTAGTAGGGTAGTTGTGGTTTACAGGTTTTTTGAATTCTGTATTCCAGAATTCATCTAGCGTTAATTGATAATCTACCTTACTGTGTATAGAGAGGACATTACACAAGGAGAAAATTTTTTTATAATCGCCTTCACATAATTGAACTTTTTTTTTGCCTGATATCAATTTTAGGAAACGGATTTGTAATTGTTCTATTTTATTTAAGTACGTTTTGTACGTTAATCCGTAACTATTTATTCCGTATCCTATAATTGATTCTGCTAATGCGTTGTATATACAGTATAATATATTTTTATCAACAAAGTTTTTTAGGTGATAAAATTTCCCTAATATGGATCTTAATCTATTACATACATTTTCAATATGATTTGACCAGTTAAAATTGACATCTATTGTAAGACCAAGGTATGTATATTGGTACACTTTTTCAATATTTGGGCAATTACACTGCAGGGATTGGTTTTTTGTGTGTAAACAATCATATGAATGACTTTTTATATGCAATTCCTTATCCTGACAATTTGTATATGGTGAGTGAATAAGCATATATTTGGTATTCGCACGGTATAACTCGAAGGCATGTCTCTGTTCATAAAGGTAGTAATCTTCTGCAGTATCTTTACCGTAACGTTCACTTGAGATAATCAGATATTGATAATTAATTGATTGACGGTACATTTTGATACCGTGAGAAACAATGCGTGGAAGAGCAGGATTTAGCGTGGTAAAGAAATAATACTTCAGAATCGATTATGTTCACGTGTTTTATAACAGGTTACTGCGACAGACGATCAGAAACGGTGACCCCCAAAATTATAATTATTATAACATTATATTTTTTGTGCATTATTTACCAATTTCAAACATAAATTAACGACTTCTTACTTCAAAAATACCTTTTAAAAAGTTGGTATGGATTATGGATATCAAACGAATTTATTTACAGTAAGTATTTTTTGTACTTATACACTGATGTACACGATACTCGATACTCGTACAAGTTGTTTTATCCCTATACTTTTGTTATTCGGCGGTACATACTCTCTGCACACCTCTTCGGAGACACTTAGTTATATTTTGTATATTGGGTGTAAGGTATATCGTATTTTTCTAAGCCGACTACATATTGTTTATAAGTATTCCGTGGGGCCAACTGTCTGGGGATCAAATGTCATGGAATCATCAGAATGGTTTAGTTTATTACTGGTCAAAGAAAATGATGATATTAACAGCTTGGCATAATATTGTAGAAAATTATTCTAAAGGATTCGCTGTCATTCCAAGGGTTAAGGGGTGCGAAAATAGGGGTGGGGGTGGTTTTTCAAAATATCGTGTAGACAGTGACTTTTCCCCTGCTTTAAACATAAGTGTTAGAATTTTCATCAATCTCGAAATTAAATTGTAGATTTGTTGAAAAACAAACCCACACCAGGACATTCTTCGTTATTTATTTATTTAACCTCAGAGGGCTTTTACATGTTTGGTAGTACAATTAATTCATGACATTTATAAATTAATTTTGAAACAAATAATGAAGTGATAAAAATAAAATTCGATAAAAAATGCACACAAGTCATAAAAATACAAAAATACAGATGTGTTTAGTAATAGTGTTGGAATAAGTTTTTTTACAAGATCCACAAAACTCGCCAAGTTGATATTAAATACGAGTATGTCAACATCACCTAAGTATATCAACATCCCATAGTGTGAATTTTTTAAAATTTATAAAACGCAAATTTTTTTTAATAACATCGAGCGAATGTGAATTTTGTTAGATGGAGACCAAACTACCGAGTTATATTCAATTTAGGAGACATATTTTAAAAATATTAGTTTGCTCTCTTTCCAAAGACATATATATCTTCGGAAGAATGATGATTATTCTACTTATTACGTCATTAGTCCGCCCCTTTACATTTTTGACATTACCACATCCATCACCTTTTCCTTAAGAATAAACGGGAGTTCGCATCTCGTTTTGCCGAAAAAACTCACCGTATAAATAATTATTTGCAACAGGTTTTCATATTGTAAGTCGAAGAATCCCCGGGTGATATTTATATTTCGTTGCCGAAGAAACCGGCATTTCCCAATAAAGCCGTTGTCTCGGGTTTTTTTTTAATTATTATTATTTTCTCGAAGAGCTGGTTGCTTTACGAGTTAAGATCAGGGAGACGATTCTGGACAATATTATCTGTTATTTTTATGATTAATATATATTATTTTTTATAAATTGGTGCATTACTTTCAAGGCCTTCAGGTAGAATCATGTCTGGCATGGTTGATCGATAAAACCCTATATCAATACGATATTGACCAATCCGTAATCTCTGCTCAATTATAAATATTTGCGAGTACAGTCTACAATTATTAAATTGATTGATTGATAAATTTTAGCTCGGCCTTCGTAGAATCGGATAAGTTTCGGTTAACTATCAATATACACATATTTTTGACTTATGTCGTTCGCTACGCAAAATTACTGTCTTATTTAATGAACTAACGAAGCTCTTAGCAATGAAAGCATTCTTATACGCGATCTGTAGACTTAAATAATGCATCCAAGACGCAATCAATTTATTCCGTTCGATCTTTGAGAAACGAAAATGGCAAAAATATGAAAAAGACCTCGCCAACTAATTAACTCCTGTCTGTTGTCAATAACTATCTAAATGCGGACTGCCAATGCATATTTAGTTTAGTATTTCAATTCAACGTTGCCATCAGGTATATTAATATTTTTACGTAATTGCTTGGCGTCTGACAATTCAGTTACATTTCATAGAAAACGCCTCCAGTGTTGGCTGCTTTTATCGATTTATTATTTATTCCATGTCAATATCGGTTCGGCTGTCAATGGTGCTCGGGATATAAAATCACCGGAAGTTACGCCTATCAATATCGTTAAGTTAGAGCCAGATCTCCTCGGCTAAACCTCCCCTCCCACTCTCACAAATTATATAAAACTTTAAGATTTTTGCTGGACACATGCAATTATATCGATTTTCCTGCAAATAAAAGAGAATTATATAAAATTTACAAAATTAAATTTTTTATTATTTCTCACCATGCTTTTTGCATGTGATAAGTTTTAGGTAACGCAAAAAGATATGGGCACTGTAGTTAGAGTTGTGCAATATTGTGCATAAGGCAAAAAGAAGATAGTGTATTTGATGTTTTGTCCCCAAACTTCGCAACATATTTATATACACGAGATGGTTCAGCCAGTCTTCAGTTGCCTGGGCGCAGTTTAATTAGGTACCTCCAAGACTTCCTAACGGCATCCAGTTTCCAATTATGATTGATTACTTGCCCGAACTGTTTTTTTGAGAAATAATTCGACTTGCAGCCTCAATAGCAGAATACAAATCGTGTACTACATAAATGAATGAGCGACAGATGCAATAATGCATTGACCAATCAACAATAATTTATTCATATCTATTCGTCATATAATTTTTTTGTGACTAATTCATATTCACCTATGGAGAGGCCGGGTCAGAAAATCTTTAGCATACACTCTACTGTTGGACGGAAATTCGCGGAGTCGTGCGAAAATTACCTTGGCGAGATTTGCTCAAAAATCGAACTATTTTTTTATTTATTTACCAGATAACATATCTTATTATAAAAATATATTTCACGTTTATATTAGTTATTGGGTTATAACCAAATTATTATATGTTGTGGTTGCCTTTATGTAATGTTATTAACCTGTAAATATTCCTAATAAAATAAATAAAATAAACCAATTTCCCCAGAATAACAACTTTGACTAAAAAAAAGAAAATTGTCCAAAAAATTATTTCTACATATTCGTGAATACATTCTCTTTTTTACATCATCGCCACACAGGGGGCCCTGAGGAAAAAATCCCTCAGATCTATGTCATCTTTGGAGATGTTGTGTGGAGGAACCTTTTAGGGAAACTAACTTTTACTTGAAACGGCATTAGCCGTGTTTGGTGACCAGATCTGAATAGCCAGGTACTTTCCCACCTTCCTCTTCCCTATCTCCTTTCCCTCCCCACTACCTTCAGTCTCACAACATACCCCAATTGGGGATGCCGTAGTCTCCCTGGCTTCAAACGGGAGCAGTTTGGACTCTTGTGCGGTATTCATATAAAAAAGGGAGAGGAGGTTCTGGGAAGGAAAAAGGTAGGAGGGGTGAGTAGGAATCTGGGGGTCAGGAGTGTGTCCAGGAGTGACGGACGTATGAATCCATCCTTCCAACTGCAGTGCAAGGCAATGGGTCGAGAGAATCTGGCTGGAGAGGTCAAAAAATTAAAGGTCCCTCAACCAGTCCTCTCGATCCGGCCCGCCACGCAGCAGGTGGTAGAGAGAATCTGGCTGGAGAGGTCATAAAATGAAAGGTTCCTCAACCAGTCCTCTCGATCCGGCCTGCAGGTGGGCAGACGCATCCTCCACCGAGACCCGGATAAATGGTACCCCATGAACCCGGGCAACCCTGCAAAGTCACCAAACGTGGCAAACCACTTGGGTTAACCTATGGCAGAGGTGTTGGTTATCCAATAAATGGTTACCGGGGCGGCGGTACCCATATCCGCCTCCAAATTGAAACGCCACTCGAAAAATTAATGACCTTTATACTCCTTTGAAAACTCGAATATTTTCATGACGTTCGACTAAAAAGAATTTTGGCATTCATAAGACAATTTATTTGGTAAGCTATCAAAGAGGCTACATTCATGAAATAAAAAGTAGAATCGTCAGTGTTATTTGTTCAAGCGATTTTGATTTTGTACTCTGTGCTGTGTTCAAAGCTTAAAGGTAAATTAATCACATTAAAAAAGGTCTCCCGGCAATGATCGGCAAACCCCTCATTAATAGTCACTCTAAACTTTGTAAGGCCGCCCCGTGGATGATTTTGACAGCTACCTATGGTCTGAAACCACTAAAAACTCTCAACTTTACTCTGCAAAACTGTAATTACTACTAATTACCAACGCTGTGTTTTTTCGGAGGCGTCTACTAATATCTACAGGAATTCCAAAAACTGAAAAAATCGAACTAATATCTATGAGAAGGAAAGTGTTGACGAATATCTACAGCTCAAACTGTTGACGAATATCTATGAGAACCAAAGTGTTGACGAATATCTACAGCACTGGCAGAGGTTGGATTTGCAATTATGTATAGCATATTGGAATAACGTAATATTGCGTATGCAGTTTAAAAAACTTAATTTATGTAAGTATGTATGTAAAAATCCCTAATATCGGACTATTGGACACATTTAGCTGATTAATCCAACCTACGCTCTGTAGATATTAGTTCAACATATGAGCTGTAGATATTCGTCCGACATACAGGCTGTAGTTAGTATCTGGAGTCGTTTGTTCTACCAGTATTTAAATGAAAAGTGCTTCAAATAATGTATGCACGCGAATCTGTAGCTTCGTTCCATTTGCCGAAGGCATTTATTTGTTCAACTACTCACCCAACATATAACTTACTAATAACGACAAATATACTGCATTTATGTAGATTCTCCTCTCAAGTTTACTGTACTTTACCACTTTATCGACCTACCCACTTGCTCACAATGTACAAAATGCAAAACAATATTGAATCCAGAGCTTAGACGATTTGTGTGTTTACCCACAAGCTTGTTCAAGAATCTAGATCTAGAATATAGACGGTTTTACGGAACCGTTTCTCCAATACAAGATAAATTTAATATTAGCCTGTCGATGCCACACTACTTTTACTGCCGAGTCTAAATCTTTGAGCTTGTATTGAGCATTGCAAAAACAAAGCCGGTATATTTGAACTTGAATTGAGTATTGCAAGAACAAAGACAATAAAGACGTTTTGGAGTGGAATGTACAAAGTAGGTTATTTTGTTTAAGTCGACGGAATAACTGTACCTATGCCAATGCTGACATACACAGGTCATTCTTCTTTCTACACCGGAACACCATCAGTTTGTAATGTAGCAGAAGATTAAAAATCCATTCATTTTTCAATTCTAATTTCAGGTGGTTGGAAGACACTATAGAACATTTTTTCACTTTTTGTTCAGATCCTCAAAAAGTTTTGTAGATTCTCTACTCAAATTGTATTTAACATGGCACAACAAATAGTTTCAGTTGTAATCAATAGTGTGCCCACGAATCACTAGATGTTGGGTATAATACAAGTTATTTTTAATACATGACCGGCCGCAGTTACAATGGAGTCAAAATCATAATTTAATACTGAAAGTTTATGAATTCCACAATATATTTCTGTTATGACGATATTGAATGTTTTGCGTCAACAAAATTGTTATTCGCTCGGTAATTGTCTACATTATTCAAAAAAGCATCAAACACGAATCTTACAAGAGCATTATTGGTTACTTATTTCTGCAATAATTAATATATTGGTGTATGTGCGCCGCCTTATAATTTTGCACCGCTCTCTTACAAACTCAACCAACATCTTTTTTGTATATTTTTGCAAAGATATTATTCATTCTTTCAATCTAATAAGGAAATGTAATTCTTAATACCAATCTCTGCCTTATCTGTTCGTAAAGAAAATTGTAAAACCTTTGCATTGTAGGCAAACAGATATCTCACCTTTATATCTCGTAATAGTTACCTCTAAATATTTACGATTTTATCTTTAGTTTCCACTTGCTCCTAATTCTGAACTTCGCGTACCTCCTTTTATAGAAGTAGTTTTCCATTATTATTTTACCTAAGGGCATGCTTTCAGGTTGCACGTAAGAAGTAGTCGTCAGTCAAATGCTCCGTTTATTCCAAGTGACGTAAATGATTGCACTGTCATTACGTAAAACGTTTCAGTCCGTAACCGAGAAGACTTCTTGTTGAACGGAAGGAATCAGCGATTATTCTCGCACTGCTAAACCCACAATCTACCTTCAAGACACATTCCTCACAATGTTTATGGGCAATACCAGTACTTCATATTCTCCGGTCGGTTCCTCATTGCTGACGACGTGACCCTTACTCCAATTTCCATGATGGATAAGGTTTCTCCACTCCTTGCGGTCCTGCGCTGCGTGGAGAGCTGCGGACACCGCTTTACCGGACGCCAGTGATACTTGGTCATTCCAGAGCATTGGTGACCTTCCTTTGCTTCTTCTGCCTTCCACTTTGGCAGTGACTATGAGTTTCTCCACATTGGAGTCCTCAATTTGGCGAGCAAAAGTATAAGTTGTAGGCAGATAGTTGAAAGTCTATTGTGGATGGGATGCTTAGCTCTTCCATAATGGGCTCATTTCTACGTCTGACTGTCCATGGAATCCTGAGCTTTTACTTATACGAGTATAATAGCTAAATATCGATCCAAATTTTAACTAAAATTCTTGCCAATAACACAACATCACAAATCCTGTTTTTGAAAGCTTGAATAGGTTCTAAATGATTTTCAAAGATTACTCTCACATTTTTTTCTCATCGTGAATGTTGTAAGTATTTTCAGTTGAAGAAGCTGGTTACATCTTACGTAGTTGTTGATGCTTGCTGTCTTTTTCAAATTCCACTTCACTATATCACCAGTTGCTTCTATTTAATAAAATGTCCTGTTGCTGACAGTTCATGTGTCTTGTTCTCTATCCATGGAATTTATTCTCACCTTGATGTAACAGCATTGCACTTCTCTGGACGTATTAATTAAACACGTGAAGCGAGGCAATATATTTTCATTCTTGTTATTTTCGTTGAACATGCAATGCAAATTGTTGCAGAAGGATGTCGTGAAGTTTTAATCACATTGTTTTATTCTGAGAAACAATTTATTCCTCTTTCCCATAAAATTATCAAAAATATTATCTTTTAGAGTTCGTGATCGAACCACATTTTTATGTAATATTTTTTTTGTAACTTTTCTTTGTGTTATGTATTTGTGAGCTAGGTATTTATTTTTCTTCCAATCGATTGAAGACCTATTTGAAGTCAAAAATTACCCTGTCGAAAGTACCAGACAAAAAAATTGTGTTAGGTTCCTTTACATCATATTTTTGGGTTCTTATTCTGTTCGTGGCGCCTTAATTGTAATATTTTGTCTTTTGCCTCCCAACCGTGAAAGAGATTCGTTTTTATTATTCTTCGTTTCTTTATAGCGTAGATATTCATCCATAAATATAAAAAAAATGACATTGATTTCAGAGATTACAAATTTAAGTTTTCCCTTGTATGCAAATAATTCTGCCCAGTTCTAAAAGAGTCACGCAATTGATATTTTTTCAGTATATTATATAAGACTACCACGCCAGAGATAGGTTTTGTTATTGCTTTCAATGGTTGAATCAATTAAAAAATAAATGTTTGTTGAAGTTCTGATTTAGATTTTGAAGTACCTACTTACCAGAATTCTGTTTAAAAGTATCTTTTCTCAACGAATCTCTTTCATTTCCGTTCACTTAGTTTTATCATCATTTGCTAGCATAGTATCATAAACAATGATACATTGCTCTTTCCACGGTCTGTTCCGTTACAATAGATAATAGGTATTATAGAAGAGAAGCCGATTGGCAAAGACCTGAACCTTTCAGGGTCAAGCATATCACTGGCGCTGTAGCGTGGAGCATTGTACTGGGAACACCCGACAATGTGATCGTTTCCTCGCTTGGCCGGCGCCGAACCCTGGTATGGGTACCAAATCATTATCATTAACGATACGATATATGATTTCGTATTTCGTCATCGCATTGTTCAAGTCATACTTCTGGTCCAGTTTACCGTATAATTTAACGGTTTTACGGAGAATATAATACAGAGCATCATTATCTAGTACTTGAGTCTTAGGTGCGTCTTTTGGTTTTAACGTAACATCTGCTTGTTCGTCTATAAACTCTAAGATAGATCTTTAGGTATTACTAAGAATTTTAGTATTTTTATTTCGTTCTCTGTGTATTGTTCCGCCTTCTGATCGTCTCTTCGTTCTCTCAAAGTTTTCACTTTTAATTTTAAGATTTACTGTCTCACTAGTACAGGAAAACTTCAATAGAATTTTGAAACAATTTTCTGGTATCTTTCTCTAACCAATTATAATTGCACTAAACCCGCAGTGTCCAAACGAAAACTTTTCATTCACGTACAATTTTTTACACTTTCCCTTGCATTTGGTTTACCTCATCTGATTTCATCTTGTTTGAATAAACAGTTCATATTATTACCATTTATGGTCTGAATGCCACCCTTGACTAGAAGCTGACATCAGAACTATTAGACGTCATTCTCACTGTTTCAAATTGCTCCAAGATACAAGACACCACGATCAACATATTGTTTCTATTCGTGTCATATTTCATTCAATATCAATTTGATCAATTATTCCAACCCTTTTGATAATAATGAACAGTAACTTCCTCCATTTCTCTGCGTATTTATCTCTATCTCAGGTCTCTGCGGATATGTTATCAAAAGGCTATAATTTCGACATTAGACGTTATTTTAATCACCGTTTGCCTCGGGCGCAATAGCGGTTCGTTCTACGAGGCAGGGAAGTCTGTGCCTCCCCAAAAAATAGGGAAGAAAAGGTGAAAATGATACACGATACACGTATCCATACAATCAAAATATAGTAAAACTTTAATTTAAATGTTACCATTTTCGTTATTTGTTTTTGGGGTGTTATGCCGTGTTGCGCTACCCCCTTCTTTAGCCAACGTTTCGGACATCGTTGCAGTGTCCATCATCAGGGCAGATCCGGTAGATGTGTCGATCTGCCGGATCTGCCCTGATGATGGACACTGCAACGATGTCCGAAACGTTGGCTAAAGAAGGAGGTAGCGCAACACGGCATAACACCCCAAAAACAAATAACGAAAATGCTTTTGGCCGTGAAAATCTTAAAACTTATCTAAATGTTACCAATTTATAAATTTTGTAACTTTTAAAGTTACTTCAGTTTAAATATTACCCATGAGTATTTTCGTATTTCACGCAACTGGTTGTCTTCACATTATGTAACTCATCATACCGGTGCAACGCGGCCGACCACACATGGATTTCTACTACACAACGCACTGCAATAATATACGCTAGGGAGGCAGAAAAAGGTCCGCCTCCGAGAGCCGCTGATTTCATGTGGGCGGAAGGGACTGATAAAGTCACATGGAATCGAAATGATCGGTCGGCGTTGCGCGGACGCGTGTTCTTCAGTTTGAGGCGCGCCTCAAAAAACGACCACTTTCGAAGTAGAATCGATCATTTGCAATTAGCTCTAGCCATCAAGTATTGTTTCGTTTTGTTATTATTTGACATAGTACGCGGCAGTAGGTACCTACGGAGCACGGCAATTAAGATTGATTTTAAATAAATAAAAAGAAAATACTTTGTTTTAGTCACTTTATTGTTATGTTTTTAGTCTACCGGTTTCGGTACCTCCGTACCATTATCAGGACTGTTATAAAAATACTAACAAATACAGGTAGACTAAACAAAAAAATATATAAAAAGTATTTTCTTATTATTTATTTAAAATGTCAAGTCACAATGTATTTGCTTCTTTTGAAAAATTAAGATTGATTTAGTAGGGCGAATTTACAGTTGATGGTCTATCTTGTGATTGCACATTATTATTATTATGAACGTAAGCAATACTTTCATTGCTTATTTTTTTCTAGGTTAGGTTTAATAGGTACTCGTAGGTGTAGATATACATAATACTTAATTAAACCCGCAAACCGTCACTGCTCAGACGCCATGTTTAATTCAGAGTTGGCTTGCCACCCCTGAGGGTTTGTGATTTGCAGACTACGTCGGATTCATGAGAATTCTCTCTAGCGAAATTGATAATTGATGATTGTCTGAGTTAAGTAATTGCTTTTCTCTAGCATCCATGTGAATCTGTCAACTAGTTAAGTAACTACCTTGTGAGATTTTTAAGACAAGTAAGCTTGAGCTGCGGTTAAACTGGAAATATGTATTCATATATTATTGGCAAAAATTTTTTGCATGAAAAATCATGGGCATATTCATTATTTTTACTGAAAATATAGAATTACGTTTTTTTTTAAATTTAAATTGTTACTTAAATCACGTCCGAAATTAATTTGTGAAATTATATATTATTAACATAGACCCGTGAAAAATCACTTGATCGTCTGAATTCTTGACATCAGTTCCAGTTTTGAAAACGTCAATTAAAATATTTTTTTGTTAAAAGATTATACTGCGGGATTTTATATTTTTGTGAAGGTGATAGAGAAACCGCGGCGAAAATTATGAACATATTTTAAAAAATACGACTCTTTAAAATAGAGAAAAAATCACTCGACAGATGCCTATTGTTGCATTTAAAGATACTGTTACGGTAGAAAAAGAGGAGTTGGGTGTCATGTTATGGTACTTGAATTGGGGTAGGGTTTAATGTAAGTTATTAAACAGGGTGTTAATATATCAGGGTTGTAGAATTCAATGTAATGCACTGGAAGTGCTGTGTTGTGTTTTGTTTTGTACCTACTATGTGATCAGTTATCATGACATTTACACCTCTTATTAAGTGGGTGTATTTAATGTTAATTATTCAGGGTTATATATATGAAGGTACACAGTTATCAGCTTTAATCCCATGGGATTTTTGGACGCCAAATCTCGTGGGTACGAGATATGCTGACTGTGTCGGTAGGCATGAATACTCCCGTCAGAGCGTGGGCACTGTTATTTTAATCATTGTTATGAAGCTTGGAAAATAAGAAATAAAAGAGTGGATGTAAAACAAGATTATTATATTGGAATATTAACATACCTGTGGACCATACTAAGAGCTAGCTAAAACCTATTATTTTTATGCGACGATTCCGTATGCCTAATATTGCACCGTGAGGGGCCCCTTTTCTCCCTCACGTTGCCTCCGCGCCAGGTTTGCAAGCTTCTCCATCCATCTGGGTGATTATTACGTTTGAGATCACCATGGTGTCCTCCATCATGTGGTTGCAGTAATGGAAATGTCCTCCATCAGGTTGTGAAAAGAATCGGCGGGGACTACACGGACGGTCGTGTCCCTTTGTATTAATGAGAATCCATCTCGTCGAATGACGGATGATAAATATAATCGCAGATTACAGTAAAACTGGGTCGGTCAAGCCGCCATTATCGCACCACGGGATTCCATACTGGAATACCCGTAAACAAGAATTCTCCAGTCGCGATAACCATGTATCGGCTGGGAATAAAGGAAACTCGTTCACATTTTAAATATACTTGAAAACAACCCGCCGATTGAATATTTAACGTATTAAATAAATTTAAGTCCACATTTTCGACTGTCGGATTCACGTCCTGCCCTGGAGACGCGAACCCAAAAAGTGAGGGGAAATCGATTATTATCCCTCTATCGACCGAAAGTAAAACCACTCGGAGAAAAAGTGTAATTATAAGTGGCCAGTAAAATAATTGAATCCACTACTATAGACAAATATCAACAACCCTGGGGTAATTTTGAACATTATTCAATTATTTTCATAACATTTTCCCCGTTCTCGCGTAAATGTTCGACCCCGAACATACCTATGTCCTATGCTGACTAAAAGCTTAACAATTGTATTGGTCCACCGGTTCCTAAAAACAATAAATTTCAAAACAGAAATACAATAGAAATAAAAACAATTATCATTGTAGTTAAATACAAAAATAAAAAGATATTGTAGTTAAAATACCATTTCAATCATTCACTTTTATATTATGCTCTGTGGCATCACTTCATCCTGTTATCGGATTATAAACACTTTTTATAATGGTTGAACAACCTTCACTTTTCACTGAATTTAAATGAAAAAGAAAACCTGCCTATACTAACTAGGTCTCACAGTTGAAAAAAAAATAATAGTTGGAAAAAGAAGTTATACAATGACAATACATAATTAATTGTTTTGTTTTGTTTTGCTTTGTTTTTGTACAAAATACATTTTTTAATAGTTACATATATTTTTTTTTGTTTGTTTATCGTAGTTTTGATAAGTTACATATTTTTTGGTTTGTTTGTATACAACAGTTTTGATTACGAGAGTTTTGATAAGTTACGAGACATTTTTTTTTTGTTTAATAGATTTTTTTAATGAATGAGACTTTAATTTAGTCTTATTTCAATGATGCTTGATACTTGATATGAAGAATCATGATGTATTTGAGTAATGTGTGACTATTTGAATGGGCTAGAATTTTATTGGCTCTGACGTAGAGCATAACTTACGACAATATAAAGGTGTGCACGTATTTATTTAGACTTGTTATATTTGAGAAAATAATTGTGATTTACCATAAATCACTACAAATAGTACCGTGTGAAAAAAAAAAAAAAAAAAAACATGAAACTTGATTTTAAATAGAGTTTATGAATACTTGTTGAATGTTGTGTCAGGGTTGGTCATAAAACTCCAAGAACAACCCGAACCACTCAAACAAGTTTCACACCACGTAGTACTTTGAGTATGAACATGGACCAGTGGCTGGCAATCCTTCCGCCTCCCGTAGGAATCCTCCATCTAAGGGCAACGGATCCACTGCCCTCCTACTGACGATGTTGCACACATGTTCCCTACCTGAGTCAGCAACTCATGGCCTGATGAGCAGACAGCAAGCATCTCTCGCCCTCTGTCTGTCATATAAGGTAAACGTAATCGACGCCGGATCGATACGTTGCGGTTGGGGTACAAGCCCACCCTTACCTTTGGAACTAATTTGGACCATTAGGAATGGTAAGTTGATCACCAGGATCCAGTTGATCAGACTGAATATACCTCCGTCAACCCCCCTCCAATGATAATAATGACGTTTTGTCATTGTCCGATAATTTCTCCAAGTCCTATCACATTTCGTGAATATTGTCCTTTATTTATAAAAGAATGATAATAAATATCACATTATTCCTTGTGTCACCGTTGACAATTACTTGATTGTACTTAAATTCAAAACAATTTTCCGAATTGTTATTAAAAATGATGCCCTTGATTTAAAAAGAAAAATAAACGTTGTTATTTTTGTTGTTGTTGTTATTGTTGATGTTATTGTTGTTGTACGCTGTTGTACGTTGTTGTTGATTTGAAAAATATTCTTGATAACTTTTTGTTTCAATTTAAAAAAAATTTGGCAACCCTGATGTTTGAAAATATTGGTTTGTGCCAACCCTGTATTTAAAATTAAAACATAAAATATTTTATTTTGTAACCCTGATTTCATTTGAAAATTAAAATATGAAATTTTATTTGAATATGTATGAACCCCATTTAATTTTTTTTTTTAATTATTCCATTGAAATGAATATGTATGTTGCTCATTAAAATGAATATTTTTAATATGACCTACTAATAATTCATAGCATTTGTAACGGCATAATTTGAAATGTCAAGTTTGACATTAGCGTACACATAACAATTGTTATAAATTCAAAAGTATTTAAGATGTCAGTTGACATTATTTGTAAATAAACAATCAATAATATATTTGTGATAGATGTCCGCTGTAAATAACATTAATTTCGTCTCGTAACTAATTAAACATTTATAATAATAATATCCCGTATAAATGGTTTCCTAATAAAGGTTATTTTTTAAAATTGCATAAAAATACAAAATATTTGTTTTCATCATGTTATTTGACAATGTACACGGTTTGTATGAATACCGGCATAATATAATTTTATAAAGCTTGAATAATAATGTTCAAATATATTTTAAAAGGTTTGTAATACTTTTAACTAATACCTTTCAAGTTAAATGTTTTTAATATTACTGCAATGATTTGATGAATGTACGTACCTCCGTAATTATGAACAAAATGTCACTTAGTTAACAATAAATCATTATAAATATTTGCATAATTATTGATATTAACGTTATATTGTTATTTAAACTCATACTATAATTGTTTTAGAAAAATTTAAACTGTTTTTCATCAGTATTGAGTATTTAAAAGTATAAAAACATAACAATGTTTTGACATTTGAAAAAGTCATAGGTAAATTTGAAAGCAAGAAATTGCCATAGATAATTAAAATTATTTTGAAAATAACCACTATTCATTGGATTATTTTTTTTTTTATAGAGTTACATTTATAGAATTACATTTTTATAGAATTACAATCCGTTTTCAACGCTGCGGCAAGACTTATCACCGGCGTATCAAAATATTCCCATATTTCAGAGCATCTCAAAAATCTACACTGGCTAAAATGTCCTGAAAGGATCCAGTTTAAGCTCTGCTGGATGGTATTTAAGTCCCTTAATGGAATGGCTCCGGCTTACTTATCGGAATTGTGTATTCCAGAAATTTCCAATCATCGACAGTCAACCCTGAGGTCAGCAGCGTCATCAGCTATCGGAAGGTTAAAGGAACCAAAGCGCACACCAGATACTAAGTTCGGTGAGCGCGCTTTCGGAGTGTCAGGACCTAAAGCCTGGAACGGACTGCCACATGACTTAAGAATGATCACAGACGCGGCGGAATTTAGAGCTAGACTTAAAACTCACCTTTTCAGACAGTCGTATCCATAAACTCAAAATCTTTCACCTTCACTTTCAATGCCCGCGACACCGTAAATAACTAACCTGTAAAAACATAGAAAAAAAAAAATAAAAAAAAAAAAAATAAATAAATAAAAAATAAATAAAAAAAAATAAAAAAATAAAAAAATAAAAAAAAAAAATAAAAAAAAAATAAAAAAAAAAATAAAAAATAAAAATGTAAGCGTTTGTGAAGGTCATTTCATGAACATTCTCCAGCCCTAAAGATTCCGAAATTCCTCAGTATTTTAAAATAAATATCAACTATACTTTTGCCACTAATCTCCAATAGTCCTAAATTCTCCAGTATTTTAAAATAAATACCTCTACCTTTTCTATTCACAAATGTAATAGGTACTAACAGCGATGAGGGTAGCAAATAATGTAAAATCACGCAATGTCCAGTGTGTTAACTGTAATGTCCTCCGCGTGCAAAGCCGTATCTTCTCCAAGCATAAACTTATAATTAAAGTGTGTTTATCGGAAGTGACCTGCCAGGTAAGTATATTTCTGTATCCATTTGTAAATAGTAAAATCAGTTAGAAATTAAGCATTCCTAATAAATTGTACAGCGCCCTTGAGGTGATTTTTCACAAAAACGGCGCTTTATAAATTATCCAATTATTATTATTATTATTATTAGAGTTCTATAATGCATATTGTCTATGACCATAAACCAATTTCTAAGCATATTTTCATAAATTGACAATTACAAATCAATTGAGGTTATGTTTGACATGTAGGTATTTTGAACAGTGCATTTATGATTGAAAACATTTAAAAAAATCATTACAGGTATAAAATAAAGTTCTGACACTAATATTTTAAAAGCAAAGCAAAACAAAACATAGGGCAAGTTAAAAAATATGTTAAGGGCATGTTTATATAATGAATTTAATATTTCCAAGATTCACAACAATGAAAAAAATATTTTCGTTATCACCAGTTGGTGCGCCATGTTACGGTAGAAAAAGAGGAGTTGGGTGTCATGTTATGGTACTTGAATTGGGGTAGGGTTTAATGTAAGTTATTAAACAGGGTGTTAATATATCAGGGTTGTAGAATTCAATGTAATGCACTGGAAGTGCTGTGTTGTGTTTTGTTTTGTACCTACTTATTAAGTGGGTGTATTTAATGTTAATTATTCAGGGTTATATATATGAAGGTACACAGTTATCAGCTTTAATCCCATGGGATTTTTGGACGCCAAATCTCGTGGGTACGAGATATGCTGACTGTGTCGGTAGGCATGAATACTCCCGTCAGAGCGTGGGCACTGTTATTTTAATCATTGTTATGAAGCTTGGAAAATAAGAAATAAAAGAGTGGATGTAAAACAAGATTATTATATTGGAATATTAACATACCTGTGGACCATACTAAGAGCTAGCTAAAACCTATTATTTTTATGCGACGATTCCGTATGCCTAATATTGCACCGTGAGGGGCCCCTTTTCTCCCTCACGTTGCCTCCGCGCCAGGTTTGCAAGCTTCTCCATCCATCTGGGTGATTATTACGTTTGAGATCACCATGGTGTCCTCCATCATGTGGTTGCAGTAATGGAAATGTCCTCCATCAGGTTGTGAAAAGAATCGGCGGGGACTACACGGACGGTCGTGTCCCTTTGTATTAATGAGAATCCATCTCGTCGAATGACGGATGATAAATATAATCGCAGATTACAGTAAAACTGGGTCGGTCAAGCCGCCATTATCGCACCACGGGATTCCATACTGGAATACCCGTAAACAAGAATTCTCCAGTCGCGATGACCATGTATCGGCTGGGAATAAAGGAAACTCGTTCACATTTTAAATATACTTGAAAACAACCCGCCGATTGAATATTTAACGTATTAAATAAATTTAAGTCCACATTTTCGACTGTCGGATTCACGTCCTGCCCTGGAGACGCGAACCCAAAAAGTGAGGGGAAATCGATTATTATCCCTCTATCGACCGAAAGTAAAACCACTCGGAGAAAAAGTGTAATTATAAGTGGCCAGTAAAATAATTGAATCCACTACTATAGACAAATATCAACAACCCTGGGGTAATTTTGAACATTATTCAATTATTTTCATAACAATACACTGTGAATTTTTTCGTACCTATCACATGTTAAATAACTGAAGAAAGTGTGTTTTTAATAATTTTCGGTGCATGTATTTTTTTTTCTATATAGGAATTTAATATAATTACCGTTTTACTAGCTTTTGTACTTGTTCTTCTTTGTAGCTCTACAAATGTACAGATATTATTTTAAAAATAACATTTATTTTTATTAGGAACTTTAAAAAATATATATATTGAAAGAATAGATAATACCTACATATAATCAACCAACAAGTCCCGCTAAGTCAATTGAATTGGCTTGTCAACAGGTGCTTATATTTTGGTTACATATACATTTTTAAAATTTAAAATTTACATCTTATATCTACAGATTCAAAATTTTTTCATACATATCAATATAAATATTTTTTTCCGATAGCCAATTTTTCAGCATATATTTAACCTTATTCATAGAATTACATTGCTTTATAGTGTGTGGTAATAAATTAAATATCTTCGGTATGATGTATTCAAACGTTCTCTGTCAGTACTTATTATTAAATTTCGGAACTATTAACCCGTCGTTGCGCCTGAATCTAGTGCTGTATTTATGTTCTAATTTCTCTTTATGCTGTGGGGTAAATATATGCTTAATTATAATTTTTTGCCATAGTATTGCCTCAACAGGTAAAATTTTGGCACTATGAAACAGCTTAAGAACTTAAAGGGTATGTTATAAATCGGTAGAAATTCGGAATGCGGGGGATTAAATTCTAAACAAATTCGAGTTCACTGAACCAGAGTTATAGACCGTTCGTACACGGAGATTTACGAATGACCTTTAACAAAAACATGGGTATTAAATACAACTATAAATTTACTAACAAAAATAGATTTTGTATAATTATGAACACACTCGACAGTTTAGTAACACTTGATGCTATTTATCAATAATAATACTAAATTTCTAATAGACTTGAAGAGTCTTTCAAATTATTTTATCGTCAAGTCATATTAAAATATTTATTGTTTTCTCTTTTCTAGGTCTTTTCTACCTCCTCTCTCATACAATTAAATGTTATAAACTGAAATGAATAAAATTATATTTATTTTGTATCCACTAACAAATGCATTAACGCAGTTTTTAATTTATTATTATAATATCAATATTAAGTACTTTGATCGGTAAAAGTTTTCAAATTAAATTAACTATTATAAGACATTAATTATTTTTGATTATTTTTTTAAAATCCCCCATAACAATAACAAGGCACACCTCCCAATACTGTAAATCTTAGAACTGGTATTTTAAATTATTAATAATTATACATTCTGTCGGGTTTTTTTATCCAATAAATCTCTCCGATCTCTGGCGTTATAAAAACACGAAAGTTGTTATTTTTATGGCAATAATTCAGTGTTAATGGCCATAAAATTGCATCTCAACAGTCAATGCTGAGTTTTTTACAATAAAGCAGAAAATCTTCTGATAAAGTTTGTTTATCTTACCAATAACTCTCACGAAAATTGCATATTTGTAAATTATCGGTCGATGCAACTATTTTCAGCTCACATAAAGCTTTTAAAGTATTTATAAATGTCAAAATATTTCCGCTTTACTAAAATCCATATAAATGTAATATTTCTGAATGTATCCCAAACTAAAAACTATTTTTGTCATGTGGTTATGCTTTTAAATTTTATAAATCGAAATAAACATATAATTTTTGAAATGTAATAATTTTGCATACAAACATAAAAAAGTTTTAAAAATGGCTCACTCTGTGTTTTTTCTCATTAAAATTACGAAAAAAATAAAACACATACATATTTTATTAGACAAATGTATTACAAACGTTATTGTCATCTCGCTTTTTTGTCTTTCCGTGTAAAAATAATTAATAATAAATTCCCAAAGTTTCATAAATTTATTTCAAATTGCGATTCGAAACTTTGGTTTCGTAAAAGTCTACATTTTACTTCTTTTGTGGTTAATTTTTATATTTGAATATAAAGCGTAGTGTTTTATGTTTCTAACCCCATTTAAATCATATTTCTCACTATGGTAGTAAGGGAGACCCAACGACTTCTATGAGACATGTATAAGTTGTTCCGAAACCGAACAAAATGACGACTCAAATATAAATAATAAATATGGTTATCAGAGCAATACCCTTTTAAAAGGCGTGTACCTACCTACCACTTACCATTGATCACACCAAAGACAAGAACCGTTTTTATCATCTTTGTCTGGTTTAAACGCCCTGTTCATGTTGAGGGTGAAAAAGCTACCGACAGCCTTTTCAAGAGGTAAACATTGTTTTTAAAAAACGCCCGAAGCCTTTTCTCTCCTATTATGAACCGGGAATTACAATGTAGGCAAAACTTAACTTCTTGCGATCGGGAATTATTGTGCCTATAAATTCTAAAGACTAGTGTTATTTTGTCGAGAATTCTCCAGATCATTATCTATATTACAACTTCTGGATTCGCTGTAATTTCCATATCTAATAGTAAAATATTGCTGTAAAATACTGCCTTATCCTACAGTCAAACATTGACAAATTACACAATTGGTGTGTTGCAAACAACTTATTCCTCAATATCGATAAATGTAAGACACTAAAATTTTGTAGAACAAAGACCCCGTTATCTTTTAAATACACAATAAATAACAAAATCTTAGAAAAAGTCAAAGAAATCAGGGATCTTGGAGTTATATTTGACACTTAATTAAATTTTATAAACCACATACAAGAAATAACCAACAAAGGCATGAAGACACTAGGATTTATAATCAGAACCATCAAAGACTTTGATTCACTAGAAGCTATTAAAATTGTATATTTGTCACTAGTACGCAGCTTGCTGGAACACAATACCATCGTTTGGTCATATAAAAAATATTGAACGAGTGCAGCACAAATTTTTACGATTTATTAACTTCAAGTTACATATACCTATTCAACACATTAACTATACATTCTTACTAAATACACTTAAATTGCATTCCCTAGAAAACAGAAGAAAAATAATTGACCTAACTTTTTTGTTTAAAATTATTCACTCCGAATTAAACTGTTGTGAACTCCTGCATCTCATAGACTTTAAGGTACCAACCCGAGCTACAAGGCAAAACATATTATTCTGCAACAATAATTCTCTAACCAACTATCACACACATGCATCAATTTCTCGACTTCACACACTAGGGAACAAATACACCTCAAATATCGATGTATTTAATATAAGTTTACCGTTATTCAAGAAATATCTGAACAATATTTTTATGTAGAACATTTTGATATCTAAGGAGCATCACCTAGGGTCTATTGCATATATTTGTGTATTTCTATATTAATCTACAATGTAAAAACTTGTTAACGTTTTCTTTTTATGTATCTTGCATTTTGTCATGTATTATTCATGACATTTAATCAGTCGCCTGTAAATTTTGTAATTGCTAACATACCATACCTATTAGTTTATTTCTATGTCATTTACAACTTAGAAACTTTTATTCAAAAAAACTGTCTCTGTATTATAATCTTGTCATGTAAAAGCCCATCAGAGCGTTGAAAATTAATAAATATATATTGCAGGTTGAAGGTGTTCGAAAATTTCCTGTATCACTATTAATGTTCATCATTATATTTTATCGCGATCTCTAGGCATTTTAACCGTTCTAATAATACCTTTTGTTAAAATCCTTTCCAAAACTTATAAATAAATAAGGGCAACGCCTATATTTATGTTTACTTATATTGTACCTACTGTATTTAATAAGATACAAAAATACAATATTCGCATGTAAAAAGCGAATCAAGTTGCACCACCTAACTAAAAAAAAAGAAACTGAAAAAGTGGTTAATAGATCAATTTTTTTATAGTGTTATTGTTTCTAAGCACCTAGACATTAGTATCTATTGATTGAATGCCTGTAATATTATGACTATGTTTAAGTATGTTGTTTGCCTTTGAGTGTGTCTATGCCTATGAGAGTGTTGCGTGTGTTAGTATCTATCTGCCTATGTTCACGTAATTAATTTATGCCTTTGTATTATAGTTACTTGAAATGCTAATCCTCTACTCGTATATGTATTTTCCGTATTGTGGTTTCCTGTTATACGCGTACATTAGTGTTATATTAATATTGTTAAATTGACCTGCTGACAGACCCTTTTGGAAGTTAAGTAAAATTCTAGAAATCTCCGCTGGTCAGTAATTGATGCATTTAGTCTTGTTTAGATACGTTTGGTGAAAACATGGCTGTAATTTATTGATATCATGAGTAATATTCAACTGGAAAGTCGTAAGTGCGTTCCAGTTGTCCAATGGATTCACATCTTCATTCGAAAACAGGGTGTAAAAGTGAGAAAAGAGAAAACAAGGTTTGAAAAAATAGTGTATCAGTAAAAGTGGTTAATCAACTACGATTATTTGGGGCACTCAGCTAGCGGAACAGAGATTTACACATTTTACGCCATGATACGACCATTTATTTAAATATGTAGATAATTACACACCATATACATAGGCATTAAATTAAACTGATAATTATTACAAATTTCACAGTGAGATGTTTATTCTAAATAACTAGATTGTTAATACACGGTGATGAAAAAACTGTCTCGAAAGTGCGCTGATGTTTCGGATAAGTGGCCATAAAAACTTTCATGAAATGTTTCTTATGTTCATTCTCGGCTTAATTCGCTGATAATATTCCCACTACGAATTATTCTCTCTAAACCGGTTCTCGTACAACTTTATGTATTTTCAAAAATAACAAGCAACGGCAGGACCTGGTTGTACTTCGTACTTTAAACTCTTTACTGCAACGTGAAGGACGGTCAACGGTGCATTGATCTTGGTATTTCTGTTTAAATGAAACATTATGTTTTAGCTTCTTTCCTTTCGATAAGTAAAATATATTGTTTTCCATTTATTTTTAACTAGCAGACCCGGCCACACTTTGCTGTGGCTAACGAAAGCTTTATAACCAACGCAATCTGTTAAGAGGGCATTACCAGAGAAAACCAGAAATATGTCATTTTCAAACCAGATTTTAGACGTATTGATTGTTCTTTTATCTAGCATTCGCGTGTAATAAATTTTGAGAAAAAAAAAATTTTTTAGTATAATAAGGTTATTCCATAGGTCGTTGGCAGATTTGTTAAATTTTCAAAAAAGATTTTGTATTATACCACACCCATTTCAAATAATATAATCATGCAGTAAAATAAATCAATACATTATCTAGCAAACGCATGTTTTAGAATTTTAATTTTAGTTTCAATAAAATCATTAAAAAATATGTACGCACATGTGTTTCTTGACGAAAATTGGTCCATTTGTGTATTTACTTGCGCACTTACAAACTAATATATTTCAGATTTTTTTAACATTCTTATTAAATTTAGACATTATTGAAAAATGATCAATACTTATAATCAAAAAATAATTACAAAAAGTACATTATTTTAATAGTTTTATCATCACGCCTTTCAGCATTTTTGGATGAAGGTATAAATTAAAGCTGATTTGGATTGAAATAAATTCGATATTGAGTTATAATTTAAAAAAGCTGGTACGGAGAATAATTAATCTTTCTCATTGTAACCGCCCTGCACGATCGTAAGAACAACTTTCGACGAAATGTGGATTTTCGTCCGCTGGCTGGTTAAACGCTCTTAAATCAAATCCACATCACGCTGCCCGCTGCCGCTTTGCCAGATTTATTATGTATTTAAACCAATTTACCCAAAACCTTGATAAATTTTATAGGTACCTAAAAACCTTCCTCATGAATCACTCTATCTATTTGTGAAAACCGCATGAAAATCCGTTGCGTAGTTTAAAAGATCTAAGCGCACATACATCGTGAGCGACTTCATTTTATACTTAGTATAATATAATATAATATAATATAATATAATAATATATAATATAAAGTAAAGATTTGTTTAAACCATTCGAATACCAGTTAGGGGGCAAACATTAACAACGTGGGCAGTTTTTCTTCCAATCTAGACCCTCCCCCCCCCCCCCTTGGTGAGATAAATTTGTGCCACTTCGTATATTCTTTTCAAGTAACGTGAGATTTTGCTGGACCCCCCCCCCTTTTTTTAGCTCACATAATTAATGTATGCTCCTTATTAAATTTTAATTGTATGAATTATAATAGTAGTTCAGTCGTATCCATAAGTTAAAAACAAAAAACAAACAAAAAACCTTTCACCTTCTCGCCTTCACGGCTCGCAACACTGAAAATAACTAAGTGTGTAAAAATAAAGCAAATTCTTAAAATTCTTCAGACTTTCAAAATAAATATTAAGTCAACTTTGCATTAATCTTCTTACAAATATAAATATAAATGTAAAACCATCTGTGATGAGGGTAGCAAAGTTAAAGTCATGCAATGTCCAGTGTTTTGAATATAATGTCCTCCTCGTGCAAAGTGGTATCTTCCCCAAGCATAAACTTTCTAATAAAGTGTGTTTTATCGAAAGTGTCCTGCAGGTAAGTATGTCTCTGTATCTATTTGTAAATAATAAAATTATATAGAGCCTAAGATTCAGTATAAATTGTAAAGCGCCCTTGAGGTGATTTTTCACAAAAACGGCGCTCTACAATTATCCAATTATTATTATTATTATTATTATTATTAATTAAGAATCTGCGAATTAAATCCTACGTACTGATGAAATGTTGAGCACTCCTCAAATTCATAAATACGCAATTATCCGATCAACAGGCAAATCGAGCGCTAAAACAAATCGCTTAGCTGATCGGAGACTCAGATTGATTGATCGAAAAGTTGAGAATAACGGTCGTCAGAACATCAACTCCAAAATATCTAATATTAAAATCGTGCTAATTATTGCGTGCTAATATCTTGTATAAACGTGTTCCATTGTTATCACGAGGGTAGCACTGCGCGGGGACTGGATTCGGTAGTTTCCACTTGTTAGGTGTTAGGGCGTTGAGTCTAATTGGACTAATTGGAGGTGAAAAAACCATTCTTTTGCTTCGTGTCGCACTTAAATTGGATTGTCTGAATTCTCGACAAATCATTTCCAATTTTGAAAATGGCAATTAAAATCATTTTTATTATAAGTAAGTACTTTATTTAATTCTCTGAACAATCACTACCAATTTTGAAAATGAAACTGAAATTCAAAGCGAAAGTTCTAGAGTTAATTGAACCAGAGTTACAGATAGAGGCAGAGTCCAATTTTGAAAATGAAACTGAAATTTAAAAGCGAAATTTCTAGAGTTACTTGAACCAGAGTTCCAGACAGAGGCAGAGTCAAAATTAGTATTTTTAATGTTACTTTTTTCTCATTATATTTGGCTTTGTCCGTTAGCAATAATTCTTCTAAAAGCTTAGGGTCTAAATTACAATTAGTGTAAGATGTGGCTGTTTTCTTACCATAAACTTATCATCGAGTCACAGGCAAAAACCTTTATATTATATTCCAGGAATGATCTGGACTAGGAAGAACAATCTTTGGATTCATCTCACGTACAGCAAAGATACATAAAAAACTGTCTTCTGAGATATTAACAATAAATTCGCCATTATGACCATTAATTCATTGAATCCTGTCAATGTCATCGGCTGTCCTAGTTGACAGATATACGGCACGTTATAATGCGACAGAGCATTGAGCCGAATAGGGAATCTGTTTTATTTAAAAAAATCTTGTATCATTTCCCTTATTCTACCATTTTCCTACTAATAGCTTCTTGCTTCCAAAACTGCTTAGGAATTACAGCTTCTGATGCACTTTAATGGACTGTAAATATAAAAACGAAACGAGACGAAATGGTGTTTGCTGGAATTGGGTGATAATATGTGTAGGAAAAACAAGTAATGCAAGGAAAAGGGATAACCAATAACTCTTATCTCTCTTAAGGACCACACTACACAACCACATTATAAGTTATTTGGTTCCATCGCGATACCTCGAAGTAATTATCGCCTCAGCAAAAGAATGAGTATAAAACGATATTATATTCTTCCGAGATGGTCAAATCCGTTATTTTACTTAAAAACGAGATTGCTTACACGAAAAACACCAATAACTTGCTTCCAAGATAGTTCCAAATTTTCTTCTGAACAAAACAAATGCTCTCGAATTTCAACTATTTTGCTTGCCATTGTTCCAAATTTCAAATACTTTCCAGCAAGGTAATGGTCATGGAGAAGTAGGAACTAGATAAATGACATTCAGATAGGAACTAAGTATATTCTCATTTCAAAACCAAACATTAAACAAGTAAACAATTCATTCTTTCTATCTTTCTAATCACCTTTTTTTTTAACTGGATCCCTTTATCTATACCACTCTTACACATACATACCTTAAACTCTTGATTTTTGTATCTCCGATATCATCGTTCAATCTTATAACGTTCATGAATATTTCTCTGGTAATCTTGTTCCAGTACATCTCAGTGCAATCAACCGGTGTACGGCTCCTTATTATGAAACTCGGATTTCGCGGTCACTTGGAAGCCAATGACGCTCTACGTTAAGATCTTTCAAGCCAGTTACTAATTACATTTTTTTTTAATTTTGTAAAAAGACACATTACAAACTTCCTGATCGCACATTTTATTCGTACAACCATCTAGACCTTTTTACTGCAGGTCTTCATGAGGCACTCGATGCTTTGAAACGTAATATCAAACAAGTACATAAGTAACGAGATCTGAAAACGTGAAGATATTTTGTATCAGGTCAATGCTTTATGGAAATTATTAAGCATTATTGTGTGAAAATTTGTTTCATCTCAATTTAAACTTAATGTATTCGGTATATTCGATTCTTCATAAAATCAATTTGTATTTTAGATGTAGGAATAATTTTCTAATTAGTTTGTGTATTCAGTTGTTTTTCAAACCATAATAGAATAAAAGTATGCATTCACAGCCTTACTAAAAAAAAACCACAGCACGGCCGATAACCTGTGTTGCAGCAGCAACATGAATAAAACCAAAATACACTAAAACACGATATCATTACTAATAAGATTTGATCTTAAAATGTATTTTTAATCCGGCAACAATGCAATTTTTCATACTGTACATAATTTAATTGTTTGTTTTCCTACAGAACCGCTAGATGGCGGCGCCTTCGCATTCGTCATTCGCGTTGAAACCGCCAAAAAAAAACTCATTCCGCGGGTGTGTGTGAAATATTACACAAATCTGATCGTAATATCTATTAATATGACTAATTCACTATTACATTCGCATAATTGATATATTTACAGTGTTTTTTGTGGTTTTTAATAAGTTTTAGTCAAGTTATAATAACCATAATCATACTTTGAAAATTGACATGTCAATAAGTATTTTATGTAAAACATGAAAATTCAAATTTACATTTAAAGGATTTTATTTTATGATAATTTCATAAAAGTGGTGTTTTTTTTTAAATATTAATATGTAATACATGTGTTCCTAAACGTATCAATGAAATTAACGTCTTTAGGTTGCAAGAAATTTGTTATAAAAGTCGGTATTATTTTTTTAGGTTAGTTTTTTGGCAATAAAAAAACTTTGAAATTTTTTATCATTTTTTTATTGTATGCACGAGGAAAAAGGGAGGTGACAGTTTCGTTCCAAATTCATTATATAAAAGGTCCGTATTTTTTAAATTTTGTTTTTTTATAAATTTCTGTACACTTTCGTCAAATATGTTTTGGTAAAAAAAAAATCCATCTTTTTTCGAATCTTAATAAATGGCAGTTTTTAAAAACTAAAGTGTATTTCAATTACACAAATCTAAAAGGTAATTTTATCTAGTTTTCATAAATGGTATTTGTTTTTACGACACCTTCAAAAATAAGAAATATATAGAACATTCAAAATACTTTGGAAAAATTTCAAATTTTGTTCAGATATCATTACTAAAACAGAGATAAACTACCCTCTCAGGCCGTGTAAACCAAGTGTATTTTTTTCCGTGAACAATTTTTTAATTAGTAATGTTTTCACATCCGCGGCCGTTTGTCAATTGAATAAAATTTTCACTGGGTTTTTTAGTAAGGCTGTAAGTGTTTTAATAATAATACTTTTTTAATTGCCTTACCGAAGAGTTCTCTTGGCATTTTTCCCTTTACTTTCATAATAATATATAGGTATAACGTTCTACACTGTTACAATTTATTTTGCTAATTAAAATAACATTTGCATATTTATAAGCGGAATTAATTCCTTGATAATTATACTTCTTCAAAGATTCGATAAAACGCTTAAGAAATGTTTTAATTTTGCTATTCAAACTTAGTGTCAGATCTAACGCTGTTCTTGGACAGTTAGTAACTTTTCGAAAGATTATTGCGCTGCCTAATTACGTGATTATCCTTAATTAGGTTGTTTTGCATTCGAAGTATCAGCTGAAATGGAAATTTAGTCAAATTCTTACTGCTCAATCGCTGAATACTTCGAAACCTATTTCACTGGTATGAGTTAAGTTTCCTCATTTGAAGTTCTAAATTAAAAGCAGAAGAATATGGCGCTATTGAAAAGTTATTTAAGGTTTACGGTTTGGAAGTTAATTCCATTGGTAACACGCAGCATCTTTGAAAGCAGATTCCATCATCAGCAGTTGCACACAAGCTTCTTCGCAATAAAATACTGTTTCCAATTTAAAAAAAAAATGTCTAACCGGCTTCATTCTGATGTTATAAAAAGAAGTCTGATCTATAATAGTAGTCGTTCTCTAGCATGACCTTGCGGTATTCCGCATTGCAAAAACTCCCGAGAGTTTTGACATGCCATGTGGTGATTCCTCGCGAGTCAATTAAGATTTCTAAAGATCTGTATATCGTCGTTCATTTAGCCGCAGTTGGTGTTAATAATTAAAATGAGATGGTTTTTATCGGAGCAGACAAACAACGGCTTCGTCTCGCGTCGTGGTTCCCCGACTACCATCTTGCATTCATTGTTCATTGTGATTTAGATCTACGCTTTCTCGTTCGTTGCACTTGGATATTCGCTCATATGCTCTTGACATTTAGGTTTTTGATCCAAATTAATTCTGATTAGTTCTGGTTTACGGTTTTCTAAGTCTGTTGAAAAGTCTGCCATCAATTCGTCTATCCATGTATTGGACTTGAAATTATTCGACAAGATATCTTTTTATAGTTGAGCTTATTTTGTGTGCATTATATTACAATTCTATTGCGATTCGTTGCACTAAAAAAATAACTTAAAAATCCACTTTACAAACCACAACATCCGTTACATTTTGACACTATCAAACATTGCGTTTGATAAATAAGTGTTTGACCTATTATCGTACCACAAAGCATTGTATAAACCTTGGAACAAAATTAGCACACAAACCCACCGGTTCTTTCTCGTAAGCTAAAATCGAATAATTTCTTCTTGGGCAAAGGTAAGTTTACTTCCGAATCAATGGATGGGAACTGCATATTACCTTGAACCTTTATTGAGGTCATTCCCTGTTCCGCGTATACGCGAGCTACGAGTTTACGGCAAACTGGTTTATGCCTTGTCAATGCACCTATCCGCTGGCTATACAGAGTTTATACAGATTGTTCAGCTGCCAATATGTACCTATGAACTACTAGGTACTACACTTCTCGTTGATTATTCTTCTTAGTCTTGTCCTATCGGAGGTGAGCTATCATGAATGATGTCTCCATTCTCTTCGTTTCAACCCGAAACTGCACTCCTACCAATGTTTCAAAGCCAATGTCTTTAGTAATACTTAGGTATTCTAAGAAAGTTTCCCTGAATTGGAAAATCTTATAGAATTGTCGCTCCTAGTGATCTAACTAAGGCATGGAGCATTCCTCTTATCTACAGTACAATTTCCCTTTAGTTATCCTGTCAGTCGGCTATTTTGAGGATAGTACCACTACATATCTCTTTAATGTTCGCTGGTTCGCCCTCACCTTGAATATGCTAGTCTCATGTGGTCTCCTTTCTATGCTGTCCACATTTGTCACATCGAATCCGTACAACATCGTTTCCTAAGAGGAATTGCTTGGAGGTTGGATCATGAAAGAGGCGAGTACTCATATGATGAAATTGAACACATTTTAAACATTTCTTCTTTAGAAAAACGTAGAAAGGACTCTGATCTAATTTGTACATTTAAAATTATAAACAGTATTACTGATACACCTGCATTGTTACAACTCATCCAGTTCAACATCCCTTCCCATAGACTCCGAAATATTGAATTGCTGTTCCTCAATCAAATTCTACTAATCATGGATACCTACCATTCTCCCTTATCCAGAATGTCGAGACTTACCAACGCAAGTCAAAGCATTGATTTTTTTTCGTGTAAAACTAAATGACTTTCGGCAGTCGATAGTGTCGATACGCAATATTTAAATGCTTCTTCATGCTTTGACTTATAATGTCTTCTATATTTATTTATTTATTTATTTATTTATTTATTACACGCCCTAGTGGGCTTTTCTTATAATTTTTTTACAAACTATTTGTATCAAAAGAAGTACTTTTTACATTTTATATTGTCATTGCTATTAATTTATATGTGCTCTCCCTTCACAGTCATCTCTGTTTTTTTTTTTTTTTTTTAATTATTTATTAGTGTTATTATTGTGTTTTAATGGACTATTGTCCGTAAATTAATAAATAAAAATAAATATTCACTTTTCAAAAACTTATCTATCTTACCTGTTAATGTTTGGTTTAGTGTCCAGGTTGATCGCATTAATCTATAAGTTCTTTTATAATGACCCTAGTTAAACTGTTAACTAAACTGTTTCTGCATCTGTAAATGTTACATTTGAATGCATATCCTATTGAATGACTGCAAATATTTTACAGATGTTATTCATATCATATGTGATGATTTAAGACTTGCTGTCTTTATAATAAACTAATCAACAATTAATCTCGCTTAATACCGTTAAATCTACGATTTAGATCGCTCGCAATTATAATTTGTTAGTATAATCAACGCACATCAATAGCAGATAAACTCGTGTACAGGAAGTGGAATAAATTTGATGAAACATCAATAATCTCTCGCTAACTCAATACCTAACTTCTGCGAATCACAGGAACCCGACCTGCTTTCTCGTAATTCTTATCCATTGTATTCTGAGACTCATCAGAAGATAATGTATTTAGAAATGATTGTATTATTGCGTCATTTTCACACAGTTATGAATTTTCTATCTGTTATTCATTCGTTTGACTGTGAACTTGATGTGATCTACAACAACTCATCTGAGATACATTATAGTTCAATCATTTTTCTTACTTCGTGAAACCCAAAACAAGAAAGCTGGATTTAAACAAAATGTTGTGGTTCCGCCGGTAATAAAGAACTGGTAGATACTACCCAGATTCTGATTTTATTGTAAACTTTGTCGTTCTCATTGATTAATGGTTTTTAACAGTCTCTTTGACACCTTAACCCTTGGCACTGCATCCAAACCGCGCCGATTTCTTATGTCACGATGTTCACCTTTCTTCCACTTGTATTTCACTACAAAAGTTTCTTATGTCTCATTGTGTTGAACATTGGTATTGTCAACGCCACCAGTATGCCATAATTATTTTAGGCTATCATGCTAATTTATCCTTTTACTAGCTGAAGTTCCCGGCGATGTCCGGGCTCTACACAGAGTTTTCGGAATCAAATATAGATAGTGACCTTGCTCTTGTTTTGTAGGTCACATGTGCAAAATTTCATCAACCTCGGCATAAAACTAGATTTGATTCATAAAACATATAGACATTCTCCTTTTATATTATATATTTAAACCACTTTACACAAAACCTTGACAAATTGCATACCAAAACCTTCCTCGTGAATCACTCTATCTATTGGTGAAAACCGCATGAAAATCCGATTAGTATTTTTTTAGTGAATCGCAAACAGACAGACAGACAGACGCGGCGGAGGATTTTAATTTATAATGCGTAGAGATTTGTAGTTTCATTATAAATTTAACTTATATTTTGACACTCTTATGATATATATCCTCCACATCGGTTACTTATTTAGTTTCGTGACTTCCCAATTTCTATTAACGTTTTATTGTGCTTATTTCTTATCTTCTTTGTAGTTAGGCAATGAAATTTATGTAATACTAGCTGGTACCCGGCATGCGTTGCTATGCCATTTAATAAAGAAATTGTTTCTCCCTGCGTGTCCTTCCCCATTTGTCCCGTTCCCTTTCCGCCCCCACCCAATTCCTCTCCCGCGTCCTCTTCCCCTTTCACGTTTCCACTCCGCTCCTCCACCTTCCCTCTCCCCACTCCACCCCCCCTTCCTCCGTCCCGCAAACCCCCCTCCCGAGTTCCCCTCCCCCCTCCCTGGTTCCCCTCCCCCCTCCCGCGTTCCATAAATTAATTCCCGGTACATTTAGTTTTCAAACAGCTCGCGTGCCACCTATTGCAATTTTTATAAAAATTTCATAATGGCAGAGTTCACCATACAATAACGAACACAACAAAAAAAGAATTATCCAATTTGGTGCATTCGTTCAGAAGTTATGCGCGTGCATACATTTCGTCGATTCATTTTTATACAAATTTCATAATGCCAGAGCTCACCAGTAGTTTAATACAAACCTTGTCCATACAATAACGAACACAACAAAAAAAGAATTATCCAATTTGGTGCATTCGTTCAGAAGTTATGCGCGTGCATACATTTAGTCGATTCATTTTTATACAAATTTCATAATGCCAGAGCTCACCAGTAGTTTAATACAAACCTTGTCCAGACAATGACGAACACAACAAAAAAGAATTATCCAATTTGGTGCAGTCGTTCGGAAGTTATGTGGGAACATACATTTCGTTGATTCATTTTTATTTATATAGATAGAAGAAGAAGATAGAAGATGAAGATTTTCTCTTCGAGATAGGTTACCAAAGTCTCCAGTCAGTGAAGAATGGAGCCCTTGTAGTAACAGTGTTTAAAATTATGTCATTGAAGAAGAAGATAACACTGATAATCTAAACGAAAATATGAAAGAGAACAAGACACAAAAACATTAAAAATACAACGGTCGCAATTGGGACAAATACTCCTTGCTTCATTAACTTTCATTACGTGTATCCTGTATCATTCTGAATCTTGGCATGACCCGACTCAAAAGTATTTGATTCACTTGACCGTGTCGTGTCTTGATCTGAGGCGTCCCCGATTTTTTCAACCAACATCTTATTTGATCTCTTGTTTTGCAGTTCCATAATGGCGATGAACGGTTTGAATGGCCACCACGATGGCCCCACCAACGGATCTGCCTCCACCGGGGACATCATCACGCAGAACCAGCAGCGAGGGTGGTGGACCATCGGCTTGATCAACGCCCGCTACAAGTATCTTACTGCTGAGACTTTCGGCTTCAAGATCAATGCCAACGGTACCAGCCTGAAGAAGAAACAGATCTGGACCTTGGAACCGGCTTCCAATGCTGGAGACAGTGAGTATTTATATTGTAATTTTTATACATTCTTTCTTATTCGGGTTGGTCCTGCCGCTGTGAACTCCCTGTATTATCTCTTTTGCTACGAATACTACTTGAAAAAAGAATAAAAAGAAACCAAAACACATTCATCGCATTCATAGACCTGGAAAAGGCTTTCGATAAAGTAGAATGGAAAAGACTCTTCGAGATTCTGAAGAGAATTGATATCAAATATAGAGATAGACGAATAATCCAGGCGCTATACAAGAATGAGGCCGCTATAATTAGATGTGACAATGATACAAAAGAAGCCAGTATAAGACAAGGGGTGAGACAGGGATGCTCTCTGTCACCTGTTCTTTTTAACGCTTATATACAAAGTGCGATTGACGACTTGAGAGAGAGAATGAGTCACAGAAAAGGTGTAAAGATACACGGGCAAAAGGTGGATATGATAAGGTTTGCTGACGATATTGCATTGGTTGCTGAAAGCGAAGAAGAACTGCAAGAGGCCTTAACAACCATGCAAAGCATTCTCCAAAATAACTATAACATGAAGATAAATAAAGACAAAACAAAGCTGCTGACTGTAGGCCGAACGCAACATCAGATGCGAATAGAGATGTCAGGAGTTCCACTAAAGAACGCCAAGGAGTTTGTCTATCTCGGGAGCAAAATAACATGGGACGGTCGGTCTAAGAGCGATGTCGACAGCCGTATACACCAGGCTAGGCTTGCTTTCAATAAAAGGTCGAAAATAATTGAATCAAATAATATAGACCTAAAGCTGAGAATACTCCTCATCAAGACCTATGTATGGAGTATCTTGATGTACGGCTGCGAAACATGGTGCCTATCCAAAAGAGATAAACGGAGACTAGAGGCTTTTGAGATGTGGTCCTATAGAAAACTATTAGGAATTTCCTGGAGAGACCACATTACAAATGAGGAGGTTCTCCAAAGAATCGAAGGAGGAAGGCACCTGCTCAGGACCTTGTCCGAAAGGCGTGCAAGATGGATCGGCCATGTAATACGACAAGAAGGCCTCTTGCATTCCATAATGGAGGGTATGACCGAGGGGACAAACTCTAGGGGACGCCCACGCCGAGAGTACCTGGAGGACCTGCTGGTGGACGTGCGCTGCTTATCATATGCAGACCTCAAAAGAGCCGCACAAGACAGGAAAGAATGGAAGAGGAAACTAAAGGAAATTGCTGCAAACCAATCCCAGGATTGAAACCAGAGAGAGAGAGAGACCTAATTGTAAAATCTCTCTCCTTGTCATTAACGTCGCATATACATATCTACCTGTAATAGAGGTTAAAACGGAGCTTTCGTTACAAAGACCTCTTCAGCGGATTTTTGTTTATTCCTACGGCTGTAGTTCCCAATTTGAGTCCAATCAACTGAGTGATTTGTTTGTCTTGACGGCCGGCGGCAAGGCTCTTGACTCGCACACCGAACGTCGCGGGATCAAATCCCGGCGTGGCAAATAAATTTTGTTTGATTAATTTGTGTTATTTCACAATTTATTCATTTAAAATAATATAAAGTATATTTGCGGCACGTTCCAGAGTGGAAGATACTCTCAGTATCGCCCTGGTGTAAGACCACCATTCAGAATTGAAACGTTGCTTGAAATGGCATTAGCCGTGTTGGTGACCAGATCTGAATAGCCAGGTACTTCTCCACCTTCCCTATCTCCTTCCCCTCCCCACTACCTTCAGCCTCACAACAACCCCAATTTGGGGGTGCCATAGTCTCACTGGCTTCAGACGGGAGCAGTTGGGACTCTTGTGCGGTATTCGTATAAAAAAAAATTAATGCTCGATTCGCCTGTTGCTCGGAGAGTTGCGTTGGGAAGAGCGTATTTGTGCGTTTGAGGTGGATTTGGAACAACGGCCGCTAGAGTTAGACGATTGATGTGATCGATATATTCATTTCGGATTTTAAACGATTACTTCATCAACCTTTCAAAATTAAATTTCAATCTTCAATCGAATATTTAGATTTAATGTTCGATTAAAATTCATTACACATCGATTCTAAAATAATGTACCGAATTCCTATAGAGACATTTTGAAGACGAATTCGCGTAGGAATGCATAATCAATAAATTCTGAATGCTGTTAATCGTATCCAATGATAATTCGTTGGAACAGACAGACCGTGACAGACGCCTAAATAAATCATATGTTTTCGTGGCTTTATTATTTGATTTAAAATAGTTATTTTTAACTTTTCATTAATTCAGCTAGGTACTATTTGATAATTTCACGGTCAAAAGTGTTATCGTGATTTATTTTTGGGGTATTATGCGGTGTTGCGCTACTTCCTTATTTAGCCAACGTTTCAGACAGCGTTATAGTGTCCACCATTAGGACAGTTGTGTAATTGAAGATTGTGGTGAAGAGTGTTCTTATTTGCGTATTTCAGTATTAATATGGTTAAAATAGTTTCCGACGTTTAATTTTGGTGCAACCGTCAAGTATCGTATACCAAAAACTATTAAGCTTAGCACCGTCGTCGCTATTATTATTAAGTTTTTTGTGGATTTTAATTGCCTATGTAATTAGGCGTGCTTTATGCGTTTTGGGTCTTCCCAGGACTTCAGCAACACATTAAAAGAAATGGCCGGTCTCAATTTAGTGCTCAGCAATTGCCGATTTGTCGGGATTGCCGAGTTTGCTTGCTCACCATAATCTTCCTTCACACATCTTTATCTTCAAATTTACTAAAGAAGGAGGTAGCACCACACGGCATAATACCCCAAAAATAAAACTCGGCAATTGTCAGAAATGTATTGGTTTTCTCAGTTATTTTTTTACTGTGTTTAATTTCCCGAACTAAGTATATCCATTCGCATCTGTTTTTTTATACATTTTTTGTTGTTGAAATTTTCTGTTTCTAACCACGTCCTGTATTTCTTATTCTGTGAGTTTTTATTTCACATGTTATGTGTCACCATCCAAACAACTTAACCCCGAGATTTCGAGATAATTGAACCCACGCATGAACTTGTAAAATATAAATCTCTCAGGCCTAAACCTCGTTTCACTTAGCTGTCTGCAATTACATGGCGTGTAATTGTTATAACATGTCAGCACTTATCGTGTTGTGTTATACAACAACCAATGTAAGACAATTGAGTGCACTTAATTATGCTATTGAATGAGGTCTTGAATTATTCATTATGTTTGCTGCTGACATGTCGGATTTAATGAGTTGCTTCTGTTTTATCTAGAATTTAGCTCAATTTCGACTCGGAGTCATATCAGTACTATTTTAACATGATTGCTACAGAATTGTCACTGCTGCTCAGAGACAGTGTGCCAATGGACGCTTTTATAATAAATAACCGTGACGATTCAGGGTTACGGTACCGTGACGGCAAAAAGGTAATAAACATACGTTCCTTATCGTTATAATTTATAATGCTCACACGTTAAGAAAGGTGAGAAACACAAAATACGTGTTTCCTATTTTTTCCTTTGAAGGAAACAGATGTATCTTATTACAACTTAGCCACGGCGACGCGACGGGATTTTTTATTTTCTTTATACGTTTGAGGGAGATGTATGATAATGATTGTATGTTTTCTTTGGGGGGGGGGGGTTCATGCGTTCACCATTTGCCCAATTTTCGACTGTTGTTATTTAAATGAGATCCCTGAGGCGTATGTGTGGTAAAACTATGTATGATCGTGTAAGAAATGTGGATATCCGCAAAGAATGTAAGGCTGATGTAAGCATAATGAGTAAGGTTAAGAAAGGGAACCTCAGATGGTTTGGGCACGTAGAGCGAATGAACGAAGAAAGTAGTAAAAAGAATATATGACGCAAATGTGAATGGCAGAGGAAGTCGGGGACGCCCAAGGAAGACATGGCACGATCAAGTGAATCAGATACTTGAGACGGGGCTATGTCAAAATTCAGAATAATAGAAGAGTATGTATGAGACGATGCATGAATGTGAGTGAGGCAAAAAGTGTGTGCCAAGACCGAGTTGTTTGGCGGTCCGTTCTCTCTGCCTACCCCTGCGGGGAAGCGGCGTGATGGTTAGTTAGTTAGTTATTTAGTGTGTCAAAAAAAAAGCAAACAGTGCAAAACCGTCAGCGTATTGACATTTGACGTTTTTAAATTTTTGGAATTCACGCACACTTCAATGCATCCTAGTAACTATATTCCATACTTTCAAAATTATCGTTGCGGCTAGTAGAATCTAGGGGTTTACGGAGACAGACCTCACGGTGCCGTGTGTGAGAGAGATGCAAGAAAATGATGACTTTTTCCTTTGGAGGAAACAGACCATTGTACATTGTGCATCTCACCTTTTGAAAGAGCTGCAGCATTATTGTGATGAGGAACGTTAAAAATTTAAAGCAATGTTCTTTCCAAAATTGAGGTTAAATTGTGAGACTGAAAGAACTGGGAAGGGGAAGAAGATGAGAAAGATGTTTGTTGAAAATATTTTATACTGATGTGGTCTTCCAAAATGGCTTCTCCTTAAGCCGATTCCTCATTGCTGAGGATCGTGACCCCTACTCCAATTTCCATGGTGGACATGTGGACAAGGCACCTCCACTCCTCGCGGTTCTGCGCATTGGTCACCTTCGTCTGCTTTGTGTGGCTTCCACTTTGCCAGTAACCATGAGTTCCTCCAAGTTGGAGTCCTCAGTTTGACGAGCAACATATCTAAAGTATCTTAAAATGCATTGGAGGCCGATGGTTTGAAAGTAAATTATGGATGCCTAGATGTTTCAGAATGGATGCAGCCAAAATGGATTAGGTCATTTTAAAGGACATTTGGATTCTAAATGGCGGTGTTGCACCAGGGCGATACTGAGATCTAATATCATCTAATTTCAAATAAAATATAAAAGCAATAATTACATATTGCAAGTTTCTGTAATATGGTCGTGCCAATTCGAGCTCCGTTGTAACCTCTCTTTCTTGGTATATGTGTCTTTTATGAAAAGGGGAGGTAACAGCGAATCCGCCCGGAGCTATCAGCAATATGCCTATGATGGCAACGCAAATCTAGTTTGAAAGGGCATGGTGTTTCAATGCACTTTACTGCATTGCTGAGAATGTCATATTCGTGAGTCAATATTTGCTTCGTCCTCTTACTTATCCGTTAGCAAATACTACTTGACTTGACAGCACTGGTGTTGTTTTAAATCCACAAACCTTTGAAGATATTCTACCTGTCTGAAAGGTCAGCGATGGATCTTTTAACGGTGAAAGGAATTCAATAGTCAATACATTAGCAACTTCTGATATTTTTAAATTAACATTGAAGGAGTGAGGAGCCTAGGGCTTGTTATTATTTCAATCTCAGGTCAAAGATTTAAATTTTTGACAAATAACATTCACTTTCCAATTGTCCATCTACCCTCACTCCTACTACTTCCTTCACTGGAGAAACTCAGCCCATTTTTTTCAACTCACTGTGAAAACAGAATATATTAAATGAAACTAAACTGTTAAACTTTAGTAGAGTATTATTGCCCTAAAGAAGCTACGGTTGTAGCGAAACCCGGTCGGCATAAAGTATATAAAAAATAAAAGTAGTGTTTACAAAGTTATTGTTTTATTTTAATTTAGCTGGGGTACCCAGGGAGTTGATATGAGATTGAATACGTTATATATATTATACGTTCGACCCCACGACGGATCTTGCTTTATACACCCCTACCAATGGGGGTAGCCCCACCTACGCAAAAAAAGGCTTCGAAACACCCTAATTCTGTTATATATGTCATATGTACGTTCACAACTCGAGTTCGCCTCAGTAATTTGGAATCCTCAATATCAGTAATTTGGAATCCTCAATTGAAAATATCCAGAACAAATTTATAAAACACCTATCCTATCGCTTTAGTGATCATCGATTTGACCCTATCGCTTTATATAAACGCAGAAAAATCTCTGATGCATTATTCTTACTTAAAATCGTGAACTGCCTTGTTGATTCATCATATCTGTTAGAAAATATTGCACTTCGTTGCCCCAAACAAACCAGATCGAACGACTTATTTAGAATACCACACAGTAAATCTAAATACGCGCAAAACTCTGTATTAGTACGTATCTGTGAAACTTACAATGCCTTACGAGATATAGACATTTTCAACCATGACTTGAAATCATATAAAATGCAGCTTAATAAATTAATAACTTAAAATACTTTTTTTTCTCCTTTTTGTGAAAATCATATTATTATCAACCATAGTAAATAGTATAACCATGTTTGTTAATAATTTTACGTTTTTCTTTATTATGTATTATGTTCTTCTTTTTATGTTTTTCTTTATTATGTTTATATTTTTTTTCTTTGTCATTTAAAAAGTTGAGTAGGTAAAAAAAACTAAACCAATATTTTTTAATGGAACTTAATTGGTCTACAATATATGAATTTTATTGTTATAATCATTTTTTCTGTATGACTGTTTGTTTCCTCAATAAAAAGAAATAAAAAAATAAATAAAAAAAATAAAAAAAAATAGTCCAAAATGTTCCAAAACATTCCACAACATTCGAGAGTGCTCTGGAATGTTCCACAATGATGTTCCCGATTCCTATTCCTGAACATTCCAGAATGTTCTGGGATGTTCTGAAAATTTTTAGAGGACGAAAATTCCAATCCTTATGTCTTCAAAAGCACGCCCTTCAGGTGAAAACGGGAATCTTCTTCATGGGTGGCGAATAGAGGGCTATCACACCATATAACTCCCTTACTAGTGTCTGAGTTTTAGCGGGACGCACACTTTTGTACACTTTCTTTTATAATATATATATATATATATATATATATATTGATTATAATGTCACATCACAAAGTATCTGCTTCATGTGAACAAACGTGATATTTTCATTAATTATTTGTCGGAACGAATTTCCGACGTCGCAGGACATATTGCTATGTCCGATGTTCAGTGTTTGTCAACGTCACTTCTCATTAACGTCACATGTGCAAAACGTCACAGCAGCAATTCCCACAAAACTCAGTTTTACTGTTAACATTTCTCCCTCAACAGGTCATAAATTTTTCGTCGCATATCGCAATAAATTATAGCATAACATTTAACTGACCTTTAATGTAAGCTTCGCGTTGGTTAGTGTTGTTACTTGTTTATCTCGCAGGGGGTCTAAAGACGCTATTTCAGTCTCCACTAGTCTCCAGTAGCTAATTTGATAAATTATGATCACATGTGTGTATTTGATCTGCAGATATGTTTACCTCCCGCTGCAGTAATGAAGATTTGTCAAAGATTAAAGTGTGACATCCAAAATAACAACCAATATAATATGTAGACGTAAGCAGTAAGCAGACTCGAATGTTCCGTTGAATATATAATATATCTGATGTGCATTTTGACATATAGTTGTTATTATTTTTGCTGTAGAACATGTTCAACATGGCCCTCAGGCCTCGAAAAGATTCTGTCAGTAGTTCAGAATATTTTCGCTGCGCAATAAACTTCAAATAAGTTGAATATTTGTAAACGAATCCGAAAACTATATACTGTTTTTGAAAGCTGGTAAAATACGCTTTCAAGTTTTATTATTAGAAATAACCATGTATTTTTAATCCAATTTTAGATGCAAACTTTAAAAAGTTTTAAAAATTACTGGTAACGAAAAGAAACATGCATTTTTTATTGGTCAAATGTAATAAACGTTATCATAGCCTCACTTTTTTTGTTGATTCATGTTAAAATAATTAATAAAAATTGCACAAAGTTTAATTTTTGTTTTTCAAATTGTGGTAAAAACTTTGGTTTCCTAAAGGTGTACATTTTTTTTGCGGTTAACTTTTAGATTTTAATATATTGCTTGTTGTTCTTTTCTCTTTCCAATACTGTTTAGATCATATTTCTCACTACGATAGTAAGGGAGACAACGATTTCTATGAGACCTATGTGAGTTGTTGTATATAGACTCGTTTTGTTATCTCCCATTTCTCACCCTGTTCTTTTGATAGTATTCTGGTCTCTTTCATGAATTTCACCAGGGTTGTCATTGGGTGTATGTTTACCGACGTCTCCTGGTTTCAAAATTTGACTCCTCGAGTAGGGACTGTCTGGGCCTTCTTCCCATCTAGGCGAGAAATCGACACTATGGAGGAATCGGTTCTAGGAGACTTGTTACTATTATCTCTTGGTTAGTGTATTAGATTTTATGACCATTGTATTCGTTATTGTAGGTTATTGTAGATTACTAAACATATTTTTAATTAAACCCTTTTCCAGGCTTATCGCTGAAAGCATAATATTTTTAATAATCCTTTACGCTAAAGCAGATAAATTTGTACGCTCCCAGCAATACAATACTACTCGCGGAGAGTCGCAGGAAGTGTTCTACGCATTAGTAACTGGATATTTTTTAAACATATTTTTTTATATGAATGCACCTGTCAATAAGGCGATCAGCATTGACCTTTGACATTTTCAATGACGTCTTTGACGCATTTCTGTAAATAACAGCTAAAATCTCCACGACTACTTTCATGTTCTTCTTCTGTTAATTTCTAATCCCCTTGGGTATATTCACATAAAAAGACGTGAGAACAATTTATTTGCATTTCCCCCAAAACCCACTTATGACTGTTTTTGGTTATCTGGCGTTCTTGAGAGAACCGTTAGGTCTACAGATATCAATTTAGTCTTAAATGAAAGTTAATTAAATCTACTACAACTTCATTTCATATAATATTTGACGTGGGATGCGTGTTTTAGAAAATATTTTACAAAATAAGTGAACATTTTGAAAAAATTTCACCTTTTGGAAAAAATGGCCTACTTTTGAATAACTGTATCTTGGAAACCATTGACTGTATATAGCTTGCTTTGGTCTCAAATTGTAGCAAATTTAGTCTACTTTAAAAGTATGTAAACTGATTATACCGGTCAGACCCTTCCTTCACTGAGATATTGAGCAAAAACTGAAAAAAATCCGAAAATTTCCTTGTTTTTAGGGTCCACCGCCGCTCGCACAGCACTTTCGAAGTTGCAAATTTTTTTTTTTTATTACTGGTTTAGGTCCTAATAACATATAAAAAATTCAGAATGACCGGACCTTTTGCAAGCACGGATGTACATCTTGACTGCAGTATTATGGCACCAACTGAGACGGACCCATTAATCGTTCTATCTCCTTTTGTGAGATATATGATTTAAGCGGTGTTAGAGAGTGCCAAAGATATTGAAATATAAGTAGATGTCCTATCTGCTGTTTTTACTATGGGGGTCTGCGCTTCCGGGTGTCGTCGATATTGTTTACCAATTTACAAATAAACTAAAAGAACAAATAATTAACGAATAAACCAAACGAACGTTAAACTAAATGAACGAATTCTTTCCTTATTCAAAATATATTGTTAACTAATATTAATGCACATTTTCAAACGAATTGAACAAATTCTTTTTGTATGAAAACTACGCTAATTAGCGCGTAGTCCGGCGACATTTGCGCGGACACCATAGCATATCTCTTCTGTATTTGAATATCTTTGGAGAGTGCCAACACTAAACTTTGTATTTGCATTCAAAAGTTTACCAAAGACACTAACTTGACGGCCGGCGTAGTCTAGCGGTAAGGCTTTTGACTCGCAATCCGAAGGTCGCGATCGAATCCCGGCGTGGGCAAATAAATTTTATTTGATTAATTTGTGGTATTTCACAATTAATTCATTAAAAATAATATATAGTATATTTGCGGCACCTTTCAGAGCGGAAGATACTCTCAGTATCGCCCTGGTGTAAGACCACCATTTAGAATTGAAACTTTGCTTGAAATGGCTTTAGCCGTGCTTGGTGACCAGATCTGAATAGCCAGGCACTTCCTCACCTTCCCCTTCCCCACCTCCTTCCCCTCCCCACTACCTTAAGCCTCACAACATACCCCAATTGGGGATGCCATAGCCTCACTGGCTCCAGACAGGAGCAGCTGAGACTCTTGTGAGGCATTCAAAAAAAAAATAATTGTAATATATTCCAAAAAGTCATCGACCGACATTGCTTGCATGTTGTGAAAGATTTGTCAAAGATTGCGGATTTTTATTAATAATTTTTATGTGAAACGATAAAAAGTGAAGTCATATAACCTTTATTCTATTTTTGTGGTATTTTGTACAACCTGAAAGAAAAATAAAGCAATCGTAAACAATCGTCAAAAAATTCCTTCGTTTTATAAATGATAAATTTTATATATTAAAGTCTGACAGAATATTTCATCTGCTTTCAAACACAGAATTTCATTTTTGGATACGTTAAAAATTAACAAAGCTATTGGAAAATTAATGTCAACCGGAAGTATTTTTAAAAAATTCGTGAATCTGATCATTTTATGTAACTTGATTACAAAATCTCAGAATACTCCAGTTTTTTTTTAATATTGTACGATTTTTTTTAAATAAAATATTTAACATATTCGTATTATCATTTGACGATATCAGACAACTCGTTTTAACTCTGATTTTAATAACATTAAGAAGAGCGGTTCATATTTAGGCATGCGTAAAATTAGCCAGATCGTGACTGGTAAAAACCGCAAGCTGTAATTTAATGAGCAATTGCATGAAAGAAGCCGCTGTGAAACCTCCCATAAACTTCTGTCGTCTTGCTATTGGGAAATGCAGTCATAAATTACGCTATTATGTGGATGGATGCACAATACATACTTGAATGGTTACAGAAACAGAGACTCTGGGATCGCTTCTGCGCTGAACCCAGCGGTTGGCTCTACAGATTGAGCTCTAGAGCTCAAGAGCGCCAGATCTAATCTTACTCCCTTCCAGTGGCGGCCGGTGGTCAAAATATGTGGGGGTTCACCAGAGTCATTAATTTAGACAATAAATTTAGGAAAGGTACATACCTAGGTACTTATAAAGAAGTTCTATTCTCCGTTCTGTTAAAACGGAAATAAATACATCACAGTTTAAAATACAATTTAAACAATATATTTCAAAAAATACTTTAGGAACACTGAAATAACAACCAATGGAAGTTTCTCACCTGTACTTTTGTTCCAATTACGGGTCCTGATTTCCCAATTGTTATTCGAACGCGAATTCCCAAAATTCATATTCGTACTTATTGCTTCGGAAATGTAAATTTTAAACGAAAATAAACCAGAGAAAAGCGACAAAAAATGAAATGGTGGATGTAGTAGCCAGGGACCATAAACATACCAAACTGAACTTATGAATTATGATATCATATCGATATCACACAAAGATTCGGTTGACATTTTGGATCGGAGTTATGCCCGCCTGCTCACAACTAATCAGCTAATTACTCATTGTCATTATAAACATGATTTGACTTGAAGAGAAGAACGCGCGGAACATCGTTAAAAATAGTAGCCTGCTGTTAAATTGAAGACAAAATGTCGACAAAAACATTACATTCATGTAAGCGTTCTTGTTTAACACGCCACTGTACGAACCGCTCCTTTCGATGTGGGGGTAAAATTCGGACCTGCGTTCTGGCTTTGGTAAAATTTACAAAGAACCATATGTGCCCACGGTTTTGACCGTTCACGGGATTTGCTCTAGAGGTGGGTAAGTTCTGCATTTTTCCGGAAGCCTCCGAGACTTGCTTCCTTTTAAAAGTACACGAGTTCTAGGAGCAGGTCCCGGGTCCGAGTTCTTAGGTGCGGACTGGGCACTGGGTATTGTTGCGGCGCACCGAAACGGGACGCACGGGTTCAAAGAACTCGGAACCAGGACCTACTCGTAGAACCCACACGAGAACTCAGAACCCCGGAGTCGGACAAGACCCGTACGAAGACAAGGACCCGTCACCCGTGCAATGTAGGTACATTCAATGTATTTACATTGCACGGTCTTTTATTGAGAATTTAAATAAGTAAAATTAATAAGCTGTAATGCTTTACTATAAACTATTATTTTATAATGCACGTCACCCGTTGATTAACGATACCAGATAAGACGCTCTAATTAAAAACTACTCCGTGTCTAGCCGAAGCGGTCACGCACGTGTGTGTCGATCAACGAACAGCGATCGAATGAACGCCGGAACGGTTCACGCAGTTCCGGGAACTCACCGAGACCCGCGACTCATGAGTGGAATGGTGAGTGACGCCGGACGGTGGATCGCGGAGCAAGCCGGCGGCCACGGGGTGAGTCAGGAATGTATTCGCGCGAGTCCGGGAGTGGGCGGAATGAATGGATTGTGTCGCGATTCACGTAGCTTGGAACAAGGCGCTTGGGTTTAAAGGAACCCGGGACTTGTATTCGAGTGCGGTTTTCGCGCTTCGGCGTTGAGTTGCTCGGACCGCCGGATTACCGCCGGATTTATTTGGATGCGGAGAGTACTGGGACTGGGCCGGGTTCTCTGGGAGTAGTCGATTTGAAAAAGGAGTGGGAGTAGGAACCGCTTCCCGCAAAGGAGCGGATCACATGAGCCCATTCCAGCTGAACTGACACATCGCTAATTTGCTCACAAAGTAGTAAGATTCTTGAACGCTGTCGAAAACGAACTGCTATGAAGATAGGCGCAAGGGCCGGCTCTCGTCGCCCTGAAAGATATAGCGTATAATAGGTACCTACCTACCTACTGTGCGAGATCTTGAGTAAATATTATAGTAATTTATAACCGAACCGCGTTTCGTATTATGATCTTCAATTTTTGTGGGTTGTGCGGTGCTCGGGAGCTCTCATGAACTAGCCGCCACTGCTCCCTTCCAGTTAGGTTGGTAACGGTGTACCGAGTACTGAGTTAGGAGGCGCCGAGATTTTGATCACCGCCGCAAGTTGTTCGCTACTTTTGTTGATTTAACAGGGCTGCCCGGGTTCACGGGTTGAGGTTTGTCTAGGCCTTAGCGGCGGATGCATCTGCTCGTCAACTGCGTGGCGCACCGGATCGAGAGAGACTGATTGAGGGTGGCCTTTTGATCTCTTCGGCCTGATTCTCGACCCATCGCCTTGCACTGCAGTTGGAGGGATGGATTCATACACTGACCCCCAGATTCCTATACACCTCTTATATCTTTACTTTTTGCACTTCACTTCTTTTGACATTAAACGGGAGTTAATTAGTTAATAAAGTCTTTAGTCATATTTGAACCACTTTCGTGTCAATAAAAAAGAAAGTAATAAATTAATCGATTCTTAGATGCATTAATCAAGTTCGCGTTTACAATATCTTTCATATCTAAGAACTTTGTTAGTTCACTTCCATTCGTTATGCAAGTTATTTTGCATAACGAATGAATGACATTATTCAAAAAGTTGTGTCTGACACCTTGTCTGCCATTCGGAAAGCCGCACGAAAATGGCGGTTTGAAACTGACCATAGATGACGGATTTAGTCAATAACGTATTGACAGAGGGTTTTATCGGTCGACCGTGGTAGACCTCCCGTGTGGAACTCATGCGCGATCAATAGTCGGAATAACAGAAGTGTATGTGTGAATTTAGGTAAAACTTGGTAGGAGGTGTAAGCGTAGGGTTAGCATCATTCCAGACTCTGCCTACTACTTTGGCGAATCTATTGGTAATTGTATCAATTCTCTGACATCATAAAATTTTATCATGTCCCAACCCAATGCATTTGTGATAGTATGCTAATTGCTAACATAAAATCAATTTTTGAAATACTAATGTTAGATAATGCACATAATCGCTGCATTTTCTCGGTAATTCGTTGCATTTATTAGGTGTTATAGCTCAAACCAATAATAAAATAATTGTCTTCTTCGCATGTGGAATAAATAGAGCACGTCATCTTATTTTAGTAGTCTCATAAATGCAAGAACTGTCTCGTATCATAATTGTTAATTGCAATAAATTACGGAGAGAGATTCACAATAATAAATAAAATAAAAACTATAAACTAAACGAGGTGAATCGTTGGTTGTGAATAATTTTAAAAAAATCTAAAGCTGATTGACACTGTATTAAGTTAAATGTGGGAACGTTCCTATTATAAAATGAGATGAGATCAATTATCAGTTTTATATTCCTCAGTACGTTGAGGTCACTGCTCGGTTGTAAAATTGGGAGCCTTCAACAATTTCGTATCCAAAGCGGCCCAGACAGAGGAGTCTGGCTGTATTTTTGTTTTGCAGAATAAGTACTATCATAAGCTTCGTCACGCTTATTTCTTGTGCCATTTCTAATCCCGAGAATGTCTTTGTGTAGAAAGTCGTTAAATTTTATTCTAAATTGCCCACATTTTTTCTCGAAAGGCAGTTTAGCCAGTCCAACATAGCTGAGAAATTTAAGGTCATATGGAACCCATTAAATGTATAAATGGTACTTTTATAACAAATAATTTAAATACAATAACCAGTTATGTTGTAATATCATGTATGTATAAATAATTGAAATTGTTCTAACCTGATATAACTTTTATGAACCCTTATGAAACTGCTCAAAAAATAATATGGAATTTCAGGGGATTTCAAAATTGGTGTTCTGTGAACACCTGTTTGTCGTGGAAAGGTAGTATTTACATATTTAGAAATTGTGTTGACAAATTGTTTCGTACGGTACCTGTATCAGTGATCGTCCTCGTTATTAATTACCTTTATTAGATATAAGCCTGAACTAATTTGGTATTTGCTCATTATAGCTGTGATCGTTATAACCAGGTTCGACTGTATCTGTATACAGCTAGCTTTTCCGACCATTTTATATTGAGAACAAGGTGTTAAAAAGGTAATTTATGTAAAGTACTCTAACATGGAAATATTCATACTAGTCTCAACATTTGTCATCCAAATGTTTCATTTTATGCGAGAAGAAACGCTAGTAGTTATTATTGGTTTCTTTATCTTGTGTACAAGTTATGTGACATTTAAATTTAACAATTATGTGACATTGTTTGCTTGTTTAAAAATTTTGGTGCCACTCTGTTGTTTATAAACTGATCCAAGAAATATAATGCTGTTATTTTGCAGTGTTTTCTTTTCAGTATTGTTTCAATTGTATTACTCTTGTCGTATTGAAATCACCATTGTTAACCGTTTTCAAAGATTTGATTCATAAAGACAATCAATCAAAACATCAATCAACTGCGAACCTCAATTCGACTCACGGTAAAATAATATTTTTTTACGAAGCAGCCCAAGAAAATGCTTCGTCTTCCTGGTACCTAATGTTAATATTTTTTAATATCAGATACGTTCTATTTTAATTATTTACTGTAATGGCACACGTTGTAGTCAAATAAAACACTGTATCTATTTAAATATTGTGTTAACACAAGAGGCTTAATCATTTCTTGGTGTATGCGGGTGAACGCGCCCTAAATGGCTGTCCAAGACATAGGACATCTAGCTAGAGATTTAAGATGAAGGAACGCATTTACAGCCTTCAGTAATGAAGATACATGATATCTTTGCCTCAAAATACTTGAATATTACTGGTGTACATTCATTTCATCAAACTGCAACGATGAGATAGGTATCTTTGCATTTTCCATGGAGGCGGATATACAGTTTTGATCAGTCTCGCAGATAATTTTCCCGTCGCATTTCGCGCTCTGTGCTTTTTCATTTGCGGATCACACTAGAATTAATTAATTGAAGTGTTCGCATTGAATCAACATGGTAATGGGACACCTTAGACCCGACGCGTGCCTTTAATAAGTACATGGTTAGCCTGCAATTAATGCGGCTGCCGAGTCTCGATACCTACTGACAAGCCGTCTGAACACTGAACAGTTGAACACTCATGATGCGATTACGGACACGCTATCGTCTCATTATAACACAATGGGAGCGCTGAAAACGGGACGAGAAGTGTTGTATGATGAGCGAGTATTTTACGCATCGGGTAACGGGAAAAGACGGCGTGAAGTGTCAATACCCGGTGGCTTCGTATTGACTGTAATGATACAAGTGAAGATTTTTCTAAATAATTGTTGGTTCAGTACTCTGCAAATGTCTTCTCAAATCTAGCAGATAATGGATAACGTCTTAGATATATTATTACATTTCTAAATTAAAGCACCAATTTTACACCAGGTCCTTACAGAAGACCCTGGGGGATACCATAGGGCCAATGTTATCTTGGAGGGTTTTTCGGAGAGTTTTTTTTAAGGAGAGGAAGGAATAAACCTGGTAGTATATAGTAAGAGTGAGGAAAGGCATAAGTTGGTGAGGCATTCCGTAGCTAAACTCTTGTGCAATAGAACTTATGTGCCAAATGTCAACTGCGTACAAATTTTGGTCACGCGTTTGACGTGTGCACCTGTGCCGAAGGGATCATTGACGATAGTTACGCTACACTCCCTATTATTAGAAAACCTTTCTTAATTATTTTTCTACATAGTTACCATTTTCGCATTCTACATTGTCTTTATTCTACAATTAGTACGGTATTTGCATTAAATCTCCTAGGTTTGTATTCCTAAAAACAACTTTTATACATCGTCAGCTGCTTGTCGAGATGAGACGAGACGCTAATTGGTGCCAACGTCACTTTGATTGATAAATAAGCTGCCTTCTCGGAACTCATAGAACGCCAGTCCATTGTACTGGAATCAATTTGCGACTATTATTAAATAATTTGTTGTATTCCTATGTACTAAGAATACAAAGAATTTAGCGGTTTTTTATGTCTCGACAGGATAGAATGTATGTGGATTTCCGCAAATGGTGTAGACTGTCGACTATAGATGATGCTCTCGTCAAGCCGGTTTCAAATTATTTCAATTCCTCGAGCCTCGTAAAAAAAACCTCAAAATGGAAAATTTATGGGAATCTGTTAATATGTGTATTTCTTCGAATCCACCATTATTTTTTGAAGTAAAACGTCTTTACGCACGCTTGACTTGGGGAGTAAGCTGGTGAATACGTGACGAGAGCGTTACGAAAAGCGAGGCGAACGGTAGTTGAGAGGGAGATATAACTTAGTGAAGATAGAAAGAGAGAGAGTTACGTTTCGTATTACTGTAGGGGCAAGAGAGAGAGGTGCCAGCAAATATTTTCTTTCTCTCATTGTTGTCTGTATCACACTGTAGGAGCAAGAGAGAGCAGTGCGCGCGCACATTTTCTTTCTCTCTTCCTATCATATAGATGGAGTTAAAGAAGTTTTACTTCAGTTGTGTGGTCTAAAGCACCCTCTTTTTTTTGGTACCGAAACAATTTGTGTTACAGTCATCTTTACAAATTAATGAAAAAATTTGACACGATAAGAAACACACGCAGATCCAGCAACATTCCCAAAAAAAACATGTGTGCAGTTCACATGCGGTAGAAGTGAAACCTTCAGAAAACTAAAGTAGACAATAGTGAAGGCTACGAAGCACCCCACAAAGAGGAGACCGATTATTCTATCTCAATCTCTCGCAACCTGAATCCTGCGTGTTTGATGTATGTTTTTAGTATCGCTTTTTCGTTTCATCGTGTTTTATATCAAAATTTCACTTCAAAAATCAGAGTGTGCAATTCACACGCGGTTGAAGTGAAACCTTCAAAAAACTAAAGTAGACAAGAGTGGGGAGGCTGCGAAGCACTTCACAAAGAGGAGACCGATTATACTATCTCTTTCTCTCGCAAGCTAAATACTATAGATGTACGCGTTTTTCTCTTTTTAGTATCGCTATTTATTTCATCGAGTTTCAAATTATAACGGTGTTAAAGAAGTTTTCACTTCAAAAAATGTTTTAAGTTTTTACCTTCATTATGTACTTGTGAATAGTACACAATTTTAAAATGTATGATTTCACATTTTCGTACGCCTGTGAAATGATTTTGTTGTTGCTTATTAACTTCTTATTATGTATGCACTGTATGCTGTCTAAAGTTTTTTTCTGTTGTTACTGAAATTTGCTTGTGTATTGATACAAATTTGCTTAAAATTGTTGATTCTATGCCAAACCGTGTACAATAAGTTATACAAGTTAATGTAAGACACACTTCACATTAAAAAAAAAATAATTGTAATTGTTTCTGTATTTTTTTCTTCAATAAAGAATATATATTATTTTTTCTAATTCTACGCTAGTGTTCACATTAATTCGCACAGTACTGTATTTTATTAAGTATGATCTTTAGTATTGTTCAATAGTAGAAGTATGTTCACATTAATTCGCGCAGTACTGTATTTTATTAAGTACTAGCTGGTACCCGGCATGCGTTGCTATGCCATTTAATAAAGACCTGTTTTCTCCCTGCGTGTCCTTTTCCATTTGTCCCTTTCCCCTTCCGCGTCCCCTTCCCCTCTTGCGTTCCCACTCAGCCTCCTCCACCTTCCTTCGCCGCACACCACTCCCCCCTTCCCCGGTCTCGCGAACCCTCTCCCGAGTTCCCCTCCTAGGTTTCCCTCCCCCCCCCCTCCTGCATACCGTACATTCATTCCCGATTCAGTTTTCAAACAGCTCGCGTGCCATCTATTGCAATTTTGTATACAAATTTCATAATGCCAGAGCTCACCGGTAGTTTTATACAAACCTTGTCCTGACAATAACGAACACAAGAAAAAAATAATTATCCAATTTGGTGATAGAAGATAGATGATCTTTAGTATTGTTGTTGTTCACATTAATTCGCACAGTACTGTATTTTTATTAAGTATAATCTTTAGTACCTATTGTTGTTGTTCACATTAATTCGCACAGTACTGTATTTTATTAAGTATGATCTTTAGTATTGTTGTTGGAGCATCTTTTCAATTCGTTTAAAAAACATCCCACTTATTTCCTATCAAACTCGCAAAACGGAAATCGGACCTTCGTTTGACATTGTGTATTGCAATTTATACGATTGTTAAGTTGAGCATTATAATTCTATATTGAGAAATCGTTTGTAGCATTCCGCCATTGCAATCTTGGTTGTAAAGTAATTGACACGGCATCATCGTCTTTTATTTAATTGCATAAGGCAATTTTGATCACACTTATTTTCTAGGACAAAGAAAAGTGTGGAATAGTTTAATGGCTGACATAATAATATTTTAATTTTATATTTATTTATTTACGGCGCAGTAACGTCACGAAGTTGTGAAATTGTAAATCCCTTATATCAGCAATCAGAAATTATAAATCCTTTATCCATATGCTTTCATAATAATATTACAAAGCGATAACGTTATATCTGAAACCGTAAATGATTAAAAAAACTGTGATTCCTGTAGTCATTACATTTGCACTAATCTCTCTCAGTCTGAAATTTATAGATCGAAGCAACTATTTTTAGCGTTTTTTTTACATTAGCTCCACACAGGAGGACCTGAGAAAAACAATTCCCGTCAGGGCCTGTGTCATCTTTAGAGATGATGTGTGGAGGGTATTTTTAGGAAAGCAAGGAGAGGAAATTCTGGGGAGGAAAAGGGTATTAGGTGTGGGTAAGAATCTGGGGGTCAATATGTCCAGGAGTGACGCAATCCATCCCTCCCACTGTGGTGCAAGGCGATGATCTGAGAGAGTACGGCTGGAAAAGTCAAAGGGACTCCCTCATTCTCTCCCGATCCGGCCTGCCAAGCAGATGGTGGGCAGACGTATCCGCCGCCAAGACCCAGACAAACCTCACCCCCATGAACTTGCAGCAAGTCAGTATTTGCTGAAATGCTGGCCTTTAGGTTTAGATCCGTCCATGAATATACAGGTAAATGGCGGATTTTGCCGTTATTTTTACCGGTAATTCGGCGTCCTAAAATAATATTGTGAAACCGCGACCTTCAATGCTAGGAGGCATAAACTAACTATACATGCACCTATGTGTGGCCTTTGCACTCACCCTCCACTTATTAAAATCAGGTCAGTTTCATTCGATCTTCTGAGAAATGTGCGGAAAAACATACCGGTTGGAATTGATTGCGAAAATAAATTCCTAGTGCGGCCATGTACTGGCACTTTTCAAGCAATAAATCAAAACCCTCGTCGAGAGTCCTAGGTCTAATAACAAGAAGTGCTAATTTCACAAAATATAATATAAATGTGATAAATTTACGAGAACTATTTTTTTCTTTTTTGTGTGAATACCAAAATCCAAAACATGGAAAACCAAAAACCTAATTTTTCTAAAAACTTCAGTCTTTGTCTAAAATTTGGTTAAGAATATATTTAATAATTAGTTTAATAACTCTATTATGAATTCACATAAGCTAATGGTTATGATAGAGTTATGTGTGTTTTAATTTTTGCATCTGTTTTTTAATTACATTACATTATGCTGTCACAGGGGCTGGGAATCATAATAATTCCCCTGTGAAATTAACGAACATAACTTCATGTTCACATAGTAAACAAGCATTTATAAATATAAAAAACATATGCCAGCTATGAATTGCATTTTTTATTCTATACTCTTCTCGTCTGTTGTAATAATAAAATTATTGATGTACTTCAACTTGTCTTCTGTATTTCAAAGCTGCTCAAAATATTTGAAAAAAGAATAATTAATTTTGTTCATCAAGACCATGTCAATCAAAATTTCAAATTATTTACTGTTGATAGATACTTGGAACTCGTTTGCAGTTATATTTGCCACTTTTCGCAATAAGGAACTCCAGTGAAAAATATTATGGCTTTAAAAAAATATGTTCATACAGACCAATGAACGCTGATTCTGAATATATAAGTTTTATTTCATAATATTAAACGTAGAGTTCATAAAAAATTATTAAAAAGTGCATTTTTAAACCTCTCGTCAAAACACACTGTAAAGTTGGTATTACTGAAATGGTTAGTGCTGACGTCACGCGTCACCACTCATTGTATTGAAACTTTGATTATGTAGGTATGACATAAGCCATCAGTACTAACAACATTTCATGTTATTCGTTATTTTATAGTGTTTATAGATATTTAGTTGTTGTGTTTATTGAAACATTATTTAGGCCTAAATAATGTTTCAAAAAATAAAGGCATCCCTTATTAGTTTATCTCTATTATTGAAAATGTTAAAAAAAACTACTGTACAAAAAAAAATAGTAATGCTATTTCCATGGAGAATACTTCGAAGAACGGAATTCAAAATGGCGGCAGTAGATCAGCTGATTGCCCAATCCTATACTAATTTTTCAGGAGTGATGACGACACACGATTCACCATACATCAGTGGTTTTCGGAGGGGTCTTGAAAAATTAAAACTTTAACAATTATTTTAACTATTAAAACTAACTTAAAAAATAAAAATAAATATGCAGTTATTTAATTTAGAAGGTCATTATTTATTAAAAAGAATAAAAAAAATGTACTGGAGTTCTCTATTATTGTTGGGCGAACACGTAAAATGTCTGTTTTGTATACATGATACATAGACAAGTAACGTTCGCAAGATTGTACGTTGATTGTTGGTGTCTATCAATAGTAGAAGTATTGCAAACAATTTGTCTATCATCTTAATTATTGGGTGTATGTACTTTCCTGTTAGACTTTTTTCTTCATATTTGAATATGTTCCATTTTAGCAATTTATTGTTTTTACAGATGTGTTTATGGAGGGAAAAACATACATGTTGTAAAAAATGAGCTTACAGAATTGTAGTTAAGATAAAATCAATAGGAGTTTGTAGAGGAGTAGGCAAAATTATGAATTGAGTCCGCGGGAATTTCTTGAAAATTACGTAAAACCAGTTAAATTTCCTAACTGTTGTATTTAGATTCATACTTAGATCATTCGTGCTTAGATTCAGTGATGGGAGACAAAGTGTCAAACATTAAAAATATAATAATCTCAGCATGTTGTGCTAAAGGAAATGGTATACTTTTTTTAAATTGGGGTACATACGTCATATTTACACATTTTATTTTTATTTTTTATTTTAGCGACTATATAAAATAATTGTACATACAATGTAATTGTGAAATTAAGTAAGAATAAAATATTGTATTTCTTAGTCCTCCTCACTAGGGGGTCCTGTGCCGAGGCTGACTGAAGTTATTTAAATATAGTTTACTTGTCTTCTATGTCGTTTTTAGTGTCTTCATTAGGGTTTTTTCATTGACCTCTTTCAGCCATATTTTTATTCTTGATTTGTATTCATTAGGATTTTTTATTAGTTTTATGTCTTGGGGAAGGATGTTATGGAGTTTTGTTGCAAAGTATGTATAGTTTCTTTGTCCAAATGTGGTTTTATAACTTGGAATATTTTTTGTATCATTTTTATTCGATCTTGTGTTATGCATACACGGTCTAGTTGACGATTCATTATTTTTGAAGAGCTTCTTTAATATGTTTTTGGCATATATTTGCTGTACATTCGGTACGTCAAAGTTATTGAAAATTTCAATTGAAGGCGTTCTAATTGGTACTTTCAATATGGTCTTTATGATTCCTTTTTGAATCGTATTCAGGTTGTGTAGGTACGTATGTGTAGCAGATCCCCATCCTATGATTCCATATTCAATTCGAGAATGACATAACGCGTAGTAGACCTTTTTCATACCCTTTTTATTTAACACGTTTCTTAGATTTTTAAAGAAATATATATATAGATGTGATATTTTATGTTTTGTGTTTAGATTCTTCATGCTTAGACTCAATGTTGGGGGATAAACTGTTAAACATTAAAAATACACAAAATATCCAAATTTGCAAAGTACATGGTGTTAAAGGAAAAAAGCATATTTTTTTATAATTTAGGTCCCTACCTACTATGTGTCAGCTCTAAAAGGGGGTTTTTTTTTTTTTTTTTTTTTTTTTTACATTGAATACCGCACAAGAATCTCAACTGCTCCCGTCTGGAGCCAGTGAGACTATGGCATCCCCAATTGGGGTATGTTGTGAGGCTGAAGGTAGTGGGGAGGGGAAGGAGGTGAGGAAGAGGAAGGTTGGGAAGTACCTGGCTATTCAGATCTGGTCACTAAACACGGCTAAAGCCATTTTCAAGCAACGTTTCAATTCTGAATGGTGGTCTTACACCAGGGCGATACTAATAGTATCTTCCACTCTGGAACATGCCGCAAATATACTATGTATTATTTTAAATGAATTAATTGTGAAATAACACAAATTAATCAAATAAAATTTATTTGCGCATGCCGGGTTCGAACCCGCGACCTCCGGAATGTGAGTCAAGAGTCTTAGCCACTGGACTACGGAGGTCGTTTACTGTTGCTCCGCATTTATAAATTGTTACATTAATACTTGACTGATAATTTTTGTTATTTCCAGGCGTGATTTACCTTCGCTCCCACCTGGACAAGTATCTGGCAGTGGACTCCTTCGGAAACGTCACATGCGAGAGTGAAGAGAAGGATCCTGGAAGCAAATTCCAGATCAGGTACGTGCTCGACACCAATATTACAATATCAACTGTAATGTATCATAATGGTCTATGATCTTGCACATAGTTTACCATAGTAGTCTATGGGCTGTGTCTTCGGATCACGTGATCTCGTTGCCGAGTTATGCCGAAGATGACTTCAGGTATAGTTTTACGAAATCATTAGGTTTCAAAAGCTCTCCAGATCAGAACTAGCCTTCAGGCCTGGAAGGACGTTTGTCCTCAGAAGTAATATTATATTTACAATACGCCAGTGTTATAAAGAACCTCTAAGTCTCAAATAAGCATCCATATATATAAGTACTTTGAACACAGGTCCCAGAACGTACCGTATTACGCAAAGATATTGGAATATAAGGTATTACGATATTCTCTGTAGATAATAATAATAAGAGACATTACAAAAAATATTTGTTCATTTTCAAAAATGCTTCTCTTTGCAGTCTGAATCTTTTACATGCCAAAAATGTAGAACGCACTTGAAAAATTACGTGTCTTTTTATCATGGTCAGGCGAGGTTTTTCAGCGAGGTCACTCGGAATGTGCCCTACCCAATTTTTTGCTAATTATATCTCAAATTTAATAATAAAATTGTAAATTTAATGATGAAAAGTGGTGAAAACAAACAAATCCTTTAATTAAGAATAACATTTTGTCAAAATTTTCACGGCAAAGTCATTGCGTGATATATGATTGACAATTAAATTTCTGCCTTCCGTTGACATTATTTCTAAGGTGAGAATATTGCGTCTGACGCTGTAAGTATTAATACCCTAGCGTATTTACTGTTGAAATTTAAGAACCGAACTTCGAGAACACCTCAGACGCCGCGCCATATGCAAAAGTTTTTTCTTGCATGAAGTTTGTTACAAAGCTACTGTACCGAATGTTAATTTTTTGTTATTTTTTTTACTCTTGTTTTTTCTTGAGTAAGAAATCACGCACAATTTGTTTTTGGCACGTGGTAATTCTCATATATTTTTTTGGTGTTGATTTTTTTCTTGAATATTATATACCCTAATTATTTAACAAACCGAAACGATCCATTAAGATTATAGATTGAAAACAGTCTAATGGGATAATGTAGATATATATATGCACCAACCAAATTTAATAGGAAATTAAAAAATCAGGCATTACCTAAAAGGAAGTCGCATAGTCCATAAGTCAGCATCGCAAGTGATTTTAAAACAAACATCAATAAAAAAAAAAACATTTCTCCGACAATATAAGATGTTCATAACTCACTTTATTACATTCCTCCCCTTTTCAAATAAACTATATAAAATATTTTATTTACTAAAAAAACAACCCTAACTAAATCTAAAACTCTCCACTCCAATTAGAATTCCTCCCAAATGAGGCATGCGCTTATTATTAGCTCAGTAAAACTCCCTTTTCTCAAGGGCTTGCATAGGTATAGGTAGGGTTTGCTACTTGAATTACATCCATTCGGGAGCGCGGCGCGGCGTTCCCCAGGGCCCCAGTCAAGTACCTTGCCCTTGAACTCTCATACCCTGAACTGTAAAATTTCCCCCCTTTACTCCCCCGACCTTCCTTCCATGTTTTTTTTTCTAGCCCCCTTGTGTGAGGGTTGAAAACTGAGATTAGAATTTTAAGAAAATAGCATAGCAGGAACGAGCTGCTTAAATTCTAATATATAAAATTCTCGTGTCACGGTGTTTGTTATCATACTCCTCCGAAACGGCTGGACCAATTTTGATGAAATTTTGTGTGCTTATCTGGTAGGTCTGAGAATCGACCAACATCTATTTTTCATACCCCTAAAAGTAAAGGGTGTTCCACTCCGAATTTTTATTTTTTTTTTTTGGACAAATTTTTTTTTTTTTTTTTATGGTGAGGCATTAAAAAATACGCGCAGCCCTAAATTTTCACCCTTCTACCATTAACCCCTATTTTTTAAAAGTGATATTAGTAATTCAAACCGGTGTCACTTCTGACCCGATGAGAACGAAGCCGGCCTCTTTTCTCTAATTTTAAATTTTTTACTAATCAATTACTGTTTGATATTGTTACTACAAACATGATTCACGGTCCATGCGGTAATTTGAATCGTTCATCGCCTTGCATGGTAGACGGAAATTGTACAAAGGGTTTTATTAAAGATTTCACCAACGATACGGTCACACATGTTGGAAGGATATGCAATATATCGTCGAAGAAATACCGATAATGGCGGACAATCATTCATTAAAAATGTCAGTAACGTAGACATTGACATTGACAATCGTTGGGTGGTACCATATGCACCTCTGTTGAGTAAAAAAGTGGGAAGGAAAAAGGCATGAGGGGTGGGTAGGAATCTGGAGGTCATTGTATCCGGGAGTGAATCCATCCCTCCAACTGCGGTGCAAGACCATTGCCTTGAGCGGAATTGACCTTTTACCTTGACCTTTCCAGCCGGACTCTTTCGACCCATTGGTCAAGAGAATCCGGCTGGAAAGGTCAAAAGGCCTCCCTCAACCAGTCTCTCTCGATCCGGCCCGCCACGCAGCAGGTGGGCAGACGCATCCGCCGCCAAGACCCGCACAAAAGTCACCCTTGCTAAATCACCAAACGTAGCGAACCGCTTGGGGTGACCTATGGCAGAGGTGTTGGTTATCCAATAAATGGTTCCCGGGGCGGCGGCACCCGTACCCGCTTCCTTTCAAAAATTCCCGTAAGTAAGTGGAAAAGTAAGAAAATCACAAAAAATATAAATTCATACACAACGCCATCTCTGATACTGACAAAAACAAAACACGGACAGTTGGGCATCGATAATTGCTTCATTGTGTAATTTTTAACTTAATAAAAATACTTAATTTAATTCAACAGTTATTGATTCTGAGGCGGTACGAAGTTCGTCGGGTCAGCTAGTTTATTTATAAAATACATGTTAAAACAATAGAACATTTTCAAATATATGATACATTACATCACCAAACTAGGCGGCTGCCTGTTTCATGGTGACCAATGTGTGTGTATGCATGCTTACATGAGCAAATACATGCACACATACATACACTCTTACATACATATATGTATCCGTACGGGTACACATGCATGCATATTAAATGCTTCAAGAAGAGTACGCTTGAGTACGTCTAATAATTTATTGTGCTAACTTTATTTCGCCATTGTCTAGTCTTTCACATCTCTATTAGTATAATATATTACACAGGTGTAAGTATAGTATCGCTAAAAAGAAAATCTTTATATGTGTAAAACTCTCAAAAGTCAGACCGCACTGGTGTCATGAAATTTATCAGCTTTTTTCTGGGGTTAACTAACTGTTTTCAGTTGGCAAATTCTTTCTTTTTATCGTGAGCTGAGAAACTTTGAGTTTTCCACTAAACTGTCAATTATAAATATGTCGTCAGTTTTTTTGCCAGGTATTATTGAAAGTAGTTGATTATAAATCTAAAACCAAAAGTGACCTTCCGTGTCTTCGAAAAACCAATTGGTCAGCAGTTTTCTTTTGATATCTTATTGCATGTAAAATCGACTTTATTCTACACTTAGCCAACAAAACTTATTTGATGAAAATCCAATATTGCGCACGACATTAACCCCTCCATTCAAACCCTCCTCTCTTCAGTACAACTAATTTGATTTATTTGCTGAATTGTGGTGAAACCAAGTGTGCAAAGAAAAGAGCACAATTTTAGATGGTGTAGTCAAGAATTTCTTGTAATCAATAATCCAGACGTTACTGATTATGCTGACAGACTATTAATCGCTATTAATTAATGTTGCCACAGTTTTATTATTCACATTTATTGCCGGATTATAACCTGCATATCCGCCTGATAAATAGGTAAACACTATCAAGAAGTACTAATGTAGATCAGTATCTTATGGTAATGCCTACACGAGTTATACTAATACGATTCAATTTGTAACTAATGGAGATATCGTATCTGGTTTAGTGTAGGAAAACAAAGTGAATGTAAAATAACATGTCCTAAACACTTGTCACTACTCCAAATTATTAAAAAAACACTTCCAAAAGAAACAGGAAAAGTTACCCATGATCTAATTGTTTTTGTGTGTTTTAATCTGTTTAGTGGTATTTATGTATGCAAGTGATTTAATGCTAAAAAACCCATGTCGAAAAAGATAAGAAACTTACCCAAACCAATGCCAACGTTGACTTGTTTCAACATTGGCGTTATCGTCTTGTTTCTTTGAATCAGGTTAAGATCGGC